>CM070555.1:9193195-10569848 GCA_036346405.1 Phyllostachys edulis
TTGGGTCATGTTCTATCCAAGGGTGACATCGCTGTTGATCCAAGCAAAGTGCAAGATGTACTTGATTGGAAACAACCCAAGAGCGTCATCGACATTCGCAGTTTTCTCGGACTTGCGGGTTATTACCGCAGATTCATCCAGAATTTCTCAAAAATTGCGAGGTCGATGACCCAGCTTCTAAAGAAAGAAAAGAAGTTCAAATGGTTAGCAGAATGTGAGCAAAGCTTTCAGATCTTAAAAGAATATCTGACCAAAGCTCTGGTACTCATCCTGCAAGATATTCACAAGAGCTTCGACATATACTGCGATGCATCTCACTATGGGCTCGGTTGTGTACTCATGCAAAAGGGCCGAGTTGTGGCGTATGCATCGAGGCAATTGAGGCCTTATGAAGCTAATTATCCCGTGCATGACTTGAAGCTTGCAGCTGTAATTCATGCTCTGAAGATTTGGCAAAATTACCTCATCGATAATCGTTGCGAGATTTACACCGACCACAAAAGTCTCAAATATATTTTCGCTCAAGCCAATCTGAACTTGAGGCAAAGAAGATGGTTCAAGTTGATCAAGGATTATGATTTGGGACTCCATTATCTTCCAGGGAAAGCCAATGTGGTAGCCAATGCTTTGAGCAGAAAATCTCAATGCAACTGTTTTTCGATAACTCCCACTTCGGCAGGTTTGTGTGCTGCAATGCAACGTCTGCACCTAGAGATAATTGGAGAAGGGTCTCTTGCTACCTTAGTGTGAATTTCACGCTTGAGGACCAGATTAAAGAAGCCTAGAAGACTGACATAGAAGTAGCACAAATCTGGGAAGAAATGAAGCAAGGCAAGGCCAAATGCTTCACTGAAGATGCGCAAGGCACCCTATGGTTCGGGAATCGTTTGGTGGTGCCTGATGACCGTAACTTGAGAGAGTTGATCCTCAAGGAAGCTCACAACTCTAAATTCTCTATACACCCCAGAAGTTCCAAGATGTATCAATACCTGAAGAAGAGGCTATGGTGGAGTCAAATGAAGCGGCAGATCATGCAATATGTTACCGAGTGCGATGTATGCCAGAGAGTTAAGGCTGAGCATTTGAGGCCAGTGGGTACTCTCCAACCTTTGCCCATTCCAAAGTGGAAATGGGAGGAAGTCAGTATGGATTTCATCACGGGCCTTCCAAGGACTCAAACTGGGTCTGATTCTATATGGGTGATTGTTGATTATCTGACAAAAGTCATCCATTTCATTCCTGTCAAGACCACCTACAACAGGGACAAGCTAGCGGAGCTTTATCTTTCAAGAATTTTATGTCTCCATGGTGTGCCAAAGGTGATAGTTTCAGATCGAGGTCCTTAGTTCACATCCCATTTCAGGAAGTGCTTACATAAAGCAATGGGGACCGATCTATCTTTTAACTCCACTTACCACCCGCAAACAGATGAACAAACCGAGAGGGTGAACCAAGTTTTGGAAGACCTTCTCCGAGCATGTGTACTGTCCTATAGAAAGAATTGGGAGAAGTGCTTACCATTTGCGGAGTTCTCCTACAACAATAGCTTCCAATCAAGCATACAAATGTCACCCTTCGAGGCGCTGTATGGGAGAGCTTGTAGGACACCCTTAAACTGGTCCAAAGCTAGGGAGAGACCATTCTATGGTTCAACCTTAGTGGAGGATACCGAAGAGCAAGTCCGTATCATCCGTGAGCGACTTCGGATGGCTCAATCTCGTCAGAAGTCATATGCCGACCGTCGTCGTCGCGAGTTGAGTTTCGAGGTGGATGATCATGTTTACCTTAAAGTCTTCCCGATGAGAGGAATGGGTCGTTTCCAAGTCAAAGGCAAATTGGCACCTTACTACATCGGACCATTCCAGGTTATAGCAAAACTGGGACCGGTGGCCTATCAATTGGAGTTGCACCATCACTTTCAAATGTGCATGACATGTTCCCTGTATCGCAACTGAAGAAGTGCCTTCGCGTCCCAACTGAAGCAACTAAGTTGGAAGAACTAGACTTGCAACCCGATCTTTCCTATCGGGTGCACCCGATTCACATTCTTGAAGAGATGGAGCGCAAGACGAGAAATCGCAACATTAAATTCATTAAGGTTCAGTGGAGCAACCATACTGAAGATGAAGCAACCTAGGAACGTGAAGACCATATGCAAAATGAATATCCAGATCTTTTTCCTTCTACTTGAAGTGGCTTCGAATCAAGAAAGGAAAGGTTAAACAAAACAATGGTAAGGAAAATGTAATAATCATTCCTTGTAACCTTGTAGGTTATCTTAGCACTATCTTTCAAGGAAATCAAAACAACAGATGTTGTATTTTCTATTAGAACATTCCAATCTAATCTCCAACCTATGCAGATCTCGAGGACGAGATCTTTTGTAAGGGGCGGAGGTTTTTCACATCCCTAATTAATAAATTAGAATTAGTATGCATCTCATCATCATGCATCATGTTTATAAACATTTGCATAATTTATTGCACTTGGAAAATCTCAAACAATTGTTACACAACACTTACAAATTTAATTCCAAATAAAAACTTGTGATCATCATCTGGAAATAATTTATTCAATTACTATAATAATTATCATGAATAAATATAATTTTTTCCAAATTTATGGGACTAGTTTTAAACCTCCGAAAATTCAAACTCAATCCAATAACCTATCTCTGGTTTGGATTTAAACTATACAAAATATATCATGAATAGTAAGGTTTAAGAATTTTAATGAATAATAGACCTTCCCAGGAACCCCTCTGATTTATTTCAGATTTTTAGGAAATTTCTTTCTATTTTTAGGACCCCAGTCAAAGTAGAATTAGCTTAATTCAAAACTAGTCAAACTGATAATGTTCCTTGGACTCAAGTCAGACTCGGCGAATTGACTCGGCTGAGTCAACTAGCTGCACTACACCGAACCCAATGCGTACTAACCGTCCGATCCAAATCGTGCAGCCCACACAAGCCGACCAATTGGACAGTCCGAAAGTCCCATTAAATCTGAGTCGTCCATTCATGATCGAACGGTCCCGACCGAACCAACCGATCGCACCCAAGCCACACTCGCGTCCGCACCGCTTTTTGTTGCTAACCGCTGGGGCCCACTTATCGGAGCCTTCTCCTTCCTCAAGTAGGACCCCCATGCCACACGGCCGAGCTGCTCTGCGCCGGGCCGTTGGTGATCCGTCAGCACCGTGGGCCACCGCCACATGCAACCACACCGGAGCCTTCTCTACTTCACGCTGCTTCCATTGCTGTCAGTCCCCGAGGATAATACCCCCTCTTTCACCCTGTTTCACCTCATTCCTTCTCTTGGGGCTGAGAAGGAAGAAGCTCATTTGGGCTCATTTCTCATGTAAGCTTCAACCGAGTTGTTCCTCTCGTCTCTATGGTCAATGCCATTTCCATTTTTGCTAAGCTCAGCTCCTATGGTTGTTTGTAGCTTTCAATCCACCTCGGTGCCTTTCGGGTTGTCCAGAGCACATCCCTGAGGACAACACCGAGCCATTATTGTCTATGGTAAGTATTATCCTTGGCCATGTGCGTCATATCGTGCCATCTAACATGACATTGAAAACCCCTAAACCTATTGGGACAATGCATGACAGGATTTCGCGAATTTGAAGAAATTTCGTTTTCGGCCGAAGAACAGTCCCTTCGTCTCCCACTTCGATCCAGTGAGGCATTCTCCTATTCCTTGCTCTTTTAGCATTCTCTTATGATCCTTAAGTTGCTCCGACCACTCATTCCTCTTCATTTTGGTCCAGTCGTCCTCTCCGCGAGAACCGCAACTGCCGTCGTGGACAGTGTCAACGTCGAGCTAGCTCCAGTTGGGCACCCGCTTGAATGACGCTGCGGAGCTTCATTTTGTCAATGCATGTTTGCCGTGAGAGCGCCACCGCTCAACTCCGGCAAGCTGCCGGTACGGGCCACCTCAAACGTCGCCAGCACCACCCAAAGATGCGCAACACTATTGCGCAGCTATCCCAGGCCTTAGCCGGCTCCGCCGTGGCGCATAGCACCGGTGAGTCGCCAAGCAAGCCCATGGGGACGTTGTCATGCGTGGACAACTAATGTAGCTGGCGTTTACGGCAAATGACCATCATTAACCACTGATGATTGAGTTAGCATTAAATGGCTTTCTTAGCCGCGGTAATAAGTCGCTTACAGGTGGGCCTGTGAATAGAAAATGAGAGGTTAAGTGAAACCCGAGAGAGCGGCTGACATGTGGGCCCAAGGCTTTGAGTGCCGTGCACACGTGTGGGTGGACCGGGTCTAGTGGACCCAGTCACTGACGATGGGCCCCACATGTCAGTTCGGAAATTAAATCGGAAGTTAAATAGAAAATGCAGTATTCACCGGGTCTCGCTAGTCAGCGATGGTGGCTAGCATAGCGCCCGGTAAGAAAAGTACCAAAAGCTTTAGGAAATTCGAAATCCATTTATTTACACACTGAAAATTTGAATAACTTTGAAAATATATAACTAATTCATCTTAACTCCAAAATGGGTAAAACCAATGCTGATAATTTTAATTTTTAGTAATATTTATTATAAAATTGGTTTGAAACTTGTCTCTGTAGCAGATAATATAATTTTGGAAAATGATCCATAACTCTATTATTTTTACAATAGAAAAAAAGGTCGATAACTTTGAAAATGCATAACTAATTCATAAAAACTCCAAATGAGATGAACTCAAATATTTTTGGACTTATAATAATATTATCTATTTATCTATATAATCCTTGTATCCCCACTTCTCTATAAATTTTGACCAAGTAATTAAATTGCATGAACAATGACATATTGGAATCTGAAATTCAAATTGCTATCACTTTCACATAATAACTCCAAATGGAATAATTATTTCACCTAAATTCATCTAAAATCATACACTAGCTACTGTAGAAAAATCATGCATTTTTTAGCACTTTGATTTTTGAGGTATTTCTTGGTGTTTATCGGTATCGTTAATTCTATAGATACCGAAACGATCGATATTGACTCCTACGCCACTGAGAGTGAGCAATTGATCTACCAGCAAGGCAAGCATCATTTGAACTTTCTTTTGCATCATATTTGATCCCAGTTTTTGATAAGTTAGTGTAATGATAATTGCTTGCATGCTTATTTTGATATGTCGCTATTTTTTTGATGTGTAGTTAGCTATATCCTAAATCATGAGGTTATCCTTGAATTATTCTAGTTCTACATGATTAAGTTAGGTTGTGTGAAATATATTGTACGGGTTTGCTTAGCAATGCAAATCTAGAAACGGTAGTTTGATTGTCGGGATTAACCCGACAATTATGGGAGAAACACACTTTCTTATATTCTTTTCATTCTAGATCTTTGTATCGGTTTTATGAGTCAAATTTTGTCTTTTTAAATGAGTTTTAGGGTCTGGACAAGTGGTTGCTAGTGAGGGTGCCTTCGTGCACGAGATCGGGTATGTAGTTGACTTGTTTGGACCAACAAGGACCGAACTTTGGTAACGTCGTTGATTCAAGTAAAACTCGTACTACCACACACGGTATATGGGTATTGTACGGTTATGTAAGGGGAAGGTTTTATTGTGTTAAGTCCCAAGGTAGTGTAAGGGCACTTGTGTTGATCATTTGTCCCTAGGAGCTGATGTAATTTTCTATAGTGTGCATAGGAGCACCAATTTCGGTTATTTACATTGCATCGGTATTTCCAATACAACTTGTGAGCTGCTTAGCAAGTGCTATCCATCGCTTGTACTAAGTAAGGGACATCTTGCAAGGGGGACTTATCTCAATAGAATTGTCTTGCTAAAAACGACCGTATCTCGATTCTTCTCGGCCGACACACCATAGGAAGTGTGTTAATTCCAGTGGCTTACGGGCTAGTCGAGTCGTGTGGGTAAAGTAGTACACCTCTGTAGAGATAAATCTATTCGAATAGCCGTGTCCGCGGTTATGGACGATCGCTTGAGTTCGGTAGTTACTATTGTTAGACTTTGAATTGAAATTTGTGGGTACAATTTGGTATTCGGCATGAATGTGTGTTCGTGCATGTTTATGTATCAAAGTGGGCTGCCACTTTGGTTATTGTTTGATTCATTTGTTTATCATTGTATTACTTTATCACATGATTTACTTCTACTTGAAATCTGTTTTTAAAATGACAATTGATAAACTAGTATGTGTAGGTTGAAAATTATTGCGGTTTTTCGCAAAACTAAAGCGACTAATGCTATCCTTTGAATGTCCATTATGTATAACTAATTTTATCTTTGTGTAAGACTTGTGAGTACAATTTTGTACTTAACCTGGCTCATTATTGTCGATTTAAGCGACACTGATGAGTAGTGCTATTATTTAACTCCCAGTCAGTTGCCGATGGGTTATGGGCATACCTTGTTGGACTTTTGGTTTATTTACTTTGTTTCCGCTGCTACTTATTGTCTTATTTGAATTTGGCCGGTCGGCCACTTGTAATAGTTGTAGACTTGAACTACTATTATATATGTCTTTTGAACCATTAATGTATGAATGTTGTATGGATGTGAACAATGTTGTATGTGAGTTTGGGCATGTTGGTCGCTGATCTTGAGAGCCAACATGATCTCATGCTCATTGTTCATGGATTCCATTTTAACTCACTAAGTGTGGTCTTTGATTGTTTAGAGAACCGATAATCATGCAGTACTTGCAGAGGAGCAGTACACGTGATCACCGGGGCTCCAGTTTCAGTAAAGATCTCTCACTTAGTTGGAGTTAATTTAGAATCCATTAGCTTGAAGCCCACAGTTATCTCCATAAGACCAGGAAGGCATCGGTCTTACGGAAATAACCCGGGGGTCCCCACACAGTACCTCTCTGATTATTTCAACAAGGAGGAGGTCATACAAACCTGGAGTGTAGAGATGTATGGTTACGTCATGGTTGGCTATTTCACTAGCCATCTGACCTAGAAGCAACTAATCTGGGCCACGGACATTGATAGGCTGAAGGGGAAGGTTGGTCGTACGAAGAAGTACTCCATTTGCAGGTAGTCTGAGCACACCTTCAAGAAATACCCCAACGAGAAATCCTCAGGACGAAGGAGATATCGGCACTCCAGACGTCGTCGTGGGGACCTCATTCGGCCGCCCGACTCGAGGCAGTCACATAGGGGACGTTGAGATCACGGCCTCAGGACGCATCACAATATCACTTACATTTCTACTTACGAATCATTGCTGCCTTAATCGTCTTCACAAAATTCTTCACAATAACAATCACAAAATATTATTGCGAGTCTAACGAATTTCGTACCCTAGAGAATCTACGGAAATCACAAACGGACCAACCAACATTGTCACCACCCTTTTATTTTTTTAAAAAAAATAACAACCTACAAACAAGATTTGCTAAATGTATTACCTACAAAGATTGTCATTTATTCCCCACAATTATTTCCATCGGACTAATAAAATAACATTATTATTATTTTAAATTACTAGTTGAACTGGCGACACACTCATATCACTAGTTCAACTGACGACAGGAACACTGTTCACTCCCTATCGTCAGTTCAACTAGCGATAGAGAGTTGGACCGGTGATAGAGAGTCAACAACCTAGTCTGTAATTTTTTAGGGTGACTGTTTATTTTTGTAATTATCTTTTAAAATTATACTATTTTTTTAAAAAAATCTTATTCAAAATATAGTAATATTTTCAGAAACAGAAAGGAACCAATACATCTTTATTAGTATTGTTCATGAGCAACAGAGGAATAGAATCGACCACAAAATGAAATCAATCAAACGCCAAAATACAATCGAACTACCGGCCGTCCTCTTCTTGGCCAAGCAAATTTATGCTCAGCTGTGTCTTTTTGAACTGCACTGAGCCACAGCCACTGACCAAACCCGCAAGGAAAATTCAGCAACATAGCGCAAATATATCTGTAGCAACACAAGTGCTTCCTTACAGTTTCCAGGATTCACAAATTCGTAAATTGCAGTTCATGAATTGTGAACAATGTGAAATCATCGATACAAGTTACCGTCAATATTAATCAATTTCCAACAACGCATCATAAATTTGAGACCTAGAAACAATAACAATCTGCTGTTTTTGTGGAGCAGCCACAATTCACGACATAGAGCTTTAGAGTGCAGGTTTTGGTATCAATGATGAAGTTTTCGTAGAACTGCGAGCTGCTTGGCCCAGATATAGTCAATCGGTCTTTCCCTCTTGAGCTCCAACCTCCTGCAGGTAGTGCTCCGCATCCAAAGCAGCCATGCAACCTACACAATAATGTTCTCAGAATTTACACGTCATCAGAACGAGCTAATTCCCCAGAAAAAAAAAACATTGCTAACAGATACTGCCATTTTCAAGCTGAGTATGAAGAGTCCCATAGCTTCGCAAACAACTAACACTCTTAACAGAATGGAAGAAGGATCCGGTTCATCCTAATTTGAGCATTGATTTAAAAAAAACACGGACTTTTAATTACAGCAGAAACAGAATATTCCACGTAAGTGTTCAAGCAGGTCAGTTTAACCTTAGAAAGGTCTATATATATCAGTAGATGCATTTCATGCTCTCTTCTCAAGAAATTGCTGCAACATTTTTGAAAAATGGTACTGCCTTTAACCTACATTTTGAGATACTACTCTTACTGTACCTTTTTAAAGCAAGAATCAAAGAGATGCAGCCACAGAGGCGGTTATACAAATTACATGGTGCCCTTCTCCATGTAACTTTCACTATAGGTTTCTATTCTTTAATTTCAATGTTTGTTGGATCATGGGCCATTTCATTGAAGTACTCAATTCTGCATTGGTATTACTATCCTACGTGCTTTTGGTTAGCAGAGCCTATAATTATTCATGTTCATCACAGAAAAGTTTGACCTGACACCTTGTTCACTTCAGTATATCAATGGTTCTTATCAATATCAAGCACGTGACTATCAAAAACTTTGCTAATGGCAAACGGTAGGTGCCAAGGTGATGCAACTAGACCGTGTCTGACAAAATTAACTAAAGAAAATGCAGACAAATGCCTATGTGGAGATTCAATGCCTTGACCGATTACAGTGTAACGTAAATTTTGTAGATAGTAATTAGCAGCTTCCAACATACTGTTTTGACTTGGGACAGAATGCACGCTCTTTGCAAATTAAAAGGGCTCATACGTAGCTTGTATTCCATCAAAGGCGTCCTACACACCTTAGTCCAAAATAGATGTCGCATCATTGCTTTTCTGCCTGTGTATGATAATTGCCCTTGGTGCAAAGTCCATTTACTTTTAATTGTCCAACTACTTCATCTTGATTTGATACGGTGTTCACGTAGGTGCTAAGCGGAAGGCGGACGGAGGGTGGCCGCCTAGTGCCTAGGCTACCTAGGCGGCCGAACAGAAGCAGCAGCAGGGAGCTAGATAGGAGAAGGAAGTGGAAAAGAAAAAGAAAAAGAGAAGAGAAAGAAAAAAGAAAAGAAAAGGTGAACTTATCTGGCCGGCCAGGTCCAGTCCAGTCCAGCCCAAGCCCATCACTGCTGCCATGTGACGATGCCTTCCAGGAATCCAGCCCTTCCTTATCCTCCTTGTGCTGCCCTCCTCTGCCTCCGCCTCTCTCTCTCTCTCTCCGACACCGACACTGCAGTTCTACGCTGCTCTCCTCCACCTTGCCCTGCCCCCCTCTGACTCTGCCTTTCTCTCTCTCTCTCTCTCTCTCTCTCTCTCTGCGATGCTGACGCTGCACTGCCCTCCTCGCTCTCGCTCTCTCCACTTCCCTCTCCCATCCCACAGCCGCCTCATCTCCTTCCCGGCATTGCCCCCTCCCATCACCACTGAGCGGTGGTAGGGAGACAAAATCCGACGGTGGGGAGGCTGAATCCGGCGACAGGGAAGCGGAATCGACGGCGGGGAAGCAGCAGCGATGTCGATCTGGCCGGTGGCGTGGTGGAATCGATAGGGGCGACATGGAAATAGCGGCTGCGATGTCGATTCAGCCGGGGGTGACGTCGATCCAGCCCGCGTCAACGCCGCCTTGGACCGCCTCCCCTGCCTCATCCCACCGCGATCCACCCACCGCCACTGCTCCTTGGACCGCCCCAGCCACCTTGGAGTGCCTAGGCATCCGACAAGGGCCCAAGTCGCGGCGGCCAGCCAGCGCCAAGCGCTTAGGCACCGCCTAGGCAGACATCTAGGCCGATTTCGTGTACACTGATTTGATATCAACATACCAGCAACATTGGGATAGTTGTACTTGCATGATTAGTGAACTAGTAATAGCCTTCTAAAGTTTAAAATGATTGGCCAATAACTTTGTAAACCTATTATTGTAAATCTTGGAATGTTATTTGCAAACAATAGCATAGAAAAGGAATCTCATGACCTTGAACGAGGAGCAAGCAGATGTTCTGAAGACCCTGTTTGGTGAGGCTTAGCATGTACGGGAATCTCACAAGGTGGGCATCTAAGAAAAACAGGGGAGAGCCTCCGAAAAGAGAAGCTTAGGGGAAAGCCTATGAAAAGAGAAATCTAGGGGAAAACCTCTGGATGAAAAACTAGCAGAGAAAATCAGACTTAAGTTTATAAGGATATATAAAACTTACAAGTAAACTCATGCTACAGGGACATGCCACCATTAACTGACCATTTTTAACAGGCGTAACCTTGTGGAGACAAAAATTTAAGATCCAGCTACTCCAGTCAGGACTTGAGAAATTCCACATAACAATATTATGTATACGACCTTAACAAAGAACATCTCTCATTCTATTCCTAAGAAACCTAGAAAGGAGAATAACTCTTTTTATGTGATCATTTTGGATGCAGATAGAAGGGAGACATTGGGCGTAAGATTCAATTACTACTATTTAGTAATTAGCACCACCTTATCGACCACCAATATGATGCTGTTGCTCCCCCAAGTCCCATATGACGTGTTGAAAGTAATCAATTTGCAAGCACCAACCCGGTAATTTAGACTTCTTTAATCAACTTTGCAAACCCTTGGCACAGAGTTATACTAGACCAGTCATTGTATCAATACAGCGTCGCAACACCACAGTTATCACTTATCAAGCCTGCAGCTTATATTTGAATTCAAGATGTAACATCAAATCTAACAAACCAAATTACCCTGTCTGCTCAAACACCACATCTGAATATCACCAGAAAGCAAGACTTGTTCGGTTATTCCTGACACCTTGTTCAGTGAAGCTGCGAAGACCTTTTATCCAAATGCCGATACCCAAACTCGGTACTACCTCGTAGCATAGTTACAATGCAGCAGCATCAAGACTCAAGAGGCAACTTATACCCCCACAAGTATGCATCACTCTGACATCTACTAAGTAAAGTAAAATAGCAGCAAAACTACAAGAAAGCTTCGGATAGCGTACCTGATCCTGCGGCAGTAATGGCCTGGCGATACTTCTTGTCCTGAACATCCCCGGCGGCGAAGACCCCTTTCACACTGGTGTGTGTGGAGCCGGGCTTGGTCACCACATACCCATCGGAGTCGAGCTCGAGCTGTCCTCCGAGAAACTTGGTCGCTGGTTCGTGCCCAATGGCAAAGAAGAGCCCGGCCACCTGGAGGTCGGATATCTCGCCGCTCACCACGTTCTTGACCTTGACGCCGGCCAACGGACCGCCCTCCGCGCCGCCGTAGGCCTCCACGACCTCGGAGTCCCACACCACCTGGATCTTGGGGTTGGAGAGCGTCCGGGCCTGCATGATCTTGGACGCCCGGAAGGCGTTGCGGCGGTGGATGATGTACACGCGCGAGCCGTACTTGGTGAGGAAGTTGGCCTCCTCCATGGCGGAGTCCCCGCCGCCGACCACGGCGATGGGCTTGTTCCGGAAGATGGGCGCGGCGCCGTCGCAGACGGCGCACGCCGAGATGCCGCGGTTCCAGAACGCGTCGGAGCCGGTGAAGTGGAGCCGGCGTGCGACGGCGCCGGTGGCGACCACGACCGTGTCGGCGTGGACGACGGTGTCGTCTGAGGCGACGCGGAAGGGGCGGGACGAGAAGTCGACGGAGGTGACGGTCTCGGAGAAGATCTTGGTCCCGAAGCGCACGGACTGCGCGCGGCAGCGGTCCATGAGCTCGGCGCCGAGGATGCCCTCGGGGAAGCCCGGGAAGTTCTCGACGTCGGTGGTGGTGGTGAGCTGCCCACCCGCCGCGATGTCGTTGGCAAGCCAGCCCTCGAAGAGCACGGGCTTGAGCTCGGCCCGCGCCGCGTAGACGGCCGCCGTGTGCGCGGCCGGCCCGCTGCCGATGATGCACACGCGCGTGCGCAGCGGGCCCGCGGCCGCCTCCTCCATTCCGTTCGCCGACGCGGTGGCTGTCGCTGACCCGGACGCGGCGGCAGCGGTGGTGGCGAACGCGCGGGACCTCCGGAGCAGCGCGGCGAGCTTGGAGCAGAGGCGCATCAAGGACGGCGGCGCGGCGGCTGATTTGGGGGTGTTTCTCGGTGGTAGTTCCGGGCCGGGCCGAGTTAGGAGGTTTGCGACTCGGCGCGTAGTTTGGGCTCGAACGGGCCGACGCGCGCGTGGCATGAATGACTCGGTTGTTGCGCGAGATGTTATGCACGGCGCACACCTGCGGTCGTAGTCGGCTACAGCCTACTCGACTCTCTAGAGAACAAATGTTGGACACGGTTGTGTCGTGCTAGGGTCTACCGGTGTGATGTTGAACGTTGCAACATCTAGTTGGTTGGTTTGATGGTTTTATACCTTTTCATACTTGAGTGGTGGCATGTGCGACGAATTTATGGCAGCCATCCGCGTTAGCTCAGATGTGAGAAATAAATTCTACGGTGAGGCCTCTTTCTCCACCACCGTTAAATCTCCTCCACCTCTTCTCTGGCTCTCTCGATGGATGGCAGATACGAAAGGCTCTCATCGAGAACTCCTCGCAGAAGATTTATTTCCTTAGATGTGTGTTTACTTGGATCGATTTGGAACGCAAAAATTTTATCGAAATTTTGTAAGAAACAATATCATTTTCCATTGCCCTCATCCAAATTATGTCTAGCCACTTGTCTCCCTATCAGAACATATGCCTTTCTTGACTAGATAAATGTGTTAAAGAGTATACTGGTATATCTCTATATTTGGTAGTTTAGGATTTGTAGTCCCGTGATACCTACCTTATATCTAGAAGAGGCTTCTTGCCCTCCAAACCTTGTACTCTATATAAACCGTCCTCAAGTCTCAATACAATCACCCATTGCAACGTATTCATCTTCCTTTATGGTATCAGAGCGGTGTCGCTCCTGAGCCGCCGCCTCCACAGCTTCCGCCGCACCGCTCCTGGGAGATGATCTCATCTTAATGATCTCTCACGGGGTCTGCACAACCCATAGTTTAAGTCGTGTTGCCGATCATCCGATCGACTACCAATTAGAGTTTTCCCCGGTCATCTTCAGATCGGGTTTTCTCTATAAAAAATTCTGATCATAGATCGGTTTGCGTCGCCCTGCCGACCCGTCGACGTTCCTCGGCTCTGGACTTCACTGTCTCGTTTTCGACCTCTCCGGCGCCTTCTCTCCTCCGATGACGTCGTGGCGTGACGCAGTGCGCTCATCGACATGGCCCTCCCTCCACGGCCTTCTGAGTGCCTCGTCTTCACGCCGGATCATCATCGCCGGCCTGTCGTCCGCGAGTATGAGCCGTCGCACCATCGGGAGCCCACACTTGTGGTCATGCCTTAGACATGCACAGGCTGCCGCTGCATCGCCCCTTCGGGCTGCAATGTCGCTGCTTGTGGTCACCATTGCCATTGTCGACGCCACCATCTTCGTCAACACTGATAAGGTCCTTCTCCGGTGCCGCTGCTTCCGGATCCGATGGTGCCTCGCCCGGATCCGGCCTCCTCCTTGTCGGATGCGCCGACAGGCTTCTCTCCGTCTGGATCTAGAGCCAGCTCTCTCCGCCGCTCGTCTCCATGACCCCAGATTCGGGCTCCCCGGCCGACGGCGCCACTACCTCTAGCTTGCCCTGGCCTTCTCCAGTGCCGCCGCTCCCAGATCTGGCCTCCTCCGCACCGGATCCGGTGGTGCCTCGCCCAGATCCAGCCTCCTCCTCCTGCTTCATCTTCGTCCATGGGCGGACGATGTTGACGACCTCTTCACCGACCACAGCGATGACCTCGACACCAGCTACCTTGACATGGCTCCCTCCTCCACGGCTACGACCATGGTCACCTCGCTCTCGACTACCTCGGCAACAAAGGGCTATCATTATCTTGAGCAAACTCATCGGTTCCCTCTACAGTCACCACGTCCGCGACGTCACAGTAGTTCCCGACACTCCTACTGCGATTGCAGGGGGATGTCAGTCTGATGGTTCCCCACCTTCGGCTTCCTCTCCAATCTGACCGTCCGCGATGCTCCTGCTGTACGCGACGCTACCGCTATGACTGCTGGAGGATGTTAGAGTATACTGGCATATCTGTATATTTGGTAGTTTGGGATTTGTAGTCCCGTGATACCTGCCTTATCTTTAGGAGAGGCTTCTTGCCCTCCAAGTTTTGTACTCTATATAAATCGCTCTCGAGTCTTAATACAATCATCCATTACAGCGTGTTCATCGAGTCTTAATACAATCATCCATTACAGCGTGTTCATTTTCCTTCAAAATGGGGCAAACTTTTGCTCCTTTTCTTTGGTTGAATGACAAAGCAACGGACAGAAGCTTCCATTGGGAGGTTACGAAGTTAGGCATTTGTTGTTGCTGTCAAAGTTCTTTGCCGGCATGGGCCAAAACCGGGAAAGGGATCCTTGTCCTTGTTTATTTGGACTTTTTTCATCGTGATAGTGCCCCGTTGATTCCGATGATCTTCTCCTCAACCCTTTATTTTTCTATTCTTTTGCGCTGATCAACGCTCTAGAAACATGGAAACACGAAGCCGCAGAGGGGAGAAGATTAATTAGGAACATGCCTACTGAATTTCCTGAACTTTGTTTCTTCACTGGCACATACCTTTTTTTAAGACAGTTTTGTAGTGATATTTGATATTACTGTTAGGGGTGAAAACAGATTGATAGTTTCCAACTGATCTGGATGGAAACGAATTTAGATTGTTTCAGATCGGATTTTTTTTGGATCGAAAACAAATGCGGATTTTTTTTTGTTAGAAACGAATACAAATACGGTAGCCATAGTATCCATCGAATATGGATTATCCAGATTATGCCAGGCCGGATATCCGCAATTCAGCCCAACATTAGTAATTCTCATGTCGGACCCCTGGGCAAACTAAGTCCAAATTTTATGAAACTTTTTGTGAGGGTTCCTTACCTAATGTAGTCCCTTATGTAAATTTTTCAGAAGTTTATCCCTTCTCTTATTTTCTCTAAAATTGTATATGTTTCTGTTCTTATGTAATTATATTTGTTATTCTTAATAACAATTCATATAAGTTGTTTAGTAAATTTTTTCCCTAAGAAATTATGCATATTTCAACATTTGCTTTTAAACAAAAGTTCAAATTTCAAACATGGTTAGATTTTCATATGCAAAATGATCAAAGTGTTTTTCTCAATGTATTCCTAAATTATGGATTTTTGGATGTTACACCTCCAGCCCATTTCTTCTCTTCCTGTCTCTTTCTTTCTTTCTTCTACCTCTAGAGCTCTCCCTTCATCTCTCTACTCACTCCAGCTCCTCTCGTCTCTCCCCCTGGTCGGCCGAGCTGGAATAAATGAGGATGGCTAGGGAGTAAAAAATGTAGCAGAGGTTTTTACTAATGGAAGAGATGACAGGGAAAAGAATGGACATACATGCGTTTCGTTATATGTGGTTATTGAAAATGTGAACAATTCATGAATGTTTGGATCAAATAAACTAGTTATATGTTTCCGTTAATTTCTGGCGTACACTTTAAGGGGTTATCATGTTTCGAAAAAATCTGTGACTGTATTCGTTTCAATTCGTATTCAACATAATTTGTATTCGTATTCGGGATATTTGTATATGTATCCGCATCTAAGAAAAAAAACAAATATGGTAGAGCTATTATCTATTCGTATTCGATGTGTTTTCACCCCTAATTACTGTGGCCTATTGAAGATTTGTGTTCGCAAAAAAAAAAACTGACAAAACTACTACTAGGCTAGTATGGACATCGGAGCAAGAGCCTGGAGGAAGTGGAGCCATACTTCATCAATAGCATTCAAAGGTCATATCGGTTTGGCTCTTGGAACAAGATATTCTGGTACCGATTCATACTGACGTACTGTTCCAGAGTTTAATATAATAATACATATTTATAAGTACATATGTGTTTAATTATATACACACACCATATTTTATTTGTAATATTATTCAAATTACATAGTAGTAGGATCAAATCTAACTTATAGTTAAATGAGTACAATAAACAGTGTTATCAAATCCGTCGATATGATCGATATTATTTAGTATAGCCGGTATTGATCGGTATTGAAACTGGTATGGTTAGTATTGACTGGCATCGAGGCTAGTACAAAACGCAGAGTTGCTCTGTATCTGTTTAGGTGGTGGCTATACCAGTCGGTACCGGAATGGTATTGATAAATTTGATTGGAGCTCCTTTTTCACTAGAGGATCGAAGCGACCATGGGGGCATCTTCGGAAGCTAAGACCATCTCCAATGTTGTGTTTTAGCCGGTTCAAATGAGGAGAGAGAATGCATTGAATCGATTCAATACATTGGAGGGGTCGATTCCAACCAAAAAATACATGGAACCAAACTCTACTTAGAAATCGATTCAAAGCATTAAACAACTCATATGAGCATTAAACCACTCATATGAGAGAGTACGTTTGAGAGAGGATATTATTATTTTATGGTTTTTTTAATGTAACGTGGGTCCCAGTTATTAGTAGGAATCGGTTCAATACATTAGAGAAAAATAAGTTCAGTTTCTAAAATGCTTATGTGACATGATTTTAAATCGACGTCGGTTCAAAACAATAAAGATGCTCTAAACCAGATCAATTTTGAAACTGCGATACTTGTCGCTGGAAACCATCGCCTGCCTCGAAGCCAACACCGTTCAAAGCTAGCCTTCACATTATAGCTATTGACTGTTGTTGTCCCCCGAAATAACGCCGGCGCCACCTGAGCCTCGCCAATGCAGTGCTGATCAAAACTTCGTCGCCCATAGCACTCGATCCCTACTACTGGCAACCATAGCACATTTCCGAGCCCTGCCGACGTTAACCTGAGCGATCCATGATGCCACTCGCAATGCCTACTCGAGCACCGTCCAGCCCCCTAAAGCCACACCACTGGTTCTCTCTTACCGTCGACTCATTAATTTGTTGATCCATCTGAGAGATCAAATCGAGGAAACGACTGAGAGCATCTACAACAGTCCACGTCAGCTGTTACTAAGGGGTTGCCACATCAACATTTAGGTGATGTGGAGGAGAGAATGTGAGGAGAGAAGGTGGAGTTTTTTCTAGATGAAAAAACTAGCAAATTGTTAATACCAAGACACAAGAAACAACCAAATACTCTATTGGAGACTTGTTACCTAAAAACGCGTTTTGTGGGTCCCACTGTCTTAAAGCAAAATATACACCAAATCATTTGTGCAGCCCGATTTCATTATTGATATGATAAATGAGCTAAAACATGTATGCCACAAAGTTATACTTCATTATTGATCATCAAGAATCATGCACACTTGTAGCAGTTAAAGTTTTAGACACAAGCTCAAGAAACAATCTATTGAAAGACTTATTTCTTTTTATTAAATTGAGTACTATCTCTCTTCTGAGTAACAAGCTAAGAAATAAACTACTGTAAATACTCTGAGTGGATTGGCCGGAGGATCAAGCGAGTTATGGGAAGTGACAACAAGGATAAGGAGGAATATTATCGAGCATAAACGAATTTTCTTCAGGGAGTTACTGTTCATGCGTGCCAAATGGAAAGTCCAATTCTTGGAGCTATATTTTTTTTTTGGCAAAACACTCCCGTTGCTTGGACTCTAGCTTCTCCTAGCTAGAGCTGGAGCCGGCTACCTCTGATTTCTTGGGGCGGAGAAGCTAGAGCCAGAGCTGGACTAAGTGGGCTTAGCTGAAGTTACACGAAATAATTGATTGGGTTATTGTTAGTTCTAAAGATGTTCACAATCTGTACATTACACTACAGCGTGCGCTTAAGGTCTCACATTGGCGTAAACATAGCTTTAGCAGTAGCTAAGAGATACATACGAAACTGAAGCATTTCCCTTAAGCTAGAATCATACTTTAGTTCGTTAGTTCACTTCTTATTAGACCAGAATGCTTCAGTTGGAGAATAGTTTGACCCGGTCGAGAGGCATATATAAACTAAACTAACTAAGCTGTGAAGATAAGCTAGATCTTATTTAAGCATTAAGACGTTGTCGACATCAGAAAATCAAAGCTGATCCTCGCAATCTGCAATAGGTAGGGTGTCTTGCCAGTACCACACAAATGACAAAAAATGGGAACAATTAACTTTCATATTGAATAGCAGCACATAACATTTCAACTAACATTTATACTTTACTACATGACATTTGTCTGATATCACAAAGGAAGAACACGATATACAGGTAAAGATGAGACAGTGCTTTCACAAAGTGACCATGATCCATCCATCATAAGTAGATGACAACAGAGATATCTCATTAAGAACGACATGGACAAACAAATGTAAGATGTACGTACGTATGACGTTAATACGCGATTATACGCTGTTATCTTTTTTTCTCTTTGGAGTGGTTGGGTGTTAACTACCACTCCATCTAGTGGCCTGGCATGCAGTCTGGCAAAAACAAAAATATTCTCACACTAAAAACTTTCATCATCAATCACCAGCTTTCAGCAAAAGATAAATAACTTATCATAATTTACAAACTAAGTGGCACTTGCATGTTGCATCAATCAATCAATCCACTTCACAACCTTCATCTTTTTCTTGCTTTCAAGAACCAATATTTCTCAATCTAATTAAAGCAAACAAAAAGAAAGGGAAAAAACGGAACAGCCAGGCTTCAAGAAACCAAGCCGAAAAAACGAGTACACAACATCACCAAATCTCACGATGCGTGCGGCGTACTTACACAAGGATGCATGCATGGATCGATCTATACGCGTGACTAAATTTCACGTCGCTTGCAGCATCTGCTGCTGGTCGTGCCGGGGAGCCGAAGGAGACGCCGGCGCGGCGTTGCTGCCCTTGATGAACTCGAGGCACTCGGCGACGGCGCGCGCGTAGAACGAGTTGGACCGCATGCACGGCGGCCTCCGCGCCTTGCTGCTGCTGTTACCGGCGGACTGCGCTGCCTGTCCTCCCTTTCCAGCTGCACGCCCGGCAACGCCGTCCTGGCCGCCCACCAGAACCCTCCTGCCGCCGCCAGTCGTTGCCGTGGGAGAGCTGCTGCTGCTCGTGACGAGCCCCTTAGTGAGCAGCCGCACGTTGCGCACGTAGCGTCCCAGCAGGCCGAGCAACGTCCACAGCCTGGCGCGCAGCCGGCGGACGGAGAGGCGGGTCGGGCTGAACCGGAACCCCCTCGCCGGCCGCCTCCACCGCCGGCCCAGCCTCGCGTACTGATCACCCATATGCTCACTTGGATTCTTTCCCTCTTGCCTCTAGTACTACTCGTAAGTCGTCACCTACCTAAGCTAATCTCTGAGTAACACGTATATATGTATTTGAGTTTAATTGCGTTGGTTGGTCAAGTCAAGTGCCGAGAATGGACTATATACAGAGGTCAGGAAGGTAGTTGTGGGACGGCAGATTTGCAGACATGGCAGGATTGATTAATTAGCTTAATTAATTAGGGGCCGACTATCACTACACTATGTCATAGTATTAAGAGCAATTAACTGTCAGAAAAAAAATAGATTAGTGGCAAAATATCTGCCGACAATATCCACAAGATTAAAGTCCTATTATCTACCGGCAATAATTGTTTTCTAGAACAATTTATCTGTCGGCAATGTTTTAATATTAGCTACAATATAACTGCCCTAGAAAATATCAACTATGTCATCTTATCTGTCGGAAATACTACCCGTCATTTTGGGCGCGTAGCTGAAAAAAAAAGCGAGTGAGGCACGAATTATTTCCCCTCCCGCCGCACCAATTCCCCTCCCGCCCGTCCGCCCGCGCCCTAATTCCTCCAGCGTTTCCCCTTCCTCCCAGCGCCGCATTTCCCGGCCGCACCACCCATCGCCACCCTCCTCTGGCTGCCTCACCTCCCAGCGCCGTCTCACCACCTAGCGCCGCCCCACCTCCCATGCCGCCCTACCTCCCTGGCCGCCCCACCACCCAACGCCGCCCCACCTCCCTTCTAAGGTTCAAGAAGTCCGGCTGAGGCGGCGACTAGGCGGCGTTCGGCGGAGGGAAGCCGCCGCGACTTCGTCGAAGGCGGCGAGCTAGGCGAGAGGGCCGCCTAGGTTTCAGGCTCCTGCGTCGCACCTACCCCACCGTCGAATTGTGCTCGCCCTCGGCTCCCGCTGCTGAATCAAGCTCCCCCGCCGTGGAATCGACCTCACCGTCTCCAAATCATGGTCGTCCCGCCATCTCCACCGCCGACTTGACCTCTTCGCCTCCGAATCGTGGTCGTCCCGCCATCTACGCCGCCGAATCGAGGTACGCCCGCCGCCCTCCCTCTCTCTCTCTGCGCGTCGCCTTCCCTCTTCCTGTCGGCTCCCTCGCCTCCACCTTGCGGTGCCACCAGTCTTCTTGCACGACTCCTTCTGCCCCACCCAGACCGCCAAGACAGCATCCCAAGCCGCCCGGCCCCGAAAGCACCGTCGACCCTCCCGCCACCCAGATCCGCCTCGACCACCACTCCTGACCGTTGCCGCGTCGGCCAGCTTCACCTCCTCGGCCGGGCCAACGCACCCGAGCGCCGCCGCCTCTCGGTCTTCCCCACGCACAGCAGCCACACATCGTCGTCAGCTCGCCCGAGCTACACTGCATCCACCCCTGAGGCCGCCTCGCTTGGCCAGTTCCGAGTTCACCATGGTCGGCCACCGTCGGTGTCCCCCTCACTGTCGACATTGATCAAGCCCAAGCCACTTCAGCCTTGGTGTTCTTGATTCCCTGTTGTTCATCTAGTTTGCCAGTTCCAGATTTGATTCTCTACACTTTATGCTCTCCTCTGTGTGTATGGTAATGGGTGGCATTTGAATTAGCAAATCTGAAGGTTTGAATTGTTGAGAGTTTGAATTGTTAGCACTTAAGTTCAGAGAATCTTGCTGTGGTAGGTTACATGAATATTACTCTGAAAATTATCAGGTTTGTTAGATGGGTAATAGCCTGATTAACTCTAGTAGTTGGATTTTAATTCCATTAGTAAATTGGCATTCATCTAACAACAGCTTTCAAATCTGACAAAACCAAGATAAATGTGAATTTTCAGAACTGACAGAGGCTAACCAACTCCTTTCTGATGAAGTGTTAGGAAAGAGCAGTGCTAGTACTTTATTGAGCTTTAGATCACTCAAAATTTGCTTAACAAATAAGTATCTGAACTTGCAAGAATATTTGTTAACACCTAATCAATCCAAACAATATCCTTGATAAGGGTATTTAAGCAGGGAAAGAAATTAGGATGTAAATAAGAAAAATAGTAAATTTTGTCAAGCCTAATGCTTGTAAGTAAGTCGTTGTTTCATTTAGCTATTAAGCTAGCAGAAGCAACCATGGTTGTTACAATAGTGAAATTTCCTTTATGAATTTAGACATGTGAGCTGAATTCCAGTGAATTAGCAAGATTGAAAGTTGAAATCTGCAAGAAAGAATATACAGGTAAATGAATAACTTTTCATTCACTGATATAAGATGTCAAGATTATATCTATTGAATATTGATACAATGACATTGTTTGCAATTTTACATATATAGCATCTACTTTTATTATTTATGCTTATATAAATCCTGAGATACTTTGCCTTTTACTGTATGTGTATTATCAAAATTGATATCTTTGTGGCAATCATGAGTGATGAACTGTTTAAGTGTTCACATGGTTACTTCCTTATATCTGTTTGATTACTTTTGATTGCATACTTGGTCACCATGTTAGGAGAGAGTGTATCATTGTAAAGCTACTACAAGTTGCATGAGGGCATTAATTTTCAAATGTACGTGAATACTTGCAGAAAACTATGCTGAAATTTATACACTGTCATTTTCTTCAAAACTCGACTTCTTGGAACATTATTAACTATAGTTGTTGCCCTAATAAAAGAATTAAACGATTGAATGTGCCATTTTGTTCAAAGATAAAGTTCACACGAGAATGATATGTTCCTAGGCGAGAATGTTAAATCCGGTTTGACTTGAATGTGCCATCAGGGAACAAGTGTAACTTAAATGTCTTAGATGAGAATAGTTTACCACAAGAACTCTCTGATATATGTAAGCATGGATTCAAGGTATGCCAAGTACCAATTAAATCGTCATTCTTGTTCTTAAGTCAGGAGCTATTTTAGCATGTTAGCCCAGAGGCAAAGGATCATTTGCAGGAGATGAAGGATCAGTTGATTGCAGTATGCAATGAACTTATTCATGGTTCTGGTAAACTCAGCCCTCAACATTCCGAAGAGCTTCGTCAAAAGAGGTTTGATTCTTGGTTCTACTGATTATTATTTGCTTGTTTATTAAGTATCTCTGTTTTACTAGCATTAATGTTGATGTTTGCGATGGTTATACTCTGCAGAGTACATCTAAAGAAACAAATTCATTTGCTTGAGGAGTATATGGCGAGGTCAACCCATGATGATGAGAGATGAGATCACACTCTATGGCATTCTAACGGCTATCTGAGGCATCACCCCTATGACCCCAAGAAACATTTTGTAATGGATCTTGATAGATTCCAATCTCACGCTTACATCAGAATGAAATCGGGAACAGATGGTTTATGCTATTCTCTGCCCCATATTCCTATATGGATAGTTTAAGCACACCATTAACATCTCAGACAGAGAGATTACACCCCTAGGGTTATAGATATTAGCTTAATGAAGGTTACGGTGATAAAAAGTGGAGTAGTCTGATTTTTCGTGGACTAAGGAACTTGAGGTTATTTTTCTTCTTCAAAACCAACAGTTAATTACTTGCATCATCATTGGTTTACGACAACCGCTAATTTTTACTACATCTTCAGGTCAACAACAAGAGAGTGTTTGGAAACCACTCTTTTCGCCCAAATTAGTGAGAAATAATCAATGCCACAATGAGTGGGAATGATGTTTTTGTTTTGATGCCAACTAGCGGTGGAAAACGTTTGACATAATAGGTAATAAACTAGGCTTCTATGAATTGTTGTCCTTGTTTGATATGATATAAATCTTTGAAAATTATACTGCTTGTATAGCGCCTCTTGAGTGGTGATTTTTATGCAGTTTTTACTCTTTTCTCTTTTCTAATGCTCACATGTATGGTACTACTGGCCAAACTGTAACACCCTAGCTATTTGGAAGCCAAGATGTCACATAAATAAGCTAACATACAACCATAATACGGAAGAATTCGAACACTATCTCATCTAATGACATAAAGAGATCAATATTCAATAGAACCATGGCATGAATATAGTTTGAAACCAAGCAAGTATATCGAAGGAATGATCAAAGATCAAAAGTAATACTTAATCAACCATAACATAGCACTAGGTATTATTCACCATCTAAATTTATTTATTACAGTTCATCAATAACGAATGAAAGATAGAAACTAAATAGTAATGTTGAACTTGAATATGGTGAAGTGAATGAATAGTGCATGTCTATTCCCTCCCAATTGAGCCAACATCAATGATCACCTAAAATAAACAAACAAAGCAAGAATGAGTCCGAGACTCAGCAAGTACAGTGAATAATTGGACATACAACAAACATGATCATGACAACATCATTGAAGAATATGAATATAACACAGAATGAATGGATTGAATGGATTGAATGAATGAAAGGACTGCACACATGCATATACCAGTATAGCTAGTGACACACCCGTCGGTGTTCACCTAAGCCCGTATTTAACAAAATACGGGGATCCAAGTCCCGTATGAAGAACGTTTTATACGGGTGTCCAAATCTGCCAACATTGGAATGGTGGATCTTACGTGCCCATATTGGAATTGATGGGTCTTTATAATCCACTCCCGTGGATGAAACATGAATAATGGATGCATGGAATGAAATATGAATATTGAAAGACATCATCTCTAATCATGGAGATAACACATATGGAAGGAGCATGAACATTAAATATTCTCATGTATCACAGAAAACACAATACGAACATCAAGCATTCAGCATTTTCTAATCATAAGAACATCAAAGTACTTGCCTTCCGCGATGCGACGCGTTAGTAGGCAACGAAGGTGCACCTAAACCCAAAGCCTCTCCGCCTACACAAGTATATACTCGAAATAAGAACAACATGGTACAGGACACTATCATTAACGTTCTACAACACCTTTCTGACAACCCACGAATTAACTAATTAGATCTATTCTGAAAACAGACAACACGATCACGGAACTAAATCTGGATAGCAGCACGAAATCACTTATATCTATTGATCTGGGACTCGGAACGAGGTGAGCCCAGATCCTATGGAAACTTAACAAACATAACCACAAAATCCTAGCTGGCGAGATAATCCAATTCGGCCAAAATAATTTGCTCACAGGTAGATGAAGATATAAGACAGTTTCTGTCTAGACGAAAAAGATAGCAGTAAAGAATATATCACAACTTTTGATCTACAGCTCCGATTAAGGCATTCTTTATCATTCTGGAAAGTTTATAAAAATTTATACAATAACCTAGTTGGGTGAAAACCCTGAATCTGCAAATAACATAATCATAATTTAGGAGACAACTTGACAGTTCACTCTCGTTAGGATTTCAGGACAGCGGTAAAGATCAGACCATAACTTTTGATCAGTACGTCAGAATTACATGTTCTGGGCGGCTACGGAAAGCTAAGAACATTATATAAATATATCTAGGAGATGGATACCTCCAAATTGGCCTATAAGAATCCGAAATATGCCACGCAATCTACTGGACATAACTGAACTTACAACCGAACGAATTCGATCCAAACTAAATAATCTAATTTCACATCTAATCAACATTAAACAGCGGGGAAACATCTCGTTACCCTTGAAGAACCCCGGAGAATGATGAACGATCCTTGGAGAAGATGATCCCCTCCTTTCTCCCCTCTTTTCCCTTCTTCTTCTTCTCTCTTCCTTGATCTTCCTCCTCGATTCTCCTTGGCAGCAACAGGAGGAACGGATGTGCTACAGTAACGGCGGAGCTACAGTGGGTGGCGCTACAGTACTCGCCAGTGTTAGGGTTTGCCTCCCCCACCCTCTTAAGTGGTTCCCTACTTGGGCCAAAAAGCTATGGGCCGAAAGCCCGAGTTCTAATACACCTTCCAAATTCTGAATTTTCATTTCTTTTCTAATTCTATTTAATTTCAGTACTAATCACTTATTTGATTAATTTTTAAATGGGGTATTACATTCTACCCCCCTTAAACGGAATTCGACCTCGAATTCTAACTGCCGAAATGAACACCAGAACGAATTGCCAAAGAATTGGAATCAACGAATTTAACACGTACCAGAAGCGAACAAGTCTGGATATTGCTCACGCATGCGATACTCTAGCTCCTAGGTGGCCTCTCTCTCAGTCTGATGAGACCAAAGAACCTTGACATACTTCAAAGTCTTGTTCCTCAAAACCCGCTCTGACTCTTCTAGAATTTTCACTGGCCGGGACTCAAAAGTAAGATCCTGCTCAATACTCAACGGCTCTAATGGAATAGCATGGTCTGGGTCTCTCAAATATTTTCTTAACATGGATACATGAAACACATTATGAACTCCGCACATGGACTCAGGAAGATCCAAACGATAGGCCAATTTCCCAATTCGTGCCACGATTGGAAATGGTCCAACGTACCTCGGGCTAAACTTCCCTTTGGTACCAAACCGCACTACGCATTTGGTAGGCGATACTCTCAACAGAACCTTGTTCCCCACTTCGAATTCTAAATCTCGCCTTCTGACATCTGCATAGCTCTTCTGTCGACTCTAAGCAGCTAACAAATTCTTCCTAACCTCTGCCACTCTGGCCACAGTTTGCTAAACCCAATCAGGAACCAAAACTACCCGCTCTCCAATTGCATCCCAGCACAACGGGGATCTGCACTTCCGCCCGTAAAGAACCTCAAACGGAGCAACTCGAATGCTGGAGTGGTAACTGTTGTTATAGGAGAATTCTGCCAAAGCTAGGTGGTCTTCCCAACCTCTCTTCCAAGACATAACACAACATCTGAGCATATCCTCCAGTGTCTGAATAGTGCGTTCAGACTGACCATCTGTTTGAGGGTGAAATGCGGTACTTAGACGAAGCTGTGTGCCCAACGCACTTTGCAAACTCTCCCAGAACTTAGAGACAAATTTGGCATCTCGATCAGAAACAATGGTCTTGGGTACCCCGTGCAACCGCACTATCTCTCGCACATAGAGAGGAGCCAAATCACTTGCTGAATTGGTCGTACGAATAGGAATGAAATGTGCAAACTTACTGAACCGGTCCACTATGACCCAAATAGCATCCTTCCCTCGCTGTGTGCGAGGTAAACCAACTACGAAATCCATGGAGATGTCATCCCATGGCCAAACTGGAACCCCGATTCAGGCAGCGGAGTGGCTCCGCTATATGGAAAGACAATTTGGAGCATTAGAGATGACTTCTCTGCAAAAGGCCCGCTTTGTGGCCTTCCAGCTAAAGGGATAGGCAGATATTTGGTGGGAGGGGATGTTGTCAGCTAGGACCCCCGTTCAGGACTAGTCACTTGGGAGCTCTTTGTTGAGCAGTTCAGAGCTAAGTATTATCCAGAATCCTTCATTGAGAGGATGGAGCATTCCCTGATGACTTTTGTTCAGGGAAAATTGTCAGTGGCAGATTATGAAGCTGGGTTCAACAATCTGGTTCTCTTTGTGCCAGCGGTGGCTGGTGACGATCGGGAAAAGGCAAAGAGGTTCTATAGGGGCCTCAATAAAGAGTATTGCCACGTTCTGGGGACGACTGGTCTGCGTGACTTCAGCTCCGTGGTCGAGCAGGCTAGGGGTATGGAGCTAGAGAGAGAGCTTACTTCGGAGAGGCAGGCTTCGAGTGGCTATGTTCCTGCTGGTGGTTCTGGTGGTGGCCAGAAGTGGAGTTTTGGTGGGGGGAGGCGGGTCTTCTTAGCGACCCATTCCCAAGAGGTTCCAGGGAGGTCAGCACCCTCAATCGTCCTCTCGGCCTTTTCAGCAGAGGCAGTCATCTACTTTAGTACCACGTCCTTCCTCTGTTACGCCAGCAATGCGTCCTGTTTCAGGCGAGGGCATGATTTGTTTCAGATGTGGTGCTGGGCATCGTGCTTTAGAGTGTTCTTTCTCTGGGAGTTGTCATCAGTGTGGCCTGGCAGGCCATAAGATGTCTGTTTGCAAGCAAAACCCTTCAAGAATCATTAAGTGGCAACCAGTTCATACGACATCTTCAAGTGCATCATCTTGAGGCTCAATTCAGATGCTTGCAGTCGCTCCAATGTCGAACATCCTCCAGCTTGGGCTCCTCCTACGGTGTTTCCTTCGGCACCCCCTGTTAGGTATTATTAGAACCAAGGATCCTCTGCACTGCTTCTGTTTGCTACTCCACAGGCAGTTTCTACCCTTCCTTCGCCGAGTGTTGGGGCGTCCTCTGCCCCAACGCCACCTAGGGTCTATGCCATGCCTACACCTGAGACAGTAGGCTATCTTGACGTGGTGACAGGTACCTTACTTGTTGATTCCCATGAGGCTTTTGTTCTTTTTTATTCAAGTGTTACCTACTCGTTTGTATCACTTGAGTTTGCTAGGAGGGCGAGTTTGAGTTTGCAGCATATTTCTCAATCTATTGTAGTCAGTTCTCTGGGGGGTCTCATTTCCAATTCTACAATTTGTCTGAGCTACTATATTACCATCAATGACGAGGATTTCACAGCAAACTTGATGGTGATTCAATTATCCCCTTTTAATGTTATACTTGGCACGGACTGGTTGTTCAGTTATCGTACTAAGATCTGTTGTTTCTGGAAGACCGTGATTTTACAAGCTCCGTTTGTTGAAGAGTTGGTCTTCCTAGGAAGCTGTAACATCCCAATTTTCTGAGCTTTAAAAATCCTTTAAAGAGTTAGTAGGATAAAATTCACTATTTGAGTTTTATTTGATTTTAATTCAAAAGCTTAATCCTGGGCTTTGTACACCAAAATAATTTAATATGCTTAAAGTCAACATCAACAATGGTCAAAACTATTTTATTTGGGTTCTTTGGGCTTGGATATATTTTCCAGATTTTTCTGGAATTTTTCCAAGTTCATTTGCTATTTTCTTTTGCTTATTTGAATTTCTGGTATTTTATTAAAAAGGAAAAGTATTAAAATCTCAATGAGCAGTCTTGGGTCAATCTCTTCGCCCAACTCCTCTTTCCGCGTGCAAGGCCAGCGTGCGGCCCATCTTTCTTGAGAGCCTAGCCCACCTGTCTCACAAGCGTCATTGGTTTCACTGACGTAGGGCTCAAGATCAAGATCTCGCTGACCGGTGGGACCGCCGTCGCTGTTCGTCGTCTCCGCCCGGGACTCGTCCCCGTGCCCGAGCCGGACTCCATCTCCGCAGCCGCCTTCCGTTTTGGGAACCGCCCAGGGCACGCCTCTCGGGGCTATTTAAGGCCCCGAGGTCCTTTGTTTCTTGCACCCCGTGCCGCGTCGCCTTCGCAACCCTAGCCACCGCCTGTACTTCGTCGCCTGGAGCCCTAGCGCCACCTTCATCTTCAGCGCCGGCCGAGAAGACCTCATCGCCTCCGTCGCCACTCCAGGGGTTCTCGTCATTGTTGAAGGCCACCATCGGGATCGTCGCAACGTCCGCATCTCGAAGCCACCCTCATCTTGGCTGGAGGATCCTTCCTTTGCCGTCGCCGTCGAGCCCGTGCACCCGCCGCCGCTTTGACCTCACCGCCGGTCATCCTCGTCACTCCCGCACACCCGTGAGCACACCATCGTGACCCCCGCGTTCCCCTCTACCTCGTGGTACCACCCATCGCCGCCGGTTCGCCGGGACCTTGGTTCCCGTGCGCCACCGCCGTCGCTGCCATCCACGTCAGTGCCGCGTCAGTGCCACCTCGTCCTCGGTGCTTGCGTGGCAGCCACGTGGAGTCCAATCAGCACTCGCGTGCCACCTCACCCGATTCCAGATCCAATCGACTCGGTGAACTTGGTTCACCGTGAGCCATCTCACTAACGTGTGGTTCCCACATGTCAGATTTTCTTTTTTAATTCTTTAATTCCGAGTGCTGACATCATCGTTGCACAATAATCCGATTTTTCTTTTAAGAAATAATTCGGAAATTCGGAATAATCAGTTTTAGGGTTTTCTTTAGATTTCCAACTTCCCAAGCTCATATCTTTTGCATCCGAACTCCGATTGAGCCCATTCAAATTTCTAAATTCATATAAATTGAAGATCTACCTATTTGAGATTTTTATTTAATTTTTGGAGTTTTTTTTGCCTCTATTTTATTTATTTTTGTTTGTTTGTTTCGTTTGCGAGTAGACGTTGATACCTCGGGAGGTTTTGAAGAGTAAGGAGCATCTCAAGACCAAGATCAATACCAAGACCTTTTCCAAGGTAAGTTATACATTTGATCATATTGAACCCAGTTTTCAAAAGTTATATAGATTCAAATTATTGCATTTACTTTAATTATTTATTTCAATGCTTTTGGGATTAGTTAATGTCCAATTTGTTATGGCCTCCTTGTCTAATTGTATGCCATAATCTTTTGTCACCCTAGTTTGGTTTATTTAGTTGGTGCTATGGTATTACCAACGTGGGTTGGTTAGATGCGATTAGTTTGCTTAGCCATGCCACGAGTCATCATCTCATGTAGATTGCAATTATAAACATGACTAAGTGACTATGGAACTATGTGATAGAAATTGTGTGTGCTCTATGTGCTATTACCCGTTGATGGCATATGTTGCACTTAACCAATAGGGTGAGAAAGGATTTAGACGGAGGCAAGTGGACTGTGTGATAATTTGGTGGAGCTATGTGCGTGGGCTTAATAACCTGTGTGCATAGGGATGTGTAGTTTATTTGGAAGTCTTGCCTTGGTCAATTAAGGACTTAACTTTGTGCGCCATTGAACTGAGCCTCTCGTACAACCACATGCCTGGTATGGGACGGGCCTAACATAGTGTAACATCCCAAATGTATAATTGGAGTTATTCAAGTATAATTATATGTGTAGAAATTAAAACTTTTTCTCACATCTTGAAAACCCCTAATCTCTTATGTAATTCTTGTCCAAGAGTTGTGTAATCCAAAAACACAAAGCTCTTGTTGACCCAAAAGTCAAACTCATTTTCCAGTTGTCTAAATCTTGTGCCAAACATCGGGAATATATTTTCCTTGGTCCCAAAACTGATGTGGGACCCCTCTGAAAAATATCACAAGTTGTAAAACTAGTTTGATAAATTTTGGAGGTAAAACAATCCTTTAAACAACCTTAACGAATTTCCTGAGAAAATGCATTGCATAATAACCTCTGGAAATTTTATGCAAGGTTAATCTCATTGTCAGCAAGCTCCAGTTAAAATTTCATTAAATTTGGAGTTCATTTGCTATCTCAAATAATTCTGCTAAGTTTAATTTGTTAAAAACTAAATTTAAAAGCCTACATCTGTTCCTTGGGCTAGCCACTTTGCAAAGTGGTCCACCCAACCCCATCGACCTCCTTCCTCATTTGATGAGGTCGTGAGCCGTTGGATCCAATCCAAAGGCCACGACCTCCCCTCAACCAACGCACTCAGACCTCCCCTTCAAGTCCTCTCGACCGCGTGGACCTCCTCGGGTCAACGTGGGCGCCAGACCTCCTCCGCGGTCAACACCGCAAAGGCTTTCCCACCTCATCAGTCAGAACTGTTGGATCAAAGATCCACGGTCATGACCTCCCCGTGTTAAATCCCAAAGACCTCCTCATTTGTCCGGTCATAGCCCTTGGATTAAGATCCAACCGCCCCGACCTCCCTTGTTATCAAACCTCAAAACCACCTTCCACCTTGGCGAGGTCATAGTCATGGATTTACATCCAACCGCTCTCGACCTCCTCATCTTAATCTAACTATCGACCTCCTTTGCACTCACTTGAGGTCGTAGCCATTGGATTTACATCCAAAGGCCACGACCTCCTCTGAAAAACATCATAGCTAGGTCCTTCCGCGTACGTGAGGTCGTTGCCCTTAGATCTAAATCTAATGGCCATGACCTCCCTTGTGTGTTGCGCAAGCTCAAGACCTACTTTGCGCCACGCATGCGAGGCTCAGACCTCCCTGTCTTGATCAACTTTGTTGATCAAAATCCAAAGGTCTTGACCTCCCTCGCACTTCACGCAAAGCCTCAAACCTCCCTTTGGTTGTGTGCCCTTGGATTTTAATCCAAAGGCCATGACCTCCCCCTCATGTTTTTAAGTTCATGTGCGGTTAAGACCTCACAGGAGGTCCGCACCGTTGGATGGAGATCCAACGCTTTGGACCTCTTGTCCCTTTTCCTCACGTGCGTTTTCGCGATTAATGAAATCGTGAGGCCATGACCTCCCCATCCTTGATCGTGTGGCTGGGACCTCCTCCCAGCCACTTACAACATAACGGTTCAAAATTGTCATCCAATGGTTAGGACCTCCCCCTGGTCTTATCCAACGGCCATAAGGACCTCCCCTGTTCTTCTCCTTCCTCGAGGCGCGCTGCCTCGAGCGATGGAGTTAATGCCCACCGTCCAATGTGTACTTTTCATGACTCTTTGTTGACCAAGATTTAATGCAGTCGACTTTCCGTCTCTCGGGTCACTCAGTTCGCACCTTGTCAACCTCATGTCCTTGCCACCCCATGGACCAACCCGTGGGCTAAGCTCACCATGGAGCTTAGCCTCAGCTCATAACCTTCACCACAGGCTATAAGTTACCCCTTGGAATCCTCCCTTGGCTTCCTTTGCACACAATTGCTCTCAACCTTGCACTTTGTGCGTGGTGAGCTCCTCCTCCACTAATCGACCTCCTCATTGGCGGCCGCCATTGTCAAGGTCCTTGGAGCTTCTCGGTGGTTCAGAGTTCCAAAGTGGCTCCTTTTCAAACCCTCGCTCACTTTTGCTCCCAAAACCTCTTGGAAGTTAACCCTAACTTAATTTGTTTGGGCATTTTTCAGAGGTGGACAAAGTTGAGCTTGAGCCGGTGCCTTGGGTCGTGAAGCTTCATTGTCTTCCCCAACTCCGGTCATCACCTCCACGACCTCCCCAAAGACCTTAGGACCTCCTGTACTCCTCCCGTTAGTCCTTAGTCGCGGCACCCGCTGAATGCATGTTGCGGAGCTTATGTTTGGGCACACGCTTGGATGTCGCGCATGAGCTCCTTTTTGCGTTTTGGTTTTGGCCGTCTTGGCCTTCATTTTGCCCTCTCGGCTCGCGGCGTTCAAAACGTCGCCGCCGTTGAGAGGAGGTCCGTTGGTGCGCATGGTTATTGCGAACCCAACGGTACCATTGGATGTCGCCGGCGAGGTCTGTATCGCCGGCGATGACCATCTCTTCAAACCCGGGTCTTTGTCGGACGAAACGGCATCGCCGTTGTCGTTTTAGGATGAGATTTGCCGAGTTTAATGCGCTCATCATGTGCTCAAATCATTGAAATCATTGGGCGCCTTAAATGCATTTAATCCTCACTTTGCGATATTTAAGACCTCCGCGCGGACCTCCTCGTTGTCCGCGCAGATTTATTCCATGTCCGAGGCGTGGTCGTGAGCTCTGGGACGCCCATGACCTCCTCCGAGGAGATCTGAGCGCCCAAGACCTCCCTTGCGCGATCGTGGCCGCCTGAGACCTCCCTCGGAGGTCTGTGGACGCTAGGACCTCCCTAGGTTATCTCACTGCTCATGACCTCCCCTGTAGATCTTGACCGCCAAGGTCCTCCCTCGGACGATCTGAACCATCGGGGACCTCCTTGAACATCTGGACCGGCCCAGACCTCCCTGTGAGGTCTTGACGATGTAGATCTTCCTTGGGGAGATCTTGGTAGTTTAGATCTTCCTTGGAAGATCTCACTGCTGAGGACCTCCCTGTTAGATCTGGTCCGTCCCGACCTCCCTCATCGCTGTGGTCCGCTGATTCTCCATCTACGGCCACGACCTCCTCGTCTCGACTTTGCTGCTGCTAGGAGATCCAGACCTCTGGACCTCGCGAGCTGCGTGTGTAAGCACCTCTCTGGGAGGTCTCGAGCCGTTAGATCTATGATCGTGGCTCACGCCCTCCCATGTCCTTGTGAGTTTTAGAAATTCCAGTGAGCTCTTGTTATAACTGAAATAAGGTATAACTTTAGAATTTCATATCTTTGTCGTTTTAAATCCAAACCAGGTCATTCAAATTGTGTTAGCTCTGTATTGAACTTGACTTTAATCCAAAAATGATTGTAAGTTGAGTTCAACTTCAGAGCACAGTTTTGCCATTAGATTTTAAAAACCAACTTTAAATATACACTTAAATCAATGCTTAACTTGTAAAACACATAACTAATGCTCAGAGATTATTTTTGAGTGAGACCAACTTTGTTGGTTTCTCCATTAATGGTCTTACTATGAACATTAGTTTTGAGCATGTTGCTGCTAGGAAAATGAGGACTTGTGCATTATAATTTTGTTCGAGTTCTTGTTTTTGAAAATTTGTAGAGAGTGCAATATAGCTCCAAATGAGATGAACTCAATTGTGTTATTCATCTCATAAGGTGCTGGTTTTACAGTAAAAATTTCAGTGTCACTTCTGTTCTAGAAAATGTTGCCTCATAATTAAATTAATGAATAGTGCAGTTTGGTATTTTAGGGGCTGAGCAGAATTGTTTTGCTCATAACTTTTGCATTGAGAATCCAAATCAATTGGTTCTTGTTGCAATATTCCCTAAAAATCACCCTCTTGCTGCTGTAGAAAATTCAGAGAATTTGGAGTTCGTTTGTTGTGCTGTCTTTGTTGTGTTTCGTCGTTCTTATTGGTTCTTTCTCGCTTTTCCGTTAGGCTTCGACATTTGTGGCGATCCCGAGAGTGACCCTCCGCAACAAATTGACCAGCAACAGCAAGGCAAGTAGTTTGATCATTTCCATCATTGTCCCATTACTTTAAAGCTTAATATATTGTTTTACTTCTATGTATGCATGCTACTTTGTGTTAAATGTCGCTAGCAATCCTATAGTTGCATAATCTGTAGGAATTGTTTATCCTCTACTACCATGAGCCTAAGTTATTTGCTGTGGTGGGAGCTCGTTGGATGAGCTCCTATCACTTAGTAGTTTCGATTTAAATTGCTTAGACATGCTTAGTTTTCGGTAGAAATGGGCGATCATCGACTTAGTCGATGGTCTTGATCACTCAAAATTGGTTATTACTCCTATATGTCCAGCACTTGTGCTTTGATTAATTTGTAAAATCAAAACTGAAAATAAAAGATTGATTTAGACTTGGGCATATTGGATGGATGGTGCGGTTTTGGATGTGGTGGTATGCCTGGTCCCTAAGGACCGAGTACTTGGGTCACTAAGCCAAGCGATTTTGCGTGCTAACCACACGAGGGGCATATGGAACCCTCTTGACTAAGTACTTTAGGCGGTGTTAATTGGGGTCGCTTTCGGTTGGTGTGTTTTAAAGATAAAATGTGTGTGTGATGTGGGAGGAGCATTAGCTTCCGGTAGGTTGTGTGATGTCTCCTTCTCCCGTGGGTTGTGCGACTCAGAATTAGCATTGTCCATTGGAAATGTCTCAGAGGACTTAGCCGTGCGGCATACCAAAGGTAGTGTGCCTAATGGAAAGGCGGTGCGACGTGTGGGTACAGTGGTACACCTGCAGGATAAAACTATTCAATAGCCTCGCCCTAGGTTATGGACATGCTTGGTAAGGTCGTTCAAGACTAGACTACAACCTTTAATTAAAACTTGACATGGTTGGTATGAACGGGAGTTCATGCTATTGTTGTGGTGACTTGGGTTGGTCACTTCCTGTGTTGTTCTTGTTGTTGTTACCATGTTATTCATCTCGTTGTTATTTCAACAATTAAAATGTTTTGTCAAATTGCTTTCAATCTACTATATTATTGCAAATGAAAACTTGCTTTGTGCTAAAATGAGTCCAAAGCCTCATCCACTTAAATAAAGCTTGCATATAGCTAATTTATAGTTCGTTATCTTACACGTTGTCTTGCGAGTACAATAAACAATTTATTGTACTCATTTGCTTTGCTTAACAACTTTGTTGCAGAGGAGGTAGAGCCCAAAGGGCTTTACTTTTGTGAGTCAGGCGGTGGTTGGGAGAGCGACTAGCTTGGCGGTCCTGGCGATTGCCTTGTGGGCTAAAGGCACATGGTTGGCTCTTATTTTGGGCCATCTTTATGGCACTTTTTGCTTCATTGTGTATCTTTATAGTTTTGTTGTTATTTGGCCGTAAGGCCCTCTTTGTAATAACCTATCCTTATTAATATTAACTTCGGTTTGTTGCTTATGTACTATGTGTTGTATGGAATTGATACATTCTTTTGTTGTGAGGTATGTATCTGCATTCAGGAAGTATACATCTCTCGAGACTGGTTTATTTGGTTGATAATACTAGGGTCAATTGGATGACTAAGTATTATGAGCCTAATAAACGTGGGTCTCACAAAAGTTGGTATCGAGCTATATCGACCGTAGTAACGCAAGCTTGGTCGCTTTTAGGATATTTTGAAAACCTAATTTCAAAGTGTCAAATGAGTTTTGAAAGCTTAAGGAAATTCTCATATTTTACTCCTTATCTATCTTAGCTTTCTTCTCATCTCACTCTAATTGAGTTTTAAAAGTTGTTTTCTCTCTTCCTTCTACAAAATAGTTGTTATCGATTAATGGGGTTTTGGGGAATCAATGAGCTTGGCAAATTGAAGTGTTAGCTGTCCATCTACAAGGTTTTGAAGCTTCGAATGGACAATTTCGACCGAAGCTTGATGCAAAATCTGGACAGCAAGCGCCAATTTCGGACAGCAAGCTCAAAGGTTCTAAATAGGGTAGAGAATGAGAGGGTAAATCAACAAAAACTTGTGGGAATAAAAGGGTAAGATGTGATACTAGTTAGCTAAGTATCTAACACTTATTTCGCTGCATTAACCTTGCTCTCTAATAGTTTTAGATCTCATCTTACAATCTGATTTTTTAATCTTCTCGATCAATTACTCGTTCATTCAATACGGGTTAGTTGAGTTGAGAAGTTGAGCTGTGCTTTTGGTGTTTCTTGGCTGTTTTTAGAGTCTTTTAGAAGCTTCTAAAGTTAATTTACTCGTGGTTTTGGCTTTCGTTTAGGGTGATATTCCATTCCCCTAGTCGATCGCTTTTGCTTCTCTTTAAGGCTTTGATTTTCGAGTTTAGTTGCTAACCAAATTTCTTGTAACAGATGGCCGGACGACTTTCAGAAGCGGCCAAGGCGGCCACCTGGTCCGGACGAGGAGCTTCCTCCTCCTCCACCATGGCCGAGGTTCTTCTTCAGATCGGCGCAACCGCGCGGATGCGAGAGAGTTCTATTGACGCCATCGCGCAACACCACCGCACTTACCGGAGCTTCAGGATCCGGGCAAGGAACGCCCATCACCGCGTGGAGGACTCGCGGAGTTTCTTCGTACTCGGCCTCCTACCTTTTCCGGTCGAGGACCCGTTGGATGCGACGATTGGCTTCGGCTCGTGGAGCGAAGCTCCGATCGCGCAGATGCTGTGGAGCACGAGAATGCGCTGATTCGCGATCGCACCGGTGGAGGGTGCAGCTTTGTCATGGTGGGAGAGCTTTTCGCCATGCAGCCCGCAGACCACACCGCCTCTTGGGAGGAGTTTCAGATCGCCTTCCGTCAGCTCACATCCTCGCCGGCTTGATGGAGATCAAGAAGGGAGTTTCTTGCGCCAAGCAAGGGCGAGCTCGATTATGGAGTATGTCTCACGAAGTTCAACCATCTAGCTCGTTATGCTCCCGAGGATGTGGCCACCGATATGGCTAAGGTGCCAAGTTCAGCGTGGCTTGTCCGAGGAGTCAAGGACAAGCTATCCATTGTCGACTTCACGATTTCCGGACCTTGGTCGACAAGGCCATCATCGTGAGCATGCGGCTCGAGAGCTTATGGACTCCATAGCGCAAGTGGGAGGCCCATAAGTCATCCAGGCGATTCTTCCGTCCCCGCTTGGGCAGCCCTGGGTACCAGTTCATTCTTGGCGCCCCGAGGTTACCCCGCCTCGTTCCTCGCTCGTCGAGGTCGTGTCTCACCACATGCACCTACGAAGTCGCAGAGCGGCCCCCGCAACCCGGGCTGGGGTCACGTGCTTTCATGCAACTGAAGGGCCATTATGCAAATAATTGCCCTAAGAAGACGAGAGCAGCCCTCGCCCTAATGGAGGGCGCGGCCGAGGTGGTGCATCTCAGACCAAGATCGCCCCGGCTACCCAAGGCGTGGGTAGTGGTCGCGTCAACGCTGTCACTGCAGAGGAGGCTCAGGAGGCACCCGACGTCGTGCTAGGTACACTTTCTGTTAACTCTCACCCTGCTAATGTCTTGTTTGATTCAGGAGCATCTCATTCCTTTGTTTCTGAGTCTTTTGCTGCTGTGGGAGAGCTTCTTTTCTCTCCATTGTCGGTCCCGCTACTCATTCGCTCTCCTGGTTCGGAGTTGAGAGCCGAATCTGAGTGTAGGGATGTTCCTATCGAGATCGAAGGGGTAGGTTTCTTAGCAAACCTTATCCTTCTCCATTCAGCGAGTCTTGACGTGATTCTTGGCATGGATTGGTTGTCCCAACACATGGGGCAAATCGATTGCGCCAGGAAGCTCATCTCTCTATCTAGTCCCTCCCATGAAAGGTTTCGCCGCCAAGTCGCTAGATCCGATCTCTTCACGCTTGAAGCGAAGCCCGCCTAGATATTAGCGAAGTCCCAACAGTTTGTGACTTTGTTGATGTCTTTCCGCAGATCTTCCAGGATGCCACCCGCTCGAGACCTCGAGTTTGTTATTGAGTTGGCTCCTGACCGCCCCTATCTCAAAGAGGCCTTATCGGATGCCACCGAACGAGTTGGTGGAGTTGAAGAAGCGATTAAGTGAGCTGAAGAGAAGGGTTTCATTCGCCCTAGCTCATCTCCTTGGGGTTGTCCGGCAATCTTTGTAAAGAAGAAGGACGGTATTTTATGATGTAAGGCCGACACGCCCACTTAATGAAGTGACGGTAAAGAACAAGTATCCATTGCCCGCATTGACGATCTCTTCGATCAATTGATGGAGCTCGAGTTTTCTCCAAGATTGATTTGAGAGTGGGATATCATCGAGTTCAGATTCGCCCGAGGATATTCCCAAGACGGCGTTTCTACTGCCACGGCTTGTACGAGTACACCGTCATGTCATTTGGCTTAACCAATGCTCCCGCTTTGTTCATGAATCTCATGAATTCGGTATTCATGGAGTACTTGGATAAGTTTGTCGTGGTCTTCATCGATGATATCCTTATCTACTCCAAGAACGATGAGGAACACGCCGAGCATCTGAAGCTTGTGTTAGGCAAGCTACGTGAGCACCACCAGACGCTGAAGTTCAAAGAAGTCGCGATTCTCGTTGAAGGAAGTGGCTTTCTTAGGCCACGTTCTTTCAGCAGAGGCGAGCCGCTGACCCTAGCAAGGTCAGCGATGTTCTTTCATGGAGTCACTGTTTTGGCCACCGATGTACGGAGTTTTCTCGGTTTAGCGGGATATTATCGCCGCTTATCGAGAACTTCTCCAAAATCGCTGGCCGATGACGGAGTTGCTCAAGAAGGACAAGAAGTTCGTGTGGTCCGCTGAGTGTGAGGAAAGTTTCCAAATACTCAAAAGCGTTTGACCACCGCTCCCGCTCTTGTTCTTCCCGATATCCATCGAAGCTTCGATATCTTTTGCGATGCTTTCGTCGAGGCATCCAGAGTGTCCTTATGCAAGAAGGCAAGGTAGTGGCCTATGCATCAAGGCAATTGAGACCTCATGAGCTTAACTATCCTACCCATGATTTGGAGTTAGTCTGCTGTGATTCATGCACTTAAGATCTGGCGACATTACCTAATCAGAATCGCTAGAAGTGTATTCGGATCACAAAAGCTTAAAGTACTTGTTCACACAAACCGACTGAACCTCGTGCAAAGGAGATGGTTGGAGTTGATCAAGGACTATGATATGGGTATTCACTACCATCCGGGCAAGGCTAATGTCGCTGCCGATGCGCTTTAGTCGCAAAGCGCATTGCAATGCCTTGTTGTCCAGAAGCTTCACCCGCTTCTTCCGGGAGAATTTCAGCGCCTCAACTTGGGGTTAGTTGAGCATGGTTCTCTCGCTGCCTTGGTTGTGCAACCAACCTTGGTGGATCGGATCAAGTCCGCCTCAGCAATGGATGTTGGAGTGAGCCACATCAAGGCAAATGTCAAGAACGGAACAACCAAGTGCTTTTCTCGAGGATGAGCATGGTGTTGTGAGGTTCGGCAACGCCCGTGGTTCCAAAGGACATGGAATTGCGGAATTTAATCCTCCATGAAGCCCATGATTCGCCTTTTATCCATTCATCCCGGGGCCACAAAGATGTATCAAGATCTTCGCCGAGATTTTGGTGGACCCGAATGAAGAGGGAGATCGCGGTTCGTTGTCGAAAGCGACGGTGTCGTCGTGTCAAGGCCGAGCATCGGCGTCAGCAGATCGCTTCACCTTTGCCAATTCTGTGTGGAAGTGGGATTCGATCGTAATGGATTTCATCACCGGTCTACCCACATCCCCAAGAAGAATGATGCCATTTGGGTCGCCATCGATCGATTGACTAAGGTGGCACATTTCCTTCCGCCAAGACCGAACTTCGTAGGTCTTTTGGCGGAACTCTATATCGCCGCAAGATCGTGAGTTTGCACGTGTGTCAAGACGATTGTGTCGGATCGTGGATCCCTTTTCACGTCTCGTTTTTGGCATAGCTTGCAAGAAGCTATGGGAACTCGTCTTGCTTTCAGCACGGTATTTCACCCCCAAACTGATGGTCAGACCGAAAGGGTCAACCAAGTTTTGGAAGACATGCTTCGTGCTTGTGTCCTTTCATATGGGAAGCATTGGGAGAAATGCTTGCCATTCGCCGAGTTTTCTTACAACAACAGCTTTCAGGCCAGTCTCGGCATGGCACCATTTGAGGCCTTGTACGGGAGAAAGTGTAGAACCCCGTTGAACTGGTCAGAGACCGGTGAGAGACCGCTCTTTGGTCCGGACTCAATCAATGAGGCCGAGCGCCAAGTCCAGCTTATTCGTGAGCGTTTGCGCACGGCTCAATCCAGGCAAAAGAGCTATGCGGATCGCCGTCGACGTGAGTTGCGTTTTGAGCCTAATGACTTTGTATATCTCAAAGTCTCTCCTTTGAAGGGCCATCAACGTTTCGGCGTCAAGGGCAAGTTGGCTCCTCGATATGTCGGTCCCTACCGCTATCGAGAAGAAGAGAGCTGTTGCCTATAAGTTGGAGTTGCTACTGCACTTGAGGGGTACATGATGTTTTTCATGTGTCCCGGCTAAGAAGTGCCTCCGTGTTCCAACCGAGGAAGCTCTGCTGGAAACCCTCGATGTCCGTGAAGATTTGACCTATCGCGAGCACCTGCTCACGCTACTCGTGAGTCCGAACGAAGGACAAGGAATAAGACCATCAAGTTCCTTAAAGTTCAGTGGTCGAACCATTCTGAGGATGAGGCTACTTGGGAAAGAGAAGATCGTCTGCGTGCGGACTATCCATCTTTCTTTACCGAGTGAGCCAAATCTCGGGACGAGATTTTTGTAAGGGGGGGAGATTTTGTAACATCCCAAATGTATAATTGGGGTTATTCAAGTATAATTATATGTGTAGAAATTAAAACTTTTTCTCACATCTTGAAAACCCCTAATCTCTTCTGTAATTCTTGTCCAAGAGTTGTGTAATCCAAAAACACAAAGCTCTTGTTGACCCAAAAGTCAAACTCATTTTCCAGTTGTCTAAATCTTGTGCCAAACATCGGGAATATATTTTCCTTGGTCCCAAAACTGATGTGGGACCCCTCTGAAAAATATCACAAGTTGTAAAACTAGTTTGATAAATTTTGGAGGTAAAACAATCCTTTAAACAACCTTAACGAATTTCCTGAGAAAAATGCATTGCATAATAACCTCTGGAAATTTTATGCAAGGTTAATCTCATTGTCAGCAAGCTCCAGTTAAAATTTCATTAAATTTGGAGTTCATTTGCTATCTCAAATAATTCTGCTAAGTTTCATTTGTTAAAAACTAAATTTAAAAGCCTACATCGTTCCTTGGGCTAGCCACTTTGCAAAGTTGGTCCAAATTTCAACCCCATCGACCTCCTTCCCCATTTGATGAGGTCGTAGCCGTTGGATCCAATCCAAAGGCCACGACCTCCCTCAACCAACGCACCCAGACCTCCCCTTCGAAGTCCTCTGGACCGCGTGGACCTCCTCGGGTCAACGTGGGCGCCAGACCTCCTCCGCGGTCAACACCGCAAAGGCTTTCCCACCTCATCAGGTCGTAACCGTTGGATCAAAGATCCACGGTCATGATCTCCCCTGTGTGTTAAATCCCAAAGACCTCCTCACCTTGTCCAGGTCATAGCACTTGGATTAAGATCCAACCGGCCCTGACCTCCCCTTGATATCAAACCTCAAAAACCACCTTCCACCTTGGCGAGGTCATAGCTGTTGGATTTACATCCAACCGCTCCTGAACTCCTCCTCTTAATCTAACTATCAGACCTCCCTTTGCACTCACTTGAGGTCGCAGCCGTTGGATTTACATCCAAAGGCCACGACCTCCTCTCAAAAACATCACAGCCTAGGTCCTTCACAAGACGTGAGGTCGTTGTTCTTAGATCTAAATCTAATGGCCATGACCTCCCTTGTGTGTTGCGCAAGCTCAAGACCTACTTTTTGCGCCACGTGCAGGCTCAGACCTCCTGCCTTGATCAACACCGTTGATCAAAATCCAAAGGTCTTGACCTCCCTCGCACTTCACGCAAAGCCTCGACCTCCCTTTGGTTGTGTGCCCTTGGATTTTAATCCAAAGGCCATGACCTCCCCTCATGTTTTAAGTTCATGTGCGGTTAAGACCTCACAGAGGTCCGCACTGCTGGATGGAGATCCAACGCTTTGGACCTCTGTCCCTTTTCCTCACGTATTTTGCTGATTAACGAAATCGTGAGGCCATGACCTCCCATCCTTGATCGTGTGGTGGGACCTCCTCCCACCACTTACAACATAACGGTTCAAAATTGTCATCCGATGGTTAGGACCTCCCCTGGTCTTATCCAACGGCCATAAGGACCTCCTGTTCTTCTCCTTCCTCGGCGCGCTGCAAGGCCCGAGCAATGGAGTTAATGCCCACTTGTCCATCGTGTACTTTTCATGACTCTTTCTTGTCGACCAAGATTTAATGCAGTCGCTTTCCGCTCTCGGGTCACTCAGCTGCACCTTGTCAACCTCATGTCCTTGCCACCCCATGGACCAACGTGGGCTAAGCTCACCATGGAGCTTAGCCCCACTCATAACCTTCACCACAAGCTATAAGTTACCCCTTGAATCCTCCCTTGGCTTCCTTTGCACACAATTGTTCTCACCTTGCACTTTGTGCGTGGTGAGCTCCTCCTCCACTAATCGACCTCCTCACCGGCGGCTGCCATTGTCAAGGTCCTTGAGCTTCTCGGTGGTTCAGAGTTCCGGTGGCTCCTTTTCAAACCCTCGCTCACTTTTGCTCCCAAAACCTCTTGGAAGTTAACCCTAACTTAATTTGTTTGGGCATTTTTCAGAGGTGGACAAAGTTGAGCTTAGAGTCGGTGCCTTGGGCCGTGAAGCTTCATTGTCTTCCCCAACTCCGGTCATCACCTCCACGACCTCCCCAAAGACCTTAGGACCTCCTGTACTCCTCCCGTTAGTCCTTTAGTCGCCGGCACCCGCTGAATGCATGTTGCGGAGCTTATGTTTGGGCACACGCTGGATGTCGCGGAGCTCCTTTTTTGCGTTTTGGTTTTGGCCGTGGTTGGCCTTCATTTTGCCCTCTCTCGGCCGCCGGCGCTCAACCGCCGCCGCCGTTGAGGAGGTCCGTTGGTGCGCATGGTTATTGCGAACCCAACGGTACCATTGATGTCGCCGGCGAGGTCTCAGATCGCGGCGATGACCATCTCTTCAAACCCCGGTCTTTGTCGGACGAAACGGCATCGCCGTTGTCGCTTTTAGGACGAGATTTGCCGAGTTTAATGCGCCATCATGTGCTCAAATCATTGAAATCATTGGGCGCCTTAAATGCATTTAATCCTCACTTTGCGCCAGATTTAAGACCTCCGCGGACCTCCTAGTTGTCCTGCGCGCATTTATTCCATGTCCGAGGCGTGGTCGTGAGCTCTGGGACGCCCATGACCTCCTCCGAGGAGATCTGAGCGCCCAAGACCTCCCTTGCGCGATCGTGGCTGGCCTGCACCTCCCCGGAGGTCAGCGGACGTTAGGACCTCCCTAGGTTATCTCACTGCTCATGACCTCCCTGTAGATCTTGACCGCCAAGGTCCTCCCTGACGATCTGAACCATCGGGGACCTCCTTGAACATCTCGACCGGCCCAGACCCCTCGTGAGGTCTTGACGATGTAGATCTTCCTTGGGGAGATCTTGATAGTTTAGATCTTCCTTGGAAGATCTCACCGCTGAGGACCTCCCAGTTAGATCTGGTCCGTCCGGACCTCCCTCATCGCTGTGGTCCGCTGATTCTCCATCTACGGCCACGACCTCCCTCGTCTCAAGACTTGCGCGTTGCTAGGAGGTCCAGACCTCTGGACCTCGCGGCTGCGTGGCAGCATTACCTCTGGGAGGTCTCGAGCCGTTAGATCTATGATCCGTGGCTCACGCCCTCCCATGTCCTTGTGAGTTTTAGAAATTCCAGTGAGCTCTTGTTATAACTAAAATAAGGTATAACTTTAGAATTTCATATCTTTGTCGTTTTAAATCCAAATGAGGTCATTCAAATTGTGTTAGCTCTGTATTGAACTTGACTTTAATCCAAAAATGATTGTAAGTTGAGTTCAGCTCCAGAGCACAGTTTTGCCATTAGATTTTAAAAACCAACTTTAAATATACACTTAAATCAGTGCTTAACTTGTAAAACACATAACTAATGCTCTGTAGATTATTTTTGAGTGAGACCAACTTTGTTGGTTTCCTCCATTAATGGTCTTACTATGAACATTAGTTTTGAGCATGTTGCTGCTAGGAAAATGAGGACTTGTGCATTATAATTTTGTTCGAGTTCTTGTTTTTGAAAATTTGTAGAGAGTGCAATATAGCTCCAAATGAGATGAACTCAATTGTGTTATTCATCTCATAAGGTGCTGGTTTTACAGTAAAAATTTCAGTGTCACTTCTGTTCTAGAAAATGTTGCCTCATAATTAAATTAATGAATAGTGCAGTTTGGTATTTTAGGGGCTGAGCAGAATTGTTTTGCTCATAACTTTTGCATTGAGAATCCAAATCAATTGGTTCTTGTTGCAATATTCCCTAAAAATCACCCTCTTGCTGCTGTAGAAAATTCAGAGAATTTGGAGTTCGTTTGTTGTGCTGTCTTTGTTGTGTTTTCGTCGTTTTATCGGTTCTTTCTCGCTTTTCCGTTAGGCTTCGACATTTGTGGCGATCCCGAGAGTGACCCTCCGCAACAAATTGACCAGCAACAGCAAGGCAAGCAGTTTGATCATTTCCATCATTGTCCCATTACTTTAAAGCTTAATATATTGTTTTACTTCTATGTATGCATGCTACTTTGTGTTAAATGTCGCTAGCAATCCTATAGTTGCATAATCTGTAGGAATTGTTTATCCTCTACTACCATGAGCCTAGGTTATTTGCTGTGGTGGGAGCTCGTTGGATGAGCTCCTATCACTTAGTAGTTTCGATTTAAATTGCTTAGACATGCTTAGTTTTCGGTAGAAATGGGCGATCATCGACTTAGTCGATGGTCTTGATCACTCAAAATTGGTTATCACTCCTATATGTCCAGCACTTGTGCTTTGATTAATTTGTAAAATCAAAAACTGAAAATAAAAGATTGATTTAGACTTGGGCATATTGGATGGATGGTGCGGTTTTTGGATGTGGTGGTATGCCTGGGTCCCTAAGGACCGAGTACTTGGGTCACTAAGCAAGCGATTTTGCGTGCTAACCACACGAGGGGCATATGGAACCCCTCTTGACTAAGTACTTTGGGCGGTGTTAATTGGGGTCGCTCGGTTGGTGTGTTTTTAAAGATAAAATGTGTGTGTGATGTGGGAGGGGAGCATTAGCTTCCGGGTAGGTTGTGTGATGTCTCCTTCTCCCCGTGGGTTGTGCGACTCTAATTAGCATTGTCCATTGGAAATGTCTCAGAGGACTTAGCCGCGCTTGGCATACCAAAGGTAGTGTGCCTAATGGAAAGGCGGTCGACGTGTGGGTACAAGTGGTACACCCTGCAGGGATAAAACTATTCAATAGCCTCGCCCTAGGTTATGGACATGCTTGGTAAGGTCGTTCAAGACTAGACTACAACCTTTAATTAAAACTTGACATGGTTGGTATGAACGGGGAGTTCATGCTATTGTTGTGGTGACTTGGGTTGGTCACTTCCGTGTTGTTCTTGTTGTTGTTACCATGTTATTCATCTCGTTGTTATTTCAACAATTAAAAATGTTTTGTCAAATTGCTTTCAATCTACTATATTATTGCAAATGAAAACTTGCTTTGTGCTAAAATGAGTCCAAAGCCTCATCCACTTAAATAAAGCTTGCATATAGCTAATTTATAGTTCTGTTATCTTACACGTCGGTTTTGCAGTACAATAAACAATTTATTGTACTCATTTGCTTTGCTTAACAACTTTGTTGCAGAGGAGGTAGAGCCCAAAGGGCTTTACTTTTGTGAGTCTTGGTGGTTGGGAGAGCGACTAGCTTGGCGGTCCTGTCGATTGCCTTGTGGGCTAAAGGCACACTTGGTTGGCTCTTATTTTGGGCCATCTTTATGGCACTTTTTGCTTCATTGTGTATCTTTGTAGTTTTGTTGTTATTTGGCCGAAGGCCCCTCTTTGTAATAACCTATCCTTATTAATATTAACTTCGGTTTGTTGCTTATGTACTATGTGTTGTATGGAATTGATACATTCTTTTGTTGTGAGGTATGTATCTCGCATGCGGGAAGTATACATCTCTCGAGACTGGTTTATTTGGTTGATAATACTAGGGTCAATTGGATGACTAAGTATTATGAGCCGAATAAACGTCGGGGTCTCACACATAGTAAGTTATGGAGTCTTGACATTGATTACTCAGGTAGTAGGTTAGGCTGTGTGCATGGGTGGAGGTGTGCTACCAGGTAGTCACATCACGGGGCGGTTCGCCGTGTCCCTGTCCAACGGTGTGTGTTGGACTGACTTCCTATGTGGGGTTGTCTAACAGTTTGTAAGCACGCTGGGAGTGTCAATGTTAAGATGAAGTTTCTGAACTGTTTTGTTACGACTAGTGCTAGCTACACTAGTTGTATCTTGTGGGTAAAGTGTACAAACTCTGCAGAGTGTTAAACAATCTATTCGGATAGCCGCGTCCGCGGTCATGGACATGCTTGGTGATTTCACACGAGGGGTAGATTTTCATAAAACCTTGGGAAGGGAGCTGTGTGACCTAAGTCATATGGCTATGTGAATAACTTGTTTAGGCTATGTGTCTTGGTGAACTAAAACTGTAAAATTATTATTGTCTATTTGTTTTGAATTATGCTTTCAATCTATTACTTGTATTCAAACTGCAAACGCTGCATTTCTGCAAAAGAACCACATAAGCCATTCCGTTGGAATACGCCGCATCTATAATTGCATTTACGTGGTATGACTTATGAGTACGGTGTGTACTCATGCTTGTTGTAAAACATGCAATGTGAAGAGGAGGAGTCTTCGCCGCCGAGGAGGAGTTCATCGAAGGTGCTTGATCGAGGGTCTTGATCCGGTCGGTTACTGTGGTGAATTGATGGGATTCCGTCAAGTTTCTTCGCTCGCTACTATTTTATTTCTTGCTAGCCCTGCGTGGCTTAATAATTGTAAACCCGACCATAAGGTCAAAACCTTTATTTGTTATCAAATTACTCGTTTATGTTATTAATCGCTTGTGTGGATCGATATTTACCTGTGTTGCCACTGTGTGCACTAGTGTGATCCTGGACTAGTGCATTATACACAGAGGGTCCAGAATTGCATATTTTGGATCTCGACAGAAGCGCACCGTCAGATTCTCTCTTTGTGTTGGCCAACTTGTTTCCTAGTTGACAAGCACCTAGGATTGGATTACTTTGGTCTCTTGACATAAAGTCGAGTTCTTCTTTGCGTATTGAGGAGATTCCAGTGGTGAGCGAATATTCTGATGTTTTCCAGGCAGAGCTTCCCTTGATCTTATTCCTGGTACTCGTCCTATTTCCTTGTCTCCGTATCGTTTGGCTCGACCCTTTCAGGATGAGTTGAAGAAACAGTTGGATGATCTGTTGTCCAAAGGAATGATCCGAAGAAGTGTGTCACCATCGGGAGCAACTGTTCTTTTCACAAAGAAGAATGACGGCAGTCGGCGTATGTGTGTGGATTATTGCACCCTCAATCAGGTGACGATCAAGAATAAGTACCATTTGCCCCGTATTGAGGATCTTTTTGATCAAATGAAGGGGGTTAAGTTGTTCTCTAAGATTGACCTTCAGTCGAGGTACAATCAAATCCGAGTGCAGGAGCAAGATGTCGAGAAGACAGCTTTTTCCACGAGGTATGGGTATTATGAGTATAAGGTTATGTCTTTTGGACTAACTAATGCTCCTGCTGTGTTTATAGAAGTAATGAACAGTATGCTGCATCAATATCTTGATGATTTAGTAGTAGTGTTCATTGATGATATTTTGATCTATTCCAAGTCTGAGGAGGATCATGAGCAGCATTTGAGGCTGGTTCTTGAAACTTTGAGGAAGAATCAATTCTATGCCAAACTGAAGAATTGTGAGTTCTGAATTTCAGATGTTGGATTTTTGGGTCATGTGATTAATCAGGAACGCATTTCTATCGATTCTAGCAAGATCTCAACAGTAGTGGAATGGAAAAGACCAACCAATGTCAAGGAAGTGAGGAGTTTTATGGGCTTAGCATGTTATTATTGGCGCTTTGCGAAGGGTTTTTCTATCATTGCCAAACCGATGTCTTAGCTAACGCAGAAAGATGTCAAATTCCAGTGGTTAGATGATTGTGAGTGCAGTTTCTGCACCTTAAAGGATAAATTGGTTACTGCTCCTGTTCTTACTCTTCCCGAGCTTATGAAGCATTTCACCATTTATTCTGATGCTTCTCGAGTTGGCCTTGGTTGTGTACTCATACAGGATGGCAAGGTGATTGCCTATGCGTCAAGGCAACTGAACAAACATGAGCAGAATTATCCCACCCATGATTTAGAGCTTGCTGTAGTGGTTCTTGCTCTAAAGATTTGGCATCATTATCTGTATGGCGAGTCTTGTGATTTTTTCACGGATCACAAGAACCTCAAGTATATCTTCACTCAGAAAGATCTGAACCTGAGGCAGAGGAGGTAGTTGGAACTAATCAAGGATTATGACCTTACTATCCAGTATCATCTTGGCAAGGCAAACGTGGTAGCGGATGCTCTTAGTCGCAAGGCGATACCCCCTATTCTCAGTTGTCTTGTTGCTGATTTTGTGCATATAGATATCACTTTTTGCTTTGCGGGCACTGTTCAGGCTGAGACACGTTTGCTTCTTGAGTCTACTATTCCAGAGCATGAGCGAGAGGCACAACAGCAGGATCGGATGCTTCAGCGAGCAAGGAAGCGGTTGGATGAGGGCAAAGAAGGGAATTTCAGCATAAATGAGTTTGGTGCAGTACGGTTCAAAGGTCGTCTTTGTGTGCCACAGAAGGCTCAGGTCAAGGATGATATTCTAAAGAAAGCTCATCGGACTCTATATATCGTACATCCTAGTGAAACCAAGATGTATCAAGATTTGGAAAAGAGTTTCTGGTGGAAAAGGATGAGAGTTGATATTGCTCAGTATGTGGCATCCTATGGTATTTGCCAGCGAGTCAAGGCCGAGCATAAGCGTCCATCAGGATTGTTGCAGCCTTTGGAGATTCCAGTGTGGCCATGGGATGATATCTCCATGGATTTTGTGGTTGGTTTACCTCGCACTCAGCGAGGGAAGGATGCTATTTGGGTTGTAGTGGACCGTTTCAGCAAGTCTGCGCATTTCATTCCCATCCGTACCACAAATACGGCGAGTGATTTGGCTCCTATTTATGTACGAGAGATAGTGCGGTTACACGGTGTGCCTAAGACCATTATTTATGATCGTTATGCCATGTTTGTCTCCAAATTTTGGAAGAGCTTGTAGAGTGCTTTGGGCACGCAACTTCGTCTTAGCACCATGTTTCACCCTTAGACGGATAGCCGGTCTAAGCGTACAATTCAGACACTTGAGGACATGCTTAGGTCCTGTGTCATGTCCTGGAAAGGAAGTTGGGAGGATCACCTAGCACTAGCAGAGTTCGCCTACAACAACAGTTATCATGCTAGTATTCAAGCTGCACCGTTTGAGGTCCTGTATGGGCGAAGGTGTAGGTCTCCTTTGTGTTGGGATGCTACTGGAGAGCGGGCAGTTTTGGGTCCTGATTGGGTTCAGTAAAATGTTGACAGAGTGGTAGAGATTAGAAAGAATCTGTTAGCCGCCCAGAGCTGACAGAAAAGTTATGCTGATGTGAGAAGGCTTAATGAGCCACGAAGGTCCTGTTCTAGCCTGATCTTTCGATGAGAAGGTAAGTTCGGTAGTAGTCGCACAACTCTCACGATCCTGGCTATGAACTCGCAAGGCTCGAAACCACGCAATCAATGAACTGCTCGATAAGTCGTTATCAACCGTGCACGAATACCCAGATGACCTGATCACGAAGATCAATTCCTGCATACACCGAAGAAGCACGCAAGAACAAGATAAATAACAATCTAAAATTGCAAATAGGATTGAAATACTTGATAAATTTGGGATTTTGAAGTGGTATTATGGTTGGTCTAGTCTACACAAGCCAATACACGAAGTCGCAACGAAGCTAACTTTTAACTAAATAAAATCCAAGGAAAACTAAAGGGGTGTGGCCTCCTTAAATAGGAGAGGGGAAGCCGCACATAGCTAAGAGAGAAGGGTGTGGGACTATTCATAGTACTATTCACATGAACTGTATCTGTGAACAGTACAGCCCAAGGGGTGCCGGGCCAAGGAGGTGGCCGGCCCAAATAAACTAAAGTGGTAACTATCCTTTGGGCCTAATGATTGATACAAGGCCCTCGGTCCAAAGTGAGGTGGCGCAGCACCATATATAAATGAAGTAAATTCGTCGGTCCGTTGGAGTAGATTTTGACGTTGCCGAATCGATGGAAGTAGAGTAACCCGATTGGAGGTGGAGTAGCGGTCGTATCCGGCGGGTTAATGTCCTCATCAAGGCGGGAATTGGAGTTTGAAGTGGGGGATCAGGTGCTTTTGAGGGTGTCTCCCACTAACGGCATTGTGTGTTTTGGTACCAAAAGGAAGCTTAGCCCGAGATATGTTGGACCTTTCACGATCATGGCACAGATTGAGAAGCTGGCTTATCACTTGGACCTTCCAAAGTCCATGCGCGGCGTGCACATTGTATTCCATGTTTCCATGTTGAGGAAGTATTTGAGAGATCTAGAGCAGGTGATTCCGCTAGAGCCTTTGATCATTGAGCATGATCTTACTTTCAAATCCCGACCAGTGCAAATTCTGGAAGAGTCAGAACGAGTTCTGAGAAATAAAACAATAAAGTATGTCAAGGTGCTTTGGTCTCATCAGTCCGAGAGAGAGGCCACTTGGGAGCTGGAGTCTCGCATGCGCGAGAAGTATTCGAATTTGTTCACGACGAGTATGTGTTTACCGTTGTTAATTTTCAGTCGTGGTTGTTCCTTCGCGTAGATCAGTGTGAGGATTCGGGGTCGAATCCTGTCTAAGGGGGTAGAATGTAATACTTCGAATTGTTCTAAGGAAGAATATTGTTCAAAAGTGATTATTAGAAGGAGAAAAGGGGGTTTTCGTATTATTCTAGAAACCTGGGCTGTGAGCCGAAAGCCCACAGAACTAAGGCCCAAGTGGGCAGCGGACCAAGAGGTGGGAGGGCAGCTAACCCTAAGCCACTCTCCCCCCGCCCTTGCACCTCCCCTCCTTTCCCCCCTGCTGGCCGCCACTTCCCCCTCACCCTTCCATCTTCCCCAAAACTCCCTCATTCCCTAGTGGTGCCTCCCCTACCCTCCCCCCCCCTTGAGTCCCACCATTGCTGTCGGCCAAGAGAGGGTGGGAGAAAGATCTCTTCGATTGCCGCTGGCCAAGGAGGAAAGTAGAGGAGAGGGAGAACAAAGGGGAGAGGAGTTTCTCACAGGGATTTCAGTGAGCCACAGCGAGTCTTCAAGGGTGATTTCTCAGTTCTTTGATGTTGTTGTTTAATTCATCTCCATGCGATTGTTTCGGTAGTAGATTGGGTTTTTACTGCTATTAGTTGTATTACGGTTTTGAAATTTGTAACTGTGAAATTAGGGTAGATCATCTCCTGAAGAATTATGGGATAATTCATTAGGTTTCTGTAGGATCTGAATTCGCATTAGTTGGAGGAGTAGTTTCTGAGTTATGATATTTGCAATGTTGCTGTCCAGAATCTCTATCAAGTTATAGCATTCGTAGTAACTGATAGATTAGAAATTTATAATGCCAGAATTAGGGTTGTCCACAAACATGACTTTTGTAGGAAATTCCTTTAGCTTTTCATAATATTAAAGAACATAATTTTTTTATCAGCCTAATGAAAGTTATATCTACTTTAATGTTGTTGTCCAGAATGTCGGTTAGTTTCTGACAGTGTTATTCATCTATTCGTTAAAATTAGTTAAAGGTAGAATTAGGGGATCTCGCCAACTTAACTTTTGTAGACAAATTCATAAGATTTCCAGACAGATTGAAAATGAATTTTTATGATAAGCAGAATGGGAGATATGCATTTTAGAACTAGTTCGTCATTCCGCTTGAGTAAAATAAATATAAGAAGTATTGGTTTTTGGGAGTGCGGATTAGAGCATTGCGAATAGCGTTGTTTTATCTTGTTGAAACTTGTTTTGAGTAAATTACTTATTGTAGGCAGAGTGACCTTGGGATTGGTTTCACCTTCTTTACCTTCCAACTTGTCGCAACGTGGAAGGCAAGTACCGTTTGAGTAAACTTGAATGTTTGTTTGTTCAAAATTGGTTATACGATTATGGCATGGTTAAATCTTATGATGTATGAGTTTTTCCGTTCTTTACATGTTTCCGTTTATTGTTGATATCAAATTGTAAATATGGGAGAATTCATTTATTTTATTACCTTCATTTCAAACATTCATGCTTAACCCATAGGAGTGGGTATTGAGATCCCCATATTTTCAATATGGGCAACTAGATCTCCGTATGAAATATTCTTCATATGGGCCTTGGATCTCTGCATTTTGAGAATGCGAGCATGAGTGAACACCGACGGGTGTTACACTGGCTATACCAGTATATGTAGAAGAGAAGTAGAGTCATATGCATTTTGCATCGCATTCATAGAATATTCATATGCACGTGACAATTTGAGAATGATTTGTATCTGATTCAATGTTTCTTATGTCGTTCATTCGTACTTGCTGAGCCTTGGACTCACTCTTGCCAATTTTATTTTTAGGTGAACATTGAGAACGACACCCATTGGGAAGGAGTAGATCACATGAAGAAATTAACTTTAGCACATACTTCACCAATTAAGCAATAATTCTATTGCTACCTTTATTTGGAAACTATTGAATGTAATAATTGGATTCATGGTACTTCTATTGTTCGTCCTTAAAGTTTATTCATGCTAGTTGATGGTTTAAAATTATTTGGGCATATTCATGATATTGTTCCTCTTGATTGAAATGTTATAAATGGAAATTTAGTGCTTAAATCCTTGCTAAAATTTATATTAGTTAAGTTATCATAATTATTTTGAGATGAAGTTTAGCTGTCATTAGTTGTTGAGTTGTGAAAAAAAATTATAGTGTTGTTTGGTGTTAGTAGTTTAAATTGCATCTTGGCTTTCGCATAGTCAGGGTGTCACATGTACGGCTTATGTGCCAACAATAAAAAACACAGCAAAAAATGAAGAAGACGTAGTAGAACCCAACTAATCTACCACAGGCAATTGACTGGGGTAACGGTCTAGTCGTCGAGATCCACACCGATAGCGAAGTCCTTCTCCTCTGAAATTTATTTGCATTAAGCAAGGGTGAGCATAAACAATCGTGCTCCGCAAGTTACACCTAATAACAGATTATAATGCATGCAAGGATATATCAAAGGAAGGCTTATTGGTTGAATTTGTATAAAGCAATGTTTTCTTTGAATATTTATACTAAGTTCCAAATCACTTATTCTATAACTAAAATTTATTTTATAAATTCTCAAGGTTTATAGTAGGATAGCCTCCATATGAAATATGGTGATGGATACCCTCCTATCACATGGCTAACCGCCTAATTTTCCAGTTGGATAAACTATCCAAAATCATTTGTCAAAATATTTTGAAACCAAAACCAAAGTCTTACATTGAGTGGCTTTGCTCAGCATGTCTATGACCGTGGACACGAATATTCGAACAATTTTACACTCTGCAGAAGTTGTACATCTTTACCCATAAGAGATAATCAACTTTTAATGTCCGCTTTACACACTTCCTACGGTGTGCGACTAAGTAATTATCACGAGGCCTTTACAATGCGCCATTCCTCACTAAGGTTTCACTTCATTTGGACTAACCATCTGTCAGAAGCCCCCTCTTGCGCCGCTAAGGTTTCACTTCCATTGGGCTAACCACCCGCCGGAACTCCCCTCTTGGGCCAAGTGGGAATACTATTTAACCGACACCCACATATCAAAATGGCACAACTAACAATGAAACGTTGCAAATTCGTTAGCCCGGTCTGTCCGACTCCGGACTTGTGGTAGTACGGTGGAGCTTTGCAAGATGTCGCTCGAAGACCGGTCCTTAATTAACTTGGATGACTTCCAAAATAACACCTGGGTCTCAACCATTCCCGAATTGAGCCCGTGCATAAACCTACACCCCCCAACTATCCATTTCGCCGATGTCCAAACCAGTTTTTAATTTTATTTCAATTTTCAAAGCATTTGTAAACTTCCATGACACACCAATGTCATGGATACAATTTAGTACAACATTTGATTTTTTGGCTGAAATCCCCGAAATCAAATATTTCAGGTCTAAGCATAGCTAAGCATATTTTTTTCCAAAATGTTATAGTTCATACTATTGCATAAACTAGATTTTCATCTAAGGTGTCAAGGTAAGTTTGATTCAATATCAAAGTTGGTCGCACAATGGTAATGGGAATAACTATGATTTAAAAATACGTATTTAAATTACATTGAATAGAAATAAGCATGCAAGAATAATTTAAAATAGAATTTAAATAATTTAAAATAATGGGATCAAATATGATCAAAGATGTAACTTGCCTTGCTCAATTAGTTGTTGCTCTCAAACATTGTCGAAATCTGACTCCCCGAAGTCGTCGAAAAGCCAAATTCAAATGAACTCCAAATTAAATAATTTAGGTTTATTTGGCTAAATCTTGAATTTATATGAATTTAGAAATTTGAATCGTCGAAATCGGAGGTCGTTTGAGGGAGAACGAGTCGCTGGAAGTTCAAACCCTAAAGAAAATACTAAAAACAGATTTATGGAATTAGCCGATTTATTTTACTAAAGTAAATTCACTTTATGACATAGGATGACATCAGCAACAGAAATTCAATTTCGGCTAAATTATTTTTGGAAAGGAAATGAAATTAGGCCACTAACATGTGGGCCTGGGTCTATAGACCGGGTCCACGAAATGCACCTTGGTCCACGGTGGACCAGGGGCATGGGCCATCGTGGCTTTGCCACATCATCCGCCACGTGGGTTTGACACATGGGTATGGCGCTGAGGTGGCGGTGGTGGTGGTGTGGCATGACATGGCATGCCACGTCGATATGCCAACGGCGATGGCGCACGGACCAAAGGTCGCCGGCGTTTGGTGGCGTGGCGGTGGCCGATGAGGTGTGCGTCGGAGAGAGGAAATGAAGGGGAGTTGAGGGTGCTCACTCAGGTGGTCAGAGGAGGACGAAGGCGATCGGCGGCGAGGAGAGAGCGGCGGCGTGCACGGGCTCATGGCGGCGATGGAGTTCCGGTGGTGCTCCGGTGGCGAGAAGGTGTGCACGGGGTAGATCGTGGCCGTGCGAACCAGAGGATGTGATGAAGGCGAAGGAGCTCCTTCGACAGTGGTGCTAGAGGCGGCGGCGTCGCACACCGGCGGGGAAGGGCTTCAAATGCGGCTCGTAGAGAGGGTGAGTGGAGTGGAGATGGAGGGGGAAAGGGGGCACTCGGTGCTCCCTTTTATAGGGGGAGGGGAGGCCGGAGGGAGGAGATCGAGTGGCGAGGATCATGGCGGTGATGGCGAAATCCCAATATAAATGCGCGCAATTGAGGGGGTAAATGCTGGAAACGTGAGAGGCGAGAATCATGGGCTTCAATATGCACGATTTGGGGAAGAAAGGGGGAGGGAATCACAGGATTGAGCAAGCTCTTGTGATGCGGTAATGGCGGCCGGTTCGGCGAGCAATAAAGAGGGAGGAAGAAAGGTGGAATGATAGGTGGGCCCGAGTGTCGGTGAGACACAGATGCGGTGAGAGAGTGACAGGTGGGTCCGGCTTGTAAGAGAGAGGGGGGGAATGCCGGGTGCGGGATGGGCCAAAAAGTGGAAGTGGAACGGGGAGGGAAAGAAGAAAAAACGGGTCGGGAGGAAGGATTTTGGCCCCGAATGCATTTCCGGGATTTTTTAGAGTTTTTCGAATTTCAGAAAATACAACAATTCATTTAAGCTTTTAGAAAATACCAAATAGAGTTCAAAAATGCTAGAAAAAACACAAAAATTTCCTGAATTATTTTGAACTTAATAAAAGGAGTTCCAACTTAAAGTTGGCTTTTAATTTTGCACATAATTTATTTTAAATTTCTAGAAAATAGGAAAAACCTTTTTAAAATCTAGAAATTTCCAAAAATTAATTAAAATTTCCTTTTATCTTTAAATCCAATAAAACCTAGAAAAACTCAATAAATTATATTTTTGACTTTTAAAATTTAGGAAATGCAAGAAAAGCAATAAAACTCTTTTAAGTTTCTGAATATCCAATAAAATAGTAACTTTATTAATTTTATTTGGGAAACAGAACTTTGGGATGTTACACATTCCATGTGTCACAACTCAAGAAGTGCCTCTAGACCCCCAACGAGCTTGCTTAGTTGGAAAACATTGATCTCCAACAGAATCTTTCATACCGAGAGCACCCGACCCAAATCTTAGATGAAGCCATACGAAATACTCATAGCCACACCATCAAGATGCTAACAGTCTAGTGGAGCAACCACACCAAAGACAAAGCCATGTGGGAACAATAAGACTGTCTTAGAGCCAAGCCTCCTTATTTCTTTACCGAGACCACCGAATCTTGGGGATGAGATTCTTTGTAAAGGGGTAGATTTGTAACAACCCAAAAACCACGTTTTTTGAAAATTAAGTGAAAATGAGTGGGAGAATAAGTTTTGGGCATAATGTTGTATGAAAAACTATTTTAGCATGATTTTGAAATTTTTCATAACTCAAATAGTGAATTCACATGCAAACCAGCAAATTTTAAGATCGTTTGAGAAAAACACAAAGCAGATAAAATCCTAAAATATTTACACAAGAAACTAAACTAGGTTAGGAACTCCCACAAAAATGTTCATAAATTTTTTACTCCATTTGCTAAGTACAAAAATTCGGCAATCATTCAGCCAGCTTTGTAAAAAATCCGAAAGCAAAATCGAATTTTCCACTGGACCTTGGGCCGAAACCTAGCTCGGCCCATCTCCCTCTCGCACTCGCTTCAGCCTGCGCCTCCCTCTCCTGCTAACTTTCTGGGCCCGCATGTCAACATCTCTCTTCCACCTCTCGCCCTCGCCTGCGCGCCAGCTTGCCCTCACCAGCTCCGTCGCTCACCCACGGAACACGACTGGCACCCACAGTTTTGTCCTCAACCACCCTCCTGTCACCTCCGCATGCCTCTCCCCTGCTATCCACCCCATTGATGGCGTTCTTTTCCCATGAGGAAGGAGAGACCAGAGCGGCTCTACAAGTATCTCACGTGGCCATCGGCATCTCACCGTTCTTCTCGCACAATTGTCCTAGCTACTTAAGCGCTAGAGCGTGCACTGTCATCCACAGCTCACTTATGTTCCATTTCACACAAACCCGAGCCTCATCGCTCTTTGGTTTCATAGGAACTGTGTCGTTCTCAACACCAGTGAGCACACTTCCACGCTATTACCGCTCTGGTGAGCTTCCTCACCAACGACGTCCGTGTCATTGTGATCCTCTTGCATCACTCATCTCCCTCCTTTGCTCAATGCAGCAACGAGAGTCCCGTAGCTTGATCATGTTTGCCTTTGTCCTTGACTCCAGCACACACCAGATCTTGCCACCATGTTCCCGTCGCTCTGGTGAGTTCTAGCTCCACCCAAGAGCATCGTGTTTCGTGCCCCATTGATGCTATTCTCTCACTCTATGTAGGAAAACTCACTGTGAATCCAAGCTCCATCGCTATCTCTTTCTCTCATGGCTGCCGCCGCCATTTTCATTCTCCATCGAAGCCCGGTGAGCCTCAGACCAATTCCTGGTATCTACACCATCACTAACACGTCAGTTATCTAACACGACACTCCTTGTAGCTCCTCTGTTGCTGTGTAGAGCTACCATTGTGAACCTCCTCGGCGTGACCACTACTCATCATCGACATGCCGCCTCGACCCTTCCCCGGCCTCATTTTCTTTCCCCTCATGGTCGTGGTGAGTCACTGATCCTCATGCGCACATCAATTCGCCAAGGACGAGCCTCTAGTATACTTTCCCTCTTAGCCACCCATGGCGCCACCGTGGTTGCATGCCTCCGGTGACCCTAGGTCCTCCTGCCGGTCCATTAGCATTATCTGAATTCACTGAACCTAGTGCGCCACTCCTTTAGCCCAGGGAATGCCTCCTGTGCGAAGTATGTCACGGACCCAGAGCGTTCTGCCACTCTTCGCTGCCACAATGCTGCCTCTGGCCATCTCCGTCGCTATCACCACCAGCCATAGCTTCACCCTGCTTCCCTCTTTCCATTCTGTCGCTCCACGTCACCGCTCATCACACTGTTCGCTGGCAATGAGCTAGCCATGGCACTCGGCCATGCGCGCAGCTCTGCTGCTTCCTACCTCTCTCTTTGACCGATAGGACCCACTCGCGATTAAGATTTAGTTAACACTAAATGACAGTGATTAAGAGTACTAAGTTGATGACAAGTGGGACGAGCTAAGAAAATTAACAAAAATCTAATTTTAAACATTTTAGTAAATGTGTCTATGACATGTGGGACCATGCACTATTCCCAGTTTTAAAACTGAGAGACTAACATGTGAGCCCTAGTCGTCAGATAATTAAAATCATAATAATTTTAATCCTTTAGTTAATGAATAATAAGTCTATGACATGTGGGACCGCCTCTGTTTGATCAATAAAAATCCAGACGATAAAACTATGAGTGGCTGACATGTAGGCCCTACATGTAAGTTAATAAAAATTCAGAAAAAATGTGAAAGCCACTTTCAGTTCAGAGGATAATATGCTTTCTTAGTTGGAAAGCGTAAACCTCAGTAGAACTTAGAGGAAAATACGCTTTTGTTGTTGGAAAGCGTAAGCCTCAGAAAAAACAATTTCGACGTCACCTCTTTTTAATTTCTATAGTTTTCAAACCGAAGCAAATTAAAACGTTAATAACTTTTGCGTGCAAACTCCAAATTGAATGAATACTTTTTGCTAAATTCATCTAAAATCATGCTCTATCTGAATATGCAAAAATATTTGAATTTTGTTGCTGTTGGAATTATTTTTTCATATTTAATTTGCTTCCGACTCTTTTGATTAGACGTTGATTGTTCGAAAAAAATTTACAACGATCATCCATCCTCTTATTTAGATCTACCAGAGCAAGGCAAGCACCTCATTTGACCATGTTGATCCTACTATTTTTGTTATTATACTTCTTTTTGCAAAATCTATTATGCTTGCATGTATATTTGCTTAAAATTGCTATATTTGGGGATAACGGAAGTTATATTCCTATTGAATGCATGATCCTCCTTGAAATATTGATATCCTTATTGTTGTAGCCATTAGTGTATGGTTTAGACAATGAATGATGTCAAATTGGGTTTTTCAAATGCGAATGTCGCATAAATGCTTAGCCTGGTGTTAGTCTTTACTAAAATTGGAAAAATGGATGACATGTTGAATATGAGTTTAGAAGATTTTGAAATGATGGTCCAGAGGGGTTTACCTCTATTATTTTGTATAAAAATAAAAAAAACTTAGTTTGTGACACGAGCGAGTTATATTATAATATGAGGAGTGTGAGACGTGTGTCTCACAAGTAGATAGGGGGGCATTCTTGTCCGGGTTAATTAAGGGCCGAACTACCAAGTAAATGGCTTTGGTTGTTGATAATTGAGTTGAGTGCCATGTCTATGGCTGAGAATAAGATGTTGATCGTTACCGAGGAGGGTTGCGATTTTTTATTTATTCAAGTATTTACTTGTTGTTCAATACCTATTTAACTGCTCTTTGAATTTCTGTTGCAAAGTATTATGTATTGATATTGCAAATAAAACTTGCTTATTACTGAAAATAACTTGTAGCATAGAGAGCCTCATCCCTTGTTAGCCATTATATATATATATATATATATATATATATATATATATATATATATATATATATATATATATATATATATATATATATATATATATATATATATATATTGTGATGCACTACAAGTCTTCTTGAGTACATAATATACTCAATCTTGCTTAAATTATTGTTCAGAGTTAGAGGATGAGCCCATGCTGGACGACGCGTTCTTTGCATCCGGTACCAGAGGGTTCAGTGATGGATCTTTCTAGGACTTGTTTCTTGTCGGTTGCCTCAGGGTTTGGATGGGCATACCGCTGGACTACTTTATACATAGTATGCTTTCATTGTTTTATTTGCTACTTCTGATACTTGATCTTCTATTTGGCCGGTCGGCCTTTGTAATGTAAAGTTTGTAATCGCTTAAGTTATGTACCATATTTGTTTCATTTTGTATGTATGAATGTATGGATGTGTATGACATCGTTGTGGATGTGTGTACTAGCCACTGATCATGGGACTAGTACAGTACACACACAAGGGCTTTGGGTATTCAAAGTCCGGGGTCCGACAGTATATTAGTTCGGATTGCATATCAGAGGCTCTCAGGGTGTATGTTGCCATGGTGGGTTCAAATGGGTTGCACCATTATTAGGAAATGGTTTGGGTTGAAGTGTAATGTGGGTTGAGTTGGTTTGGGTCCTGATGGACGACTAGCGGATTGATTTGGTTTGGGATAATGCAGTTTGTTGTTGTGGTTAGAGGCGGACCTAGCTATAGGGCAAGGCTGGGCGGCCGCCCGAGGTAGCCGCCGACAGTAACCCCCCCCCCCTCCTTCTCGGACGCCGGCAAGCCAGGAGCGGCGACCCTTCCCCTATTCCCCATTCCCTTCAACCAGCGGTGACCGTGGATTGGTGGAACCGTGGAAATGGAATGGCATGGCAAGCCTTCGAAGCTTCCGCCCACTCAAATTTCATTAGCCTGACCCGCTCACCACTCAAACAATTGCCGACAATTGTGCTTTATCTTCGCTGCTTCCTCAATCCCCAATCCCCCATTTCACATTTCTCCCCAATTTGTAACCTAGGCGGCGCACGGCGACATAGGCGAGTGGCGCAGGGTGAACCGACGAAGGTGGCGTCTTGGCGGGTGACGCAGGCAGGCGGCGCTGCTGGCCGGCGGGGCAAGGGGTGGCGACGTAATGGCAGTATGGCGACGGCGCACATGGCGTGGGTAGGCAAAGCACCGCAAGCATGCGAGCGCGACGCAGGCAAAGAACCAAGTGCTGTATGGCGTCAAGGCTATGCGCGACAGTCGACAAAGACATCGGCATGGCTGCTGCATGCAGGGTGCCGTGGTCGTGGTGGACTGGTGACTTGCAGTTGCACACTTGGTGAGTTGGTGTCTTGGTGAATGACTGAATGGTGAGTGAGTGTGTGAGACTAGAGTCTGGAAGTCTAATACTTTCTCTTTAAGGATTTCAGCCTGGTTAATGGTTAGGAGAGAACAAAATCCATTATGTGTTTGCCCAATTGCCCGGATAGCATGATAGCAAATTAGCAATCGCATCTAACCTTATAATTCGTTGCCATGTGGAAAACAGAAAAAGTCCTATGAGGCTCTGAGCTTCTGCTAGACTTCAAAAAATCTGCCTTGAACGAAGTACTCTTGTTAAATCGGGATGGCTCATGAAAATATCAAGTCTAAGTCCAAAGGCAAGGGTAAGAATTGGTTGATTTGGTTCCAGTGATTTATCATTTATCATTTATATTATGGTATTGTTCAGAAATTCCATTGGATTGTGACTGGTTGATTACTTGATTTGCTAGATTTGAAGAGCTATTTTACGCTGGTGCTCTGCTCCTGGGCTGGCAGGGGGCGGTGCCCGGCGGCCAGCACAGGTGTCCCCTTCCTTTGATTTGGTCTTTTCGGATTTATACTAAGCAATCATCCTAAATCATGATCACAATTCATAAGAACCATGAAAAGATGTACATGGAGACATGGAGTAATATGAGTGCTTAATGCGTCTAGGTTGTTTACGCATTCCAAAAGTATTCATTTTATTAGTTCATTGAACACTTGTTCTCTAAAAAAGAGTTTAGTTGAATAAAAGTTCAACGCAATACGTCAAGCCATCGAGCGAGGACTGAACGACCAAACCCTAGCGATGTGCGGCGAGAAAGTGACACCGTCATACCTAAGATTTAATCCTGGATCCACCACTGATTATGGTTTGAGTTGGGTTCTTGACCATTAGCAGGCTTACGTGCAGGTACGCTACTGCTAGTTGTGTTTGTGGATTGGGCATCACCTCGTTGCCATAAGCATCAGGCAGGGAGCAAGTGCATGCGTGAGCGGTGAGCAGCATTACGTGCCTGTATGCACAGTACATGCATACACTCACGTATACTGCATGCATGATGCATGTACGCATAGCTCATGTGTGCCTTCGGCTTGGCCAGAGAATTGACGATGGACACGCCGTCTTCAACAGCATCAATGAAGGCGCACCGGCGGTCCGGCAGCACGGCGTCTTCTTCTGAATTCTGCTCCGAATTCGTTTTATGTCCGTGTCGGACACTACACCGTTCTATACCAGACGTGGTATGATCGGTGCTAGAGCTAAGCGAGGGCTGCACCAGACATGCTTAATATGTTAGTCTCATTATCAGTGACCATTACTACAGAAAAGATCTTCACAGACGGTTCAAAAATATCATCACAGACGATTTCATGAGCCGTCTGAGTTTATGGATCAGTAATAACATGAGGTCATCACAGATAGTTTTTGAACCATCTATGAAAAAGGCTATTACAGACGGTTCTTGCTCCTGAAGAACCCATAGGCTTTTTGGATTGGTTCAACACTGTTTCTCTCTGTACCTCACCAGTATATCACAAGCTGTTCTTACGTGTCGTCCGAGATCGACTCAAGCTCGTCAGCAAGGAGAGACGACTGAAAACCTTCGGCAGCGCTCCGACCTTAGGTAACACAAAGCTAAGATCATTTTTTTTTACAACAAACAACCAACAAATTGTGTTTGTTTTGGGGATGTACACCTACCTTCTAGCAGTTTACCTCTTGCGGCAGACAAGGAGCTCCTCCGCATCCCTCATCCTCCTCATCGTCGGCTGTGTCTCCTCGCCGAACCGCGATGGGGAATCAAGGGTGGTCACCGGAGCTCGGCATAGGGAGGGGAGAGGGAGAGACTGATGGAAGACAAAGCTGGGGTGGCTATAATATATAAGCACAACGACAAAATATTTTGCCTCTCGCTCACGTGTTCAAAAATTTTCGAAATCCCACGCTGCGAATCACAGACACACTACTACAAAAAGGCTAATACTGGACGCCTCATCACAGACGGTTGACCAAAACCGCTCGGTATATTCAATCACGCACGGTTTTGGTTTAGAGACCGCTCAGGCATCGGGCCGCGCTTAAAAACCGCTCGTGAAGAGCAATATCACGCACGGTTCATTTTGAAAACCGCTCAGGAGTATCACGACGCTCAACACGTAACTGCTCAGAAGTATCACGCACGGTTCAACAAGAACCGCTCGTGATATTAATTATATCACGACGGTTCTAACAATAACCGCTCGTGATAATATCGCCATGCTCCACGGCCGCCGCCATCCGCCGGCTCCCGACGCGCGCTCTTCATCGCCCGCGCTGGCTCGTTTGCCGCCAATCCGCTTCGCCTCGATGCATCTCTTCGCCTCACGCCCGAATTTATTCCTTGTTTGATAAAAGGATCATCCGCCATCCAAGATGATCATCCCCACATACTTATAAAATTAAAAAACGTAAATGGTCGCTTCTTCCTCGCCGCCGCAGACCGATGGCCTTCCCGCCTCACTGCACGAGCACCTCTCTCGGTGTAGGTTGAACTGTCTTTGCGGAAGAATATCGCTTGATCAATGATGTCTTCACTCTCGCCGGCGGAGAATTTGCCGAGCAGTGACGGCCACCTTCCGCCGCCTTGACATCCTCCTCCGCCGTGTCTTCCGGTGATCTCCCACTTTCGGCGTTTTTACTGGCGTCATCGACGAGTCCTCCAAAACGACGCTGCACGCCTCTGTGAGGCTTGCCGTCACTTGATCAGGAAATCGAGGCGGCAAAGCGATCGACACGACCAGCCGATACCCTCAAGCAAGGAAGAGAGCCTATGGGCTCAATTCTTCTTGGTTCAACAAACCGAGGGTCTTCGGAGACACTTGAACGAAGCGCACGAGAGTGGACGATTTCGTGCTTCATTCACGATGATCGTGAATCGCCCAATGCCGACGCTGCCGCTTATGAAGTATTGAAGACTTGAGATAGCACCTACCTCCGCCACTAGAAAAACTTTGTTTTATTTATAGGTTTTACTTTTTAAATCTTTTTAGGTTTAACGCCACGCTGCTTGGCCATATATATGAAAATTCCAAAATAAAAAAAAGTTTGGAGGCGGTTACTATATTTAATTATATGTTGAATTATTATCTCTCTCTCTCTCTCTCTCTCTCTATATATATATATATATATATATATATATATATATCGTAGACGGTTTTGTGGAAAAACAAAATCTAGTTTGGAGGTGAAGTTACAATTAATATTAATTATATCGTAACGAGCGTGTCAACGGGCGGGTGGACGATTTCAGCTTCGTCACGATCAGAACCGTCCGATGCCGACACCGCCGCTTATGAAGTATTGCAGATGGAGATAGCAAATTACCTTCGCCACTAGAAAACCTTGTTTAATTATAGGTTTCGCTTTTTAATATAAACATGTAATTTCTTCACATGTCATGTAAGTGTATATACTTGAGAAAAAATATATCACTTGACGGTTCCATAATGGAACCGCTCGTGATATGTCCTATATCACCGACGGTTCCATAATGGAACCGTCGTGATGATATCACCGACGGTTCCATAATAGAACCGCTCTCGATAAGTCTTTATAAGTAGGAGCTAGCACGACTTGCCGCTAGGGTTTGCGCCTAACTCGCCACTCCTCAGCCGCCTTACTCTCGTCTGCTCTCCTCCTCGCCGCCGACGCCGCTTATTCTTCCTGTTGCCGACGGTTGTAGACATGGTGACATCGCAAAAGACACTCAGACGATAAGAGTGTCTTTTGCGGCACATCACAGCCACAACCACGGTGACGCCCAAACTCGTCACTCCCCACCCGGCCGCTAGGGTTTGCGCCGCCTAACTCCGCTCCTCCCCACCTCGACGCCGCCGACTGTCGTTGCCGCCGCCCGACCCTTTGCGCCCCGCTAGGCCCCGGCCGGCTTTGCTTTCCCATCCTCCTCTATTCTCCTCTAGATCTGTTAGCTTAATGTCTTTTGTTGAGTTTGATTTTTATGCATGAGCCTTAAGTTGTGTCCTCGATGTTTGTGTGATTTATGCAAGGTAAAGGAAATGGATGAGGGTGTGTGTGGTGGTGGGGTCGCCACCGTGGTTGTGCTGCACTAAGGTCCCTCTCTGTCTCTACCCTCCTTGCTCAGGATGAAAATGGCTAGCTAGTGCTCATGATGAAAATGGCTAGCTAGTGCTCATGATGGATGCCGAGGGCTACTATCGTGTGGTGGGTTTGAACACCCTTGGTCTTGTTCTCTTGCCGATGAACCGCTCAATGATGTTAATAGTCTTATGCTGAAATTGAATTGATAATTAGTTCATATTAATAGTCCCTTGCTCGTGATGTAATGATGTAAATAGTCCTATGCTAAAATTGAATTGATAATTAGTTCATATTAATAGTCCCTTGCTCGTGATGTAATGATGTAAATAGTCCTATGCTGAAATTGAATTGATAATTAGTTCATATTAATAGTCCTCTTGTGTGTGATGTAATGATGTCAATAGTCTTATGCTGAAATTGAATTGATAATTAGTTCATATTAATAGTCCCTTGCTCGTGATGTAATGGTGTCAATAGTCTTATGCTGAAATTGAATTGATAATTAGTTCATATTAATAGTCCCCTTGTTCATGCCGGCCAAGTTCTCCTACCTCTTGCATGCACTGTGCACGCCCTACCATTCCATTCATAATCTCTTCTCTATAAAGTCTGCAAAGAGAGCTTTGACATCCAATTATCTCGATTGACGCCGCATCAAGCGGAAGTATGTATTAGCAACCAACAATTTTAATGTAATTGTCTTTAAAGCCAACAAGAACACCAAGCAACAAGTTGAGAATTCTTTTGAAATATGAGAATGGTTGCTTGGTGTTCTTGTTGGGTTTAAAGACGATTACATGCTCAAGAATGGTTAGTTGCTAATATATGATGCCACTTCCCACGGAGTACCACAAGATCAACGATACTTTCAACATAGCGACGCCCAATCTGTAATTGGATGTCCGACCGCCTCTTTGCATCCATACTTCTTATATTTGCAAGGGCTCAATGAGGTTGCCCGTGGCTACCGCCTCATCCTTCTCATGTCAGGTGGACGCATCCCCCAAAGTGGCCGAGAGATCATTTAACAATATATATGTAATATATATATGATGTCGATTTAATGGTACAAGCAACCAACGCTGGGCCTCTATAGAGAAGTCATCACGCACGGTTTCACCACAAACCGCTCGTGATATGCACTTATCACGCACGGTTTGTGGCTAAAACCGTCAGGATATGTGATTATCACGCGGTTTGTGGTGAAACCGCTCGTGATATGATTATCACGCACGGTTTGTGGCTAAAACCGCTCTCGTGATATGTGATTATCACGCACGGTTTGTGGTGAAACCGCTCGTGATATGATTATCACAGACGGTTTGTGGATGAAACCGCTCGTGATATATGTTATCGCAGACGGTTTGAACCACAAACCGCTCAGGAAGTATACATCACGACGGTTCAAAACCGCTGCGTGATGACCTCATGTCATCATCGACCATAAACTCGGACGGCTCACGAAACCGCTCGTGATGACGTTTTGAACCGTCTGTGAAAGCCTTTTCTGTAGTAGTGACAGTTTCATACAAAAACCATCTGTGACGACATATCACAGACGGTTCGTGATAAGTATCTCATCATAGACGGTTTGTATTAAAATGCCTAACTCTACGATTTTACCATGGCTTGAAATGCCTAATTCTCTAATTTTACCATGGCTTAAAATGCCAATCCTCTGCCACGCCCCTATTCTGACAGCCAATCCTCTGCCACGCCCCTACCATGGCACCCAATCCTCTGCCATAGTAGGGTTTCGGCAGGCAATCCTATGCTGTGCCCCTGCCGTGGCACCCCATCCTCTGCCGCGCCCCTGCCAAGCCCTGCTGCGGCAAGCCATCGCCCTGTCGAACCCTACCGCGGTAGAGGATTGGGTGTCGCGATAGGGTTTGGGCAGCCAATCCTCTACCACGCCCCTATCGTGGCACCCCATCATCTGTTGCGCCCCTACCAAACCCTGTTGTGGCAAGCCGTCGCCCTGTCAAACCCTACCGCGATAGAGGATTGGTTGCCACAGTAGGGTTTGGGCAGCCAATCCTATGTCGCGCCCCTGCCGTGGCACCCCATCCTCTGTCGCGCCCCTACCAAGCCCAACCGCGGTAAGCCGTCGCCCTGCCAAACCCTACCGCGCTAGAGGATTGAGTGCCGCGGTAGGGTTTGGGCAACCAATCCTTTGTCACGCCCCTGCCGTGGCACCCCATCCTCTATCGCGTCCCTACCAAGCCCTGCCGCGGCATGTCGTCGCCCTGCCAAACCCGACCGCAGCAGAGGATTGGGTGCCACGGTAGGGGCGCGACATAGGATTAGTATTTCAAGTCATGGTAAAATCAGAGTTTAATACAAACCGTATGTGATGAGGATGGTATGTCACAGACGGTTCTTGTTTAAAACCGTCTGTAATACTGATAAGTCACAGACGGTTCGTGTTGAAAACCGTATATAAAGTATCATAGACGGTCTGTGATACATCACAGACGGATTTCAACACGAACCGTCTGTGATATTAGTTCTTCACAGACAGTTTTTAGCGCAGCCAGTAACACAGATGGTCGCTAAACCAAAACGTTTTTGATTGTATTTAATACAGACGGTTTTGGTAAACCGTCTGTGATGAGGCGTCCAGTATTAGCCTTTTTGTAGTAGTGGACTAGCACACACATTTAACACGATTCATATCATATCGATACACACTTAAATAAAACAGAGTAGCATGATATAATTAAACAACCGAAATTAAGCCATACACGATCAAATTTTACAAAGTATAGACCGAATGGCCAAATGGTTCACATAGCATAAGTGTGCAGCGGAATTAACGATAAAGACGCATAAAAAAACAAGCAAGTATGTCTCAACTCATCCACAGGCAACTGACTTGGTTAATCCTTAGAAACCGGCGACATCATCGCCAAAACCCGAGGCGTAAAAGTGTTTGATGTCGTCATCCACATCCTTTGAATATGTTTAACAAACAATCATGAGTACAAAATCGTACTACGTAAGACTTTATAGCAAAGATTATATAGTATACAAGGCTATGTCAAGAGAGGTGGCCATCTTTTTAAGTTTTACCATTTTGCATAAGACAAACTTTCATTTGCAATAATAAGTAATAGATTGTAATCGGAAGTTATAAAATCATTTGACATTTAATAAGTGACAAATAATAAGGTATAAATAGCATAAATAAACAAGTTGCGGGTTGCCATAACATTAAAACAGCGACAAAGTCCAGCATGCATGCCAGGAAATTTGAAAGTCAAACCACACGGAAAAGAGAAGATGTGAGGCAACAAACGCTGATCATCCGGCGTTCAGCCATCACACGGCAGGCAGCCGCACCACCAGCAGAAACTGGAAGCCTGGAACAGTGTAACCGGGAGCTTCAGGGAAACATTGCTGGCACTAGCACGCACGGGTCAAGGAAAATGAGACTCGCTAGCTAGATTCAAATTCCTTTCAATCTCTTTTTTTCATTACAACGAGTGTGCACACTCACGCAAACTACACTCAGAACACACACAAGTATGCGCTCTACTGAAACACGCTAGGACTAGAGCGAATACGGGATTTATCCAGTACCATGGATAAGCACGGATACACTTTCCCATACTCGTGTGAGGTTAGACGCTCCGAGTCGATCCGGGAGCAGACAAAACAGTACAGCCCGTGACTGGATAAGCCCAGCCCGAATCAGTCTTTCTAAGCTTAAGCTAGCCCAACAGAGGCCCACCAACGGAATATTATCCTACGCCTGCCCAAACGCAGAAAGCTTAACCATTAGTACATTTTACCGGGGAACCTGGATGCGGCTCTTTTTACTACGAGGTACAATCTCTATAGTACGAAGCACTCAGTGGCAAGAGGCAGTCCGGGCTGGCACCTAACAGTATACTCTCCTATCACTTTCTAGTTCAGTCATACTTAGATACACTACCACCACCAGTAAATAACTCGTTATTTGACAAGTCGCAAATAGATGAATACTTCTAAATTTTGGTCCTAGCTCTACCACTAGCAGCACTGGCCACCCACAAGTTTCTACTCACTTGGATACTACTGTACAGGTATATAGTAGTCGTATACACGACACCGTACAGCCAGTCCGTACGTATTTACTTCGACTCACATGATGACCTGTGCTGCACCGCAGGTAAAATACCCCTCGTCCAAGGGCGTACACGTACGTCAGTACGTGCGCCACTGTACTTGTAAAGCGGCCCGGTTTAATGTTATCTCCGTGTCATTAATCGCGGATGGAATCGCACCAGAAATAATGGATCGGGCGTCACAGCCCACGGATGACAGATATCCAATGTTGGGTACATATGTACGAGCATGAACGAGCACGACGAGTCAGACAGACACGCAAAGAGGGGAGAAAATTCATAGGCCATCCAATCCAATGTTTCACTTTTCCTGATCTAGCATCGGGAATTCGTTGTTTTCTTCAATGCCTCTGGATAAATTCTCGCTTCCCTTTCGTCCCACTCTTGCTAATTTCCTGACAAATGGGCTGCAAAAAGACTGAATTGTTTGGCTCAATTGATACCGGTTGTCATCAAAATAATAAGGGGTAATTGGGTTAGTGATATTGCGTTCGGACGTATTTAGAGGTCTAACATCGCCTTCGTCACGCATTAGAAAGCAACACCTCGAAGAGCAGAAATTCTACCAATAACACCGCCATCATCGACCGGCGTTATCACACGCTGTTCGCCGCTTGGCTAGCTTAAAAGACTAAATTGCCCTTCTATCCCATCAGAGGTGAATTGGACGCCGTCATCCTATAAAAGCGAAGCCCAACCCTAGTTTCTCCCCATTTGGTCGCCGCTTCTCCTTTCCTTCGGTGATTTTGCTCACGCTCTCTCCTTGCCTTCGGTGATTTTTGCTCTCGCTCTCTGCTTGCCTTCGGTGATTTTTCTCCTAATCGGTCTCCTGGACTCCGGTTCGTTCTCTCTTTTTTGTTTCCTTTGCCCTTGGTTTCTTTCCTTTGCCTTCGGTGGAGCTCGTAATCCGTGGAAATAAGCCAAGAAGGGGACACATCTTGCTCCACTCTATCTGTGAAGTGCCCGAATTGCAATTTGGTGGTAAGGCGCAGGACGTCCAACTCTCGAAAAAATCCCGGCCGTGGGTACTACAAATGCCCTATGTATTTAGTAAGTATTTGGATTCAGGATTCCATTTGGTTTTGGGTTTTGTTGTATGTGAAGAAATTTGACTTTTGTAGTTGATCTGCTTTCACCCAATTTTGGAAGGAAACGGGATTGGTCGTATGTTCTGGCGATGGGCGAAGAGGTAGAGTCGGCCCAAGGATCTTCGACTGCTTGATCGTGATGAAAGAAGTTTAATGGTGGATGTTGGAAAGCTAATAGATAGGGTTGAGAGAATGGAGGCCAATGTTATTGGAAGGTTGGAATACAAGATTAATTTGATGATTGCTGTACTTTTGTTTCTTCTTGTTATTGTGATTTTGAAACTGTGATGTAATTGTCATGTTGAAATGAAGGAGAATGTGTTTGTGATTTTGCATTGAATGATTGTGGTGTTTCAGTTGGTCTCAAATTACAGTAAGAAGCATGAACTGAAAATGACTGTTTGTGATTTTGCATTGAATGAGATTGCTGTAATTTTGTTTCTTATAACATGCATCTGTTATCTCAGTGATTGTGATGTGAGAAAGTGATTGTGATTTTGCATTGAGTGAACTTGTGGTGTCTCATAACAAGCATCTGTTATCTCAGTAGAATGATAACAGATTGCAATAAGAATCATCATCTCAAAATGACATGTCTCACAACAGATAGGGATCCCTAACAGATAACATGTCTCATAACAGATGTTTCAGTACAAGGATAACCACAACCACAATGCAAAGCATGTTCACAACAGCAGATTACAGCAGGTTGAGTACAAAATAACATATTGCAGTAAGAACCCTCCTATCAAAATGACATATTTTAGTACAAGGCATGTTCATAATAGCAGATTACAGAGGATCCTCAGAACATGCATCATCAAATCTTGTGTGAGGTCTGTTTGCCCCCTGCCTTTCTTGGTGATGTTCTCCTGGTTAGTGAGGAGGCCGTTGGAAGCTGAGTGCCCAGGGACCTCTTCATGGCCCTGGTAGTGGGAGGTTGCCTTTCTTCACTGGGATTAGCAGTGCCTAGGGACCTGTTCATGGTTTGTTTTCCCTTAGTTGCCCTGGATGCATGAAAAAGAGAGAAAATTGACTGTAGTGCCCAGGGACCTCCATGGATGCAATATATCACAGGGAAATGACTGAAGTAGGTCAAAGGGAGAAAAAAAAACCTTTTTCTAGTTGTTCTGCAAATTGGCATCGCTTGTGCACCTTGACCTCTTGTATAGTTTTTTCTTGGTTGCCTGCATGCATGAAAGAGAGAAAAATGACCAAGTGCACAGGACCTCAATGGATGCAATATATCATACGAAAATGAGTGAAGTAGGTCAAAGAGAGAGAGAAAGACATTTTTCTAGTTGTTCCTGCATTTGTAATGCTAGTGGAACTTGACCTCCTGTAGTCCTCTTCTTGCACACTCTTTTCCCCGCAGACACTTCATGTAAGTTGGTGCTTTCCTACAAACAATTTAGGTAATGTAACAATTTAGCAGTCCAACCTTTTGTTAGTTGGTGCTTGAGCCGAGCTTCTTCCCCATTGTTGGTACTCGCTTTTGCACCCTTCCGCGATGTCCAAGTTCACCACACCGCTTGTAATCACTGCCTTGTTCTAAAGGGTTGCTCTAGACGGTCCCTCAGACTCTGTGTTTTTGGCCTACCAGTGGCCTCTTCAAGTTTGGTGGGTAAAGCTTGAAACCGTGGTCAATACTTTCCCATTGCGACTTGTCGAATTGGCCCTGAATACACCAAAGATAGGCACTTTGAACTTATCAACTCAAGTAATCATCAACAAAGTCCTTGAGTTTGCCCCTTGTGTGGCATATGAATGCTACTACATGATTGCAAGGTTTACCACTGATTTGCCATTGATTGCAGGGGCACATCCTCTCATCCAACTCCACTGCATATCTTATGTCATTTGTTGCGATTCAAGATCGAAACCTCAAAGACCACTAGGGCTACATCTAGTGATTCTATATCCCTTCAAGCCCCTACTGTTGGCATTCAACTGTTGCAAAATGTGTGGCAGTATCTTCCCTTCTAACTTACTTGCAATTTTGCCCCTCAACTCCATTTTGGCAACCACAAATTGTCTAATCCTGTCCAAAAGCTCTACAATTGGAAGTCCTTTGTAAGCATTTATCTTGCTGTTGAAGGATTCAGATATGTTGTTGTTGATGTAGTCAACTTTGCACATTCCATTGAACATGTTCTTGCTCCATTTGTGTGGGTGATATGTGTGCAACCATTGCATGAGCTCTAGACAGGAAGATGCAATCAAACTCATGCGACCCTGGAATACTGTTTGGTTACAGGTTCTTGCAGTTGGCCACATGTTCTTATCAATGACAAGGCCTCTGAATTTTTTCTTTAGGTTTCTCCAGAGATGTAGCATGCACTCCCTGTGCTCAACTCCATCTATGAAAACATTGTTGATAGCTGTCTCAAGCCCCTTGCAAGTATCAGTATGGATTGCCAAGCTAGATGGTGTACCAATGGCTACCTTCACCCTCTCCATGAACCATTCCCAATTTTGCAGTGTTTTAGAGTCGAATATGGCCCAACAAACTGGAAACATCCGGCCAGGCTATCTATCATTCTTGCAGATGCTAATCGACCCTTATACTTCCTCACAAATGTGTGGAGTCTACTCCCAAGTAAGGTCTACATCCATACAAAACCCATCAATGCAGGCTTGAGTGCAACAAATACTCATCAAGAGATGCCTCCTTTCACCAAAGGTATACTCTATGTCAACCATACTACCAGACACTTCTTCTCAACCTCTCGCTTTGAAGTCGCATACAACATGTTGAAACTATCATCCCAGGAGCCTTGTATTTCCTCTAATGCAGCCTCCTTTGCAGCCCAAACTTTAAAGTAGCTGACATCGATATGAAACTTCTCCTGGAGTCTCCTCTTCAATTCTTTGGGACCAAGAGATGGATCCTTAATCAGCCAATCCTTGATATGACCTGCACACCATTTGTATGAGGCCATCTTGTCCCCCACAAAACTTGTGCTTAATTATGAAATAGGTTTTGAAATTGTCACTACCACAGAAAATGTTGGTATTAGAATTAATTTCCAATTAGGATTATTTGTTACTTTAAAAATCTTTTTAACTTGGAAAATTCCTAGAAAATTCTTCGTAACTCCAAATGAAATGATTTTTGTTTCTAAAATTTTCTAAAATCATAATCTTCCTATTTTTGCAAAAATATTTGTGTTTGGTTATTTTGGTGTTATTCGTTCTTATTCGTTCTTTTGCTCGATCGATAGGTTCCGACAATTCAATTGAATACAAGAGCAATCCTCCGTAGCAAGTGGAATATCTCCAGCAAGGTAAGCAGTTCTCCTTTGATGCATGTTGATCCTATTATTTGCGTATGCTAATATTTCAAATGTTTCAACTGTATGTATGCATGCTATTGACAAGTTATTTATCAGTTCGCGATAGTTTACCTAATTAGCTAAATGAAATGTAGATAAACATCCATCCTCTACTACTGAGTCTAGGTTAATCCACAGTGATTTAGAGCTCGATGGATGAACTCTAGTCACTATATATTTTAGTATACGAGTTTTCGCTTAGCCATGCTTAGAATAGTAGTCTAGGGATCATCGTCTCAGCGATGATCATTACAACCTCACTCTAAATTACTTGAGTCAGCGTACTCATGTATGTATCATATTTGGAAAAACTAAAAATGAAAATAAAATATTTTAGACTTGGGCACACTAGTTGGCTGGTGTGCTTTTGGGTGTGTTCTTGGTGCCCGAGTCAACAAGGACCAAACATCTTGTGTCACACTATCCAAGCATCTTTGTGTGCATCCACGTGAGGGACATATGAGACCCCTCTTGACTTAGTACTTTGGCGTGTGTTAGCTCCAAGTCGCAGGTGGTGGGTGCGTGTGTTGTGTTAAAAGAAGAAATGGGTTTATGTGTGTTGGTTAAAGGGAGTGGAATCTGTCTGTGTTTTCCATAATCAAGGGCATTAGAAGTTGTCGAGGATTTACCTGGCTTTACAATGACTCTGACACAACGTATGCGTAATCATACGAGTGACTCGTAGTTAATACACAATATTGGAAAACGTCTCATAGGACTTAGCTATGCCGGCATACCTAAGGAAGTGTGCTTAATAGCTTGGCGAAAAGGCGGTCTGACATGTGGGTAAAGTTATACACCCTTGTAGGGTATAAACTATTCGAATAGCCTCATCCTAGGTTATGGACACTCTTGGTTAGGTTTTGTAAGAGTTAGACTATAACATTTTGATAAAACTTGAGATGGGTGGTACGAATGGGTAATTTGTGCTATTGTGGTGGCTTTGGGAAGTCACCTCTAGGATGTTGATTATTTCTGCAATTATTGTCTCACTGTTATTTTGATCAATTAAAAATGTTTTCACAAATTGCTTTCAATCTATTACATTATTGCAAATGAAATGTGCCTTTACACTGAAAATAAACTCTATGGCCATCTCCATTGAATTAAGCCTGCCTGTAGCTATGTATAGGTTTGTTAATCGTAAGTCTTGTGAGTACGTTTTTGTACTCAACTGCATTGCTTATTTGTTGCAGAGGAGGTTGACCCCAAGGGGTTAACATTTGTGAGGATGACTTCGCTGTTGACGACTAGCTTGGGCGTTTCCGGTCAGTTGCTTTGTGAGTGAGGACAAACCAGTTGGCTTTTGTTTTAGCCATCTTATGGAAAGTGTTCCGCTGTAGACTTGACTCTTTTGTATAAACCTTATGTTGTAAATTATGAAACCTTCGGTAATGTAATAACTTGTGTATGGAGTTGATGCTTAATTTTTGTACGGGGTATGTGTACTGCAAATCTGGGAAGTACATATACGTCGAGAGCAGGGAAATTTGATTTGTAATGCTAGGAACAATGGAAAGGTTAAGTATTACAAATTAAATCGCTGGGTTCTCACATCTGCTATTTGTTTGTGGTCATACCGGTGACCTAACGGTCAGGCCAGCCGTAGCCGGTGGTCTGACCGACCGGAGAGAGTTCATGCGCCAGGATGGCGGTGAATTTTGTGCATTTGGATAAAGTCATGAGTTTTAATGCATTGGTGTTGCATGATGTGTGTTTTGTCTAACGTGGGTCAGGTTGCGAATAACTTGTGCCTGAAATTGATTTCTTAGTCTATTATTGGGTAGGTGGCTTGGAATCAACGACGGTCAACAGCGAGGATCACCAGGGCTAGGTTAGGAGAGTTAAGGTCCATAATGATCAAGGATGCCGGGTAAGGTGGTTGGACTCGAGTATGGTGCAAGATAGACAAGAACGACCGAACGACGAGTTCGGTGCGACGGGTTGCATCAAGTGGTGCGGTGGTTAGTATAACTGCCACGATGGTTCTAGTGGGAGCCGGATGAGTGATACTTGCCGACATGAAGAGAGCTATTGATCAACCTACACGTGGCGAAGTATGGGATTCCTTCACGACGAGTGGACTCGGTCTTCGGAGAAGGATTGAGAAGGGGTATTTTGGTATCTTCGCCAAAATACCGGTTTGGTGACCTTTGAAGAAATCGCGGTGCAAGACGTCGCAAGGAGATGTAGTTTAGGTCAAGAGAAGACGAAGATCACAAAGAGATGGATTCGGGAGACCCGATTCGTCATCAGCTTTGTAAAGCGTGCATGAGTGTAGACCCGTTTGTGTGTGGGCTTAACGGTCGTCCGATAAGGTTTTCTCTCTTGACCTAGCCTCCACTATAAAAGGTAGGCATACATAATTTGCATCTTGAGTGTAACATCCCAAATTTAGAGTTCATTTGAAGCATTTAAAAATAAAAATAACTATTTGAATTTTCTTGGTTTATGTCAAAGCTTAATTTGAATTTTCAGAAATTAAAATGATTTAATGTAAATAATCTAAACTTGAATTAAATTCAAAACTATTTTATTTGGGTTCTTTGAGTTCTAGAGTACTTTCTAGGAATTTTTGGAGTTTATTTGCTATTTCTTTGGGTTCTGTTTGCTTTAAATAAATTTCTGAAATTTGGAAATCATTTTCTTTTCCCGAATTTTCCTTTGGGCTCAATCTATTTTTTTTCCCCGACACATTTTCCCGCCATCGGCCCGCTTTCCTTTTCCCTCCCAAGCGCAGCTGCATTCCAGCCGCCACTTTCCTCCCTCTCTTTCTTTGACTGTGGGCCCGCCACCACGTCACCCGTCTTCCCCCTCCCCCCACTTTGGACTCCCTACCGTGTCTGAGCCGGACACGACTGCATTGCCGACCTCCATCCAAATCCTCCCATCCCTAGCCTTTAAAAGCTTGCTGCCCGTGTTGAAAGTTGCACCTCAACCTCCTATCCTGAATTCCCATGTCGCTGCCAACAGTCTCGCTTTCGTTTTGCCGAATCGAGCTTGGGAAGCTGCCACCGTTGAAGGACTTTGTTGCCAGTTGCATCACTGTCTGTGCTCCTCCTTCCACACCATCGCCGTCGTCGTATTCACCTCGTCGTGTTCTATGTGGTGCTCGCCTTCTCGTTGTCGGAACCTCGCCGGACCACCGTTGCGCCTTTCTTCCCCAAAGCCGACCGCCGCCTCCACCTTCGACCTAACCGCGCGGTGAGTCCCTGTACCTTCCCATGTGCATCACCCACTGTCCCTTGTCCTCCTCTTCCTATCCCCGCCTTTCTTTTGCTCTCTTTGCCGCCAAGGTGCCTTGCCGTCGTTGTTGTTCTTCTCCGCCAAAGGTCTTCGTCGTGTCACTGTTCCTGTCATCCTCCGGCCACCCTGGTTATTCCCGTGTGATCCCCTCGTCGTCGCCAACCTTGTGCTCACCTCTGTTCCCCTCAGGCACCCTTGTTTCACCGTAGCCGCCGCACACCCGTGCCGCCCCCTTCTGCCATTCACTACTACAGAAAAGGTTTTCATAGACGGTTCAAAAACGTCATCACAGACGGTTTCGTGAGCCATCTGAGTTTATGGGTCAGTAATGACATGAGGTCATCACAGATGGTTCAGAACCGTCTATGATAGTCTATTTTCACAGACGGTTCTTGTTTAGAACCGTCTGTGATAGTTTTTTCTATTGCAAAAAAAATCGGATTTTGAGCCAAACCAATCAATTGCTTGACAGTAGTTTCCATATGCAACCTCTAGCAAGACAACTAAAATCCAATTAAATTTTTGATGGCAAACACATTATAGAATAAAGTTACAAAGTTAAACTAGCTAGAAACCATCTATGCCTCCAAGCTCCTGAAGAACTCATCGTCTTCTTGGATTGGTCTTGTGAGCTCCTCTCTATACCTCACCAACATATCACAAGATGTTCTTGCATGTCGTCGAGTTCGACTCAAGCTCATCGGCAAGGAGAGACGACTAAAAACCTTTGGCGGCCTTAGGTAACACAAAATTAAGATTATTTTCTTTACAACAAACAGCCAACAAATTGTGTATGTTTTAGGGATGTACACGTACCTTCCGGCAATCTACCTACTGTGGTAGACAAGGAGCTCCTCCGCATCCCTCCTTCTCCTCGTCGTAGGCTGTGTCTCATCGCCGAACCGTGACGGGGAATCGAGGGTGGTCGCTGGAACTCGGTGTGGCGAGGGGAGAGGGAGAGACTGATGGAAGACAAGGTTGCGGTGGCTATAATATATAAGGACAACGCCAAAACATTTTGTCTCCCTCGCACGTGTTCAAAAATTTTCTAACTTCCATGCTGCGAATCACAGACGGTTTGTATTAAAAATCGTCTGTGACTTGGAATTTTCCTTACTCTGTAATTTTACCATGGCACCCAATCCTCTACCGTGGTAGGGTTTGGCAAGGTGACGGCTTGCCGCGGCAGGGCTTGGTAGAGGCGTGGCATAGGATTGGCTACCCAAACCCTACCGCGGCACCCAATCCTCTGTCGCGCCCACGCGCTCCGCTGTGGCACCCCATCTCATCGCGCCGCCAAGCCCGCCACGCAAGCCGCCGCCTCGCTAAACCCTACCGCAGCAAGCCATCGCCCTGCCAAACCCTACCACGGCTAGTCGTTGCCCTGCCAAACCCTACCGCGGCAGAGGATTGTGTGCCGCAGTAGGGTTTGGGCAGCCAATCCTATGTCGCACCCCTGCCAAGCTCTACCGCAGCAAGCCGTCGCCTTGCCAAACCCTATCGCGGTAGAAGATTGGGTGTCGTGGTAGAGTTTGAGTAGCCAATCCTATACCGCGTCCTTGCCGTGGCACCCTATCCTCTACCGCACCCTTGCCAGGCCCTACCGCGGCAAGCCGTCGCTCTACCAAACCTTACCGCGATAGAGGATTGAGTGCCATGGTAGGGGCGCGGCAGAGAATTGGCTGCAATGACAGGGCGCGGCAGAGGATTGCCATGGCTTGCATTTTCCTTACCATGGTAAAATCAGAGAGTAAGGAAAATTCCAAGTCACAGATGGTTTTTAATGCAAACTGTCTGTGATAAGATACATATCACAAACGGTTTTTAATGCAAATGAGGACGGGAATCACAGACGGCTTGTGCTGAAAACCGTCTGTGAAGTATCGCAGACGGTTCTAAACAAGAACCGTCTGTAATATTTAGTAGTATCACAGACGATTCTTGTTAAGAACCGTCTGTGATACTTCACAAACGGTTTTCAACACGAACCGTCTGTGATATTACTTCTCCACAGACGGTTTTTAGTGCAGCTAGTAACACAGACTGTCGCTAAACCAAAACTGACAATTTTGGTCAACCATCTGTGATGAGGCGTCTAGTATTAGCCTTTTTTGTAGTTGTGATTGTTGTCGTCTCCTTGTCGCTGTTCTTGCCGCGCCGCCACCTCCCATGTCTTCACTGTGCCGCCAGTGTCCCATTTTATTCTCTCTCTCTCTCTCTCTCTCTCTCTCTCTGTAGCTCTCTCCTTTCTCCCTTACATGTGGGTCCCCATTGTCAGCTCCTATGTCTTTTTCTTTCTCTCATACACCTTGGTCCCACATGTCAGCCTTCCACTTTCTCTCTCTTTCACTTAAGAGTGGGTCCCACTTGCCAGTTTACTTTTCCTTTTGTTTTCTTTTTCTTTTTCAGCCGAAGGAATATTCTTTCTTCTCTCTTTTTTTCCTTTTCCGACAAATATTCCGAAAGTCTATTCTCCTCCATTCGAACTCCGATTCAGTCCGTTCAAGTTCCTAAATTCATCTAAAATCGAGTTCTTTCTTTTAGAGTTGGTTTTGTTGGTTTTTGGATTTCATTTAAATTTCTTTTGTATTTATTTGTGCTTCGTTCGTTGTTTCTCTCTCGTTTATACGATATGTTTCAAGGAACAAGAGCAAAAGCCAGTTTTGAAGATCCAAGTGTGGTAACCGAGCAAAGCCAAGGCAAGTCATAATCTATTGATCATATTGAACCTATGATTTTAAAATTATATTGTTTTATATTAAATTGCATGCTATCTTTATATCAACTGTTTTTAGGAATAGTTAATCACCTATTTGTCATTATGCCCCATTGATTATTTGAATACCATGAATCATTTTTCACCATAGGATGGTCATTATTAGTTGGGTATACTTGTATCACCGACATGGATATTGTAGAGATACTTAGTCATGCTTAGTAGTGTGATGGGCCTATGTCACATGTTCAATAATGTTAAATTTGATTTAATGAGATATCAAATTATGGCGAATAGCCACTGTTGTTAAAATTTGTGTGCCATGACAGGATATGCCATTGGTCTTGGTTGAACAAAATAATTCCTACTCCAGCAAGTGATCGTTTAGTAAAGGGGGTGCGATTAGCACATTGTGGGTTGTGGTAGACTCGCCTGAGTAACTGTCAATGACTTAATCTTATGCGTTATTGAACTAAGCCATATCGTACAACCACCTGTCCAGTATAAGATGGACCTAGATAAATAATTAGCAATATTTTAATTTCGATTCTGTCTTGGAAGCGTGAGTTACGGGATGGACGTATACTCACAATGGCACAAGAGGGGGGCTATCTGGTCGGAAAGACATTCAGTGTTGAAACCTTAGCGGGCAAAATTGGGTTAAGAAGGAGTTTTGTAAAGGTCTTGTGATGATCACTTAGTCGCACACTTATGAAAGTATGGTATGACTTTATAAGTTGATTTGTCTCGTGGGTAAAGCTGTACAACCTCTTCAAAGTTAAAACTGTTTAAACAACCGTGTTCCCAGTTATGGACAATGTTCGGGGATTTCACATGAGAGATAGAGTTTTTATAAAAATGTGTCGGAGTGTGAATGAGAAGTTCACTTGGTAAATATAATGTTCGCTCAGTGGATAAGTTGTTCACTTGGTGGTTTTGTTGGGAAGTGAACTGGACGTTTATTGGTCGTTTCAAACAAGTTGTTTACTTTATTTATTTATTATCTTTTAAATTACGCTTTACAATCCATTTATTGTATTTACTGTCAAGACTCACTTTCTGCAAAATAACCATACAACTATACCTTTGTTAAGCCTTGCATAAATATTAATAGCATATTGTTTCCTACGACTTGCGGAGTATTTTATGCAGTGACGACTTTAAATTTTGTTGCTCAGTTGAAGAAAGCTAAGAGAGATTCTTTGAAGGTTTTGCGAATTACGATGCATTCTCCACTCGATTACTTGTGGGCATGTTGATAGGCTTTTTCGAGTTTTCGTTCCGCTGCAAGAGTTTATTTGTGTCTTAAACCCTGCGTAGCAAGTTAAGTAAACGTTGACCATAAGGTCCAGTTATTATTACCATTTGTTATTTTGAGATCTTTTTAGTTAAATCAATGTTCCACTATGTGAGCTAGCTACTGATCAAGGACTAGTTTAGAATACGCAGATGAGTTTCGGATGTGTAAATCTGGGTCTTGACATTGAGCCTTTCCAAGAAGAAACCCTATTTTGTTATTTGGGGAAAGTGGAAATATAAGAGGCTAGGGTATTTAAGAGAGATATATTGATTGAGTGTTCAAGTGTTGAGCTTCTGTCCTCCATGGTGGAGTGGCTATAAACTAACAATCTTATGAATCAATCCAAGCAAGATTTGCTCTAAGATGAGTTCTATCTTATTCTTGCACTCTCTTTATTGCCTTTGAGATTTTGTGTGTTCCTTTGGTTTTCATCGGGTCTTTTTGTTGTGATCTAACTTGCTAGGACTAGTGTGAATTGATCTAGGGTCATCTTGACCATCTTCCTCCCATGAGCAAGTTTTTGGATCACAGTTTCAATTTTCTCGATTCTTGTGCCTTCTTGATCTCATCCAAGAAATTCGTGGAAACTTGGCTTCGATCATCCAGATCGTCGATTGGAATATGTTTCTGACCTTCTTAATGAACTATGGTTGAAATATCAGGGGATTTGGATCACAAGACTGAAAATTAGGTCGTTTTGTGATCTTTTCAGACTGTAGTTCTGAGCTAACGATCGATCGCTAGTCACCAATCTGGCCGAGCCGGCCATGGTCGGACCAACGAGCTAGGTGGTCAGACCGGCCGTGAGGGTTCTTTGCCTCAGGGATTCTCGGTTTTAACGTAAGACTTTTGTTGTGCTTGTTTTCAGATCTTTATAGTTTTCAAAGCTACTGAAGTGAAGAAAAAGTTGAATACCGCCGGGTTTGAAAAAGAGTAGGTGCTCTTATTCACCCCTCTAGTCGTCGTTTCGTTCCAACAATATGAATAATTCCAATCAATTTATTTACATTTTAACAAGACAGATGCAGGAAGATGATAAAGACAGCCCCTACTCGCTTGTTGCGAGCGATGGTGGCGGGGAGGGGCGAAATGCCGTTGTATGGGCGTAGCACGAGCACATGTGTGCTACACTATGGACACACTGATTGGCCACCTGAACGATAGTGTGTAGAGAGAGTGGAATCTAGAGGTGGCCAAATAGATCGTGCCTGACAGAATGGCCCGAGGTACGACACTGTTGACCCACCATAGGTATGGTACGACAGGTGAAGGAGGAGGTGATAGTGATGAGTGGCGAAGGAAGAGGTGGCAGAGGCACGCGGCGTGGTGTCGACGCCGTGCTGTATCGTTTTTATCTAGATAGACTACACAAACCTACTCAGCTCATCAAGCTAATTATAGCTGAATCGGCACAATACGGCCCATAAACTCGACGTGTCATACCTAGATCAACGACGAGCCTATAGCCGACACATCACAAGCCATTTAGCTAACCGGGCCATCCGAACGATGCCTAAACAAGCCCATGCCTTACTGTGCCGGGCCGCCGATTTAGCGACCCTCTAGGGGATCCTCACATCCACTCTCTCTCCCACCACCTTTCTCTCTTCCTTCTCCCCAAATACTTCCTCCAATTTCTCCTCCATTCCCCATCTCTCGCCTTGCTCTTCCTCTTCTCGCGACCGACTGATCCTAGCAGCTGCATCCCCATTCCCCATACAAAAGCTAGTACTGGCTAAACTGCTCCCCAAGAAACGAGCAAAAAGTGGCCATGGAAAAGTCCCACTTCCGCAACGTACCACTGCTACTCCACTGACCGGCCGGCCACTCCGCACACTCACTCACCAGCCCAAGAAGCAGTGCGGATCGAGCCAGCGAATCGAGGGCTGCGGACCCAAGAACCGATCGGTCGATGAAGCCCGCGGCGAGGAGAGATGCCGGCGGCGGCGGCGGCGGCGGGGGAGTCGGCGCGTTCGCCATATCCTGCCTCGACATCAAGTCCTTCGTCGCCTCCCTCGCGCTGCTCACCCTCATCATGGCGCTCTGGCAGCTCCACCCCTACCAGCCCCTCCTCTCCGCCGCTCGCACCTCCTCCTGCCCACTCCTCCCCCGCTCACCTACCGCCACCACTACCGTTGCTTCTTCCCTCTCTACCACAACCACCACCACCACCGCTGCACTACCCTCCTCGAACTCCACCACAGCCGACACGGCCCCACCGACCACCGCCGCGAGCGCGGCGAGGCCGACAATGCCAGCCCGTCCGCGGGACCCCAACAAGCGGGAGCTCCGGCCGTACGGCAGCGCGGCGGCGCTGTTCGTCCAGATGGGTGCGTACCGGGGCGGGCCGCGCACCTTCGCCGTCGTCGGGCTGGCGTCCAAGCCGGCGCACGTCTTCGGCACCCCCTACTTCAAGTGCGAGTGGCTGCCCAACCCGGACCCGGCCTCCGGCGGTGCCTCGCCGCGGCCGGTTCGGACCAAGGCCTACAAGGTGCTCCCCGACTGGGGCTACGGCCGCGTCTACACCGTTGTCGTCGTCAACTGCACCTTCCCCTCCAACCCCAATGCCGGCAACCGCGGCGGGAAGCTCCTCGTGCACGCCTACTACTCCACCGCATCCCGCCGCTACGAGCGCTTCGTCGCGCTCGAGGAGGCGCCGGGCTCCTACGACGAGTCCCGCTTCCGGCCACCCTTCCCCTACGAGTACCTCTACTGCGGCTCCTCTCTCTACGGCAACCTCAGCGCCGCCCGAATGCGGGAGTGGCTGGCCTACCACACGCACTTCTTCGGACCCAGGTCGCATTTCGTGCTCCACGACGCCGGCGGTGTCAGCCCGGAGGTCAGGGCGGTGCTGGATCCGTGGGTGAAGGCCGGCCGGGTCACCGTCCAGGACATCCGGGCGCAGGCCGAGTACGACGGGTACTACTACAACCAGTTCTTGGTGGTGAACGACTGCCTCCACCGGTACCGTCACGCGGCGAATTGGACCTTCTTCTTCGATGTCGACGAGTACATCTACCTCCCTGATGGGCGGACGCTTGAGGAGGTGCTCGGCCAGCTCAAGCGGTACACGCAGTTCACCATTGAGCAGAATCCCATGTCCAGCAAACTCTGCGTGCAGGATCCAACCAAGGACTACCCGAGGTTTGCTTTTCTTGCCTACTTGGCCTTTATTTACGTTAATTGTCGCTGCAATTGTTTATGCTATTGCTCTTTCTGTTGGAATCTAGCCTAGATTTGTGCAATACAATACTGCAATTGGCATAAGACATTCTGTTTTTAACGATGGCATAGTATTCCTGGAGATAGGTGAGTGTCCACAGAACGTGCAATGCATCTCCAGTCATTGTCAATTTGTAAACACACAACAATTACATGTTTATGTGTTAGGTTGATTGGGAATTGTGAGTGTCTAATTCCCTACCAGAGTCAAGGTTGGTTCATTGCTTGTTATATTTCCTGAATTAGTTGTATCCTTATGGAAAATAACGCCGGCAATTGGGCCTACTTTCCTTTTCTCTTTGGCACCACTAATGAAACTAAATAGTGTTTTTTTTGTTACTTTAAATAAGTGTATGTGCATATTTTTCAACAAAGATAACATATGGCTCTTAGCTTAGAGGGGTTCTATATACAAGTAGACATGTGGGGATTGGTGGTGGAAAGTGCTGTACCAGTAACATGTTGTTTATGAAAGAAAGGAATTTATCACAAAGGGGATCTTATTAGGATGATCATCCTACTTAATGTTACAAGGTGATGCTTGATTGGGTGGGGAGGATGCACCAGCTGACACCATGCCCCCTCTTGAGGGATGTCTCTTTTCGCTAATAATTTTCAATGATTCTTACATGACAGAATTTTGGCTTCAAATTTCTTGTGACTTGTGAGAAATTGTGAATTTCTCTTCCGAGTGCTATCTAAGCTGTCTCATTTCATGACCACACCAGACAGCCTTGGACGGACTGAACTTTCTGTGTAGTTGTTGGATACTGTAGTATATTTTCTTTTGATTCTCAATTGATGTAACCTAAAATCCATGAATCATATAATATTCACTGGTAGTTTTATTCAGTAATCGCAAGTCTGCTGCATGTTGTTGAGCGTAGCAAAGCTTATGTTGCAAGCAGATGTAAATAAACTCCATGTAAAAACATTGGTTTTGTAGCTTGACCCAGGAAAAAGGCCGAACCAATAATTGGGAGGGGTTTGGGCTTTTGAACATGGAAATAAAATTAGCGATGGGTGAAATTGTGTGCCAATGGTCTTGGTCTGAGGTCAGAGATTTTTGGACAAGTGAGAAATTAGTAACTCCATTGGGGGCAACATTCAAATTTTCCATAACACTCAATGCAGCACAAGTGACACAGTGAACAAGTGAAAACAGGGACATCATTTTTTTCGTGAAATATTTTGTTAGAACTTAGAATACCACTCTCTCTGATACCCTGGTTTAATAGCTGTAGTTCTTGTTGATTCAAGAAGTCCAGACAATAGCATAAGCTGCCTAGATAATGTGAGTATTTACTCTCGCTTTTCACTTCTTGTACTCCATTGTTTCAGATTACAATTTAGGACAATGGAACACAAATGAAGAATTGCTGCTGTCTGTTTTTCATAGTTTGAGCTGACACAGTATACTAGTCATTCTAGTACTTGGGGTTTGCATTTGATGAGCCAAAATTCAGTACACCAGTTTTTCTTTTTCGTTTTACTTATTTTTTGCTTTCTGTGTAATTGTTTGTTTCTTGACTGGCTGATTGGCTTTGCTTAATACATTGTCATGATGACTTTTTCATTACAAATTTGCCATTACTGTTTGATGCTGACAGATTTTATTGTCATTGGCCTTCAGGGAATGGGGATTTGAAAAACTTGTTTTCCGTAATTCAATCACCGGAGTAAGGCGAGATCGCAAATATGCAATACAAGCACGGAACGCATACTCCACTGGTGTGCACATGTCACAAAATGTCTACGGGAGGACAACCCACAAGACAGAAAGCTTGATTAGATACTACCACTATCATAATTCGATCAATGTCATGGGGGAGCCTTGCCGGGAATTTGTGCCAAAACCTGCCAATGGCAATAAGGTAATGTTCGAGGGGATACCTTATGTCTACGATGATAACATGAAGTGTTTGGCAGGGGAGATCAAACGCTATGAGGAGACAATTGGGGCAATCTATACATAGCATTTGGACGGAACACTTTGCGGGTACATATACAATTATATTCTTTAGGATACCTTTGTGTCCATCTGTGCCCTCTGTTCTGAGCTTCAAGCCGCAACTCATAAGCAGAGGGCAAGAATCTGAGTCCAGTTTCCAACCAGTGTAAAGTTTTGGTTCTCCTCAGCATTCTCCTCTCTGTGGGGGCGATGCGTGGCACATTTTCCTTTATTTCCTTTTCTTTTTTTTAACCCTTTGATGTTGTTTTCCACATCTCTATAGATTTGTGTAGACTGACTCTGCTGGCCTTTATCAGTTTCTTCTCATCTCCTATAGGGGGCGGTGTAAAGCGCCCGATTGTTTAACTAAATCAATGGGATTGGATCTGGATGCAACTTTGTTTTGTCCAAAGTGCAGCAAGGGATAGACAGTGATGTGTTTCGGGTTCTCAAGGCTTTTTGTAAGGTTTTGACAGTGGAGCATAAAGTTATTTGCACTGGATCTTCTCTGTCATGCAGACAAAAGTGTTACCAGTAATGGTGAAGTCCTGGATGAGGCAACGAGCCGAGCAGTAGGCAAAGCAAAGCAAACTGCGTAGAATTCAAAGATCTGGCCTGGTGTACTATTTATGTGAGCTGGGTCTGGGTTAGGCATGGGGTTGCCTTCACTGTTCATTATGGCAGGGGGAGGATGAATGGCTGCTTGTAAAGGAGTTGATGGCGAGGGGAGAATGGGAGGATGATGATGCCGGTTTAAAGCAGGAAATGGATTGATGGATAGCGCCACGTGCTCCCACAAGACAATCTTGTTGCCCTAGCTTTATCCTTGCTGGTCCACTGGGGCCCGTCCGCCCGTCCGTCTCGACCTAATTGGTGGTTGCAAAAGTTTCTCCTTTTTGCCTCGGGTTGGGCTCGGTTTTCTTGTTTCTACTGAAACTGAACGGTTTTTTTTTGTGAAATTCTTGTGACCGTGTTTTGACATGAAACATGCGCTTAGCTTGTGCGGTGGACCAGGGAATTTTTTTGCCAGCCGACGGTCATACCGGATTTATTCGGTAGAAATACAAACCGGCTCACCCCGGTAGAAATACAAACTGGTTTTAAATATTTCAGTCTATTTTGAATTAAGCTTGGTCCAATTGAGCCTATTTGGTCTCCTTATTTCATGGTCTAGGTATCGGACCTCGACTCACAACGGAACACTCGATTTGTTCGATCCTCAATCCCCATTCCCCTATTTCCTAATCCTCTTCCTCCGCAATCCTTCCCAATCTCTACCAAGCTAGCTGTATCTCGAACCCCCAAAGCTAGCTACGCCACCACCTCGTGTGCCGGCTATCCTACTCCAAGAACCACCACGTACACTGTGCTTCAGCCGACATGGACACCGAGGCCACCTTGCTCCACGTGGCGCTGGCCCTCGTGGCCATCTCCATTATGTTGCTTGGCTCCTCCTCAACTGACTCTACCTGGGTAGTCTACCCCTCGGGTCGTGGCCGGTGGTGGGCAACTTGTTCCACATCCAGCCCGTGTTCCCTGATGCTTGTGCTGTCGGCAGTGTTTTGATGATTTAATGTTCTTCTATGTTCTAATTTCCGTTGCTACTCATCAATTTATGTTACATACTTCTCTCTACTCTGTCCAATTTCGCCCGATTGTTTTAATGAATTTCGGCCGATTATCACCGATTTTCAGTCAAATTCATTTGAATTTTAAATTTTAGTTTGAAATTTTCGGCAGAAATTTTCCAAAAAATCGCTAAAATCGGTTCTGACCCTTAAAATTTTAAAACCGGTTATCAAAACCTGCGGTAGACTGGTATACACAGCGTTTTGCGCAATACGACCGTCCGTCCTGGTGCACACGCTGAGAAATGATGTGTGATTCTGAAACCGAAGCAAACATGATGTGAAAATACGTCACAGAGCACACAGCCAGGCCAGGCCTAGGCCTCAGCCTGGACGTAAGGGTAGGTCTAGGCTTGACCAGCGTGCTTCGTTTTATACTGAATTTTCAGGATCTTTACTTACCAGTCCGAGCCTAATGCGGGTATCAGGCCTAATGTTGCTGCGCAGGCTCAAGATTTAATTTATCCTTGGACCGAGCTACTGGATCGGGTCGGGTCGGGTCGAGAAAGTTTCTCTCAGGCCCAGTGAACTCTAACAAATATGACAATTCACACTTCTGCTATGGCCACTGTGCCAGCATGTGCCTTGCCTTGAGACTTCCAGAGTCCAAACAAGTGCAAATGATACACGCCCGCTAGATGATGTATGGGCTTATTTTTCATTGGCCGCTTTGAATTTTAAGGGCCATTTGGTGCAAAGGAACAACAAGCCTCCATTTCAGTTTGTGGCGTATTTGGAGCTCATGAATTTTAAGGGGACTTCACACATGAAACGGGTTAAGTCCTATTGGAATTTGAGAAAATTCCCGCGTTCCATGCAAATTTCGTAGGGAAGAAACCACTCACTCTCGGTGGATATTGGGTTGCCTACGGAACTCCAATGGGAATCCTGCGTGTCTCAAACGGGTCTCGTCATCGAGATATTTGCCATATCTTATGAGATGCACTGACGTGAACCAAACATTTTAATAAGAGAAAATTCACACTATGCAACTAAATGATTGACAATATGTCACTTATAAAGAGACTAACATGTATATCAATAGTCCATATATCAGTAATATATTACGAAGATCCGAGGTTCTTCATATATAGTGAATTACCTGTTGTTTTAATGTGGGCACAAATGAGACCAGCGCACGGCAGGTGGAACAGAGGTATAACACGTCCTCTCGTTCTAGAAGCTAGGTTTTGTCCTCTATTGACATCGACATCTCCAACATGACAACACGGCAATATCTCATACCTGCCATTGCCAACCTATGAATCATGAATCCAATCAGGAAAGCTCGACGACGACGGATGCCTCGTGCTGCACACAACTAAGCGCACGCAGCTAATCCAAGCAAATAATCCGTTGTTGTCAAGGTTAGCGTGGCAGATCAGCAGGATAGATAGCCTGAAGAATTCTGAATTTCTGCAAGTGAAAGAAAACCAGATCGAGAGGATAGATACCGCGAGGCTAGCAAAAGGAACGGAACAATTTTGGAGAGCCACTCGATTCCGGCTTCACAAACTTTTGCCTCGCCAAAGCAAAAAAGAAGAATAACAATGACCTAACATACCGTTGCTACTTTCGTTAAGTTGGCGGAAAGAAATTCAGGAAAGGGATACCGGTGAACCCAAATCCCCTATTTGGTCCCGCTGCTTCAGCATCTCGCACCTTAGGTTGTTATATCCCGCACGGAAGAACATTCCTCGAGATTCTAGCTGACAAGCGGGACCTGCTGTGCCCTCGGTGATCGCGGAGCCCACTTGTCAGAGAATGCCAGGGACCCATATAGAAAGACGCAGTGTTCCATTTTACTGGAGTAATAAAGGAACCAAAACAGAATCTTTTTTAAGAGTAGCATTGATGCAGAAATTGATTAACTATAACGTCGTCGATCGTACTAGTTCCCATCAGATTACCGGTAAGGTAAATCCTTCTCTTGCAAAATAATGCAAAACGCCTCCGTGCCATGCCCATCAAACAAGGCGAATTGTTAAACAAACGAACCCAAACACGACAAGAAAAAGCAGGAAAACGATGAAATAAAGGTGACGTGGCCATCTGCAGCATGTATGTCCATATATACACTCACATAACATTGGGAGCTCAGCCAGCAGCGGCATAGCAGGCAGCTGCCATCATCAACAATGGAGGATCACTTCGATCGGAAGATCTCCAAGGAGGAGGCGGTGGTGAAGCCGACGAGGAGCTTCCGGTACGAGGACTACCACACCAGGAGGGTGTTCTTGCGCAGCTATCCTCTCCAGTGGGACTTGTCGCCCGCGGGCGACGAGAAGCAGGGGCAGGGCGCAGCCGCCAGCGTCCCAGCGGGAGCTACCAAGAACAGGATAGACGGCGGCGATGGCGTCCATGACAGTGACGACGGAGACGATGGCTACGGCAGGAGGTGGAGGCGGCAGGTGGTGGTGGCGGTGGTGGAGTGGGGGGAAGAGAAGCTGCTGCTGCTCAGGAGGGCCAAGAAGAGGGTGGCGCTGTACCTGCTCGGCTGCCACTACGGCCGCCCGGCCCTGCCCTTCAAGTCCGGCGGCTCCTGCACCGCCTCCATGCTCACCTCCAGATGATCGGTGGGTGATTCACCTCATCTCCATACACAGCGTGCGGTGACCGATCGAATCTACATGTGTCGTCGTAGCCTCTCCATGCTGCTCTGTTTCTCTGCTTCGTGCCGCATCCTTGCGAGCGCGGCAGAGTTGATTGTTGACGAACAGAAATCTATGTGTGTTACTGTTGGATTAATTGGGCTTGGTCCATTTTAATTTAGCAATTAATCAAATGAAATTCCTAGGTATGGGTGCGTTTTTCTTTATCTATTCGAAAATCGAAACGCACTGACTCCTGGCAGTAACGGTGCAGTTACTAGTGTATTATGGCTGCGGTTACTTTCGAGTAATGGATGCAGTTACTAGTGACTAATGGCTGCAGTTACTCTGGCCTCTTCATTTTTGCTGTTACAAAAGAACTCTCCACTATATACGAGGGATCAGGGAGAAGAGTATTCTTGTTCTGTGTTGTTGCTGTTCTCTGTCATCTCCGGTCCGAGCCTTTCGCGTACAAGTTTCGCTTAGTAGGCCTCCGAACTTCGTTCGCTTGTGTACCGCGGGTAGGCGGGCGATCAAGTTTTGGGGAGCGATCGTAGCGACTACTCAATCTGCGACGTCTACTTCACGGTGGTGAACCGTTCGCGGATCTGATCGCGAACATCTTCTGCATCACGCCTCGATCGACTACATCGAATAGGCCATCATGTCGACTGATGGTAACGGCGCCTCCGGTGTCTCTGGCACTGGCCCCGCCCGAGGGTATAAATTGAAAACTTTTCTGGTGTATTTCTTTCTGTGCACTATGAATATGTTAATAGATGTTTCTGTTAGCTTGTTCGTTAGCGAATATGAATACATCGTTGATAGATCAATCATGCATGTTTATGTCATGTTTTATATATTGAATTTCGGATTAAAATATACCAAAATTGACTAGATTTCCAACAATCCAAAAACTTGATAGGTCTTTTTTGGTAGTTGGCTTTCTGCGCCGCTTAAGCCACACCCTCCGTTTGATGGTTCAAATTTTAAGAGATGGCGTGCACGCGATCCACGTGGTTTCTTGCCATAGAATGTTTTCATGTTACACAAGGCAAGCCCGCCGAGCCTCTGTCGATGAGGATGAGCATAAGTTCAATGCAATGGATAACTTGTTTCGAGGTGCACTTGTCAACATACTAGCGGACAACATTGTGGATGTGTACATGCATTTGCCTACGGGCAAAGAGACGTGGAATGCACTTGAGGCCAAGTTCGGAGTTTTTGATGCTGGTAGTGAGCTGTATGTTATGGAGCAGTTCTATGACTACAAGATGGTCGATGACCGTTCTGTAGTAGAGCAAGCTCATGAGATTCAGGCACTGGCAAAGGAGCTTGAGAACAATAAGTGCGATTCTGGGACAAGTTTGTGGCTGGTGGTATTATCGCCAAGTTACCGCCTTCTTGGTCGGATTTTGCTACCTCTCTAAAGCACAAGAGGCAGGAGTTCAGTGTTACTGATCTCATTGGCACTCTTGGTGTTGAAGAGAAGGCGAGGGCAAAAGATACTCGTGGCAAGAAAGTTGTCACGAGGGAGGTTCAAGCGCCAATTTGGTGCAGAAGAAGAATTCTCAGGCTTTCCACAACAAGAAGAAAAATAAGCCTTTTGTCAAGCCCAAGGCTACTCTTGAGTTTAAGAAGAAAGGCAAAGGAAAGGGTAGCATGCTTTGTGTGCGGTGATTCCGCCATTGGGCTAAGGATTGTCCAGATCGCAAGGATAAGCGAAGAAGTCCGCCAACATGGTTATTAGTGATTTGGAGGAACATCGAGTACAGTAATTATTTACCTACCGTTTTTTTCGTTTGTCAATCACCGAGTGGTGGATTGACACCGGTGCTAATATTCATATTTGTGCCGATATTTCCTTGTTTTCATCTTATCGTCGGTCGAGGTTGCTCCTTGTTGATGGGGAACGGATCGCATGCACTGTTCATGGTGTTGGTACGGTCGATCTGAAGTTTACTTCGGAAAGACCGTCTTGGTGAAGAACGTCTGAGATGTCCCTCCATAAAGAAGAATCTGTCGGCGGATCTCTCTTGTGTAGAGATGGTTTTAGGCTTGCATTTGAGTCCAATAAATGTGTCGTGTCTAAGTATGGAACATTTGTTGGTAAAGGCTATGAGAACGGAGGTTTGTTCCGTTTTTCTTTGATGGATTCCTGTAATAAAGTTGTGAACCATGTGTGTAACGATGATGATGAGTCTAATATTTGGCATTCACGACTTTGTCATGTTAATTTTGGGTGTATGACGCGCTTAGCTAATATGAGTTTAATCCCGAAATTCACTTTGGTCAAAGGTTCTAAGTGCCATGCGTGTGTTCAATCGAAACAACCTCGCAAGCCTCACAAGGCAGAAAAGAGGCGAGGAATTTGGCACCGTTAGAACTCATTCATTCCGATTTGTGCGAGATGAATGGCGTGCTGACTAAAGGTGGAAAGAAATATTTCATGACGCTTATAGATGATTGCACTAGATTTTGCTACGTGTACTTATTAAAAACAAAAGATGAAGCGTTGGATTACTTTAAGATCTATAAAGCTGAGGTAGAAAACCAACTTGAGAGGAAAATCAAGCGGGTAAGGTCTGATCGTGGGGGAGAGTATTTTTCAAATGAGTTTACTTTATTCTGCGAGGAATATGGAATTATTCATGAGAGGACGCCTCCCTATTCTCCCGAATCAAACGGGGTTGCCGAAAGAAAGAATCGCACTCTAACTGATTTGGTTAACGCCATGTTAGACTTCTTGGACTTTCTAAGGAATGGTGGGGTGAGGCTATATTGACCATGTGTCATGTCACGAATATAGTTCCTACAAAGAACAAAAAGTAACACCATTCGAGGAATGAGAAAAGAAGAAGTGACTCTCTCATATTTTTAAGACTGGGATGTTTGGCCAAAGTTAACGTACCAATTATCAAGAAGCATAAACTTGGACAAAAACCGTAGATTGTGTATTCCTTGGTTATGCTATGCACGGCGTGGGTTATAGGTTCTTAATTATAAAATCTGGAGTACGACATGCGTGTTGGTATAATCATAGAATCCAGAGATGCTACATTTTTGAGAATGAATTTCCTATGAATAGTGATGTACCTAGCTCATCTAGTCAAGAACCTATAATTTCCTTGATTCTTTTCTCACGATAGAACATGTTGAGCAAGCGCTGTGGAAAATCCCGAGGAGGATAACAATGAAGTTACTCGAAAGAGTAAGAGACAAAGGATCGCAAAGACTTTTGGTGATGATTTCATTGTATACCTCGTGGATGACACCCAAGAACCATTGAAGAGGCATATTCTTCTCTGGACGACGACTATTGGAAGGAAGCGGTGCGGAGTGAGATGGACTCTATTATGTCTAATGGAACTTGGGAGGTCGTTGATCGTCCTTATGGGTGTAAACACAGAGGATGTAAATGGATTTTCAAGAAAAAGCTTAGGCCCGATGGTACAATTGAAAAGTACAAGGCAAGGCTTGTGGCCAAGGGTTATACCCAGAAAGAAGGCGAGGACTTCTTTGATACTTATTCACCTGTTGCCCGATTGACCACAATTCGAGTACTACTTGCCCTGGCTGCTTCCATGGTCTTCTCGTTCATCAAATGGACGTTAAGACAGCTTTCCTAAATGGAGAGTTGGAGGAGGAGATTTATATGGATCAGCCAGACGGGTTTGTGGTAGAAGGTCAAGAAGGAAAGGTGTGCAAGTTGTTAAAGTCTTTGTATGGCCTAAAGCAAGCACCTAAGCAATGGCATGAGAAGTTCGACAGAATTTTGACATCTGCTAGCTTTGTTGTGAATGAAGCCGACAGATGTGTGTACTATCGCTATGGTGGGGAGAAGGAGTGATCTTGTGCTTGTATGTTGATGACATCTCGATTTTTGGGACAAACCTCAATATGATTGAGGAGGTCAAGGACTTTCTGTCCAAGAGCTTTGAGATGAAAGATTTGGGAGTGGTGATGTGATTCTTAACATTAAGCTCCGAGAGGAGGTGATGGTGGGGTTACACTCGTGCAATCCCACTATGTGGAGAAGGTCTTGAGTCGCTTTGGTTATAGTGACTGCAAGCCTGCTTCTACTCCTTATGATCCTAGTGTGTTGTTGAGGAAAAACCGAAGAATAACAAGAGATCAATTGAGATACTACCAGATCATTGGCTCATTGATGTATTTAGCTAGTGCTACGAGGCCTGACATCTTGTTTGCTGTGAGCAAGCTAAGCCGGTTTGTTTCAAATCCGGGAGATGATCATTGGCGTGCTCTTGAGAGAGTAATGCGCTATCTAAAGGCAACTGTGAGCTATGGCATTCACTATGCTGGGTACCCAAAGGTACTGGAGGGCTATAGTGATTCAAACTGGATCTCGATCTTGATGAGATAAAAGCCACAAGTGGATATGTGTTCACACTTGGAGGTGGTCTTTGTTTCTGGAAGTCTTGCAAGCAAGACCATCTTAACGAGGTCAACAATGGAAGCAGAACTCCAGCATTAGATACCGCTACTGTTGAGGCTGAGTGGCTTCGTGAACTCCTTATGGATTTGCCGGTAGTTGAAAAACCGATACAGGCTATCGATGAACTGTGATAATCGATTTGTAATTATCAAGGTGAACAGTTCTAAGGACAACATGAAGTCATCTAGGCATGTTAAGAGGCGGTTGAAGTCCGCCGAAAGTGAAAAACTCCGGAGTGATAGTCTTGGACTATGTCCGAATGACTAATATCTGGCCGACCAATTTACAAAGGGTTTATCACGTAATGTGATAGATAGTGCATCGAGTGAGATGGGCCTGAGACCCACATGAGTCATACCATAGTGGTAACCTGTTCTACGTGATCGGAGATCCCGTGAAGTAGAATGGTGAAACAAGCTGTTGGTTGACTGGGAGGAGAGACCTTTACAAGGCTCATTTTTTTTTAGTGATGCACTTCTCTCCTATTCTGTATGGCAGGTTGGTTTTTTACCTCAATGTGATCCGAGTGGCTTATTTAAAGCAGAGATGTCGGCCTACAAGACATCTTAGAAGGAACACACCTATATGAGTTCGATCTTTGGTCACAGATCTATGAGATTTGGGTGATTTCTAGATACTCATGAATAGGCATGGAGTATGACTTATATGCTCCAACCAAAGGGGATGCTTTAGGCAGCCTAGTACTAGTAAAGGAATTGGATAAAGCTTGTTCGCACAAAACTGTCAATTCAAGGCATAGTCCATTGTTCAGTTGTGGATGAGTGTAACTCCTTTCCTAGATGGTTGTTCAACTTAACAGTCTCCATCGAAACACTGGTATATCAAACAACAGCAGAACTGAGAGCATTTCTCGTGTGCCTTGAAATTTGGTGGGGATTGTTGGATTAATTGGGCTTGGTCCATTTTAATTTAGCAATTAATCAAATGAAATTCCTAGGCCCACTATTAATGCTAGGTGTAAAAACTGTTTAGTCCCATATGGAGAATTGAATGGGAGTTACACCACTTTAAAAGGTGGAACGTGGTAACCCCCTTGTGGAATTGGAGAGAGCCAATACACGCGCGCGCTCGCTCGCCTCGCCACGCCACGCCGTGCCGTGCGGTGCGTGTGTGTGTGTGTGTGTGTGCGTGTGCGTGCGCGCAGGCGTGTCGGGTACGGGCGCGTTTTTCTTTATCTATTCGAAAATCGAAACGCACTGACTCCTGGCAGTAACGGTGCAGTTACTAGTGTATTATGGCTGCGGTTACTTTCGAGTAATGGATGCAGTTACTCTGGCCTCTTCATTTTTGCTGTTACAAAAGAACTCTCCACTATATACGAGGGATCAGGGAGAAGAGTATTCTTGTTCTGTGTTGTTGCTGTTCTCTGTCATCTCCGGTCCGAGCCTTGTGCGCACAAGTTTCGGGCGAGTAGGCCTCCGAACCGTTCGTTTGTGTACCGCTTTGGTAGGCGGGCGATCAAGTTTTGGGGAGCGCATCAGCGACTACTCAATCTGCGACGTCTACTTCGGTGGTGAACCGTTCGCGGATCGACTGCGAACATCTTCTGCATCACGCCTCGATCGACTACATCGAATAGGCCATCATGTCGATCGATGGTAACGGCGCCTCCGGTGTCTCGCATCGCCCCCCCGAGGGTATAAATTGAAAACTTTTCGGTGTATTTCTTTACATGCGCTATGAATATGTTAATAGATGTTTACATTAGCTTGTTCGTTAGCGAATATGAATACATCGTTGATAGATCAATCATGCATGTTTATGTCATGTTTTATATACTGAATTTCTGGATTAAAATATACCAAAAATTGACTAGATTTCCAACAGTTACTACAGGTCATAAGACTTTGCAGAAGTGATGATACGTTCATGTATATTGTTCAGTGAAATCTTAGTCATATGATAGTTGGGGAGGTTGTACAAATTATTGATCGAGGAGATGTTGGAGATACATTAATTGTTAGAGTTTTGGGCTTTGCCTATTCAATATTTAAATTAAATCCTAGAAAAATCCCAAAGACCCACTCATACATGGTGAAAGATGAAAAGTTTAGTACCATATTTCTAGTTAGGCGAGAAGAGATCAATACATAAGGTGGAATTGGTCTTACTTAGTTGAAACAAGTAAAAGAAGAACACACGTGTGCGCACGCTCGCTCGCCATCGCCATCGCCATCGCCCGCATGCGTGAATGGTCCGACGATTTTATGTCCAGTTGGTTGTAGAGCTGGAACTTCTTTTTGCACCTCAAAACCATGCATATGAATTAGAAACTGAAAACTGAATACACTTTTTTCAATGAGTCTTTTATAACGCGCTTTAACTGCATTTAAAACAGAGTAATGAGGGCAATTTCTTTTGCTTGTTGCTAGTTCTATATGAGGTAGATGACTCTTCCCTCAGAATAGAATAGAATAGAGAGAGAGAGAGAGAGAGAGAGAGAGAGAGATCGGTACACAGAATAGAGAGCTTGTTCCTCTGTGCTGCGCAACCTCGACTACTCCATTCCTTTTTTGGCGTGCGCCGACGTGGGGAGAGCAGTGTCTCTGAAGTCGGTGTCCCTCATGATTCTGCACAGGTTGGGGCGAATCAGGTTTTTGGGAAGTGTTCGCGTGACTGTTCATGGCTTCCTCTTTCTCCATCATCCCCTACGCGTCGTCTTCTTCGTATCAGACTCTACCACGACCTTCATCGGATCGATTCTTTATAAGTCGTGGTGATATCATTTGATATGACTAAACCTTGCTTCCTAGATATTAGTCTTGTGATATGTTGATGCCTACTGCTGTTAGTAGCATCCTTATTATAGGCATGGCCTTGGTAGTGCATATATATGAGATAAATATATTTGAGTTGATAATCATGTTAACGTTCATAATTCCAAATATGCATAGTATATATGTTGTTGTTGATTCAATTACTGTTTTAGGAATTATAATAATCACAAAAGTGCGCATAACAATCCAAAAATCTGATAGGCACTTTGTAATGGCTGGTGTTTTACCGAGGCAACGAAAATGGAGAAATTCACTGGTGTGAATTTTAAGAGATGGCAAACAAGGGTCCAATTGTGTGATGCGCTAATGGGTGTTCCGATCTTTCAATAAGAGGATAATTTGATTTGGTGGAGGCGACTCTCACGATTCAGCTATCAATCATAAATGACCAATATGCCCACAATCGCTGAACCAACTCCATGATTGTTATCGACCTTGCTAGAAGCACGATCGACCTGACCACGAAGGTCTATTTCTACATGCAATCGAAGAACAAGTAAGAACACGATAAAATAAGCAATATGAAATTGCGAAAAGAAAATAGTTTCGTATTGATAAGTGGGGTTCCAAAGATAATATCACTGTTGATCTTGTCGAACAAAAGGACAAAGTATAAAGTAGCAAATCTAAACTTCAATCTAACAAAACCCACAAAACCCTAAGGGTGGCAACCACTATTTATAGGAGGAAGAGGAGAAGGGAGGGGCGGCAGTATTGTTCACGCATGAACAGTAACCACGTGAACAGTACAGGCCTAGGGTTGCCGGCCACTAGATATGCCAAGTCGTCCACCAGATGGGCCAAGTCGCCGGCCAATACATTACATAGCCCGTGGGCCAACAATAGGTGATGTAGCAACATGGCATGTAGAAGTAGCTCGGCCCTATTGGAGTATATAGAATTGCCGTAGCCGAAAGTCCAATTGGAGAAGATGTGGTTGCAGTAGAGGATACAACGCAGCGTGTCGAAGTAGTGGTTGCATCCTTAGGGTTGATGTTATTGGAAATATGCCCTAGAGGCAATCATAGAGATGATTATATTTCATTATGTTCATAACATTGGATAATATGTTATCATGTTCCTAGAATAATATCGATAATATTTATTATCAAGTATGTGACTTGATTGTGAAACTCTATATTTCTGCGATGATTATTCTTAAACGTTCTCTGGTTGGAAACATATGAGAACACATATGAATAGACTAGCATATGTATTAGTTGATGACTATGTTTCATAGGTCATAGATATAGAGATATCAAACCAATAATATGGACACATGTTAGAGAACATGGTATTGGATATGACCCACCTTGAGACACTGTTGAGATTGTTATGATTTCATGTGTCATCAGTTGGTCTCAAGCAATGATGATGTGTAATCCTTAGACCTGAGATCAGTATAGTATCCTACATGTGTAATAGCACTCTTAGGGGTTGCCAAACGCTACTCGTAACTTGGTAGTTATAAAGGTAGCTTTCGGGTATGCTATGAAAAGTGCAGAGGGATGTGACTGGTCATATATGGGATTTGCCCCTCCTAACAGAATAGGAGAGATGCCTCTGGGCCCCTCGTTGTGGTCGGATAAAGAAAGTGCATGGCCATGCCACTAATGGTCGAAGTGTCGACCACATGAAGTTATTCGACACTTGATCGAGAAAGTATTGAACAGTCCATGGATGACAAATAATCTCACCTGGAGTTCAATCAGATGTCGTGAGGCAAAGGGATAACACACAATCAGGTCGTTTAGTTCGACCAGATAGTACGGCTAATATCCTTTCTCCACGTGTAGGGATAATCGCTTTCTAAGACCTCCTCTGCCTAGGACCTCCTTTGCCTGGAGTGGTCCTGGAATGGTTCGGGAGTTGTCCCGGAGTGGTCCAAGAGTGGTCCTGGAGTGGTCTTGGAGAAACCTATCGAGGAGGTCCAATAGGACGTCTCGAAGTTGGTCGAAAACTGGTCGTGTGGAGATACAAGCTGGTTGTAAACTAGTTGAACATAATTATGAACTTGTCGTAACTAAGTTTGGACTGGTTGTGACTAGATACGAGCTGGTTATAAGTGATAAGTACCTGGTCATAGATCATATTGCATTAAGGTTCGTCCGATATATTCTATGTGTATTTGGGAATCGTTATATGCTGCTAGGTATCGCTGACGACTCGTGGTTGGAAAAGAGTTTTCGAGTCACAACCGATTACACATGAACCTAAAGGGTCACACACTTAAAGGGCTAGGATTTGATTTGGATGATGATCTGAATTCTTGTAGGCCACGAGTTCCTAATTGGCCTCAAGTTCGAGACCTGCCGTGGATGCCTATAAAAAGAGGGGCGGTGGCATGGGGGTGTGGTAAGGTTTTGAAGTATTCCCAAAACCCTAATAGCCACACCTTCCTCAACCATGCTGCTGGCGCTAGCACTCCAGCGCGTGGTGTCCCTGCCCCGTACGTATGGATACCTTGGAGGTGTTGCTGCGAAGCATTAGCACTAGGACGATCCGCAACTCGTGACGATCATTGGAGTAGAAGGAGAAGACGTGTGGCAAGTACGACTATGACTGCATCAACTCGCTACATCGACTCTACTTCCACTACGAGTCGGCGTGTTTAGTGGTAATCTCGTGATCTATTACTAGTAGTGGTTCCTTGGTTGCGCGGTAGAAATTTTTGTTTTGTGCTATCGTAGCCTACTCGTGACCCAATAGATGTCCTCATCCATCTGATGCGACAATGGGTGTTTCGATCTTTCGATGAGAAGGATAACTCGATTTAGGTGGAGACAACTCTCACGATTTGGTTACCAATCGTACACGATCAATATGCCCACAATTGCTGAACCAACTTCGTGATTGTTATCGACCTTGCTAGGAGCATGATCGACCTGACCATGAAGGTCTATTCCCGTATGCAATCGAAGAACAATCAAGAACAAGATAATAAGCAATCTAAAATTGTGAATAGGAATTAAGATTGTATTAATAAATGGGGTTCCGAAGAGCAATGTCGCTGTTGAACTCGTCGAACAAGAGGACAAAATATAAAGTAGCAAGACTAAACTTCAATCTAATAAAACCCACCAAACCCTAAGGGTGGCGGCCACTATGTATAGTTGGAAGAGGAGAAGGGAGGAGCATTGGTACTGTTCACACTTGAATAGTACCCATCTGAACAGTACATGCCTAGGGTTGTTGGCCACCAGATAGGCTAAGTCGTCAGCCAATACATTACATAGCCCGTGGGACAACAATATGTGACATAGCACTATGGCATGTAGAAGTAGCTCAGCGCCATTGGAGTATATGGAATTTCTGTAGCCGAAAGTCCAATTGGAGAAGATGTGGTTGCAGTAGAGGATGCAGTGCAGCGTGTCAAAGTAGTGGTTGCATCCTTAGGGTTGATGTCCTCACCATCCTCCCTTTCTTGAATTTGAGTCGTCCTCGACTCAATCGTTTTCTCCAAGTCATCACTTTCCTGCAAAAGGTTAGTAGCAACAAGAAGCAAAGAAACATGCATATCTTCTATTGGATACAAAGATTATTTGCAAATTATAGTATAGCATTCAGATTCATGTTTTTCCAAGTCAATGCAATCAGATTTTGTAGCTAACATAACAGGAGCTTTCAATTTAATTTCACTTGGAGCTATAATCTTATGATCAACTTTTGTCCTCTGCTTGTTCTCTCAGTTCTTTTTAATTCATCCTTTAATATGGCAAAAGGAGACATTGGAAGCAAAGCAATTTTCTTTTATTTATATATGAAAGTACAATGATTAGATCTACTGTGATGTTCAGTACATCTATCATATTGACAAGGTCTACCTAATAATAACAAGCATGCTTGCATAGGTACGACATCGCAATCAACATAGTCATAATATGATCCAATAGAAAAATGTATGCGCACAAGTTTAGTCACCTTCAACTTACCACAAGAATTCAGCCATTGAATGTAGTAAGGATGAGGGCGTTGAGTTGTGGTCAAGCCAAGCTTCTCGACCATGTTTGTGCTAACAAGATTGTTGTAACTTCTACCATCGATGATGACTCTACATGAATGTTCCTTGATGACGAACCTTGATTGAAACAAGATGTGGCGTTGATTTTATTCAGCAAGCTTCATTTGAGCACTTAGCACACACTGAACAATTAGGCTTTGGTACTTGTTAGATGTCTCATGGCCTAATTGTTTTTCTTCAATTTCATCACCTGCATTGTTAGCTATAACCAAAACATGTTCTTCCTCAATATTGCTAGCTGAAGTGTACTCACCATTATCCTTGATAAGTAAAGTTCACTGACTTGGACAAATCGTGCATCAAGTGCCCAAATCCTTTGCAACGGTGACATTGTACATCTATGGATCGCCATGTGAAGCAACAAAAGAAGCACTTTTTGTAGGGACCTGTACCTTTACTGATTTGCTTGCATCCAAGACATGTGCAAGAGTGGAAGGAGTAGCAGGGGGCGCATGACTTGAGGAGGGTGCATCATAGCCAGAAGTGGAGGAAGGTGCCATGTGTTGTTGCTGAATTGGTCGACCTGCAAAAGATCCTCCAAAATTGTCCCTAGAGCGAGATTGTCGACCCTACACTTCTTTTTCTGCTTTGCAAGCAAGATGAAACAAGCGAGTGATAAAATTGAATTCTTTATAATCAAGTATGTCCTAAATTTCATGGTTTAAACCTCCCAAAAATCTAGCCATCTTAGCATCTTCAGTTTCATCTAAACCACAACGCAACAAACTAGTTTGCAATTCTTGATAATAATCCTCTACAAAACTACTACCTTGTCTTAAGCATTACAATTTATTAAGCAATTCACGAGAATAATATGAAGGTACAAATCTATGTTTCATTGCTCTCTTCAAAGCATTCCATGTTTTAGGTATGTTCTGATGAGTACGACCATATTCACTCCACCAAATAGTGGCAAAATCAATAAACTCACTAGTAGCAGCCCTAACTTTCTTATCTTCAGGGAATTCATGACAAATTTTTTTTGTTCTACGGTTAAGTCCCATATGAGATAATCATCAGGATCATATTTTATAGCAAAAGAAGGTATAGTGAATTTAATTTTATCAAATGCATCATTATGGTCAGGTACCTCATGTTGATTTCTTCCCATACCTTGACGATTGTGACGAAGCCGACGATGGTTATGATCATTGCGAACATTGATTCCATCTGTTTCTGTATCAGTGGTGTAGTTGTTCACGTCTTTTTCTTCCACCTCATCTGCCCAAGAGTGAGCAACAGGTGGTGTGCAGTGAACAAGAGGGTCCTCCACCCTTGGCTCATGATCATGGGTCGTGGTTGCAGCAAGTGATCGAAGTTCGAGGTGCTCAACACATGTGCAGAGCACCACGAGGTTTCCATTGATATGATCCAAGGCATTGTGAACGCTCTCACCAAGCAAGTGCTCAAAGTGCCACACGATCCCTCTAGTACGAGGTGTGAGAGGAGCTTCGCTCTGATGCTCCAAAGAGTGGTTGTTGTTGTTCCCACCTTGTGTAGATCCGTGTGACCCTACCATCGTTAGTAGAAAACAAAGCACAAGTATATGTTCCTATCAACTACTAGGATCTGGAGGCTCAAAGGTCGCTCACATTGAAGCTCATACCACGTTCTTACCAATTCTTACCAAGCAAATAGGCGACGACAGACAACTAGTGTCGGTGTCAAATGCTCTCTGAAGATTGACAAAACGATTGCAAGCAACTGGTACCTGTACAATGGTAGTAGGTGAAGCTAGGATAGTGTGAGGACCCCCATGTTATTTCCATAAGATCGAGGCCTTCCCGGTCTTATGGAAATAACTCTGGGCCTCATGTAAATGAATTCCAAATTAACTCCATCTAAGTGAGAGGTCCAGATCGAACTAGAGCTTTGATGATCATGTGTATTGCTCCTGTGTAAGCACTACATGATAACCGGTTCTTCAAATAGTCCAAGACCACACTTAATGGGTTAAAAGGAAATAAAAAAATAGCGAGTATGTGACCGTGTCGGCTCCCAAGATCAGTGACCAACACGTCCATTGTAGGAACGCGGGTAGGCTACGATAGCACAAAACAAAAATTTACCGCGCAACCAAGGAACCTCCGCTAGTAATAGATCACAAGATTACCACTAGACGTGCTGACTCGTAGCAAAAGTGGAGTTGATGTAGCGAGTTGATGCAGTAGTAGTCGCCGCACGTCTTAGCCTCTTGCTCCTGAGATCGTCAAGAGTTGCAGATCGTCCTAGTGCTGATCCTTCGCAACAACACCTCCAAGGTATCCACACATACAGGGCAGGGACACCACGCGTTAGTGTTAGACCATGCTGCTAGGTCTAGTATATTTTAGTTGATGAACAATTGACAATATTAGGTACTGATGCTATTTGAGATGTGTGGTGTGTGTGGACTTATGTCGGTTAAGTTGGGAAGAACTTGTACCGGGAAAATATGTTGTTTTGGTCTTTGCACGTGCAAGGTAACTCAGAGGCGATCGTGGTCTACGGCGGTGACCGAGAGATGGCTTGGTGCGAAGTCATGGTCCAGAGGGTCGAGGATGCTGGAGGAGAAGGTCGGGCTCGAGTTGGGGCACGTGGAGATCAATGATGGACAATGCGTGTTGGAGCTACAGAGGTGCGGTCCGGAGGCTACGACACATGATAATTTTGGGTTGTCCAAAATTGGAAAGCTGAGAGTTGTATTACGTGACCTTATATATAAGGTTACGTATTGGGTCTAGTACGTAAGACGTTGGATAAGATTAGAATCTCAGTAGGAGATGTTTTTGTGGGCTCACGTATTAGGGCTAGGACTATCGCGGTTGGAGGCAACGAGGTCCTCGGGTGAGGAGGTTATTTAGGGCCGGCTGGAAAGAAATTGGACGGGGCAAGCGGCGACTTTTTCTGGTGCTGGCTGTTTGTGAAAAAGGGAGGTGAGACAGAGACTCTCGGCTAGTGATTAGAGCGACGGCTGCAGATGTGCCGTGCATGAATAGGTGAGAAGCCAGGGGCGGCATGAGATGAGGTGATTGATGTTTCCTGTTGGGTCATCAAGCCATAGGTGTGGCAGCTTTTGCTGGCTGTGTGATTTTGGCAGCCATGGTTTTTGTATGCATGAGAGAATAAAGAATTGATTGCTTAATTGCTTGATTGATGGTGGCTGTTGGTGCAAAGCTCCTAATAACCAATCTAGGGATTGTGCCATTGTGCTTTTTTATACACAGGCTTTTGCGTTGAGTTTTCAAATCTGTTGATTGCTAGCGGCTGCAACTTTTTGCTTGTGTGTGAGATGATGGAGCTGGCGGCTTGCTTTTCTTGATAGCGGTTTGTGCTAGCAGCAGGCATTAGGAGCGACATGCTTTGTAGGCTGCATGACACGCTCGCACGGCAAGGAGGCGTAGAAGGCATAGCGTGGGGCTGCCTTGCGTGCTATACGTGCTGTGCACAAGGGGATTAGCAAGCGGCGGTTGAAATTTCAGGACGTGAGATTTTTGGTATTGAGTTAATCCAGGGATTATTGGTGTGCGTGGTACGATCTACAAAAGAAGACATTAGATTTGAGGAAAAAGTTTCCGCTCTGAATTATAATCATTCACCCCCCTCTGATTGTCATTAACGATCCTACAGCTAAAGTGCTAGCGCCGGCGGCGTGGTTGAGGAAGGCGTGGCTATTAGGGTTTCGGGAATTCTTCCAAAAGGATTGATTCATACTTACCCTATGCTACCGCCCCTCTATATATATAGGCATCCATGACGGGTCTCAAACTTGAGTCCCGTTAGGAACTCGTAGCCTACCAGAATTCAGATCACCATCCAAATCAAATCCCAGCCCTTTAAGTGTGTGAACCTATAGGTTCATGTGTGATCGGTTGTGATTCAGAAACCCTTTCCGACCACAAGTAATTAGCGGTACCTAGCAGCACATAACGATTCCCAAACACACATAGAATATATTGGATGAACCTTAATGCAATATGATTTATGACCAGGTCTTTATCACTTACGAACAGCTCGTAACTCCTTACGACCAGTTGGTGATTATGTTCTCTCCACGACCACCCCGGAGGTTTTCGAGGACCACCCCGGAGGTCTTCCACGACCACCCAGGAGGTCTTCTAGGACCACCCAGGAGGTCTTCCACATGTGGAGAACAGATATCAGCCGTACGACCTGTTTGTGTATTATCCCTTTGCCTCACAACATCTGGTTGAACTCCAGGTGAGATTATGTCATCCATGGACTATTCAATACTTTCTCGATCAAGTGTCGAATAACTTCATGTGGTCGACACTTCGACCATTAGTGGCATGGCCATGCACTTTATTTATTCAACCACAATGAGGGGCCCAGAGACATCTCTCCTATTATGTTAGGAGGGGCAAATCTCATATCCGACTAGTCACATTCCTCCCCATGTTTCATAGCATACCCGAAAGCTACCTTTTTAACTACCCAGTTATGGTGTAGCATTTGGCAACCCCTAAGAGTGCTATTACACATGTAGAAAACCATGCCGATCTCAGATCTAAGGATTATACATCATCATTGCTTGAGATCAACTGATGACACACAAAATCATAACAATCTCAACAGTGTCTCAAGGTGGGTCTTATCCAACACCATGTTCTCTAGCATGTGTCCATATTATTGGTTTAATATCTCCATATCTATGACTCGTGAAACATAGTCATCAACCAATACATATGCTAGTCTATTCATATGTGTCCTCATATATTTCCGACGAGGGAATGTTTAAGAATAATCATCGCATAAATATAGAGTTTCACAATCAAGTCACATACTTGATAATAAATATTATCAATATTATTCTTGGAACAAGATAACATATTATCTAATGTCATGAACATAATAAAATATAATCATCTCTATGATTGCCTCTAGGGCATATTTCCAACATCCATACCCTCATTCAATGTCAATCGCAGTCATACAACAACATACATAGATAATCCAAAAGACATACAACATAATAGTTAAGTCTACAACTATTACAAAGCGGCCGACCGGCCAAATTCAAATAAGAACAACAAGTAGTAGCAGAAGCAATGCAAATAAACCAAAAGGTCCAGCATGGTGTGCCCCATAACCCATGGCAACCGACTGTGAGTTAAATAATAGCACTATTTGTTAGCGCCGCCAAAATCGGCGCTAACGAACTCATTGGGCGTAGAATTTTCTTCGCCTGAATTTGCAACAACCGGGTTAAGTACAAATGTATTCGCAAGTCTTACACAAATTAAAAATATTTATGCTAGAGGATATTCAAAGGATGGCAATGGTGGCTTAGTTTTGCAGAAAACGCAACAATTCTTATTCCTACACCATCTAGTTTGAAATTGCCAAATTTGCAAACATTTGTTTTGTAAAAGAAGTACAAAAGACATAAATAATTTATATAGATCAATCAATACCAAAGTGGCTGCCCACTTTGATAAATTAAAATGCATAAACATCGCATTCATGCCGAAACCAAGTTGTAACCATGTCAAATTTTAACTACAAGTCTAATGATGACGCATCCCAAACCAAGTGATGTCCATAACCGTGGACACTACTATTCAAATAGACTTAACTCTACAGAGGTGTAATAATTTACCCACACGACTCGATTAGCCCGTAAGTCTCTAGATAATTACACACTTCCTAAGGTATGCTGGCCGGGGAAAATTGAGATTCGGTATTGTTTAGCAAGAAGACCCTATTGAGTTAGACCATCCATGCGAGATGAAATCCCAACTTAGTACATATGCATATAGCAAATGCTAAGTGGGCACGCAAGTTGTGTCAAAGGGGCTAGTGTAAGGTAGTTAGTATGTTGGTTGACCTCCAACATAAGTAATTATAACACCCTAGCTATGCGGAAGCCAAGATGTTACCTAAAAGACTAATGTACAACAACAATACAGAATAATTTCAACCATTTTTCAAACAATAATATTTTAACCAATTAGAACTAAGACATTTCTCTAAAATTCAGTAGAATCTCCTTTGTATGGGTGATTATACAAAGGTTCTAACATTCTAACAAAGCATCAATCAATATTTTCAATCATCCAATTTAAACATCACCACTATCACAATCTATAAATTCTCAATAAAAGTATATCACTTATCAATGGAGCATAAATCAACTTAAGAAGTCTTCTCTTTAACAACTAAGTTAAAACAGTCCAACACTACTAAGCTCAAGCAGATAATGACCAAATAACTACATCTAAAGCATCATTGACCAATCAGTAGCGAGGGTGATAAAATAATCGAAATCAAACCGTCTAATCCTACGGATGGACTTAAATGAACTTAAATGACGAAGAATTAAGAACTTAGATGGATCGTCCTTGCTCACAGACAAAAAACACCCACCACGAAGGGTGGTCACAAATTGAATCTAAAGAAAACATAAATCCTGAGAATAGATATTTGAACTAATTTATTCGTTGTGGTTATATATGTGAAGTGCACCATGTCTACCCCTTCCCCATGCATGTCGCAGCCTCGATGGGTACCTAGAAAGCACAACACAGCAAGAGTGAGTCCACGACTCAGCAAAGTGCAATAGTAAATCAAACATAGCATCATAAGTAGTCAAAGGGAGTAAACAATCACATCATGAACAACATCATTATATACCACAAATCCATCTCTTATGATAGCATTGTAAGCAGTCAAAGGGAATAAACAATCACATCATGAACAACAGTATTATATACCACAAATCCATCTCTTATGCAGAAATGCAATGAACATGTCATAAATGCATCTCTTCACTTCTTAGCAATTACCGGTAATGCCGAGTAGTGTATCCATCGATACATACTCTAGGCCTGTGCCCTCTAGGCACAGGGATCCAAAGCCCACACTCCATGAGTGTGGGGACCAAAGCCCGTACAATGCATGACAGGGATCCAATACATACTCAAGGCCTGTGCTCTCAAGGCACAGGGATCCAATGCCATGATGCAAATGCACATGTCCAATGTTATTATCATGATTCATCATTGTCATCATTAACAAGGTAGCCTCATTGCTCACCTTGTCCCATCATTATTGCCATCACTCATGAAACCATCACCATGTAAATATCATCATTTAAACATTGCCATGTAAGCATCCTCATGTAAACACTACCATGTATGCATCATCACATAAACATTAGCATGCGTCGTCATGTAAACATTTCCTTGTAAACTTCATTTCATAAGCATCATCATAAAACATCATCATTAAACTATGGTATTCATGCTCATCAACATTACCAAGTAGTAATCATCAAAAATCAACTATGGCATTCATCAAGTATGAAATATAAAAACTCATTAATACTACTTGCACTTGCCTCAACCGTGAGACGGAAGACAAATGGAGGAACGCTCTAGCACCAGAGTTCACCACCACCGAGCGACGCACACTGTGTAATAATCACCACCTACAACCTTGTCCAACCATTGGCAGATGATGCTGAATTGCTTGCACACTTCACTACATCCAGGAATATATTAGGAGGTATTAACAAGTAGAAAAGATGGTTAGAAACTCTGGAACCCTCATGTTGTTTTAGCTTCTTGTCTAGCTCCATGAAATGTTCCTCAATTCAGCATCTGTCATCTTGCTCCGTGCATAGCCAAATAGGGTGAAATGCCTCGGAAGACAAACTCCAAAGTAGAGAGCAAAAAGGGCAGGAAATATCTTCTTCTTGGCAAGGTCACCAAATGCTCCAACTATGGTGATGCTAACACTAGACTCATCATTTTTCGATAGAGCGCTCAAGTCTTCAAATTCCTCTAAAGTGATTACTGAATGTGTGCCATTTTCCACCTTTGATGGGGTAGCAGGTGTGACAACATTCTCCACACCAACATCCATGGAACCTTTCATATGCACTGCGTGTGTTAGATGAATTCAAAAGAAGACAATATACATTTACTCTGTTTTTTTTGCAAACTCCCTTCGCGGCGACGGCGTCGATGCGCCACCCGGTGGCGACCGACCTCCCGAAGTTGCATCTGGCGAAGGAGAGTGTGTCCGTGGAAGGAGGCGGCGCGGCGGAGAGCACAACCGCGCACCTACCCTTGAACCCCTGGCTCGCTGCCACCCCTTCGCAGTCCCCTCGCAGGAACGCCTCGGCGACGGCAGCGAGGTCGGCGTAGAACTGCGCCGCAGAGTCGGGGACGACGGTGGAGGTGGAGGCATGGAGGAGGTGCGGGGCGGCTGAGGCAAGCGCGGCCGCATAGTCACCGGCCTCAACGGCGGCAAGGGCAGATGCGGCGACCGCGCCGAGCAGGCGGGGAAGGGGAGGCGAAGGGGGCGGCGATGGGGAGACCGGAGAGGGGAGGAGGAAATGGAGGCGAGGGGTGAAGTGGTGGGTGGAGCCAACGAATAGGAGTGGCGGCTTGGGGAACGGCGGCTAGGAGAATTAGACTAGGGTTTTGGTTAGTCCCTCTCTCCCTTAAATAGGTGTGAGGCTGATGCCCTCTTGGGCCATGGGCCAAAAGGCCCACCACAAATCCCTATTTCCCACTGGATTCTAATCATTATTATTAGTATCAATTCAATAATTACTCATTCATAATATAGGATATTACAGTAATCATGCTCACCCGCACAATATATATTACACTAGGTTCCTAAGGAACATAGGATTTCACGGTCTCTATGTCCTCACACCACCTGTGGTCTAAACCAATGAAACCTTTCCATTACTTAACCGAACGGTACCCATATCCCACGTGTGGTAGCACGATAGTTACTTGGAATGACAACCCATGGCTTGGTCCTTAATGGTTCGGACAAGACAACCACATACCCGAGTCTCGTGCATAATAGCACCCACACTACCAACCACTTTTCTAGACCCAAAAACCATTTGAAATTAACAACGTTTAACTCAAGAATTAGATACGAAGATCTGGATAAAAATAAGAATAAGAAAAGTTATGTCTCTCCCACAATTGATGAGCTAATCCCGTTGATTGATCTAACGCGTCTTCTAGACCCGCAATGGCTAAGAATTCACCACATAGTATTCATATAATAACACACATCTAACTTAAGCATATTTATAAAGGAATTATCAAGGATAACCAGTAAGTATAGGACATAACTAACTACTCATAACATATTGGTATACAAAAATAGCATGCAAGCAATATCATTGCATTTCAAACACTAACTTATTAAAACTAGGATCAATATGATTCAAAAAGAAAGTTCAAATGATGCTTGCCTTGCTGGTACTCATGTTGCTCACTCTTGGTGGCGAAGGAGTCTACGTCAATTGTTTTAGACTCTATAGAATTAACAACATCGAATGAACACCGAGAAATACCATAAAATTCAAATTGCTAAAAAATGCATGAATTTTATACAGTAGCTAAATGATGATTTTAGATGAATTTAGGTGAAAAAATTATTCCATTTGGAGTTAGTATGTGAGAGTTATAGCAATGTGAAAGTCAGTTTTCTAGAAAATCCTGAAAAATGCACTTGGTTACTATTCATCCGAATTTAATTATTTGGTGAAAATTTGTAGAATAGTATAGGAGAAAAGGATCACATAGATAAATACATAATAAAATTATAAGACTAAAATAACTTGGTTTATCTCATTTGGATTTCAGAAATATTTCCTATGAATTTTCAAAGTTACTAGCCTTTTCTAGTGTGAAAATAATTCAGTTTTGGATCAATTTCCAAAAACTATATTTTCTGTGATAGTGACAAGTTTGAAACCTATTTTCAAATTAAGTGCAGTTAAAATGAAAATTATCAAAATTGGTTTCACTCATTTTGGAGCTGATTTGAATTAGATATGGATTTTTTGAAGTTACATGAATTTTCAGTGTACAAATAATTGATTTCCGGATTTTCTTAAGCATTTCATACTTTTCTTACCGGACATTGCGCTAGCCATAGTCACTGACTAGTGGGGTCCAAAGAATAGTGTCTTTTTCATTTAAACTCTGAATTAAGGCCGAACTGACATGTGGGGCCCAGTTGTGATAGACATAGTCTTATGAACCCGGTCCACCGGTGCACAAACATAGTGCATAGGACACTTAAGTGACTTGGGCCCACATGTCATACTCTACTGTGTTTTGCTTACCCAGTTAATGAAGAGATTTCCAGCAAAGATCCCGAATTAAAAGCTAATGATTGCACTTAAGTCCTAATGACAAAACTACAGTACCGGTTGGAGCATCCGACAACAGGGCTCTAGCTTCACAGGAGCCTCGCTGGCGTTTCCATCCATGGTGGAGTGAACCGAGGGCATGGATGGGTTCCTAATAGCTATGCGCACCAAATGGGGGTGGTTACGGTGGCTGAGGTGCCCTATAACAGCGGCTAGCTAGAGGAAGGCGACGCTAAGCTATGACCAAACATGCATGCAATAAATGAGCTCTGCATTGTCCACTTTAGTGGGTGCCATCACATCTAAGTGGTACAAGGGTGCTACCTGAGCACGGCAGAGGTTCGGGGATGGTCGGTGCTGCCTTGTCGACGGGTCAGTGTGGAGGAAGAAGAACAGTGTTCTTCGGCCGAAAATGGCAAGATCCAATTTCACGAGCTCCTGTGCATCAAAGCAAGAATTGTTTGAGGGCTTCTCTTACTCATGCTTAGGCACAAAAGACACGCAAAGGCGAGGAGAAAACTCACCCGATGGTGTTCCGGGTGCTAAAACAATGAAGTGAGCTCGCATTAGCCAAAATGGAAAAGACATTGATCGGAGATGAAGAGGGACACAGAGGCTTGAAGCTTACCCGAGCGTAGAGCTCACACGAGCTTCTTCCTTCTTAGCCCCGAGAGAAGGAATGGCTTGAATGGAAGTGAAGGAGGGGGGGTATTATCCTCGGGCAAAAGACGGAGTGGAGGTTGCGTCACATGGAGGAGCTCCAGGAGTGGCCAGATCGTGCGTTGGATTGACGTCGTGATTGGAGCGGCGCAGCACGTGATGGGCGCATGGCACTCGTGCTTTGAGCACCCAACGGAACGAAGAAGATGAAGCTGACAGTTGGGCCCACCTCGTTAGCGACACAAACGCGCGCACGCCTGAGTGAGGTTCAGACCAGGTGCAGTTAGGTGGCTTGGTTGGAATGAGTCGAGTGGCTCAGGTCGGGTTTGTTCGGACTGGCCGAACCAAGCAGTCGAGTCCGATCGGGCTGGTCCGATCAGGTCAAATGGTTTGACTGTTTTAATTCAAACCTTCCCACTTTGACTAGGCTAGATAAAAATAGCAAATAAAATCCTAAAATCTTGAAATAATTCAGGGAGGTTCCTAGGGTGTCCTAGTACTCAGATAAAATATTAAACCTCACTGTTCAAGATTTATTTGCTTAATCTAAAATCAAACCTAACTTAGGTTGTTGAAAAGAGTTTGCATTTTCTGTGGGTTACGTTAAGTTCCAAAAATTTGAGAAAAAAATGTATTTATTCTTCATAAATATTATAATATTTAAATAAATTATCTCCCAGAGGACATTATAAGCATTTATTTCTGTTTTCTTTTTGAAGCTTAGATTTAAGTTGTAGGTTTAACCTTTGATTGAGATTTTCCAAGTGCAATAAAAGATGCAAATGCTTCAAAATCAATATGCATGCTGATGAGATGTATACTAATTATCATTAATTAACTTGGGGATGTGACAGATATGCTTCAATATGGTAGGAAGGATTTGCAACATTCAAATTAGTAAATGCAAATTAAAAAATTATTCAAAGTACTAGTCAATATTGCTGATCCTAGCCTAAGCAAAGCTAGCTAATCAAAGCCTACTAAGAGAAGTGTATGAACACACGCAAAGATCAATGCGACTTGATGTAAGCAAAGAAAATTCTCACACCAAGTGTTAGAAGAGATGCTGCCAACTACTCAAACTTCTATCTAGGACACAAGATTGTTCACATGATGTAGAGCTCAAAAACAGTATAACGTGCAATGTAAACAACCCTCTAATTTAAGTAGTAAACAACAACTAGTCTCAAAAGATGAAATAGCAAAGTTTTATATGGCTTATATATGCTTGATCGAAAGGTTTTAACGATATCTACAACTTTGCACTTGAGGCAAACCCCAAATTCTGAAGGGAAGACCGAAAGAAATGGCAAAAACAAAAACAAAAAAATTTGCGATGTGAATTCAGGGCTAAAGATGGCCAATTTTGGGGCCCTTAGATGGTGACAAGAAAAAAATGGTCAATTTTTTGGATGCGCCTCATCGTTAGCTTTCCAACGAGTCCGAGAACATTGAAAACGGACATCGTATGCAAAAGTTATGCCCATTTTACTGAAAGTGTCACATGATCAAATTGAAACTGCTATATCATTCAAACCCGTGGGCCAAATTTGCTGAATTTTTTTTGTCCTTCTCTTTCTTTTCTTCTGTTTTTTTTCTTTCAATCCCGAAACCAACAAAGGTTTGCACAAGAGATTAATTCGGTTTGCAATATGTCAAAATCGAACCCAACTCAAATTGGTTGCCACGGTAGTGATTCATAGTGGTGACAGGGCAATTTGTTTGCTGTGGTAGTGTGAAGGCAGAGGTGGCAAGACGTGTTGGTGGATGCGATAGGAAGTGGCAGTGTCATCAAGACGTGCTGGTGACCGCGACAGGAGGAGGCAGTGTCGGCAGGTTGAGTTGGTTGCCGTGGCGGCAGAGCTGCTATGGTTGCCGCGACAGCAGGATGCAGCGGCGGTAGGGGACGGTGGCAGCGGGCTGTTGGGTTGCCGCGGCAATAAAGGAAGTGGCGCGGTAGGGGGTGATGAGTGCCGCGATAGCGAAGGCAATGGCGTGGTAGGGGGTGATGAGTGTCGCGACAACGAAGGCAGCTGCGCAGTAGGGGGTGATGAGTGTCACGGCAGCGAAGGTGGAAGCAGCGGCAGGGGCTTTGGTGGTCACCGCGACAGTGATTGGAAGCAGCAGCAGGGCCTTCGGTGGTTTCTACGGCAATGATTGCAAGGGCGATGATGACATGCGGCAGTGATCAAGATGCAACTAGACAAATACCAACTAGGTAAAAACTAGAACTAGAAATTAGCAACCTGACACGACGATGTAACCAATGATTCAACAAGCAAAAACTAAAAAGAAAAATTGCAATGCATAGATTGGTTTGGACAGGATAAACTAATCATACATATTTTTTGTGATTTTTGTGGACTATAGGTAAAACAAAAATTCTCACCGATCAACTTGAGCTCTGATACCACCTGATGTGACAATGGGTGTCCTGATCTTTCGATGAGAAGGATAATTCGATTTGGTGGAGATGACTCTCATGATTCGACTACCAATCGTACACATAATATGCCCGCAATCGTCGAACCAACTCCGTGATTGTTATTGATCTTGCTAGAAGCACGATCGACCTGACCGTGAAGGTCTATTCCTGCTTGCAATTGAAGTACAAGCAATAACACAATAAATAAGCAATCTAAAATTGTGAATAGGAAATAGTTTCGTATTGATAAGTGGGGTTCTGAAGACAATGTCACTGTTGATCTCGTCAAACAAGAGGACAAAGTATAAAGTAGCAAAGCTAAACTTCAATCTAAAAAAACCCACCAAACCCCAAGGGTGGTGGCCACTATGTATAGGAGGAAGAGGAGAAGGGAGGGGTGGTGGTACTGTTCACGCGTGAATAATAACCGTGTGAACAGTATGGGACTAGGGTTGCCGACCACTAGATGGGCCAATTCGTCCACCAGATGGGCCAAGTTGTCCGCCAATACATTACAAGAGAAGGCTCGGGCAAAGAATGTGACACCAATGGTGCAAGAGGGACTGTCTAGAGCGAACATCATGCAACATATTGACAAAGAGAAAGGCAAGGTTGTTTCGACCACCAACTTCAAAAGGATCAACAACAGTAAGAAGAAAGTGAATATGAAGGATATTACTTGCTTTGCTTGTGCCGAGACTGGTCATTGGGACAATAAATGCCGCAAATGGATGTGCAAGAAAAATCATCCAGTGCAAAGGAAGTCTGCTAATGTGATTATTGGCGAGGCTGAAGCATTTGGGTATGGTAATTTACCTAGTGTCTTTTCAGCATGTGAATCTACTGATCGGTAGATTGACACCGGGGCTAATATTCATGTATGCACTTATGCATCTATGTTTTCTTCTTATTAGGTTGCACAGGATTCTTTCGTCCTAATGGGGAATGGGTCATGACGAGGATATAATAATCCTCATTTTATCTTTTATCTATAATTCTTATTATAAGTAAATATGACGTCATGTGGACCCTGAGAGTACCCCTTAATATTATGAGGGAAGAGCCTAATGAGTGGTCGTAAGTCCTTCTACGACCACCCCCATAGTCATAAGTTATGCTACGACTATCCCATAGTCGTAAGACTTGCTACGACTACCTCATAGTCATAGGCTCCTCTACGACTAGGTCAGCTACGACCACCTTATGATCAAATAAACCTACAGACAAGTGGGTCTTATTTGTTAAGGGATTCAAACAGTCATTATACGCTGTTATTCTGCGGAGTAATAGCACATAATACTCCATTATCTCGGTATATAGTCATTGGCGACGTGGAGGAGTTAATACACGGCGATTACTACCAATGTGCGCCACGGGATGTGATGGCGCCGCTTCACCTGGAGTAACTGCTGTTCCTTCATGTACTATAAAAGGCGACAGTCAGAGAAAGGAAAGGGGGATCGATCGGGCCATCAGGAATACAAGCACTATCTGTAATAGTCTTAGTTTTTCCCCTGATTGTTCAGAAGATACTCAATACCATACACACAGGGAGTAGGGTTCTTATTCTCTCGTGAGAAGGCTGAACACGTATAAAAATCCCCGTGTCGATCTCTTTGCGTGATTTCATTCTAGGAGACCCCCCCGAATCAAACAATCTTTACGTAAGTTCGGTTCTAAAACACCGACAGTTGGCGCCGACCGTGGGGATCTTCCGGTAATCTCTTGTCAACATACTCTCTGTTTTCCAAAACTCATGCACTCATGGCGGGGAGAATGGAGCGAGGAGAATTGGTTCGACTTGGCAGGCGGTCTGTGACGTCGACATGGATGCCGGATTCGATTCTGAACCAAGTGATGACTCATCCTATGGCATTGCTTCCCTCCGGGATCTTCCCACAGATCCAAGGAGAAAAGGTCGCCGCCGGAGTTGAGGAGGATCCTTATCCCCCAACAAGACGTCCGAGAGAGAATCTACCCTCTCAAAGGACAAGGGTCAATCGACCAGACCACACCTGTGGACTCACGACCTGACGAGAGTTTTTCCTCGAAGTGTCCAAGTCCCCTAAGGCGGTCCGACTTGGTGAGGCAAGCTCTGGAAGCCACAGTGCAGGACTTCACCGGCATCTGGTGATCCTCTCTCTCGGATGGCCGCCAGAGAGCGGGATCAAGCATGCTTTTCCTACAAATTCGACCATCTCTCCATGCAGATCACACTGCCGACGGAGGCGGTTATAACCTGCACTTCCCCTACGGAGGGGATTACTCCAAGTCGCCAGATGGTGTCTCTCGGCGACTCCTCAAGTGGAGAGGCCTCGGCGCAAGTGAGAATCATCAACGGGAGGTCTTCGTCCTTCCCTCAGATCAAGATCACTCTTCTAGAGACCGAGATGGAGACCCTTCCCGAAGATCACACACTGCGCCCCCTCGTGACGTTGGCAAGGACGCCACCACTGGCGGACATGACCAACACCTTCATGAACGCGAGAGAAATCCTCGACATTCTCGCACTTCATTGAGACAGCCTCTCTAGAGTACGAGGATACATGGATGGTGCCCATCTATGATTATCTTGAAGGGTTACATGACCAAGGCGATCTCGAGGCGATCGCTTATCAGAAAAGCCAAAATGTATACTTTGGTGAAGGAGTTCTCTATAAGCGAGGTACTCAAGGGGTGCTCATGCGATGCATTCGCAGAGCGAAGGATTAACACTCCTTCACGACATACATGGTGGCATCTGTGGAAATCATGCTTCCTCTGAGCGTTGGTCGGCAAGGCTTTTGACAAGGTTTTCTTGGCCAACAGCCCTATCGATGCTAAAGAGTTGGTTAAAAAGTGTGTCGATGCGGTTTCATAGCGAGCAAATACACCAACGATTCGGGCATTACAAACAATACCTCTATCTTGGCCTTTTGCAACCTGGGGTCTTGATATCCGGGACCGTTCCCCAAAGCTCCGGGGAGGTTTGAGTTCCTTTTGTGGCTATTGATACGTTCACAAAATGGATTGAAGCCGAACATGTGATCGATAACAACGAAGCGGCAAAAGCGGTTTATGATGAGATGCGTAATTACTCGATTTGGAGTACCGAGTCGAATAATTACAGATAATGGTAAGCAATTTTGAGCATAAAATTTCAGGAATTTTGCGACGAGTTGGGTACCAAGTTGTGTTATGTACATGGCCCATCCCGAGTAATGGGGCGTCGAGCGATGCAAGCGGCCAAATAATGAGAGGAATTAAGACTCGAGTTTTCGACCGGCTCGTCAAGCGCTCGGGGCTTGGGTACAAGAGTTACCCTCAGTATTATGGGCGATTCGTACAACTACGATCAGACTCTGGAGAAACACCTTTCTTTCTAGTCTTGGTCTTTGAAGCCATGCTTCCTCCGGAACTAAAGATACGGTCAACACGAGTTGAAACATTCAGAGACTCCAACCAGGAACAAATTCGAGCAGATGATATTAATCTACTTGAAGAAAGGAGAAACCAGCCCTAATTAGTTCGGTCTACCAACAAGCCTGCGAAGATACTACGATCGTAAGGTCAACCTCGCACCTTCTTTGTCAGGCGACTTAGTATTGAGGCTTTGCCAATCCAAGTCTAATCGAACAAACTTTCTCCCAAGTGGGAAGGTCCTTACACGATGGTGAAATTACTCGTCGAGTCTGATACGATTGGCAATGGAAGACGGCCAGGTTCTCTCGAATTCTTGGAACATCGATCAGTTACGCAAGTTCTATGTGTAACCAATCATTCGGATAATAAAGACTCAGGTTTTCTCTATCTCTATTGTCTTAATTTTGAGTAGTGCTTTCATAATTTTTCGACTATGTTTCAAACACCCAGTTTTTTTTACATTGGTCAAAAGGCAGATAACATCATCTAGTCGAAGCCTCTCCTCTCTGCATGTGGTCCTGCCCACTAGAAGGAGCTTCCTAGTGTCAACTCGTTACTCGCTTTTGTTGCCAACACAAAGAACTCGGGTTTTATTTAGTCGAAATATTTTTGAAGGCCAACTCCTTTCATCTTAGGTTATTTCTTCACTTTATTTTTTTTTTAAAAATATTCTAAGCAGAGTGCACTTTTTAAGATTTATTCAACTGCCTTTGGTGTATTCGATTCGTCTTAACTAAGTCGGAGGAAGAAACACATCTAGTCGAAGTCTCTGCTCTCTGCACGTGGTCCTGCCCACTAGAAGGAACTTCCTAGCATCGTTCAGTTTCCTACTCTTGATAACAGGACAGACTTATTGAAGCCTCCAAAGAAGGGTGAACGAATTTTTTGAAGTTCTCTGGATGTTTGTTTAACTCAAGTTACTGTTCTCGATTTAATTAATCTAGTCGGAAATGGTGACATCACCTAGTCGAAGCCTTTCCTCTCTGCATGTGGTCCTGCCCACTGGAAGGAACTTCCTAGTGTCGATTCGTTACTATTTTTTCGACCAGTGCATGCCAATCGTGACCAAAAACTACAAGTTAACCAAACCTCTCTGTTTTGAGAAACCCTTTTTAACACTATTTATTTAGTTTGTCGAAACAAACTAAGCAAATAGTCGGGGGCTAGGATAAAGTTATTAATTTGACTTCAATTCTTAGTATTTCATTCGTTAATTATCTTTTGAGTTACTAACTACTCGACAAGATGATTTGCAGGAAACAAGATGGATTATATAATGCATCGACAAAATATTGTTTTTCGAGATTGTTACAAACTACTCAAGAAGGAGAACCGATTGCATCTCCTCAAAACCTTCCGATAACCGATTGCATTTCTTCAATCAGACGACTTGCTTCGCTTGAGGCGGTTAAAGTTAAACCGATTGGATGAATGTTAAGGTGAGGTCATGAGCTTTAAGTTTTGCCAATGCATAACTTACAAGCAATTTCGACCGCCTCCTTTATTGAGTCAGCTTGGTTGGCTTTCAGGGTGGTTATTAGTTCTTGCAAAGTTCCGACTTGTTCCCCAATTGTACTTATGTGAGCAGCCATCGTATCATCCCGAGGAGCTTTTCCTCAAGATGTAGCTCACCAAGTACATTGTTTAGGAGCGTGACCTTTGCTTTGAAGATTGATCTTCATTGTCTCCATCTCTGTTGGAGTACAGTCGAAGCCTCATGAGTTGTTTGTTTTCGACCGCTTGCTCTAAAAAGAGAAAGACCGGTCAAGCAAAAATAAACTTCTAGAGGAAAAGAAAACAAAAATAATCACAGGGAAAATATTTCCTTACCTGCTAATCGAGAATCCAACTTCTTAATTTCTTCCTCATGGGAGGCAACGATTTCAGCATGCTTCTTTTCCCATGATCTAATTTCCTCCACATTTTCTTTGGCAATGCGGACAGTTTCGGCATAAATTATGGTTTTATCCCTGAGCTCATTTTCGAGATGTCCCAGTTCACGGTCCATTTCTAGAAGAGAAATAAGAGTGAAAAAGGGAAAGAACTCGTAAAAGATTGCAGGTAAAGAATTGCTTACCTGACCTTCGGGATTTTAATCTTGTAATTTCTTCATCTTTCTCTCTGGCGATACGAGAAATCTCGTGATTGACCAAAGTTTTATTTTGGACTTCATTCTGGAGCTTTCTCATGTCATCTTCTTTTCCTAAAAGAAGTAGCAGTCAGGCAAAAATCGAAAACATAAGCAGTCTTAAGTTCAAGACTTCATCGTTTATCCTTTCACGCATCTTTTCGGTTGCGAGTTAGCTTCTTTAAGCTTCCTCGGGAGAAATTCTACTTTCTCCTCAGTAACTCTCGACTCCTCTTTTTGATAATCGGCGAGTCGGCCGGAGTTTTTTCATCATTTGTTTAACTGTAAAGGTTAAAAGTGGACATGAACATTATTAAATCGGTTGTAAGTTTTCCTACAACCATTGATCGATCGTAAGTTCTTCTCGACTATGGGTCTAGTCGTAAGTTCTCCTTCGACTAAACATCCGATCGTAAGTCTATTACGACTAGTATATAGTCGTGAGTTTTTCCACGACAAACCCCGTAAGCACTATATAAGTAGTCAAGTCGAAAAGCGACTATGAAAATAGTAACTTACCACCTCTCTGCTGTTTGCGAGTTCCTCTTTCTGTCGCGTGACTCTAGAAGTTGTCGATGATATTCACCGACAACGGCGATATGCTCTATGGCTTTCTGCAAAAGACAAGACAATGAGAAACAAGAGAAGATTATACCTGTTTGTACAAGTATCGTCAAATACTTACATTCATGGTTGATCGAGCAAATATTGAGTAAACCAGCTCTGGTTGCTTCACTCAAATCCACTCTCTCAACTTGGTCCCACCAAACCTTCTCAAAGGCGCTCATTATCAAAAGTGTTCCCTCTATTGGGAATGTCTTTGGGATGAGGGACTCGGTGGCGAGATCTAAAGGCAGAAGACCCCACTATGGAAGCATGGCCAAAGAAATCAGAACAGAAGTTGAAGTATTCCTCATCTTCCGATTCTGAAATTGTAGTTTCTCTTTGGGTACCAGGAAGGATGTCTGCAACGATTTCCTTCCCCGCACGGTGGTCAGGCATATCACCACCTTGGGCAGAGGCTTCTGTGACTACCTCTGCTGGTCCTACGACCGCATTAGTGGTCATGGCGGCTATCTCAGTTGTTGTAACCACTATCTCAACAGGTGTAGCCGCTACCTCAGTTGTAGTAGCTGCAACCTCAGTAGTCATGGCGGTTACCTCGGCGGTTGTAGACGCCACCTCAGTAACTATGGCTGCTGCCTCAGTAGCCATAGCTACGACTTTAGCGGTCGTGACAACCGCTTTGGGAGCCACGACTTCTTCCACCACTCGGACCGAAGATGATCCATCGATAAACCTGCACATCAACTCTCCAATCATTTGGAGAGGCGGCAATGGGCTTCTCGATAGAAGCCACATCGAGGACGGAAGAAGTTGAGCTAAACAAAAGGATAGCAAGTCAAATTGTGAAAAGCAAAAGGTAAATGTTAATTTACACTTTAGCTTATTTCACATACCTCTGCATCCTGGATTTGATCAGAAACTTTGAAGCTATTTTCCCGAGGGAAGGGTTCTTTGACTTCTTTGCTACGCCCACGTCTGGTCGTAGCTCAAGTTGGGGAATAGGATCGGTCACGACCACGTCTGGTCGTGAATCTTGAACAGGGACCATCTCTCTGGTCTCCTGACTTTCTGGAGGGCCGAGATCGGTCTCGACCACTCGAAGGGCAGCACTATCCCCAACGGTACCTTGGTCTTGTGGACTTTACGCCTGGGAGGTTCTTCAACCTCCTCGGTCTCCTCAGCTGCAGCCGCTTCAGTCTCGATTTCCGCTGAAGACGTGCCCTTGCCCTTACGGGTCTTGCGCACAAGAGGTTCTTCATCCTCCTCAATTTCAGCTATTTCGACCTCAGCTATTGTTGCAAGCGTGTGTCTTTGCAGATTTTCTTTGAGGACCACGTCGAAATAAAGGAACCTGAGCTTGATCCTCCCTTGTCGGCGACTCTTGAAAGTCGACGCTTTTTCATCGGAGGAGATGAGCCCTTGTTCCGGGCGCCCTGCACCAATGGTCATCGATTCGACCTCTTCGTCATCTGGCGGTTTCCATGCCTACTTTACGTAAATAAAAGCGAAAAAGAAGAATCAATTACCGATCGTAAGTTTTTCTCGACCGATTACTTAGTCGTAAGCTTTCCTCGACATGTCACGATCGTAAGATTTTCTCGATCACTACCTAGTCGTAAGTTATTTCTACGACTATGAATTCCTAAGGATGAAATCAACTTTTGATTACCTTTAGGCACTCAACCTTTTCTTCTGCGGATAAAACCGCAAGAATTTGAGGAACCGCCACACTAGGTGGCGGGGGCTTCTCACAAATAAGTTTGACTCGAACGTCAATCTCTGCTTGTGAAAGATCTGTATAAAACAGATAAAGATATTAAATTAGATAATTTTGAAGAAGACCAAACTGAGAGTTAAGTCGAAAAACTATTTACCTCCCTCGTAGTCCTTGGTCGGGTCTCTTGGCCCCGTGTACCTCCACATAGGAGGCACTCGTTTCTTCAAAGGACTAATCCGGCGTGTGATGAAATCCTTCACCACATGCCATCCGATCAACCCTCTCGCTTTCAAATCCTTGATGGCTTGAATATAGGGGCAATTGACTAATGTCGGGAGTCGAATCGAGGAAGCTTTCTTTCAATGACCTTCCCTTTGAAGGTAAGGCTGTCTTGGAGGTGACTTTCGGTAAAACCATCTCTTCCTCCTAGCGCCATGAGGACCGAGTGAACATCTGAATATACTCCTTTGACTTCCCGTCATGGAGCTTCAAACCACAACTTCCAGCTATCCCGGATTGTCGAACCATTCCATAGAAATACTGAAAGAGCTCAAGATCCGTTGGAATTCCAGTGTACGCTTCACACAGATACACAAATACGCTCAGCATTGTGATGGAATTAGGACCAAGGTTCACCAATTCCACTCCAAAATACTCGAGTATCAGTGTGAGAAAGGGGTGTAGGTAGTGTCGAAGACCACACTCTGTCGCTTTGGAAGGCGGGATTTGTCCTTCCTCCCCGACGGCCATTCTTTGCTTATCTTGTGAGGAACCACTCCACAAGAACCGTCTCTGGAATCTTCCGGCGTTGACAAGGGTTTGCATCTTCGCCAGTATCCATCTCCGACTCGGCCCATTCGGAAACTCTCGGCCATTTTTCTCGGAAGAGGAGATTTTCGATTGAGTTGGTGGCGGAGAAGACAAGAACAGACGAACGATTAGAATGATTTGGGGAAAAGTAAGATCTTAGGTTTTACCTTGGTGAGGTATTTATAACCGCGTACCTTGAGTCGGGCGTGACATTCCAAGGGTCGCCACGGTCTCGAGGCTGCTTCAATGAGACATGACTAACAGCGTCATTTGAGATTCCCAGTGTGTATGCTCGAGAAAATCAGGTTTGTGTTTACACCTCAAGCGAAATTACTTCCTTGGTTAGATCTTTTCAACCAAAGGAAGCGATAATCGGAAAGTTATTTCTTCCGATCACTATACTCGACCACCTCGCGATCGTAGGAATGCTTTTACGACTACTTGATAGTCGTAGGTAATTTTCTTGACCAAGCACATTTCGGTCAAAGTAATATACAATCAAGAGTTTTTCCTTCGACTATGTTTCTCTGATCCTCTCGCGGTCGTAGGACCATCTATAACTCCTTTACCAAGTAAGTTTCTTTCACTTGAAGTGGGGGCTAGATGGCGAGGATATAATAATCCTTATTTTATCTTTTATCTATAATTCTTATTATAGGTAAATATGGCGTCATGTGGACCACGAGAGTACCCCTATAATATTATGAGGAAGAGCCTAATGAGTGGTCGTAAGTCCTTCTCGACCACCCCCATAATCGTAAGTTATGCTACGACTATCCCATAGTCGTAAGACTTGCTACGACTACCTCATAGTCGTAGGCTCCTCTACGACTAGGTCAGCTACGACCACCTTATGATCAAATAAACTTACAGACAAGTGGGTCTTATTTGTTAAGGGATTCAAACAAGTCATTATCCGTTGTTATTCTCCGGAGTAATAGCACATAATACTCCATTATCTCTGGTATATAGCTGTTGAGCGACGTGGAGGAGTTAATACACCGGCGATTACTACCAATGTGCGCCAGTTACGGGATGTGATGAGGCGCCGCTTCACCTGGAGTAACTGCTGTTCCTTCATGTACTATAAAAGGCGACAGTCAGAGAAAGGAAAGGGGGGATCGATCGGGCCATCAGGAATACAAGCACTATCTGTAATAGTCTTAGTTTTTCCCCTGATTGTTCAGAAGATACTCAATACCATACACACACAGGAGTAGGGTTCTTATTCTCTCAGGAGAAGGCCTGAACCTGTATAAAAATCCCCGTGTCGATCTCTTTGCGTGATTTCATTCTAGGAGACCCACCCCCCCCGAATCAAACAATCTTTACGTAAGTTCGGTTCGAAAACACCGACAGGTCACATGCTTTTGTTCTTGGTGTTGGCACGGTAGATATGAAGTTCACTTCGGGAAAGATCGTGTGCTTGAAGAACATGCACCATGCCCCTATAATAAATAAGAATCTCATTAGCGGTTCCCTTATATGTCGAGATGGGTTCAAGTTGGTCTTTGCCTCAAATAAAGTAGTTTGTCAAAATTTGGACTTTTTATTGGAAAAGGCTATGAATGAGGAGGCTTGTTCCGTTTTCCCTTTCAGATTTTTGAAATAAGGTTGTAAACCATATTTATGACTCTACGAATGGTGGTGAGGCCAATGTGTGATACTCACGTTTATGTCATATAAATTTTGGTTGTATGTCTCAGCTTTCTAGTTTAAATTTAATTCTAAAATTTTCCATAATCAAAGGTTCCAAATGCCAAATTTGTGTGCAAGCAAAGCAATCTCGAAAGCCTCATAAGGCAATGGAGGAAAGAAATTTGATAAAATTGGAACTGATACATTCAGACTTGTGTAAGATGAATGGTATAATGACAAATAGAGGGAAAAGATATTTCATGACTTTAATTGATGATGCCACTAGATACTGTTATGTGTATTTGTTGAAAACAAAGGATAAGGCATTATACTACTTTAAAACTTATAATGCCGAGGTTGAGAATTAGTTAGATAGAAAGATTAAAATAATTAGGTCCGATCGTGGTGGAGAGTATTTTTCTAATGAGTTCAATCAGTTTTGTGCGGAACATGGTATTATCTATGAAAGGACTCCTCCCTATTCGCCCCAATCCAATGAAGTTGCCAAAAGAAAGAACCGCACCTTGACTAACTTAGTGAATGCCATATTAGATACTACGGATATATCTAAGGCATGGTGGGTGTAATACCCCAAAAATTAAATCGGGAGAGAATAAATAAATCGGGAGAGAATAATTAAATCGGGAGAATGTTTCTTTTAGCAAAGCGATTGAACATGAGAAAGAGGGGGTTTTAATGTAATACTCCGATTTATTCTATGAAAGAAAGCGTTCAAAAGAGAAATTAGACATAAAAAAGGGGGGTTTCTGCAGTTCTTTGGCAACTTGGGCCTCGGGCCTTGGCCCAGGAGGCCCATGAGGGGCCAGCCACCAATAAAAGGAAGGGGAAACCCTAGCTGCACTATAGATACAGTGCCGCCGCCACTGTAGCATGACTACTGTAGCACACCCCTGTCCTCCATGGTGGTGCCTCCCTTCCTCGCCGTCGGTGCTCCCCGCTGCCGATCAAGTGAAGAAAGGAGAGGAGATCACCTTCGCGGGGAGAGTTCATCGTCTTCCTACGATTCTACAAGGGTAACATCGCGTGTTCTTCGCTGGTTGATGTGTATTAGTTGCAATGATTTCGTTTGGTAGATCAAGTAATCAACAGCTAATAGATCGTGTTCTGTCTAGTAGATTGAACGATGGTTTTCATGTCCTTAGAAGCAGAATCTGGGGATCCAATCTCGTAGAGATAGTTGGGTTATGTCCTTAGCTTTCCGTGGCCGCCAAGAACACCCAGATCCGATTAACGGTTAGAACGTTACGAATTGTTTAGTGCCGTTGTCCTGTTAATCTGTCAACATCTTGACAATCTGTAGAAATCTGAGTTAATCTATTAGTTAAAGACAAAATCAGAGGATCTCGTTATAATGAAAAAGATTGGTAATTTCCTCACCTTTTCAGAAAGCTAAATAACGTAAGAATTGGACTTTCGTATCAAAAGTTATGATAATTTTAGTGTACTGTCCAGAGAACCCGACGTGATAATTGATGTTCTGTAGATTGGCTTGGTAGGGGCAGTAAATGGCAGAATCAGAAGGGCTCCCCAACTAAGTTTATTTAGGTAATTTAATTATATTTCCAGAAAGTATTAGAACATATTATTTGGACTCCTGAGCAGAAAGTTATGTATTTTATAAGTTGACTGTCCGCAGTGAATACCAAATCGATCGGTAGAAATTGGAAAATTGGAAACGCTTGCGAGTTTAGCGAGTTCAATTGTGTTCTTATTTATGCTTTTGGTCCAGTATGCTCGTCTTAGTTTAGGTTATCATTATGTTCAGGTGGGAGCGTGATCCCAGGGGCAGCACCCTCTTCGCGTCCACCGTTCTCGCACGGTTGAGGAAAGTATTCGGGTTGTAGAATAATTATGATTATTTGCTGAGATTGATTGTATCTTGTTCGTAATAGCCATGCATGGATGTCAATGTGATGAATTACAATATATCTTGGTAAATGCAAGTTATGGTTAAAGCTTCCTGTGCATGTTGTTAATGCTTACATGTTATTATGTACATGTTGAGTTCATATAATTGGAAGATGATGTCATTGTGCATATGCATGTCAAAGCATGATTGAGTCTTGGTCACTAGGTGACCAAGTATGAACTGTTGAGGTCCCGTCATGTAAATGGCGGGCTTGAAATCCCCACATTCGCAGAATATGGGCAATGAGTAAAGAGGTCCCCATCATGATGATGATGGGCATAGGTCCCTATACTTGTGGAGTATAGGCTCTTGGTCCCTATGCGGGGTGCATAGGCAAGGGTATACATCGACGGATGTATACCTCGCACACTGGATAAAATCGAAAAGAGATAAAGTTTAAAGGTGCATTGCATGGACGCATTACAAGCATGATTTTTATGTTTAGTGAAATGTTTTATTTGGAATATTGATGCTATGGTGTGATTTTAGCTTTAACCTTGTTGATACTTCTTTGAGTCTTTGGGCTCACACTTGCTTTGATATGTTTTAGGTACAAGCTGGCAAAACGGCATGCATGGGGGAGTAGATGTTTGGATGCACTCACTACCACTCATCCTTAAGGCGTCTATCATTTAGTCTTTATTCTAATAATTAGCAATCTATTTGAGATTCACGTATGATTGGTTAAATGTTTCAGTTTATTTGTAATAAGGAGAATAGCAAGTTTTGTTTATGATTAATAGATTATCTTGCATGCCTGAATGAACTTGAATATTGAGTTTAGTGTTAATTGCTATGATCAATTGATGGAACCTCGGTATAGTTGATTATACAAAGGAGGTTCTGCCGAAATCGGTAAATGATCTTAGTTTAGTTTTGTTTAATTTAATTTTAGTAGCATTCCAGGCTCAATGTTGAGTTGGAGTGTTACAGTTGGTATCAGAGCAGGCTGTAGGTCCGTGGTATTTAAAGTATTAATTTTGACACACTATGCCTTTGTAGATGGGTTGGGTTTTGCATTGCATATACGCTTAGTTGAGTAAATAGTTACTTTTATTACTCTGATTGCTAGTTGATCATTGTGCTTATTGTATGATATAATCTTATATACTTATAATTGATTATATTAGTTATATATTATTGACGAGGATTGAAACCTCTATGTATTAATTTAAATACATAGAAAGACCATCGTCTCCATGGTCGTAACCCATAAAAGCTAGCGACCTCCTTTGGTCGTAAGGATTCGAGAGGTTACGATGGGTATCTGGTCGGACTAGGTTCGACCGGTGGCTCTTTCGAAATGCTATGAGCAGTACCAATAAGCGTATGATGAATGGAACACGTGCTAAGCGTTCCATAACTACGATGACATACAAGACTCGACGATAAACCACCTTGCGGTTAAATGTCTCACAAATACTTAACCGCAAGGCGATTAGCACATTATTAACTACCTTGAACCTCCAGAGCCGGTTGTAACGTTTCATCGGGGCGTCTTCTCGAGAGGGTGCTTGCCGTCTCTTCGGAGTTATTTAAATGGTGAAGCCAGAAGGCGAGGAGGACATATCGCCTTGACAAACAATGAAGGCAACACGAAGCGAAGCGGTAGTATTGATTACATTGATTGTAATTGGAGATAGTCCCTAGTCGAGTCTTGTAAACCCAGTTCATATAAATAAAGAGCGGCCCCATTCTCTTGAGGATACTCTCGTAATTTTCCTCCTTCTATTTTCATAAGATCGGTGATTAGATAAATCGCCGACGGTGGCGCCGTCCGTGGGGAAGAAGGCGTAAGTTTTTGAAGAAATTTTTGTTTCGTACAAATCCTCACCCAAATTCTAGCAATCGCCAATGCGAGTATGCGGAGTTTGGGGCGAGGAGAATTATTTCGACTTGGCGGACTACGCCGACCTCGACATGGAAGGATGCATTCGTGCCATGGAGGAAAATGGCGAATCATCCTCATCTTCCTCCTCCGCTTGGCTCGCATATCGGACGATAGCGAGATCACCGGATGGGCGAGATGCGCCATCGTTACGATGGCATAATCGAGAAGAACCCGCCATTCCGATCGATTCGAATATCGAGGATCTCTTCAAGCCTCGCCTTCCCGACCAGCAAAACAGGTGAAGAAATTTCAGCACTTTCACTCGAGAATCTCTATACCCTTGATGAAATTATGGCTGAAAGATACTCTCCTACAAATTATCGATGAAGCCTCCACTGGTCATAAACCACGTGGGGATAATCACGCTCAGCATACGATCGGCAGTACGCCGAATCAGGCTGAGGAAACCTCAGGGGGTGCTCATCTCCGACCGCTCTCCGTCGTGGAAACTTGGCGAAGCCACGATAAGCTCTCCATTAGTTATGATGGAAGCTCATCGAAAGATCAATGCTGGAGGCACGAGGTCAACGCGATCGGAGATGAGAATCAAGATGCCTTGCACGGTCCTACACTCTCTACCACGCCATCATGTGTTATTAGAGATGATCCGGGCCGTCAAGCACCAATCGCCGAGGCCAAGGCGATCGGCGTCCATCAACTAATTAGCTCGCCTTTGCCCACCTAGAATAGTTGATAGGGCGGATCAAATCGAGGGTCGGGTGAGGTTGAGGTTGCGTACACCTACTACCGATCTGAACCTCCGAGACCTTGATAGCAGTACAAAACTTGCAACGCGTTCAAGATATATTAAATAATTCTGATCCTGCTTTAGCAGAAACTCCAGGTTTTGTGCAGCTTGTAGGCCAAGTATCGAAAATTCTCCAGCAGACCATGCAGCGTACTGAGGCATATCGGGAACAAAGGGTTTCAGGGAGTCAAACTATGACCTCATCTCAACGTTTCTCCCTTAGCCGGGGACAGCATGGTCATACTCGGGAGCAATCGATGCCAAGGCTTTCTCGACGATTCCGACCAAGGAGTCATGAGGGGAGAAGGTTATTTCACGGCCACTCCCCATCACGTCGAGAAGAACCATCGCTGGACCGGACGATCTTGCATCGTCTCAATCAAAAGCGATCGTAGACATCATACCAATGTCCACGATCGGATCGGCTGACACCGGAGTTCAGCGTTCCAACCTTAGGAACCGGTCTCCGGCCGATTATAATCGAGCACCTTCCCGGAGAAGGCGTCACGAATCAATCACGAGGTTGTAGGGCTTTCTGCGGGGCTCCAAGGCGTGCGTTAGCCTAACGGTTCCCGACCGCCAATTTGGACAAGTTTAACGGAACTCAAAATCCATTGGAATTTCTCCAAATCTATACCACCGCCATCGAGAGCCGGAGGGGCGGCGAGAATGTGATGGATAACTATTTACCCACCGTGCTCGAAGGATCTCGCCTTGGCCGTGGTTGTTGAACCAACCGGTCGGAACAATCTATACTTGGGAGAAACTCTGTGACCTTCGATTGCGAATTTTCGTGGTGCGACGATGCATACAGAAAGGAGGATGATCTCCACCGAATTCGGCAAGGCTCGATGAGACTCTCGTCAATACATCAAGAGGTTTAGCCAAGTCCGCAACTCTATTCCGAGGTCGCAGAATCTTCGTTATTCGGGCCTTCAAAAGCAGTGCGAGGAATCGGCGGTTTCACGGAGGACATAGCAATGAACCCCCAAGGACAACCGTTGAGCTTTTGATATGGCCGACAAGTATGCCACCGCCAATAAGCAATCGAGTGGTGAAGCCATTGATCGGAAAGACAAGATTCCTCGGCCCTACTGGACAAATCGAGAGAAAAGAACAAGAAATCTCTTAAGAAAAAGAAGAACCGCAGATCCGACGACAAGGAGGTCCTAGCCGTTCCTGATAAATTCATGAAGGGCAAAAAGGACTACTCCGGTCGGGGCATAACGCAACTCAGGCGAAGGATTCCAGAAAAAGAAGAAGTGGTGTCCACTTCACCAGCAGGCAGTGCATGATCTACGCACATGTCGAGTTTGGCAAAAGAAACTGGAAGATTATTATGCAGGTGATGGACCATTTCCCGCAATACCAGAACCCGGAGAAACGAGCTCCAAAAAGGACAAGGATGGCGACGAAGAGATGGAGTACTAGGATCCCCAACACACAGTCAACATGATTTTTGGAGGATCTTCTTCATATGAATCCAAGCGTCATCTGAAAGCCGTGGAGCGGGAGATCAACCTCGTCGAAGCCCCAAACACTATGAAGCCATCGAAGTGGTCGGACATTGCAATTTCCTTCAGCAAAGATGACTGCCCCATTCCTTCGACTCGACCAGGTAGGTTCCCTATTGTTGTTGAACCAACCATTAATAATTGTAGGGTTAATTGAGTCTTGGTAGATGGAGATAGTTCTTTGAATATATTATTTTTGGGAGCTTTAGAAGAAATGCAGGTCCCCATGTCAAAGGTGAAACCAGTGAAATATGCTTTTCACGGCATAGTTCCTGGCTCCACCGCTAAGCCGATAGGACACGTTTCCTTACCGGTTACGTTCGGAAGGCCGGATAACTTCCGAACGGAAAAAATTTCGTTTGATGTGGTAAACTTTGAATCCGCATAGAACGGAATTCTTAGTCGACCGGCATTAGCGAAGTTCCTGATAGCCACGCATTACGGTTATCAAAGTTTGAAAATGCCGGGGCCTAAAGGAGTCATCACTATTCGGGATGATCGTAAAATGGCTTATGCATGTGATCGAAAATCCTTAGAACTGGTCGATGAACTCCCGACCAGAGAGGCTAATTCATCTACGATGCAGGCCAAGCACACAAGACCGAAGATGACACCAAAACCCTTCGACCAGACAAAAGAGGTATACCTCGACAAAGGCACTTCTCCAGACAGCGCCAAGTCGTTACCTGGACCAGAAGATCCTGGCCCACCGGCTCGCAAGATTATGGTCGGAGCAAGGCTCGATCTTAAATAGGAAGAGTCGCTCGTCTCCTTCCTCCGAGCAAATCAGGACGTGTTCGCCTGGCAGGCGTCCGATATACCTGGAGTCCCCCGGGAGGTGATCGAGCATAGGCTAGCTCTCGGCGATAAAAACCGATCAAGCGAAGCTGCGGCGTTTTGCGCTGATAGGAAGGAGGCAATCGATCAGAGATTGACAAGCTCCTCAAAATGGATTCATTCGTGAAGTCAACCACCCTCGGTGGCTTGCTAATCTGTAATGGTTAAAAAGAATAATGGGAAATGGCGAATGTGTATTGACTTTCTGAGATCTTAATAAAGCTTGTCCGAAGGACAATTTTCCCTTCCACGCATTGATCAACTAGTCGATTCTACCTCAGGTGCGAATTACTAAGTTTTTAGATCGTATTCGTGGTACCACCAGATTAGTATGTGTAAAAAGGATGAAGAAAACTTCCTTCATCACTCCATATAGCACTTATTGTTATGTTAAGATGCCGTTTGGTCTCAAAAACGCTGGTGCAACTTTTCAAAGGTTAATGCAAAAACCTTTAGTCATAAATAGGTCGGAATTTAGAAGCTTACGTTGATGATTTGGTCGTAAAGACCACCAACGCTAACAATCACATCTCGACTTACAAGAAACTTTCAAACAACCCGAGAAGGCATAACCTCAGTGAATCCGAAAAAGTGTGTGTTGGAGTTTCACTGAAAAATTGCTTGGTTTCCTAGTCTCGGCTAGAGGTATCGGGCGAATCCGATAAAGATAGCGACCATCGACCGGATCGACCTCCGACCACAAAGAGGGAAGTCCAAAAACTAACCGGCTGTATGGCAGCGCTAAGTCGTTTCATAGCAAGGTTAGGAGAAAAAGGGTTACCTTTCTTTAAGCTTCTCCGGAAACATGGGAGTTTTGAATGGACTAGAGAGGCAAACGATGCCTTTGAAGAACTTAAAAGTACCTTACAAGTGCCGGTTTTAGTCTCTCGAGATCGGAGAAACTCTTGCTAATGTATGTGGCAGCAACTCCACAAACAGTGAGCGGTGTACTGGTCGTGGAAAGGGATAACATCCAACGACCAATTTATTACGTAAGCGAGGTCTTACATGGACCAAAGGAAAGATACCCACAGGTACAAAAGTTGCTCTATGGTCTCCTTATGTCTTCAAGGAAGCTAAGGCATTACTTTTAGGCCCACAAAGTGGTCGTACCGATGGGATATCCCCTTGGTCAAGTCCTTGAAGCAGGAATCATCGGGACAAATAGCAAAATGGGCGGTTGAGCTAGGGCGTTCGACCTCCATTTCATTTCACGAACAGCGATAAAATCTGAGCCAGGCAGTAGCAGAATTCATTGCCGAATGGACAAACCCTGAACCCACCCAAGGGCCCGTCTATGAGCACCACGAGGAGTGGACAATGTACTTTGACGGTTCTTTGATGTTAAAAGGGTCGGGTGGAGTGATCTGATATCCCTCTTGGCGAACACATCAAGTCGCCATCTAGTTAAATTTTCTGCCACAAATAATATGGCGAGAATATGAAGGTTCTTGGCGGGACTTGAGTAGCTCGTTAAGCTCGGGATTCGCAGATTGCTAGTGAAAGCGATTCTCAACTAGTAGCGAATCAAGTAGGAAAAGAGTATCAATGCTCAAGTACCAAGATGTCATCTTATCTGGCGGAATCTGAAAACTCGAAAAGCACTTCTTCGGTTTCGGATCCAACATATTCCTAGAAAGGAAAACTTTCGGTAGACCGGTTAGCACGGATGGCCTCCACAAGGTCAACCGTCCCTTGGGAGTTTTTTTCGAGCAACTCGATTCACCCTCGGTAGTCGAGCCTTCCGAGAACATACATGATTCTTTACAGATCGAACAAACTGATCAAAAGGACATGGATGCTCCACAGGTCGTTGACGGTTGGCGCTGTCTCGATCAAGGTAGAGATTGGATGACATCGATCTACAATTATCTTCAGCATGACATAATTCCGGAAGATGATGTAGAGGCTGATCGTATAGCACGAAAAGCCAAATCATACACTCTAATCGAACGTACCTTGTACAAACGAGGATCTCACGGAGTGTTGATGAGATGCATATCTCAAATGGATGGCATTAAGTTGCTAACCGAAATCCATGAAGGAGTCTATGGAGCACATCATTCCTCTGTAACTCAGTGCGTAAAGCCTTGAGCAAGGATACTATTGGCCAACTGCCCTTCATGATGCAAAAGAGCTTGTGACAAAGTGCGTACAATGTCAGTTTCATAGCAGACTAGTACATCAGCTGGCACAAGCCTTACAAATAATTCCTCTTTCTTGGCCTTTTGCAACATGGGGACTAGACATTCTGGGACCTTTCCCTAGAGCACCTGGGGGGCTTCGAATTCCTTTTCATCATGATTGACACGTTTACAAAATGGATCGAGGCCGGCGGTTGTTAAAATAACAAGCGAGGCCGCTAAGAGATTCCTAATGAAAAATGTGATCACACGATTTGGTATACCTAGTCGTATAATCACGGATAATGGCGCCATTCACTAGCGGTCAATTTCAAGAATTTCGTGATGAACTTGGTGTAAAAGTTCATTTTGCTACATTGCTCATCCACGAGCAACGGGGTAGTTGAGCGGGCTAATGGTATCATTATGCAAGGGATCAAACGCCGACTATTCGACCAGTTAATCAAGCGGTCGAGGAGCTTGGGTTCAAGAACTCCCGTCGTATTATGGGCGTTCGAACCACGACGATCGTCTGTTGGTGAAACACCATTCTTTTTGGTTTACTGGTGAAGCCATGCATCCTCCGAACTCAAAATTGGCTCTGCTTTCGAATTGATCGCTTTAGAAAACGATCGAGAATGAGCGAAGACTCGACAGCGTCAATTTCCTTGAAGAACGAGCGAAACCAAGCCCTTATACGATCGCGAGTCTACCAACAAGCCATGCGAAGGTACCATAGTCGAAGGTGCAACCTCGACCTTCTTGTAGGTGATCTGGTTCTCAGAAAAATTCAGAGCCAGGCAAATCGCAATAAACTTTCTTCCAAATGGGAAGGTCCTTACACTGTGGTCGAAGTTACCCGACCAGGTTCCGTACGACTGGCTATGTCTGATGGGCAAATTTTGTCAAATTCTTGGAACATTGATCAATTGCATAAGTTCTATGTTTAATTATTGCTTTCATTTCTGTCAAATTCAATAAATTCATTTACTTCCTACAAATAATAATAAGTAACATTGCTTATATATATATACCTATAAATTTGGTCGTCTATGGTTGTCAATTTAAACCGGTTAGAAGACAATTTTCTCTCTAATATCCTTCCTAAAGGATCTCTATTACTCTCGCAACGATTTCTAAATCGTACACCGTATTTGTCCTAGACGTGAGCATTTTACCACGCACGACAACATTCTTTTCTTAAAGAAATATATGAGTAATCAGAGCATTGTACAAATAACTTTCCATACTAAACGATATGCTTAAGATTTTGGAGGTTATATTTCACTATTTCAAGATTCATTACGCTCATGTCATGCGCCATTGGTGGGACACGGAAAGCCTCCTAGTCGAAGTCTCTCCTTTTTCACACGTGGTCACCTTGCTGGAAGGAGCTTCCTAGCGACGGTCCTTTTCTTACGATCCTCGCTACCAGTCGGATAGAGAGTTTGAACACGTTTCGCGCAATGTGATATATGAATTCAGATCTAAAGCTTTCCTTCCGACCAGACTTTAGGATAATAGATATGAACAAAGTTCACTTATAATATTTCTTTGCATTCATTTTTGCATTCCTCCTTATGTCGCAATACAAGGTCTTTTTATCCAACCATATATAACTTTTTGCTTGGTATTTCGATCATGGCAAACAAGGATCTCTAACTAAGCGAAGTCATAAGCTGGTTCCGACCACAATGATTTCCTGAATGTTGGTACGATCAGTTTTGACTTCATATCGGTACATACCTTCAAAATTATGGTTTCAACTTTTTTCTTTTCTTCCTTGGCTACCTGCTTGCATAGTAATGTTCTTCTACTATAAAGCAGTCGGGGGCTAGGAGGTATGTGAGAATTTACAAAATAATCAAACAGGATAAAACAAAGACATTGTTAACTGACATAAAAGGTAAGTCTTACACATATTCAATATTTTTACACCCTTTTTGCAGGAATCTACTCTAGAAATATTCCCAGACTAATTACTGCTTGATGGAGATCCGATTTCCATTTCCTCTACTACTTTATCTCTAAGTGGCTTGAGTTCTTCCATGAACTTGGTTGCCTCCTCAGGAGGGCAGTTGAAGTCATCTTCGACAACTTGGAAATCAATAGAGGGGTCGGAAGCTTTCAGTTTTGCCAAAGCAAAACTAATTCCACTAGCAACGCCTGTTTTCATGGCCTGGGCATAGTTCTTCCGAGTAGTCTTGAGCAGGTTGTTAAGATCCTCTAGAAGTTGACCAAAATAATTCATTTTCTCTATTGGATCTCTTAAGGTAGGCGGTGCTTGATCCCGATCTCATATCAAAAATCATCTTGTTCAAAAATATAGTCTTTTCATCTAGACTTTGAATGAGAGTCGCCTCCTTATCTTGCTCAAATTTGAGTTTTCTACTCTGTCCAAATTTTTTTTTGCTCTGCAAGAGTAAAAGCAGTGATAAGTAAAAAATATAATTGGAGGAAAATAATAAGTCAAGTCTACGACCTATTACCTTCAATTCTTTTGTTAAGATTTTCCTTGCTGATCGTAGCCTCGGCGATCGACCGGTCCTTAGCTTTGATTTCTTCTTCAAGCAGGGCAGTCTTGGCTCTCTCAGCCAAGATCTCTTCTTTTATTTTCTCCAAATCTATCAAATACGATAAGAGAGAATAATTAACAAAGGACGAAGCATTGAAGAAAAAAAAAGGCTAAGGGGAAAATTCTTACTTTCTAATTCGGAGTGTTTCTGCTCCAAATCTTTAATCCGCTGGGTCAGTCCTCCGACCACAGCAAAGTTCTCGACCATGTGCTGTTCAAATAGCATTTTCCTCTTTAAAAAATTCTGTCTAAAAGATTTTTTTTAGAGAGATTATGAAACTGGTCGTATAGACTTACTCGGATTGCCAAATCATTGTATCCACCAAAAATGGAGTCAGGATGCATTTTGATTTGATGGTCCGATATCTTTCCCCACGCCTCGTCAAGCTCCTTATCCTCGATGAATCGGGGGCGAAAAGGGAACTTGTCAGGTTGAGGAGAGTTACCAACAATGGTCGGAACCTGTTGAGGGCCTTTAGGGGCATCTACCTCCGCAGAAGGAGTTAGGACCACCAATGGATCCAACTCAACTGTTGGCCTTGATGCCTGCTCGGGGGCTTTTCCGACCATCTTTTCCTCAGAACTTTTTCCGGAAGTGGTGCGCTCATGGACCTCTTGGTATTGGGTCCTCGAAGGAATCTGGTGGAAGCAACCGAAATTCAGAGGGCCTATACCAAGCAAATAAGGAAGTTAAAAAGAGGGGAGAGATGCATCAAATCAAAGAAATTATTGAAGGTATGTTCTTATCGACCACTTTCATTTGGGCGTACCTAGTTAATTTCGGATTTAACTTTGAAGCGCAGAGTAAAATCATCTGTCTCCTTTCCTTTTCTTTTCTTACGGCCTGCCGATTCTAAACCAGCGAGATTGGCCAAGTCTGTTGCATTATCCAACAGAAGATCAGATGCGATGTTTTCGATCATCTCGTCAAAAGCAACGTCCTTGATGATCTGGTCGGATGGAGTAATTTGACCTGCCTCCGTGCAGCTTGTTCGGCAACAATAATCAGTCGTTAACGACGATGCAGGGGTTGGCAACCTCCGTGGTCGCGTCTTTGGTGGCCTTGACCTTCTCCACCTAAACCAACAAATGAATTTGGTTAAGTGATGAAATCTTTTATCTAAACTATATATATATCTCTTTTGAAATGTTACATTACCTCGGAGATCCATCCTCTTCCGGTGCATCAGGCACGAGTCGGTTGGAACAACGGTGGGATGTTTATCCTCACCGGTGTGTGCAATTCGCAACCCGACCAGCTACAAAAACAGAGCATGATCAAAAACCCGATCGGAGAATATATATATATATATATATGCATGATAAAAGATTTTTTACCTTAAGCCTTGTTATTCTCTCTTGGCAGAGACTATGGCCAAGATCTCGGAAAATCCGGCCTTTTCTCCGGGCTCTCTGCTTGAATCGGCTGATCCTTTCTCTAACTTCCTCGGAGGAAAGAACTTCAAAAGAAGAGAGAAAATAAGACAAGAACATGTTTTAAGGTAATACATTAATCCAATTAAAATGCTGATTGGAGTTATCTCAAAGACTTACCACCTCCTGAGATAGCTTCATCACGACCAATGGACCAGATCAGGGAGTGAGTCCGAAGCTTTAATGGGCTTATTTGGCATTTGGTGAAATCCCTCACCACATGCCAAGAGGTCAAGCCCTTGACTCGTAGGTCGTAGATGGCATCCACCCATCGCCCGACCACTCCTATCTTCTCCACGGTCTTTCTCCATTTGGGATTTTCCGTTGCTCTCATCCCAGCGAAATAGAGGCCGTCGTCCCTCGTAACCGTCATATAGAACCAGTTCTTCTTCCATAACGACCACGAGGATTTTGAGTACATATGAATGTACTCATCGGCCTTTTCCGTCGTGAAGGCGCAATGTACATTCCCCGGGAGTCTCTGTAGATCTCCCCATCACCATTCGGTAAAAATACCTGAAGAGCCTCAAACTTGGAGGCAATCCCAGGTATGCTTCACACAAATATGTGAAGATACTGATGTTGGCGATGGAATTTGGGGCCAAATTCACTAATTCCACTCCATAGAATTCAAGAACACGGAGAAGGAATTTGTGTACCAGCAATCTCAGCCCACATTCGATGTAGGCGAGGAAAACGGGAATTTCCTCATCTTCGCGACTTGGGACATATTCTCCGAAAGCTGATCTCCATCTGATCAAGTTCCTGTCCGGAAGCATCCCGATTTTCTCCAAAGCTTCAAGCTTTTTCTTGCTCAACTCCGACGGCAACCACTTTGAGATTTGCTCCGACATGATGAAAATTCTTGAGGATGAGCAGAACTCGCAGGAGATTTTTGTGGTCGGAAGAACAAGAAAAGAAGGACGAAGATTTTTGTCTGGATGAAAGAGATCAGAAAAGGAGATCTGGCAGCATAAAGAATCCAAAAGGTCTAGCGATGGGGATTTTATAGCCTCGAGTTTTTCGAATTACGATTGGAGTTTATCCATAAAAGTCTGAACGGCAAAAAGCTTCTTTTTTGCCCAACGGACAGAGAAGTTCTTCGGTTCCCAAGGCAAGTTCTGAACTTTAAAATGAACACAAAATCACCTCGGATGTCACGACATTAAATGGTGGTCTGCCCGATATAAATTCATCGGGGGAAGGCGTTCACACGATCTGTTCATTTAAAGTTCGGGGGCTAGCTGACGAGGATTGAAACCTCTATGTATTAATTTAAATACATAGAAAGACCATACGTCTCCATGGTCGTAACCCATAAAAGCTAGTGACCTCACTGGTCGTAAGGATTCCAGAGGTTACACGATGGGTATCCTGGTCGGACTAGGTTCCGACCAGGTGGCTGCTCGAAAATGCTATGAACAGGTACCAATAACCGTATAATGAATGGAACATGTGCTAAACGTTCCATAACTTACGATGACATACAAGACTCTGACGATAAACCCCCTTGCGGTTAAATGTCTCACAAATATTTAACCGCAAGGCAGTTAGCACATTGTTAACTACCTTGAACCTCCGACCAGTTGTAACGTTTCATCAGGGACGTCTTCTCCAGGGGTAACTGCCGTCTCTTCGGGAGTTATTTAAATGGTGAAGCGCAGAAGACGAGGAGGGACATATACGCAATAACGACAAACAACGAAGGCAACAGGTCAAGCGGTAGTATTCAGTACATTCAGTGTAATTGGAGATAGTCCCTAGTCAGGTCTTGTAAACCCAGTTCATATAAATAAAGAGAAGCCCCCATTCTCTTCGAGGATACTCTACGTCATTTTCCTCCTTCTATTTTCATAAGATCAGCGATTAGATCGTCGACAATTATGATAGTTGATGTCGAGAGGTTGAGGTCGTGGTTGTGGTCCTGGGCTTTACCAGGTTACACCACTGTTCATAGTAAGAGAATAGTGAAGTGGTTACCTCGGATATCTTAGTACAGGCGCGATAGTGAGTACCTTTAGAAGAGTTGTTCTCTTCTTTGAATTTGGTCAACACTTGTCCAGTTGTGACTAATGAGTTTCTCTTGGGTTATTAGTTCATTGCGGTTGATGGGTTGCTTTGAGAAAGGATAGTGTGTTTCAATTGGGCTGAATTTGTCCTGTAAAGTAATCATTGTTTTCCCAACCGATGAGTTATTCTTGCGGCTGGTGAACTTGGTTGATGGTCAAGTTTGACCTTTGTATTGAAGTTTTGTCTTTCTCATGGGAAAACTTGATCCATTTATTAAACTTGATGTTTTTGGGTTAATGAAAGTTTCCTTTTGCAAGTCCTTTAGTACGTGGAGGCTTTTACTCAATGTGTCTCTGTTGGGTATTTTGAGTGTTGAAGATTAATGGTTCTTCCTAATGAAAGAAGTTGTTAAACCCTTTAGCGGTGTTTTGTCATGATAAGATGAGAGGTTATAATCAAAGCACTTAATGAATATGATATGGATTATCAAGATTGGGTTGCAGTGTGTGCATGATCGATCTTAGCTAAGATCCTTGAAAGGAAAGTTGAATAAGTTGAGGTTGTCCTCTAGTAGTTCTTGATGAGCTATGACTATGAGTATAACTATATTTAGTCGGAATCAATAGAGTTATTAAGAAGTGTGGAACATTGATGAAATGGTTGATCAATAGAATTGTTTAGTTTGCTAAACTTATTGGAGTATTTGGATTAATCTAACTGTGCAACAAGAGAAAAATAAGGAGGTGTTCGACTATGGTCTTAGTAGATAATAATATGGGGTTTTCTTTAATTGACTATTTGATAATCTTATTTATGCTCGTGGGAATACAAATAGAGGAATGACCATCAATTCGTCCATAATTGAATAATCATCAATGGGTTATGATAACCTCCAGATTAGAATTAGAGTGTACTAAATTAGTGTGAGCGTTCCTAATAAGTGAAAGGTTGAAAGTCAAAAGTGATTTACTCATGTGTGTTTCATGGGGATGACTTGTGTTTGCATGATGGTGAATTTGTCGGATAATAGTATGCGTTTGATGAGAGGACTTTGGAATAACCTCTTAAATTATGTAGTAGGTCTCCCCTAAGATAAAGTGGTTGTTGCAATGAGATTGTAAGAATTTGGTATACTCTCAATTGAGGATGATATGATAAAGTGGTATGTAATACTTTGGTAAGCCGTTATGAGCTTTATAAAGGAAGAGTTGACAATAACGAATCTTGTTAAGAGTGAATTATTCTTGATATTAGTAAGGTTGTCGATAAGAGAATGTGACACGTTGGAGTGGTAATGATTCTTCTAGAGAGGAAGTAAGTTGATTGCTTTTCGTAATACCGGTTAAATGAAATGTTTGGAGTTTTGCATACGTGCTCTTTTGGGAGATCATGATTTATATAGTAGATGAGATTAGTTGAGCAATGTGACGTATGGAAAGTTTCTGTTTGGTTTCTAAGTGATTAATTTGATTTGGTTTTAAAGGCATTTCTTGCATAAGATGGCAAGTAATGTTGTAATCAAAGAAAATTGCTTTCTTTGTTAACGGAAAATGTGTGCCCTAAGTATTTGAGGTTGGAGTTAGGAATTGTAATCTGCAACTTTTCTGTTGTTACAGCTTAAGAGTTTCTTGGGTTTCCATAGCAATATTTTATTTCGATTTATGGGGATTTGGAAGTTCCTTCTGGTGGGACATGTGCCCTCATTTGCGGACTCGTATTTTGTTTTTTTTTTTGAGATCATTAATATTTGATTGTTTCTCTTGGTCTCGTACTCACTCCGAGGAGCAACGTTTTCTTGTGCGTTAAAACTTGTATTTGTTTGTTTCTTCCTTTTGAGAAAGGAATTAACCAACTTGTGTTGCCAAAGTCTTATAAAGTGTAGAACGTCGACTGGTTGGTGGTGGACAAGTATATGATAGTGGTGAAATCTTGGGAACCAAGTTATTTGAAGAGCAGTAGATAGTGATTCGGTTTTGACCTATAACACCTGGAGAGGGTTCTAACTAAATGGAATGTTTGTCGATGAAATACAATTGATTAGTGTTACAACTAGTGGGATGTATGGCAAATTATGATCCAATACCCTTTGTTTGAATCTTGGCCAATCAGTTAGGGTATTTGTAACATCCCAAATGTATAATTAGGGCTTGTTCAAATATAATTAAGGTGTAGAAATTAAAACTTTTTCTCACACCTTGAAAACCCCTAAACACTCATGTAATTCTTGTCCAAGAGTTGTGTAATGTGAGACCCCGACGTTTATTAGGCTCATAATACTTAGTCATCCAATTGACCCTAGTATTATCAACCAAATAAACCCGGTCTCGAGAGATGTATACTCCCCAGGATGCAGTATACATACCTCACACCAAAAGAATGTATCAATTCCATACAACACATAGAACATAAGCAACAAACCGAAGTTAATATTAATAAGGAAAAGCTATTACAAAAGAGGGCCCTTAGGCCAAATAGCAACAATTCTACAAAGATAACAATGAAGCAAAAGTGCCATAAAGATGGCTATAACACAAAGCCAATCAGTGTGCCTTAACCCCAAGGCATCTGATCGGACCGCCAAGCTAGTCGTCGAAGAAACTGCAACACGTAGCACAAAAGAGAGGCTCTTGGAGCTCTCCTTCTTCCTCTGCAACAAAAGCCACAAAAATACCACAACCACGGGCAGATGAGTACATAAAGTACTCCGCAAGACTTACGTGTGAGATAACAGAACTATAAATAGCTACATGCAAGCTTTATTTAAGTGGATGAGGCTTTGGACTCATTTTAGCATAAAGCAACATTTATTTGCAATAATATAGTAGATTGAAAGCAATTTGACAAAGCATTTTTAATTGTTGAAGTAACAACGAGATAATAACATAATAACAACAACAAGAACAATCCTGGAAGTGACTAACCCAAGTCACCACAACAATAGCATGAACTCCCCGTTCATACCAACCATGTCAAGTTTTAATTAAAGGTTGTAGTCTAGTCTTGAACGACCTTACCAAGCATGTCCATAACCTAGGACGAGGCTATTCGAATAGTTTTATCCCTGCAGGGTGTACCACTGTACCCACACGCCGGATCGCCTTTCCTTTAGGCACACTACCTTAGGTGTGCTTGAAGCACGGCTAAGTCCTACGAGACATTTCCAATGGACAATGCTAATTCTGAGTCGCACAACCCACGGGGAGAAGGAGACATCACACAACCTTCCGGAAGCTAATGCTCCCTCCCACATCACACACACATTTTATCTTTAAAACACACCAACCGAAAGCGACCCCAATTAACACCGCCCAGAGTACTTAGTCAAGAGGGGTTCCATATGCCCCTCGTGTGGTTAGTACGCAAAATCGCTTGGCTTAGTGACCCAAGTACTCGGTCCTTAGGGACCCAGGCATACCACCACATCCAAAAACCACGCCATCCATCCAATATGCCCAAGTCTAAATCAATCTTTTATTTTCAGTTTTTGATTTTACAAATTAATCAAAGCACAAGTGCTGGACATATAGGAGTAATAATCAGTTTTGAGTGATCCAGACCATCGACTAAGTCGATGATCGCCCATTTCTACCGAAAACTAAGCATGTCTAAGCAATTTACATCGAAACTACTAAGTGATAAGAGCTCATCCAACGAGCTCCCACCACAGCAAATAACCTAGGCTCATGGTAGTAGAGGATAAACAATTCCTACAGATTATGCAACTATAGGCTTGCTAGCGACATTTAACACAAAGTAGCATGCATACATAGAAGTAAAACAATATATTAAGCTTTAAAGTAATGGGACAATGATGGAAATGATCAAACTGCTTGCCTTGTTGTTGCTGGCCAAGTTGTGGCAGAGGGTCACTCTCGGGATCACCACAAATGTCGAAACCTAACGGAAAAGCGAGAAGGAACCGATAAGAATGACGAAAAACCAAAAAGACGCAACAGAGAAACTTCTCCGAAAGCTATGAAAATTTTACAGCAGCAAGACAATGATTTATCATGAATTTAGCAACAAGAACCAATTGATTTGGATTCTTAATGCAAAAGATATGATGAAATCAATTCTGCTCAGCCTATTAATTAGAAATATGTTACTGTTCATCGCAAAATTTTCTAGAATAGAAGTGAAGCTGAAATTTTTACTGTAAAACCAGCACCTCATGAGATGAATAACACAATTGAGTTCACCTCATTTGGAGCTATTATGCACTTCCTACCATTTTTCAAAACAAGAACTTGAACAAAATTATAATGCACAAGTCCTCAATTTCCTAACAGCAACATGCTCAAAACCAATTTTCACAGTGAGTTCACTAAGAGAGGAAACCAACAAAGTTGGTCTCACCCAAAAATAGTCTATAGAGCATTAGTTATGTATTTTACAAGTTAAGCATTGATTTAAGTGCACATTTTAAAGTTGGTTTTAAAATCTAATGGCAAACTGTGCTCTGGAGCTGAACTCAACTTACAATCATTTTTGGATTAAAGTCAAGTTCAAGACAGAGCTAACACAATTTGAATGACCTCATTTGGAATTAAAATGAAAGAGATATGAAATTCTAAAGTCTATACCTTATTTCAGTTTAACTAAGACCTCACTGGAATTTCTAAAACTCACAAGGGTATGGGAGGACGTGAGCCACAGATCTCAGATCCAATGGCTCAAGACCTCCCAGGAGAACATCACACACGCGCACGTGAAGGTCCAGAGGTCCTGGACCTCTTAGCAACTCACATGCGCGAGGTGAGGGGAGGTCGTGGCCGAGATGGGAAATCCAACGGACCACAACACAGAAGGAGGTCCGAGCGGACCAGATCTAAAGGGAGGTCCTCAACGGTTGAGATCTTCCAAAGGAAGGTCCAAACTATCAAGATCTCCCTGAGGAAAATCTACATCGTCAGGACCTCACAAGGGAGGTCCTGGACGGTCCAGATGTTCCAAGGGAGGTCCTCGATGGTTCAGATCGTCGAGGGAGGACCTTGACGGTCAAGATCTACCCGGGAGGTCATGAACTACCGAGATAACCTAGGGAGGTCTCAACGCCGCTGCACCTCCGTGGAGGTCTGGACGGCCACGATAAGCGCAAGGGGAGGTCTTGGACGCCCAGATCTCCTCGGAGGAGGTCCGGACGCCCTGCACCAGCGCTTTAACTCGCGACGCCGCTGACATAAATAAATGCGCTACTGGACATCAAGGAGGTCCGCTACGGAGGTCTTAAATGCACGCATTAAAGGGTGGATTTAAGGCGGTTAAGACATCCAATGATTACAATGATTGGAACACATGATTAGCGATTAAACATGGAGGATTTCTGTCCTAAAACGACAACGACGCGCCGTTGTGTCCGACAAGACCCGAAAGAAGATGTGGTCATCGCCGGCGATGTAGACCTCATGGCGAGATCCACGATACCGTTGGGTCCGCAATAACCATGCGGACCCAAGGGACCTCTTCAACGGCGGCGACGGTTTTGAACGCCGGCGAGCCGAGAGGACAACGAAGGAAGATACGCCAAACGACAAAATGCAAAAAGGAGCTCCGCGACATTCAAGCGGGTGCCAAACTAAGCTCCGCAACATGCATTCAGCGGGTGCCAAGAACTAAAGGACTAACAGGAGGTACCGGAGGTCCTAAGGTGCCGGGAGGTCGTGGAGGTGATGACCGAGTTGGGGAAGACAATGAAGCCAGCAGCTCACGGCACCGCTCCAAGCTCAGCTTTGTCCACCTCTGAAAAATGCCCAAACAAAATAAGTTAGGGTTATTCGGGAGGTTTGGGAGCACAAAGTGAGCAAGGGTTGAAGAAGGAGCCACTGGAACCCTTGAGTCACCGAGGAGTTCCAAGGACTTCAACAATGGCAGCCACTAGAGAGGAGGTGAGTGAGGAGGAGCTCACCAAACATCGGTATGACAGCTCCAAGTGTGTAAAGGAAGCCAACAGGAGCTCGAGTGGACACTTATAGCCCGAGGTGAAGGTTATGAGTGGGGCTAAGCTCCATGGTGAGCTTAGCCCACGGGTTGGTCCATGGGGTGGACATGACATAAAGTTGAGAACTGGCAGCGGTGCGTGGACATGAGGCGGAAGGTCGACCAAAGATTAAATGCGGGTCACAGAGAGTCATTAAAGGTGCACAGAGGCCTGGCGCGCATTAACTCCACCGCTCAGAGCACGCATGCGCGCCAGAGGAAGGAGAAGAACAGGGGAGGTCTTTATGACCGTTGGATAAGACCTGGGAGAGGTCCTAACCATCGGATCCAATTTTTGAACTATTATGTTTTAAGTGGCTGGGAGGAGGTCCCAGCCACACGATCAAGGATGGGGAGGTCGTGGCCCTCCGATTTCCTTAATCGAGAAAACGCACGTGGGGAAAAGGGACAGGAGGTCCGAAGCGTTGGATCTCCATCCAACGGTGTGGACCTCCAGTGAGGACTTAACCGCACGCGATCAAAAGGACATGAGGGGAGGTCATGGCCTTTGGATTTAAATCCAAGGGCACACAATGACCGGGAGGTCGATATGATGCACAACAGCAAGGGAGGTCAGACCGTTAGATTTAGATCTAAGGGTTCCGATCAAAAGAGGTGGAGGTCCTGAGCTTGCTTAACGCACAAGGGAGGTCGTGGCCTTAAGATTTAGATCTAAGGGCTACGATCTCACGTCTTGTTGGGAGGTCTCAGTGCGCATGAGACAAAAGGAGGTCGAATCAGAGATTTTAATCTAACGGTGCACAACAAAAGATGGGGAGGTTGTGAGTGCTTGATAGCGGGGAGGTCGTGAGTGTTGGATTTGATCCAATGGCTACGACCTTGGTTAGGTGGGAGGTTTGCTTAGTTTAAAAGAAGGGAGGTCGAGGCCATGGATCTTGGATCCAAGGGCTATGACCTCACGTGAAATGGGAGGACCTGATCGAGTATGTTGAGGAGGAGGTCGTGGTGTTGGATTTGATCCAACGGCCACGACCTCAACAAATGGGATGACCTCATTGCGATGGTTTAACAGCTCGAGGAGGTCTTTGAGGTTTAACACGTGGGAGGTCATGACCATGGATCACCGATCCAACGGCAATGACCTCATGAGGTGGGGAGGTCTTTGCGGTGTTAATCATGAGGAGGTCGTGGCGGTTGGATGTAAATCCAACGGCAGTGCGACTGATCAAGGTGGAGATGAGGTCTGCGAGGTGCAGACATGGTTGGGCTGGACCAAATTTTGAATATGGCTAGCCCAAGGAACAAGTGTAGGCTTTAAATTTAGTTTTTAACAGCTGAAACTTAGCAGAATTATTTGAGATAGCAAATGAACTCCAAATTTGATGAAATTTTAACTGGAGCTTGCTGACAATGAGATCAACCTTGCATAAAATTTCCAGAGGTTATTATGCAATGCATTTTTCTCAGGAAATTCATGAAGGTTGTTTAAAGGATTGTTTTACCTCCAAAATTTATCAAACTAGTTTTACAACTTGTGATATTTTTCAGAGGGTCCCATATCAGTTTTGGGACCAAGGAAAATATATTCCAAATGTTTGGCACAAGATTTAAGATAATTGGAAAATGAGTTGATTTTTGGTCAACAAGAGCTTTGTGTTTTTGGATTACACAACTCTTGGACAAGAATTACATAAGATTTTAGGGTTTTTCAAGATGTGAGAAAAAGTTTTAATTTCTACACATATAATTATACTTGATTAACCCTAATTATACATTTGGGATGTTACATGTAATCCAAAAACACAAAGCTCTTGTTGACCAAAAGTCAAACTCATTTTCCAATTATCTTAAATCTTGTGCCAAACATTTGGAAATATTTTTCCTTGGTCCTAAAGTTGATGTGGGACCCCTCTGAAAAACATCATGAGTTATAAAACTTGTTTGATAAATTGTGGAGGTAAAACAAATCCTTGAACAACCTTCGTGAATTTCCTGAGAAAAATGCATTGCATAATAACCTTTGGAAATTTTATGTAAGGTTAATCTTAATGTCAGCAAGCTCCAGTTAAAATTGCATAATTTTTGGAGTTGTTTTGCTATCCCAAACAATGTTTCAAAGTCTCAGCTGTTTTATAACTCATTTCAACATGCACTGTTGCTTGGGCTGAGCCACCTTTTCATTTTGGGTTGAACCCAACCAAGTCCAGGCTCAACAGACCTCCATTCAAATCCTACAGCCATGACCTCCTCCTCAAACATTCACAGTGAGGTCCTCCCACCTACTTGAGGTCACAGGCCTTGGATCAAAGATCCATGGCCATGACCTGCCCTCTCTGTCAAAATCCTTCAGACCTCCCACCTTGTTGAGGTCGTAGCCGTTGGATTCAGATCCAAAGGCCACGACCTCCGCTGCAATTCATCGCAGCCCAGGACCTCCCCTATCTTGTGTTGTGCACCGCTGATTAAAAATCCACGGTCACGACCTCCTCCTTGTCTTATGCGATCGAGACCTCCTCACAAGACGTGAGGTCGCTGTTCTTAGATCTAAATCTAATGGCCATGACCTCCCTTGTGTGTTGCGCAAGCTCAAGACCTCCTTTGCGCCACGCCATGAGGCTCAGACCTCCCCTGTCTTGATCACCACCGTTGATCAAAATCCAAAGGTCTTGACCTCCTCGCGCTTCACGCAAGGCCTCGACCGTCCTTTTTGGTTGTGTGCCCTTGGATTTGAATCCTAAGGCCATGACCTCCCCTCATGTTCTTAAGTTCATGTGCGGTTAAGACCTCACAGAGGTCCGCAGACTGCTGGATGGAGATCCAACGCTTTGGACCCTCTGTCTCATTTTCCCACGCATGCGATACACATTAAGGAAATCGTGAGGCCATGACCTCCCCATCCTTGATCGTGTGGCTGGGACCTCCTCCCACCATTTGGGCGAACGGTTCAAAAACCACATCGGAGGGCCAGACCTCCCGTGGCTTATCCAACGGTCAACATGACCTCCCTGTTCTTCTCCTTCCTTGGTCACGCATGCGGCCCCGAGCAAGTGATTTAATGCGGCTTTGTCACTGTGTACCTTCTACCACTCCCTTGTTGACCAAGCATTAATTCGCTCGCCTTTCCGCCTCCATCAGCATAAGGCTGCCCTCATCAACTTTACATCATGTCCAAACCCTAGACTAGCCATGGGCCAAGCTCACCATGAGCTTAACCCGGTCTATGACCTCCTGTGCCCTAGTATAAAGCCTCCCCACGGTTTCTTTGGCTTCCTTTGCACACCATTATCCCTTGCTTGCACCCCTGTGCTTGTGAGCTCTAAACCACCAAAGCTCTCCTTGGTCGCCATTTTGGAGCTTGAAGCTCCTCGGTGGACAAGGGTCCTGGAGTTTTCCTCCTTTTCTCCTTGCTTCCATTTGTGCCCTACCCTCCGGGACCAAGTCCTAACTAGATTTGTTGGGCATTTGCAGAGGGGACGAAGTGGAGCTTGAGTCAAGCTTTGGCCGTGGAGCACCCTTCCTCCCCGGCACCGGTCCTTCCATCTCGACCTCCGAAGACCATGGACCTCCTGTAAACCTCCCGATAGTCCCAGAGTTGCCGGGCACCGCATGTATGTTTGCTGCGGAGCTTTTGTTGAGCACACGCTTAAATGTCGCGAGGAGCTTCCTTTTGCATTTTGGATTTTGGCAGTGCTTGCCTTCGTTGTCCTCTCCGGCTCGCCGGCGTTCAAGGCCATCGCCGCCGTTGAGAGGAGGTCCATTGGGTGCGCATGGTTATTGCGGACCCAACGGTACCATTGGATGTTGCCGGCGAGGTCTATATCGCCGGCGATGACCACATCTTTGAGCTCGGTCTTTGTCGGACAAATCGGCGGTATTTGTTGTCGTTTTAGGACAAAGATCCACCGCACGCGCCATCATTTGCTCAAATCATTATAATCATTAGCGTGTCTTAAATGCATTTAATCCTCCCCTTGCGCGCAATTAAGACCTCCCGCGCGCGGACCTCCTCGTTGTCCCACACGCATTAATCTCTTGTCCAAGCACGTGCGTGCGCGCGAGCACGTGGTCGTGAGCTCTGGGACGTCCATGACCTCCTCCGAGGAGATCTGGAACGTCTAAGACCTCCCCCTTGCGCTTATCGTGGCCGCCTGCACCTCCCGGAGGTGCTGTGGACGTTAGGACCTCCCTTAGTACCTCCCTAGGTCATCTCACTGCTCATGACCTCCCGGGTAGATCTTGACCGTCAAGGTCCTCCCTGACGATCTCGAACCATCAAGGACCTCCTTGGAACATCTCGACCGGCCCAGACCTCCCTGTGAGGTCTTAACGATGTAGATCTTCCTTGGGGAGATCTTGGTAGTTTAGATCTTCCTTTGGAAGATCTCAACCGCTGAGGACCTCCTCGTTAGATCTGGTCCGTCCGGACCTCCCCCATCGCTAGGTCCGCTGGATTCCCCATCTACGGCCACGACCTGCCTCACCTCGCAAGATGTAAGCGTTGTTCTCTGGAAGGTCTTGAGCCGTTAGATCTGAGATCTGTGGCTCACGCCCTCCCATGTCCTTGTGGGTTTTAGAAATTCCAATGAACTCTTAAGTGTAAACCTAAATAAGGTATAAACTTTAGAATTCCATATCTTTTTCATTTTAAATCCAATTGAGGTCATTCAAATTGTGTTAGCTCTGTCTTGGACTTGACTTTAATCTAAAAATGATTGTAAGTTGAGTTCAGCTCCAGAGCACAGTTTTGCCTTTAGGTTTTAAAACTAACTTTAAAAGTACACCCAAAATAATGTCTAACTTGTAAAATACATAACTAATGCTCTGTAGATTATTTTTGAGTGAATCCAACTTTGTTGGTTTCCTCTATTAATGAACTCACTAAGAAAATTAGTTTTGAGCATGTTGCTGTTATGAAAATGAGGACTTGTGCATTATAATTTTGTTCAAGTTCTTGTTTTTGAAAAATGGTAGAAGGTGCAATATAGCTCCAAATGAGATGAACTCAATTGTGTTATTCATCTCATGAGGTGCTGGTTTTACAGTAAAAATCTCAGCATCACCTCTTTTCTAGAAAATGTTGCCTCATAATTAAATTAGTGAATAGTGCAGTTTGGTATTTTTAGGCTGAGCAGAATTGATTTCATCATATCTTTTGTATTAAGAATCCAAATCAATTGGTTCTTGTTGCTAAATTCATGATAAATCATTGTCTTGCTGATGTAAAATTTTCATATCATTCGGAGAAGTTTCTCTGTTGCGTCTTTTTGGTTTTTCGTTGTTCTTATCGGTTCTTTATTGCTTTTCCGCTAGGCTTCGACATTTGTGGTGATCCCGTGAGCGATCCTCAGCAACAAATTGACCAGCAATAGCAAGGCAAGCAGTTTGATCATTTCCATCATTGTCCCATTACTTTAAAGCTTAATATATTGTTTTACTTGTATGTATGCATGCTACTTTGTGTTAAAATATCGCTAGCAAGCCTATAGTTGCATAATCTGTAGGAATTGTTTATTCTCTACTACCCATGAGCCTAGGTTATTTGCTGTGGTGGGAGCTCGTTGGATGAGCTCTTATCACTTAGTAGTTTCGATTAAATTGCTTAGACATGCTTAGTTATCGGTAGTAATGGGCGATCATCGACTTAGTCGATGGTCTTGATCACTCAAAACTGATTATTACTCCTATATGTCCAGCACTTGTGCTTTGATTTATTTGTAAAATCAAAAACTGAAAATAAAAGATTGATTTAGACTTGGGCATATTGGATGGATGGTGTGGTTTTTGGATGTGGTGGTATGCCCGAGTCAACAAGGACCGAATTCTTGCGCCATTGATCCAAGCAATTATGCGTATAACCACACGAGGGGATATGGGACCCTCTTGACTAAGTACTTTGGCGGTGCTAATTGGGGTCACTCGGTTGGTGTGTTTTAAAGATAAAATGTGTGTGTGTGTGGTGTGAGAATGGAGCAAAGGGCACGGTTAGGCTGTCCATTGGGTCCTTATCCCGTGGGTTGTTGGTCGTAATTAGCACTATCCATTGGAAATGTCTCAGAGGACTTAGCCGTGCCTTGGCATACCAAAGGTAGTGTGCTTTAAGGAAAGGCGGTCGACGTGTGGGTACATTGGTACACCCCGCAGGTTAAAACTATTCAATAGCCTCGCCCTAGGTTATGGACACGCTTGGTTATTTCGTAAGAATTAGACTACAACCTTTAATTAAAACTTGACATGGTTGGTATGAACGGGAGTTCATGCTATTGTTGTGGTGACTATTGGGTTAGTCACTTCAAAGTTGATCTTGTTGTTGTTACTATGTTATTATCTCGTTGTTATTTCAACAATTAAAATGCTTTGCCAAATTGCCTTCAATCTATTATGTTATTGCAAATGAAACTTGCTTTATGCTAAAATGAGTCCAAAGCCTCATCCACTTAAATAAAGCTTGCATGTAGCCATTTATAGTTCTGTTATCTCACACGTAAGTCTTGCGGAGTACTTTATGTACTCATCGCCGTGGTTGTGGCATTTTTTGTGGCTTTTGTTGCAGAGGAAGAAGGTGAGCTCCAAGAGCCTCACTTTTGTGCCATGTGTTGCGGCTTCTTCTTGACGACTTAGCTTAGCGGTCCGGTCCGATGCCTAGGGTTAAGGCACACCGATTGGCTTTGTGTTATAGCCATCTTTATGGCACTTTTGCTTCATTGTTGTCTTAGTAGTACTTGTTGATATTTGGCCAGAAGGCCCTCTTTGTAATAACCTATTCCTTATTAATATTAACTTCTGGTTTGTTGCTTATGTACTATGTGTTGTATGGAATTGATACATTCTTTTGTTGTGAGGTATGTATCTTGCATTCGGGAGTATACATCTCTCGAGACTGGTTTATTTGGTTGATAATACTAGGGTCAATTGGATGACTAAGTATTATGAGCTTAATAAATCCGGGTGCTCACAAGATAGCGAGTGTATATATTGTGGTTGTGTAACTGAATTGGATTGGTGTGGATTAGAGGAGGTCCAAGATTGGTAAAATAAATCGCCTTGGGGCGCTACTTGATGAGTGAGGAATGTTGACATTAATAAGCGAGGTTATTGTCGAGTGTGAAATTTTAGTCATCGATCCGAGGGTTACCGATCAAGTATACCGGAAGTTCAATGTGGAATTCTTAATGGTGGAATTCGGGCTTGGCATTTTTATGCTAGCATCTTAGTTTCCCATTATTAGGTTCCAAGAGTTATGGTGATCTTTGATAGGATCTTTTGGATGCAATAAATGAGGGTGTATGCGGTGAATTTCAAGTTGATTATCCTTAAAAGATTGAGGTGATGTGATTGTAGCTGAAATCTATATTAAGGTGTGTTGGGAATTATTATTTGTCAAAGTAATTCCTTTGGTAGAGAAGGTGACCACAGTATGTTATTATGGATTGGAAGAGTCTCTCTTCCTAGATGTGGATTTCGTGTTCAGTTTGAGCATAGATTTGAGGCTTGCCAAATTAAAAGAAATGAATTAGTGTGTTATGCGATGATTTGGAATCTCATGATGTAAGAGAAAGTTGAATTCTTAAAAGAAAGTTTGAAAACAAAAAAGGATTGTACTCTCGGATGATGAAATATTCTCCGATTTTTATTTGAGCCTTGTCTCTATGATGATGCCAATTATAAATTGAGTTGATTCATCTTGGTATGCGTGGTTCTTTTCGGTTAAGACAAAGAAAGGAAATGGTTGCTCTTTCGATTGATGATCATTTTGGAATTGGCGCTAAGAGAATGAGTTAGTGTGATGATTTGGAAGCCCATGATTTGGGAAATGATTTATTTCTTAAAAGAACTTGAAAAAAAATTTCTAGTATAGAAGTGCTCAATTGGTTCTTGTATGAGTTGGGTTTTTATGATGGATATCATGTACAATATGATCGACTTTATGATCGGCAAGGTGGTTCTTTCCGGTTCGGGAGTTAAAATGAAGTAGTTGATTTGAGCACTCGAAAGTGATTTCTTTTGGCTTATGTGGAGTTTAATTACAAACCTGCCTAGTTGGATTGTGAAAAGGTTTTCATGGGGAATCTTCGATTTTGGATTTGAGTGTTTTGAGGAAGTTGGAATTGCATTGTGAATCCTTTGATTTCAGTTGAATCTGATTTTTAGAGTCGATTAAAATAAGTTGTATTGCGGCGTCCTCGCTAATCTAAGACCCTCCTGGTTAGGATGAAGAGATCGATTGAAGATAGAATGAGCGTTCCATATGCTTATGCACAAATTCTTTTTGTTTGGTACCAAAGGGAAGGATATCCCAAGGTACATTGGTTTGTTTCTGGAAGTTGTGGGAAGTTTGAAGTTGGCAAAACGTTAGGACCGTATTGAGTCCATGCGCGGAGCACACATCGTCTTGTTTGTTCCAGTGCTGAGTGATTACCAGAGAGGTCCGAAGTTTGAAGTTTCGCGGGAGCCGCTGACCTTTGAGTAGCATCCTATGCGTTGTTAGAGATGTCAGAGCGAGTGCTGAGGCACAAGTCGTTGGTTTGTGTCAATGTGCCTTTGTCCCATTAGTCCGAGAGAGAGGCGACTTGGGAATTGGAGTCTCGCATGCGCGAGCATTATCCAAAGTTATTCACGGCAGCTACATAGTAATGTTAGTAAATCTTTTAGCAAATGGTTATTCTTTGGTGTTGAGGTTGAATAGAATTTGGCCTAATTTGCTTAAGGAGGGTAGAATGTAATACCCCAAAAATTAAATCGGAGAGAATAAATAAATCGGGAGAGAATAATTAAATCGAGAATGTTTCTTTTAGCAAAGCGATTGAACAGGAGAAAGAGGGGGTTTTAATGTAATACTCCGATTTATTCTATGAAAGAAAGCGTTCAAAAGAGAAATTAGACATAAAAAAGGGGGGTTTCTGCAGTTCTTCGGCAACTTGGGCCTCGGGACTTGGCTCAGGAGGCCCATGAGGGGCCGGCCACCAATAAAAGGAAGGGGGAAACCCTAGCTGCACTGTAGATACAGTGCCGCCACCACTGTAGCATGACTACTGTAGCACACCCCTCTCCTCCATGGTGGTGCCTCCCTTCCTCGCCGTCGGTGCTCCCCGCTGCCGATCAAGTGAAGAAAGGAGAGGAGATCACCTTCGCGGGGAGAGTTCATCGTCTTCCTACAATTCTACAAGGGTAACATCGCGTGTTCTTCGCTGGTTGATGTGTATTAGTTATAATGATTTCGTTTGGTAGATCAAGTAATCAACAGCTAATAGATCGTGTTCTGTCCAGTAGATTGAACGACAGTTTTCATGTCTTTAGAAGCATAATCTGGGGATCCAATATCTTAGAGATAGTTGGGTTATATCCTTAGCTTTCTGTGGCCGCTAAGAACACCCAGATCCGATTAACGCTTAGAAAGTTACGAATTGTTTAGTGCCGCTGTCCTGTTAATCTGTCAACATCCTGACAGTCTGTAGAAATCTGAGTTAATCTACTAGTTAAAGACAAAATCAGAGGATCTCGTTATAATGAAAAAGATGGGTAATTTCCTCACCTTTCCATAAAGCTAAATAAAGTAAGAATTGGACTTTCTTATCAAAAGTTATGATAATTTTAGTGTACTGTCCAGAGAACCCGACGTGATAATTGATGTTCTGTAGATTGGCTTGGTAGGGGCAGTAAATGGCAGAATCAGAAGGGCTCCCCAACTAAGTTTATTTAGGTAATTTAATTATCTTTCCAGAAAGTATTAGAACATCTTATTTGGACTCATGAGAAGAAAGTTATGTATTTTATAAGTTGACTGTCCGCAGTGAACACCAAATCGATCGGTAGAAATTGGAAAATTGGAAACGCTTGGGAGTTTAGCAAGTTCAATTGTGTTCTTATTTATGCTTTTGGTCCAGTATGCTTGTCTTAGTTTGGGTTATCATTATGTTCAGGTGGGAGCGTGATCCCAGGGGCAGCGCCCTCTTCGCGTCCACCGTTCTCGCACGGTTGAGGCAAGTATTCGGGTTGTAGAATAATTATGATTATTTGCTGAGATTGATTGTATCTTGTTCGTAATAGCCATGCATGGATGTCAATGTGATGAATTAAAATATATCTTGGTAAATGCAAGTTATGGTTAAAGCTTCCTGTGTATGTTGTTAATGCTTACATGTTGAGTTCATATAATTGGAAGATGATGTCATTGTGCATATGCATGTCAACGCATGATTGAGTCTTGGTCACTAGGTGACCAAGTATGAACTGTTGAGGTCCCCGTCATGTAAATGACGGGCTTGAGGTCCCCACATTCGCAGAATATGGGCAATGAGTAAAGAGGTCCCCATCATGATGATGATGGGCATAGGTCCCTATACTTGTGGAGTATAGGCTCTTGGTCCCTTTGCCAGGGTGCATAGGCAAGGGTATACATCGACGGATGTATACCTCACATTACCGGTAAAATGCGAAAAGAGATAAAGTTTAAAAGGTGCATTGCATGGACGCATTACAAGCATGAATTTTATGTTTAGTGAAATGTTTTATTTGGAATATTGATGCTATGACTGTGATTTTAGCTTTAACCTTGTTGATACTTGCTGAGTCTTTGGGCTCACACTTGCTTTGATATGTTTTAGGTACAACTGGCAAGAACGGCATGCATGGGAGGGAGTAGATGTTTGGATGCACTCACTACCACTCATCCTTAAGGCGTCTATCATTTAGTCTTTATTCTAATAATTAGCAATCTATTTGAGATTCGCAGATGATTGGTTAAATGTTTCATTTATTTGTAATAAGGAGAATAGCAAGTTTTGTTTATGATTATTAGATTATTTTGCATGCCTGAATGAACTTGAATATTGAGTTTAGTGTTAATTGCTATGATCAATTGATGGAACCTCGGTATAGTTGATTATACAAAGGAGGTTCTGCCGAAATCGGTAAATGATCTTAGTTTAGTTTAGTTTAATTTAATTTTAGTAGCATTCCAGGCTCAATGTTGAGCTAGAGTGTTACAGTGGGGGGAGGCTGTGTTGACTGTGTATCATGTCCTGAATAGAGTCCCCGCTAAAAATAGTGAGGTAACTCCGTATGAAGGTTGGAATGGGAGAAAACCATCACTATCATATTTGTGCACTTGAGGGTGCTTGGCGAAAGTCAATGTTCTAATAACTAAAAAGCGCAAACTTGAACCTAAAATAGTGGATTGTGTCTGTCTAGGTTATGCTCATCTTAGTACAAGCTATATGTTTCTAGTAGTTCAATCCAGGATATCTGACATGCCAATCAATATGATAATGTCATCCTGAGATGTTATTTTCTTTGAAAATATATTTCCTATGAAGAATTCACATAGCTCTTCTAGTCAAGCAAATGATTTAACTCCTGAACCTACTGCTCCAATTGAGTATATTGAACACACACATGAACACGTTCATGAGGAGGATAACAGTGTTGTAGCTCCTCGAAGGAGCATGAGACAAAGGATTGCAAAATCTTTTGGTGACGACTTCATTGTGTGCCTTTTGGATGATATTCCCAAATCTATTTCAGAGGCATACGCATCTCCTGATGAAGAGTACCAGAAGGATGCAGTTCGTAGTGAAATGGACTCGATTATCACTAACGGAACTTGGGAAGTCACCAATCGTCTATTTAGTTGTAAGCCAGTTGGATGCAAGTGGGTGTTCAAGAAGAAGCTTAGGCCTGATGGTACAATAAAAAATTAACGCACTCACCTATTGCCAGATTAACCACTATTCAAGTACTATCTTTGGCTGCCTCACATGGTCTTATTGTCCATCAAATGGACGTAAAGAAGCTTTCCTTAATTGAGAGTTAGATGAGGAAATTTACATGGATCAGCCTGATGGATTTGTAGTACGTGGACAAGAGGGCAAGGTCTATAAGTTATTGAAATCTTTATATGGCATCAAATAGGCAGCTAAGCAATGGCATGAAAAGTTCGATAGAACTTTGAAATCTGCGGGGTTTGCGGTAAATGAAGCCGATAAATGTGTATCCTACCGCTATGGTGGGGGTAAAAGAGTAATATTATGTTTGTATGTTGGTGACATACTTATCTTTGGGGCAAACATTGATGTGATTAACGAGGTTAATTTATTTTTATCCCAAAGTTTTGACATGAAAGATCTGGGAGAGGCTGATGTTATTTTAAACATCAAGTTGATCAAGGTTGAGAATGAGATTACCTTGTTGCAATCCCATTATATGGGAAAGGCCTTGAGCCATTTTGGCTATATGGAAAGCAAGCTCTCTCCAACACCTTATGATCCTAGTCTAATACTTTGAAAGAATCGAAGACTAGAAAGGATCAATTTAGGTACTCTCAGATTATTGGTTCAATCATGCACTTGGCTAGTGCTACTCGTCCTGACATCTGATTTACTATAAGCAAATTGAGCCAGTTTACCACTAATCCAGGAGATGATCATTGGCGCGCACTTGAGCGGATTATGTGCTATTTGAAACGTACAATGGGTTACGACATTCACTATGCTAGGTGTCCTAGTGTACTTGAGGGATATAGTGATTCCAATTGGATTTTTGATGCCGATGAGATAAAGGCTATGAGTGGATATGTGTTCACTCTAGGCGGTGCTAATGTCTCATGGAGGTCTTGCAAATAGACTGAAGGGATACGGGTAGGCTGCACTAGCTAGCAATACAAAAATTCTACCACGTAAACCAGGATGCCATATAAGCAAGAGATCACATATCGTTACCACCAGACGCGCAATGCAGCGGAAGAAGAGTTGGAGCAGCTTGGTCCAATGAAGAGTGCGTCAATGTAGTGGTCGTAGTCGATCATCCAACATAGTCGATCGTCTCCTCCAGCAACCAATCGCTTTCCTTCAGAACTAGTGGATCGTCCTCAAGCGCAACAACAATCGTAGTAGCGCCTCCACAGTATCCACATGTCCAGGGGTAGAATGCCGTACGCCGGTGTGCTAGCACCAACTCGCACGGTATGGCTCTCTTGAGAAGATGGTAGCTAGGGTTTTGGTGTAGCAACTCACGTTGTCTCGCACCTCCCCAAATAGCCTCAAGCATCTCCTTATATAGTGACCATGACGGATCCTATTAGAACACGTTTATTCAAACCTGTTAAGTGTGTGACACATTAGGTTCATGCGTAATCGGTTGTGACTCAGAAACTCCTTTCCGATCACGAGTCGTTAACGGCTCCTAGTAGGACATAACGATTCCCGAATACACACGAATTATATCGGACGAACCTTAAATGTAGTATTGTCGACGATCGAATCGCCGATCTTACGAAAATAAACGAGGAAAATGACGTGGAATATCCGGAATGGAATGGGGTCGCTCTTTATTTATATGAACTGGATTTACAAGATGTGGCTAAGTACTACCTGAATTACATCGAATGGAGGAATGCTTAACCGCAATCGACTTAGAATATGAGTCTAAGGCCGATTATCTAGCTTCTAATTCCACCGCTTAGGCTTCAGGCATATCTTTGCCTTGGCCTTGTTTTGTGTGTCGCCTATCGCCTCCCTTCTTGTCTCTTGTGCTTCACCTTTAAATAACTTCCGAAGAGGTGGCGCATTCTCGGAGAAGACGCCCTCGGTGAAGCGCTACGACCGGTTTGAACGGTAGAGAAGTTAGCAATGTGCTAACTTCCTTGCGTTGCTTGTGAAAAGCTTAACCGTAGGGTGGTTAATAGTCGATGTCTCGTGGTTGTACCATCGCATGGTTTGGAACGATAACACGTGTTCCATTCATCATACGATAAGAAATACCGATTCAAGAATTTTACGAAGCGGTTATCCGGTCGGGATTAGGCACAAAGCCTCATCCCACTGTGGTACCCATTAAGTAACCTTCGAATACTAACGACTGTGGAGGTCGTCGGTCTTAGGGGTTACGACCATGAAGACGTATGGTCTTTTATTATATATTAAAATAATACATAGATGTTTTAATCTCGCTACCTAGCCCCTAACTTTAAATGAACTGTCGTGTATATACCTTTTCCGATGAAATCAGATTCGCGTAACCCATTTAATGTCATGGTATACGGTGGTCTCGTGTTCACTTTAAAGTTGAGAACTTGCCTTGGGAAACGAAGAGTTCTCTCGTCTGCTTGAACAAAAAGAAGCTTTTTGTCGGCTTGGACTTTTGTAGAAATCCTTCAAAGTATCGGAAGGTTATAAGATCTCCTCTCATTTGGGCTCTTAGAATTTTTATGCTTCCGTAATCCCCTTCGATCCCCTTTAGCTTCTCGCCAAGAAATCCTCCGAGTCTTTTCTGTTCTTCCGACCACAAAGTCTCCAACTTTTGCTACTCATTCTTGAGGATTTTCGCCATGTCTGAGCAGATTACAAAGTGGTTGCCTTCGAATTGGGCAAGAAAAACTCGAGGCCTTGAAGAAGATGGGAATGCTCCCAGATAGGAATCGATTAATTGGAGACCGCGATCGGAGAGCATTTTCCGAGCCGTGAAGATGGCGAAATCCTGTTTTCTTGCCTACATCGAATGTGGGCCGAGATTATCGGTACACAAATTCCTCCTCCGCGTTTTTGAACATTACGGGTGGAATTGGTGAATTTGGCCCCAAATTCGATCGCAAATATTAGTATTTTCAGATATTTGTGCGAGGCATACCGGGAATACAACCGAACTTGAAGCTCTTTAGTTATTTCTACCGCATGGTGATGGGAAAATCATGCAAAATCTGAGGCGCTCTCGGGAATGCACATTGCGCCTTCATGACGGAAGGCCGATGAGTACATCTTCATGTACGCGAAATCTTCGTGGTCGTCATGGAAAAAGTCTCGGTTTTACATGACGGTTACGAAGACGATGGCCTCTACTCACGAACTAGAGCAAGTGAAAACTCCAAGTGGAAGGAAACCGTAAAGAAGACAGGATAGTCAAGAGATGGGCGGATGCCATCTACGACTTGCGTAGTCGAGGCTTGACTTCGTGGCATGTGGTGAAGGATTTTACCCTTCGCCAGATTAGCCCATTGAAGCTCCTGACTCATTCCCCGCTCTGGTGCCTTGATCGTGATGAAGCTACCTCGTAAGGTGGTAAGTCTTTGAGATAAATTCGATCGGTATTTTGATTTGATAAATGTATTACCTTAAAATCTGTCTATTCTTCCTTCATTAAAGTTCTTACCCTCGGGAAGTTAGAGAACGAGTCAGCCGATCTGCAAGGGGAGCTCGGAGAAAAGGCCAATGCCCCAAGATCTTAGCCGCAACTCCTATTGAAGGAGATCGGCAAGGCTTAAGGTAATTTATTAAATTCCTTTTACCATGTATATACATATATTCCACCAGATCTCCAATCGTGCTTTATATTTGCAAATCGGTCGGATTGCGAATCATACAACTGGTGAGGATCAACGCCCCACCTTGGTTCCGACCGAGTCGTGCCTCGAGGCACTTGAAGGAGATGAATCCTCGAGGTAATAGAACATTTTGGAGTCATATATGTACGAAAATTTTTTAGATAAAGGATTTCTTCACCTAATCAAATTTGTTCTTTGATTTAGGTGGATAAGTTCAAGGCCCGCAGAATGTAATCAGGAGGTCAGACTCCAGAGTGGTCGTGCACGACCTTACGGTTGTTATCAAACAATCGATATGGAGATTGAAGAAACCACTCCTCCCACCGGATAGTCGAATGTGGACCTTGACGAACCGGTCGAGGACATAGCTTCCGACATCTTGTTGGAGGATGTGAGGGTTCCAATAAACCCCGCCGTCCGTAACCAAAGAAATTGGAAGAGAAGAAAAGGAAGGCTAGCGGCACATATTTCTCTTTGGCTGCTTTTGAGTCAAATCCCGAAATTAACAAGGTATGTACAAATGAAAGTGATCGATAAGTATGTATCTTTAATAATTCCTTGATGATTTGATATTTTGAACTTCCCATCTTGGTTTGCATAGGTCTTCGGTGTTCCGGCCATTTCCACTGTGTTCTTCCCGAGGACTCGCACTGTGGAAGTTCCTCGATCAGAGCACTTCTCGTGACAAAGTTCCCGAGGAAGTAGTGGTCAAGAAGCCCCGAGCAGTGACAAGGGCAACGGCCGAGTTGGATCCTTTGGTGATTGAAACCCCTTCAGGAGGTAGATGCTCGAGAGGTCTCAACAGGTTCCGATCACTGCTGATAACCCTTCCCAACCTAACAAGTTCCCTTTTCATCCCCGATTCATCGAGGATAAGGAGCTTGATGAGGCGTGGCAGAAAGTATCGGATACTCAGCTCAAGATGCACCCTGATTTGATTTTTGCCGGTTATAATGACCAGGCAATTCGGGTAAGTATTCTACGACCAGTTACATAACTCTTTTTTACAAAGTTTATAAGGAACTTAAGAAAGAGAATGCTAATTGTGTAGCATTTGGTCGAGAACTTTGTTTGGATCGGAGGATGACCAAATGAAGTTAAGGACTTGGAGCAAAAGCACTCCGAGTTGGAAAGTAAGAACTTTTCCTTTAAACTTCGCTTTCTTCTTCAATACTTTGCTCCTCTACAATTATTCTCCTTATCGCATTCGATAGATCTGGAGAAAATAAAAGAGGAGGTTGTGGTCGAGAAAGCCAAGACAGCCTTTTCTTGAAGAAGAAATAAAGCTAAGGATCACTCATTTGTCAAGCAAGTTCATTTAAGGACCGTTGATCGTCAAGCAACGACTCAAATATGAAACACTTAGCAAAACAAATAAAGGTAATATGTCGTAAACTTGATTTTCCTTCAATGATGCTTGTGTTCATTAATCGACGATTTGTTTTTGCAGAGCAAATGCAAATGCTAAATGAGTAAAGAAAACTCAAATTTGAGCAGATAAGGAGGCGCTCTTGCTCAAAATATTGATGAAAAGATTCATACTTTGAACAAGATGATCTTTGATTTGGGATCAGATCAAGCGTGCCTATCTTAAGAGATCCAATAGAGAAAATGAACTATTTGGGTCAACTTCTAGGGATCTTAAAGTTTCGGTCAAAACTACTCGGATTTAATTATGCCTAGGCCCTAAAAACAGTGTTGCAGTGGAGTTAGTTTTGCTTTGGCAAAACTGAAAGCTTCCGACCCTCCATTGATCTCCAAGCTGTTAAAGATGACTTCAATCGCCCACTGAGGAGGCTACCAAGTTCATGGAAGAACTCAGCCACTTTGAGATATAGTTGTAGAGGAGATGGAGGTCTAATCTCCGACAAGCAAGAGTTAGGCAGGAATATTTCTTAGAGTAGGTTCCTGCAAGTGTAAAAATATTTGAATATCTATGAAAATACATTTTTATGTCATTGACAAAGCTTTTGTTTATCCTGCTTGACTTTTTAAAATTCTCAGATATTTCCTAGCCCCGATCGCTTGATAGTAGAAGAACGCATCGCATGCTAAAGGAGCCAAGAAAGAGAATAAAAAGAGGTCATAACCATGTATGTGAGTTTTTGAAGGTATGTTTGGACATGTAAGACAAAATCGATCGTGCAAAGATTAGGAAATCAAATGTGGTCAGGGAAAGTATGATTTCGACTAGTTATAGATCTTTGTTTGTCATAATGGAAATACCAATCAAAAACACTATATATGGTCGGAAAAAGACTTTGTCAAACTTGACATAAGAAGAAATGCAAATATGTATGCAACAAATTATAAGTGAACTTTGTTTATATCTATTGTCCCATAACTGTGGAACTAATGCTAAGACTCAAGGCATACGACACATTTCTTGAAACGTGTTCAAATTTCAGATCCGATCGTAGCGAGGATCGAAGAAAAGAACCGTCGCTAGGAAGCTCCTTCCAGCAAGGTGACCACGCGTAAAAAGGAGAGACTTCGACTAGGAGGCTTTCCGTGTCCCACCAAGAGCTGACAAGAATAGACCGAATCGTGAAATAATGAAGCATAATCTTCAAAATCGTAAGCATATCATTCATGAGATAGGTAGTTGTGTGGTGCTCGATTACTCATTTTCTTAAAAAAGAGTGTAGTCGCGTGGGAATCATTTGAAAAAATGCTCACGACTAGGACCATAGAGTATCGAGATCCTTATAAAGGATATCGGAGAGAAAAATGTCTTCTCCCACTGCACTAACAATAATAAACCACTGTAATGTAGGTGTATATATATAAGCAAGGTTGCACTTCTTAATTAATTAATGAATTTAATGAAATTGAAATTGAAAGAAATGAAAGAATGAAAATTAAACATAGAACTTACGCAATTGATCGATGTTCCAAGAATTTGACAAAATTTGCCCATCGACATAGCCAACAGACGGAACCCGGTCGGGTTACTTCGACCACGCAGTAAGGACCTTCCCATTTAGGAGAAAGTTTATTGCGATTTGTTTGGCTCAATTTTTCTCGAGAACCAGATCACCTACAAAGAAGGTCTGCGAGGTCGCACCTTACGACTATGGTACCTTCGCATGGCTTGTTGGTAGACCGCCGATCGCATAAGGGCTTGGTTTCATCGTTTTCAAGGAAATCGACGCTGCCGAAGTCGTTGCTCATTCTCGATCATTTTCGTCAAAACGATCGATTCGAAAGCAGAGCCAATTTTGAGTTCGGAGGAAGCATGGCTTCAAAGACCATAAACCAAAAAGAATGGAGTTTCACCGTCGCACGATCGGTCGTGGGTTCGAACGCCCATAACACGTAGGGAAGTTCTTAACCCAAGCGCCGACCGCTTGATTAATCGGTCGAATACTCGGCGCTTGATCCTCGCATAAGGATACCATTAGCTCGCTCAATCGCTCCGCTGCTCGCGGATGTGCAATGTAAGCAAAATGAATTTTGACACTAAGTTCATCGCAGAACTCCCGGAATTGATCGCGGAGAATCGGGAACCATTGTTCCGTGATGATACGATCGGGTACACCAAATCGCGTGATCACATTTTTCAAGAGAAATCTTTAGCGGCCTCGCTTGTTATTTTAACAACCGGCTCGGCTTCAATCCATTTTGTAAACGTGTCAATCATGACGAAAGGAATTCAAGCCCCGGTGCTCTTGGGAAAGGTCCTGTAATGTCTAGTCCCAAAGTTGCAAAAGGCCAAGAAAGAGGAATTGTTTGTAAGGCTTGTGCTGGCTGATGTACTTGTCGACTATGAAACTGACATTGTACACACTTCGTCACAAGCTCTTTTGCATCATGAAGGGCAGTTGGCCAGTAATAGCCTTGCCGGAAGGCTTTACCGACCAGGGTTCTGTAGGAATGGTGTGCTCCACAGACGCCTTCATGGATTTCGGTTAGCAATCTAATGCCATCCGCTTGAGATATGCATCTCATCAACACTCCATGAGATCCTCGCTTATACAAGATACGCTCGATTAGAGTGTATGATTTGGCTTTTCGTGCTATACGATCGCCTCTACATCATCTTCTCGAATTGTGTCATGTCAAGATAATTGTAGATCGATGTCATCCGATCTCTACCGTGATCGTGTGAAATACCAATCGTCAACGACTGTGGAGCATCCATGTTTCCTTGATTAGTTTGTTCAACTTGCAAAGAATCATGTATGTTCTCAAGGCTCAACTACCGAGGGTGAATTGAGTTGCTCGAGAAAAACTCCGGCGGGACGGCCGACCTCGTGGAGGCCATCCGCGCTAACCGGTCCGCCAGAAAGTTTTCCTTTCTAGGAATATGTTGATCCGAAAACCAAGAAGTGCTTTTCAAGTTTTCGTATTCCGCCAGATAAGATGACATCTTGGTACTCGAGCATTGATACTTTTTCCCCACTTGATTCGCTACTAGTTGAGAATCGCCTTTCACTAGTAATCATGCGAATCCCGAGCTTAACGAGTCGCCGAGTCCCGCCAAGAAACCTTCATATTCGCCACATTATTGGTGGCGTGAAAATTTAACCGATGGCGATTTGATGTGTTCGCCAAGAGGGATATCAAGACCACTCAATTTCGATCCTTGTAACATCAAGGAACCGTCGAATACATTGTCCACTGTCGTGGTGTTCGTATCGGGTCCTTGGGTGGGTTCAGGTTTGTCCATTCGCAATGAATTTCGCTATTGCTCGACTTTATTGTCTGTTCGTGAAATAAAATGGAGATCAAACGCCCTAGCTCGACCGCCCATTTGGCTATTCGTCCCGATGATTCCTCGTTTCAAGGACTTGACCAAGGGATATCCGTAGGTACGACCACTTTGTGGGCTCGAAGTAGTGCCTTAGCTTCCTTGAAGACATAAGGAGGCCATAGAGCAACTTTTGTACTGTGGGTATCTTTCCTTTGGTCCATGTAAGACTTCGCCACGTAATAGACCGGTCGTTGGATATTATTCCTTTCTACAACCAAGACACCGCTAACTCGTGCGTGGTGTTGCCGCCACGTAAATTAGCAATGTTTCTCCGATCTCGAGAAACTAAGACCGGTTACTCAGAAGGTACTTTTTGAGTTCCTCAAAGGCATCGCTTGCCTCTTTAGTCCACTCGAAACTCCCATGTTTCCAAGAAGTTTAAAGAAAGGTAATCCTTTTTCCCTAATCTTGCTATGAACGCTTAACGCCGCCATCTGACCGATTAGTTTTGGACTTCCTTCTTGGTCTGAGGGCGATCCGGTCGATGGCCGCAATTTTTGCCGGATTAGCTTCAATACCTCTAGTCAAACTAGGAAACCAAGCGGTTTTCAAACAGTAAACTCCAACACACACTTTTCCGGATTTAACTTGAGGTTATGTCTTCTCAAGTTGTTAAAGGTTTCTTGTAAGTCAGAATGTGGTCGCTTGGCGTTGGTGGTCTTTACGACTGATCACAACATAAGCTTCTAGATTCCAACCGATTTGTGGACTAAAAGTTTTTTGCATCAACCTTTGAAAAGTTGCACCAAAGATTTTTGAGACCAAATGGCATCTTAATATAACAAGAAGTACCATATGGGGTGATGAAGGAAGTTTTCCTCATCTTCTTTACACATACTAATCTGGTGGTACCTCAATAAACTTAGTAACTCGCACCCGTAAGTAGAGTCTACTAGTTGATCAATGCGGAAGGGAAAGTCATCCTTCTGACAAGCTTTATTAAGATCTGTAAAGTCGATACACATTCGCCATTTCCCATTATTTTTCCTAACCATTACAGATTAGCAAGCCACCGTGGGTGGTTGACTTCACGAATAAATCCCGCCTCGAGAAGCTTGTCAATCTCCGATCGATTGCTTCCTTCCGATCGGGTGCAAAACGTCGAAGTTTCGCTGATCGGTTTTTATCGCCGAGAGCAAGCCTGTGCTCGATCACCTCGGGGACTCTGCATATCGGACGCTGCCAAGCAAACACGCCTTGATTTGCTCGGAGGAAGGAGACGAGCAACTCTTCCTATTTAGGGTCGAGTCTTGCCCCACCGTAATCTTGTGGGCGGTTGATCTGGTTGTCCGACCCATGTGACGACTTGACGCCGTCCCGAGAAGCGCTTTTGTCGAGTAGTACCTACTTGGTCCGGTCGGATGGTTTGGGTGTCATCTTTGGCTTCAGTGTTTGACTCGCATGGGAGACGGATTAACCTCTCTCGGTCGGAAGTTCATCAACCAAAGGCAAAGGATTTCGATCGCATCGTAAGCCATTTTCGATCTCCTCGGTGTGATGACTCCTTCGCCCCGCATTTTCAAACTTTGATAACCGTAATGCGTGGCTATCAAGAATTTTGCTAATGCTAGTCGATCGAGGATTCCGTTGTATCGCGGATTCAAGTTTACTACATCAAACGGGATCTTCTCTGCTCGAAATTGTCGTTTTCCAAACGCCACCGAAGGAAACTTGTCCTATCGGTTTAGCGGTAGAACCCTAACTATGCCATGAAAAGCATATTTCATGTGTTTCACCTTTGACATGGGGACTGATTTCTTCTAAAGCTCCTACAAATAATATATTCAAGGAACTACCCCATCCACTAAGACCCGATTAACCCGACAATTATTAATAGTTGGTTCAACGACGATGGGGAACCTACCCGGCCGAGTCGATGGATGGTGCAATCGTCTTTTGTCAAGGAAATTATGTGTCCGACCACTTCGAGTGCTTGATTACGCTTGGAGATTCGACGAGGTTGACCTCCGCCCATGGCCTTCAGATGACGCCCGACTCAGATGAAGAAGATCCTCCAAAAATCATGTTGTTGTGTGTTGGGGATCCCGGTACTCCATCTCCTCGCCGCCATCCTTGTCCTTTTGGAGCTCGTTTCTCCATGTTCCTCAGACATAGAAATGGTCCTTACCCGCATAATAATCCTCCGCTTTCTTACGCCAGACACGAAAGCGCAGATCATGCCCTCGTTTGGTGAAGTGGACACCACTTCTTATTCGTCTGAATCCTTCGGTCGGAACTTTTGCTTTGCTTCGACCAAGCATAGTCCTTCTTGCCCTTCCCGATCTTGTCCGAACGGCGAGGACTTCTTTGTCGTCGGTCCGCGGTTCTTTTTCTTCTTGAGAGACTTCTTGTTCTTTTTCTCCCGCTTGTCCGCATCGGTCGGGGAATCTTGTCTTCCGATCGATGGCTTCACACCACTCGATTGCTTCACTAGCAAGGGCATATTTGTCCGCCATATCAAAAAGCTCAACGGTTGTTCTTGGAGGGTTCATTGCTATGTCCTTCGTGAAACCGCCGATTCCTTAGACCTGCTTTTAAAAGCCCGAATAACAGAGGACTCGCGACTTCGGTATAGAGTTATGAACCTGGCCGAACCTCTTGATATATTGACGTAAAGTCTCATCGATCCCCGCCGGATTCTCGTGGAGATCGTCCTCCTTCCTGTAAGGCCAGACGCACTCGAAGTTGGCAATCGAAGATCACAGAGTTGTTCCTAAGTATATATGGATCCGACCGTAAGTTTAACAACCACGATCGGGTAGACCTTCGAGCACGGTGGGTAAATAGTTGGCCATTACATTCTCATCGCCACAGCAGCCTCGATAGCGGTGGTATATATTTGGAGAAATTCCAATGGGTTTTGAGTTCCATTGAATTTGTCCAAGTTGGCTTGATCGGAACGGCTAGGCTAACGCACGCCTTGGAGCCCAGCAGAGAAGGCTCGACAACCTCGTGATTGATTCATGGCGTCTTCTCCGAAGGTGTCGGGATTGTAATCGGCCGGAGACCGATCCCTAAGATTGGAACGCTGGAACTCCGGTAGTCGATCCGGTCGTGGACATTGATATGATGTCCACGCATCGCCACTTGGTTCAAACGATGTCGGAGATCGTTAGGTCCTAGTGGTGGTTCTTCTCGACGCTTGGGGGAGTATCCTCTTGAAATAGCCTTCTCCCTCGTGACTCCTTGGTCGGAATCGCCGAGGAGGTCTTGGTATCGATCGCTCTGGTATGACCATGTCCCCTCACCGAGGAGGAGCGCTGGGACGAAGTCCTAGTCCGACTTCCTCAACCCCTCTGTTCTCGATACGCCTGCTCGCGCATGGTCTGCTGGAGAATTTCGGATACCGACCTACGAGTTGTATTAAAATTAGGCGTTCTCGCTAGAGCAGGATCGAATTATTTAACATGTTTTGAATACGCCGCAAGTTTTAGATAGCTATCGAAGGTCTCGTGGTTCATCTTGGTCGAGGTGTACGCCGTCTCAACCTTCCCCGACCTTCGGATTTGTTCGGTCCCGCTACCACTCTGGGTGGGCAAATGCGCGCGAGTTAACCGATTGACGCCGATTAGTTCCGCTGTTCTCCGGAAGTTGGTGCTTGACGGCCCGGATCATCTCTAACAACACGTGATGGCGTGGTAGAGAGTGTAGGATCGCGCAGGCATCTTGATCTTCATCTCCGATCGCGTTGACCTCGTGCTTCCAAAGATTGATCTTCCGATGAGCTTCCATCGTAATTAATGGAGAGCTTGTCGATTGCTTCGCTGTAATTTTCCACGATGGAGATCGGTCGGAGATGAGCACTTCGAGGTCTTCACCGATCCGATGAACCGCCGATCGATGTCGAGTGTGATCATCCCCACATGGCCTACGACCACTGGAGGTTTTATCGACACCGCTATCAGTGACGGCTGACTCTGGAATTGCCGGTCAAGGAGAGTATCTTTCACCATGATTTCATCAATGGTATATAGTTTTCGGGTGATGAGGTGAAACTTTTTCACTGTTTCACGGCCGAAAAGGCCGGGCTTGAGAGATCCTCTAGCATTCGAATCGGTCGAACGGCGGTTCTCCGGTTGCGCCACCGTAGTGGCGGCGCATCTTCATCCATCCGTCGACTCGCTAACGCCGGCGACGCGGCGAGCCGGGCGGAGGAGGATGAGGAGGATGACTGCCATTTTCTTCCATGGCGCGGATACATCCTTCCATGTCGAGGTTGGCGAGTCCGCCAAATCGAACCGATTTTCTCATCCCAAACTCTGCATAGTCGCATGAGCGATTGCGAGTTTTTGGGCGAGGATTTTCTTGAGCGAAAAAAAATTTCTTCAGAAACTTACGCCTTCTTCCCCACGGACGGCGCCCAATTGTCGACGATCGAATCGCCGATCTTACGAAAATAAACGAGGAAAATGACGTGGAATATCCGGAATGGAATGGGGTCGCTTTATTTATATGAACTGGATTTACAAGATGTGGCTAAGTACTACCCTGAATTACATCGAATGGAGGAATGCTTAACCGGGCAATCAGACTTAGAATATGAGTCTAAGGCTGATTATCTAGCTTCTAATTCCACCGCTTAGGCTTCTGTGCATATCTTTGCCTTGGCCTTGTTTTGTGTGTCGCCTATCGTCTCCCTTCTTGTCTCTTGTGCTTCACCTTTAAATAACTTCCAAGAGGTGGCGATTACTCTCGGAGAAGACGCCCTCGTGAAGCGCTACGATCGGTTTGAACGGTAGAGAAGTTAGCAATGTGCTAACTTCCTTGCGTTGCTTGTGAAAAGCTTAACCGTAGGGTGGTTAATAGTTAGTGTCTCGGGGTTGTACCATCGCATGGTTTGGAACGATAACACGGTTCCATTCATCATACGATAAGAAATACCGATTCAAGAATTTTACGAAGCGGTTATCCGGTGGGATTAGGCACAAAGCCTCATCCAGGCAGTGGTACCCATTAAGTAACCTTCGAATACTAACGACCGTGGAGGTCGCGGCCTTAGGGTTACGACCATGAAGACGTATGGTCTTTTATTATATATTAAAATAATACATAGATGTTTTAATCCTCGTCAAGTATGATCTACAAGTGGGTCCTTATCACTTATGACCAGCTCGTATCTCTATACGACCAATTCATATATTGTCATGACCCGTCCGTAACTCCTTACGACCAATTCATGATCAATAGTGATCATGTTTGACCAGCCTACGACTAGCTCGTATCTCCATACAACTAGTCCGTATCTGCTTGAACTGAAAGACCTTCTCGTGTATTCTCCCTTTGCCTCAAGATATCTGGTTGAACTCCAGGTGAGATATATGTCATCCATGGACTGTTCAATACTTTCTCGATCAAGTGTTGGATAACTTCACGTGGTCGAACACTTTGACCACTAGTGGCATGGCCATGCAATTTCTTTATCTGACCACATCGAGGGGCCCAGAGATATCTCTCCTGTTATGTTAGGAGGGGCAAATCCCATATCTAACTAGTCACATTCCTCTGCATTTCATAGCATACCCAAAAAGCTACCTTTATAACTACCCAGTGCACTATTACATATGTAGGAAGCCATGCTGATTTCAAGTTTAAGGATTATACATCATCAATACTTGAGACCAACTGACGACACATAAAATCATAACAATCTCAATAGTGTCTTAAGGTGGGTCAATCCAACCCCATGTTCTCCAACATATGTTCACATTATTGATTCAATATCCCTATATTCATGACCGGTGAAACATGGTCATCAATCAATACATGTGCTGGTCGATAAGTCACTAGTGTTTTGACTAGTGACATCCGATTAGGGATACATTTAGAACGACATCATATAAGTTAAAAGAGTTTCACCAACAAGTCACATACTTGTTAATCTTTATAATCGATGATTCATTCAAGGAACATAATAACATTTATTCAATAACTCATAAACATAGATGTGATACAATCATCTCCATGATTGCCTCTAGGGCATATCACCAACACAGACAATGCTGACAAGGTCAACAATGGAGGCAGAACTCACAGCATTAGACACAGCCACTGTTGAGGCAAAATGTCTACGAGAACTATTGATGGATTTACCGGTGGTTGAAAAATGAATTCCAGCTATCCTTGTGTACTGGGATAACCAAATAGTTATCATCTAGGTGACAAGCGCAAAGGATAATATGAAATGCTCAAGACATGTGAAAAGGCGGTTGAAGTCTGTCAGAAAATTGAGAAACTCCGGAGTAATAGCTGTGGATTATATCCAAACAGCTAAAAATCTGGTAGATCCCTTTACAAAGGGACTATCATGGAATGTGATTGAAGTTGCATTGAAGAAGATGGGAATGAGACCCACATGAGTTACACACAGTGGTAACCCAAACCTATGTGATCGGAGATCCCGTGAAATAGGCATAGGGAAAAACAAACTGTTGGGTAACAGTAGAGTACATTCTTACTTTATATCTCACTCTGTTGGAGATACAGTACTCTAATTACCATAAGGTAGGATGACTTTCTCTTAATGTGTTCCGAGGCTTAACAGCAAAATACCGTTCTACATGGTATTCGTCTAAGAACACACCTATATGAGCCCAATTGATGGTTGCAGTCCATGAGATGTGGGTGATCACTAAGAAGCTCATGAAGAGACACATGAGTATGACCTATATGCTCCACCCTAGCCAATTGGCGGCCAAGTGTCGGACCTAGGAGTAACACCCCCAAATCCTTTGTGTATTCTACACTAGTCTCTAGAACAGTAGCTAGTGTACACAGTAAACAAATGTAGTAACATCCATAATTCGCACAACTTTATTAATAAATATCAGAGTTTATTACAAGAAAGGTTTACAAACCAACAATAAAGAACACAACGGAAGATGAAGAAGAAGTAGTAGAGCCCAGCTAATCTGCTATAGATAATCGACTGGGGTAGCGGTAGTGAAGTCCTTCTCCTTTGAACAACATCTTATTAAGCAAGGGTGAATACAAAAATGTACTCCGCAGGTTACACCCAATAACAGATCATAATGCATGCAGGGATATATAAAGGAAGGCTTATATGGTTATTTGTGCAAAAGCAATGTTTGGCATTTTAAATACATTTACTAAGTTTCAAAGAAGTTTAAATTATATCTAAAATTGAATTTAATTTTAAATGCCAAATTAGTGCATCGAAACCTCCATACACTTCTGGTGAAGGACTAACCCCATTACACCAAGGCTTTCTGCCCATATTTCCCCAATTGGATAAACATATCCAAAATCATTTGATAAAATCTTTTGAAATCAAAACCAAAGTCTAACTTTGAGTGGCTTTGCTCAGCATGTCCATGACCGTAGACACGACTATTTGAATAGTTTTACACTCTGCAGAAGTTGTACAACTTTACCCAGAGAGATAATCAACTTTTAATGCTCGTCTAACACACTTTCGTAGGTGCACGACTACGTGATTATCACAAGGCCTTTACAATGCATCATCCCAAAGTAGTCATGCCCACTAAGGTTTCACTTCCTTTGGACTAAACCATCTGTCGGAAGCCCCTCTTGCGCCATGTGAGAATAAATAAAAGTAGGTCATTCTGACATCCACACATCAACATGGCACAACTAACAGTAGAACGCTGCAAAATATTTAGCCAGATCTATCCCATACCAGACTTGTGGTAGTACGGATTGGCTTTGCAAAATGCAGCTCGAAGACCGGTCCTTAACTAGCTTGGGCGACTTCCAAAAATAACCAGAGAGCCTCAACCATTCAATGAATTGAGCCTATTCATAATCTCGCACCCACCAACTATCCATTTCGCCCAAGTCCAAAACAATTTTATTTTTAAAAGTCATTTATAAACTTCTATGGCACACTAATGCTATGGATACAATTTAAACCCCATTTGATTCTTGGTTGTAAATTTCCAAATCAAATATTTCAGGTGTAGGCATGGCTAAGCTTAACTTTTCCTAAAATATTCTAGTTCATACTGTTGTACCAACTAGATTTTATCTAAGGTGACAAGGTATGTCTAATTCAATGTCAAAGATGGCTATACATTGTTAATGGGAATAACTATAATTTTAAAACAAGATTTTAAATTAAATTGAATACAAATAAGCATGCAATACTACCTTAAAACCAAATTTAAATAATTTGAAATACTGGGATAAAAAATGAACAAAGGATGTAACTTGCCTTGCTCAATTAATTGTTGTTCTGAAACGGAGTTGAAATCTAGCTCTCCAAAGTCGTCAAAATCTATACGTGAAAACAAGCCAAATTAAAAAAATTCTAAAAAAATTCAAATAAATTAGGTTTTGGGAGATAGATATTGAATTTAGAAATTTGAATCACATGAATCAGAGTTTGAACGAAGGAGAACTGACTCTTGGAAGATTGAAATTAACATGAAATGATAGAAATGGATTTTTAGAATTTGTGGAATTATTTTTCTAAAGGAAAATACACTTATTACGTCAGCGAGGATTTTTTATTTTTGGCAGAATTATTTTTCGTAAAGAAAATGGAAACTAGTCCCTAACAAGTGGGCCCTGGTCCATAGACCAGGTGCACGAGATTTGTGCTTGGTCCACGGTGGAACATCTCACAACACAGTGTCGGCCGCCACACAAGCATGACACGTAGGCAGCCATGTAATACCCCAAATTTCGATTAGAGAAAATAGTATTCGGGAGGGGGAAACTTATTCAATTTCGCGTGCATCAAAGTTTAGGGTTGGAGTTGGACTCAAATTCTATTTTTCTTAGCGCTTTTGGACTTTGGGCTCTTGGCCTATTGTGTAGTGGCCTCTAGTGGGCCCCATGTGGAATAGAAGGGGTGCCCTTAACCCTAGCTACCCACTGTTCTCCCCTGGTGAAATCCTCCACCGTGGCGCTCCCTGCTCCGTGCTCCTCCTCTCCTTCATCCTTCATTACCACACCAACTCCCCCAAGGATGGTTTTTTCTCTGTTCTCCTGGCAAGACAATGCCTACTCCTCGTCGCCGCGGATCGCCGTCCGCCTTTAGCCGGTCATACCACATCTCAACCAAGAATGCTTCCTTCGCCGATCGGGCCGCCATTGCGCCTCTTTTCTCGCCATCGATTGGTCCAAAGCCCTCGGTTGCCGCCTGTTGTCGCTGTCGCCGTCGGGCACGACCTTGCGCCGATCAAGATCTGCTCCTCCTAGCTCGTTCCTCTCGGCCCGGCGCCTCCTCGCGCTCCTTTGCTGCGCGGCGCTCCGTTCTTGGCCGCCGCCGCCATGCGGCGCCTGCGTGTTCAACACAGCACTGGTGGCCCCCCGCTACCGCCGCCGTTCCTCTCATTGCCGAGTTGAGCTCGTCACCAAACCCCACGGTCAAACCTAGCCTCCTGCTGCGTGATTCGCCACGCGCGGGATGCATCGTCTGGCAGATCGGGAGTGGAGCGACCACGGCAAGGTGATGTAGTGATTCGTTGCTTTCCTAATTAGTCTTGTTCGCTTATCTACCGATTGAGTGAATGTCCATCCATCACGTGTTCGATGAAATGTGTAGGCCAAGGGCTCTACAAGGAGGGACCGCCGAGGTCCGATTCTCGGCCTATCTGCCGACCTTCTTGGCATCCTGTCACGGTGTTCGGAGCTCAAGCGGCACCAAGAAGGAGAAGTCATCCTATGGTCGAGGAGCTCTGGGCGTTCGCCTACTCCATCTTCGCAGCGTCTCCATGACAAGGCCATCCAAGCAGCTCGACCGAGCTCCGTGAATGTCGTCTGCGTGTTCTATCCGGTGATCTCGTGACGCTCAACATGGTTGAAGATGACACTAGCATTCCTACCAAGGTTAAGTTTCCTATTCTTCGAGAATTCTACCGTCATGTCTATAGCCGTGATTGGCGGTTCATGGTTTCAAGGGTTGATTATATGGGCACTTTTCAGGTTACATTTGCTTTTGGTGAAAACTCGCAAGGTGATCATCATAGTGTATAAATAGATTAAAGTGGTTGGTCTGGGAGTTGATGCGATATGTTGCCTAGGCCATGTAATCTATATTTTTGTATGAAGTTCATGCTTATTAGACAAGAGATTAAAACTGATCTTGTGATGTTAGATTCTGTAGATCACTATCCACCTTCGTCAATGAGCAACATAATTATTGTGCAAAATGTTTTGTGAGTTGAGCCAAAGCATCTACTGGTGTGTTGGAGTTGCTTTTATTCTGGTACCTTATGACTAGCCTAATTAGTTCTTTTAGTAAGCTTGCTCATGGGGCTTCTAACCTAGGAGCTCACTGCCCTGCTTAGACACAACCCAGGAAGTATGTTTGGGGGATTTAATCCATCTGTTGTATGAAATTCCAGACTTCTGGGATCCTTACTTTCTCTAGGTTTTTTTGTTTGGATTTTGAGGAATTTTAGGGAATGAATTGTTCATGCTTTTGTTTAGCATGTTGTCTAGCTTGAGTAGATTGAGGGTTTAAACATGGGTTATGGGAAATCGATGTAGAACGCAGCGAGTAATGTCTTGTTATGCATGGTTGATTGATGCCTAGTACCATTCTTGGTTACCAGGTGGTGGTGAACCCCCGATGCTAGAGCGTTCCGCCTATCGTCTTCTGTCTCACGGTTGAGGCAAGTGCAAGTATTATTATTGAGTTGTTATATTATATACTTGATGAATGCCATCGTTGATTGATGTTGATTGTTGCTTGGTAATGTTGATGAGCCTAAATACCATAGTTTAATGACGATGCTTACTACTTGGGAATGTTTATATGATGCTGCACGCTAATGTTTACATGATGATGCGTACACGTTATTGTTTATATGGTGATGCTTGCATGATAATGGTTATATGTTGATGGCAAGAATGATGGGACAAGGTGAGTAATGAGGCTACCTTGTTAATGATGAATCATGATAATGATAATGGACATGCGATTTACATTTCGCATGTTCATTTCTAAACCTTGACTACGTGGTAGCCAAGGGTCATTTCCTTGAGATCCCGTGGCCCCGCATTGGGCGGGACTCGTCCCCACACTTGCGAGTGTGGGCTTTGAGTCCCTGTGCCTAAAGGGCACAGGCTTAGAGTATGTATCGACGGATACATACTCAGCATTACCGGTAATTGCAAAGAAGTGAAGTATTTTGCATTCATAGCATATTCAATGCACTTCTGCATAAGTTATTGAATTTGTTGTTTAGCATATGATGCTGGCTTAAGAGATGGATTGTGGTATATAAGGTGGTTGTTCAGGTGGGGATTGTTTAATCCCTTTGATTACTTATGACGCTGTCATAAGAGATGGATTTGAGGTAATTAGTGTTGTATTCATGACGGAATTGTTTGTTCCCTTCGACTGCTTATGATGCTATGTTTGATTTGCCCTTGCACTTTGCTGAGTCGTCGTCTCACACTTGCTGTGTTGTGCTTGCTAGGTACCTCTCGAGGCAGCGACATGCATGGGAAGGGGTAGACTTGGTGCACGTCACATAAACACAACTCACACTGAATAACCTAAGCCAATTATCCACAAATTCATACTATTGATAATTGCTTTAGTTTCAATTTTGTGGCCATCCTTCGTGGTGGATGTTTTAATGGTGGTCATGGATGACCTATGTATGTTCTTATTCATTTGTTGATTTAGTTCATTTAATTCTCGTGATGGGTTAGAATGTTTGGTTGATGGTTTATTGAGATGATGAAATTAATTGGTTCAGTAGAGTCTCAATAATTTGTAATAGTGGTGATTAGTAGATTATGGATGCCCTTTTTATTATGCTATAGTTGTTTAGCTTATCCTGGTTGTCCCTTGGTGATTCATTAAATTGGATGACTTGATTGCTAAATGATGTTATTTTAAACTGTTTGAACCTCCGGTATAACTATCTATACAAAGGAGGTTTTGCCGGATTTTAGAGAAATATCTTAGTTCTATTTGGTTAAAGTATTATTGTTTGAAAAAAATGGTTGAAGTAGTAATGGCTTAATGATCCTCGTATGGACTCTTAATAGAGTTATCTTAATTGATTCACTATGATTGGATGATTGAGATTGATTTGTTAACGAATTCTGATTCAATTCTTATATTCGCTCTACTAGATATTGATCTTTTCATGTTATTATTATAAAGATGGTTGAGATTATTCCGTACTGTTGTGGTATGTTAGTCTTTTAGGTAACATCTTGGCTTTCTTATAGCCAGGGTGTTACAAGCCACGTGGATGCCAATACTGACCTGACCATGACGTGGCATGCCACGTGGCAGCCACATTGGCATGAAAGAGGCGGCGGCTCGGTAACCCATGGTTCTAGCGAACGGTGACACAACGGAGGGCGGCAAGGGGCGCACCCTGAGAGGGGGATGCGGGGAGGGAGATGCTCACCTCGGCGGTTGTTGGGTGCGCATTGATCATCGGCGATGAGGAGATAGGCGGCGGCGTGTTCGGGCCCGCGCCGGGGAGGTTGCTCTGGTGGTGCTTTGGCGGTGAGGGCGCATGTGGCGTAGAACGCGTCGAGGTGAAGCCAGCAGTGAGGTCGATCGTTGCAAAGCTCCACAGGAGGCGGGGCTAATGGCGGCGGGGTCGCTTGCGGCCAGCAGTAGGGAAATCGCGATTGCAGTGAGGATAAAGGGAGAGAGGAGGGGGAGGCTTTGGGGGTGGGATGATTAGGAGGGGCACCTCATGCTCCCTTTTATAGGGGCAGAGAATGACAGAGGTGGGAGATTGCCCAACGAGGTTTGTAGCGGCCGTTACACAATCTCGGTGTAAACGCGCATGAATGAGGCGGGGGAGGGGGGGGGACAGCCGGAATGGATGCGGCGTGACGGGATATGAGGGTTTAAATGCCCTTGATGGCGAGATAAAAGGGGAAGGGAAATGCGGCATTTGAGGAGCTCAAGCCGGGCGGTCATGGCAGACGTGCGGGGTAGAGGAGGAAGAGAAGGGGAGGAAGAAGAAGGGGAGAGGAGGCGCTAACGGGTGGGCCCGAGGTTGTAGAGAGAGAAGAGAGAGCGAGGTGTGGCCGGGTGGGCTAGAGCGGGAGTGGGCTGTGGGATTGGGCCGGCCGGGAAAAAGGAAAGAAAGAAAAGGAAAAGAAAAGAGAAGGTGGGTGGGGCTAGAAAGTAGAAAATGGGCCAAGGAAAAAGGGATTTGGCCTGATGGGATTTCTAGATTTTGAAAGCTTCTCTAAATTTCAGAAATTGGAAGAAATCAAAAGGACTTTTTAGAAAATAGCAAATAGAGTTAAAAAAATTCTAGAAAAATTAACAGAAATCCCTTGAATTATTTTGAACCTTTATTTCCAACTTAAAGCTGGTTTTTATTTTTGCACATAAATTATTTTTAATTTTAGGAAAAATAGGAAAAGCCTTTTAAAGTCCGTAAAATTCAAGAAATTAGTTAAATTATTATTTTTAACTCTAAAATCAAAGAAAAACCTAGAAAACTCAATAAATTTTCTTTTTGACTTTAAAAACTTGGAAAATCCGGAAAAACCAAGAAAACTCTTTTAAAATTCAGAAAATCCAATAAAATAATAACTTTATAAATTTTATTTTTTGTAACAGAACTTTGGGATGTTACACCAAGTATCAGCAAAGGCCTTAAGTGAAACTTGTCGCACAAAACTGCCAATTTAAGGCTTAGTTTGTTGTGTAGTTGTGGGCGAGTGTAGCTTGAGGTTCTAGGAGGATGTTCAACCTTAACCAGTCTCCACCGAAAATCCGTTATATCAGCAACACTTTGGAATGATGGACAAATTCATGGTGCTTTTGGGATCTGGTGGAGGATTATTGGAGGTTTGGGCTTGGTCCATTCAATATTCTAATTAAATCCTAGGAAAATTCCAAAGGCCTATTCATGCATGGTGGAAGGTGGAAAGTTTAATACCATATTTCTAGCAATCAAAAGAAGAACACACACGTGCGCTTGCTCACTTGCCATCGACATCACCCGCGTGTGTGAATGGTCAGGCGATTTCATGTCTAATTGACTGTGGAGTTGCAACTTCTTTTTGCACCTCAAAACCATGTATACGAATTAGAAACTGAAAACTGAATACACTATTTCAATGGGTCTTTTATGGCACGCTTTAACAGTGTTTAAAACAGTAATGAGGGCAGTTTCTTTTGCTTGTTGCTGGTTCTATATAAGGCAAAGGACTATTCTCTCATAATAGAATAGATATAGAGATCAGTACCCAGAATAGAGAGCCATGTTCCTCTATGTCGCGCATCCTCGGCTACTCCATTCCTTCTTCGGCGTGCACTGACATGGGGAGAGCTGTGTCTCCGAAGCCGGCATCCATCGTGATCCTACACGGGTCGGGGCAAATAAGGTTTTTGGGAGGCGTTCGTGCGACTGATCACAGCTTCCTCCTTCTCCATCATCCTTTGCGCGTTGTCTTCTTCGCATTAGACTCTACCGCGAGCTTCATCGGAGCGATTCTCTGTAAGTCGTGGTGATATCATTTGATATGGCTAGACATTGCTTCCTAGATATTTGTCATTTAATGATGTTGATGCCTACTTCTGTTAGTAGCGTTGCCTTGTTAGTGCATATATGTAAGATAGATATATTTGAGTTGATGATCATGTTGTTGTTCATAGTCCCAAATATGCCTAGTATATATGCTGCTGTTGATTCAATTATTATTTTAGGAATTATAATAATAAAATAGTGTGCATATATCTAACATTAATAGGTGAAAAACTACCAATACATGGTTTGTATTGATTTTTTTTTGAGTTTTGTGAATACTTGTGAGGACCCCGGTTTATTAGGCTCATAATACTTAGTCATCCAATTGACCCTAGTATTATCAACCAAATAAACCCGGTCTCGAGAGATGTATACTTCTGAATCGGTATACATACCTCACAACAAAAGAATGTATCAATTCCATACAACACATAGTACATAAGCAACAAACCAGAAGTTAATATTAAAAAGGATAGGTTATTACAAAAGAGGGGCCTTCTGGCCAAATAACAACAAGAACTACTAAGGTAACAGCGGAAGCAAAAGTGCCATAAAGATGGCTATAACACAAAGCCAATCAGTGTGCCTTAACCCCTAGGCATCTGACCGGACCGCCAAGCTAGTCGTCAAACCCGAAGCACATCACGCAAGAGTGAAGCCCTTGGGGCTCACCTTCTTCCTCTGCAACAAAAGCCACAAAAAATGCCACAACCACGGGCAGATGAGTACATAAAGTACTCCGCAAGACTTACGTGTGAGATAACAGAACTATAAATAGCTACATGCAAGCTTTATTTAAGTGGATGAGGCTTTGGACTCATTTTAGCATAAAGCAACATTTATTTGCAATAACATAATAGATTGAAGGCAATTTGGCAAAGCATTTTTAAATGTTGAAGTAACAACGGGATAATAACATAGTAAAAACAACAAGATCAACCTGGAAGTGACTAACCCAATAGTCACCACAACAATAGCATGAACTCCCCGTTCATGCCAACCATGTCAAGTTTTAATTAAAGGTTGTAGTCTAGTTCTCACGGGTGTTTCGAGCGTGTCCATAACCTAGGACGAGGCTATTGAATAGTTTTAACCTGCAGGGTGTACCAATGTACCCACACGTCAGACCGCCTTTCCTTTAAGCACACTACCTTTGGTATGCCGGCACGGCTAAGTCCTACGAGACATTTCCAATGGACGATGCTAATTAAGAGCCGCCTCCCACGGGATAAGGATACATTAGACAGCCCTAACCGGTCTCATTAATGCTCCCTCCCAACACCACACACACACATTTTATTAAAACATACCCACCGACCAGCTCATAATTAACACCTTCCAAAGTACTTAGTCAAGAGAGGTCCCATATCCCCCTCGTGTGGTTAGCACGCAAAATTGCTCAGAACGGTGGCACAAGTAACTCGGTCCTTAATGACTCAGGCATACTACCACATTCCAAAAACCACACCATCCATCCAATATGCCCAAGTCCAAATAGTTTTCATTTTTATTTGTTTACAAATCATACAAGGGGACATAATGGAATGATAGTTTTTGTGTGATCAAGGTTATCGACATAATGTCGACAACCGCCCATTTCTACCATTATCTAAGCATTGCTAAGCATGACACCGTAAAAGCAATAAAAGAGCATAATTAAATCACCGGGCTCTAATTCACCAGCGATATTAGTAACTTATGGTTTGTGGCAGGGGTAACAATTTAGGGGCAACTATGCAATAGGAATAGCTACCTCTAAACGATAAAATACTTTGACACAAAAGCATGCATACATACAAGTTAAACAAAATATTAGACTTTAAAGTAATGGGATTAAGCGGGATATGATCAAACTGCTTGCCTTTACTTGCCGGAGATGCTTAACCTGCTGCAGAGGAATACTTTCACAATCGGTAATATCGTTGGTACCTATCGCAAGAACGAGAAAATCCAAATAAAAACGACGAACACCGAAAAAGATTCAAAATCCAAAGTCAACAAAAATCCATAAAATTTATACAGCGAGAAGATCACAATTTTAAATGAATTTAGCAACAAGAATCATTCGATTTGGATAAAGTATGAAAAAGTTATGGCTAAAACAATTTCAATCAGCTGGAAATTCCAATTTAATTGTTTTCGGGTACTGTTCATCGCACAATTTTCTAGGAGGTTGTTGAGTGTGAAAATTTTATGACAGGTAGAGCATGGTATTCTAAGATCAGAAAAATTGGGTTCACTCATTTTGGAGTTAAATTAAATTAGTTATGAATTTTTGAAGTTAATTCAATTTCCGGAAATTAATTCCAATTTCGAAATTTCCTGGGACAATAACATGATTCAAACCTATTCCAAGTTAAAGTGCATTAAAGATGGAAGCCAACAAACATGGTTCCACAGCCAAGGACATCCACACAAAGAGGGATACATAAACTGTAACTTTTAACTGAGCTAGTTGCTTAACTACACTCTGACTAACTACTAGACTCAAATGACTCTGCAAACTGCTAAGTGAACACCCTCACTACTCATCCTGCTAAATGACTTCTAATAACATCTACAGAAATGGGGCTCTTTGCCAACCACTACTTCCTCAAAGTACTACTAATCAATTACCTCTACTGACAAAACTAGTCATTAACAAATTACCCTTCCCACTAATTCTCTTAACCAAAAACTAAACACAGATACATGTGATTTGATTAGTTCAACACAACTCTTAGCTGCAAGTGCTAACTTCTTATTAGACCAAGCATTCAAATTTATTTTCGGATTAAAAGGCTGTTGTCAGATAGTTGCAGATTTTCAGCTAGCATTCTTCCCTAAAGCTAACACAAGGTAAATGGCATGCTTAACAACACCATACACACAGAGGAGAGCATATCGTTGCTTAACGACTAGATGAATTCAAGACATTTCTATCTACAGTATTAACCATGACATTAACCTATCGCCAAACTTAGCATCTACCAAACCTCGTTCGATCATTATTTCAACGCGGATTTCACTGCAGATAAGCAATGGCATTCATACATACACACACACATAGAGCATAAGGGGAAACCGGCGGCGAAATGACGCCGATGGAGGTGACGACGCGGAGAAGACCGGTCGGATCCAAAGACGGACCGGAGCCGAGGTAGACAGCGGCAGAGCAGCCAAGCCGAGCGGCAAGCGGCGGCACGGCGGACTGGTGGCGCCTAACGTGAGCTGGGACGACGATGCCATGACAACGGATCCGAGGCGGCCGGTCGACAGCGGCAGATCTGGGCAACGGAGGAGCGGGGTGAGGGCGGCACAGAGGACGGCGGCGCCATACACTGGCTGCGGCGCTAGAGGAGCAGAGCCGACGGAGCCGAGGACGACGGCAAGAAGCGGATCCAGCCGGCGGCGGGGGGAGATGGTGGCGGTGCCATGGGGAGCGGTGAGGTGGCTGGTCGGGAGGCACTGGCCGAGGGAGGCGCCGAGCGAGGGGAGGAAGTCGGCTGGGCGAGCACCATGGGGTGGCGGCGGCTGGTGTGAAGGGGTGGCGGCGCAGGGGGGGAAGCCGCCATGGGGAGAAGAAGGAGGAGGTGGCGACGGATCCGGCCAAGGCCGGATCTGAAGGAGGCGGGCCGGAGGTGAGAGGAGGCGGCAGCGGCGCTAGCTGGGAGAGGAGAGGGAGGAGCTGGGATGGCGCCGGTGTGGAGGCCAGAGTGGGGGCGAGCAGATCCGGCGATGGGGGAGGTGGCCATGGCGGTGGCGAAGGGAGGTGCCGGGCCATGGAGGTGGAGGTGAAGGAATGGCTTGGCCTCATATCAGTGGAGAAGAAAGGGGCTGGCTTGTGGCCGTTGTTCTCGGTGGGGAAAAGGAGGAAGGGGAAAAGAATGTCCGAGCAAGGCATTAAATGGGCCGAGGAAAGAGCCGTTGTAGAGGAACAGTAGGTTTCTGATTTCTTTTCTCCAAAATGGCTGAGGGAACTTAGGGGATTTTATTAACCTAGTAAAATGCTCGAAAAATTCTAAAATTTTTATGACAGGCTAAAAATACAGTGAATGTTATGTTGTAAAATTTATACGGCTTTTCATGTATTTGCGGCCACACGATCAAGTTTGAACGGCGGGGATAGATCGAGACAATCGGAAATTCCGAATGGCGCAAGTAATTACGAATGTTAGATTCAGATCCAACGGCGGGGAAATAGCGTGCGTTAGATTGAAATCCAACGGTTCTCAAAGATCGCGCGAAAGAAAAAGGCGCGGCTGAACTGAGATGGTTGGGTTCAACCAACTTAAAGGTGGCTCAGACCCAACCAGCTTTGACTAGGGTTTGACTGGGGTTTAAAATAGAAGCTGGAAACTTGGAAAATAATTAGAGATAGCAAGCTAACTCCAACAATTCTGAAATTATAAATGGAGGTTGCTGACTCTAGGATCAACCTTGTATAAATTTTCCAGAGGTTTTTATGCAAAGCATTTCTCTCCAAAAATTCTACAAGGATTGTTCTAGGGTTTGACCAAGAGTTTGATACAAGATTTTTAACCAGGAGGTTATGACTTTGGTCAATTGGAGATTTTGGTTTTTGATTTCCCATAATTCCTTTACAAGAATTACAGAATTGTTCAAAAACTTCCGGATGCAAGAAAAGTTTTAATTTCTACTCATTTTCTTACATTTGAAACACAGATCCAGATTTGGGATGTTACAAAACCTACCCCCCTTACAGAAATCTCGTCCCGAGATTTGGCTTGCTTGGGGAAGAAGGAGGGGCAGTCCGCACGCAGACGATTTTCTCGCTTCCAAGTAGCTTCATCCACGGAATGATTTGACCGCTGAACTTTTAGGATCTTGAGGACGCGATTCCTTGATCTTCGTTCAGCTTCTTCAAAGATGCAAACCTTCCTTTACGATTTCTTTATCCATTTATAATATTTTTGTGGTACTTGGATCTAATCCTCAAACTCTGTTCAGTCCAATTAGCACATTATTTACTTGCATATTGTTCTCAGCTCGTTCCTGGTCGAGCCAGATTTTATTTGATTTGTTTTATTGTATTGTTTCTCGTTAAGTCACGATTCTGACCTAACTTCTTGCACATCAAGAATTTCCAACGGAGCTTCCTCGGGTGGAACACGGAGACACTTCTTTGAACGGGGACGCATGGAACACATCATGTATCCCCTCAAGGGCAGCAGGTAATTTCAATCTCATAGGTGGCAGCCCCTTTCTTTTCGATAATGCGGTAAGGATCCACATATCGAGGAGCTAACTTGCCCTTAACGCGGAAACATTGATGGACTTTTCGGTCTGACCATCAGTTTGAGGAGGGTAAGCTGATCTGAAAGAAAAACGAGTTTCCATAGCCTCTTGTAGACTATGCCGAAATGGAGAAGTGAGTAGAGAACCATGATCTGACACGATCGTTTTCGGCACACCATGCAAACTTACGATGCGGGGTATTTAGAGATCCTTTGGAAGACCTACACGAAGGTCATTTTTGACAGACTGAGAGCTTGTTCTTGATTCGATGGTTGGTGGTGCATGGCCGTTGTTAGTTGGTGGAATGATTTGTCTGGTTAATTCCGGAACAACTTGTCTGGTTAATTCCGGAGCGATTTGTCTGGTTAATTCCACTAACAACGGGATCTCAGCCTGCTAACTAGCCATACGGAGTCATCCCTCCGCAGCTAGCTACTTAGAGGGACCATGGTCGTTCTTAGTTGGTGGAGCAATTTGTCTGGTTACTCCACTAACGAGCGAGACTTTGGCCGGTTAACTAGCTATACGGAGTCATCCCTCCGCAGCTAGTCTCTTAGGGGGACTATGGCCGTTTAGGCCACAGAAGTTTGAGGCAATAATAGGTATGTGATGCACTTAGGTGTATAGGGAAGGAATGGTGCCACTTTAGTCGAACGATCGATGTCAACCTAGATGACATCATTTTTCTTGGGGTTTCGGGGTAGACTAGTAGACCTTTTTGAAACTGGGGTGGTGCCGAGCACCGGATAAAGAGCGAAATAAAGATCGCCAACAGTGGCGAAAGATGGAGGTACAAGGGAATGAGGCGCTCTTGAACTGAACAAAACAGTAGCAGGGCAAGAGTTAGCGAGAAGCGTACCTAACACGACGTCCGTGCCTCGAGCTTTCTCCGAGACGGAGTCGATGGATTACAAACGATCTTTTGCTGCTTCAAAGGGCAATGGTTGGCGTAATGCCCCTTCTTGCTACAAAAGAAACAAGTGATCCCGGCATCTGATTTGCGGGGACCACCCTGCTGACTCGCAGGTGCACGTGATGGAGGCACGGACTGCGAGCGACGAGGGTTGCAAGCTTCTTAGGACAATTATTAGCATAATGGCCCTTGAGATTGCAGAAGAAACAAGTGATATTGGCGACCTTGCTGAAGTCACCCTGAGTCTTCTCTTGACACTTGCGACGATCCTCTGACTTTCTCTTTCTGCCCATAGCAACAACAGGATTTTCAGCCACAAGCTGAAAGTCGGGGAAGGCATGGACTGGTAATTTGTCCCGCAACTCCTCAGACAAATCACCCAAGAACTTCTCTGATTTGGAGGCATTGGCGATTGCAATGCTTGCAGGTGACCGAAGAAATAGTCGCTGCAGCCCAATGACTTGGCAATCACTGTGTTCAAGCTACACTCCTTGGGATAGTGATCGCTTCCTCGAGAGAAACAAGTAACTTTGGCAGCCGGACAATCTCCGGGTAAGTGGTCTTTGTCACAGTTTGGACAGGATGTGGTACACTGGTTGCTATAGTGTCCTTCCTCACCACAACGCCGACAAACCTTGACTCTTCCTAGTTCGCAATCTTCGGCGAAATGCCCTTCTTCACCACAGCCAAGGCGAAAAGGAGGCGATTGCCGCTTTTCAGGGCAATAGGGCCACAATCCGAAACACTTGCCAGAGCGGAATCGCTTACAAGTCTCACCTGGACAGTTGGAGCTAGGGAGAATTTCGTCCCAGCCGGCTTGCTGACCTAGTCCGCTACTGGACTGTTCAGACATCCTGCTACGAAGAGATGGGTCAACACGAAACCCAAGGACTAGAAATTGAAGAGAGTGAAAAGGAACACCAACGACTAGGGGAATGGAACACCACCCTAACCGAAAGCCAACAAAATAGATAGTACAGACCCCTACCTAGTTACTAATAGATTAGATGATAATAAACGTAATATAAATGAACAGGCAAAAGAAAGGAGTTACAGAAAACCGACAAAACAGTAAAGAAGTGAACTTTAGAAGCTCCAAAAGACTCTAAAAACAGCCAAGAAACACCAAAAGCAAGGCTCCACTTCTCAACTCAACTAACCCGTATTGAATGAACGAGTAATTGATCGAGAAGATTAAAAATCAGATTGTAAGATGAGATCTAAAACTATTAGAGAGCAAGGTTAATGCAGCGAAATAAGTGTTAGATACTTAGCTAACTAGTATCACATCTTGCCCTTTTATTCCCACAAGTTTTAGTTGGTTTGACCTCTCATTTTCTATCCTATTTAGAACCTTTGAGCTTGCTGTCCGGAAATTGACGCTTGCTGTCCAGATTTTGCATCCAAGCTTCCAGTCGAAATTGGCCATTCCAAAAGCTTCAAAACCTTGTAGATGGGCAGCTAACACTTCAATTTGCCAAACTCATTGATTCCCCAAAAACATGAATTAAACGATAACACTAGTTTTGGAGAGGAGAAGAGGGAAACAACTTTTAAAACTCAAATGAGAGTGAGATGAGATAAGAAAGCTAAGATAGGTACGGAGTAAAATGAGAGAACTTACTTAAGCTTTCATAAATCATTTGACATTTTGAAACTAAGTTTTCCAAAACATCATAAGAACGACTAAGCTTGGGTTACTACGGTCAGGATGGCTCTGATACCAAACTTTGTGAGGACCCCGGTTTATTAGGCTCATAATACTTAGTCATCCAATTGACCCTAGTATTATCAACCAAATAAACCCGGTCTCGAGAGATGTATACTTCCCAGAATGCAGTATACATACCTCACAACAAAAGAATGTATCAATTCCATACAACACATAGTACATAAGCAACAAACCAGAAGTTAATATTAAAAAGGATAGGTTATTACAAAAGAGGGGCCTTCTGGCCAAATAACAACAAGAACTACTAAGGTAACAGCGGAAGCAAAAGTGCCATAAAGATGGCTATAACACAAAGCCAATCGATGTGCCTTAACCCTAGGCATCTGTGGGACCGCCAAGCTAGTCGTCAAACCGAAGCACATCACGCGAAGAGTGAAGCCCTTGGGGCTCACCTTCTTCCTCTGCAACAAAAGCCACAAAAATGCCACAACCACGGGCAGATGAGTACATAAAGTACTCCGCAAGACTTACGTGTGAGATAACAGAACTATAAATAGCTACATGCAAGCTTTATTTAAGTGGATGAGGCTTTGGACTCATTTTAGCATAAAGCAACATTTATTTGCAATAACATAATAGATTGAAGGCAATTTGGCAAAGCATTTTTAAATGTTGAAGTAACAACGGGATAATAACATAGTAACAACAACAAGATCAACCTGGAAGTGACTAACCCAATAGTCACCACAACAATAGCATGAACTCCCCGTTCATGCCAACCATGTCAAGTTTTAATTAAAGGTTGTAGTCTAGTTCTCACGGGGCGTTTCCGAGCGTGTCCATAACCTAGGACGAGGCTATTCGAATAGTTTTAACCCTGCAGGGGTGTACCAATGTACCCACACGTCAGACCGCCTTTCCTTTAAGCACACTACCTTTGGTATGCCGGCACGGCTAAGTCCTACGAGACATTTCCAATGGACGATGCTAATTAAGAGCCGCCTCCCACGGGGATAAGGATACATTAGACAGCCTAACCGGTCTGTTAATGCTCCCCTCCCAACACCACACACACACATTTTATTAAAACATACCCACCGACCAGCTCATAATTAACACCTTCCAAAGTACTTAGTCAAGAGAGGTCCCATATCCCCCTCGTGTGGTTAGCACGCAAAATTGCTCAGAACGGTGGCGCAAGTAACTCGGTCCTTAATGACTCAGGCATACTACCACATTCCAAAAACCACACCATCCATCCAATATGCCCAAGTCCAAATAGTTTTCATTTTTATTTGTTTACAAATCATACAAGGGGACATAATGGAATGATAGTTTTTGTGTGATCAAGGTTATCGACATAATGTCGACAACCGCCCATTTCTACCGTTATCTAAGCATTGCTAAGCATGACACCGTAAAAGCAATAAAAGAGCATAATTAAATCACCGGGCTCTAATTCACCAGCGATATTAGTAACTTATGGTTTGTGGCAGGGGTAACAATTTAGGGGCAACTATGCAATAGGAATAGCTACCTCTAAACGATAAAATACTTTGACACAAAAGCATGCATACATACAAGTTAAACAAAATATTAGACTTTAAAGTAATGGGATTAAGCGGGATATGATCAAACTGCTTGCCTTTACTTGCCGGAGATGCTTAACCTGCTGTAGAGGAATACTTTCACAATCGGTAATATCGTTGGTACCTATCGCAAGAACGAGAAAATCCAAATAAAAACGACGAACACCGAAAAAGATTCAAAATCCAAAGTCAACAAAAATCCATAAAATTTATACAGCGAGAAGATCACAATTTTAAATGAATTTAGCAACAAGAATCATTCGATTTGCATAAAGTATGAAAAAGTTATGGCTAAAACAATTTCAATCAGCTGGAAATTCCAATTTAATTGTTTTCGGGTACTGTTCATCGCACAATTTTCTAGGAGGTTGTTGAGTGTGAAAATTTTATGACAGGTAGAGCATGGTATTCTAAGATCAGAAAAATTGGGTTCACTCGTTTTGGAGTTAAATTAAATTAGTTATGAATTTTTGAAGTTAATTCAATTTCCGGAAATTAATTCCAATTTCGAAATTTCCTGGGACAATAACATGATTCAAACCTATTCCAAGTTAAAGTGCATTAAAGATGGAAGCCAACAAACATGGTTCCACAGCCAAGGACATCCACACAAAGAGGGATACATAAACTGTAACTTTTAACTGAGCTAGTTGCTTAACTACACTCGACTAACTACTAGACTCAAATGACTCTGCAAACTGCTAAGTGAACACCCTCACTACTCATCCTGCTAAATGACTTCTAATAACATCTACAGAAATGGGGCTCTTTGCCAACCACTACTTCCTCAAAGTACTACTAATCAATTACCTCTCTTGACAAAACTAGTCATTAACAAATTACCCTTCCCACTAATTCTCTTAACCAAAAACTAAACACAGATACATGTGATTTGATTAGTTCAACACAACTCTTAGCTGCAAGTGCTAACTTCTTATTAGACCAAGCATTCAAATTTATTTTCGGATTAAAAGGCTGTTGTCGATAGTTGCAGATTTTCAGCTAGCATTCTTCCCTAAAGCTAACACAAGGTAAATGGCATGCTTAACAACACCATACACACAGAGGAGAGCATATCGTTGCTTAACGACTAGATGAATTCAAGACATTTCTATCTACAGATAACCATGACATTAACCTATCGCCAAACTTAGCACCTACGAAACCTCGTTCGATCATTATTTCAACGCGGATTTCACTGCAGATAAGCAATGGCATTCATACATACACACACACATAGAGCATAAGGGGAAACCGGCGGCGAGTGACGCCGCTGATGGAGGTGACGACGCGAGAAGACCGGTCGGATCCAAGACGGACGGAGCCGAGGTACAATGGCGAAGCAGCCAAGCCGAGCCGGGCGGCGGCACGGCGGACTGGTGGCGCCTAACGCGAGCTGGGACGACGATGCTTCATGGCAACGGATCCGGAGCGGGCGGGTCGACGCGGCGCAGATCTGGGCAACGGAGGAGAGGGTGAGGGCGGCACCGAGAGGGCGGCGGCATACACACTGGGCTGCGGCGCTAGAGGAGCAGAGCCGCACGGAGCCGAGGACGACGGCGCGAAGGCGGATCCATGGCGGCGGCAGAGAGATGGCGGCGCCATGGGGGAGCGGTGAGCTGGGCAGCGGGCTGGGGAGGCAGCCGGGCTGGAGGGAGGCGCCGAGCGAGGGGGAGGAAGCCGGCCAGGGGCGAGCACCATGGGGTGGCGGCGGCGCTGGTGTGAAGGGGTGGCGGCGCACAGGGGGGGGAAGCCGGCGCCATGGGGGAGAAGAAGGGAGGTGGCCGGCGACGGATCCAGGGGCGCGGCGGCCGGATCTGAAGGAGGCAGGCCGGAGGTGAGAGGAGGCGGCGGCGGCGCTAGCTGGGAGAGGAGAGGGAGGAGCTGGGATGGCGCCGGTGTGGAGGCCGGAGTGGGGGCGAGCAGATCCGGCGATGGGGGAGGTGGCCATGGCGGCGAAGGGAGGTGCCGGGCCATGGAGGTGGAGGTGAAGGAATGGCTTGGCCTCATATCAGTGGAGAAGAAAGGGGCTGGCTTGTGGCTTCGTTGCTCTCAGTGGGGAAAAGGAGGAAGGGGAAAAAGAATGTCCAGGCAAGGCATTAAATGGGCTGAGGAAAGAGCCGTTGTAGAGGAACAGTAGGTTTCTGATTTCTTTTCTCCAAAATGGCTGAGGGAACTTAGGGGATTTTATTAACCTAGTAAAATGCTCGAAAAATTCTAAATTTTTTATGACAGGCTAAAAATACAGTGAATGTTATGTTGTAAAATTTATACGGCTTTTCATGTATTTGCGGCCACACGATCAAGTTTGAACGGCGGGGATAGATCGAGACAATCGGAAATTCCGAATGGCGCAAGTAATTACGAATGTTAGATTCAGATCCAACGGCGGGGAAATAGCGTGCGTTAGATTGAAATCCAACGGTTCTCAAAGATCGCGCGAAAGAAAAAGGCGCGGCTGAACTGAGATGGTTGGGTTCAACCAACTTAAAGGTGGCTCGAGACCAACCAAACTTTGACTAGGGTTTGGTGGGGTTTAAAATAGAAGCTGGAAACTTGGAAAATAATTAGAGATAGCAAGCTAACTCCAACAATTCTGAAATTATAAATGGAGGTTGCTGACTCTAGGATCAACCTTGTATAAATTTTCCAGAGGTTTTTATGCAAAGCATTTCTCTCCAAAAATTCTACAAGGATTGTTCTAGGGTTTGACTAAGAGTTTGATACAAGATTTTTAACCAGGAGGTTATGACTTTGGTCAATTGGAGATTTTGGTTTTTGATTTCCCATAATTCCTTTACAAGAATTACAGAATTGTTCAAAAACTTCCGGATGCAAGAAAAGTTTTAATTTCTACTCATTTTCTTACATTTGAAACACAGATCCAGATTTGGGATGTTACAATACTCTTGTCTTGCAGAAAAACATGGCTCTGAGCAACTTCTTCCACAGTTGAACTCTTTCTTAGTTTGTAGTATTGGCTTTACACATTTCCAAAACACCACAAGGCACCTTGGCGAAGGAGAGAGCACCGCATGAGCACTCTCCAACAGCTTGACCATCCCATTCGCTACTGAACATATTACTTCGTAATTGAAATGTGACAATTCATCCCATTTCTTTTCTTATCTGTTTGTGTGTGTGTTAATAGAATCAGATTATATATCTATAGAATATCTGTAATTACCTAACTCAATCACAACTGTGTACAAATAGTTAAGATGTCGACTATTTAGATTATGATTCTTGCTGTTGTAATCGGCTGCAATTGTATTGCCGGACGTACTGTAGATGATACAACAACTCTATATAAACTGAGAGTTAATGCATTCAGCCATGAGCTTCTCTTCAAAAATTCTCTGTTTGTTCCACTTCGAACCTATTGTTTCTTATATGGTATTAGAGCCTTTTCTGATCCATAGCAGAAATTACAACCTCCAGCGCCTCTTCATCCTCCATCACATGAGCCAGGTCTGGTTCTATCACTAGTATAGAGAGGGTCATCACAGACGGCTCCAAACTATCATTACAGACAGTTTTTGAACCGTTTGAATTTATGTGTCTGTGATAATAGACGGTTTTCATAGACGGTTTGTGAGCCGTCTGTGATAAGTCATAGCACAGACGGTTTTTTGTTCAAGCCGTCTATGACGACCTATTATCACAGACGGTTTCCACTAACAATCATATGTGATATGTCGGATATCACAGATAGTTGTTAGTGAAAATCGTCTGTGACAGTAGGCCTTCACAGATGGCTTCAACCCAAAAAACCGTCTGTGATAGTTCGTTATACCTAACTAAATTTTTTTTTCTGATTTTTTGCTAGTCTTAGGAATTGTTAGCCATGCCCTCTAGAAACAAGCAAGCAGAAAACAGATAGATGACTAATGAATCAATTGTTGACAACTCAAAGTGATCATTTACAACTCAAAATCAATTATAAAAGAATATGTTCAAGTATTGTCGCTAGAGTTACAACTGAATTACAACTACTCGAAGTGAATTACAATTGAATCAATTGTTTGAAGGTCGTTGAGCGGTGTCGACGGAGTGAAACTCTCCGCCAGCGTTAACTATCTCCGTCTTGATGAAGCCATAGAGCATTCCTCGAACCTCTGAGATCTCGGTCATAACGAATGCATCTAAATCATGTATCATGGCCTGTCGTTGGTAGGAGTAAAGTAGTAAGCATATATATTTAAATTTATAATTAGAAAATAATTATTGCGATATTGACAAACCTCTAGATCATTCGTCTTAGCACTCATGATTTGCTGCATATGATGACAAACGTAGAATGCACATAGGTGATCTTGTTTTTGTTGGTGACACTGCAAAAATAGAATACATATATGGGTATAGTCAGTTCGAGACACATTATTACGAAGTGTGATATAGGATTATTGTGTTGTAGCTCATACCGAATATTGCATCCCGTGTTGTAGTGTGGCGCTCGATTCCTTGTGTGTCCCTTTCTCAGCAACATAGGCGCTGAACGACCTACGTGATTCCAAAAAGTTATCCTCGGCCATTTCAAACGAAGGAAGACTACAATAGAGTTATGTGTGGAGGAAATGAGCATACCTATCAAGTATTCCTTGCACAAGGGTGAAGTCGTGGTTTTTGTTGAGTAGGGAATCAAGGTACGTTACCTTATTCCTCTTTGGTACAATGACTAAAAGGATCCAGTAGAACCTACTCATGTATGCCGCTATAGTCATTAAACCTAAGTTCGTGCTGCGTATAAAGTACAAATGAAATTTGTATAGCAAGTAGTGAAGAACTTACTTCTGGTTGTAGGGCACCAGTATGTAGTCCTTGTCACCCGGAGCAAGCAATCCCGTCGTTATGTATTTCACAGTGTAGGATGCATCTTGGGTGATGCATTGCTTAGAGATCAAGTGTGGGTCGAGGAAACCCACCGGTTCTCGCCATTGCCGGGCATTTTTCATCATGTATCTATACATAAGCAATGAGTTGTGACATTTATCGGTATTACATGAATGTAAACTTGATTGTACACACTTATAATGTCTAGCATCGCAAAATTGAGGCGTCGAGGGCATTAAGGTTGAATAGGTTGAATAAGTCGTCGAAGCCCACGACGAAGTGGCCCGTCTTGTGGAAGAAATGCTCATTCGTCTATCCGACGGTGATTCTAGCATCGTACCCCTTCTCTTTGGTCTTCCGCATGTACCAGATATGCAAAGACTGGCAACCTACTCTAGTGTGGGCTAATATTGTGTTGGGGGCCAACAGACTTTCGAGGGAGTATTTCCTGGGTTTGGGAGGTGCCTTAATGTTCTTCGATTTCGATTTGGCTTTAATGACTCACCTGCAACATATCTTCCCGTGAGATGACTCGGGAACCGATACAACGACACGCTTTTCTATTTCCTTTGGCGTCTTCTCCACGGGAACCGATGAGGCGACCTTCTGAAGCGAAGGTTGAGGTGGAGTCATCGAGGGTCCTATTGGAGAGGCATGGTTGTGTTGAGATCACGGCACTGCAGGGTCTAGGGCGATGTCCTTCTTAGGCCACTAGATAAAAGTGTACATGGCATCCCCCTTGTGTTCTGATATCTTTGTTCAGGTGAATCTCCAGTGGGATAACCATGAAATTGTCATGTACCACGTCCACTTGGACCCTAGCATAACTCTGTGCCAGCTGGGCACCGTACAGCATTGTCCCTTCCTGGCATAGATACGCTATCCCCCACCCAGCCTCAATAGAAATGGACCCAACCAGCCTCACTTGGAGCTTGTAGGGTGTCGACTCCTACAAAACGATACACAATTAGCTAAGGTGTCATATAGGTCTATCTTTGGAGCATTCCAGAGATGTACATTACCTTAATGTTGTTGATAGATAATTGGATGTCGCCATGTTCAGAATTTTGCGTGGATGTGATGCTACTCCGATGTTTTGGAGGACTGGCTCCCAAAATAATGGGGGCGGCTTGCGACTGGTTGAGGAGTTGATTCATTTGATCCTGCAATCTTGTTATCTGTCCTTGAAATTTTGCAGTAAGCTTTGCATTAATCTTCTCTACCAATTGGTCCTCACGCTCAGCCTTAGATCTCTTCCTACTCCTATACGTCTTGGAGTAGTCTGGGAATCCCTCCCTCCAAGGTACGTAAACCCCAAGGCCTTGCATGCGACCTAGGTGCTCCTTGTTTCTCAGGGTCATAGATAGTATATCCTTCTCCCTAACTGCTTCAAAGAGCCTTGGGAAGATTCAGTAGTCAATGCATGCTGCAAGAGGACATCATGTTATTTTAGACACTATGAAGTTATGGACTTATTAACAACTAGGTAGTTCGACATATTTACCAAACATTGGGACACTTTCTCGTCTGCCGGGTTTATGAAAGAGATGCCGCCCAAAGATGTGGCTGATGTCCTCGCTCTTAACCAGTTTCATGCACACTCGTCTATGATCCCAGCAAATGGTTAGGGGCCTCCCGCCGGATTGTGTTCTCATCCTCCGCTGTCTATTGCGTGGTTTTACCTGCGTACCCAGTGGTGCCGAGTTTGTGGGGGTGAATGTTTTGTGCCTGTAGAGCCTTATGCGCTGCACTTTACTCGTGAAATTCGGCCGTCGTCTTCATCCGCACAAACACGTCCCATATATCCCACGACAAGAATTTATACTTTGTGAAGGGCGTCTTACCCGTGCTCACGTACTTCATGACAAGCGTGCTCTTGAAGGTCTTCCATGTGTGTCCCATCATGTAATAGCCCGACTTGCTATGAGAGAGAGAGAGAGAGAGAGGAAGAGAGCAATTGAATTAGAGAAAGAATTTGAAGGTTTTAAAGGGCGTTTTTGTGTCTTTGGGAACTCAGTCCTTGGGCTACCGGCCTACAGCCTTGGCCCAAGGGAAATCAGTCTAGGAAGGGGGGAGGGGCAGCCAAACAATAACCCATCCCCCCATGCGCCACTCCCTCTGTCCCTCCTTTGGGTCTTATGGACATTAAGAGGAGGGAGTTCTATGAACTCCGGCAAGGGAACTAGACCATGATGGAATTCCTACATCGCTTCAACTATCTTGCTCACTACGCAGCTTCCGAGATACCAAACGAAGCAAAAAAAAGGCACCCTATTCTAGGAGTGCTTGAATGATGAGATGAAGTAGTCACTCATTTCCCACGACATCCCCAACTTCTAGACCTTGATCAACAAGGCGATCTGGGTCGAAGATAGCACTCGGACGGTAGTGGAAAGCCGCAAGCACAAGTGGCTTGCGCAGAAATCAGCAAGCAACGGTCCACCGAGACCTCGTGCAGTTGTCGAATGCTTGTCCTTTGGCACCACCACCTCTAAGGTTTCAAGCACCAATTCCCCACCCTCAACTATAGTGGTTCAACAATATAACCGCGGAGGTCAGCCATCCGGTGCACCAAACCGGACAACAAACATCACCTACTTTAGTTGTAGAGAATGCGGGCACTATGCTAATATGTGCCCAAAGAAGAAGCTTCTAGTGCCTCAACCTCAACCTATTGGATTTCAGCAGCGACCCCAGGGCCTTGCTCGAGGTCAGGGAGGGCAGCAAGCTCCCAAGCCGGAGCAAGGTTTTGGACACGGTAGTCTGAACCACACTACTACTAAGGAGGATGATGCATCACCTGATGTGGTGACAGGTACGATTCTCGTACATTCGCTTGACGACAAATAATTACCTGGTGTGGGCAATGAAGATGAAGGTGAATATACGCGCCCAAGGTGTTTGGGGCACAATCGATCTAAAGGGAAGGACAAGGAGGTGGACCAGACAGCTTTTGCCATCATCTACCAGGCAGTGCCAGACTCGATGATGCATCAGCTCAACAGGAAAGAGACGGCATGTGAAGCATAGGTGACACTTCAGAAGATGCACGAGGGAGTTGACAGCGTGAAGGAGGTGTGGCTCCAGAATTTGCGCAATTAGTTCGAGAATCTCTAGAAGGGAGAAACCCAGTCGATGGACGAGTTCGCCGGCAAGCTGACTTCACTGTACAATCAGATTATCTCTCTTGGTGACAAGGTGGAGGAATCTGTGGCAGTGAAGAAATACCTACACGTACTACCAGAAAAGTACGTACCTATCGTCACTACGGTAATGTACTCCTCGGATATCGATGAGAAGAAGATTGAAGAGATCATCGGTTCCCTCAAGGTGCATGAGGAGCTACTGAAGGGGTATCAATCCTGTAACGAGCGGTCGTTGCCATTGAAGGGAGATGCAAGTAGCGATGGAAGGCAGGTGCATAGGGAACCATCGGTGAAGGACGGCCATGGCTCATCAAGTAGCCGCAAGCGGGGGCATGGGCACGGGCGAGGTGGCCAAAGTGGCCGAGGTGGAGACAAGACTGGGCAAGGCGGTGGTGACAGATCACGTGATAAGTCACATGTCAAGTGTTTTGAATGTGAAAAATTCGGTCACTACGTGTTGGAGTGCCGCAGCCACATAAAGTGCTTCAACTGCAACAAGTATGGACACTACGCTTCGGATTGCCGAAACAAGAAGAAGAACGAGGAGGTAAACCTCACCTGAGCTAGTGAAGACGATGAGCTGACACTTCTTCTCTCCTTATGTGTCAAAGAGGCACCGATCATGGTGATGTTGGACGAGGAGAAGGTAGTTCCTAAACTACGTATGGAGGGAGGCAACCATGATCACACTGATCTGTGGTACTTGGACAATGGAGCAAGCAATCACATGATGGGAGATCGCTCCATGTTCTATGAGCTTGACAAGATGATTTTTGGAAAAGTAAAGTTTAGCGACGGCTCAACAGCTCCACAATGCGGATAAGAGGCAAAGGAACAATGCTGATGCAATGCAAGAACGACGATCAGAAGATGCTGCCTGGAATTTATTTTATACCAAGTTGGTGAAAGAAGGTGAAGGGATACGGGTAAGCTACACAAGTTGGCAATTCAAAAAATCTACCACGTAGACTAGGAAGTCAAGCAAGTAGAAGATCACATATCGTTACCACCAGACACGCAGTGCAGCGGAAGAAGAGTTGGAGTAGCCTGATCCAATAAAGAGCGCGTCAATATGGTGGTCGTAGTCGATCGTCCACTGTAGTCGATGTCTAGTGTCCTCGTCGGCGATTGTATCCTCCAGCAACCAATCATGTTCCTTGCGAAGTCGTGGATCGTCCTTGAGAGCAATAGCAACCGCAGCAGTGCCTCTATGACATCCACACGTCCAGGGAAGGAACACCGCACGTCATTGTGCTTGCAAAAACTCGCACAGTAGAGTTCTCAGGAAGATGGCAGCTAGGGTTTTTGGTGGAGCAACTCACGTCAATTCCTGTGTGTCCCAATAGCCTCATGCATCTCCTTATATAGAGCCCATGACGAATCCTGCTCGAACACATTTGTTCCAACCCATTAAGTGTGTGACCCTGTAGGTTCATGCGTATTCGGTTGTGACTCGAAAACCCTTTCTGACAACAAGTCGTTAGTAGTTCTTAGTAGGACATAATGATTCCCGAATACACACAAATTATATCGGACGAATCTTAAGGCAATATGATTTACGACTAGGTCGTTATCACTAACGACCAACTCATATCTCTATACGACTAGTTCATATTTAGTCTCGACTAGTTCGTAACTCCTTATGAGCAGGTTTCGACCACTTAGCGATTATGTTCGACCAGTTTATGACTAGCTCTTATCTCCCTACGACTAGTCCGTATCTGATCGAACTGGACGACCTTCTCGTGTATTCTCCCTTTGCCTCACGATATCCAGTTGAACTCTAAGTGAGATATCATATCATCCATGGACTGTTCAATACTCTCTTGATCGAGTGTCGGATAACCTTGTGTGGTCGACTCTTCGACCACTAGTGGCATGGCCATGCACTTTCTTTATCCGACCACATCGAGGGGCTTAGAGATATCTCTCCTGTTGTATTAGGTGGTGCAAATCCCATATCCGATCAGTCACATTCCTCCGCATATTTCATAGCATACCCGAAAGTTACCTTTATAACTACCTAGTTACGAGTAGCGTTTGGCAACACCTAAGAGTGCTATTATGCATGTAGGAAACTATGCTGATCTCAGGTCTAAGGATTATACATCATCATTGCTTGAGACCAACTGATGACACATAGAATCATAACAATCCCAATAGTGTCTCAAGGTGGGTCTATCCAACACCATGTTCTCTAACATGTGTTCACATTATTGATTCGATATCCCTATATCCATGACTAGTGAAACATAGTCATCAATCAATACATGTCCTGGTCGTGGAGTCACCAGTGTTCCGACCAATGACATTCAACCAACGACACATTTAGAATGACATCATATAAATTAAAGAGCTTCACCAACATGTCACATATTGATGATTCATTCAAGGAACAGAATAACATGTATTCAGTAACTCATAAACACAGACATGATACAATCATCTCTATGATCACCTCTAGGGCATATCACCAACAGTCTCCCTCTTGCACTAGAGTCAATCATACAGGCATCGAATACCCATAGCTCTTGTGTGCGCCTTATGCTTAGGTTGCGGGAGAGGTTTTGTCAACGGATCATCAATGTTCAAATCCATGTGCTATCTTCACATTGCCTCTTCCAACTATCTCACGAATAATGTGATATCATCGAAGTATGTGTCTGGACTTTTGATGCGATCTAGGCTCCTTAGCTTGTGCAATAGCTCCACTATTATCACAATAGAGATCCATTAGACTGGAAGCACTTGAAACCACACCTAGTTCATAAATGAACTTCCTAATCCATACGACTTCTTTTGCTTCTTCGGAAGCAGCAATGTACCCAGTCTCTATTGTAGAATCAACAACTGTTCCTTGCTTGGAACTTTTTCAGCTCATTGCTCCTCCATTAAGACAAAACATAAACCCAGGCTGCGATCTGAAATCATCCTTGTCAGTTTGAAAGTTAGCATCGGTGTAACCATTTACGATCAGCTCTTCCTCACCACCAAATACAAGGAATGCATCCTTAGTCTTTCTTAAGTACTTTAGGATATTCTTGACTACTATCCAGTGACCTTCACCTAGATCTGATTGATATATGCTCGTAACACTTAGAGCATACGACACATCTGGTCATGTACAAAGCATGACATACATGATAGATCCTATAGTCGAAGCATATAGTATTCTACTAATTCTGTCTCGCTCATTAGTGGTTGAAAGACACTGACTCTTGCTAAGATTAATTCCATGTGACATGGGTAAGAAACCTATCTTGGAATCTTGCAAGTTGAACCGTTTCAACACCTTGTCAATGTACATACCTTGGCTTAATCCAATTAGCCTCTTAGATCTATCTCTATAGATCCTTATACCTAAAATATATGTTGTATCTCCTAAATCTTTCATAGAGAAACTATTTTTAATGAAGTTTTAACAGATTCAAGCATAGAAATATCATTTGCAACCAGTAATATGTCATCCACATATAATATCAGAAACACAAGTTTGCTCCCACTAACCTTCTTGTAAACACAAGGTTCTTCTTCATTCTTGATGAAGTCAAAACCTTTGACCATTTCATCAAAATGAATGTTCTAACTCCGAGATGCTTGCTTTAATTAATAGATGGATTTCTTAAGCTTGCATACCTTTCTAGCTTCCTTTGGATCGACAAAACCCTCAAGTTGTGTCATGTACACATCCTCACTTAGGTTTCCATTTAGGAAAGCCATTTTGATATCTATTTGCCATATCTCATAATTGAAATATGCAGCAATAGCTAGAATGATCTGGATAGACTTAAGCATAGCGATAGGTGAGAAGGTTTCATCATAATCAACACCTTGAATTTGCTTGAAACCCTTTGCAACCAGTCATGCCTTATGAATATGAACATTTCCATCCATATCTAACTTTTTCTTAAAAATCCATTTGCACTTAATAGTTTTAACACTATCAGGTGCATCAACCAAGTTTCAAACTTGATTGTCATGCCGGGATTTTATCTCAGATCTCATGGCTTCAAGCTATGACTCAGAGTCTGGGTCCATCATTGCTTCCTCATAAGTTTTAGACTCATCATTATTCAATAATAAAATATCATGCCCATACCTTATAGGTAATTAATGTGGCCTTGTAGATCTTTGTGGGGCTGATGCCTCATCTACATGTTCTACAATATTTTGTTCATCCTGTAGAGGTTCAGTAGGAGTTGAAATATTTTCTGATGTTTTTCAAAATTCTTCGAGTTGCACCTAGCTCCCACTGACTCCTTTGGAAAGAAACTCTTTCTCCAATAAGACACAATTTTGGGTAACAAACACTTTGTTATCATCCCGATTATAAATGTAATATCCTTTAGTTTTCTTAGGATACCCCACAAAGAAACACTTATCAGACTTGGGTGTGTGTTTATCAGACATCAAACATTTGACATATGCCTCACAACCCCATACCTTTATAAAACACAATCCAAGACACTTCCTGATCCATATCTCATATGGTGTCTTCTCTACTGTTTTTGATGGAACCCTATTTAAAGTGAAAGCCACATTTTCTAGAGCGTATCCCCAGAAATTCAATGGAAGATCAGATTGGCTCATCATTGAATGAACCATGTCTAACAGTGTTTGATTTCGTCATTCAGACACCCCATTCCATTGAGGTGTTCCCGACGGAGTAAGTTGTGGAACAATTTCACATTTCTTTAGATGATCACCAAACTCATGGTTCAAATATTCACCTCCACAATCTGATCATAGAAACTTAATTGTCTTGCCAAGTTGATTCTGTACCTCATTATGAAATTCTTTGAACTTTTTAAAGGATTCAGACTTATGCCAAATTAGGTAGATGTATCCATATCTACTAAAGTCATCAGTAAAAGTTATGAAGTACTGAAAACCACCTCTGGCCGAAGTGCTCATTGGTTCACATACATCCGTATGTACAAGGGCCAACAAGCCACTAGCCCCCTCACCTCTGGTCGTGAAAGGCGCCCTTGTTATCTTGTCAAGTAAACAAGATTCACATGTTTCAAATGATTCGAAATCAAATGAGTTTAGAAGACCATCTTTATGGAGCTTCATCATGCGCTTCTTATTTATATGTCCTAGACGACAATGCCAAATATAAGTAGGATTCAAATCATTAGGTCGAAGTCTCTTAGCATTAATGTTATAGACAAGCATATCCTCAAGATTCAGAACATGTAATCCATTCACCAATGGAGCATGGCCATAAAGCATATCTTCAAAATAAATTGAACAATAATTATTCTTTATTCTGAACTCATAACCTTCTGCTCCTAAACATGAAGCAGAAATGATGTTTTTTCTTAAGGTAGGAACATAATAACAATTATTTAATTCCATAACTAATCCTGAGGATAAAGCTAATGGTAAAGTGCCAATAGCTAATGCAGCAACTTTTGCTCCATTGCCCACACGAAGATCAACATCTCCTCTTGCCAAACTTCTACTCCTTATCAATCCCTGCATCGAATTGTAAATTTGAGCAACTGATCCGGTATCAAATACCCAAGAACATGTAGAAGAGGTAGCAAGATTAATTTGTATAACATTTATACCTGAACTGGAAGTCTTACTTCCTTTGTTCTTTTTCATCTCTGCCATGTACTTCTTACAATTTCTCTTCTAGTGCCGAGTCTCATAACAATGGTAACATTCTGTGTCAAGCTTAGGACCCAGCTTGAGCTTCTTAATCTTAGCCTTGAGACTCTCGATCTCATCTTGAGTCTTTTATTTGCCCTTTCCTGTTCCCTTTGACTTACCCTTCTTCTTGAAGCTAGTAGTCTTTTGAACCATCATCACATGATTAGAACTTTTCTTGATGCTGTCCTCAGCACCCTTAAGCATGCCACGCAACTCGGTCATTGACTTCTCCATGCTATTCATATGAAAATTCAATATGACAGGCTCAAAGCTCGCAAGGAGCGATTGGAGAATCACATCAATAGCCAACTCTTGGCTAAGGGGGAAAACCAAGCTTTTCTAAGCTCTGTAACATCCCAAATATAGGTTGTGTTTCAAATGTAACCAAATCTAGGTTTGTGTTTCAAATGTAATCAAACCTAGGTTTGTGTTTCAAATGTAACCAATATGGGTATGTGTTTAAAATGAGAAGAAATTAAAACTTTTCTTGCATCTTGTAGTTTTTGAACTTTTCTATAATTCTTGTAAAAGAATTGTAGAATTCAAAAAATCTAAACCTCCAATTGACCAAAGTCAAACCCTTCTTCAACTTTGTCAAGAATCTTGTGTCAACCTTTGAAAATATTTTTCCTTGGTTCTAGGGATGCTGTGTGACCCCTCTGAAAAATTTCATAATTTTTAGAAATTATTTGATAATTTTTGGAGGCAGGTCAAACTAGTTTGACCATAGGTCAAACCCTAGAACAAACATTGAGGAATTTCTTGAGAAAAATGTAGTGCATAAAAATCTCTGGAAATTTTATGTAAGGTTAATCCTGGAGTGAGGAACCTCCAGTCAAAATTTCAGAATTTTTGGAGTTAGTTTGCTACCTCTAAAAATTCTTCCAAACTCAGCTTTCAAATACAAATCCAAACCTGGTGCATTGTTCCTCGGGTTCGAGCCAATTCCGACTTGACTCGACCCAACCGCCTAACTGTACTGACCAAGTCGTTTTGGCGTGCGCCTTGTGGGCCGTTGGATCTCCATCGCACCGCCCACGTTTGCGCGGAGCCGCGTTCGCCCGCGTGCGTGTGAGCTGTTGGATCAAAATCAGACACTGGCCCTGTCGTCCCCTTCCTCGCGCTCGCGCTCGCGCTGCGCCATGGCGTGGGGTAGTGCAGGGTCACCTCTATGTCCTCGCCAACGGGTCCTTCTGCAAGCACTAAATGCGCGTCGTGGTTTCGCCCCCGGAAGTCTCCTTCCTCTGCGTTTCACCTACTCTCATCGCGCTCAAGTGCTCCCGCGGCAGGCTTGACCGTGGAGGAGATTGCCATTGCTCTCCTTGCTCCCCCGGCTACTTAAGCTCTCAGCTCCCTTCCTTGGCTTCCTTTTATCACCCCTTAGCTTTAGCTTGCAACCTTTGTGCTTGTTGAGCTCAAACCACTCGAAGCCCCCTCAGCCGCCATTGTTGAGCTTCGGGCTTTTCGGTGAAGACAGTGCCCTAGTGGCTTTTCTTCTTCTCTCTTTGCGTCCGCTTGTGTCTCTCATCTAGGTGATCAAAACCCCTAACTTAATTTTGGGTTGCTTCTACAGGAGCGGCTTGAATTTGAAGTTTGGATCTTGCGGCCGAAATCACCCCCTTTCGTCTCCATCACCAGTGAGTGCTCCATTCTTCAATTGCTCGCTCTGGGACCATCCTTGAGCCATGTTGGAGCTATCCCGATGATGCGGTCCCTCTCTTTTTGCTCAGGGTGTCTCCCCCGCGTTGTCGTCTTAAATCGCCGCCATGCATGATTTCGTTGTCCGCCAAGAACTCGAGACCTCATCGGTGCCTCCCAGTGCTAAGGTAACCCTCCTAGTAGTCCTTAGATGCTGTGGCACCGCTTCTTAGAACCGCTGCAGAGCTCTATTGCATTTTTGCGTTTGGCCGTGCACTGCTGTGCCGCCCCGTTCCGGCTCACCGGCATTCTAGGCCACCGCTGCAGGTGTGAGTGGCACCAGCATGTGCACGTCGCTATTGCGGACCTGGTGGTACCCTTGGTTTGCGCAACCGTGCCCTAGGTCACCGGCGGCGAGCCAATCTCCCCACCGGGCTGTTGTCGGACGCGCCGACACGCACTGTAGCTGAGTCATTAGGCTTTAAGCGTGTCATTAACTGCTAATGGCTGTTTTAAGCGATCAAATGAGTCACTGACTGTGGGTCCCACGCGCTTAAACGCGCACTGTGCGCGTGCGTTTGGTTGATTCGCTGTGAGCCGTCCATCTTTAGATCTGCGGTCCTGATCGCGTGAACGTTTTACTTCTCCGTTCGTTGTGAGTCGTCTATCTCACGATCTACGGTCCAAGTTCACGGGATCCTTCGTGCGCGCGAGTTCAAACGCGGCCGCACGCGATTCAATTTGGGCCGTTGGATGCAACATTGACGGTCCACGTCGTGTGGTCTCGCGCGGGCGCGCTCGTGCCGTCCCATTCATCTTGGGCCGTGCGATGCAAGATCAACGGCCCAGGCATTTCCACGTCTTTTCGGTTCAAGGATTTTCCCGAAGGATTTAATTGTGAACTAAAAAAGGTAATAAACTTCAAAATTTCATAACTAATTCATTTTAGCTCCATTTGAGTTGGTTCAAATTTTGTTAGCTCTGGTTTGAACTAAGCTTTAATCTAAAAATGGTTGTAAGCTTGGTTCGGCTCCAGAAAATAGTTTGATAAATTGGTGTAGAAATAAGCTTTAATTGTTGCTCTAAAAATTGCATTTAACTTGTAAATTGCATAAGTAATTCTCTGTAGATCATTTTTGAGTGAATCCAATTTTGTTGGCTTCCTCTATTAGTGTACTAAATGGTAGCATAGGTTTTAGGCATGCCACTATTTTTAAAGTCCTTATGGTTGCAATTTATTTGTGCTCTTTTGCATGTCTTTGAAAAATCATAGAAGATGCATTCTAGCTCCAAATGAGGTGAATCCAATTGTGTTGTTCATATCATGAGGTGCTATGTTTACCATAAAAATCTCAGGTGCAACACCTCTTTGGAAAATTGTGCTAAAGAATTAAATTATGATGAACAGTAACCGATTTCAATTTTCCAGCATTTTTCCAGCCGAGCAATTTTGTTTTGGCCATAACTTTTGCATTGAGAATCCAAATCAATTGGTTATTGTTGATAAATTCCTTAAAAATCATGCTATTTCGGCTGTAAAATTTTTAGATCATTTGGAGAAAGTTGGTTTTTGAGTCTTTTTGGTTTTCTTCGTTCTGATCGGCTCTTTTTTCGCTTTTCGTTAGGTGCCGATGAGTACGTTGATCCCAAGAGTGACCCTCTGTAGCATAGTGAGCATATCCAGCAAGGCAAGCAGTTTGATCATATTCTATCCCATTATATTTTAAAGTCTAATACTTTGTTTACAAATTGTATGTATGCATGCTTTTGTGTCAAAGTAATTTTATCGATTAGAGGTAGCTATTCCTATTGCATGGTTGCCCTTAAATTGTTATCCCCTACCACAAACCATAGGTTAATAATCTCGCTGGTGGATTAGAGCCCGGTGATTGAATTATACTCTTTTATTGTCTTTTCGATGTCATGCTTAGAAATGCTTAGCTACCGGTAGAATTGGACGGTTGTCGACTTATGTCGATGACCTTGATCACACAAAAAAACTATTATTCCATTATGTCCAGCACTTGTGCTTTGTTACTTTGCAAAGAAATAAAACTAAAAACAAAATGGTTATTGACTTGGGCACAATGGATGTTGGTGTGATCTCATGGTGTGTGGAATGGTGCCTAAGTCCCTAAGGATCAAGTTACTTGGGCCACTAAACTGAGCAATATTTGCATGCTAACCACACGAGAGGGATATAGGACCTCTCTTGACTAAGTACTTTGGGGGGGGTGTTAACTAGGGGTTGCAGGTGGTAAAAATGTTTTTGTAAGGATGGGAGCACCTGCAGTTGCTTAGGCTGGGCCGGTGCCTCCTACTCCGCTGGTTGTCGCGACTCTTAATTAGCTCAATCCATTGGAAATGTCTCGTAGGACTTAGCCATGCCGGCATACCAAAGGAAGTGTGCTAAATCATGTGGCGAAAAGGCGGTCTGGCGTGTGGGTACATTGGTACACCCCTGCAGGGTTAAATCTATTCGAATAGCCTCATCCTAGGTTATGGACATGCTTGGCAAGGTCGTGCAAGAACTAGACTACAACATTTAATTAAAACTTGTTGGGTTGGTATGAATGGATATTCATGCTATTGTTGTGGTGACTATTGGGTTAGTCACTTCCAGGTTATCTTTATTGTTGTTATTATTAATTGTATCGTTGTTATTTCAACATTTAAAAATGGATTGTCAAATTGCTTTAAATCTATTACATTATTGCAAATGAAAACTTACTTTATGCTAAAAGTAAGTCTAGAGCTTCTTCCACTTAAATAAGCTTGCATGTAGCTAATTATAGGTCATTACCCTTACGTCGATCTTGAGTACATTTTGTACTCATTTGCTTTGCTTAAATTTAATTGTTGCAGAGGAAGAGGTGGATCCCCAAGGGATGCACTTTCATGAGATGTGCTGCGGGTTTGACGACTAGGTTGGTGGCTTGGTCGGTTGCCTTGTGGGCTAAAGGCAAACCATATGGCTTTTGGTTTATTGCCATCTCATGGCTTTTGCTTCCGCTGTTTACTTTAGTTGTTTAACTGTTTAGTTTGTATTTGGCCGATCGGCCCCTTCTGTAATAACTCTATTATGTATGTCTTTCGTTTAATCTAGTTCGTGCTTGGTTCTATGTTTGTATGGAATTGATGCATGACTTTGTAAAAGGGTGTATGTACAGCACTTCTGGGATGTACATATTTTCCCGAGGCATGGGATATTTGGTTGGTAATGTTAGGGTCGGTGGTACGACTAAGCATTACGAGCTCAATCTCCTGGGGTCTCACAAGCTCTCAATGAGACCAATCATTTTGATCACATGAGGACTGATCGGGTTACCTTCTAACAGCCTATAAGAAAACGAAAACAATGCCTTAGAGGTGTTGAACCTCTTTGCCCTTTCTTGATCCTGAAACTTACCCTTCCGACTCAAAATCATATTGTAAGCATTAGTGGTCTCATATTGCTTCTGAAGCTCAGAGTTCATGGTAGCAATCATAAGGTAGTGTACATCAACTGCGTCATTGCAATGCTTTTCATAAGCATTCTTTTCAGCACGAGTAGCATGAGCATTTGGTTCACCGGGATAGGGACCCTCTAGAATATATTCCTTTTTTTGTTTGAGAATAATTCTCAGATTACGAAACCAGTCAATGAAGTTTGTACCATTCAGTTTTTCTTTCTCAAGAATAGATCGCAAGTTAAAGGTAGGTGCAGAAGAAGAATTAGGTGCCATGATCTACAACAGAAATATATGCAAAAATTCAGCACTATGTTTATGTAAGATCTTCTATTAAGCACTTTAATAAAAGATGCTCCCACTATATATTCTAAACCATGTTTCCTTCTCATATCATATAGTGAGTTCAAGATCCATATATCATTAAGTCCTAGTGAGCTTTGGCATCACTGTTAGAAACCTAGTGGTTTAGGTAAGCAACAATCTTACTAATCATATCATATATGACTCTTGTTTGCTGGGTGACATCTCTATGCCCTGGCAACCAACACCATGTCCCAATACCCAAAACTATTTTGATAGCCTTGTCAAGTTAAACCAACACTATGCATGTGGGTGTCCGACACCCACCCCATCTTATTAAGATAATTAATGGCACTCTACTTTGGTAGACATACCAATTAATGATCAAAATCGTGATAGACGCAACAATTGGAAAGGCATCAAATTTACTTAATTTTTCTTAAGGGATACTACTCTATCATGTTAAAACATCTAATGAAAAACATGATTAAATAGCATAACAGGAATAAACACAAACATTCACAGATAATCATATTAAACTATGAAATAGTATGACCCTTATCATGACGATCTCCATCACCATGCTTCCTGTCTTTCGACCACCATGCTTGAAATCTCCGACCGCATTCGTCTACTTAGCAATTACTCCTAAGAGCTAGTAATAAATTACATAAGATAATATCAAGCATCATATGTCGGCACGTAGACCATTATACAATAATATGTAGCTCAATGACTATCTCACAGCATGACACGCAGGCCATGAAAATCCATACATGTATCACATACACAATGGGCCATACTATCCACATCAATCGCTACAAAAACGAGTTATGCATAGAATCCAATTTTATTGGGTGACATGAACACATACTACTACAAAACATGGTACGATTACCCAGCACAGCTTGAATCTTATTCGCGTAACCGAGCATTGAAAATCATCGGATTAATCATATTAACCCTATTCCGAACCAATCTGATCATTGCCTTAATACGAAAACACACTACGGCATACTCCGATAGCGGAATTCCAACCGATAGGAGTATAATACAGTGTGGTTGTAAACAAGCACAGTAAACCATCTGGTCCTTTTAGCTCATACCTTCTTGCAAACCCATCTACTATCATTGAACACGGATCGATCTTATCGACCAGTGCCTAGACTATTCCATCCATATGAATCGATCCAGATTACCAGACCCGATCAGTAATAGATCCAAGCTACTACTGCTATATATCAAATATATGCGATCGATCCAGATAAAAAACTACGCAAGATGGCTCTGATACCACTGAAGGGATACGAGTAAGCTAGACTAGTTGGCAATTCAAAAAATCTATCATGTAGACTAGGAAGCCAAGCAAGTAGAAGATCACAGATCGTTACCACCAGACGCGCAGTGCAGCGAAAGAAGAGTTGGAGTAGCCTGATCCAACAAAGAGCGCATCGATGTGGTGGTCGTAGTCGATCGTCTACCATAGTCGATCGTCTAGTGTCCTTGTCGGCGATCGTCTCCTCCAGCAACCAATCGCGTTCCTTGCGAAGTCGTGGATCGTCCTTTGAGCACAACAGCAACCGTAGCAGCGCCTCTACGGTGTCCACACATCCAGAGAAGGAACACCGCATGCCGATGTGCTAGCACCAACTTGCACGGTAGAGTTCTCAGGAAGATGGTGGCTAGGGTTTTTGGTAGAGCAACTCATGTCAAGTCCTGTATGTCCCAATAGCCTCATGCTTCTCCTTTTATAGAGCCTATGATGGATCCTATCTGAACACGTTTGTTCTAACCCATTAAGTGTGTGACCTTGTAGGTTCATGTGTATTCGGTTGTGACTTGGAAACCCTTTCCGACCATGAGTCGTTAGCAGTTCCTAGCAAGACATAACGATTTCCGAATACACACAAATTATATCGGACCAATCTTAATGTAATATGATCTACGACCAGGTCCTTATCACTAACGGCCAACTCGTATCTCTATACAACTAGTTCATATTTAGTCTCAACCAGTTTGTAACTCCTTACAAGCAGGTTTCGACCATTTAGTGATTATGTTCGACCAGTTTACAACCAGCTCTTTATCTCCATACGACCAGTCTATATCTGATCAAACTTGATGAGGACATCACTCCTTCTGATACACGCACTACAAAAAATCCTCTAGATCCGGATGCTGAACTACAGGGTCCTATGACAAGAGCTTGTGCACGTCACTTAAATTATGAGGCGAGATCGTTTCTAGGTGCTAATAATTTATCTATGCAGAATGGTATACTACCTAATAATTCTGATCTTTTGTTACTTAGGAATAATGGGGAGGATCCCTCAAATCCTGGTCATCTACACTAATACATAGAAGGGAAGCATGGAGAGGAGGAGCCACTCACGGCATGGGAAATAATAAGGACTTCATTTAGTTCGATCGTCTCCTCCAATTCAGCTGCATTCAAGTCTACTTCATCGAGCTAACGAATTTAGGCTTATTATCCATGGTGCTGCAACACCTTTTATTTTGGGCCATGGGCCTTGTATTGCTTGGGCCCAAGGGGAAGGCGTCACCCTAGTTCGGCCACCTCCTTGGCCAACGCCCCCCTAGGGCACCCACTTCCTGGCTGCAACTCCTCATATAGGAGCCTCCGCCCCTTTTGCAAGACTCGGGTTTCTTTTTAGATTATTCTGCATAGTAGTTTCGCCGCACGTTCAGTTGAGGAACCCCAACATTGTGAGCTTAATCATTATTCACAATACAATTTCAGATTGCATCTTCCACTCTCTTCCTTGTGTTCTCGATTCGCTTGTAGGAGATAGCCTTCTTGGCGAGGTCAATCGCGTTCAGCACGATTGATAACCATCGGAGCAATGGTGTAGTAATTGCAAGGGGTTCAATCTATTTTGGTCAGAGCCTTTGGATCATCAACGTCGTGTTATCCATAATCGACATATCACTACCTTTCAGAAGATCGGGCCATAACAACATTAGGGGGTATCAGAGCAAAGGTTGCCCATTAGGTAATCATAATTCTTTCCCTTTTAGATTAGTTGTTGTTTATTGTCCTAAAAACTCCAGAAAATTAGTCCTACAAAAATAATTTGTTCGTCGTGTTTTTCCACTGTCCCATCACCCTTTGTGCCTTTGCAATTTTCATTTTTGGATTCACTTTGTTGAATATGTGTCCTTTGTCTAAGTCGTGTTGCTGGTTTAGATTCGTGTTCTTGGTCTCTAGTCGTCACCCTCCGCTACCACACCGACACCAAACTCCTACCGCACCAACCAAATTGCCCCACCGCTCATCCTTGCCGTGGCCACCAATTTGCCCTGCCAAACATTGCTGCTACGGCACTCCAGCACCTTGCCACCACTGCACCTCACGCTGTTGTGACAGCCAAAGTCCCTACTGCGCAAACCCTAACCAAGATTGGTTTCGGTTTGTGACAGAAAAAGAAAAAAAAGAAAAAGAAAGAAAAAAGAAAAAAAGAGGTTGTTTTTGTGCTGCCAGAAGGATTCATCTGACTTCGGCAACATGATCTTTTAATTACCTTTATACCCCTGTCTTTGACCCAAAAGTTTGTGAGCCATATACCTCCCTAGACCCAGAAGAGGAATTTGAAAGGATTTGAGTCAGGTGCACATTCACAAAAAAAAAAAAGAGAACAAGCCAAGAGAGAGAGAGAGAGAGAAAGAAGTAATCAGGTTTGCTTGCACCCCTTGAATCCTCTGTGTTTGGTCCCTTGTTTCAGTTGACGTTGTGCTAGAGCTAGGAACACTTTTGGACTAGCAATCGTAACCAGTACTTTGGACCCTTATTTAGCTTTGCTAATCGGGTTATGGTTTTTGCTAATCCTTTGCTAACATATTGTGCCTTCCAAGCTCCAGGTAGTCTTGATCAGAATAGGTCCCCTCTTGCAATCGTACCCACACTCGACACGGTATCACGAACCAGCCACCGACTGTACCACCTGCTGCATTGGTAAGAAACTTGCAAGAGTGTGGTAAGACGCTTGAGAGTGTGTGATTCCACCTTCCATCACCTAGTAGTTGATAGGGATAATACCTTTGTGTTGTCTTTGTTTTCTACTAACCATGGCAGATGAGACATCTGATGAGCAAGAGTGTGTTTTTAAGGGAGAGCTCATGGCGCTCTTGGATGAACAACGCACTGCCATTAATGAGGACATCGATAGGAAGCTTCAAGATACTACGACTACATTGCTGCACTCAATCAACGATAGTATCGCAGCACTCACTACATGCCTTGAAAGAATGGTGAATCGGCCACCTAACAGTGGACGCGAGTATGATCATGATGCAGCCCAAGATCTTGAGGTGGGAGATGATAATGAGACGTGAAACCGTGACGTTGGCGCTACTCTTGCTGCCCAAGATGCACGTCAATGATACCGCCTGCATCACAATTGCCACGGTATGGGAGGTAATAATTTTCAGCACCACCATGCTTGTGTTAATGATGACCCGTTTGCTAAAGTTAAATTTGACATACCATCTTTTGTGGGTGTTTATGATGCTAAAGCTTATCTAGATTCTAGATTGGGGTGATGACAGTTGAGCAAAAATTTAATGCCCATCTAGTCCCTGAAGTGCATAGAGTCAGACAAGCTACTAGTGAATTTAAAGATTTTACTATCATTTGGTGGAATCAAGTTGTTAATTCTGGCTTAACACTTGATACATGGGATAGATTGAATGTCACATCCTCAATTTAACAAAGAGGTTTATTGTGCATCTCATGAGCACGCATCATTGTTTTCAAGCATTTGCATAAATTATTGCACTTGGAAAATCTTGTGCAAGTCTTGAACCTACACTTAAAGAAATGAACTTCAAAAGAAAACTAAAACAAATGCTACAAAAGCTCCTCTAGAAACAATTTATACAAATACTACATTAATTATCAAGAAGTAAAATAATTTTTCCCCTATTTTTGGGAAAGGGTTCAAACCCAAGAAAATTCAAACTCAATCCAGTAACCTATTTTGGTTGTGGATTTAAACTGTGCAAAATATGACATGAACAGAGGGGTTTAAAATTTTATCTGGGTACTAGGTCATCCCAGGAACACCTCTGATTTATTTCATATTTTTAGGAATTTTATTCCTATTTCTAAACCTCTGGTCAAAGTTGAGGGTATAGTTTCACATCCCAGTCAAACCTAACCTCAACCCTGGCCAGCACTATTCTGTGGGCTCACACCAGACCAAGTCACTTGACCTGGCTGAGCCAACTAGTTGCACCGCGCCACCTTTGTGCTTTTGGGCCGTCCGATTCAGAATCAACGGCTCAGATCAGGTGGGTCGTTCGGACCGTCCGAACGCTCCACCAATATGAATTCTTCGATTCAAAACGAACGATCCAGATCAATTGGGCCGTTCGAACCGTCCGAATGCGTCACAATTTTGGACCATTGGATTTGAATCTAACGGCGGAGATGTGAGTGGAGTGTTACGCGTGCGCGCCTGCGGCACTTTCTTTCTCTGGCAAGGTAGCCCCACCTGTCAGCTCTTTCTCCCTCCTCGCGCTGGCGCTGACGCAGAGCTTCTTCGCCACGTCGCAGTCATGCTTTGCCCAGTTCCATCGCCACCGTGAGCCACCGCCCTTGAAAACCAATCGTGGAGCTCCGTTAGTTAACGCCACCTCCATTCCGTCTATTCTCTGAGCTTAAGTAAGCTCCAAACCCTAGCATTTTCCTCACTTTTCCTCTCGGTGGCTAAGGAAAAGGAAGCTCTCTCGTTTGCATCGCTAGGGTAAGCTTCCACCGGGTGCTACCATTGGATTCTATGTTCAAACCCTTGTCCATTTTTGTTAATGCAAGCTTCCATTGTTGCTTGTAGCTTCTGGACCATCCTTGTGCTCTCTAGAGCTCTAGAGCGCGCACCCGAGAGCATCACCTTGCCATTTTCATCTCTGGTAAGGTTCTTGTTAAATCTTTCGCATCATTTTGTGCCATTTAACTTGGCATTGAAAACCCCTAAACTAATTGGGACAATGCATGGCAGGATTTCGCGAATTAAAGGATTGGACTTTATCAACCGAAGAACAATCTTTTCATCTCCCACCTTGCTCGGTAAGACTTTTGTCAATTCCTTGCTCATGGAGCATCCTAATAGGATCCTTGAGCTATCCAGAGCATTCACTGTGTCTCATTTTGCTCAGGACGTTCTCTTCACTTTGAGCCGCATCGTCGTCATTATCTTCTCCTGTGCCGACACTGCTCATGTTGCTCCATGCTTCCTCGAGCACTATTCCTAGCTTAGCTAACCTCTTATTAGTCCTTAGATACTGGGCACCCGCTTATCTGAACCGCTGCGGAGCTTTACAGGTTGCACACATTTTGACCGGAGTTATCTTGTTGCTCAACTCTGGTTAGCCACCGGTGAAGTCCATCTCGGGTGCTGTAATTGTTCTCGCTTGGTGCGCAGTGCTATTGTGCATCTATTCATGCCCTTAGCTCACGCCGCCGTGGCACACCACACCGGCGAGCCGCCGTTGAAGCGCACGGGACAATGAAATCCCGTTGTCGTTCTCGGACAGCCACTGTAGCTCATCATTAGAAATTAATTTCAATGATTAGCTTTCAAACGCGGTCTTAGCGTGTTAAGCCATCGCTTACATGTGGGCCCAAACCATTTGAGCCTCATGCCTTTGTGCGTAGCCAACCCAAACACACTAGAACCATTTTGGACCTTTCGATACGAAACCAACGATCCAGATCAATTGGGCCGTTTGGACCGTCCGAACGCGCCACGAATCTGGATCGTCTGATGCGAAATGGACGATCAGTATCAATTGGGTCGTTCGGACCATCCGAACACGCCACGATTGTGGATCGTTGGATCTTAATCCAACGGCTCACAAGCACGGTCCGATCGTCACTCTCACGCGCCTGCGCCGCATTGTTCATTGACAAGGCAGGCCCACTTGTCAGCGCACTTTGACTCAGTAAACGTGTTTGGACGCGTTGCTATGTGGGGTCCCACGATTCAGTGGTTGAAGCTAGCGTAACCCTTAGTAAGAAAATGGGTAAATACTTTATAAAATCCAAAATGTATTAATCTGCACACTGAAAATTGAATAACTTTGAAAATACATAACTAATTCTCCTCAACTCCAAAATGGATGAAACCAATTCTGATAATTTTCATTTTTAATGAACTTTATTATGAAATGGGTTTCAAACTTTTCTTTGTAGCAAAAATTTTTATTTTGGAGATTGATCTATAAACATATTATTTTCACAATAGGAAAAGGCTGTTAACTTGGAAAATGCGTAACTAATCCTTGAAAACTCCAAGTAAGTTAAATCAAACTGTTTTGAACTAATAAAAATATTCCCTATTTATCTGTATAACCCTAGTATTCCCTCCTGTTCTGCAAATTTTGGCTAAATAATTAAATTGCATACACTTAAACATATTGAAATATGTTTTTCAAACAGACATAACTCTCACACACTATCTTCAAATGAAATCATTTCTTCACCTATTTTTATCTAAAATCATGCATTAGCCACTGTAGGAAAATCATGCATTTTTTAGCACCTTGATTTTTGAAGTATTTCTTGGTGTTTATCGATATCGTTATTTCTCTAGATTCCAGAGAAATCGATATTGACTCCTACACTACTGAGAGTGAGAAGCTAAGCTACCAGCAAGGAAAGAATCATTTGAACTTTCTTTTGCACCATAATTGCTCCTAGTTTGGGTTAAGTTAGTGCAACGTTAATTGCTTGCATGCTATTTTGATAATGTCGCTATTTTTGTGATGTGTAGAATAGTTATGTCCTAATTCATTGAGGTTATCCTTAAATTATTCCAGTACCACAGGATTAAGTTATGATGTGTGAAATATATTGTTCAAGTTTGCTTAGTCATGCAAGTCTAGAACGGTAGTTTGATTGTCAGGATTAACCCGACAACTTTGGGAAAAACATACACCTTCTCATATTCATTTTATTCCAGATCTTCGTATCTGTTTTATGAGATAAATTTTATCATTTTAAATGAGTTTTGGGTCTAGACAAGTGTTGGTTAGTGATGGTGCCTTCGTGCACGAGATTTAGGTATGTGGATGTCTTGTCCGGACCATTAAGAACCGAACTTTGGTAATGTCGTTGACTCAAGTACATTCGTACTACCACATGCGGGATATGGGTGCTGTACAGTTAAGTAGGGGGAATGTTTTATTCTTTTAAGTCTCATGGTGGTGTAAGGACATAGCGACTGTGAAATCTTATGTTCCGTAGGAGCCGATGTAATTTTTCTATAGAGTGCAGGAGACACACCACTTTTTCTTTTTATCCATTGCATCGGTATTTCCAATACAACTTGTGAGCCCCCTAGCAAGTGCTATTAGATGCTTGTACTCGGAAAGGAACCATCTCACAAGGGGGACTTAGCTCAATAGGGTCTTCTTGCTAAAAATGACCGTATCTCGATTCTCCCCGGCCGACACACCAAAGGAAGTGTGTTTCATCCGGTGGCTTACGAGCTAATCGAGTCATGTGGGTAAAGCAGTACACCTCTGCAGAGATAAATATATTCGAATAGCCATGTCCACGGTTATGGACAATCGCTTGAGTTCGGGAGTTACTATTGTTAGACTATGTATTTAAAATGTGGGTACTTATGATTCGGCATGAATGGATGTTCATGCAATTTGTTGTACCAAAGTGTGCAGCCACTTTGCTGTTGTTTGTTTACTTTGTTGTTCAATTTATTACTTATTCACATGCTTTACTTCTATTTCAAATCTGTTTACAAAATGGCAATTGAAAAACTAGTATGTGTAGGTTGTTAAAATTATTGCGTCTTTTCGCAAAACTAAGCCAATATGAGCCATCCTTTGGAACAACCTCTATGCATAACTAATTTTTATTTGTGTAAGACTTGCGAGTACAACTTTGTACTCAATCCGGTTGCTGCAATTTCAGGTGAGGAAGTTTGTGAGACCGATGAGCTCGTAAGCGCCGATTTAGACAACGCTAACGAGTAGTGCTATTCTTTAACCCCAGTCGGTTACCAATGGGTATTGGGCATACCATGCTGGACATTTCAGTTTATTTACTTGCTTCCGCTGTCACTTAATGTTCTCTTTTGGTTATGGCCGACCAAGCCATTTGTAATAGTCATAGACTTAAACTATTATGTTGTATGTCTTTTGGAACTATGAATGTATGTTTGTGTATGGATGTGATCAATGCTTTACTTGAGTTTGGGACATATTGGTCGCTGATCTTAGGAGACAACATGATCTCATGCTTTTTGTTCATGGATTCCATATTAACTCATTAAGTGTGGTCTTCAATTGTTTAGAGAATCGTTAATCATGTAGTGCTCGCAGAGGAGCGATGCACATGATCACCGGAGCTCTAGTTCAACGAAGAACTCTCATTTGATGGAGTTAATTTAGAATCCATTAACTTGGAAGCTCCGAGTTATCTCCTTAAGGTCGAGTATACCTCGGTCTTACGGAAATAACCTAGAGGCTCCCACAGCGTTGGTATCAGAGCCATACTGACTGTAGGTTAGAAATAGCACGGGCGTTAAGTTTAGCAAGTCCCTGGGTCAAAAATTATTTTTGAGTTATCAAAATAATTTTAGAAGAGTTAAGATAGGATATCTTTTATTCCTCATCCGTCTTAGTATCACTTCTCACCTTATTCTGGTTTTGAATTGCAAAACTAACTTCCCTTGTGCTTCTTATCCTTAGATGAATCCCCAGTACTTGGTCAAGGAAACCAAGACCGAATATGTGGATGGATATCCGGCCCTTCTACGAGACATGATGTGGAAGGCCAACTAAGGACCCAAAATGGAAGACTTTGAGGCTATGGTCCACATCATTCCAAGACAAGTTGCGGGAAGCATTCCGTACTGTTTCCAGGCACGTGGCACTTCTGAGGCCATGTCATTGCAGGAAGTGGCGCGTATGGCTATGAGCCGACTTCGTTATGATTTAATGGAGTTATCCTAGCCACCATATGTCCACTTTCCTATGCAAGCACATGGCGCTGACGTGGACACTTTTACTAGGATTAAGTTTGGGGGAAGATCCCCCAAGTGAGGCAACTGGCGAGGTTGGTTCGTATCATGAACCAAATACACCTTTGCACCGTACAGGAACTATACGAGACCCGACGCCGTCTTATAGTGGCACAACGGGGTCTTCTACACTTGTACAACATGGGGCTTGCTGGACATCATGTTATATATGGTGCAAATGAGGTTTCCCCATATGCGTCTGCGCCCCCTGAGTTTCAGCTCCCTGAAGTGGAGAATCAAGTGTTTAATGAGTGGTCACCCAGGCATATCGCCAATCCAGAGTACCCCGAGGACACAGGATCACCGGGTTATCATCTTCTGGATGAGTTCTCGGTGAATTTTGATCGGGAAATTGAGTAGATGTTAGCGTAGCAAGCTTGCTATTCGGACATGTGTCCAGCAAGCATGTATCCTTAGGTTATGTAATAGGGTAGAAGTTGATGAACCCTTGTTGTTTATTTGCAAGCACTTTTGGTTTCGGGCAATTACTCTTCGCCTACGGGCCTATAAGGATATAATTGCAACCAGAAAACTATGTACTGCTTTAATGGATTTTATTGTTGGCCGTTGTGCCTTTGTGCCTTCATCTAGTGTTAAATTTGTGCATTTCATTACCTTTTCGTATGCTAAAATTGAAATCAACTCCTTGCTGTCCTTTAACCCTTTCACACTCGTTCGAGTGTATCCTTCATCATCTACAACAGGATGACAGGGCCCAACACTAGGTCAAGGGCTCAGCAGCAGGAAGGGTCACCACCCCTGGATACTCGCCCAGTTGCGTTGGGTGAACCTTACACGCGAGGGGAAAGTGGTGAGCCTTCCCAAAGGCAACACCATCGTGACGGTCCACCGGAGGAAGTGCTTCCACCACCACCCTCTATGGCTGAGGTCTTGGCCCAAATTGAGAGAAACTGCATGGACCAAACGTGGATTCTCGAGGCCATCGCCCGAAACACTTCTCCTAGACCATCAAGGTCATGTGCTCAGGGAGGACTCGCTGATTTTCAGCGGACCCATCCCCCAACTTTCACCGGTATGGAGAGTCCTATGGAGGCCAAAGATTGGCTCAAAACTATTGAAAAGAAGCTGGCGATCGCTCAGTGCTCTGGCACTGAGAAGGTCCTATTCACTAGCTACCAGCTGGAAGGCGCTGCGAGTGCATGGTGGGACAACTTTTCTGCCATGCAACCGAATGGAGACCTTCCCACTTGGAATGAGTTCAAAGAAGCCTTTCGTGAGGCTTATGTTCCTGATGGTGTGATGGTCATCAAGAAGTAGCAGTTCCTTGCACTCAAACAAAGAAAGAAGACCCTCACGGAGTATCTAAATGAGTTCAACTCTTTGGCTCGTTATACTCCTGATGACGTCTCTACTGATGCCCGCCGTCAGAGCCGGTTCATCAACGGCCTGACAGAAGAGATGCAGCTGGCTCTTGCCGTGCACGATTTTAAGAATTTTCAGCACATGGTCAACAAGGCCATCGTGGTGGAACACAAGAGTGTAGCTTTGGAGGAGTCCAAGAAGAGGAAGAAAGCTGCTCAACTTTCTGCAAGCGGCAGTTTCTCTCGTTCGCGCACCGGACCGCCCCCAGCACCTTGTGCCCAAGCTTCGGTGCCATCGAGACCTCCCATGTCGTTTCCACGACCTTCTCCACCAGTGGCACAACAGCGCTTTGGGGTCCAAAGCTCCCAAAATAGCAACTTGTTCAAGGCTAACGTCACATGCTACCATTGTGGTTGCCCCAGCCACTATGCAGATCAATGCCTTGCGAGACAGCGTGGGATGCCTCGGACTTGTCAAGCTCCAGCACCACCACCAACTCCAGCAAGACCCTCACCACCTCCAAGAGCAGCATCTACTCCACCTCAAGTCCCCACACATGGCTGAGTGAACCACGTAACTACCGAAGAGGCAAACGACGCACCCGACGTCGTTTTGGGTACGCTCCTTGTCAATTCTTTTGCAGCTACTGTCTTGTTTGATTCGGGAGCATCTCATTCATTCATCAAGAAGTCTTTTGTTGCACATCATCAAATTGAAATGCTTACACTTCAGCCACCTTATCGAATTCTGTCGTCGGGATCGGTTTTCCAATCCAATCAAGTCTACTGGGACGTAAAAGTGGAAATTCAAGGGGTTAAGTTTTTGGCAAACTTAATAGTTATAACTTTAGTGGGTATTGATGTGATTTTAGGAATGGATTGGATGTCCAAAAATCAGGGGCAAATCGATTGTGCTCAGCGGTCCATTTCGGTCACAAGCAAAGACGGCAATCAAGTCGTTTTTGCACCTTTAGTGGGCAATTCTCATTTCTATGCCTTAAAAGCTAGTACTTCCCTTGAATTAGATAAAGTACCAGTGGTGTGCGAGTATCCAGATGTGTTCCCTAAAGAAATTCCAGGCATGCCCCCTAATAGAGAGGTTGAGTTCGTCATTGAACTTGCACCCGGTACTGCGCCAATTTCAAAACGGCCGTACCGAACGCCTCCAAATGAGTTAGTAGAATTGAAGAAGCAACTCAGTGAACTCTAAGATAAAGGCTTTATTCGGCCGAGCTCCTCACCTTGGGGGTGCCCGGCCATCTTTGTCAAGAAAAAGGACAAGAGTTTGCGGATGTGTGTGGACTACCATCCGTTGAATGAAGTCACCGTCAAGAACAAGTATCCGCTTCCGCGGATTGATGATTTGTTCGATCAATTGAATGGAGCCCAAGTGTTCTCCAAGATTGATTTATGATTAGGCTATCATCAGATCAAGGTTAGAGCTGAAGAGATACCGAAGACATTCTCTACTCGCTACGGTTTGTACGAGTATACTGTTATGTCCTTAGGCTTAACCAATGCTCCGGCTTACTTCATGAACCTTATGAATTCGGTTTTCATGGAGTATTTGGATTAGTTTGTCATGGTATTTATTGATGACATCCTTATCTACTCCCAGTCTGATGAAGAACATGAGCGTCATTTACGACTTGTGTTAGAAAAGCTTCGTCAACATCAACTTTATGCCAAGTTCAGTAAATGCGAGTTCTGACTTCATGAAGTTAGTTTCTTGGGTCATGTTCTATCCAAGGGTGGTATCGCTATTGATATAAGAAAAGTTCAAGTTGTCCTTGATTGGAAACAACCCAAGAGCGTCACCGACATTCGCAGTTTTCTTGGACTTGTGGGGTATTACCGCAGATTCGTCCAGGATTTCTCAAAAATTGCGAGACCAATGACCCAGCTCCTAAAGAAAGAAAAGAAATTCGAATGGTCAGCGGAATGTGAGCGTAGCTTTCAGATCTTAAAAGAATGTCTGACCAAAGCTCCAGTGCTCATCCTACCTAATATTCACAAGAGCTTCGATATTTACTGCGATGCATCTCACCATGGGCTCGGTTGTGTGCTCATGCAAGAGAGCCACATTGTGTCATATGCATCAAGGCAATTGAGATCTCATGAAGTGAATTATCCCACGCATGACTTGGAACTTGCAGCCGTAGTTCATGCTTTGAAGATCTGGCGGCATTACCTCATCGGTAATCATTGCGAGATCTACACCGACCATAAGAGTCTCAAATATATCTTCACCCAAGCCGATCTGAACTTGAGGCAAAGAAGATGGCTTGAGTTGATCAAGCATTATGATTTGGGACTCCATTATCATCCAGGGAAAGCCAATGTGGTAGCCGATGCCTTGAGCAGAAAATCTCAATGCAACTGTTTATCGATAGCTCCCATTTCGGCAAGCTTGTGTCTTGCACTGCAACGTCTACACCTGGAGATAATTGAAGAAGGGTCTTTTGCTGCCCTTAGTGTGAATTTTACACTAGAGGACCAGATCAAAGAAGCCCAGAAGACTCGCGCAGATCCGGGAGAAATTGAAGCAAGGCATAGTCAAATGTTTCACTAAAGATGCACAGGGCACCATATGGTTCGGAAACCGTTTGGTGGTGCCTCATGATCGTGACTTGAGAGAGTTGATTCTCAAGGAAGCTCATAACTCTCAATTCTCCATTCACCCCGGAAGTACCAAGATGTATCAAGACCTGAAAAAGAGGTTATGGTGGAGTCATATGAAACGGCATATCGCATGATATGTTGCTGAGTGCGACGTATGCCAGCGAGTCAAGGCTGAACATTTAAGACCAGTGGGTACTCTCCAACCTTTGCCCATTCCAAAATGGAACTGGGAGGAAATCAGTATGGACTTCATCACTGGACTTCCAAGGACTCAATCTGGATAGGATTCCATATGGGTGATTGTCGATCGCTTGACCAAGGTCGCCCATTTCATCCCTGTCCAGACTACCTACACCGGGGACAAGCTAGCCGAGCTTATATCGCAAGGGTCGTCTGTCTCCATGGTGTGCCAAAGGTAATAGTTTCAGATAGAGGTCCTCAGTTTACCACTCATTTTTTAAAATGCTTACATAAAGCAATGGGGACCAACCTATCATTCAGTTCCGCTTATCACCCGCAAATGGATGGACAAACTGAGAGAGTGAACCAAGTTTTGGAAGACCTTCTCCGAGCTTGTGTGTTGTCCTATAGCAAGAACTGGGAAAGGTGCTTACCGTTTGCAGAGTTCTCCTACAACAATAGCTTCCAATCGAGCATTCATATGTCACCCTTCAAGGCATTGTATGAGAGAGCTTGTAGGACACCTTTCAATTGGTCTGAAGCCGGTGAGAGACCATTCTATGGTCCAACCTTGGTGGAGGATGCCGAAGAGCAAGTTTGTATCATTCGTGAGCGACTCTGGATGGCGCAATCTCGTCAGAAGTCGTATGCCGACCATCGTCGTCGCGAGTTGAGCTTTGAGGTGAATGATCATGTTTATCTTAAAGTCTCTCCAATGAAAGGAATGCGTCATTTCCAAGTCAAAGGCAAGTTGGCACCTCGCTACATCGGATCATTCCGTATTTTAGCGAAATTGGGATCGGTGGCCTATCAATTAGAATTGCCACCATCACTTTCAGATGTGCATGATGTATTCCATGTTTCACAACTGAAGAAGTGCCTTCGCGTTCCAACCGAAGCAACCAAGTTGGAAGAACTCGACTTGCAACTCGATCTTTCTTATCAGGAGCACCCGATTCGCATTCTTGAAGAAACGGAGCGCAAGACAAGAAATCGCAACATCAAGTTCCTCAAGGTTCAGTGGAGTAACCATACTGAAGATGAAGTAACTTGGGAACGCGAAGATCATATGCGAAGTGAATATCCAAATCTTTTTCCTTGAAGTGCCTTCAAATCAAGGAAGGCAAGGTTAAACAAAGCAATGGTAAGGAAAATGTAATAACCATTCTTTGTAACCTTGTAAGATATATTGGCACTATCTTTAAAGGAAATCAAAACAACAGATGTTGTATATCCGTAGGACCTTCCTATCCATCTACCGACCTACCCAGATCTCAGGGACGAGATCTTTTGTAGGGGGGGGAGGTTTGTCACATCCTCAATTTAATGAAGAGGTTTAATGTACATCTCATGAACATGCATCATTTTTTTCAAGCATTTGCATAAATTATTGCACTTGGAAAATCTTGTGAAAGTCTTGAACCTACACTTAAAGAAATGAACTTCAAAAGAAAACTGAAACAAATGCTACAAAAGTTCCTCTAGAAACAATTTATACAAATACTACATTAATTATCAAGAAGTAAAATAATTTTTCCCAAATTTCTGGGAAAGGGTTCAAACCCTAGAAAATTCAAACTCAATCCATTAACCTATTTTGGTTGTGGATTTAAACTACGCACATTATGACATGAACAGAGGGGTTTAAAATTTTATCTGGGTACTAGGTCATCCCAGGAACACCTCTGATTTATTTCATATTTTTAGGAATTTTATTCCTATTTCTAAACCTCTGGTCAAAGTTAAGGGTTTAGTTTCAAATCCCAGTCAAACCTAACCTCAACCCTAGCTAGCACTGTTCCGTGGGCTCGCACCGGACCAAGCCACTTGACCTGGCTGAGCCAACTAGTTGCACCGCGCCACCTTTGTGCTTTTGGGCCATGATTCAAAATCAACGGCTCAGATCTGGTGGGCTGTTCGAACCGTCCGAATGCTCCACCAATATGAACCCTCTAATTCAAAATAAACGATCCAGATCAATTGGGCCGTTCGGACCGTCTGAACGCGCCACTATTTTGGACCATTGGATTTGAATCTAACGGCGGAGATGTGAGTGGAGTGTTACGCGCGTGCATGTGCCACTTTCTTTCTCTGGCAAGGCAGCCCCACCTGTCAGCTCTATCTCCCTCCTCGCGCTGGCGCTCACGTAGAGCTTCTTCGCCGCGTCGCGGTCATGCTCTACCCAGCTCCGTCACCACCATGAGCCACTACCCTTGAAAACCAATCGTGGAGCTCCGTTGGTTAGCGCCAACTCCATTCCGTCTATTCTCTGAGCTTAAGTAAGCTCCAAACCCTAGCATTTTCCTCACTTTTCCTCTCGGTGGCTTAGGAAAAGGAAGCTCTCTCATTTGCATCGCTAGGGTAAGCTTCCACCGGGTGCTACCATTGGATTCTATGTTCAATACCTTGTCCATTTTTATTAATGCAAGCTTCCATTGTTGCTTGTAGCTTCTGGACCATCCTTGTGCTATCTGGAGCTCTAGAGCACGCACCCGAGAGCATCACCTTGCCATTTTCATCTCTGGTAAGGTTCTTGTTAAATCTTTCGCGTCATTTTGTGCCATTTAACTTGGCATTGAAAACCCCTAAACTTACTGGGACAATGCATGGTAGGATTTTGCGAACTAAAGGATTGGACTTTATCAACCGAAGAACAGTCTTTTCATCTCCCAACTTGCTCAGTAAGACTTTTGTCAATTTCTTGCTCATGGAGCATCCTAATAGGATCCTTGAGCTATCCAGAGCATTCACCATGTCTCATTTTGCTCAGGACATTCTCTTCACTTTGAGCCGCATCGTCGTCATTATCTTCTCCGGCGCCAGCACTGCTCTTGTTGCTCCAAGCTTCCTCGAGCACTATTCCTAGCTTAGGTAACCTCTTATTAGTCCTTAGATACTGGGCACCTGCTTATCTGAACCGCTGCGGAGCTTTACAGGTTGCATGCATTTTGGCCGGAGTTCTCTTGTTGCTTAACTCTGGTTAGCCGCCGGTGAAGGCCATCTCGGGTGCTGTAACTGTTCTCGCTTAGTGCGTAGTGCTATTGTGCATCTGTTCATGCCCTTAGCTCACGCCACCATGGCGCACCGCGTTGGCGAGCCACTGTTGAAGCGCGCGGGACAATGAAATCCCGTTGTTGTTCTCGGACAGCCACTGTAGCTCATCATTAGAAATTAATTTCAATGATTAGCTTTCAAACGCTGTCTTAGCGTGTTAAGCCGTCACTTACATGTGGGCCCAAACCATTTGAGCCTCATGCCTTTGCGTGTAGCCAACCCAAACACACTAGAACCATTTTGGACCTTTCGATACGAAACCAACGATCGAGATCAATTGGGCCGTTCGAACCGTCCGAACGCGCAACGAATCTAGATCATCCGATGCGAAATGGATGATCAGGATCAATTAGGCCGTTCAGACTGCCCAAACGCGCCACGATTGTGGATCGTTGGATATTAATCCAACGGCTCACAAGCATGGTCCGATCGTCACTCTCGCGCGCCCGCGCCGCTTTGTTCACTAACAAGGCAGGCCCACTTGTCAGCGCACTTTGACTCAGTAAACGTGTTAGGACACGTTGCTGTGTGGGGTCCCACAATTCAGTGGCTAAAGCTAGCGTAACCCTCGGTAAGAACATGGGTAAATGCTTTATAAAATCCAAAACGTATTAATCTGCACACTAAAAATTGAATAACTTTGAAAATACATAACTAATTCTCCTCAACTCCAAAATGGATTAAACCAATTCTGATAATTTTTATTTTTAATGAAATTTATTATGAAATGGGTTTCAAACTTTTCTCTATAGTAGAAATTATTATTTTGGAGAGTGATCCATAAACCTATTATTTTTACAATAGGAAAATACTGTTAACTTGGAAAATGCATAACTAATACTTGAAAACTCCAAGTAAGTTAAATCCAACTATTTTGAACTTATAAAAATATTCTGTATTTATTTGCATAACCGTAGTATTCCCTCCTTTTCTGCAAATTTTGGCTAAATAATTAAATTGCATGCACTTAAACATTTTGAAATCTGTTTTTCAAACAGACATAACTCTCACACACTAACTTCAAATGAAATCATTACTTCACCTATTTTCATCTAAAATCATGCATTAGCCACTGTACAAAAATCATGCATTTTTGAGCACCTTGATTTTTGAAGTATTTCTCGGTGTTTATCGATATCGTTATTTCTCTAGATTCCGGATTAATCGATATTGACTCCTACACTACTAAGAGTGAGAAGCTAAGCTACCAGCAAGGCAAGCATCATTTGAACTTTATTTTGCACCATAATTGCTCCTAGTTTGGGTTAAGATAGTGCAACGATAATTGCTTGCATGCTATTTTGATAATGTCGCTATTTTTGTGATGTGTAGAATAGTTATGTCCTAATTCATTGAGGTTATCCTTAAATTATTCCAGTACCACAGGATTAAGTTAGGATGTGTGAAATATATTATTCGAGTTTGGTTAGCCATGCAAGTCTAGAATGGTAGTTTGATTGTCGGGATTAACCCGACAATTTTGGGAAAAACATACACCTTCTCATATTCATTTTATTCCAGATCTTCGTATCTATTTTGTGAGATAAATTTTATCATTTTAAATGAGTTTTGGGTCTGTACAAGTGTTGGTTAGTGATGGTGCCTTTGTGCACGAGATTTGGGTATGTGGATGTCTTCTCCGGATCATTAAGGACCGAACTTTGGTAACATCGTTGACTCAAGTACATTCGTAGTACCACATGCGGGATGTGGGTGTTGTATAGTTAAGTAGGGGGGAGGTTTTATTGTGTTAAGTTTCAGGGTGGTGTAAGGACATAGCGACCGTGAAATCCTATGTTCCGTAGGAGCCGATGTAATTTTTCTATAGAGTGCAGGAGATGCACCACTTTTTCTTTTTATCCATTGCATCGGTATTTCCAATACAACTTGTGAGCCCCCTAGCAAGTGCTATCAGATGCTTGTACTAGGAAAGGAACCATCTCACAAGGGGGACTTAGCTCAATAGGGTCTTCTTGCTAAAAATGACCGTATCTCGATTCTCCCCAGCCGACACACCAAAGGAAGTGTGTTTCATCCGGTGGCTTACGGGCTAATCGAGTTATGTGGGTAAAGTAGTACACCTCTGCAGAGATAAATTTATTCAAATAGTCGTGTCCACGGTTATGGACAATCGCTTGAGTTCGGGAGTTACTATTGTTAGACTATGTATTTAAAATGTGGGTACTTATGGTTCAGCATAAATGGATGTTCATGCAATTTGTTGTACCAAAGTGGGCAGCCACTTTGCTGTTGTTTGTTTACTTTGTTGTTCAATTTATTAATTATTTACATGCTTTACTTCTACTTCAAATCTGTTTACAAAATGGCAATTGAAAGACTAGTATATGTAGGTTGTTAAAATTGTTGCGTCTTTTCACAAAACTAAGCCAATATGAGCCATCCTTTGGAACAACCTCTATGCATAACTAATTTTTATTTGTGTAAGACTTATGAGTACAACTTTGTACTCAATCCGGTTGCTGCAATTTCAGGTGAGGAAGTTTGTGAGACCGATGAGCTCGTAAGCGCCGATTTAGGCGACGCTAACGAGTAGTGCTCTTCTTTAACCCCAGTCGGTTGCCAATGGGTATTGGGCATACCATGCTGGACATTTTGGTTTATTTACTTGCTTTCACTATCACTTAATGTTCTCTTTTGGTTATGGCCGACCGAGCCATTTGTAATAGTCATAGACTTGAACTATTATGTTGTATGTCTTTTGGAACTATGAATGTATGTTTGTGTATGGATGTGATCAATGCTTTACGTGAGTTTGGGACATGTTGATCGCTGATCTTGGGAGCCAACATGATCTCATGCTTACTGTTCATGGATTCCATATTAACTCATTAAGTGTGGCCTTCAATTGTTTAGAGAACCATTAATCATGTAGTGCTCACAGAGGAGCGGTGCGCATGATCACCGGGGCTCTAGTTCAATGCAGAACTCTCATTTGATGGAGTTAATTTAGAATCCATTAACTTGGAAGCTCCGAGTTATCTCCTTAAGGTTGGGTATGCCTCGGTCTTACAGAAATAACCTAGGGGCTCCCACATTGAAGGTAGCTATGCGTGCTAGATTTTCTCCTTCTGCTTTTAAACGTGATATGCATAAGAAATTGCAGCGCTTAGACCAAGGTAATAGATCTGTCGAGGAATATTATCAAGAACTACAAATAGGCATGCTACGTTGTGATGTTGTTGAGGATGAGGAGGATAAGATGGCTCGCTTTTATGGGGGCTTAAGGTGTGAAATCTAGGACATAGTTGATTACAAAGAGTATACTGATATCAATAGGTTGTTCCAGCTTGCTTGTTTGGTAGAAAAGGAATTACAGGGTAGGCAACAAAGGACAAGGAGGAACTTTGGAGGTCCGTCTATGTGAGAGCCTCGGGGGTATTTAACTTGTAATACTTAACCATTCAAGTGGTCCTAGCATTACAAATCAAATATCCCGGCTCTCGGTGTAACATGTACCTCCCAGGAAAAGTAGTACACATACACCATAACAAAATCAAGCATCAATTCCATACAAGAGTACAATACTGATAATGACCAGGTTACAACATTCAAAAGACATACAAGTCTATATTACAATAGTGGCCAACCGGCCAAGTGACAACAAAAGACTAAAATTACAGCAGAAACTTAGCCATAAGATGGCACCAAAAGAAAGCTGACTGGTTTGCCCCTTACCCACAAGGCAACCGACTGGGCCGCCAAGCTTGTCGTCAACTTCGAAGGCAACCTCACACTGATCAAACCCTTGGGGGTCAACCTCCTCTGCATCAATTAGACAATGCAGTTGAGTACAAAAACGTCCTCACAAGACTTATGAATAACAAACCTATACATAGCTACATGCAAGCTGAATCAAAGGAGGAGGCCGTAGGGTTCATTTTTAGCATAAAGCCACATTTCGAAGGTATGCCGGCAGAGCTAAGTCCTACGAGACGTTTTCCAATGCAATGAATTAATTAAGAGTCGCACGTATGGAGGCTAACCCTTCGTGAACTGCCCATCTCGGGCTCCCATGGAGAACCCACATGTTGTGTTAGACACATCGACCTAGCCTCAGCAACTGCCGATGCTCCTCGGGCGAGGGAACGTAAATCCGGAACCCACCCCGCACATTCCCAACAACAACAGAATAACAGAACATTTTTCTCCTAATCTGCCACCGATGACTCATTAATTAACACACCCCAAAGTACTAAGTCAAGAGGGTTCCCATATGCCCTCATGTGGTTGCACACAAAAGTGCTTGGATCAATGGCGCAAGTAATTTGGTCCTTGTTGACTCGGGCACCAAGCACACACCCAACAACACACCATCCAACCAATGTGCCCAAGTCCAAAACATTTTGTTTTTAGTTTTTGTTTTCCAAATATATCACATACATGAGTACCCTAACCCAAGAATTTATAGTGATGATAGACTGACCATCGCCGAAGCGATGATCCCCATACTACGGTTCTAGGCAGTGCTAAGCGACACCAACTCGTATACTAGATATAAAGTGACTAGAGCCCATCCATCGAGCTCTAAATCACAGCAGATATAAACCTAGGCTCAATAGTAAAGTATGGTTGTTTACCTACAGTTCAAGTAACTAATCAGGTAAACTATCGCGACTGAGAAAATACTTGTCAACATAGCATGCATACATACAGTTGAAACTTTGAAATATTAACATGCAAAAATAATAGGATCAACGTGCATCAAAGGAAAAATTGCTTGCCTTGCTAGAGAAAATGTACTTGCTGCTGAGGATCACTCTCGTATTCAATAACTTTGTCGGAACCTATCGAAAGAGCGAAAAGAACCAATAAGAACGAAAAACATCAAATATGCTCAAAAATTCAAAATCAACCAAAAATCATGAAATTTACGCATAAGGTATAGCATAATTTTAAATGAATTTAGCAAAAAAAATCAATTGATGTAAAGTTTGTATGAGGAATTTATGGCAGTTTGAAAATCAGATTTTAAGAAAATCCAAAGAAATTGTTGTCTGTTATTGTACATCCGAAATAAATGTTTTGGTGAAAATTTCCATAGAGGTGGTGAATATGAAAAATTTATGGTAGCCAGAGCACCTCATGAGATGAACAATGGAATTTGATTCACCTCATTTGGAGCTAAAATGAATTTCTTATGATTTTTCAAAGTCATGAAAGTAGTGCCTAAACCATAGGAAAAATAAGATTTTTAGAGGAAGTAACATAGTAAAAACCTATCCTATAATAAATTACACTAACATAGGAAACCAACAAGCTTGAGTTTGCTCAAATTGGAGTTACAGAGAAATACTTATGCATTTTTGAAGTTAAAACAATTTTTAGTGCAAGAAATAATGCTAAAACGAAGATAATTCTACTAACGAAAATTTCTGGAACAAAAACAAGATCTAAACCAATTTTGGATTAAAGTACAATTAAAAAGGAAACCAACGAAATTTGTTTCATGCAAAAAAGATTTAAAATTAATTACTTATGCAATTTTGAAGTTTAAACAATTTAATGTACACAAATAATTGCTATACGGATTTTCTTATAAACTCTGAGCTGAAAACATTTGGACCATTGAGATCTAATCGGACGGTCCACACGAACGGTTATGTTCAGACAGTCTGAACGGCCCAAACAATCCAGGCGGTTGAATCGAAATCGGACGTTCAGGCGGTCCGAATGGCCCAACCAATCCGAGTCGTTGATCTCAAAATGGACGTTTAGATGAGAGGGGTTACTAAGCACTTGACAGCTGGACCCGCGTGTCAATGACTTATTATGAAAATATAACCGGTCATTGAATTAAACTAATCATTAATTGTGTCCTAACGACCAAGATTAGCCCTAATCAATGAGCTTATGCGTGGTTTGTCCGGCAAAAGAGCTCGCTTCACCGAGCATTGTCGGTGATTCGAGCCACGACGGCCGCCAAGGGCATGAATGGAAAGCTAATAGTAATGCGCACCTAATGGTGGTGGTTACGATGGATGAACCGACCTGTATCGGCGGCTAGCCTGAGAGGGGCGGTGCTATGCTACGGGCAAAACGTGCTTATTGCAACCCAAGTGTTCCTCGAGCCTAAAAATGCATGCATGCATATCTAAAGGTTACTAGGGACCTTACCAAAGGATGGAGAGGTCCGAAGGAACTCTGAGGTGGCTTGATGTCATTAATGGCAACGGTGGCGCTCGGCTCCACGTGGAGAAAACAGCCTGAGCAAGGAAAACACCTATGAAGCATCAAGATAGCTTAAGTAGGTTCAGTAGATGGTGGAAGAGCGTGGAATTGGGAAATGCCTTACCAAATCGACAGGGAGATGAAAATGGATCTTGTCGGCCGACAAGGAGGAAACTCAAAATCCATGAGTTCCTGTGACACATTGCCCAAATTAGTTGAGGTGTTTTCAATGTTACACCTAAGGACACTATATGACACGCAAGATTGAGGATAATACTCACCGAAGACAAAGTTGGCACAAAGGTGGACTTCGGGGCGCGCTCTAGGGCGTAAAATGGCACAAAGGCGTTCCAGGCGCTACACAAGAAACCAAGAGCTCGCATTAGCCAAAATAGAAATGGCATGCAAGAAGGAAACTAAGGGACTTGGAGGTAAAGATTTTACCAAAAGGATGAGTCAATGTGAGCCTCCTTCTCCTCGGCCAAAAAGAGGAGAAGTGAGGAGAAACTAGGATTTGGAGGGGTTTTAATCGAGGAAGATGACGGCAATGGAGGCGGCGTTAAGCAAAGAAGCTTTAGGAGTGGTCACAATGGGCAGTGGCTCACGGCGTTGACGGGGCGGTGCAGCATGCAACGGGCACGTGGCGTTGAGTTTCTGCGCGAGTGGCAACGGGAGGTAAGAGATGAAGCTGAAAACTGGGTCCCACCATGTCAGCGACTCAAGAGAAAGTAGTTCGAGTCAGCGTTTTGATGAGTGGGTTGGGTTGAGTCAAAAGATCGAGTCGGAGAATTTTTGACGATCCGATCTGAAATGGAAGGTCCTGATCGAGAGTGTCGTTCGGATGGTCCGAACGGCACAACCGATGTGGATGGTCTGATTAAAAATGGATGGTCCAGATTGCACGCACGTTCGGACGGTCCGAACGACACAATCAATCCGGACGGTTGATAACAAATCAGGTGGTCCAAAATGCTTTGTGTTAGCTTGGACTAGCCTGAGAGCGAAAATGGTTGGGCTCAACCAAGTGACTTGGGTCCGGGTCGGAGGAACAGTGAAATCAGATTTTGAATAAAAAGGCTAAGAGCTCTAGGGATTTCGTTGACCTAGTATATTAGCTCCAAAAATTCTAAAATGTTTCCTAGAGGTTCCTGGCTCCAAGATTAACCTTGCATAAAATTTGCAGAGGTTTTTATGCAATACATTTTTCTCTAGAAATTTCTCAAGGTTCTGCCCTAGGGTTTGACTAAGGATCTAATTGGTTTGACTAGCGTCTGAAAAATAGCAAATAAAATCTAAAAATTTTGAAATTTTTCAGAGGAGTCACTAGGATGATCTAAATCCTAGGAAAAATATTTCCAGAGGCTAATCACAAGATTTGTTTCAAAAGTTTCAAAGGATTATGCTCCTAGCCAATTGAAGCATTAGGTTTTGAAAATCAACAAAACCTTAAAAAGAAATTCCAAAAAATTCCAATAACATCATGATGAAACAAAAGTTTTAAATTCTCCTCATTTTTATACATTTGAAATACAAACCCAAGTTTGGGATGTTATAGTCTACATCGAGACCGACGCCGGGACAAGCCAAGACAGCCCCACCTCCTGTTTTTCGGTCTGCTGCCCCCTTCGTGAGTAGGGCGCGTTCAGCAGCACCTCCACACCACCATCATGTGCACTCGAGACGAGCAAATCTACTAGTGTGCAGGCACCAGCGCAGAGCTCTTCATCGGTTGCTTCCATGGGTCGTACGACGATGATTGTGTGACATCATTGCAAAGGGATGGGCCACGTCATGAAAGATTGCCCAAGTCAGCGAGCGTACATTGCGACAGAAAACAGTGGCTATGTAAGTGCTAGTGATGTTGAGGATGAATATGCTCTTGCAGGTAACCTTGTAGGTAATGATGATGATCATGAGGCAGATAGCGATGGTGAGGAAATTTTAGGTGCCGCTGCAATGGAGAATTATAGGACCATAATGGTGCAGCGAGTATTGAGATGTAACATCCCAAAATCCTAATCTTGGGATTAAGTAATATAAATGCATTAGGAAAAATTCCAGTGAACATTTGCATTTAAACTTTGCCTTTTTGAAAATCTTGTGTTGGTTTTAAAACTAAAACTTGAACAACATTAGGTGCTAAAAAGGAAATAGAGAAAACAAAATAAAATTTCTCTAAGTGAGAGAATGGTTTTGGGCTTTTATCCCAGGAACTATTCAACAAAACTTCTATATGAAATTTTGGTTGGGAAAATCATTACAAACACCTAGGAACATCACCTCATTTGAATTTTGTAGAAATTCACGAAAGATGTTAGCCTCTAAAAAGTTTACTATAGGAACTACTTGAGCCAAGTAGCCTACACAAAAATTTTAATAATTTTTGGACTTTTTTGGTTGATGAATTAAATCGGCAAAGAAATCAGCTGATAATTCAAAACCCTAAAGCTTGTACTGTTCCTAGGGTCGAGTCAAAACCCCATGGTGGAACCCAACCCTCTTCACAATCGGACTAGTCTAAAAGGGCGCAAGTGATTTGGGCCGTTGGATTTGAAAATCAACCATCTAGATCCAATGTGTTGTTCGGACCGTCTGCACAGCACCACCCTTGTGAGCCATTGGATCTGAAACCAACTGCCCAGATCAACTGGGACGTTCGTACCATCCGAACATTTGCGCAATCTGGGCCGTTCAATTTTAATCGGGCTACCCAGTAAACACATGCATGCACCGTTAGATCTTTATCGGACGAATCAGATCGTCTGGGCCATTCGGACCATCCGAACATCTCATTTCATCTGAGCTGTTGATTACAAAACAAACGATCCAGATTAGTCGGGCCGTTCGAACCATTCGAATAGCACAATTCATCGCAGTTGTTCGTTTCTAATCGGACCGTCACAATTTGATCAACACATGCCATTTCATTGAGCCACTAGCTGGTGGGCCTCGAGCATAGGGACCTTTGTCCACCTCACGCTGGGAGCTCCAGTGCAGCACCACAAGCTCCGCTGCCCACTGTTTTTGACCTCACCGCCAACGGTTTCACTGTAGCTCAGCTACTCCAGTCACATCGCCATTCAATTTCGCACCCATGCCTGCCCGCGCCAATTCTCAGCTGCCCATACAACGTTGTAACGCTCCACCACGTTACCATGGCTGCACGAACCTCACCTTGTTAATCTCCGCCGCTCCGCCTATATAAAAGCCACCCCGAGCTTCGCATTCTCTTTTCCAAACTCATGCGCTCACCCATTTCTCATTTCATCCACTCAATCGAGCTCTAGAGCTCCGAGAGCGGAAACCCTAAAATCACCGTGCGCCATTGACTTCGTCTCCGGCGCCATCAAGGGTTTGGTGTCAATTCTATCATGTCACATCGCATCCCTTAACACCTTGAATCTTTCCCCTCAAACAATTTAGCTCTTGATCCATAGGAGCTCCCGATTAGGTCTTTCTTCTTCATCTCTGGCCAGAACGCCGCCTCAAGCATCGTCGGCATTACACTGAGCTCTGGACCGATTCGCTGCACCAGAAGCATTGCCAAGACTTACTGAAGCTTCTACGATCATTGGATTTCACTCTCTTTCACCTGGGTTTCTTCTCCACGAGCAGCTGACTTCGCCGCCGCACCTCACCGTCGACAAACCACCTCAGACCATCTCAGCCCCTCTGTGTCATCCCGGTACACTCCTAGTAGTCCCTAGATGCTTATGCGTGAGTTAGATTGTCACGCACGTAGCTCGTTTACCTTGTCATCGTTTGCCGTAGCGACCTTTCCGCTCGCCGCCGGCACGCCACCGTGTTGAGCCACCCCAGGCCACGCCGTCAGTGCCGGTAGGTGCGCAATAGTGTGTAGTTTCTATTTTGATCACTCACTTGCGTCGCCGAGCCCCACATCGTCGGTGAGTAGCATAACCATGAGCACCACCGCGGTGACGAGCACTGTAGCTCGTCATCAGCGTGTATAATCTTGTCATTAGGGTTAACAAAGTGTTTAACTGTTTAGTTGATCTTAATGAGTCATTGACATGTGGGACCGAGCTATTAAGTTAACTCAAACCTTAACTTCGCTTGAGTCTATGACATGCGGGCCCCACGGTTTAAGTACACAGTGAGAGCCTAGTGGACCGTCTCACTGACAATGGGCCCCATCTGTCAATGTTAACAAGAAATCCAATGGAAAATAGAAAGTACGGTTTTAGTTATAGCTGGGATACGCTTTCCTTTTGGGAAGGTGTAAACTCCGATATAACAGACGCAAGAATACACCTTCTTCGTTAGAAAACGTACTTTTCATTTATTCTGGATTATTCAAACCGATTGTAGTGAAAGCTTAATAACTTTTGCTACACAACTCCAAATCTAGTGAAATTAGTCTCTAAATTTGTATAAAATCATGATCTAGCTAAATATGTAAAAATATTTTATTTTGGTTACTATTGTTTTTGTTGGATGTCATTTTAATTCTTTTCCGGCTTGTCGGTGTTTTAGAACCGATCTTACGTAAAGATTGTTTGATTCGGGGGTCTCCAACACTGAAATCACGTAGAGAGATTGACACGGGGATTTTTATACAGGTTCAGGCCTTCTCCAGAGAGAATAACAACCCTACTCTTGTGTGTATGTATTGAGTATACTGGTTACAATCAGTAGAAAATGCTACAATTTTCCCTGCTACTCAGTGTGTATATCCGATTGTATGTCTCTATTCGGCCCTCTCCTCATTATCTCTGGCCATAGCCCTTTATAGTGTTCGTAGAGGTAGCCGTTTCTCCAGGCCAAGAGGCACGCCATCATTCCAAGGAATGGGCGCATTGTTGGTAGTAATCACCAGGGTATTAACTCCTCCACGTCGCCTGGTAGTTTCTAGTCAGAGATAATGGTGTGTAACGTGCAGTTATTCTAGAGAATAACAGCGTATATTGTCTGCTTAGATTCCCTAATCAATTGGGCCTACTTCTTCGCAGCTTTATCGATCATAGGGTGGTCAGAATGACTTAGTCGTAAAAGTGCTTACGACCATGAAGTAGTCGTGGAATAACTTACGACTTGGGGCTGGTCGTAGAAGAACTTATGACTAGAAGGTGATCATAGCAGCACTTATGATCATGAACCAGTCGTAGAAAGACTTACGACTATGAAGATGGTCATAGAAGAGCTTACGACCAGCTGGTTGGCTTCTCCCTTATGATTACAAGGGGTATACTCAAGAATTGTATGACGTCATATTCACCCATAATAAGAATTATAGATAAATAATAAAATGAGGATTATTAGATCCTCGCCATCTAGCTCCCTGACTTCAAGTGAAAGTACTTACTTGGGAAAGGAGTCATAGATGAACTTACTACCACAAAAAGTGGTCGAAAAAGATGGTCAAGGAAAAGTCGTCGAGTCAGATATCATTTGACCGTAAATATACTTAGTCAAGAAGGTCGTTGAAAAACCTTTACGACTATTAAATAGTCGAGAAAAACTTACGACCATAAAGTAGTCATAGTATGGTAATCGGAAGAAAAACCTTTCCGACTGGTATTTTATTTGACCAAAAAAGACTTGGTCAAGGAAGTAATTTCGCTTGAGGTGTGAAGACAGCCTCGGTTTTCTTGAACAAACAAGTTCAAGAATCTCAATCGATTCTCCCAAATCTATCCGTTGGAGCAATTCCCGAAGCGGCGGGAACCGTTGGGTTTCCATAGCGTTTCCTTTCAAGCTTGCGGTTATAAAAACTTACCGCAGGGGTGTTTTTAGGGTTCTTACTTTTCCCCAAATTGCTTCAACTGTTCATCAAGCTCTCGCCTTCTCCGCCGTCGACCAAATCATGCCTTCTCCTTCAATCCTTCCAAACTCAAACTCCTCCCCTGCTGAGAGAAATGGCCGGGGCCGCTTCCCAGTAGGCTGATTCAAAGATAGATGCGGTGAAGATGCATGCTCTCGTTGCCGCCGGGAAGATCCCAGAGAAGATCCTAGTCAAGTGGATTTTAGCTGCCGGGCAGCATTGGCCGTCGGGGGAGATGGGGCAAATCCCTATCTTCCAGGCGTACTATGAGTGTGGCCTCCGATTGCCTGCTCATCCTTTCCTCACACTCGTACTCGAACATTTTCAGGTGGAACTGGTTAATCTTGGTCCTAATTCAATCACTATGTTAAGCATATTCGTGTACTTGTGTGAGGCTTACCTGGGGATTCCAGCAGACCTTGAGCTCTTTCAGTATTATTACGGAATGGCTCGACAAGCTGGAATTACCGGGAGTTGTGGTCTGAAGCTCCATGACGGAAAGTCGAAGGAGTATATTCAGATGTTCACCCGGTCATCGTGGCCGGGATGGAGGAAGAAGTGGTTTTACTGCAAAACCACTCAAGAAGACAGCCTTTATTTTGTGGGGAAGGCTGCCGAGAAGGTCCCTTGCTGGGATTCGACTCCCAGAGATCTTGATTGAATTGCCCCCTACATTCAAGCTATCAAAGACTTGAAGAGAGATGGGCTCACCGGGTGGCATGTGGTGAAAGATTTCATCACACGCCGCATTAGCCCTTTGAAGAAATGAGTACCTCCTATGTGGAGGTATACGGGGCTACAAGACCCAACCAGGGACTACGAGGAGGGTAAATGAAGCTCCGACTTAGCTTTTGTTTTGGTTATCTTCAGATTGGACTAATGAAAATCTTATCTATTTGTTTAGACCTTTCACAAAATGAGATTGACGTCCAAGTCAAGCTTATTTGCGAGAAAGCTCCACCACCCAATGTGGTAGTTCCCCAAATTCTAGCGGTCGTATCTGCAGAGGAGAAGATAGAACGCCTAAAGGTAATCAAGGGTTGATTTCATCTTTAGGATTTCTTAGTCGTAGAAAAGACTTACGACCATGGAGTAGTCGTGGAATAACTTACGATTTATGGCTGGTCGAGAAGAACTTACGACGTGTGGTTATCGAGAAAGACTTACGATCATGAACCATCAGAGAAAGACTAACGATCGCTTGGTTGATCAAGAAAATGTCGAGTAAAACTTACGATCGATATCGGTTATAGAAAATCTTATGACGGAATAGTAATTCTTCTTTTTCATACTGCACGCAGAAGTAGATATGGAGAGTCATCAAGATGATTTAAGAGGTCGCCTTGTTTACCGTTGGGAAACAGACGGTGGTGGAGGCAATCCAGGCTCCTCCAGCTAAACGGCGGCATTCTGAGAGAGTCGCTGATAAGGGAGGCGCAGGCTCAAGCTCTTCCGCTCCAACTAAGCTCCTCGCACAAACTGGTATGATTGAAGCGAAGGAAGCTCTGGAAGCTAAAGAGATTGAAGCAGCTGAACCTCTCAAGCGCAAATCCCACAAGACCAAGGTATCGTTTTATTATGACAAGAAAGCTTTTGTTGTTTCTGCCTTTCCTGGCTTTGTCAAACAACTAGAAAAGGAGAACTGGAAGCATTTTATGTCTTTTGCGAAGGACAATGCTGCTCCAGCAGAGCCTACGGTCAAGGGAAGTGCTGTTCTTGAAGTAGTCGAGACTGGCCTCGGCCCTCCAGAAAATCAGGAGACCCACCAGGTGGTTCCTGCTCGAGACCCACAACCAAATGTGGTCATGGGTAACCCTATCCTTCAACTTGAATCTCGACCAGACGTGGTCGTAGAGAAAAAAATCAAAGAAATCTTGCGTTGGGAAGTTGACTCCCAAGATCCTAGTTAGGTCCAATGTGCAGAGGTATGTAAGAAAGACAAAAGTGCAAGAAGCATTTACCTTTTGCTTTCCACAACTTAACGTGCTTTTAATTTGCGATCTTAGCCCAACTCCTTCAGGCCCCGAGGATGCTTCCCTCGAGAGGCCACTTGTCACTTCTCCAACAGATGAAGGGAGAAATGTGGCGATAGTAGAAGGATCGTCCATTGCCCGGGTGGTGGAGGAAGTTATGGCCGATGTGGTCAAGCATCGACCACTGTGGCGCTCATGGAGACAGTATGTAGAGGTGGTGGCGAAGCCTCCGGTTATGGTGATGGAACATCCGATCATCGTTCCGGGAAGGAAGTCGCTAAAGACGTTCCCCCTAGTTTCCGAAGAGATGTTGCTGTCACCGAATCAGAAGAAGAGGAGTACTTCAACTTCTGTTCTGATTTCTTTAGACCTGGTTCTCCTATGGGATCTTCCGCCATTCGACCATGACCGAGTCCCCCACCCCAGGGATATTCCTACCAGTGGGGACATTTTTGATAATGCGCGTCTCAAAAAGTTTGGTGGGACCAAATCGACAAGTTGGATGAGTCAAGGATCCAACAAGTGTAGTGTCCATGTTTGCTTGGAGGAGTATGAATGTAAGTTTTGACAAAGATTCATATACTCGTATTCTCAAGGCTTCTTGTTTACTCTTTTTGTAGAGAGCTTTCCAACAAATTACCACTGCTTGTGAATACAATCGCAGCTTGTCAAGCTACGACAAGAAAAAGCAAAACTCTACGAAAGCGCATGAGAGATGGTAATTCACCGATACTAGTAGTCAATTATATTTTGACCACTTATACAAGAGTTTATGGTAGCAATGCAGTAAAAAACTTACGACTAAGTAATCGGTCGTGCATGTACTTATTTATCGTATGGTTGTCGAGAAAAGCTTACGACTACCTAACTGCTGTAGAAAAGCATAAAACTGATGGGAGTGGTCGAGAAGAACTTACGACCATTTGGTTAGTGTTTCATGTCCACTTTTAACCTTTGCAGTTTAAAAGCTTAATTTAAAAGGCCTTGGCCGATTCACCCGACTATGAGAAAGTCGAGACGAAAAAGCTGAGCGATGAGAAAGAAGACCTTCTGAAGCAGCTTCGGGAGGTCAACTCTGCAGCTCAATAGTTACAGGGAAAAATAAACAGTAAGTGTCGAACTTAAGACTACTTATATTGTAGATCTTTACCTTTGTAACTTCTGCCTCTTTTCAGAAAAAGAGGATGAAATGAGATCTCTTCAAAACGATGTTAGTGAAAAGACCTTGGTTGCTTGCGAGATTTCTTGCATCGCCAAGGACAAGGATCAACAAATCGAGATGTTGAAATCTCAACTAGCAGGTAAGCAGCTCTTTACCTGTATCTAGTTTTGTTTATCAATCCTTCACGAGTTCTTTTCTCTTTTTTTTTAAAAAAAATTCATCTCTTTTCAGAAAAGGAGATCGAAGTGGGTAGGCTCAACACTAAGGATCAAGAAAAAACTTTGATTCTTAATGATATTACCCACATTACCAAAGAAAATGCAAAGGATATCAAGCTATGGGAGGATCGACGCCAAGATCATCGCTTTCCCATGAGGATGAAGTCAAGAAGTTGATTCTCGACTAGCAGCGTAAGTAAACCTTGCTCCGTAGTGAATTTCATTTTGTAGTCCTCTAGAAGTAACTTTTTCTTGACCAAGGTTACTCTTTTTCAGAGCAAATAGCCGAAAACAAACAACTTCGTGAGACTTCGACTTGTTACCAAGAGGAGATGAAGTCGACGAAGAACAATCTTCGAAACAACATCTCGCTCCTGAACAATATACTTGGTGAGCTACGTGGTGAGGGAAACACTCCTCAAGAAGACATGATAGCTACTCACACAAGTACTATTGATGAACAAGTTGGGACTTTAGAAGAGTTGGTGTCCACTCTTGTAACGTCCCAAACAATGGTGTGTGTTTCAAATGTAATAATAATGAGGAGAAATTAAAACTTTTGAACATGCATTGGTTTTATGGAGTTTTTGCATAATTTGTTGGACTTGAAATTATTGAAAATGAAGAAAACATACCACACAAATTGAAGTTCCAAAAGAAAGCAAGAACAAAAACTTGCGATAATCCTCTGAAAATAATTTATTCAAATACTAGGATAATTATCACAAATTAATATAATTTTTTCCAAATTTTTGGAACCAAATTCAACCTCTAGAAAATTCAAACACAAGTCAAAGACCTATTCTAAGTTTGAATTTGAATTACACAAATTAAGTATTGAACAAGAGGTTTTAAAATTTTATTTGGAACCTAGAATGTCCCAGGAAGCCCTCTGATTTATTTCAGAATTTTTAGAATTTTATTGCTATATTTAAAGCCTCAGTAACCAATTGTTATTTGGTCAAATCTAGAAATTAAAACCCGGGCTCAGTACTGTTCATCGGACCCGAGCCAGGCTACTGTTCCAACCTGAGCCACCGTCTCGACCTAGCCACCTAGCTGCACCACGCCGGACCCGTGCGCCATCAGTCGTCCGTCCCTAATCGTGCGGTCCCTGGTCGCCCCGTGCCTCACTCACGCACGCTGCATGTTTGTCTTGCAAGGCTACTGGGCCCAGCCGCCGAGTCGTAATCAACCTCCCACACGTCACAAGAAATGCAAGCGCCACGTGCTCGTGCCGCTCTGCCACGCCCCCGTCCCCGCCAGGTCACGCCGTGAAGCCACCGCCCAAGCTGACCTATCCGGGAGTGTCTCCTGCTAACGCCGCGTCCATCTCCGTCCTCGCCCGAGGATAATACCTCTTCGAACCCTCCATTTTTGCTCATTCCTTCTCTCGGGGGTGAGAAGGAAGAGGCTCATTAGAGCACCATGCCGGGGTAAGCTTCGACCGCGTGGTCCTCCTCCCCTCTACCTTCCTTGCCCTCTCCATTTTGGCTTATGCGAGCTCTTACCTTGCCTTGTAGTTCCTACTCCATCTTCGCGCTCTGGGAAGTGCTGGAGCGCGCTCCCGAGGTCAACCTCGTGTCAACTTCCATCTCGGTGAGTCTTAACCTAAATCTTGCGCGTCATCTCTAGCCTCGTTGCACATCTAAGGAAACCCTCTATCAATTTCCTCCTTGCATCACAGGTCGTCAATTTGAAGATTCCTTTGTCGTCCGCCATGCCATTATTGTCGCCGAGTCACCTCCGAGTTCCCCCGACCTCTCCAACCCTCGGGTGAGCTTCCTAGGACCCTCTTGTAGCTTAAGAGAGCTTGTTTTGCACGAATTGCTCATCGGGGCTTCGTTTTCTTTTTGTCAGATCACGGTCTCGCCGCCCACTCCACCGGCTGCCTAGTGCTTCGTCGCCAAACATTTTAGCATTAGCTGCGCTTAGGCTATTAGGGTCCCATCCTGCCTTGGTCGGCGCCGCTGCGTATGCGCAAGCAGGCACGGCTACGCCGCAAGCGAAAGCAGAAAGCGAGGTGTCGTTGTCGGATCTCCGACCCAAGACCAGAGCGATGATTAGTTAAGCGTTAATGACAATGATTAGAATTAATGACGCAATCTTTGTCGGAAAATCCAGGGTTTAGCGGTTCCTTGAGTCACTTACAGGTGGGCCCCAAACCTTAAATGCACAGTAAACTACTGGATGGTCCATGGACCGATGCAATCGCTTTCAGACTGCTGGTCTCACGACCGCTTTTACGAGCCGTGTGTATGACTGTTGGGTCCCACTTGTTAGTAGCATTTTAAATCGGAAATGAAAATGGAAAATGGTACTGTTTAGTAGACCACACCCGTCATCCTCTGTGGCTAGCTCTAGGTCGGTAAGAAAAGTCTTTAATGCATGTTTAATTTCCGAAATGAATTATTTATGAACTGAAAATTGGTTAAACTTCAAAATTGCATAAGTAATTCATTTTAGCTCCAAATTTGATGATTCAAATTTTGTTAGTTTCCATTTTAAATGTACTTTAATATAAAAATGGATTGAACCATGTTGCTATTCTAGAAAACACTTTTGCCAAAATTACTTTATGTTTAGTATTATTGTTACACTAAAAATTGCTTTAACTTCAAAAATGCATAAGTATTTCTCTGTAACTCCAAAAAGAGTAAACTCAATTTTGTTAGAATCCTCTATTAGTGTAGTTTATTGTAAAATAGGTTGTGAGCATGGTACTATTACTGAAAATCTTATTTTGCATGTAACTTGAGTACTACTTTCACAACTTTGAAAAATCATAGGGAATTCATCTTAGCTCCAAATGAGGTGAATCAAATTCCGTTGTTCATCTCATGTGGTGCTCTTCATACCATAAAACTTTCTAGTGCACCACTGCTCTGGAAATTTTCACCAAAACAATTAATTCGGATGAACAGCAACCGGTTGCAATTTAATTGGATTTTTCCAGAAAACTGACTTTCAAACTGTCATAACTTTTGCATAGAACATCCAAATAAATTGATTCTTGTTGAAAAATTCACCTAAAATCATAATCTACCTTTTGTGAATTTTTCATAATTTTTGGCTGACTTTGAATTTTGGGGTCTTTTCGGTTTTATTCGTTCTTATTGTGCTTTTGAATTCTTTCGCTAGGTTCAAACGAAATTATTGATTGCGAGAGTGCTCCTCTGCAGCAAGAGGGTAATCCACAGCAAGGCAAGTAGTTTGATCATAAATGTCCTATTACTTTCAAGTCTAATACTTTGTTTACAAATTGTATGTATGCATGCTTTTGTGTCAAAGTAATTTTCCCGATTAGAGGTAGCTATTCCTATTGCATGGTTGCCCTTAAATTGTTATCCCCTGCCACAAAACATAAGTTATTAATATCGCTGGTGAATTAGAGCCCGGTGATTTAATTATGCTCTTTTATTGTCTTTACGGTGTCATGCTTAGAAATGCTTAGCTACCGGTAGAATCGGGCGGTTATCGACTTAGTCGATAACCTTGATCACACAAATCATTTTGTTACTCTATGATCAGCACCTTGTGCTAAATTGCTATGAAAACTAAAAGTGCAAATGAAATGATTTAGACTTGGGCAAGTGGTTGGATGGTGGGATATTGGGTGTGTGAATATCTTGCCCAGGTCCACAAGGACCGAACATCTTGTTTCACCAAAACCAAGCATATTTGCGTGCTAACCACGCGAGAGGGATATGGGACCTCTCTTGACTAAGTACCTTGGGCGGTGTTAATTATGAGCTGGTTGGTGGTTGAAAAAGGAAATGTTGTGATATGAGGGGAACATTAGCAAATCGGCTTGAGTCAAGCATCGTGTCTTTCTCTTTGTTCGATTATGCTCTTAATTAGCATCATTCATGGGAAATGTCTCGTAGGACTTAGCCGTGCCGGCATACCAAAGGAAGTGTGCTAATCTAGTGGCGAAAAGGCGGTATGGCATGTGGGTACATTGATACACCCTTGCAGGGTATAAACTATTCGAATAGCCTCGTCCTAGGTTATGGACACGCTTGGAATTGGATTTGCAGGAGTTAGACTCAACATTTGGAATTCTTAATTAAAACTTGATGTGGGTGGTATGAACGGGGAGTTCATGCTATTGTTGTGGTGGCTATTGGGTTAGCCACTTCCAGGTTGTTTTGTTATTATTGTTACTTATTTATCGCTGTTTTTATCAAATAAAAACAGATTGCAAATTGCTTTGAATCTACTACATTATTGCAAATGAAAACTTGCTTTATGCTGAAAATGAGTCTAGAGCTTGCTCCACTTAAATAAGCTTGCAGAGCTATTTATATAGGCCTCACATTTCACACGTAAGTCTTAAGTAGTACATTTTGTACTCATTTGCTATGCTTTAATGTAATTGTTGCAGAGGAGGAAGGTGAACCCCAAGGGTTATACTTTTAAGTAGATGTGCGTGTTTCGAGGACTAGGTTGGTGGTCTTGTTGGTTGCGCTGTGGGTTAAGGCACACTGATTGGCTTTTGTTTACCGCCATCTTATGGCACTTTGCTTCCGCTGTTATTTAACTCTTTAGTTGTATTTGGCCGGTTGGCCCCTTTTGTAATAACTATATATTGTATGTCTTTTGAATTGCTTAGTTATGCTTTGGATTCTAATGTGTTGAATGGAATTGATGCATAATTTTTGTATGGGGTATGTGTACTGCATTCTGGGAAGTACATATACGCCGAGAGTCGTGATATTTGGTTTGTAATGCTTGAATCATCTTAATGGTTAAGTATTACAAGTTAAATACCCTAGGGCCTCACAACTCTGAAGGCCAACCAAGCTGACTCGATAAGGGAAGCGGTCGAAGGTGCAGTAAGTTATGCTTTGGCAAAACATAAAGCTCGTGACCCCAGCCTTAACATGCAACTCAATCGGGTTTATTTTGACTGCTCGAGCGAAGCAAATCGTTGATTGAAGAAATGCAGCCAACAAGAGGAAGGTTTCAGAGGAGATGCAATCGACCTCTTGCTTCGTAATGACTTGTAAAGAGACACGAAAAGACAAGCTTTTGTTGATGTAATATATAATCCATCTGTTGCTTCGCAAATCATCTTGTTGAGTGGTTAGTAACTCAAAAGATAATTAACTAAAGTGAGACTAAGAATTGGAGTAAAGATAATTACTTTATCCTAGCCCCCGACTATTTGCTTAGTTTACTTAGATAAACTTAGTAAATAGTGTTGTTAAGGGTTTTCTGAAAAAGAAAGAGGTTTAGCTAACTTGTAGTTTTTCAATCACGACTATCATGCACTGGTCGAAAGAGTAGAAACTAGTCGACACTAGGAAGTTCCTTCTGGTGGGCAGGACCACATGCAGAGAGGAGAGGCTTCGACTAGGTGATGTTTCCATCTCTGACCAGATTAATCAAATCAAGAAAGGTCAACTTTAGTTAGAGAAACGTTTGGAGTTCCTTTTTTAAAAAATTTGTCCAACTTATTGCAATGCACTTAGTATGCCCATTCTGGTAGCGAGAGTTAGAAATAGAACAATGCTAGGAAGTTCCTTCTAGTGGGCAAGACCACGTGCAGAGAGGAAAGTCTTCGACTAGGTGTTGCAACTTTTTCCGACCAATTAAAACAAACCGAGTTTATCGAGAATAGTTGAGCAAATTTGAAAAAGTGTACTCAACTTAATTTATTTTTCAAAAGGATGAATGAAGAAATAAACTAAGGTACTAAGAGTTGGCTTGATATTGTTTCACCATGCTTAAAACCCAAGTTCTTTGTGCCGGCCAAGAAAAAAGGAGGAACGAATCGACCCTAGAAAGTTCCTTCTAGTGGGCAGGACCACATGTAGATAGGAAAGTCTTCGCTAGGTGATGTTACTTTCCTTTCACCAAGATAAAGATGAACCGGCATCGGTCAGAAATGTGTTACGATCAAGATTTTATCGCGAAAAACTTACGACTAGGAACTGGTCGTAGGGGGACCTACGACCATGGCATGGTGGAAAGAAATATCAAAGCGCTACTCAAAGTAAGACAATAAAGATAGAGAGAACCTGATGCTTTATTGTTCGGCTGGTCAAATTACACGTAGAACTTGCGTAACTGGTCGATATTCCAAGAATTTGAGAGAATTCGCCCGTCTTCCATTGCTAGTCGTACCGAACCTGGTCGCATAACTTCGACCACTGTGTAAGGACCTTCCCACTTGGGGGAAAGTTTGTTCCGATTAGACCGATTGATTTTCTCAATACTAAGTCACCTACAAAGAAGGTCTGCGAGGTTGACCTTACGATCGTAGTATTTGCGCAAGGCTTGCCGGTAGATCGCCGAACGGATTAAGGCTTGATTTCTCCTCTCTTTGAGCAGTTAATGCCGCCTACCGGTTGTTCTTGGGTGAGTCATTGGAATTCTCGACCCTTGTAGACTGATCTTTAGTTCGTGGAAGCATGGCTTCACACCAAAAACTAGAAAAAGGGTGTTTCAATTGCTGTTCGACTAGCGCCGTCTTGAATCGCTCATAATACCGAGGGTAATTTTGTACCTAAGCCCCGAGTGCTTAACCGGTGGTCAAGACTCGAGTTTTAATTCCTACATGATTTGGCCGTTCGCTCGCGGCGATCGCCCCATTGCTTTGGGGTGGGCAACCGAGGCATAACAGAGCTTAGTACCCAACTCGTCGCAAAATTCTTGAAATTTTGCGCCAAAAATTGTTTGTTATTGTTCAGGATTATTCGATTTGGGACTCCAAATCGAGTAATCACACTTTTCATCATGAAGCATTTTGCGGCTTCTATTGTTATCTCAGTCATAGGTTCGGCTTCGATCCATTTTGTGAATGTATCAATAGCCACAAAAAGGAACTCGAAACCTCCTGGAGCCCTTGGGAACGGTCCTAGGATATCAAGACCCTAGGTCGCAAAAGGCCAAGACAGAGGGATTGTTTGTAGCGCCTGAGCTGGTTGGTGTATTTGCCTGCTGTGAAACTGGCATTGTACACATTTCTTAACCAAATTTTTGGCGCCATCTGGTCATGGCACAAGAGAAACCTTGTCGAAAGGCCTTACCAACTAGTGTTCTGTAGAAAGCATGAGATCCACAGATGTCTCCGTGTATGTCATGAAGGAGTGTTAATCCTTCGCCCTGCGGAATGCATCGCATGAGCACCCCTTGAGTACCTCGTTTATAGAGGACTCCTTCACCAAAGTATACATTTTGGCCTTTCGATAAGCGATCCGCCTCGGGATCATTGTCGGTCTGAAACCTTCTCAAGATACTCGAGATGGGAGCCATCCGGTATCTTCGATTCTAGAGAGTCGTCTCAATAGGAGGTGTCTCGGTTCTTCGACCAGGGACGGCTGCTGGAGTTCCTCCAGGAAGACTCCTTTTGGTACTATAGATCGGGAAGAAGCTATTCGAGCAAGCTGGTCTGCGAGGAAATTATCCTTTTCAAGCTTACGGACTTCTGATAAGTACCGAGATATTGTCAGATTAGAGCACTGGTACTCTTTTCCGACTTGATTCACGACCAGTTGAGAGTCTCCTCTCACGAGTAGTCGGCGAATCGAGAGCGCTTTCGCAGCTCGCATGCCAGCTAGCAAATCTTCGTATTCTACCACGTTGTTAGTGGCTTGAAAGTTTAATCGTATGGCATACTTTAAGGTTTCTTTGGTGGGAGATACCAAGACCACCTCAGCCCCCGAGCCACTTAAAGTAAGCGATGCGTCAAAGTACATCGTCCACTGGTCGTGGGTATCGTACTGGAGATCCTGAACAGGTTCAGATTTGTCCATTCGGTGACAAAGTCTGCCAAGATCTGGGATTTAATAGCCGTTCGGGATACGAAATGGAGGTCGAACTCTCCAAGTTCGACTGACCATTTTGCCATGCGTCCCGCTGTTTCCCTATTCTAGAGGATCGCTCCCAAAGGAAACTCAGACGGTACAGCTAGTTTGTGCGCTTGAAAATAATGCCGCGGTTTTCTCGAAGACATGAGGAGGGTATATAGAAGTTTTTGGACCTGTGGGTAACGCCCCTTAGGCCCGTGTAAAACTTCACTTATGTAGTAAACCGGTCATTGTATGTTTTCACGTTCCACGACCAGTACTGTGCTCACTGCCTGTGGTGTGGCAGCTAGATAAACTAAAAGTGTCTCTTCTGGCTTCGGAGAAACCAGAATAGGAGCACTCATAAAATATCTCTTGACATCCTCAAAGGCTGCGTTAGCCTCTTTCGACCACTCGAAACCCTCATGTTTCCTTAGAAGTTTGAAAAAAGGTAGTCCTTTTTCTCCCAGCTATGCAATGAAACGACTTAGAGCCACCATGCACCCTGTGAGTTTTTGGACTTCTTTTTTCATGGTCAGAGGGCGCATTTGTACAATGGCTTTTATCTTTTCAAGATTTGCTTCGATTCCCCGTACAGACACCAAGAATCCAAGCAATTTTTCTAAAGAGACCCCGAACACACACTTATTAGGATTGAGTTTTAAGCGGTGCTTTTTGAGGTTGTCGAATGTTTCTCGCAAGTCTGAAATATGATTAAGCTTCTCGATGCTTTTTACGACTAGATCATCAACATAGGCTTCAAGATTTCGGCCTAGTTGAGGTAAAAAAAAGTCGATTGCATCAAACGTTGAAAAGAAGCACCAGTATTTTTTAGACCAAATGGTATTTTGACATAGCAAAAGATACCAAATGGTGTAATGAATGCGGTATTTTCTTCATCGTCTAGGCACATATTGATCTGGTGATAACCAGAATATGCATCTAGAAAACTTAATATTTCACAACCAGTAGTAGAATCAACCAACTGATCGATGCGAGGTAAAGGAAAATCATCTTTTGGACAAGCTTTATTTAGATCAGTAAAGTCGACACACATACACCACTTGCCATTCGACTTCCTAACCATTACAGGGTTAGCCAACCACTCTGGGTGGTTGACTTTTCTTATAAAGCCTGCTTTAAGTAGCTTGTCCAATTCTGATTTGATAGCATCTCGTCGATCAGGGGCAAATCTCCGTAATTTTTGTTTTATGGGTACTTTGTCAGGCCGTAAAGCTAGCATGTGCTCGATCACCTCCCTAGGTACTCCGGGCATGTTGGATGCTTGCCACGCGAAGACATCTACGTTAGCTCGGAGGAAGGTGATGAGGGCGTCTTCTTACTTGGGGTCAGAAGTATCCCCGATGTGAACAGTTTTCGAAGGTTCCTCTGCATCCAGAGGAACCTCTTTGACTAGGTCGTTCGGCTTTGGTGAAGCTTTAGGCTTCGACTTGGTAGTCGAAGGCTGGCTTTCTTCTCGAGTTGGCATCTGTCCAGCCATTTCGAGGGATCGACGATCGCAGGTATGCGCCATCTTCTTATCACAATGGATTGTGATCACTCCTTTGGGATTTGGCATCTTAAGACATTGATACCCATAATGAGTTGCCATCAAGAATTTTGCCAATGTTGGTCGTCCAAGTATGGCGTTATATGCCGTATCGAAATCGACCACATCAAAAAAGATCTTCTCTATCCTGAAATTACTTGGTGAACCAGATGTTAAAGGAAGAGAAACTTGACCAATAGGTTTGGCCGAAGACCCTGGTACAATACCATGAAAAGAGTATCTTACCGGTCTTACCTTAGTCCCGGTACCGTGATCTCGCCCAGGTACTCAGAAACAGGATGTTTAACGAGCCACCACCATCAACTAACACTCGATTGACCCGACAATTGTTGATGGTGGGTTCGACCACGATTGGATATCGACCAGGTCGAGTCGAAGGAATCGGGCAGTCACCTTTCTCGAAGGAGATGGTGACTTCCGACCACTTCGGCAATTTATTGATGATAGGAGAGTCAATGGAGTTTACCTCGCGTTCGGCAGCTTTAAACTGTCGCTTTGACTCGTATGCCGATGATCCTCCATAGATGTGCTCCATGATATGCTGCGGATCTTGAAATGGCATCTCCTCATCGTCATCTGACGTCTTACGACCACTCGTTTGCCCTACCTGCTCGAGAGTGGGAAGTGGTCCTTTGCCATTGTAGTAGTCCTCGAGTTTCCGTTGGAAAACTTAGCAATTGCGAAGATCATGTCCTTCCTTTTTGTGGAAAGGACACCACCTAGGCTTGTCATTCTTCCGATCAGGGCGCTTACCTTTGCCTCAGTCGGAGTATGGCTTGGAACCGCATGGCTCCTTATCGCTTGTGCCCAAGACCTCCTTGGAACTGTCGACTTGAGGTTTTTGACCCTTTGCCTTGTTCTTGAACTTCTTGGCCTTCTTCTCTTTCTTCTTGCTACCTTCGCTTGGCTCTCGAGGAGTATTGTCTTCTTGATCGATGGTGTTGCTCCATTCGACTGCCTCAAAAGCGGTCGCATATCGATCGGCCATCTCGAAGAGTTCAGCAACGGTGGCAGGAGGGTTCAAAGCGATGTCCTCCGTTATTCTTCTACTGCGGACTCCCAGTTTGAAGGCTCTGATAAAAGATGAGTCAGAAACCTCCGGAATGGAATTACGAACCTAACTAAAACGTCTGATGAATTGACGCAGGGTCTCATAGTCATTCTATCTCATCCGGTGCAGATCGTCCTCCTTCCCAGGGCGGTTGTAAGTGCCTTGGAAATTCGCCAGCAGAAGGTCGCAGAGGTGTTGCCACGAGTAGATTGACTCGAGTGGTTGATTTAATAGCCACGACCGAGCAGATCCTTCGAGCACAGTTGGAAGGTAATTTGCCATTACATGTTCTCCTCCACCTGCTGCTCGGATAGCTGTTGTGTAGATCTGAAGCAATTCGATAGGATTTTGAGACCCATCGAATTTCTCCATGTTTACTGGTCGAAAACGAGGCGGTCAGTGAACTGCCCGGAGGTCAGGTGAGAACGTCCGACATCCGGTAATAACTTCCTAACATCTTCTTTGCAAGAAAGAAAGGTTGATGTCACCAGGCGATCATACTCGACGATACCCAGTGGCAGGTGGACCCGACCTATAGTAGGCCTCGGTCTTACGATGGAAATAATTCTCGTATTACATCTGCTGCTGTAGATTTTTGTATCGGAGTGGTGATTGATCACTACTCCTAGAAGCTTGTTGATTGTCAGTCATTTGAGAGACTGTTCTCTGGGCAAGAGAACGATGCGACTTGTTGTTGCGTCGATCTCTACGCGGTGACTTGTTCAAACGACTGGTAGCTGAGGAAGTTGTATTGCTACGACTTCTGAATGATGTTTCTTAGGGACTCGGTCTTGCCATCGTACTAAAGTTTTGTGTGATCTCTTCAAATAAGAGATCGAACTCGGTGCTCGAGCAAGCTCTTGAGTTGGATTCTCAAGCAAGTCGTTGATGTGTTGGAGTTCTTGAGCTTCCTTTGACTGGTACTGAGCGCACCCAGGTAGACTTTTCTGGGCGGCAATCTTCCTTCATCGAGCTGTCTCCAAATCAGATTCTTGAGACTGTCTCAATGAAGCGTGATTATGTCGAGAATCTCCCTCACGCTCATCAGAGTGTTGGTCCTGTCCATCACCGGTGGTGCTCTTGCCATTGCCACGAGTGGGCGCAGTGTGTGATCTTCGGGGAGCATCTCTACCTCGGTTTCTAGGAGAGTGATCTTTATCTGAGGGAAGGACGAAGACCTTCCATTGATGATCCACACATTCACTCGAGGCCTCCCCGGTTGAGGAGTAGTCGAGAGACACCATCTGACGACTCGGAGTAAACCCCTCCAGGAAGGGGAATTCTGGGTCATAACCGTCTCCATCCGCAGGTGGGTCCTACGGAGGGATGGTTGAATTTGCAGGAAAAGCGTGCTTGATCCAATTCTCTGCGGGGTTAACCGGGGAGATAGGATCACCAGATGCTGATGAAGCCCCAGAATAATGGCTTCTAGAACTTGCCTTGCCAGATCGGACTGTCTTGGAGGGACTCGAACACTTGGAGGAAAAATTCTCGTCGTGTTGTGAGTCTGTCTGGGCGCAGTCCTATTTGTGGTCGGATTGACCCTTGTCCTCAGAGAAAACTGATTCCTCAGTTGGACGTATTGCTGTTGTGGGGGATAAGGATCCCTCCTCAACTCCATCGGTGGGATGATCTCCTGGAGAATGATCTCCGGAGGCAGCATCACCATCGGATGATGCATTACTCGGCTCGTAGTTGAAACCCGCATCCATGTCGACGTCTGCGTAATCTACCAAGTCGAACCAGTTCTCCTCGTTCCATTCTCCTGCCATGAGTACATGAGAATTGGAAAAAGAGAATGTGTTGACAAGAGATTACCGGAGGATCCCTACAGTCGGCGCTAACTGTCGGTGTTTTAGAACCGACCATACATAAAGATTGTTTGATTCGGGGGTCTCCAAGACTAAAATCACGCAGAGAGATTGACACGGGGATTTTTATACAGGTTCAGGCCTTCTCCGGAGAGAATAACAACCCTACTCCCTGTGTATGTATTGAGTATATCGTTACAATCAAGAGAAAATGCTACAATTTTCCTCGCTACTCAAAGGTGTATGTCCGATTGTATGTCTCTAATCGGCCCTCTCCTCATTATCTATGGCTATAGCCCTTTATAGTGTTCGTAGAGGTAGCTGTTTCTCCAGGCCAAGAGGCGCCCCATCATTCCAAGTAATGGGCGCATTGTTGGTAGCAATCGGGTATTAACTCCTCTATGTCGCCTCGCGATTTTAGTCGAGATAATGGTGGTAACGTCGATTATTCTAGAGAATAACAGCGTATATTGTCTGCTTAGATTCCCTAATCAATTGGGCCTACTTGTCCACATGCTTTATTGATCATAGGGTGGTCGTAGCTGACTTAGTTGCAAAAGGGCTTATGACCATGAAGTAGTCGTGGAATAACTTACGAATTGGGGCTAGTCGTAGAAGAACTTATGACTAGAATGTGATAGTAGCAGCACTTACGATCATGAACTAGTCGTAGAAAGACTTACGACTATGAGGATGGTCGTAGAAGAGCTTACGACCAGCTGGTTGGCTTCTCCCTTATGATTACAAGGGGTATACTCCAGAATTGTATGACGTCATATTCACCCATAATAAGAATTATAGATAAATAATAAAATGAGGATTATTAGATCCTCGTCACGGCTCTTTTTAGACATCGATTATTCGGGTTATTCTTGCAACGATCAATCCGTTATATCTCCAGAACAGCAAGAGCAAGGCAAACACCCCCTTTGATCATGTTGATCCCAGTATTTTACTTATTGTACTTTGTTTTGCAAATCCTATTATGCATGCGTGTTTGTTTGTATGAAAATGTTATTATTGGGAAAACGGTAGTTGTAATCCTACTTGCTACACATGTCTCGTTGGATTATTGATCTCTTACGATTGTAACCATTAGAATATGGGTTAGACAATATGTAATGTCAGTTGGGAATTTTCGAGTGCAGTCATTGCACAAATGCAACTAGAGCAATAGAATTTCTGAAAAATTTATTAAAGGACAATATGATAATTTGCGAATTTGGGAGTATTTTGTAAAATATCTAGAGGAATTACCACTGTTATTTTATATGAAAATGACATGAAAACCTTAGCCTTACATGACAAGTTATATTGTATTCTGAAAAAGTGAGGATTGTAACTCACTAGTAAATAGGGTGGAGATTTTGCCTGTAGTCGATTAAGGACTAAAGCCAGCAAATCCGGGACTAAGACCTAATCGTACAACCATATGTGCTAGTGTGGGATGCTCGTAGCTAACTAAGTTATCGAAATCTTAGCCTTGCATGACAGTAGACAAAAGTAGTGTCCGCATTGCTAGGGAATCGGCAATGTCGACATAACTGCGGATGCCTCACTTCGATGGGTTTCTATCCGGGAAAAGTGAGGGACTCACTCAACGAGTTTCTATCTGGGTGAGTGAGGCTCCTTATTTGATGTGTTACCCTGTTACTATCAGTGTTACTATTGTTTTATCTCGACGGATGAGGATAAAGATTCGTAGGGCTAGTGCAGCGTTAGGACTAGATAATGTAAAGGCTGCATCGCGAACTCTAGTTTTCTTACCTTCGGCAGTGAGCAACGCTATAGAGATATTCCAGGCAACTGGAGTACTACGTACTATGGGTAAAGTTGTACACATCTGTAGAGTGATAAACTATTCGAATAGCCGCGCTCGCGGTCATGAGCATGCTTACAGCGGCTGGTATGGCGGTAGCTTTTATTTTCCAAACTGTTTTGCCACAAAATGTCGGGGTAATGACACGGGGTTTTCCATTTGTTGAGTTAATTGCCATGTCTATGGTTTGTTGCTATGTCTATAGCGAATTGTGATTCTATGACCAATTTGCTATTTCTATAGCAGTATTGCCATGTCTATGATTGAACATGAATTTGTTAGAGCCATTTCTATGGCGAAATATTGATTATATTTTTTTTCTTACTGTAGGACCGAAATGGCGACAGAGGGGGGTGAATGTCGACTTTAAAATTTGCTCCTCTCACGGGCGAACACTACAGCCGCACACATACAGCTAACAAAGCAATAAACTAATCACGCAGTAAACAAAGCTTCACACGCAAAGAACGAGCGCAAAGAACCTCCTGCTTCCGGGAGCTTGTTTCCACGGGCACACAGCTCGCTGCCAAGATTAATCACAAAAGAGCTCCCACACAAAAAGCAAAGATGGCAATCACTCCACCTGCCACCCAGGGCTTCGATTCCTTCGGGAAGAGCAAGAAGCAAACACAGCTATCAAGAAAATACTTAAACAGAGAGCTACCTGAACTACTTAATGCATAATCTAATCAAACAAGCAATAAGCTAATCCGGACTATTCAAGGCAGCACAAATATTTGGGAGAAGCCGCCACCCCAAAGGAAACCGACATTATCACCAATGAATCGCACAGATTTTCACGCAAGCGTAAACACGACACGCACAAGAAAACCGAATCGCATCCAAGCAAGGCGTCCAAAACAAAAAGTCGACCCACAATCAAATCACCAAAGCACACAGACTAAACAAAGGAATCGAGATTTTTCTCGTGCAGCCAGGGCTCCAAGAACTACACCAGAGGTCACGGCTCAAGATCATGTTTGACTACAAGCCGCCATCAAGCGGTTTGAGGAGCAACTATGCTAAGTCGAAGACATCGCCGATGGATACTACTCGCCCAAGGAGCAGTTTGAAAGGAGCAAAGACAGCATCGCAATACACATCGCCAGAGCCGACAAGAACTCACAAAGAAACTACAAAGACGACAGGAACGAGTCAAGTCGGCAATCAAAGAAAGCGACCACAGAAAACAAAGAAGCTTGATTTCCTTCTTTGCGCAAGCTCCTGTTCTGCGGGTGAACAGAGCGCTAGTGAATGAGTCCTCTTGTAGAACAAAACGCCAAAAGCGCCATCAACTACATGAAGAAATGTAACCGCCAGATTTTTACGGGCCAACACAAGCAATACACAAAAACTGAGATCAAAAACTCACACGCAAGAGAACCAGCAGCCAAGATAAACCAACCCCATCTCATATTGATCTAAAGGAAGAGAGATACATGATTGATACAAGAGGAATGATTACAAGCATTCATCTCATCCTCTCCCACTCACAATCCTCAAGAACACTCAGCCATCTTGAAGAAAAGCAAGGGGACAAGCAGGGAACAACCCTCAACAACTAAAGCCTAAAGCCAAAACAAACTCTAAAGCCTCTTTTGACTAAAGGAAACCCTAAAAATCATTGAAGTGTTCAGTTTGGGCAGCAGCCCCTCCATCCTATTTATAGCCCATGGCTAACGGGTCTCCACCCGTTCGCCCGCTAAATCCAACGGAGCCCGCCTCCGCCAGTGCACCTTGCGAAATTCTGTTTCGCCTTCTCGCACCTTCCGAAGCTTCGCGCTCCTTGTCTCGCCGACGCCGCAACCACCTCGAGTCCACGCTGTCTTGACACATCCCGACTGCTCGACCTCGGCGCCACTGCACCTAGTCCGGTCCACCGTGTCTCGCCACGACTCCACCCGATGTCCTGTAGTCACACGCATAAGAAACACATCAAATAGCACCGCCGATACATGAAAGCGTAAAAACCAACATACTTACCATGACAAAATCCAAACTTGTCGAATCAAAGAATATGCATCCTAATCCCATACGACCAAGTTTGACCAAACCGACTGAGCCTGTTGCACCACGCAACGACATGGTCCAAACCACCCAAACCAAACTCGACTTCCTAAACCTATGTCAATTACTCATCACACACACGGGACGACCTCCACATGGTCTCTCAATCTCCCCCTTGATGAGTATATTGACAAACTCCGAAAAAGCGCAAAGATGAGTTTGAGTTTGAAGAATCCAACATGGTCCAAAGAAGAAGAGTGAAACTAATGACCATGTCGACAGAAGGAACACTAGAGCAACAACTAAAAGAGCAAATTGTTCTCCAAAGCTCTAAAATGATCCCAAGTAACTTTTTCTTCTCTATTCTCCCCCTTTTGGCAATAAACACATCAAGAATGCTCAAGAGAGAAAATGACATGTCAATGGATGAAATGGTCAAGTTTGATTATTCTAAGCGCTAGAGCCATGAGAATTATCCGTAATGACCATAATGTAATACACCAAGCCATAACTCAATAAAAAGGCTATCTAGATCATGACAAGATATGTATAAGCTAGCTAGAACACATAGATGACAATCTGAAAATGAGGTACATTATGTGAGCAAGTCAAGTCATCAATGAGCAAAGTCTCGCTAGAGATATCCAAGGATGATGCGAGCCATGTCAATAAGCTAAGCTTAAACTAAGAAGCTTAAATTGAGACCAAATAGAGTGCTATGCTCAAGAATGAAACATTGGTTAAAGTACTTGATACTTTTTGTAGCTTTAAGCACATTGAACACATAAAACATATTTTCTTTTGAAATTCATGGTGGTTTCCAACCAGATTTTTGTTTTATCATGTGCTAGGTCTCAAGCCTTATGCGACTACTCCAAGCGAGAAGCTTAAGAAGATAGTCAAGGTCACCCAAAACTCCCCTAAGTTCATGCCAAGTGCAATGGCAAGCCGTCTCATAGGAGAGAATTGGTGAGATCGGTTTTTCGCACAAAAGAGATCTTTTGCCTTTTAACAAGTTGTACTAACTCATGCATCATCAAGAGACTAAAACAGCTCTTTCTAAGGCTCAATATAGATTCATCACTCTACCCAAATTTATTTGACATGGCATGAATCATAAAAGGATAGCTCAAGAAAGACTAATCTCGAAAGTGCTAACAAGACAAGTTTTAGTTTAAGTTGAGCAATTTTAATTAACTTATCATGGCAAAAGCTAGGCTACACATATGAAGTCATGATAAATCTAGCAAATAAGCACAAGTCATGGCAAGGTATAAAGCATTGTAAACATGTCATAGCGGGATAATAATCAAGGCTCAATGTAGTTATATTACAATGCGAGAATGCTAGAAATGCGTAAGATCCACCCTCAACAACAGATGCAACTTTTAGTTCAAGTTGAGTTATGTCAATATTAAGCTCGAAGCTCCCAAAAGAACTCCCTTGAACCAAAACAATAAATCGAGAAGCCGCAAAGAAAACATAAAACAAGTGATCCTTAAAGCATAGATAAGATATAGAGAATACTATGGCTCAGATCGACTCTCATCTACCCCATATGACTCTAGGACTATCAAGCGCCCACTTAACACACCTAGGAGCAAACACGCACTGCCTACCCGAGGGTGGCCCAACCTCGCTAGAACCTACAAGAAGTGAGTGAGCTCAACCTAGTGAGATAAGTAATGACTAATAAGCAAGATCCTAGAATCACAAGATAAGAGCAGTAAATCTAAACAACTAGACAAAAGAAGCACTCTAATCTATGCTAGGAGGACTAATCCCAAATGCACCCAAAATGCAATGCAACAAGAAGGAGCTAGAGCATAAATAAGATAGTAAAGCAAGAAACCCAAAGCTCCCCTCACTACAAAGTCCATAAGGACAAACCACCCCAAGCTCTCCCCACAGAGTGAAAACCTCGAACTATCCAATGGCTTGGTGAAAATGTCACCAACCGGTGGTCACTCTCCACAAACCGAAGCACTATATCGCCCTTCTCTACATGGTCTCTAAGGAAGTGGAAGCGGATATCGATGTGCTTGGTCCCGAATCGTGCTTTGGGTTCTTGGCAATGTTAATCATGAAGTGTTATCACAAAAGAGTGGAACAACGCCGATAACTAACCCAAAGTCCCGCAGGTCGAAGTCATCCGAGCACTTGGCTCTGAAAGAATCGGCTGCAGAACGTGCTCGCCTCTGCGGTGGATCAGGTAACACCGGACCGCTTCCTCAAGACCAGAAACAAGAGAAGTGCCAAGAAATTGGCAGTGCCGGAAGTGCTCTTCCTATCTATCCTACTGACCAAATAAGTCTCTGATCCGAGAAGGCTCTCAAGGAAAGACAGATGAGGAAGAGTACCAGATACCATAGTCAATGGTAGCTCGCAGTACCGAAGATGCGCTTCATCACTTTGGCGTGAGAAACGCGAGGAGAAGCTCGAAACGAGCGCACAAACACACGTAAAAAATGTATGTCCGGTCTCGAGGCGTTGAGGTACAAGAGGGAGCCTATCATCTGCGAAACTCCTTTTGATCCAGCTCGCTCGCCATCCTCATCTCGGGTCAAGATAAATTTGAGAAGCCATGGGAGTCGACACGAGCTTACCATCACTCATGTCGTTGCGTTTTAGGAGATCACGAGTGTACTTGCCCTGATGAAGAAAAGTACCTCCCGAGACCGCTTGATTTGGAAGCCAAGAAAGAATGTCAACTCACCCATCATGCTCATCTCAAACTCGGTGCTCATGACATCCGAGAACTGTGAAACCAGAGCATGAGAAGAGCGCCAAAGATGATGTCATCGACATAGATTTGGACGAGCGTAAAGTCACTACCAAGCCTACGGATAAACAAGGTCTTGTCTACTTTACCCATTTCAAACCCATGACTCAACAAGTAGGACTTAAGCCTCTCATACCAAGCTCGGGAGCTGCTTAAGTCCATCTTTTGGAAAGCTTGAAGACATGGTTTGGGTATTTGGGGTTCTCGAAACACGGAGGTCAGCTTGACGAGACTTCCTCCTCAATAAGGCCATTGAGGAAGGCACTCTTCACGTCCATCTGGTAAAGCTTGAAACCCTTAGAAGCTGCAAAAGCAAGCAGATTCTAATGGCTTCAAGTCGAGCTCTGAGGGCAAAGGTCTCCTCAAGTCTAGACCTCAACACAGGAAAACCCCGAGCTACCAATCTAGCCTTGTTTCGATGATTACCCCATCCTCTCTGCTTGTTCTTGAACACCCACTTGGTTCCAATGATATTGTGGCCTCGTGGGGGCTCAACAAGTGACCAAACCTTGTTTCTCTCAAAGTTTTCTAGCTCCTCATGCATGGCATTGACCCAAGACTCATCAGAAAGGGCGTGACAAACATCCTTGGGCTCAAAGGAGGCAACAAAGGCAGAATGGAGACAGAAATGAGAAAAGCCAGACTTAGAGCGTGTGACACGCTCAAAAAGGTCTCCAATAATCTACTCTGAAGGATGCCTTTTCTGGATAAGTCAGGGAGGTCCTGGATGAGAAGAAGAAGTGGCCTCTACCTCGTGTGCAGACGAGGCAGGGACAGAGCCACTAGCTCCGGAAGGTAAGGGCTGATCATCTTGAGGTGCCGTGGAAGAAGGCATCTCAAGGGAAGGAAGAGGAGCTGGATCAGGTAAACAACCATCGTCTCCCTCATCCTCATCATCCACAAAGATGGTCTCGATCGCTCTAAAGAACACGAGATATCCGGCCTAGTCCCTGACCGCCTCGTCAAAAGTCACCTCAGTGTCTCTACCATTTTGCTAGACTCGCAGTTCTGCACTATAAGCGCCAAGAAGTCGAGTAGCCTAGAAAGATACCGCCACAGAACGTGACTCGAACTTGTCTAGGTTCCCAGACTTCAAGATAAAGCACTTGCAACCAAACACACGAAAATGAGAGACGCTGGGCTTTAGCAGTATCTCGACTCATAAGAAGTGGTGTAGGAGTGCCCAAGAAAAACTCGATTCAAACATGGCACGCGGTCGCAATGGCCTCACCCAAAACTTCCTCGGTGTAGAGTACTCATCAAGCATCGCCCCGCCATCTCGACCAAGGTACGGTTCTTCCTCTCCACAACGCCATTTTGCTGAGGGACGTATGGAGAAGAGAACTGGTGCTCTACACCTGTCTCACCGCAGAAACTCTCAAAGTAGGAATTCTTGAACTCCGTGCCATTATCACTGCGGATCGCTCGTAAGGCACCCGGAGCTCAACAGACAAACCTACTAAAAGACCTCGAAATGTGTAAATGTCTCTGCCCTTCGAGGCTAAGAAAAACACCCAAGAGTACCTCGAGAAGTCATCGACCACAACAAGAACATACCACTTCCCTCCTGCTTCAGACTTCATTTGGTCCAATCGTGTCCATGTGGAGCATTGTCCAGCAGCATCGGTCATAGTAATGTGTGGGAGGATGAGAAGCGGCAACCATCTTGCCGCGCGGCATGGAGTGCAAACAAGATCTTTGACCATCTTGAGTTTGGCGGACCACTTAATGAGATCATGGTCGCTAACTTTCGGGTCAAATGGTCAAATCCAATATGACCAAGTCTCCTATGCCGAAAGAGAGATCGCGGGACTCGTAGCAACTAAACACCGAGAGGATCGCGGAAGACTCAGAGAACTCAAAGACGAAAGATCCTCCCATAACGAGAAATCCATAAACCGGACTACCCAAGAATCAAGAATTTTGCAAGCGTTTTCTTGAAGCTCACCTCGAAACCGTCATCAGTAAGCCGAGAAACGGAAAGCAAATTGTACCGCAGACTTACTAACCAAGGCAACATCCTTAAGAATAAAAGAAGCATTATCGCGACAGTACCTTTGGCGATGACGCGCCAGCACGAAGCGTCTCCGAAGGTGATCGTCTCATCACCGAAGCGCGGGCTAGGAGGAGAACCAACGGAGTCTCCGGTCATATGACGAGAACAACCGAGTCTACAAGCCAAACCTTCTCCTTCCCTACCCGCGAACTCCGAGTCAAACAGAGAGTAAAGTCTCAAGATCGATAAATCAACAATGATTTTGGCACCCAATATTGAATAACACGCCGAAAGCGGATGAAGTAGTCAAGCCCGATCGACCTCTATCTACCCTACGCCTCTGTCACTCAAAGCGGAAGGTCTAAGAGTAGACCGAAGTCGTTTTCGGGTCCGATCGCCACTGAAGGAGCGAGTCGAGCACCGCAACATCTCGAACACGCCATGGTAGCTATCTCGATGGGGAAAACGAGATCTACCCTCGGGACGGCGGAAGTCACGATCGAAAGCAAAGATGAAGACGAAAACCGAAAACTCGGAAAAACCAAGTCCTCGATCTTCGCACAAACCCATCGAAGAAACAAGCCTAGACCTCGTGTTGGTCTTAGGTGCACTCAAGGTCCGGGGCCGACCACGAATGCGCCTAAGAGACTCAACATGGTCTCTACGCGATCTTGGCGCTACCAAGCATCGATCGATTGTGTGTCCATCCTTCCGGACGAAGGTGCGGTGATACTTCACCTTTCGAGAGGTAGAAGCGACATGTGAAATTACCTTCTTGTCGAAATCCTCGACATAGCCCGCTGACTTGAAATGGACTTTCTCGGTCCTGGCTCGATCTCGATCACACAGTGCTATGGGTCCGAGCACGGCGGTGGATGCTTCCTCATGTCCTCAAAGAAGTCATATCCTAGACCCCGATTAAATCTGCAGATCTTAGATTGGTCTAGAATAAGATTGAGCTTCTTCTTGCCTCCTACAAATCTCTCGAGAGTGTTCATAAAATCGACACTCCCGAAAGAGAGAGGTGCAAGAAGAGCAGGGGAAGAAGAGACAAGCAGAAGGTAAGGGAGCAAAAGAAGAACCAAAGCGAGAGGGAAGAATGGCTTGTGCACGCACAAACTCTGAAGGGACGATCCCTCTCGCTAGCCGCTTGGTTCACGTTGCTAAGCGTCTCATCCTTACCACAGGGCTTCTCCCTTCTCCACAATCATATTGCAAGCACAATGTGACTTCTCTAGAAGATCCTTAGTTAGCTTCACACATTTCTCATCCAAAGTAATCAAGTCAGATTTTAGTTTGTTACACTTAATGCATGGTGAGCTAACAGGGTCCTTAGAAGCAAACTGAGCCAACTTCCTTTCATGTTCAATCATATCTTGAAACTGTTTGGAGACAGCTTCAAGTTCAGCAGTTAACTTAGGACAGTTCGAGCATGAATCAATCGGCTCAAGTAAAGAAGCTTGTAGTTCAGCAATTTTATGATCTGCCCGTTTTAAGTTCATCTTCAAGTTATTGCAATTTTCACAAGACTCAGGCAGATCAAGAAGCATGGCATAAGATCCTCTAGCAGCAATGTTCTTACCCTCACATGAGGTGGGAGAAGTAGTCTCATCAGTAATAAGTAGGGTAACAGCCATCCTACTCAACTCTAACTCAGCAAGCAGACTAACATTCTCCACCTTAACACTATCAAGTTTGGAGGACACACTATCATGTGAGGTCCTTAACTTCTCCATATCAACTTGACAAAGCGAGCATGTATCACAATCATCACTAGAAGGCGGATGTAAGAGCAATAATCTCTAGTGACAGTCTATCTATTTCCTTCTCTAACTCAAAGACACCTAGCCTTAGCTTTAGCATGAAAACCTCCTAGCTTAAGAAAAGCATGATTGAGCTGTTCAGAGTGGGATCTACCTCGTCAGGTGTCGGATCTGTTCATTGTCGTTGAGTTCGCCCTCGAGGGCCATGAAGCACATGGGAGAAGTCGTCGCCGCCATCCTTGGGCTCTTGGTCACCCGTCCGTCATCGTCGCTCCATCCCTCCACCTCGCCGAGGTCGAGGTCGTCGAAGCGGTGAGGACGGTGGAAGAGCTTCTTGGCTTTGCCGGTTGCGGAACTTCTTCTTCTTCGGGCGTCTGAGTGGAGGCTTCTTGTTGCAGTTCTTGTCGGTGTAGTCGTTCTTGCTCGAACCGCCGTAGTCGTTCTTGCCCTTCTCCGGCTTAGGGCGCTTTGCTCGGATGTGGTTGGGGCCACCACACTCGAAGCAAATCACGGTCCTCCCTCTTCTGTCCCTCCTCCTCTTGTAAGCATGAGAAAACTTCCGAGCTAGGAGGGCCATTGCTCATCCTCGAGTTGCTCTAAGCGATCATCGATTCGCCACAGAGAGCGACAAGGAGAAACCACAACGAATCGGAAGAGAACCGAAGCGGCGGGATCGGTAACCAAGGCCATCGATCGTGACTTCGACCACGAGACAACGTCAATCTCGTGAGTCTTGAGGCGTGAGTACTGGCGCATCAAGAGTCAAGGTCGAGAGGTCTGTCGTGTCTTTGATGGTGGTCACTTTCATCTCCCACACGCGCAGATCGAGTGCCGTAAGTATCTGACGAGCGTTGTCCGAGTCGGGGTATGTGAGACCGACCGCTCGGAGGTTGCTCAAGATCTTGTGAAAACGCGTCTGGCACTCATCTAGGGACTCACCAAAGACGCATCTCGAATTTGTTGTATTCTCGTTTGAACCGGTCTGCCGAACCGTCTTGATCCGGTGGTGCCCTCATGGTATGCGTCGAGGGTCACCCAGATATCGTAGGCGGACGACAGGTGAGATATGCGGTCAAACTCACTACGACTCAAACCCTGGATGATGATGTTCCTTGCCTTTGCATTCGCCTCAACATCAGCCATGTTCCCAGCATTGATGTTCTCATCGGCAGGAACAGCGAATCGTACCTTGACCTTCCGCCAGATGGCATACCCCTGGGCCTGGATGTATGTCTCCATTCGGCTCTTCCAGAAGGGGTAATCGATGCTATCGAAAACGGGCGGCTTGGTCGAGTACTTGTCCATCGCCATGGCTCTTGAGACCGGTTAAGATCTATTGAAAAGAGCTAACCGCTCGATACCAATTGTAGGACCGAAATGGCGGCAGAGGGGGTGAATGTCGACTTTAAAATTTGCTCCTCTCACTAAGGCGAACACTACTGACCAAGACATCTGACTAACAAAGCAATAAACTAATCACGCGAGAAACAAAGCTTCACACGCGAGAACGAGCAAGCAAACAACCTCTGCTTCCGGAGCTTGTTTCACAGCACACCTTTCACCGCCAAGATTAATCACAAAAGAGCTCCCACACAAAAAGCAAAGATGGCAATCACTCCACCTGCCACCCAGGGCTTCGATTCCTTCGGGAAGAGCAAGAAGCAAACACAGCTATCAAGAAAATACTTAAACAGAGAGCTACCTGAACTACTTAATGCATAATCTAATCAAACAAGCAATAAGCTAATCCGGACTATTCAAGGCAGCACAAATATTTGGGAGAAGCCGACCACCCCAAAGGAAACCGATTACTATCACCAATGAATCTGGCACAGGATTTTCACAGCAAGCAGAAACACGCACACGCACAAGAAAACCGAACTGCATCCAAGCAAGGCAGTCCAAAACAAAAGCTGACCCACAATCAAATCACCAAAGCACACAGACTAAACAGTGAATCGAGATTTTTCTCGTGCAGCCAGGGGCTCCAAGAACTACACGGTAGGCCGCCGGCTCAAGATCATGTTTGACTACAAGCTGCCATCAAGCAGTTTGAGGGGAGCAGCTATGCTCAGTCGAAGACATCGTCGATGGATACTACTCGTCCAAGGAGCAGTTTGAAAGGAGCAGCACAGACCGCAATACACATCAGCAGAGCCGACAAGAACTCACAGCAAACTACAGCACGCACAGGGAACGAGTCAAGTCGGCAATCAAAGAAAGCAGCCACAGGAAAACAGCAGTTTCTTGATTTCCTTGCTGCCGCAAGCTCCTGTTCTTGCGGGTGAACAGAGCGCTAGTGAATGAGTCCTCTTGTAGAACAAAACGGCAAAAGCGCCATCAACTCACGAAAGAAAGTAACCGCCGATTTTTACGGGCCAACACAAGCAATACACAAAAGCGAGATCAAAAACTCACACGCAAGAGAACCAAAGCGTGACCAAGATAAACCAACCCCATCTCATATTGATCTAAAGGAAGAGAGATACATGATTGATACAAGAGGAATGATTACAAGCATTCATCTCATCCTCTCCCACTCACAATCCTCAAGAACACTCAGCCATCTTGAAGAAAAGCAAGGGGACAAGCAGGGAACAACCCACAACAACTAAAGCCTAAAGCCAAAACAAACTCTAAAGCCTCTTTTGACTAAAGGAAACCCTAAAAATCATTGAAGTGTTCAGTTTGGGCAGCAGCCCCTCCATCCTATTTATAGCCCATGGCTAACGGGTCTCCACCCGTTCGCCCGCTAAATCAACGGAGCCGCCCCGCTTGTGCGACCTTGCGAAATTCCCGTTCGCCCCTACGCACCTTCCGGAAGCTTCAGCGCTCCTTGTCTCGACGCCCGCAACCACCTCGAGTCCACGTCGTCTTGACACATCCCGACCGTTCGACCTCGGCGCCACGCACCTAGTCCGGTCCACCGTGTCTCGCCACGACTCCACCCGATGTCTGTAGTCACACGGACAAGAAACACATCAAATAGCACCGCTCGATACATGAAAGCGTAAAAACCAACATACTTACCATGACAAAATCCAAACTTGTCGAATCAAAGAATATGCATCCTAATCCCATACGACCAAGTTTGACCAAACCGACCGAGCTGTTGCACCACATAGCGACATGGTCCAAACCACCCAAACCAAACTCGACTTCCTAAACCTATGTCAATTACTCATCACACACACGGGACGACCTCCACATGGTCTCTCACTTACAACTGGGTAGGGTTGTGAGTGTTTGTTGTTACTTATTCAGTTACTTTATTTACTGTCCTATACTTACTTTTCATAAATGCTCTTTCAAATTCCGTTGCAAATTATTACTTATGATTATTGCAAATAAACTTGGCTTTGAGCAAAAGAACTTGTAGAATAGAGCCATACATTTGTTAGCCTTGCATCTAATATAACTTTTACAATAAACTACAAGTCTTGCTGGGTACACAAGTACTCAATCTTGCTATTGTTGTTGCTTTAGAATTTGCAGATGATCTGACGCCTGACGACGAGTTCTTTGCACCTGGCACCGAGGGGTTCGGTGATGGGTCTACTTAGACATTGTTTCCTTGTCGGTTGCCTAAGGGATCAGATGGGCATGCCGCTGGACTTTTGCTACTACTACTTTCTCTTCCGCTGCTATTTTACATTCTCTGATGACTACTTTTATTTGGCTGGTCGGCCATGGTTTGTAATATCTCTTGTAATAGCTTAAGTAGATTACACCCTTTTGCTTTACTTTAGTATGTGAATGTATGAATGTGATGCAAAATATTGTGAATGTGTGTGCTAGCCTTTATTCCTGGGACTAGCACAATATACACATAAGATCCACGGGTATTCTACGCCCGAGGGTCTAACATGAGCACTCAAAGGGAGCAAGTGGAGAAGCTACATTGCCATAATTTGTTTCAGATGTTCCTCATCGTCAAGGATTGCCGTGTTCATGTCATAATATATGGTGGGAGCTGTAATAACTTGGTGAATTCAGGTTTGGTCAAGAAGCTTGGCTTGACCACACGTGCGCATCCTCACCCATACCTCATTCAGTGGTTCAACAACAACGATAAGGTGAAGGTAACACAATTCGCAAGAGTGCATTTTTTTCATTGGTTCCTATCATGATGTTGCTGATTTTGACGTAGTGCCTATGCAAGCCTGCTCACTTTTATTAGATCATCCATGGGAATTTGATACCGATGCAACTCATCATGGTAGAAGTAATAAGTAGTCTCTTATGCACAAAGGAAAGAAAATAACTTTGCTACCTTTGACACCTGCTGAAATTGTGAAATGTGATAAAGAGATAGCTGAAAATGAGAGCAAAGAACGTGAACATCAATCTAAAAATCAGCAAGTAGTGGAGAACGTTTTACCACCTAAGAAAGAGAAGTCGGCACCTAGTTCTAGGACTAAGGGAATTAAATTAAAGGGTTGTGTCATGCTTTCAACCAAATCTGATCTTGCTAAAATTTTTGATAATGATATGCTATGCTATGCTTTGATATGCAAATATGCTTTATTTTCACTTGATGATATATCTAGCTCTTTGCCGTCTGCTGTCACTAACCTTTTGCAGGCATATGAGGATGTGTTTCCAGCTGAGATACCCCTAGGACTGCCACCTATTAGAGGGATTGAACACCAAATTGACTTAATTTCGGGAGCGAATTTTCCAAACCGTGCGGCGTATAGGACCAATCCGGAGGAGACTAAGGAAATTCAGCGACTAGTCCAAGATCTTTTGGACTGAGGGTACGTATGGGAAAGCCTTAGTCCTTGTGTTGATCCTGTTCTTTTGGTTCCTAAGAAAGATGGTAGTTGGCGTATGTATGTTGATTGTAGAGCCATTAATAATATCACAATATGGTATCGTCATCCTATTCCTAGGTTAGACGACATGCTTGATAAGTTGAGTGGTTCTATTCTTTTCACAAAGATTGACTTGCGTAGCAGGTACCACCAGATTAGAATGAAATTGGGAGATGAATGGAAAACGACATTTAAAACAAAGTTCAGGCTATATGAGTGGTTAGTGATGCCTTTTGGTTTAACTAATGCACCTAGCACTTTCATGCATTTGATGAATGAAGTTTTGCGTGCTTTCATTGGAAAATTTATGGTGGTTTATTTTGATGATATTCTGATCTATAACAAGTTATATGAAGAACACCTGGATCATTTACGTGCTGTTTTTAATGTTTTGAGAGATGCATGTTTGTTTGGTAACCTTGAGAAGTGCACCTTTTGCACAGATCGAGTCTCTTTTCTTGGTTATGTTGTTATTCCACAGGGAATAGAGGTGGATGAAATGAAAATTGAAGCCATAAGGAGTTGGCCGACTCCTGAGACTGTCACACAGGTGAGAAGCTTTCATGGTCTTGTAGGGTTCTATCGGCGTTTTGTTAGGGATTTCAGCACCATTGCTGCCCCACTGAACGAGTTGACAAATAAAGGAGTGCCCTTCAAATGGGGGCCTGCGTAAGAGAATGCATTCAACTTGCTGAAGGAAAAACTCACCCAAACCCCACTACTCCAACTTCTGGATTTTGGTAAGACTTTTGATTTTGAGTGAGATGCTAGCAGAATTGGGATTGGAGGCATGCTGATTCAAGAAGGTAAGCCGGTTGCATATTTCAGCGAGAAATTAAATGGGCCAAGTCTGAATTATTCTACTTATGATAAGGAACTGTATGCTTTAGTTCGTGTGTTTGAAACTTGGCAACATTATTTATGGCCTAGAGAGTTTGTTATCCATTCTGACAATGAATCGATGAAAGATATTAGAAGTCAAGCTAAACTAAATAAATGACATGCTAAATGGGTAGAATTTATTGAGTCGTTTCCGTACATCATAAAACATAAGAAAGGTAAAGACAATGTGATTGCTGATGCGCTGTCTAGACTCTATACCATGTTATCTCAACTTGATCATAAGATTTTTGGTTTGGGAACGATAAAGGAATTATATGCTACTGATTTGGAATTTAAAGAAGTGCTTGCTAATTCTAAGGATGGAAAAACATGGAATAAGTACGTGTTAAATGATGGTTTGATTTATCGTACTAACAAGCTATGTGTTCCAACTAGCTCCGTTCGTCTTTTGTTGTTGCAGGAGGCGCATGGAGGAGGGTTGATGGCGCATTTTGGAGCAAAGAAGACTAAAGATGTACTGTCCACCCATTTCTTTTGGCCAAAGATGAGACGCAACGTCGAGTGCTACGTGGCTCGCTGCACTACATGCAACAAAGCTAAGTCCCATCTCAATTTACATAGACTTTATATGCCTCTTCCTATCCCTAGTGCACCATGGGGGGATATATCTTTGGACTTTGTTTTAGGATTGCCTAGAACAAAGAAGGGGAGAGATAGTATTTTTGTGGTTGTGGATCATTTTTCTAAAATGGCACACTTTATACCTTGTTACAAGAGCGATGATGCTACAAATATAGATGATCTGTTTTTCAAGGAGATTATTCGCTTACATGGGGTACCCAATACCATTGTTTCAGATCGTAATGCGAAATTTTTGAGCAACTTTTGGAGGCCACTTTGGAACAAGTTGGGGACGAAGCTGCTATTTTCTACTACATGTCATCTCCAAACAAATGGACAAACTAAAGTTGTGAACCACACTTTGTCTACAATGCTGCGGGCTATGCTAAATAAGAATTTGAAGATGTGGGAAGAATGTTTACCGCACGTTGAGTTTGCTTATAACAGGGCGGTATACTCTTCCACCAAGGTAAGTCTGTTTCCGGTAGTGTATGGGTTTAATCCTCGTGCTCCAATTGATATTTTGCCCTGTCCTACTTCTAAAAAATTGAATTTAGATGCTAAAATGCATGCCGAATTAATTCTGAAAATGCACAAAACTGTTAAAAAGAACAATGAAAACATGACCGAGAAGTATCGAATTGCTGGCAGCTAGGGTAGGAAACATTTATCTTTGGAACCTGGTGATTTTGTATGGTTACATTTGAGAAAAGATAGGTTCCCTGAGTTGAGAAAGTAGAAGTTAATGCCTAGAGCTAATGGCCCATTTAAGGTGTTAAAAAAGATTAATGATAATGCCTACAAGCTGGATTTGCCTGCAGATTTTGGGGTTAGTCCTACTTTTAATATTTCAGATTTGAAGCCATATGTGGGTGGAGAAGATGAGCTTGAGTCGAGGACAAATCCAATTCAAGAGGGGGAGGATGATGAGAACATCACTCCTTCAGATACACGCACTACACAAAATCCTCCATATCTAGTTGCTCAACTACAAGGTCCTATGACAAGAGCTCGTGCATGTCACTTAAATTATGAGGTGAGCTCATTTCTAGGTGCTAATAATTTACCTATGCAGAATGGTATACTACCTAATAATTGTGATATTTTGTTACTTAGGAATAATGGGGAGGATTCCTCAAGTCCTGGTCATCTACGCCAATACATAGAAGGGAAGCATGGAGAGGAGGAACCCTAACTTTGTGAGCTTAATCATTATTTGCAATACAATTTCATATTACATCTTCTACTCTCTTGCTTGTGTTCTTAATTCGCTTGTAGGAGATAGCATTCTTGGCGAGGTCAATCGTGTTCGACACGGTTGATAACCATCGGAGCAGTGGTGCAGTGATTGCGAGGGGTTCGATCTGTTTTGGTCGGAGCCTTTGGATCATCAACGTCGTGTTCTCCACAATCGACATATCACTACCTTTTGGAGGATCGAGCCACATCCACATTAGAACTGAACGACCTTCTCGTGTATTCTCCCTTTACCTCATGATATCTGGTTGAACTCCAGGTGAGATATCATGTCATCCACAGACTGTTCAATACTTTATCAATCGAGTGTCGGATAACCTTGTGTGGTCGACTCTTCGATCACTAGTGGCATGGCCATGCACTTTTTTTATCTGACCACATCGAGGGACCCAAAGATATCTCTCCTGTTATGTTAGGAGGGGCAAATCCCATATCCGACTAGTCACATTCATCCGCATGTTTCATAGCATACCCGAAAGTTACCTTTATAACTACCCAGTTACGAGTAGCGTTTGGCAACCCCTAAGAGTGCCATTACGCATGTCGGAAACTATGCTGATCTCAAGTCTAAGGATTATACATCATCATTACTTGAGACCAACTGATGACACATGGAATCATAGCAATCTCAATAGTGTCTCAAGGTGGGTCTATCCAACACCATGTTCTCTAACATGTATTTTTGATTCGATATCCCTATATCCATAACCGGTGAAACATGGTCATCAATCAATACATGTGCTGGTCGTGGAGTCACTAGTGTTCTGACCCGTGACATCCGACCAGCGATACATTTAGAATGACATCATATAAGTTAAAGAGCTTCACCAAGTCACATACTTGTTAATCTATATAACTGATGATTCATTCAAGGAACAGAATAACATTTACTCAATAACTCATAAATATAGACGTGATACAATCATCTCTATGATCGCCTCTAGGGCATATCACCAACAGAAGGGTGCAAGGTGGTGCTGCAGAATGAGGTCTTGCGTGTCTTTGACAAAAATAAAGATCTGTTGATGAAGGTGAAAAATCCTCGAACCGGTTGTACAAAGTTTTCCTGAAAACTTGTAAGCCGGTTTGTCTGAAGGACAGCTTGGAGGAGCCAGAGTGGAATGGGGTATTAAACCAGGTATGAAATAATACAAACAAACTGGATTCAATTTTTCTGTTTTAGGGGAAGATGTAGACGCATCTCTTTCCCACGGACTAGATGTCATGGTCCTTCCCGAAGCCGGTTCTGATCCAGATACGCGAATTTTTTACTGCTCTGGCCCTATAGCATCTTTTAATTTCAAAAATAGCCCTCATTCGTCATAATTTGCAAAAATGGCCCCTGCACAGTGCTCCTACATGGCTACCAAGGGTGACGACCTGACTGCCGCCTTGCCGGGCGTGAGCACCTACCCGACCAAGGCAAGCGAGGACTTGCGACCGGGGCAAGAGCCACCCGCCTCGGATGGGGCAGGTGACTTGCCCCATATGGTGGGAGCGGTAGGAGGCCAGGAGAGAGAAAATAGGAGAGAGGAAGAAAAGGAAAGGAAAAAAAAGGGGAAAATCCGGAAAAATTTTAAAAAATCCGAAATTTCAAGAAAATTACATAAAAATCCTTGGAACATGAATATATTTAATAAAATATTTTTGAATTTAATTGAAGTTTATTTTATTCATTTAAAATGTTTTTCACTTTCTGGAATTTTGCAATTAAAATTTAAAATATTTTTCACTTTCTAGAATTTATTCATTTAAAACTTTATTCGTTCAGAATGTTTCTCGAAGGGAAGTCACAGGAGGCCTTGGGAGGTCACGGAAGGTCTAGGGAGGTCTTGGGGGGGGGTCACGGGAGGTCTCGAGAGGTCACGGGAGGTCTCGAGAGGTCTCAGAAGGTCTAGGGAGGTCTCGGAAGGTTTCAGGAGGTCACAGGAGGTCTCAGGAGGTCACGGGAGGTCAAGGGAGGTGTAGGGAGGTCTCGGGAGGTTACAGGAGGTCTCGGGAGGTCTCAGGAGGTCTTGGGAGGTTTAGAAAGGTCTCGGGTGGTCAAGGGAGGTGGCGGACACACGTCGGTGGGGGGTGACCGGGGGCGAGGGGTGGCGGTGGCGCACAGTGGTCGTGCACCAATGCCACTTGCGTGCTATCTAGCTTGGCAAGACCACCGGGCGCCAACGATGCCATATCTGCAAATCGCCATACGGTGGTCGATCCGCAATTACATAACTGAATGCGCCAGTATCCGCCAAAAATAGTTATGTGTGTACTCTGCACGTATTGTATATTGACATCTCCAACGGAGTTGCAATGCGCTTTTTTCCATACATTCCAAGTCACATGAAATCATGAAACCTAATTTTCGAAACCTAAAATCCAAATTTTGTGATCTAAATCTTGTCTCCAAAACACATATAAAATTGTCAAAACATTACACAATCAAAGTCCACTACATGAGAGCCTTCAAAATAAAATTTATAATTTTTAGGGCTCATTTTCTACATTACAAATTAGTACAAACAGTACACTTATATGAAATTGCGAGATACATTCTGAACGAATAAAGTTTTAAATGTATAAATTCTGGAAAGTGAAAAACATTTTAAATTTTAATTGCAAAATTCCAGAAAGTGAAAAACATTTTAAATGAATAAAATAAACTTCAATTAAATTCAAAAATATTTTATTAAATATATTCATGTTCCAAGGATTTTTATGTAATTTTCTTGAAATTTTGGATTTTTAAAATTTTTCCGGATTTTTCCTTTTCTTTTCTTCCTCTCTCCTAGCCTCCTACCGCTCCCACCATATGGGGCAAGTCACCGCCCCATCCGTGGCCGAGGCGGGGTGGCACCGGCCTTGAGGTGAGGCGAGTCCTGCAGCGCCCGTGCCAGCAGAGAAACGTGTAGGGGCTATTTTTGTAAATTATGACGAATAAGTGCTATTTTTAAAATTAAAAGTTGCTACAGGGCTAGAACAGTAAAAAAATTCCAGATACGCTGGGCGCTGCTAAGTGAGGTGCTGGCTCGGAGAAGTATGGAGTTGACGCAAGCGCTTCTGAGGGAGGTGGAGCCCACACGCTTGCAGCAGGCGCAGGAGGCGCGCACGCCGCTCGGCCCTCATGCACGGCGGGCAGCAGACCAAGTTGTCAAGGCGGCGGGCCCCACCCGCATGCAGGCATGGTAGAAGGCGGCTCGGCAGGGCAAGGTGGCGGGTCCTACGTGCAAGCGGCTGACGTGGAAGGTAGCACTTCGGGAAGTCAAAGCGGCGGGTCCAAGGAATTGATTGACAATCTGGAGAGGAAAGGTCACGCCCTTGAGAAGGAAAATGACAAGGCCAGCAAAGCTCGACTGGTTGAGGTCAGCAAAGAATTGGATGATTTGAGGGACAAGCTGCAGCCGCTGTAGATGAAGTATCGCAAGGAAAAAAGAACGAATAGTTGATAACAGGAGACTAAAGCAGCGCCGTGAAGAGCTGTTGTTCACTCTACAGGAGATTAATGCTGCCATTGCCAAGCTAGAGGGTGAGACCAGAGAGAATTTGATGTTATCAGAGACTGTCGGCCTTGAGCAGATTGCTGAGGTGGTGAGCCGCTGGACTGTCATTCCTGGGTTGATAACAAGTCAACGATATCTTTGAGCAAGAATCCAGTCTACTATGACAGAAGCAAGCATATAGATACTCGCTATCACTTCATACGGGAATATGTCGAAGAAGGGAAGATAATAGTTGATCACATTAGAATAGAAGATCAACTTGCTGATATTTTGACAAAGTCGTTAGGACTAATCAAGCTCTTGGAGATGAGGGAGAAGATTGGCGTAGTCAAGATGAAGAAATAAGATTAAGAGGGTGATTGATGGAATTAATTTTGTTTAGGTAGGTTCTATTATTTTTGGTGAGAGTTGTTTTTATTAGGAGTCTGAGTGTAGGTTGGAGTTTGTTTTTTGGTATGGTTTGGCATACTGTTTTCGTTTCTAATTCTGTAAGCATCTGAGTATAAATAAACACAAAAAAACCAAAAAGAGGTGTAGCGTCCAAAAAGAGGGGCAGCGTTTTAGGTGCTCTCGAAAAATAGAAGATCAAATCCGTTCATTTCTTTGTTCTCGCTGTGTTCGTTTTGGTTCGCCAGATTGCTATCATACACTACGGGAGAACGCAGATTTGCCGAGTGCCTCCAGCTTTGCCGAGTGCCAAAATCGGCACTCGGCGAAGCCACTCTTCTTGCCGAGTGTCGGGTGGGTGGCACTCGGCAAAGTCTAGCACTCGACAAAGAGTGGCTTTGCCGAGTGCCTCGAGTGCCCCGGCACTTTCGGCAAAGGCGACACTCGGCAAATGCCCTCTTTCGAAAGTGCAACACTCGACAAAGAGTGCACTCGGCAAAAAAATGGCCCTTGACGCCGAGCCCGCCCATACTGTTGTCAAATTTTTTAAAAAAATTTTTGCCGAGGGCCACAGGACTCGACAAAGAGGTCCTTTGCCGAGTGCCAATTCCCCGCACTCGGTAAAGATCCTTCTTTGCCGAGTGCCACTTCTCGGCACTTTCGGTAAGGACCTCTTTCTCGAGTCCCAAAGCCAACACTTTCGGCATTTTTTTTTTGTTTTTTGACCCATTTTTTTGTGAGGCCTTCCCACATTATTTAAAACTCCATGTTCAAATTTGGGACAATTTTGACTTTTTTGCTCTATTTCGTTAGTTTTTTTTGTTTCGTTGAATTTTATGGAATATTTCAAATTTGAACTGCAGGTGCATGAAATAATCGAATTTGGTCGTTCAAAAAATGATATTCATGATATTTGGTGTATGTTGAGGCCGTATCCAGGAACTCACATGAAATTTCGAGCATCTTGTTGATGTAACATGACGAGGTACCTGCGAGAAAAGTGTATTTAAATTACATAAAATCCGAACGAAGTCCGAAAATGACGAAACTTGTGATCACATGTGAAGATGTGTGGGTTTTAGGCATCCGACGTCGCAACTTGCTCGAAACCTTCTCAATTTTTTACCATAGACTCTACATGCGATAACACGGCCTCGACAAGTTTCGTCATTTTAGGACTTAGTTCGGATTTTATATAATTTAAATACACTTTTCTCGCAGTACCTCGTCATGTTACGCCAACAAGATGCTCGAAATTTCATGTGAGTTCCTGGATACGGCCTCAACATACACCAAATATCATGAATATCATTTTTGAACGACCAAATTCGATTATTTCATGCACTGCGATTCAAATTTGAAATATTCCATAAAATTCAACTAAACAAAAAAAACTAACGAAATATAGAAAAAAAGTCAAAATTGTCCCAAATTTGAACATGGAGTTTTAAATAATATATTAAGGCTGCAAAAAAATAATGGGGCAAAAAAAACAAAAAACAAAAAAAATTTGCCGAAAGTCTTGGCCCGCCACTAAGAAAAGAATATTTGCCGAGTGCGAAGTGGCACTCAAGAAAGAATTTTTTAAAAACAAAAGCCTTTGCCGAGTGCGGCCCGGCCAAAGACACTCGGCAAAGAAAACCTAACTAAATGTGTGGGCGGCCCACACTCACTCACTCCACACAACCACGCCTGCCACGCACGCACGCGCCGCGCCACGCCGCCGCCAGCCCGCCGCCCTTGCCCGCTCCCACCCGGCGACCGCCCGCCTTGTCCCAACCCCCCGCGAACCCAGCAGCGCCGCCAGCCGCGCCAGCCGCCTTGCCACCTGCCCGCCGCCACGCCACCGGATCCGGCGCCCAGCCGCGCCCAACGCGCCCGCCCGGTCGGACTTGCGGCGCATGAAAGAACGAGACAACTTGCATCCAGAGAAGACAGACGATGGGCGCCATTACTTAAGACTGCTAGCTTCACTCTTAGCAAAGAAGAGAAGGAAAGCATGTTTGAATGCCTAAACAAACATCAAGGTCCCATCTGGATTCTCCTCCAATATAAAGCGTATAATAAATGTGCGAGAAGAAATTCCTACACTTAAAGTCCCATGATCGCCACGTGCTTATGACACAATTGCTTAGGTTGCTTTAAGAGAATTCTACCTCCACATGTACGTCTGCCACCGTGAAGCTATGTGCATTCCTCAATGCAATTTCTCGAAGGCAATCAATCCAATGGAACTAGCTACTCTCTGAATGATGTGGTTCAATGTCTTGTCGACTTTGAGTTGGTGTTCCTCCATCCTTCTTTAATATCATGACACACCTCCTAGTTCACCCGGTCAAGGAGATTAATATTCTCGGTCTGTGTTCCTACACAACATGTTCCCCTTTGAGAGGTTCATGGAGTCTGAAGAAATATGTTCACCGGCGTGCTCGGCGAGAAGGAAGCATCGCCAAGGGCTACGGGACGAGAGGAGGTCATTGAGTTCTCATGTTGACTTCATTCCCGACCTTGACCCGATTGGTGTTCTGAATCGCGACACGAGGGGAGACTTAGTGGAAAGGGAACACTAGGGAAGAAAACATATATCGAGCACGGGGACGATTATTTCAATAAAGCGCACTACAGTTCTTCAAAACTCCTCCGTGGTGGAGCCGTATGTCGAGGTACACAAGGAGTTCCTACGATCCCAGTTCTGTGGAAGAATGAAGCTTGGATTAGGCGTCATCACATGGAAACTTTCAGCGGTTGGTTGCGAAAAGAATGTCGTGGTGATGACAATATTGATGAGCAAGCTGTATTTGTTGGCTAGGCAACCATCGTGGCACATCCTCACGTATAAAAGTGCGAGATAAATGGAAATACATTTTACAACGTAGCCCAAGATAAAAGGAGCACGAACCAAAAGCAAGTGGTGTCCGCGTAGATGCCATGCACCCAAATGGAAAGAGGCAAACATATTATGGCGCATAGAGGAGATTTGGGAACTAGACTACGCACCTAATTTTAAAGTCCCTTTGTTCCGGTGCCAATGGGTGAAGATGACCGGAGGCGGGTAACAATCGACAAGGAGTATGGAATGACAAGTGGACCTCAACAATATTGGGTACAAAGACAAACCATTCGTCCTTCTCGCTGATGTGAATCGGTGTTCTATGTGAAAGACATGTCTACAAAACCCAAGAGAGGGAAAAACGACGACAAATCAACCAATGAGCTAAAACGCCACATAGTTCTTTCAGGAAAAGAAACATCGTGGGAATTGAGGACAAGTCAGACAAGTCCAGAAGATTATGAAAGGGATGACCGAATCCCGCCCTTTAGTGTGACCAAAGACCCAAGCATCCTGCTAAATGCCGAGGACACTCCATGGTTACGGCATGATCATAACCAAGGGTCATCGTCAAGAAGAAGTTCACCATGTGCCGCTTGATATATAGTGATGTTTAATAAATAGTGTGTATTAGAGATTTTATGTAATAATTGTAACTTCAGATGTTTCTATCATATTTTTCTTGTTTTTATCGTTTCAAATGAAATTCCTATTCGATAAAAGGACACATGTACCTCTGTGAAGCATGTCTTCTCCACGGTGTAAAATGACTTGAAATTTTTTAGCAAGTATTTATGCCTTCAAATGAAATTCCCACTTGTGGTTTGAGCCCTTCATTTTGTTTATAGTTGGCTCTTCACTTCCTAGCTTGTGGTCACTATAAAAGTCGTTTGAAATGTCAATAAGATAAAAGGAAATGCAACTATTATTTTTAAAAAATTTATGCCTAGTATTTAATTTACTATGCATTTAACAAGAATTAGCATATTTATACAAATAAACTTAATACAAAACCCAAAGCTGTGAAAAGCATGGCGGGAATCTGAATAGTGGGGACCTTTACTCCCGGTCAGTACTGCTTGGGACTAAAGGTCACTGACCCGGGACTAAAGGTTCTCTGGAAAATATGTCCCAGCATAAAACCTTTAGTCCCGGACAGTGGCACCACCCGGGACTAAAGGTCCAACTTTTAGTCGATCCGTATTACCGCTTGGGACTAAAGGTTCTCTGAAAATATGTCCCAGCATAAAACCTTTAGTCGGCCGTGGCACCACCCGGGACTAAGGTCCAACCTTTAGTCCCGGTCCAGATTACCACCCGGGACTAAAGGTCTTTAGTCCCGGTTAGTATACCGCTTGGGACTAAAGGTCCCTCGATATAAGCAACGATGGCTTCTTCCTTCTTCCACCCCTTCCGTCTCCCTCGTCTCCTCGCTGGCAGCAATTCGTCGGCTCGGCCGTCGCGCCCGGCCTCCTCATTCCTCCGTGGCGCCCACTCCCGCCACCACCTCGACTCGGCTCCTCCCTCCGCCGCTCCAGCTCGCCCGGCTCCTCCCTCGGCCGCTCCAGCTCGCCCGGCTCCTCCCTCCTTCAGCCGGATCCGGCCTTGACTCGCCCGGCAATGACTCGCCACCACCTGCCGGCCGACTCCTCACGCCGGTGAGCTCCTTGTGAGCACCCGGATTTATTAAGCTCATAATACTTAGTCATCCAATTGACCCTAGTATTATCAACCAAATAAACCGGTCTCTAGAGATGTATACTTCGAATGCAAGTATACATACCTCACAACAAAAGAATGTATCAATTCCATACAACACATAGTACATAAGCAACAAACCGAAGTTAATATTAATATGGAATAGCTATTACAAAGAGGGCCCTTAGGCCAAATAACAACAATTCTAAAAAGATAACAATGAAGCAAAAATGCCATAAAGATGGCTATAACACAAAGCCAATCGGTGTGCCTTAACCCCTAGGCATCTCGGGACCGCCAAGCTAGTCGTCGAAGAAGCTGCAACACATAGCACAAAAGTGAGGCTCTTGGAACTCGCCCCCTTCCTCTGCAACAATAGCCACAAAAATGCCACAACCACGGGCAGATGAGTACATAAAGTACTCCGCAAGACTTACGTGTAAGATAACAGCCTATAACATATGCTACATGCAAGCTTTATGTAAGTGGAGGTTGTATGTCTCATTTAGCATAAAGCAACATTTATTTGCAATAAGGTAATACATTTAAAGGCGAGTTGTCAAATCTGTTTTAACATTCAACATCAAGTTTGACAACGATAATAACAATAAGTAGATGACAACAACAATCACGAAGTGACTAACCCAATAGTCACCACAACAATAGCATGAACTCCCGTTCATACCACCCATGTCAAATTTTAATTAAAGGTTGTAGTCTAATTCTTACGGAAATAACCAAGCGTGTCCATAACCTAGGACGAGGCTATTGAATAGTTTTATCCCTGCGGGGTGTACCACTGTACTCCACACGCCTGCACCGCCTTTCCTTCGCACACTTCGAAGGTGTCTTTGCACAGCTAAGTCCTACGAGACATTTCCAAAGGATAATGCTAATTACGAGCCGCACAACCCACGGGAGAAAGAGACATTAGACGACCTAGCCGGAAGCTAATGTTCCCTCCCACACTATACATATCGTTTTCATTTAAAACACACCAACCGAGCAGCTCATAATTAACACCTCCTAGAGTACTTAGTCAAGAGGGTTCCATATGCCCTCGCGTGGTTAGTACGCATAATTGCTTGGATCAATAGCGCAAGAATTCGGTCCTTGTTGACTCGGGCATACCACCACATCCAAAAACCACACCATCCATCCAATATGCCCAAGTCCAATCCACACATTTATTTTCAGATTTTGTATTTACAAATTAACAAAGCACAAGATGGACATAATGGAATAATAATTTTAGTGTGATCAAGGTCATCGACATAATGTCGAAACAACCGCCCATTTCTACCGTTATCTAAGCATTGCTAAGCATTTTAAGTCGCAATCTACTAAGTGATATGAGCTCATCCAACGAGCTCAAACCACAGCAAGTAACCTAGGCGTAAGGTAGTAAAGACATGGCATTCCTACAGATTGTGCAACTATAGGATTCACTAACCATAATTAAAACAAAGTAGCAATGCATACATAGAGTTTAAACAATATAATAGACTTGCAAATATAGGATGAATCATGGTCAAACTGCTTGCCTGGCTGTTGAGGGTCACTTTGTTGCGGAGGATCGTTCTCGGGATTACCACAAATGTCGAACCCTAACGAAAAGGCGATAAAGAGTCGATAAGAATAAAGAAAAGCAACAAGACCCAACAGCAAAAGTTCTCCGAATGATTTGAAATTTTTATAGCAGCAAGGTATTGATTTAACATGAATATAGAAACAAGAATCAACTGATTTGGATCTTTAATGCAAAAGTTATGATGAAAACACTTTTGCTCAGCCTAGTAATTAGAATTAGGTTACTATTCATCGACAAAATTTCTAGACATGTAGGGAACCTGAAAATTTTACAGTAGTTCAAGCATCTCATGAGAGGAACAGCAAAATAGGGTTCATCCCATTTGGGGCTATATTGCACTTTCTATTAAGTTTTGAAACAAGAACTTGAACAAAATTATAATGCATGATTATTTCTCCTAGAAACAGTAACATGTTCAAAACTATTTTTCCTAGTAAGTTCATTATTAGAGGAATCCAACAAACTTGGATTCACTCAAAAAGAGTTTACAGGTAATTAGTTATGCATTTAACAAGTTAAAGGATTTCTAGTGAAACAATTAATGCTTATACAAAGTTAAAGTTAATTCTGGATATTTTTGTAACTATAACATGATTAAAACCATTTTTAGATTAAAGTATAGTTAATAACAGTATTAACAAAATTGATTTCAACTTAAAAGGAGTTATAATGAATTTGTTATGCATTTTACCATTTAACTGAAATTCTAATACATTTAATAAAACTGAGAAAGATTAGAATTTAATTTCAGGGTTTTCTGGAGTCATATTAATCTTCTAAACATTTTTAGATTAAATTTGAGATTATGAAGGAATTAATCGACTGGAATCATCTAAAATGAATTACCATGAAAAAGATATGCATTTTCAAAGTTTATACCTTTTTCGGTTCAAAAATAAAGCTCTCGGGAGAAACCAAAAACTTAAATGGCGTGGCTGATTGTGGACCGTCGATCTGAGATAAACGGCTGATATGGACTGAAGTATATTGAGCAGCGCAAGATAAGGTGCATACCGACAAGCGGGACCCATCGTCGATGTTGTGAGCCACGGGTGGTTTTAACCCACGTGCATGTGGTTTTGGTCCCACCCGTCGATGTGAGGGCTCGAGGGTGTTTACTATGCGCGTTAAGGGTTATTTAAGAGGTGGCCCACATGTCACGGGACATTAGGACGGCTTAAGACCAATTAAATGCTAACCCATGATTAGTATTTAATGAATGTCATTATTGTGTCCTAATGACCTTACGGCATGGGACGATCGCGTCCGACAAAACGCCGAGGAGATTCGCCGACTTTGTCATGGCGACTCGCCACTACAAATGAGCCAAGGACAGAATGGGTTCGCAATAGGCTTGCGGACCCGTGGCACCACTCACACCGACGGCGGCGGCGTAAATCGCCGCGGCCGAGATGAAAGGACGGTGCGAAAATGACCGAAAAGGAAAACACAAAAACGAGCTCCGCATTGTCCAAGGTAGCAGGTGCCATAGCTCCTAGGGACTATTAGCAAGGTACCTTGGTCCAATGGAGGCAAGGAGATGGCGAGAAGCTCTGCCACGGTGCACCTCGCCGACCCGAGGAAGACAAGGCGGGGAGCTCGGCCTAAGCAAAAACATGGCGATCAGCGTCATCGGGTTAGCTCCACCGGTGCTCAAGGAAGCTTCTCGAGCAAGGAATTGAGGAATGGAGCTACTTACCACAGAACGGGAAGAAGGGGTGCTTTTAGGCGAAGTTGAACAAAACACAAATTTGACAATTCTGTAAATGTCTAAACGAATTAGGTTAGGGGATGTGGTCAAGAGGAGGTGGCTCAAAATGGCGAGAGAATTGGAAGAAAAGCCCTTTGGAGCACGGTGGTGACGGCTCGCTCACGGCCAACAATGGTGGACTTGGGTGTTTTGTGGATTGAGCTCAATGGAGCACCGTGGGTGCAACTAGAGCTCAAGGCGTGCAAAGGAAGCCAAGGAGGGAGCTTGAGGGCTTAAGTACCCGAGAGGAGAGGTGCAACGGTCTCAAGCAAAGCAACCCTCGGTCAAGGGTCTTGCCATGGCCATGGGCGCCCGAAGGATGGGGCGGTAAGGGAAGACTTTGGGGCATACAGCAAGCATTAAATGCAAATAGGCGTTGTAAGGACCGGACAAGACTTGGCCTGCTTCACGCCAAGACGCCATGGCTCTGGCGCGCTGTGAGCGAGACAAGCAGCATCAGGGAAGATGACCAGAGCGAACCCAGCCCACGGTCGGTGACACAAAGCGGCTCGAGCCAAACGGCGAAGCGGCGGTCGAGCCCGACCATAAGCCACGGACCCAATTCGCGCACCGTTGGATCCCGATCCAAGGGCTGAGGTCAATCCCGAGTCGATCCAAGGGGTACGCACTGCGGGCCGTGCGATTAAAATCTAACGGCTCGCAAGGATTGCGCCATGTGAGCCCACTGGTGCTGCTAGGTGGTTGGACCAAGGCAGTGGCTCGGGTGGACACGGTTCGAGCCCGAGCAGCAGTGCACTTCCCAAGGGTTTAGAATTCAGCTGAGACTTTGTGGATTTATTTGAGGTATCAAAACAACTCCAAAATTTGTGAAAATTTTACAGGAGCTTTATGACTAACATATTGACCTCCCATAAAATTTTCAGAGGTTTTAATGCCCTGCATTTTTCGCAAGAAATTACAGAAGGTGGAACCTTAGGGTTTGACCAGATTTGACTTGGTTTGACTTGCCTCTAAAATTATTCAAACAATTTCTAAAAATTGTAAGAAAATTCAGAGGGGTCACAAGGCTTCCTTAGAACTCAGGAAAAATATTTACAAGTGTTGGACAAAAGATTTTTATCCAGGAGGTTTTTGATTGGAGTTTAAATTGGGGATTTGATTTCTATTCCCATAATTCTTTTACAAAATTACAGAAAAGGTTCAAGAACCTAAAGATAAATAAAAAGTTTTAATTTACCCTCATTTTCAGAATTGGGATGTTACAAAACCTCCCCTCCTTACAAAAATCTCGTCCCGAGATTTGGCTCACTCGGGGAAGAAAGAGGGATAGTCCGCACGCAGACGATCTTCCCTTTCCCAAGTAGCCTCATCCTCATAATGGTTCGACCACTTGAACTTTAAGGAACTTGATGGTCTTATTCCTTGTCCTTCGTTCGGACTCATCGAGTATGCGAACAGGTGCTCGCGATAGGTCAAATCTTCACGAACATCGAGAGTTTCCAACGGAGCTTCCTCGGTTGGAACACGGAGGCACTTCTTGGTGGGACACATGGAAAACATCATGTACCCCTCAAGTGCAGATGGCAACTCCAACTTATAGGCAACAGCTCCCTTCTTCTCGATGACGGTAGGGACCGACATATCGAGGAGCTAACTTGCCCTTGGCCAAACGCTGATGGCCCTTCAAAGGGAGACTTTGAGGTAAACAAAATCATTGGGCTCAAAGCTCAACTCACGACGCCGGCGATCCGCATAGCTCTTTTGCTCGATTGAGTATGGCGCAAACGCCACGAATAAATTTGGACTTGGCGCTCGGCCTCATTGATCGAGTCCGCCAAAGAGAGGTCTCTCACCGGTCTCGACCAGTTCAACGGGTTCTACACTTTCTCCGTATAAGGCCTCGAAAGGTGCCATGCCGAGGCGGCCGAAACCGTTGTTATAAGAAAACTTCGGCGAATGGTAAGCATTTCTCCCAATGCTTCCCATAGGAAAGGACACAAGCACGAAGCATGTCTTCCAAAACTTGGTTGACCCTCTCGGTCGACCATCGTTTGAGGTGAAATGCCGTGCTAAAGGTAAACGGGTTCCCATAGCCTTTTGCGAGCTATGCGTAAATGGGAAGTGAAGATGGAGCCACGATCGAAGCGATCGTCTTGACGCCATGTAAGCTCACAATCCTAGAGACATAGAGCTCGGCTAGGCGATCGGTGCGAATCTTGGTCTTTCTGGGAAGAAAATGAGCCACTTTAGTCAACCGATCAATGACGACCCAAATGGCATCATTTCCCTTCGGCGACCTGGGTAGACCGGTGATAAAATCCATCCCGATCGAATCCCACTTCCACTCCGGAATAGGCAAAGGCTGAAGCAGTCCTGCTGGACGCTGATGCTCGGCCTTGACACGACGACATCGTCGACTCAAGAACGAACCGCGATCTCCCTCTTCATTCGGGTCCACCAAAATCTCTGGCGGAGATCTTGATACATCTTTGTGGCCGGGATGAATGGATAAAGGTGAATCATGGGCTTAGCGGAGGATCATATTCCGCAACTCCATGACCTTTGGAACCACAAAGGCGTTGCGAACCTCACAACACCATGCTCGTCCTCGAGAAGCACTTGGCTGTCCCGTTCTTGACCTTTTCCTTGATGTGGCTCACACCATCGTCCGATCGCTGGCGGACTTGATCCGATCCACCAAGGTTGGTTGCACAACCAAGGTAGCGAGGAACCATGCTCAACTATACTTAAGTTGAGGCGGAAATCCTCGAAGGGTAGGCCGGCGCCCATGTGAAACAAGGCATTGCAATGCACTTTACGACTAAGCGCGCCAAGAAGCGACATTAGCCTTGCACGGATGGTAGTGAATACCCATATCATAATCCTTGATCAACTCCAACCACCTCCTTTGCCCGAGGTTGGTCAGGTTGGGTGAACAAATACTTGAGGCTTTTGTGATCCGAATACACTTCACAACGATTCCGATTAAGTAATGTCGCCAAATCTTAAGTGCATGAATCACAATGCCAACTCCAAATCATGGGTAGGATAGTTAAGCTCATGAGGTCTCAATTGCCTTGATGCATAGGCCACTACCTTGCCTTCTTGCATAAGGACACAACCGAGGCCTCGACGAGAAGCATCGCAATAAATATCGAAACCGATGGATATCGGGAAGAACGAGGGCGGGAGCGGTGGTCAAACGCTTCTTGAGAATTTGGAAGCTCGCATGCAAGCATCAGACCACAAGAACTTCTTGTCCTTTTGAGCAACTCCGTCATCGGCCCGCGATCTTAGAAGTTCTCGATAAAGCGGCGATAGTATCCCGCTAAACCAAGAAAACTCCGTACCTCGGTGACCAAGTAAGGCGGACTCGAGGAAAGAACATCGTCGACCTTGCTAGGATCAGCAGCTCGCCTCGGCTGAAAGAACATGGCCTAAGAAGGCTACTTCCTTCAACCGAATGCACACTTGTGAACTTAGCGTCTGGTGGTGCTCACGCAGACTTGCTCAACACAAGCTTCAGATGCTCGGCGTGTTCCTCATCGTTCTTGGAGTAGATAAGAATATCATCGATGAAGACCACGACAAACTTATCCAAATACTCCATGAATACCGAATTCATGAGGTTCATGAACAAGGCAGGAGCATTGGTTAAGCGAAAGACATGACGGTGTACTCGTACAAGCCGAAGCGAGTAGAGAATCGTCTTCGAATATCCTCGGTCGAATCTGAACTCGATGATATCCCACTCTCAAATCAATCTTGGAGAAAACTCGGGCTCCAGTTAATTGATCGAAGAGATCGTCAATGCGGGCAATGGATACTTGTTCTTTACCGTCACTTCATTAAGTGGGCGGTAATCAACGACATGCGTAAAAGTACCAATCCTTCTTCTTAACGAAGATAGCGGACAACCCCAAGGGGATGAGCTAGGCGGATGAAACCCTTCTCTTGCAGCTCACTTAAGCGCTTCTTCAACTCCACCAACTCGTTCGGTGGCAACCGATAAGGCCTCTTTGAGATAGGGGCGATACAGGAGCCAACTCAATGACAAACTCGAGGTCTCGAGCGGGTGGCATCCTGGAAGATCTGTGGGAAAGACATCAAGGAAGTCACAAACTGTTGGGACTCCATTAATATCTAGAACGGACTTCGCCGAGGGCGAAGAGATGTGGACCTAGCAACCGGCGAGAAGGAAGCGCGAACACCGAAGGGACTAGAAAGAGAGCGGACTTCTTGGCGCAATCGATTTGTCCCATATGACGAGACAACCAATCCATACCAAGAATCACGTCCAAACTCGCAGACTTGAGGAGAATAAGATTCACGAGAATCCCACTCCCTCAATCTCGATGGGGACATCCCTACACTCAAGCTCGACTCTCAACTCCGATCCGGAGAGCGAATGAGAAGGGACCGACAATGGAGAGAAAAGAAGCTCTCCAACAGCAAGAAAAGACTCGAAACAAAGGAATGTGATGCTCTGAATCAAACAAGACGATGAGAGAGGTGAGAGTTAACGAAAGTGTACCTAGCACGGCGTCGGGTGTCTCTGAGCCTCCTCGCGGTGATAGCGTTGACGCGACCACTACCCACGCCTGGTAGCTGGGGCGATCTTCGGTCTGCGAAGATCCACCTCCTTGCCGCGTCCTCCATTAGGACGAGGGCTGCCCGATCTTCTTAGGGCAATTATTTGCATAATGGCCCTTCAGCTCTGAAGAAACAAGTGACATTGGCCGCCGGATTGTGGGGCCACTCTGACTGGCCGGCGTCGTGGTCGGGCACGACTGCGAAGGGGCGAACGAGGCGAGTGACCTCGGGCGCCGAGGATCGAGATCGAACCTCAAGACCGTCTCGAAGCGAGGGCGGAAGAAGCTGGGCTCGAAGTCTTGTAGGTCTCCCACTTGCGCTTACGGAATCCATAAGCTCTCGAGCCGCATGCTCAAGAACGATGGCCTTGTCGACCAAGGTCCGGAAATCGGAAAGTCGACAATGGATAGCTTGTCCTTGACTCCTCGGACAAGCCACGCTGAACTTGGCACCTTAGCCATATCGGTGGCCACATCCTCGAAGCATAACGAGCTAGATGGTTGAACTCGTATACATACTCCATGGTGAGCTCGCCCTTGCTTGAGCGCAAGAAACTCACCTTCTTGATCTCCATCAAGCCGCAGGATGTGAGCCCGACGGAAGGCAAAGACGGAACTCCTCCCAAGAGACGGTGTGGTCTCACGGGCTGCATGGCGAGATAGCTCTCCCACCATGACAAAGCTGCACCCTCCGGTGGTGCGAAGCAAATAGCGCCTTCTCGTGCTCCTGCGCTGCGCTATCTGGCTTCCGCTCCACGAGACAAGCCAATAAATGCAGACGGCGAGTCCTCGACCGAGAAAAGGTAGGGGGCTGAGTACGAAGAAACTCAGCAAGACCCCCACGAGGCTGATGGGCATTCCCTGGCCCAGATCCTGAAGCTCCGGAAAGTGCAGTGGTGTTGCGCGATGACGTCGAGAGAACTCTCTGTCATCCGCGGTTGCGCTCAATCAAGAAGAACCTCGGCCATGGTCGGAGGAGGAGGAAGCTCCTCGTCCGGACCAGCTGACTGGCCTTGGCCGCTACGAGTGCGCCCAGCCATCCTGTTACAAGAAACCTTGGTTAGCAACTAGACTCGAAAACAAGCTTTTTAAAGAAAGCCAAAAGGCGATCGACTAGGGGAATGGAATATCACCCTAAACGAAGGCCAAAAATAGCAAGTAAAAGACTTTAAAAGCTTCTAAAAAGGGCTCCAAAACAGCAAGGAAGGTATCAAAACCAAGGCTCAACTTCTCAATACAACTAACCCGTATTGAATGAGCGAGTAGTTGCTCGAGAGGATTAAAAATCAGACTGTAACGTAAGGGTTAATACTAGTAGGGAGCAATGTTAATTCTGCGAAATACGTGTTAGATACTTAGCTAACTAGTATCACATCTTACCCTTTTATTCCCCCAAGTTTTAGTTGGATTAACCTCTCATTTTCTACCCTATTTAGAACTTATGAGCTCGCTGTCCGGAAATTGGCGATCGCTGTCCAGATTTTGCATCCAAGCCTCCAAGCCGAATTCTTCAACTTCGGAAACTTCAAAACCTTGTAGAGGGCAGCTAACACTTCAATTTGCCAAACTCATTAGTTCCCAAAACCCAATTAATCGATAACACTATCTTTTAACAAGGAAGAGAGGAAAACAGCTTTTAAAACTCAAATTAGAGTGAGATGAGAAGAGAAAGCTAAGATAGATGAGGAGTAAAATCTGAGAATTACTTAAGCTTTCAAACTCATTTAACACTTTGAAATTAGGTTTTCAAAATATCCTAAAGACGACCAAGCTTGCGTTACTACGGTCGGACGGCTCGATACCAACTTTTGTGAGCACCGGATTTATTAAGCTCATAATACTTAGTCATCCAATTGACCCTAGTATTATCAACCAAATAAACCGGTCTCTAGAGATGTATACTTCCTGAATGCAGTATACATACCTCACAACAAAAGAATGTATCAATTCCATACAACACATAGTACATAAGCAACAAACCGAAGTTAATATTAATATGGAATAGCTATTACAAAAGAGGGCCCTTAGGCCAAATAACAACAATTCTAAAAAGATAACAATGAAGCAAAAATGCCATAAAGATGGCTATAACACAAAGCCAATCGGTGTGCCTTAACCCTAGGCATCTCGACCGACCGCCAAGCTAGTCGTCAAGAAGTCGCAACACATAGCACAAAAGTGAGGCTCTTGGAACTCGCCCCTTCCTCTGCAACAATAGCCACAAAAATGCCACAACCACGCGATGATGAGTACATAAAGTACTCCATAAGACTTACGTGTAAGATAACAGGGCCTATAACATATGCTACATGCAAGCTTTATGTAAGTGGAGGTTGTATGTCTCATTTAGCATAAAGCAACATTTATTTGCAATAAGGTAATACATTTAAAGGCGAGTTGTCAAATCTGTTTTAACATTCAACATCAAGTTTGACAACGATAATAACAATAAGTAGATGACAACAACAATCACGGAAGTGACTAACCCAATAGTCACCACAACAATAGCATGAACTCCCGTTCATACCACCCATGTCAAATTTTAATTAAAGGTTGTAGTCTAATTCTTACGGAAATAACCAAGCGTGTCCATAACCTAGGACGAGGCTATTGAATAGTTTTATCCTGCAGGTGTACCACTGCACTCCACACATGCATCGCCTTTCCTTTACGCACACTTCCGAAGGTGTCTTTGCACGGCTAAGTCCTACGAGACATTTCCAAAGGATAATGCTAATTACGAGTCAAGACAACCCACGGGAGAAAGAGACATTAGACGACCTAGCCGGAAGCTAATGTTCCCCTCCCACACTATACATATCGTTTTCATTTAAAACACACCAACCGAGCAGCTCATAATTAACACCTCCTAGAGTACTTAGTCAAGAGGGTTCCATATGCCCTCGCGTGGTTAGTACGCATAATTGCTTGGATCAATGGCGCAAGAATTCGGTCCTTGTTGACTCGGGCATACCACCACATCCAAAACCACACCATCCATCCAATATGCCCAAGTCCAATCCACACATTTATTTTCAGATTTTGTATTTACAAATTAACAAAGCACAAGATGGACATAATGGAATAATAATTTTAGTGTGATCAAGGTCATCGACATAATGTCGACAACCGCCCATTTCTACCGTTATCTAAGCATTGCTAAGCATTTTAAGTCGCAATCTACTAAGTGATATGAGCTCATCCAACGAGCTCAAACCACAGCAAGTAACCTAGGCGTAAGGTAGTAAAGACATGGCATTCCTACAGATTGTGCAACTATAGGATTCACTAACCATAATTAAAACAAAGTAGCAATGCATACATAGAGTTTAAACAATATAATAGACTTGCAAATATAGGATGAATCATGGTCAAACTGCTTGCCTGGCTGTTGAGGGTCACTTTGTTGCGGAGGATCGTTCTCGGGATTACCACAAATGTCGAACCCTAACGAAAAGGCGATAAAGAGTCGATAAGAATAAAGAAAAGCAACAAGACCCAACAGCAAAAGTTCTCCGAATGATTTGAAATTTTTATAGCAGCAAGGTATTGATTTAACATGAATATAGAAACAAGAATCAACTGATTTGGATCTTTAATGCAAAAGTTATGATGAAAACACTTTTGCTCAGCCTAGTAATTAGAATTAGGTTACTATTCATCGACAAAATTTCTAGACATGTAGGAACCTGAAAATTTTACAGTAGTTCAAGCATCTCATGAGAGGAACAGCAAAATAGGGTTCATCCCATTTGGGGCTATATTGCACTTTCTATTAAGTTTTGAAACAAGAACTTGAACAAAATTATAATGCATGATTATTTCTCCTAGAAACAGTAACATGTTCAAAACTATTTTTCCTAGTAAGTTCATTATTAGAGGAATCCAACAAACTTGGATTCACTCAAAAGAGTTTACAGGTAATTAGTTATGCATTTAACAAGTTAAAGGATTTCTAGTGAAACAATTAATGCTTATACAAAGTTAAAGTTAATTCTGGATATTTTTGTAACTATAACATGATTAAAACCATTTTTAGATTAAAGTATAGTTAATAACAGTATTAACAAAATTGATTTCAACTTAAAAGGAGTTATAATGAATTTGTTATGCATTTTACCATTTAACTGAAATTCTAATACATTTAATAAAACTGAGAAAGATTAGAATTTAATTTCAGGGTTTTCTGGAGTCATATTAATCTTCTAAACATTTTTAGATTAAATTTGAGATTATGAAGGAATTAATACGACTGGAATCATCTAAAATGAATTACCATGAAAAAGATATGCATTTTCAAAGTTTATACCTTTTTCCAGCTCAAAAATAAAGCTCTCAGAGAAACCAAAACTTAAATGACGTGGTTGATTGTGGACCGTCGATCTGAGATAAACGGCTGATATGGACTGAAGTATATTGGAGCAGCAAGACAAATGCATACCGACAAGCGGGACCCATCGTCGATGATGTGAGCCATCGGGTGGTTTTAACCCACGCATGTGGTTTTGGTCCCCCCGCCGTCGATGTGAGGGCTCGGGGGTGTTTACTATGCGCGTTAAGGGTTATTTAAGAGGCTGGCCCACATGTCAGCGGGACATTAAGGACGGCTTAAGACCAATTAAATGCTAACCCATGATTAGTATTTAATGAATGTCATTACTGTGTCCTAATGACCTTACGGCATGGGACGATCGCGTCCGACAAAACGCCGAGGAGATTCGCCAGCTTGTCGCCGGCGACTCCGGCCACGGCGGCGCGAGCCAAGGACAGGAATGGGTTCGCAATAGGCTTGCGGACCCCGTGGCACCACTCACACCGACGGCGACGGCGTAAATCGCCGGCGAGCCGGAGATGAAAGGGACGGTGCCGAAAATGACCGAAAAGGAAAATAAAGAAAACGAGCTCCGCATTGTCCAAGGTAGCAGGTGCCATAGCTCCTAGGGACTATTAGCAAGGTACCTTGGTCCAGTGGAGGCAAGGAGATGGCCGGAGAAGCTCTGGCCACGGTGCACCTCGCCGGACCCGAGGAAGACAAGGCGGGGAGCTCGGCCTAAGCAAAAACATGGCGACCGCGTCATCGGGTTAGCTCCACCAGTGCTCAAGGAAGCTTCTCGAGCAAGGAATTGAGGAATGGAGCTACTTACCGGCAACGGGGAAGAAGGGGGTGCTTTTCGGCCGAAGTTGAACAAAACACAAATTTGACAATTCCTGTAAATGTCGAAACGAATTAGGTTAGGGGATGTGGTCAAGAGGAGGAGTGGCTCAAAATGACGCGAGAGAATTGGAAGAAAAGCCACTGGAGCACAGGTGGTGACGAAGCTCGCTCACGGCCAACAATGGTGGACTTGGGTGTTTTTGTGGATTGAGCTCAATGGAGCACCGTGGGTGCAACTAGAGCTCAAGGGCGTGCAAAGGAAGCCAAGGAGGGAGCTTGAGGGCTTAAGTACCCGAGAGGGAGAGGGTGCAACGGTCTCAAGCAAAGCAACCCTCGGTCAAGGGTGCTGCCATGGCCATGGGCGCCGAAGGGATGGGGGCAGGTAAGGGAAGACTTTGGGGCGCCCTGGCAAGCATTAAATGCAAATAGACGTTGCAAGGACCCGGACAAGACTTGGCCCTGCTCCCCCACGCCGCGCACGCCATGGCTCTGGCGCACGCGCGAGACAGAGCAGCGACCGCGGGGAAGATGACCAGGAGCGAACCCAGGCCCACCAGTCAGTGACACAAAGCGGCTCGAGCCAAAACGGCGAGCGAGCGGTCGAGCCCGACCATAAGCCACGGACCCAATTCGCGCACCGTTGGATCCCGATCCAAGGGCTGAGGTCAATCCCGAGTCGATCCAAAGTGCGATCGCGGCCGCGTGCGATTAAAATCTAACGGCTCGCAAGGATTGCGCCCGCGCGAGCCCACTGGTGCTGCTAGGTGGTTGGACCAAGACGAGTGGCTCGGGTCAGACACGGGTTCGAGCCCGAGCAACAGTGCACTTCCCAAGGGTTTAGAATTCAGCTGAGACTTTGTGGATTTATTTGAGGTATCAAAACAACTCCAAAATTTGTGAAAATTTTACAGGAGCTTTATGACTAACATATTGACCTCCCATAAAATTTTCAGAGGTTTTAATGCCCTGCATTTTTCGCAAGAAATTACAGAAGGTGGAACCTTAGGGTTTGACCAGATTTGACTTGGTTTGACTTGCCTCTAAAATTATTCAAACAATTTCTAAAAATTGTAAGAAAATTCAGAGGGGTCACAAGGCTTCCTTAGAACTCAGGAAAAATATTTACAAGTGTTGGACAAAAGATTTTTATCCAGGAGGTTTTTGATTGGAGTTTAAATTGGGGATTTGATTTCTATTCCCATAATTCTTTTACAAGAATTACAGAAAAGGTTCAAGAACCTAAAGATAAATAAAAAGTTTTAATTTACCCTCATTTTCAGAATTGGGATGTTACACTCCTACTGTCTCTTGTCGCATTTGCAGGAGCAGAAAAGGAGATCGAGAGAGAGAAAATATACGGGTTCACAGAGGAGGCAAACGAGATTAGCTAGCCGCTACTGTTGTCGGTGCCTCGGTGGCAATGTGGTATAGACGACGACACAGCACTAACCCCCGGCGGCGAGCCCTCTTTTTGTGACCGGCCATCGAGCCGAGAAATCATTTTTGCAGGAGCTGGCGAATTGAATGTATATGTTGTTTTTCTTTTGTCGATGCATGTCACGAACCGCACGCCACTTGATGCGAAATCATAACCCGATCACTAGGGGTGGAAAAAAAGCGCACTGAGTGCTGAATTCATTATGGGAGCTACTTAGAATATATATTCATTGTCGCTTTCGATTAGGAACTACGACCGGTTATATTATGGAATTGTGTTGCTTTTTGTTAGGATAGTTATACTTTGGAACCTGGTGTCTTCGCTTTTAGTTGGGCTAGTTGCATCTTGGAAAATTTGTGACAACCATATGACTTGGAAGACCGGATATATTGATATCAAATATGACTACATGTAGTTAGTGCACATGATGATACGAATGTTCTATAGTACAATTCTGATATCAGCAGTGCAAATGGTCTTCATCGGTCATTAGCATACCACCTGGTCTTGAGCACCATTAATCAGTTTTTTTTTCTCTACTAGAGTGGATATGTTGGCGAAAATTGTGTGCCTTCCTCCTAGGGACACACTGGCCTTTGATTGGCGTGTTTTTTACCTTCAACCTTATTATTGAGCTGCTTTGGTATTTTACTACTTTCTCTATGTGGAGTAATTTTGGATTGCTAAAACACGCATCTTTGTATATGCTAGAGGATGGATAACCGTGAGTGGATGTACACGGACGCCCAAGTCAGAGCTCAAATCACCCGTGAATGGATGGATAAGACCAGAAATTCTTGGACCATGCATTTAAGGCTGACTAAGGAGCGAGAGACACGCTACATCCCTGACCAATGTGAAAACAAGAAAAGAAAAACAAGGGAAGTCATGGTGCAGCATCTTTGCAAGTATGGATTTTTTTAGCAAGTATTTATGCCTTCAAATAAAATTCTTGGACCATGAACGAGAGACCCTTCTTCAACATGGTTCGCCTGATTTCATTACATGGTTCCAAAGAAAGGTACCTTCTGACCAACTTAGGTCGTTTCAATTTTGGCGTTCCTAGTTGCCTAATTTCATTTCTCTCTTGCTTGAGCTTGCGATTGCCAAAGTGATTTGTCTATAAGTGTCGAATTACGACAAGTGGCGAGGCTTTGACTATAAGGTCTCGCCATTTAACGCTTATGACGTGAATGGATATCGCTTTCACACAACAAGCTACGAGAAGAGTCGGCCCAATCCAAGGACCACCAATCTAGGAGTATTTACGCCCGAGTAGTTCGCCCATGAGGAGCAGGAGGACTATTATGGCACGATTGAAGAAATATACGAGCTCGAATTCCATGGTGAAGCCGAGGCGGCTGAGCGGGCCGAGGGAGGCCGCGTCGAGGCTACTAAGTCGTTGAGGCCAAAGAAGAAGGTTTGCTCGAGTTCGTGCAACAACTTGGGAGCAACAAGGTTGGCGAGATCCCACTACACCGCTTGCACCACACCACCACCACGTCTACTCGGTGAGTATGTTTTACTTTCTGTGCTCATGCTTAGTGTCAAACCTAGAGATGGCCTTCGTGCCGGATTTGTTGATGTGTGGGCCTTCGTGCCGGGTTAGTTGATGTGACGGCCTTCGTGCCGGAAATGTGGTTGTCGGCCTTCGTGCCGACGTTTTTCTTGCAGGTTTTGGAAATGTCCGTGCGCAGGAGAGTCTTCACGAAATTTTCAACTTTTCTTTAAACTCCTTACATTTTATCTTGTCACCACGTGCAATATCTTCTTTTTGTGCGGCGGACATCGGGCGGCGTCGAACGGTCGGAGGGTCGCCGCAGATCGCAAGTCAGACCATCCGCACCGGACCGTCACGGGATCGCCTGTTGAAGCGCGATCGCCGTGAGCCGCTTATGAGTAGTTTCTATGTATCGAACTAGTGGACTATGAACTTGTGGTTTGTAATAAATTGTGGATTTCGGACAAATTTGGTCGTTTGTAATATATAAATGTGGTTTGTAATTTATTGCTGTTGAATTGTGGTTTCTATTATATATATATATGCATTGTTGTTTAAATGGAAAAGCAAAAACCAAAAAAAAGGAATTTTAGAGGTGGCTTTGCGAGTGCAATGACCATTGCACTCGCAAAGAAAATTTTAAAATAAAATAAAAAACACGCTTTGCCGAGTGCAATGGTCATTGCACTCGCAAAGAAAATTTAAAAATAAAATAAAAACACCCTTTGCCGAGTCTTGGGAACCGTGGCACTCGGAAAGAGTTTTTTTTTTAAAAAATTCTTCGGTACGACGGCGTCAAATCTTTGTCGAGTGCCCAAGATAAACTTTCGGCAAAGCCTTCCGAATACCGAAATTTGGCACTCGGCAAAGCAGCCTTTACCGGAAGGGATTCGACGGAGGCTCTTTGCCGAGTGTTGACTCGGCAAAGGCTTTGCCGAGTGTAAAGTTGCCTTTACCGAAAGTGCAACAGACACTCGGCAAAGAGCCCACCTCCAGTAGTGATAGGAAGACAACCGAAGAAAGAAAGGGGCGCGGTTTCATGTGAAGCCAACAACAGAGAGACGTTATGCGCAGTTTCATTTTGGCGTTGTGCACTGCTTCGAGCGAAGCCATCGCTTTCAGCCGGGTCCCATGGAGGGATCAAGTCGGAGCAGGAACCAGCACATCGGGGCAAAGACCAGCGGGTCCCACAGTGCGAGCGTTGTTTCTCTGGAGTGAACGTTTCCTGCACACCGAGCATAGTGAACAACGCAAAAGAACAAGGAAAATTCCAACAGCTGGATGATCCTCGTGGGATTAAAAACGGATCCAGATCCTCTACATCACAGCAGAGTTCCACTATAGGAACAATGTTTTATGAGTGTGTAAATAGTACTATGTAGTAGTATCGTAGCAAATGCTGAAACACCAGTGAAACATTTACTGCAGCGGTTACTGTAGAAAAAACATTGTACCTATTCATCTTGAACTTTGATTTTTGAACGGACAATTTAGATCGCTTTTAATGCTCATGCATTGTAGATCCTCTGTATTGAATACATTAATACAGAGGATCCCAATACATTAAAAAAAGCCACACTGAAACTCGAAGTTGGTTATTTTGTTCTTCGAAGTGTGGAAGAGCATATGTTTTTAGGCTCCCCTAATGGAGGCACAAAAGTATAATACATAACTACTATTCCAAGATTTCCTTGGGCCGATCGAGAACATTAACTAAGGAACATCCAAAAGCAATATATTTCCGTAATAAGAACCATAGGGTACACATATGGAGAGATTCGATGGGAATGGTTCTACTATTTCCCTATCAATTAGAGCTGCAAAACCTAGGGAAAGAATGCTTTCCTTTTGGTTTTGAACCCTTACGTGTAAAGTAGATTTCAATATTTCCATGTACCACCATGCACTTCAAACACTACAGGAGGCGGGCTCTTTGCCGAGTGCCTGTTGCACTCGGCAAAGGCAGCTTTGCACTCGGCAAAGCCTTTGTCGAAGTGCAACACTCGAAGAAAGAGCCTCCGTCGAATCTCCTTCCCAGTAAAGGTCGCTTTGCCGAGTGCCAATTTCGGCACTCGGCAAAGGCTTTGCTGAAAGTGCCGTCTTGAGCACTCGGCAAAGATTTGACGCCGTCGGCCCTAATTTTTAATTTTTTAAAATTTTCTTTCCGAGAGTGCAATGGTCATTGACACTCGACAAAGCGTTTTTTTTTTTTTAAATTTTTTTTGCGAGTGCAATGGTCATTGCACTCGCAAAGCCATCTCTAAAATTCGAACCGAAAAAACCCAAAAAATAGCAAATTTTTTTTTAAATCGGGAGGCCCCACCGGCTAGCTTGCTTGAATCTGTTCGTCGCCGTCGCAAGTCGCGGCATTTTCGACAAAATTCGCGTGCTACTGTCGGCGGATTCGAACCCGTGACCTCTCCTCGTGCGTAACCCCTCTACCACTGCACCACACCGTCACTTGTGTCTATATTCCTTCGGTTCCCAAAATATTATACAAAACCGAGTGTAAATTGCTTGTTTGAGGCCCTAAACGAATTCAAATCAAAAGTTGTCAACTACAAAGTTTCATAACTTTTCGAGATCTACTATTTTCATTTAGGAGTTTCTCCATCCGAGGTCGTTTACAAAATTTGAATTTCAAATTTAAGAAATTCAAACGTAGTTTTGCATGAAAAGATGATTTCAAATCAAAAAGTTATTAACTAAAAGTTTCATAACTTTTCGAGATCTACAATTTTATTTTGGTTGTTTTTCCATCCGAGGTCGTTTGAAAAATTCGAATTTTAAATTTTTCAAATTCAAACGCAGTTTTCCTTAACAAAACGAATTCAAATGAAAAAGTTGCCAACTACAAAATTCTATAACTTCTCAAGATCTACAAAGTTTATTTTGGTTGTTTGATCATTTGTTCATCCGAAATGGTGGTTCTAACATTGTTCACAAATTTTTGCCAATTCCTCGCGACTCTAGTAAATCCTTCTTTGCCGAAAGTGCCAAAAAGCACTCGGCAAAGACTTTCTTTGCCGAGTGCTAAAAAAAGCACTCGGCAAAGATTTTCTTTGCCGAGAATTAAACTACTCGGCAAATTTTTTTTTTTTTTTTTTGCCCATTATTTTTTTGACCTTAATATATTATTTAAAACTCCATGTTCAAATTTGGGACAATTTTGACTTTATTTCCTACATTTAGTTAGTTTTTTTTGTTGAGTTGAATTTTATGGAATATTTCAAATTTTGCATGGAATAATCGAATTTGGTCATTCAAAAATGATATTCATGATATTTGGTGTATGTTGAGGCCATATCCGAGGAACTCACATGAAATTTGAGCATCTTGTTGGCGTAACATGAGTGTATTTAAATTATTAAAATCGAGCAGTCGAAAAACCTTGCAGTATCTTCACATGACTCTATATGCGATAACACGCGGATGTCCGGGTTTTAGGCATCCGACGCCGCAACTTGCTCAAACCTTCTCAATTTTTACCATAGACTCTACATGCGATAACACGACGCCTCGGCAAGTTTCGTCATTTTCGACTTCGCTCGATTTTATATAATTTAAATACACTTTTCGCAGTACCTCGTCATGTTACGCCAACAAGATGCTCGAAATTTCATGTGAGTTCTCGGATACGGCCTCAACATACACCAAATATCATGAATATCATTTTTGAACGACCAAATTCGATTATTTCATGCACTGCAAAGCTCAAATTTGAAATATTCCATAAAATTCAACAAAACAAAAAAACTAACGAAATATAGCAAAAAAGTCAAAATTGTCCCAAATTTGAACATGGAGTTTTAAATAATGTGGGAAGGCCTCACAAAAAATGGGTCAAAAAACCAAAAAAAAATTTTGCCAATTCCCTACACTCCAGAATCCTTCTTGCCGAAAGTGCCAAAAAAAGCACTAAGCAAAGACTTTTTGCCGAAAGTGCCAAAAAAGCACTCGGCAAAGACTTTCTTTGCGAAAGTGCCAAAAAAACACTCGGCAAAAATTGCTGGTATGGCTCTACCATCAAGGGCCATTTTTTTGCCGAAAGTGCCACTCTTCTTGAAAGTGTTGCACTTTCGGCAAAGAGGCTTTTGCCGAGTGTCGCCCTTTGCCGAGTGCCGGGCACTCGAGGCACTAAGCAAAGCCACTCTTTGTCGAGTGTTAGACTTTGCCGAGTGCCACCGGCCAAGACTCTAAGAAAGAGTGGCTTCGCCGAAAGTGCCCGATTTTGGCACTCGGCAAAGTCAAGCACTTAAGAAAGCTGCGTTCTCCCGTAGTGAAATCAGTATAATACAGAACGTTATGAATCAATAAAAGAACCAGAAACAATGTATATTCGAGAAATGTAGGAATCACTGTTAAACATAGATCATTTAATAACGCTCCACAAATGAATTAACGAAATAAAAGATCATTTATTTTTAGCCTTAAGAAATCAAAATCACAATATAAATCTAATCGGTCGAAACAAGAAAAGTACAACGAAGTTATATACACTAGAACACCATGTAGAATCCAGATTTTACCATTTCAGACTTACAGTATAGTAATTATAAGTATTAACCCGCAACACATGAAATCGATCCAATTCACATCAGAAATTAAAATTGCAATAGTATGGACAGATGCAACAATTAATTTCAACACACAGAGAAGTCAAATACCAGACTGCAACTCAAAATTAAATACTACGCTAACATATTTTGTTTTAAGTAAACTAGCAAATGTATCTCACTATGCACACATAAATAATGTCTCTAACATGACATCATGAGTACTGAAGTAAGTAGTGCTAGAAAAACGGCTCGTTATTGGCTCGAAACAAAATTGATTTGATTACAGTAGTTAATTGGTTAAAATTGAAATGGGTCAATTTGGAATGAAAAATTGTTAATGAGTCTTGGCTCAATAATATATCATTAGCTTTCTTTTAAAATAACTACTTAAACAATAAATAAAATGATTTTAAGTCGAACTATGTCAATTTCGAATGAATCTCGATAATAACTCGTTAAGCTTGATAGCCAACCCTAAATGTAAGCAACCAAAAGGCTATAATTACAAAAGAGAAGGTACAACTCACTATTATTTATGCCTTTTTTGGGGGCAAGGGTTCTTCTATGTCTCCTTGTGGACTCCGGGTATTCATCAAAACATATCATTTAGTATACTGTTACATAAAGCATATACAAAGAACAAGGACATGCAAAATAATTGCACTTTAAATTGGTTTCTTCCTTATCTACATGGAAAAATATGAGGGAATAGATTAAACCATGCTAGATGAAGTATCTGGAAATGGAGAACTGCAATTTCCTGACTCTAGAATCTTTGTAGTACATGTAAAATGTAACAGTACCAATAACCTAGTTCATGAAATTACCAAGCAAGAGTGCGAGAGAAAAAAATTGCATTGAATTCTAATTTTTTTTAAGATTTCCTTCAAACTGAGTAGCATTCCTTTCTGCAATAGCAGTATTGAGGAAAAATTTTATGTTTAGTTAACATGGGTCATATGATACATACATACACAAAATGTTCAGTTAAATGTCTCAAACAAGAACAAGTGATAGCCCTGCAGGAACTTGCAACATGGAAATTGAATTATGCATTCTATTAACTTGATCACTAGATTAATTAGTTATAGTGCTAAATTCTAAGCACATATAATAATTTCAACCAAAATTCCTAAATCTATACTTCAATTCATCATAATTTAACCTTTTTACAGTATATTTTCCCCACAAACTATCATCTGATCCAATATGGAGTGTGATGAGCTTGAAAAATTATGTCTCAGCATATCGGTAGATAAAGATCTAATGTTATATTATTATCTTCTACCCTCTTCATTTCTCTTTCTGAAGCTCGATGAGTATATATTTTGAGACTTGTACATGTCCCATTAATTGAGGGACAGACTGAGGGGTAGGAAGTATAGGAACCAAACACTAGAGAGCTGTGCCTATGCATCGACCAATATCAACTAATTCACTTGCCATAAAGACCAAAGAGGTCAGAATTATGTCTTTCTACGCGAAAGCTCTTGGTAAAATTGTTCTGAGTGGATGTCATACAAAAGCAATATCATTGTCTTTCTACGCGAAAGCTCTTGGTAAAATTGTTCTGAGTGGATGTCATACAAAAGCAATATCATACCACTGAAACAGTTAAAACATGAAAAGTTTGTGCCATCATGCGATTTTCAAATTTTATAGATCAAACTCCTACTTATTATAGGAGAAAGATACAATTTTAGACTCTAAACAAGAAAAACTTCAGCGATATGAAGCTAATTTTCTTTATTTAATAAAAGATAAGTACATATAGAAAACAAGTTATTCCAAACTAGCTGGTGCAAGTTGCAGCACACTGATACAGTTGATACATCAAACTTCTTCCACATTGGAAACTAGAAACCTTGCAAACAAACTACTGAGAAATTTTATTCTACTACATAGACAGATGCAGACCAGAATCTAAATTTTCATGATTGATCGATCCTCTTCTCGCCGCCTTCAATCCCATGGTCCACTCATCACCTTCTTTCCTTTGCGGTTATCACCATAGCGACTGTCAGCAGTAGTTGTTGGACCCATCCGGGGTGCCAGATCCATCTTGGGCAGAATCACTGGAATAAATAGTGTGCCAGCACGTGCGATTTCAGGGCAGCCGGTTGGAGAATAGCGAACAAGGGTTTCCCGATCAAATGCCAAAGTAAATACTGTAGCGTTCGCGATGTCGGTGTTGATTGTTGGCTGGCGAGACCCCAGGTTTGAGCGATTAAACTGGAGGAATGGCGACCTTGCTATGTGTGCAATGAAAGGCTGGCCAGAATAAGCTAAGATAGGGCTATACCCTGCTGTTGGCACCTGGTTGTTGATCTGGTTCGGTGGTTGCAGCGGCACGACATGGTCAGCAGATCTGGGAGCTTTGTCAGAAGGTAGACGTGGTTTTGGATTGTTACACATCATAGTGTATGAGTGGTCTGGATTGTACTTGATGTGCCTCACACTCCCCTTGGCCATGCCAGCCCGGACATGCAGCCTGCAATGGGAGGCCATGGCTTGCTGGGTGTTGGTCTCCTTGGTGCATTCTACGCATATGTAGATGGGATTCACCAGCTCCCTTGTCGACAGATCAGATAAGATTGGGGCCAAAGAAGGATTCAAAAGACTTAGGTTGCGAACGGATGCCTCCCAAGAATTGTCCTTCATGGAAGACATGGTTGCTAGCTAATCAACAGGAAGGGAGGATAGGGGAGTACGTAACTACATACTAATCCTAATTACTCTCTGGCCTGGTGTGCTTGACTCGGTAGGATGGGGGCCTTCTTATATAGGAGAGGATATTTCAACGGTAAAGTGTATAGCGGATTAATGCCAAAGCGAGAGGTTTGTAGCATCCTTATCTTTGCGTATTTTAATTACAAATAAGATTTTTAAGATTTGCTAAAGAAACCTTTCGATGAATATACATTAAAAATGGTACGTAATTAATTACAGATATGATACTCTTATGCATAAAAGGCATCATCTAGGTGTACGCTCATAAATTCATAAGATAGATCGATTGAATCTGGTCTTGAAATATAATTGTGGAACGTCTAAATGCAAATTAAGATTATTCTAAAAAAATGCAAATTAATGTTTGATATTCGATGTAATCTTCTGACGTAAGTAAATTTGACCACACGGCAAAACATGAGTACTATAGAAATGCTTACGATGATATCACACTGTAGGAGCCCTGATTCGATCTACAAGTAGGTTTCAATTCCTTGTAGCACTGATACTGGCCAAGATACATGCTCATCTCGTGTGGCTTCTATATCGCTTGATCCCATTCTGGTTGCCTTGCGAACACAACAATTGTTGATTCCGTTGCATGCCATTAACCTAAGTGAATCACCCCCACCCACCCACAACGATTGAGTTCTCTCACTCACTGACACATGGGACCAAACCTCGCTAGTCCCTGAGATTGCTAGTGGCAAAAACAAGATTTGTGCACCGCTTAGTGGTGAAATAAAAATAATAAAGATATTCCATAGACATCTTATTGTTGCTTGCAATCAGTATTAATTCTTTGCATAAATAGTGAATGAGCTCCCTAGCTATGAATTAAAGTGTGCAATTTATATTCAAATTGTGCATGGCCCAGTAGACATTCCTGGAAATTCCAAAAGTCAATTTCAAGCCTAGCTAGTGCGAGGTGCGAACAATAGTCTCACATTACTTATCTAGGTGGAGAGGTACTATACACATAAGCAAGAGTGGGTATTGTCTTGGTGATGCAAGCGGAAGTAGAACAAATGCTCATGCTCAATGATTTCGAGTGCATAGAGGCTACGAGGTGCAGCTTCTTTTGGCGCCGCGGGACTAGTCTACACACAGAATGGAAGAGGATAAAAACGACTTGTCCAAATTTGAAAGTTCGGGCCGCTCCATATCTACAGGCAGTTTCCTATCGTGCCGCGGCTGTTTTCATACGCATTAATGACGGTAACATCCCAAAAATCCACCGTGGGAATAAAAATTTTGAGCATGTTTTTCAAATTTTCCATAAATCAATTGTTGCATTTGCATACAAACAGAAGCTTGAAAGAATTTTAGAGAAAAATACAGAACAAATAAAATTCTAGAAAAATTACACAATAAACTAAACTATGTCACGAGTCCCCACAAATATTTTCATAAATTTTGGAGCTCTTTTTCCATATTTAAAAATTCGTCCAACTCTCAGCTTTTCTAGAAATTTCAAAATCAAATTCAAATCTCCCGCTCGCCATTCTCAGCCATACTTAAGCCCTTAACTATGTCACTATCTCCACAACTCTCTAGTCTTGCCTACCACCAAGAACTAGAGCTTCTTGCTCCTTGGTTCGTAGGGAACGAGAGTGTCATTCTTGATGCCGGTGAACAAGCTCTACGCAGCCATTTCCTTTGGTGAGATTTCTTACCCTCACCACCTGCGTCACCATGCGTTCCTTACCTCACTCATTCTTTCTCTGCTTGATGTAGCCCTGGGAACTCCGTAGCGTGATCGCGCCATCATCTTCTTTGTCTCCAGCATGCACCCCGATCCAGACCTCCACGTTCCCGACGCTCTGGTGGACTTGAACCTCACCCAACTGAGTCATGACACGTTTCATACTCCACTAATGCATTTTCCTTGCTCGTTGTTGACCCACACGTAGAGTGTCATCGGAATCGAGCTTCTTTAACCCAAATCCGACTGCTACAGACCCTTTCTCTGTTCGACACTACCCCAGTGAGTCCCCGACAAATTCCTTCAATCATAACCATCCTTAGCATGTCCGTGAGCTTATGCGTAGCTCCATTCCAGCAATCCTTCCCCGAGAAGCCGTGTCACCATGAAGCTACCGTCGCCGCTCCAAGCTCTCCGGCCATCTCTTGACGCCATCAATGCCCTTGGCGAGCTTCAAGTAGTTCCCTAGAGCTATTGCGCGTGTTAGATTGAACGGTTAGCTAGCGTAGCGTATAGTTAACCGTAGCCAATCATGGCATTGCTATGGGAACCGTTGTTGCTACCTCTCCGATAACCATTGGTCTCCTTTCCGCCGCTGGTAGCATCGCAATGAGTCCCTGGATCTCATGCACACCACCATTCCTCTTGTCTTTGTCCCATTTGCCAAAACCACCGCAACCCTGCTTTGCGCCGTCTCTGGAGGTCATTACCGGCAACGCTCCGGCTGTCCCCTGCCTCACCGCCACCACCCGGAAGAACCACCATCGCACCGGGAATCCATTTTGCCCATTCTCGAGCCAAGCCACTACGCGTTCGCCATCGGCAAACTCACTAAGCTGGCGGTGAACTGTGCACCGCTCTCCTTCTCTCTATCTCTAACTTGTGGGCCCACATGATTAGGAGTTAATCAGCGCTAAATGACAGAGCTTAAAGTTACTAAGTCATCGACACGTGGGACCAGCTGAAAAGATAATAAAAAATATAATTTAAAATGTGTTTAGTAAATGAGTCATTAACAAGCGGGACCCATGTACTGTTCTTGGTTTTAAAACATATTTTAAAACCGAGAGGCTGACAAGTGGACCCACGTGTCAGAGGATTAAAAATCAAATTAGATTTAGTCATTTAGTTAATATTTAATGAATCTATGATAAGTGGGACCGTCATTGTTTTCATAAATAAAATAAAAAAAATCAAAAACCCGAGAGACTGACATGTAGGCCCTACCTGAAAGAAATTTGATTTTCAGAAAAATGTAAAAATGAAAAAGCCGTCTTCAATATAAATGAAATATACTTTCTCTGCTGGAAAGCATAAAATTCAGAAAATATGCTTTCGATGTCACTTTTTTTTAATATTTCAGGATTTTTCAAACCGAGCAAAATTGAAATATTAATAAGTTTTGCATATGAACTCCAAATTGAATGAATTTTTTTTCTAAATTAATATAAATCATGCTATGTATGAATATGCAAAAATATTTGGATTTTGTGGCTGTTGAATTTGTTTTTCTATATGTGATTTGTTATCGGTTCTTTCGAATAGACATCGGAAACACGAACAAGCTCTTCGACAATTCATCACCCTCATACTCAGAGATACCAGAGCAAGGAAAGAAACTCCTTTGACCATGTTGATCCCATTATTTAAATTATTGTATTTCATTTTGCAAAATCTATTATGCATGCGTTTATGTTTGGCTAGAATTGCTATATTTGGGGATAACGGTAGTTAAATTCCTATTTTATGCATGATCCTCCTTGAAATATTGATATCCCTACTATTGTAGACTTTAGGATATGGTTTGGGAAATAAATCATGCCAATTTGTGTATTTCAATTAGGAATATTGAATAGATAACTAGCCGAGTTCTAGTTTCACTAAATTTGAACACTTACGAAAATTTGAGTACGAAATGGGGAAATTTTGAAATGATTGGTCTAGAGGGGTTACCTCTGTTAGTTTGATATAAAATGAAAATGAAAAACTTAGATTTTAACACGGGCAAATTATATTATAAACTGATGAATGTGATAGATGTGTCTCGCATGTAGATAGGGGGAGATCCTTACTCAGGTCGATTAAGGACCGAACACCGGTGTATCCAACCTAAGCCTAAGTGTACAACTACATGTGGCGGTATGGGACGGCCTTGGCTAATTAAATCATCGAGGACTGCTTTGCATGTTGGTAGGCTGTAGTAGTATGAGCAATCCAAGAAGGGTTGTTCAAAGGGACTCCCTTTACCGAGGCGTTGGGACCAAAGCTTACCGATACGATGGTGAATACCTCACTGAAACAGGAGGAACCTGGGTGATGTGAGGATTAATATTTGTCGAGCTAGTGCAAGGTTAGGACTAGGTAATGTAAAGGCTTCGTTATAAACTTTAAACTGCATACTATCATGTTGTGTGTGGTGGTATTGACGGATGCCGAACAAACTGAAGAGCTCATATACTATGGGTAAAGTTGTACACATCTGCAGAATGTAAATGTATTTAAATAGCCTTACTAACGGTTGTGAGCATGATAAGTGCGGTCACATCAGGTATAGTCTTAACTTTTACAAAAACGGCTTGTTGGAAAATGTTGGGATGGTTGGTTTGGATGAGTGCCATGTTTATGGCTAAGAATGAAATGTTGATCGCAGTCGAGGGGGGTTGTGATTTTGCTATTATTGAGTTACGTACATACTTGTTATTTCGATATCTGTCAACTTGTCTTTGAAATTTCCGTTTACATATCGATATTGCAAATAAAGCTTGCTTAATACTAAAAATAACTCGTAGAGTAGAGCTTCATCCTCTGATAGCCTTGCATTTATAATTATGTTGTGATACAATACAAGTCTTGTTGAGTACAAAATGTACTCAATCTTTCTTAAATTGTTGATCAAAGTATGATGATGAGCCAATTCCGGACGACGCTTTCTTTGCTCTAGGTACTAGAGGGTACAGGGTAGAGCCTCATCTTTTGATAGTCTTGCATTTATAATTATATTGTGATACACTATAAGTTTTGCTGAGTATAAAATGTACTCAGTCTTGCTTAAATTGTTCATCAGAGTATGAGGATGAGCTAATTTCGAACGACACTTTCTTCGCTCCCAGTATTGGAGGGTATGGGAATGGGTCTTGCTAGGGTTTGGTCCTTGTCGGTTGCCTAAGGGTTTGGATGGGTAGCCCGCTAGACATTTTTTAGTTTATTCGCTATGCTTCCGCTGTTTAATTTGCTACTTATGTTTTAATTTGGCCGGTTGGCCGTGTAATATATACTTATCATGTAAACATTTAAGTTTATGTCCTATACTTGTTTCATGTTTTATGTATAATGTATGGATGTGAATATCAATGTTGTGGATGTGTGTACTAACCATTGATCATGAGACTGGTACAGTACACACACGATTGTTTCGGGTATTCAAAGCCTGGGGTGTGATTGCCTCCATGCATCTCGGTACAATTTTGTCCATAAAGATCTACTCCCTCCGTTAAAAAATATATGACTTTTGTTTTAAAAAGCGTGCAATCAAACTTCCTTAACTTTGACCACTAATATATAAATAATTATTTGTATTGGTCATATGGAAATGGTTTCATTAGATTAGTCATGAAAAAATTTCATAATATAATAATTTTATATTATTCTATGAACATATTTATATAAAAAGTAATATTCAAAGTTACATATTGAAGACCATGTCGATGTCCAAAACGCCGTATCTTCTGCGCTTTTCTGATGAATTTTTTTTGAAATAATACATTTTTTAAAACAAATTACAAAACTAGGTTATCATCTCAAAAATTTCAAAAATAGGTTCTGTCAGCCATTTCATCTGGCGACAGTTCCTATCACAGATGAAATGGCGGCAGAACCTGTACCAGGGGGTAGGTTCTGCCGCCATTTCAAATGGCGATAGGAATGTATGAATTTTAAATATAGAAAATAAATTCAAAAATTAAAAAATTTTTGTGGAGTATCCAGATAGAGTGTTCTTGCTTGTGTAATTTTTTATAATTTTATCTATTATGAATTTGTCTCTAAAATTCATTTAAGTATACTATTTGTAGAATTTGTAAATATACTAAATGAGGTCCAAAAATTATGAAATGTTTTGTGAACGCTCCTTACATAGTGTAATTATTTGTGTAATTTGTTCGGAATTTTATATGCTCTGAAATTGTCTCTAAAATTCTGAATTTAGGTTTCGATCTGTTGTACTCAATTGTGTACCCTTAATTGTTGAGATAATTTTATAGCATATAAAATTCTGAAAAAATTACACAAACAAGTTCAATATGTAAGGAGCAACCATAAAAATTTTATAATGTTTGGACCTAATTTGGTATATTTAAAAATTCTACAAATAGTATACTTAAATGAATTTTAGAGACAAATTCATAATGGATAAAATTATGAAAACATTAAACGAGCAAGAACACTCTATCTGAATGCTTCGCAAAAATTTTTGTAATTTTTGAGTTTATTTACTATATTTAAAAATTCATACATTCTGTGCCATTTGAAATGGCGACGTGAACTCGCCTCAGCAGTACAGGTTCTGCCGCCATTTCATCTCGGCGATATTTAACCTGTCGCTAGATGAAATGGCGACATGAACCTATTTTTACAATTTTTTGAGATGATAACCTAGTTTTGTAAATATTTTTTAAAAAAATATTATTTCAAAAAAAAATTCCTTTTCTGATGTCCGTTGAGTATATTTTGAGACTTGCACATGTCCCATTAATGATAACGGAATGGAGGAACCAAACGCAAGAGAGTTCTACCAATGCATCGACCAATATAAAATAATTCACTTGGCATATGTGAAGACCAGGAGGTCGAATTACGTACTTCTATGCACAGGCTCTTCGTAAAATTGTTCCGAGTGGATGGCATATTAAAAGCAATATCAAACGACTGAAGAGGTTAAAATCTGAAAGCTTTGTTCCATCATGCGATCTCTCAAATTTATCAGGCCCCTGTTTTTATAATAGGATGAATCTACAATTTGAGACTATCAGTTCTCTAAACAAGAAAAACTTCAGCGATATGAAGCTAATTTCCTTATTTAATAAAAGAGAAGTCCATATAGAAAAGAAGCTAGTACTAGCCAGAACAAGTTCATAAAACTAATACAGTTGATGCATCAAATCTTTTCCACATTGGAAACTATAAACATTACAAACAAACTACTTATCAATTTAATGCTACTACATAGATAGATGCAAATATAAACTTTCCCCGCCTTCAATTCGTGGTCCACGCATCACCTTCTTTCCTTTGCGGTCATCACCATAGCATATCCTCACGGATATTTTTTTAAAAATGTAGGAACACAATGAGTAGGCATATCCCGTGGAACTAGAAGGTGTCTAGAGTTGCCGTTGGACTAGAGTAGCTGAGTGGCAACCGCAGCAGTGGCTGAAACTGTAGACTGAAATGCCAATGCTATAAGAAAATGTATTTGAAAAAAAAGAGAAAATTGGCCATAGGACACTGCAAATTGACACCCTTTACGAACAGACATCCAAAAAACGGGGTTACGCCATAACATACTGTAAAAATGTGTAATTTTGCCGTAAGACACCGATGCCATTATTTTATCATTTCTAGGCCAGAAGGAGAGAGAAAGCACGCGATGGGTCAATTATGCCCTTCGGTCCGACTTGGCCTGCATGATGGCCGGGTGGCCAAGTAGCACGGAGTCCACCTCGATCGGCGATATCTTCTCGCCGCCGCAGTTGATGAGCTCCTTGATGCGCCCTACCAGGCGCGTACCCCTTCTCGTCCACCACCCCGTTGTCACCCGTGTGGAACCACCTGAACCAGAACGCCGTCTTGTTCGCCTCCGGGTTGTTCTTGTACCCTTGCATCACGTTCGCCCCACTCACGCACACCTCGCTGGCCTTCTCTGGCGCCAGCCGGTTGCCCTCCTTGTTTAGGATCACCAACTGACTCGGGCTTCCGCGGCCCATCCTACGATAACGGGTTCGCCGTCATCACGTATGCCTCCAGCACCGGCGCGCCGAACTCCGCCTCCAGCTTCTCCAGGATGTCCGCCGCCAAGGACGCACTGTAGCTGCTAATGAACCGGATGGTGGGCACCGCGATGTATGTGGCTCCCGCCATGCGCATGTCGGCCCAGAAGGTGGATGCCGAGAAGCGACCGGCGACGGGCAGCGTGACGGAAGCGTCGTAGGCCAGGGAGCTGACGAGCCCGCCGAGGAGGCCATCCACGTGGAACTGCGGGAGCACGACCACCGTGGCATCCGTCTCGACCAGGTGGTACACACTGTGGATGTTCTGGATGGATGCCACGAGGTTGCATTGCATGAGGGGCACCCCCTTGGGGTGGCTCATGGTGCCGGAGGTGTGTAGGCACAGTGCGACGTCGGACGGGTCGTTGGAGAAGCCCAAATGGCCTTGGACTGTGGAGCGTGTGTCGGAGAGTCCGACGAGGTGGTCCGGGCCGATGGCGTCCTTTAGGCTTGTTGTGGCGTGGGTGAGGTTGAGCTTGGTGGCGGCTGCCCGTGCCGTGACGTTGCCCTTGGCGTTGGTGATGAGGAGGTGTGCCTCGAAGTTGGAGAGGTAGAACTCAAACTCCTGCTGCGGTTGCAGCGGCTTCCCGTGGGAGGCGGCGACTTGAGCGCCGACGGTGGCGGCGGCCTGAGGTGGCACGGTGACAACCAGATCCAACGGCCCATGACCGGATGCGGGCTGGTTCAGCTGGGTAGGAAGAGAAGAGAATAGAGGAGGTAGAAAGAAGAGAAAGGAGAAGAAGAGGAGAGCAGAAGAAGAAAGAAGAGAAAGGGCAAAATAGACAATTCACATGATTTCTCTCCCCCCTCTGACCCATAAATAATAAAATAGTCGTCTCGATGACCTACAACAAAATTACATGTTTTTACAATGTGTTCTGATGTAGCCATATTTTTTAGATGTCCGTTGCTAAAGGATGACAAATTACATTGCCCTATAGCCAATTTAGGAACACAGCAAATGTGGTAAAGAATCTTAGCAGTTCTACGTCGCAGGGGTACACTAGCCAATCATGAAATTAACTCGTAATTGTCTAACCATGCAATTTTTTTTTGTAGTTTGCTTTCTGCATTAAAATTGTTCCTGGGTGCAATGAATGTTTGCTTGTGTGTGACTGCTTGACCGCTAGAGCCTGATATGGTCAAGGGCTCGAGGCACAGAAGTGTAATACTACGTAGAAATCCTAAATTTCCCTGGGGCGGCTGAGAACACTAAATAAGGAACACCCAAAAGCAATAGAGGAAGGGAAATATTTAATCTATCTATATATCTCCACTACTACAAAAAAAGCTAATACTGGACGTCTCATCACAGACGGTTGATCAAAACCGTTTGTATTACATGCAATCACAGATGTTTTGGTTTAGAGACCGTCTGTGTTACTGGCTACACTAAAAACCGTTTATGAAGAGGTAATATCACATATGGTTCATATTAAAAACCATCTGTAAAGTATCACAGATGGTTCTAAATACGAACCGTCTGTGATAATATCGCTTCAGCACCCAGATGAGTTTCTTCGTCACCTGATGAGTTTCTTCAATGCCGATGCGTCTCTTTATTGCATCAATGCCGCTTGGGCTCCCTGATACGTCTCTTCGTCTTACGTGCCGAATTTATTCCTTGTTTTATGAAGAGGACCCACCGAAGATGATCATCCCCACATATAACTCTACTACACACACACACACACTTCTAAAGCAGAAATGGCCACCTCTTCTGTTTCCTTGTCGGCGGCATTGATGGTCTATCTGGCCATACCGTACGAGAACCTTTCCGGTCATGGTGGATGCTACGAAAGGACACTATTTCAACAGTGTCCTCACTCCTCTATCCGAGGATTAGCTGGAGCAGGTGACGGCCACCTTCCGTCATCTTGACATCCTCCTCCGCCGCGTCTTCCGGGTGATCTCCCACTTCCGGCGAGTGTACCGCGTCATCGACGTGGTCCTCCATAACGACGTTGCACGTCTCCAAGAGGCTTGCGGTCACTTGGACTACTTAGTCGAGGCGGCGGGCGACCGAGTCGAGCATGCCGAGATCTCTCTAGCAAGGGAAGAGAGCCTATGGGCTCAATTCTTCTTGATTCAACAGTTCGAGGGTCTTCAAGAGACACTTGAATGAGCGTGTCAGCAGGTGAACGTATTTCGGGTTTCGTTCGTTGATGATCACGAACCGTCCGATGCCATCGCCGCCTACGAAGTTTTGAAGACGGAGATAGCAGCCTACCTCCACCACTACAAAAACTTTGTTTATTTAGGTTTCTACTTTTTTTTAATCTTTGTAAGAAGCGACTGGCCACCGTTTGGCCATATGTAAATTCTAAAATGAAAAAAAAAATCTAGTTTGGAGGTGAAGCTACTATATTATATGTTGAACTATATATCACCGACGGTTTAATGGAACAAATATCCGTCTGTGATATGTATATGTCATAGTTAAAGCATATTTTCAGCAGTATTAATTGGCATATAAACATGTAATTTCTTCATGTCGTGTAAATGTATACATGATAATATGCTCAAAACATAGAACTTGAGAACAACTATATCACAAATAGTTATATTATAGAACCGTCTGTGATAATCACGGACGGTTCTATTATGGAACCGTCTATGATAAGTATCACTGATGGTTCCATAATAGAACCATATGTGATATCTCTTTATTAGTAGGAGCCCGCTAGGGTTTGCGCCCTAACTCGTCACTCCCTAGTCCCCAGTGCCATTACTCTTGCCTATTCCTCCCTACCGAGTGCCTCGACCGCCGCCACCCCGACATCAACAGATCGCCTGAAGGCGCCTTTCTCCCCGACTGTCACCGACGCCACCTTTCTTCCCGTTGCCACCGGTTGTGACACCAAATCCACCTCCCCGCCACCAGATCTGCCTTCCCCTCTTCATCATGTCCCCCCGGCATGTGTGACTCTGGCTACCTCTCCACTGACCCCCCCCCCGGGCTACCTCTCCACCGACCTCGACGCCGCCGCCCCCAACATCGACAACTCCGCTAGAGTCGCGCCTTCTCCCCGACTCCTATGCCTCCTTGCACTTGGCACTCGACCCGGCTGTGGTTTGAGGCCTGGTTGTTTGGGGGCTTCCAGCTCCCTGGACTCAATCCCCCATTCCCCCACTTCCTCTTTCTGTTATTTTAGTTTCATGCTTGAGCTTATTTTGGTTTACTGATGTGAGTTGATTATTTACTGATGTAGGTTAATTTATTATTTAAGCGTGGTAAATAAAATGGAGGTGGGTTAATGCATGGTAGAGGTGTTGCCGCCGGTATTGCATCGCACTGAGGTAACTACTCCCCTCTATTCTGTATCGCTTTCCCTCCCCTGGCTCTATGATGTAAACTGAGGGCTATTGGTGTATGTGCATTCTATGCATCTTGCTTAGTTCATGCTATGGGTTCAGATTGGCAAAAATGAATAGGGAAAAATGGTGGGTTTGGTTAATGTTCTCTGATGGATACTAAGGGTTATTGATGTCGATTCTTTGTGCTTGGTTGGCTTACATGGGATGTGGTTCGAATGGGGCAAAACATCAGTCTGTACACATATAAATTTTTGTACATGTAACCAATCTTATGGTATGTTCCTATATGGTATTCTACTTTTGAAAGCTGCAATTAACTTTTTAGATTTATAAAGGTTAGGCTAATTTGTAAACTTGCAATTAATATACAAATCTTTGGAATTTTTACCTAGCTTGTGCCTCTGATCATCAATTATTTATTAATTGGTGTGTATTCTATTCCAAAACAAGACCAAATGAGTTAAAAACTACTACAACACCTCTTCACTTGTCTCTCGCTATTTATTTCACCTTTGTCTGTGTAACCGTGTTCATGCCAGTCAAATTCTCCTCCCTTGCGTCCTAGATACGTCCTACCATTCTATTCATGATCTCTTCTCTATAAAGTCTCAAGCGGTAGTTGCTTGTGCCTTTTAAAACAAGCTTCACATATATATATATATATATATATATATATATATATATATATATATATATATATATATATATATTATATAGACCCTAGCCACTTTGAGGAGGAGGATGAGGCAGCTGACCACGGGCAGCTTCATCGAGCATAAGTTCAAGAAGCATGGCTGCCAGGAGAGCGTGTGGACATACAATTACTTGGATGTCGTCGATAGGTAATTGGACTTGACATCAAGAAATGGTTGGTTGTTGATACATGAAGCCACTTCCTAGTCGGAGTATCTACGCGTCCACACCATGTTCAGAAAGTGGCGCGGATGCGCAGGTACTTCGACTGGGAAGTGGCTTCATGTATCAGCAACCAACCATTCCTTGATGTCAAGTCCAATTACCTATCAATGACATCCAGGTAATTATATGTCCACGCGCTCTCCTGACAGCCATGCTTCTTGAACTTGCAGGCTCGATGAAGTTGCCCGTGGCTGTTGTCTCATCCTCCTCATAACCCACCGAAAGTGGCTGGGGGACTACGAACAATATAATATATATATATATATATATATATATATATATATGAAGCCAGTTTTAAAGGCACAAGAAGACACTGCTTGGAGACTTTATATATCACAGACAGTTTCATCTACAAACCATCTGTGATACATCAGCTATCATGGATGGTTTCATCTATAAACCGTCTGTGATACATGTGGGGACCCCGAGTTATTTCTGTAAGACCAAGACACTCCCGTCCTTAAGGAGATAACACTGGGTCTCCCGTGTGAATGGATTCTAACTTGACTCCATCTAAGGGAGAGACTTGATCGAAAATTAGAGCCCCGACGATCATGCGCGCTGCACCTCTGCGAGCACTACATGATGATCGGTTCTCCAACAGTCCAAGCACTACACTTAGTGAGTAAAATCGGAATTCATAACAGTGAGCATGAGATCATGATGGCTCCCAAGATTAGCGACCAACATGCCTCAAACTCACATATAGCATTGATCACATCCATACAACATTCATACATTCATAGTTCAAAAGACATACAACATAATAATTCAAGTCTACGACTATTACAAATGGTTCTGCCGGCCAAATTCAAAAGAGAACATAAAGAGACAGCGGAAACAATATAAATAAACTAAAAGTCTAGCATGGTGTGCCCCATAACCCATCAGCAACTAACTGAGAGTTAAATAATAGCACTACTCATCAATATTGCCTAAATCGACACTAACGAGCTCGTCGAGCTCAAAGTCTTCCTCACCTGAAATTGCAGCATCCGGGTTGAGTACAAATGTACTTGCAAGTCTTACACAAATAAAAATTAGTTATTCTAGAGGTTGTTCCAAAGGATGGCTCATTTTGGCTTAGTTTTGCGAAAGACGCAACAATTTTCAACCTACACATACTAGTTTATGAAAAGCCATTTTAAAACAGATTTGAAGTAGAAGTAAAGCATGTGAATAAGTGATAAATTGAATAACAAATGAATAAAACAAACACCAAAGTGGCAACCCACTTTGATATAACAAAATGCATGAACATCCCATTCATACCGAATACTGAAATTACCAACAATTAAAATACAAAGTCTAACGATAGTAACTCCCAACCGTGGACATGGCTATTCGAATAGTTTAAACTCTGTAGAGGTGTACTACTTTACCCACACGACTCGATTAGCCCGTAAACCTCCAGATGCCTCCGAAAATAGCACACTCCCTTAGGTATGCTGATCGGGGAGAATCAAGATATGGTCGTTTTTAGCAAGAAAATCCTATTGAGTTAAGTCCCCCATATGAGATGTTTCCGTACCTAGTACAAGCGTCTGATAGCACTTGCTAGGGGGTTCACAAGTTGTACTGGAAATACTGAGGTAATGTAAATAATAAAAAATGGTGCTCCCATGCACACTATAGAAAATTACCTCAGCTCCTACGGACAAATGATCAACACAAGTGCCCTTACACCACCATGAGACTTCACCCAATAAAACCTTCCCCCTACTTGATTGTACAGTACCCATATCCCGTGTGTGGTAGCACGAGTGTACTTGAATCAACGACGTTACCAAAGTTCAGTCCTTAATGGTCCAGACAAGACATCCACATACCCAAATCTCGTGCACGAAGGCACCATCACTAGCAAGCACTTGTCTAGACCCCAAAACTCATTTAAAATGACAAAAATTTATCTCATAAAATAGATACGAAGATCTGAAATAAAAGGAATATAAGAAAGTGAGTGTTTCCCATAATTGTCGGGTTATCCTCGACAATCAAACTACCATTTCTAGACTTGCATGGCTAAGCAAACTCGAACAATATAATTCACACATTCTTATCTTAAGCATGTGGTACTGGAATAATTCAAGATTAACCTCAATGAATAGGATATAACTATTCTACACATCACAAAAATAGCGACATTATCAAAATAGCATGCAAGCAATTATCATTGCACTAACTTAACCAAAACTGGGATCAATATGATGCAAAGGAAAGTTTAAATGATGCTTGCCTTGCTGGAAGTTCAGTGTTCACTCTCAATAGCATAGGAGTCAATATCGATTTCTCCGGAATATAGAGAAATCACGATATAGATAAACACCGAGAAATATCGCAAAACTCAAAATGCTCAAAAATGAATGATTTTTCTACAGTGGCTAGTGCACGATTTTAGAGGAATTAAGGTGAAAGAAATATTATTTTTGGAGTTAGTGTGTGAAAGTTATAGCAATTTGAAATTTCAGATTTCAATAAGCCTTAGTTCATGTAATTTAATTATTTGGCCAAATTTGTAGAGCAGTGGGGGATACAAGGACTATACAGATAAATAGTGAATATTATTACAAGTTCAAATTTTCTAGGTTCATCACGTTTGGAGTTTTTAAGAATTAGTTATACATTTTTAAAGTTATCAACCTTTTTCTATTGTAAAAATAATATAGTTATGGATCATTCTCCAAAATAATAACTTTTGTTATAGAGAAAAGTTTGAAACCAATTTTGTAGTAAAGTTCATTAAAAATAAAAATTATCAAAACTGGTTTCAACCATTTTGGAGTTGAGAAGAATTAGTTATGTATTTTTGAAGTTATTCAAATTTTCAGTGTGCAGATTAATACATTTCGGATTTTATAAAGTATTTGTTCCTTTTCTTACCGAGGGCTGAGCTAGCCTTAGTCTCTGATAGAGGGGACCCTGCACAGCACTGTTCCTTAATTTGTTTACTGATTTGAAAGTGCGCTAACAAGTGGGCCCTACTCGTCAGCGAAACACTACGGTGCGTGCGCGTGAGTGAACGTTCGGACCATGTTTGTGGGCCATTAGATTAAGATCCAACAATCCACAATCGTGGCACGTTCAGACGGTCCAAACGGCCCAATTGATCCGAATTGTTGATTTCGCATCGGACGGTCCATATTCGTGGCGCGTTCGGACGGTCCAAACGGCCCACTTAATCTCGACGGTCGCTTTTCAATCGGACAGTCCAAAATGGTCCTAGATTGTTTGGGCTGGCCACGTGAAAAGGGCACAGTGGCTTAAGTGGCTTGGGTCCACATGTCATACACGGGTGGCTAAACAAACACACAACTAAACGTGTTTTCCCCCACCAAGATCTCGTCATTAATTACTAATCATCGGATCTTAACCCTAATTGCGTACTACTGTTGTTGGTCGAGTCGCCAGCGCCACAAGATTTGGCCGTGAGATGGCCCGGCAGCTCACCGGCGCGGTGGTTCTCGCCAGCGCAAATTAAGGGTTAGAACAGAAAGCCATGAACCGTGCGCACCTCATGGTGGCGGTGACGGTGGCTAGGATGACCTATACCGGCGGCTAGCCGGCGGCTAGCGGAGGCGACCTAAGGCCCTAAGTGCATGTCGCAACCCGATTCGTTTTCGAGCTAAGGAATGCATGGACAAGCTATGCCACAACTCGATGAAGCTTACCAAGTGGAAAGGAATGGCCGGGGAAGCTTGGTAGTGGCTCAACGTCGACAATGGCCTCGGTGGTGCACTGGTCCACGAGGTGAAGCCACCCTATGCCATGAGAACAACAAGGAAGGGTTGGGGAAGGTTTAGGGGGCAGTGAACATGTTGTAAATACAGACAATCGAGAGATGGCTTACCAAGATAAAAAATTGGACGATGAACAGTGGCGTTGGCCGACAAAAGGGGTAAAGTCCAAATTCACAAGCTCCTGTGAACAATCCGACCAAAGAGTTGAGGGGAAACAATTCTGTTATCGAAAGGTGTAATGTGATGTGCAAGGTCTAGGACAAAACTCACCAGAGTCGAAGTTTGCACAAAGATGGCCTTCGGAGCATGCTCTGAGTCCACCGACAGCATAGTTGCGGTCTCGGAACTACAACCCAATACAAAGGCTCGGGTTAGCTCAAATGGGCACGGTAATGAATGTAGAGGAGGGGGGAAGCATGGGACTGAGGCTTACCCAAGTATGGAGCATGCACAAGCGTCCTCCTCCTCTCGGTTACGAGGAGAAGTGAGGCAAAAGGAGGAGCAGGAGCAGGGTTTAAGCTGAAGGAGATGACAGGAAAGGGAACGGTGTTAAGAGGCGTAGCTCGGGGACTGGTTGAACTGGGCAGTGCGGTCACCGGGGTGACGGAGATGCTTAGAGCATGGCGGGCACGTGGCGAGCGCGACCTGAGCGTGCCTGCGCGCGTGGGGAAGAAAGATCTGACCAGCGGGCCCCCTTGGTCAATGTCTCAAAAATGGCGAGCCAGGGTCTGGTGCGATGCAACCAAGCGGCTTTGTGGTTTAGGGTCATGCGATCACGAATGGACGGCTGAGATTAGATGGGCCGATCGGACCGTCCAAATGGCCCGCTGATCTAGACCGTTAAATTTTCATCGAACGACTCGAACGCGATGGGTTCAATCAGCGCGGTTAGGGTTTTGGGTCCAGCCGAGTGGCTTGGGTCGTGTTCGAGTCTAATGAACTGTGGCGACCCAGTGTAACAGCCTCAGCCCTAATAAACAGTAATAAGGTGTTGTTCATAGCATCACTGTTCATTTTGGCAAATTAGGCAACATGTTACAATTTATTTTTCCCAAATTTCTAATTACAAACTCTAACTTGATCAAAACTTCAAAAGGAAATACCACTCAATGTTGGTATTAAGACTGGGAGATATTTTATTTAAAAGCCAGATGAATTATTATGGCCAAAAATAATTTTTGTTGAATTTTTAGAAATTATTTGATTTTCAGAAAAATAATTGTCTTTAAATAAAACCTATTCGGTCTAAATGAATTATTTATGTATTTATAAAGAAGAAACAGTGGTTTAAAAATTTATTTGGGGAATATATCATCCCAAAGAGCAATTCTGCAAAATTTCCTAATTTTACAAATTTATTTGATATTTTTAAAGGGCTTGGCCAAACCTTTTAAAAGTTTAAACTCAATTTGGTCAACCCTCTCGGCCTAAACTCAAACCAGAATCAGAGCGACTCGGCCCCAAACCCACTGGTCCAACCCGGAGCGACTTGGTCCAACCCTGTCACGTTCGCTCGCGCGGCCTCAGACTCCCAGCGAATCCAGGCCGTCGAATTCCTCACGAACGGGCCAGATCCATTGGGCCGTTCGGACCACTCCAAACCACCCTCCAATTTTGGCCGTTGGATCTAAAACGTGCGGCGCGCGATCTCTAGGCAAAGCCATCCCTAAATGGCCGAAATTGAAAAGCATCTGGGCCGTTGAATTCTCAACGTGTGGCCCTGATCTTTTGGGCCGTTCGGACTGGCCGGAGGTACTCAGCGAAGATCCACCGTTGAAACCTGATCGGACGGACCACAGCCATTGGGCCGTTCGGACCGTCCGGACCTCCCGTCATTCCTGGCCGTTGATGTGAGAATTAACGGTGATCCCCTTTTTGGGCCGAAACTCACCAGCGCGCCTTAGATCTTGGGCCGTTGAAGAAAAATCGAACGGCTCTTATGGGTTGTGCCGTTCGGACCACCCGGAGCTCCCCTCAATCTTAGCCGTCCATTGGAGATTGCACGGCCCCTATTGCTTAATACCGGTTCAGTGTTGTTTGCCACCGCATCGCAACCACTCTTTTCTGATCGAACGGTGGTCAGTACTCGAGGTCGGCGTCAGGTTGCATGGTCGAGGCCCTCGGGACCCGTGTGTCGATGGCGCTTCTTTGCTCTTGTCGCACGCCGTTGACGCTATTCTCACCGGAGCGGTGGTCAAGCACAGTGAAAATAAGAATATTCCCTTGATATTTATCCTTAGTGCCACTTCATCAGCTCTAGAAATTTCTCGCTTGCTCTAGTGGCTCCAACACTATATAAACCCTACCGACTTAGTCTGCCGCCATTGTTGACCTAGAGGAGCTCTCTAGCTTTGTCTCCTTCCCAAAGGAAGCCTTCTTGTTCTCACCCTTGTTCAACTTTGGAGCATGCCTAAATCTCATGCTAATATGATTTTGGGCATCTTTTGTAGGGTTGAACTTAGGGTTTTTCTCGGTCAACTTGAGCTAGTGGAACACCACCTTGGTGGAAACCTCATACTGGTGAGTAGATTCCATTCTTGCCTGTCCAGAATGTATATGGTGGTCTTAAAGCCTAAGCTCCATCACTTTCTTTTTGGTCAGCCTAAAGAAAAGGACATTGGATCTTTCCTGTTGACCAAGAACTTGATCTTTTCTTCTCTAAGCCTAACTGATAAGTTTAGACCTTGCCTCCTGTTAGCCTAAGCTCTCTAAGAACATCACTAACTCTCATGCATCATTCACTTGCTCATGTGATGTTCCAAACTTCTTAAACTGAAAAGTTGTTTTTATAACTTTTCGGTCTTTCATATCGTTTTCAAAACTTAAGATTTCTCTTACCAGTGTATCATCTTATCTAAGTCCTAGGGAAACCCTAGCAGCACCCGTGATCTTTCTTCAAAGTCAGTTAAGGTTTGCATGGTTGGGTTGTGGTATTAATCACCCTCCAGATAGCCTTAATTTCCATTTAGGGTCTTCATTTTGTGTATTTCTTCTAAATAGCCGAAATCTGGAACGGGATCCTTTGCTGTTTTGTTCAAATCGACAAAAACTCACTTTTTCTTTTTCTTTCTTTAAACCGTGCGGTTAGGTATAGCACTAATGGGTGATGATATTAATTACCTCCTAGGTATCTCTAACTCCACTTTTAAACCACGGTCTTGTGTAGTTTTTCCAAGCCAACCGAAAATGGTAAGAGGCTTCTTCTTTGCTTTTTGTTGTAGAGCAAACCGACAACACCTACAAAGAAGAGCCCACTCTATTAAATTGCTATTAATAGGTATTAAATGCCCGTTAGGTCACTGACTTCGGTATAAATACACTTAGCTCCAGCACCATATTTCATTTATATGATCTTTGGCTAGGCCAAGAATTTATTTACTAGTTGCCCTGCTCCGATTTCAAACATCCGATAATCGTAGCTCAAATCCAAACTTTAAATCGTGGTAAATAGTATTAATAAAGATTAGTTATAGTTTACTATTCTTAATTAAATTAATATACCTAGCATGTTGCTAATGATGCAATTATCCTTTGACCATGCATTCTTTCTATGCATATTGTTCTCTGCGCTTTTTCCGGGTTTATTGGATTTTATTTTCTTTTAGATACTGGTTCTTCTGAGATTACCGAGTCTTTTGTTGAGCAGCAAGAACCTGAGCAAGAGGTTATATATTACTACCAAGGCAAGCTACCTCTCTGCACCATATTGATCCTACTCTTTTGAACTGTAGAATTACAAAATACAGTGATAACTGTTGCATGCTAATTCCTTAAAATTTTACTTATGACATGTGTAGTATCTAGTTACGACCTATAACTTGTGGCTTACCTTAAATGTGATCATACACTCAACCTAAGGTGGTTTGTGGTATTATAATAATTGGTTTTTAACTTTTGCTTAGCCATGCAGTCCATAGAACGGTAGTGTTTGGCAAGCTTATCTTGTCAGACCTGGGAACAACAAATAAATTTTATTTATTTTGATTCCTAGATCAGTTTATCTAAATCTAAAATGACTCTAAATCTTGTTGCTAAGCTTATTTCAAATTTGGACAAGTGGATGCTAGTGATGGTGCCTTGTGCACGAGAATTGGGAAATGTGGATGTCTTGTCTGAATTGATTAAGGACTGAACTCTGACAATCTAATTCAAGCCCCAACGTACTTCCACACGCGGTGTATGGGCACTGTTTGGTTAAGTAAAGGGTTAATGCTATTGAGTTGGAAACAGGAGAGTAAGGACATGTGTATTGATTTCATATGGCATAGATGCTTAAGTCTTCGGGCCGTGTCGTATGCCATGTGGAGTTTATATCGATATCAGATGTTCTTAGAAGGGTGAGGGCGTAGATGTGTTCCATCACATGTACGTACCTTCAGGGCCCCGACTGCGGTCTAATATGTGCAGTTATGCACGAGTTCGCATTTAATTGATTGGGTTGGCATTCCCGGCACAACATGTGGGCCCCAGTTGAATAGATGCTATCAGTCGTTGTTTAAGCGGGATTAGTCGCATATGGGTATTCCAACTCAATAGTGTTAACTTGTTGAAAAATACCAAATCTTAGTCTCCCCGGCCGGCACACCAAAGGCAGTGTGCTATTATTCCGGAGGCTTACGGGCTAACTAAGTTGTGTGGGTAAAGATGTACACCCCTGCAGGGTTAAAACTATTCGAATAGCCGTGTCCACAGTTGTGGACGATACTTGAATTGGTGTCACCTGTATAGATTTTGTTCTAAGTTTGGTTTGGGAATTATTTCGGCATAATGGTTGTCATGCACGGTTAATTGTGAGCTATGACTTACTATTGAAACTGTTTATGTTTATGATTCCAATTACTCACTGTTTTGGTCCAAACTGGTTTATTAAACTTGCCTTGTCAAAACTTAGCAACTGTAGGTTAAGATGTATCGCTTTCTGCAAATTGAACCATTATAATCCTTCTATTGTTGACCTTATGCATGTAAAATTTCTATTCCTTTGTATAGGGTCTATCAGACACTTTCTTTTATTAGTTTGTGTAAGTCTTGCTGAGTACCTTCCGTACTCAAGGTTTATGACCTCTTATTGCAGGTGAAGATGGTTATCTTTATGAGATGCCCGTTAGCGCCGATCCGGGTGACGCTAACGAGTAATGCTAGTTCTAGTCTCCACGCAATAGCTCATGGATGGGGCCATTGGTGGTTTTGGTTGTTTCTTTTGCTTCATTTGTTGAAATTTTTGTGATGACCAAAGGCATCTCGTTATCAGTAGCAAATTCGAGTTCATCAGAGCAACCGAACCCAAACTTGTAATCTGTAATGTATAATTATGTGAATGTATGACTTGTATGTGGATGATGCCATGTTGTTTAAGGATGTATGCTAATAGTCACTAATCTCAGGAACTATTGCATGACATATATCCCGAACCCTAATGTTGGAATTGTTACTTGTTATCATTATGCTTCTAGTATGATTTTTAATAAAGGAATTGCACTGTTCCTTAATTAAGAATTATGCTACCAGTATAATTTTAATTCGGCACATTCCAATATTTGAGGGTCTTACAGCGTTGGTATCAGAGCATACGGTTGCCTGTAGGTTAGAATTAGCATGGTCGTTATCCTTAGTGCGTCTCTGTGACCTTATTTTAACATAATTAATTTCTAAAGATCTAAGTATGCTCTCTTTTACTTCTTATCTTCCTTAGTATCAATTCTTATCTAACTTTCTGTTGTTTTTCCAAGACCAGTTTCTTACTTACCTTGTCTTTTGTCTGTAGATGAGTGGCTGGTATTTGATTAAGGAGACTCGAGCCGAAGATGTGGACGGGTTTGCGGCCCTGCTTCGAGATATGATGTGGCGGGCCAATTTCACTTATCAGCCAGAGTATGCCATCTACCGTCGAGACCGAGGGCCTGGTATGGAAGAGTACCAAGCTATCATTAATGTGATCGCCAGACAGGTGGTGGGTAGTATTCCATACTACATCCATACACGTGCCACCTTCGAGTCTATGGCTGTGCAGGAAGCTGTGCGTAGGATGATGAGCCTCCTTCGTCATGATTTGACGGAGCTGTCTCAGCCACCCTATGTACACTTCCCAAAACAAGGCCCTAGAGCGGATGTGATTACGTTTGATGAGATTCAGTTTGGAGAGGACCCCTACGTACGCGAGTTAGCGAGGTTGGTCTGTATCATGGACCAAGTCCATCACTGTCTCGTGTATGAGTTATGGGAAACCCGCCGTAAATGCGCACGAGGCATGGAGTATTTGAGGCTTGGTGTTGCCACGAACCACGTTCCTCGTAACGTGCTTTATGGCAACAATGAGATCCCTCCAGCTGCTACTGTACCACAGGGATTACGACTTCCAGAAGTGCCTGGGCTTGTTCCTATCCTTGGGCAATGTCGTCAAGCCCGGATGTCCGCTGGTTTTCCTCGCACCCAGCGACCTACGCATTCTGGGGGACATCATTTGCTGTTGGGCTCTCCTACCCGTCTCATCAGCCCTAGGGATCCCATAGATACGGGTTCACCTGAAGCTCATATGTTAAATGAGTTTCCGGTGAATTTTAACCATAATGATTACACTTAGGGGCTGGATAATGTGGTCGGCAGTAGCTGTGTAATAGGCTAGCAGTTGTCCATTACGTATTGTGTAATAAAATAGCCTATGTTTTGTAAAAATTCTGGTTGCTGACTTGTGCATTTTGGACTTGATGTGTGGTCAGCCGATATATAATAAAGTGGAGCCGACCCTTTTTGTTGTATTCGGTTATTTGTGGTTTTGGTGTTAATTCGGCTGCATGTCATGACATGATGCATGATTAAGTTTAGTACTTCTTTCTTTGCTATCTCCGAATCTTGTATGTGTTCGCTCGAGTATATCCTTGTGATGTTGTTAACCATTATATGGCAACCGGATGACCGGGCCTACTACTCGTTCGCGAGCACAACAAGAGGAGAGGTTCTCCACCCCTGTTACTTATACTCAGGGGGAGCAGGCTGACCCTTCCGGATCTCATGGTCCGCAAGGTGGTCGTTAGGAAGAGGAGCTTCCTCCACCACCCACTATGGCGGATGTGCTCATGCAAATTGAGCGCAACCGAATGGACCAGACGCAAGATATCGAACAGATTATGCGAACACCTCTTCTACCACTCCACCGGTGGCGGGTAGGAGTTCAAGATAAGGGGGAGTCTTGTCGACTTTCAATGACTAACCCGCTTAGTGTTCTCCAAACTCTCAAGATCCAATGGAAGCGGAGGATTGGCTTCGGGAAATTGAAAAGAAGCTGTCCATTGCCCAATGTTCTGAAAGGGAGAAGATCCTATATGCTAGCTACCAACTGACTGGACCGGCTAGCAATTGGTGGGATAATTACCTGGCTATCCAGCCCACAGGACATACCCCTACTTGGCTTGAGTTCATGGAGGCCTTTCGCGAGGCCCATATTCCTGAAGGAGTGATGATGCTCAAGCAGCAAGAATTTCTCGCTCTCAAGCAAGGGCGAAAGTCAGTGACCGAGTATCTTCATGAGTTCAATTTCCTTGCTCGGTATGCCCCTGACGATGTTTCGACTGACACTCGTCGTCGGAACCGTTTTATGAATGGTCTATCCGAAGAGCTGCAGTTGGCTTTGGCAGTACAAGATTTTAGAAATTTTCAACATCTTGGGGACAAAGCCATCATTGTTGAAACTAAGAGCAAAGCTTTAGAGGAGTCACGGAAGCAGCAAAAGGTTACCCACTTTGCATCCAAGAGTCAGCCAAGAAGACCGCGTCTGTGGCAACCTCGATCTTTCCGGCGCCACTCGGGTCCACCTAGGGCGCCAGTGTTTGCATGTCTTCCACCTCCTCCCACCGGGTAGTCCCGACCTAGTGGAAACAGGCCACCTACTGCTATCAATGTCAGACCGGGTGTGATTTGCTACCATTGTGGACGCCCGGGACATTTTGCAAACCAATGCTTTGCTAAGGCACGTGGGTTGCCACCTGTTCAGCCTTCTCCAGCTACTGTACGCCCTGCACCATCTCCAAAGGCAGTTGTCAAGCCTGATCCAATTCCAGTCTACGGCCGTGTAAATCAACTAACTGCTGAAGAAGCGGCCGAGGCACCTGAGGTTATCCTTGGTGTGCTCCTAGTTAATTTCAGTTCAGCTACTGTTTTATTTGACTCTGGAGCATCCCATTCTTTTGTTAGTAGGCAGTTTGCTACTCAACATCAGCTAGTTATGCATCATCTTTATCCACCCCATGTTATTCACTCACCCGGGTCTGTCTTCATGACTGATCAAATCTGCCTTAATGTCAATATCATTATTGAAGGGGTAGATTTTTGGGCAGACCTGATTGTGATAAACTCTAAAGGGATAGATGTCATTTTGGGAATGGATTGGTTGTCTAAGAATTTCAGCCAAATTAATTGTGCTCAACAGACTATATCCGTTACTAATAAAAACGACATTTCAGTCGTTTTTCAATCTAGAACAGTTCATTCTCATCTTGGTGCACTACAAATTGATGCCGCCCCTACCTTGGAGTCAGTACCGGTAGTATGCGAATATCCGGACGTCTTTCCTGAAGACCTTCCCGGTATGCCACCAGATCGGGAAGTGGAGTTCGTGATCGAACTAGTTCCTGGTACTGCTCCCATATCAAGAAGACCTTATCGTATGCCTTCTAATGAGCTGTTTGAATTGAAGAAATAGCTTGGTGAATTACTTGATAAGGGATTCATTCGACCGAGTTCCTCACCTTGGGGATGCCCGGCCATCTTTGTGGATGATGCCATGTTGTTTAAGGATGTATGCGCAATAGTCACTAATCCTGGGAACCATTGCATGACATATATCCGGGAACCTGAATGTTGGAATTGTTACTTGTTGTCATTATGCTTCTAGTATGATTTTTAATAAAGGAATTGCACTGTTCCTTAATTAAGAATTATGCTACCAGTATAATTTTAATTCGGCACATTCCAATATTTGAGGGTCTTACACCCGACCCAGGGCTTACTCGGGAGGTCCCTCAAGACCTCTTGGGTGGTCCGTAAAGGACTCCCAGGACGTCCCGTGGGGCATCCCGGTAGGACCGCCCAGACCTCTCGAGAGGTCCAGTTGGACCACTCGAAGGTCTGGGTCCTGACCCTGAGGAGGTCGTTGGACCTCAGACCTCCCCAAGCTCCACGTCCTGGCCCAAGGGAGGTCCGAGAGGAACCAACCCGAGGAGGTCGTGGGGCTTGGGGACAAGCCTCAAGTCCTCTGTGATCTAAACCAGCCCCCAGAGATCAATGACTGGTTCTCACAGCAAGCAAGTGATAACATATACATCCACAAAAGGCTTTATTAACAACAAAAGGGAGTTGATTACAAGGAGTTTCTTACAAGCTCCAGCAACCAAGAGCAGAATACACAACGAAAAAACCAAAAGATAGACACCAACCATTACACCACAGGTGATTGACTGGAGAGCGCAGCCTAATTGATTTGGTCCTCTTCTTCATCAAAGAATTCTTCACCTGCTCAATTCATCAATCAAGTAAGAGTGAGCACAACAACCGTGCTTGCAAGTTACACCTGTCAATTAACAGAATGACATGCATAGGAATATATCAAGGGAAGGCATATTAGGGTTGATTTGCATAAAGCCAATTTTATTTCAATTACAAGTACTAAGTTTCAAGGCAGGTTACAATAGTTAAAATTCATTTTTGTAAATTCCATTTTCAGTTGGATAACATTCATCATCATGATGGTAAAGGATACTCTCCTGTCACATGGCTTCCCGCCCATTTCCCATTTGGATAGCAATCCAAAACCAGTTTTCAAAGTCCTTTGAAAACCAAAACCAAGAGCTAACTTTGAATGGCTTTGCTAGCATGTCCATGACCGTGGACACGGCTATTCGAATAGATTTACACTCTGTAGAGGTTGTACACTTTACCCACATGACACGTTTTCTCTAGTTTGTTTGGCAACCGTCGATGCCACCCCTCACTGCCGAAGGTAAGAGGTCTAGAGTACGTGACAAGGCTTTTACAATGCATTGTTCCACCACAGCCCCTCCTCGCTAAGGTTTCGCCTCCCCCTGTGGACACAAGGCCGCTGGGCTTAGGGGCCCCCTCTTGCGCCAGTGGGACAACATAGTCGTAACATGACAACCGACACATCTAAATGGAACGACCGCGATGGAACTTTGGAAATTAATTAGCCAGGTCCTACTCCCCACGCTGAGGACATGTGGTTGCACGGTTGTGGCATAACCCATTATAGGCATAGCAAGATGCGGCTCAAAGACCAGTCCTCATATGGCTTGGGCGGCTAACACAAACCCCTGGGCCTCAACCTAACCCGAGTTGAGCCCGTGCATACCCTGCACCAGCCAAACAACCATTCCGCCCAAGGCCAAATCCATTTGTCCATTTCTGTTTTTCCAAAACATTTATGAAAACCTCCATGACAACCAAATGTCATGGCTTTGAAAACATTAGATATTTTGTTTTGTTGAAAGAAACATTCCCAAATCAAAATGTTTGGTCTAGCAAGATTAAGCATTCATTTTGCAAAACCTCTAGTCCTTACTATTGCAAAAACTAGATTTTACCTAAGGTGACAATGGGGTTGATTCAACATAGACAGTGGCCATATCAAGGAATTTTAGTTGAAGTTTGAGTTAGTCAACTTAAATCCATTATGAAATTTCAAGTTAAGCTTTGAATTCTCATCAAAACAAAATGGTTCTTTTTATTTTGAAATCTTCAAAAAGGTTCTGAAAATTAGGGTGTTACAAACCTACCCCCTTAAGGGAATCTCGACCCCGAGATTCAAGCTTGGTCAGCAAAGAGGTGTGGATAGCTAGCCTTAAGGTCTTCTTCATTTTCCCATGTGGATTCACTCTCTGGATGGTGGCTCCACTGCACCTTGTATGTTCGGATAATTTTGCTTCTGGTAACACGTTCCGCAATGTCCAAAATTTTGATTGGCCTCTCCACATAAGTGAGGTCTTCTTGAAGATCAATGCTTTCCAGTAGGGTGCGGTCTTCAGGTACTCGAAGGCACTTTCTCAATTGGGACACATAGAACACATTGTGCACTGCCGACAGAGAAGTTGGCAGCTCAATTTGATAGGCAACTTCACCTTGCCTTGCCAATATTTTGTATGGCCCAACAAACTTTGGTGCTAACTTCCCTCTGGTTCGGAATCTCCTAACTCTTTTGAGTGGAGTTACCCTAAGGTACACAAAATCTCCAACTTCGAAAGACAAGTCCCGACGACATGTATCGGCATAGCTCTTTTGCCGGGACTGAGCTACTCTTAAGCGCTCTCTTATGAGCTTCACCTTTTCCTCAGCTTCTTTGATGACATCGGGTCCAAAGAATTGGCGCTCACCCACTTGATCCCAAAGGAGAGGGGTTCTACATTGTCTCCCATACAAAGCTTCAAATGGAGACATCCCCAGGCTAGCTTGGTAGCTATTATTGTAGGAGAACTCAGCATAGGGGAGGTTTTTGTCCCAACTCTTTCCATGGTCCAATGCACAAGCTCTGAGCATATCCTCAAGAACTTGGTTCACACGCTCTATCTGGCCATCGGTTTGAGGATGGTATGTTGTGCTGAAATTGAGCCTTGTTCCCAAAGCTTCATGTAAACTTTCCCAAAACCGAGAGGTGAACTGGGAGCCCCTGTCGGACACTATCCTCTTGGGCACACCATGTAGGCAAACAATTCGAGCCATGTAAAGCTCTGCCAGCTTGCTGCTCCTATAAGTGGTTTTGACAGGGATAAAGTGTGCCACTTTGGTTAATCGATCAACCACGACCCAAATGGAGTCATAGCCCGATTGAGTCCTGGGCAGACCAGTGATAAAGTCCATGCCGATTTGCTCCCATTTCCACTCGGGAATGGGTAAGGGCTGAAGCAAACCTGCAGGTCTTTGGTGCTCAGCCTTGACCCTTTGGCATACGTCACAACATGCCACAAACTCCGCTATTTCTTTCTTCATGCTGATCCACTAATACCTTTCTTTGAGGTCTTGGTACATCTTGGTGCTCCCTGGATGAATGGAGTAATGTGACTCATGGGCTTCTTTAAGTAGGAGTTGCTTTATGTCAAGACAGTTCGGCACACAGAGCCTTTTGCCGAACCAAAGGATTCCTTGCTCATCCGCTGAAAATCCAGGAGCCTTTCCTCTTTCTAGGTTGTCTCTAATCTCTTGGAGGTCTTTATCCTTAGCTTGGTTCTCTTTGATTTGCTTCTGGACTACAGGTTCAACTTCTAGCGCATGTACAGAACCTTGATCAACAATTTCCAGATTTAGGCGCCTCATTTGTTCATACAATTTGGGCTGGTTCTCTGGAATCAATAAGGTATGGCAATAGCTCTTTTGGCTCAAAGCATCAGCTACCACATTTGCTTTGCTAGGGTGGTAGTGAATTCCAAGATCATAATCTTTGATGAGTTCCAACTATCTCCTCTGTCTAAGGTTGAGGTCAGATTGGGTAAAGATGTACTTTAAGCTCTTATGGTCTGTAAAGACCTCACAGTGATTACCAATAAGGTAATGACGCCATATTTTTAGAGCATGCACCACGGCTGCTAATTCCAAATCATGAGTGGGATAGTTAGCTTCATGGGACTTTAATTGCCGAGAAGCATAAGCTACCACTCGACCTTCTTGCATCAACACACAGCCAAGGCCCTGCCTTGAGGCATCACAAAAGACTTCAAAATCTTTTCGGATATCGGGCAAAATCAGTACTGGAGCAGAGGTCAACCTCTTCTTCAACTCTTGAAAGCTATGCTCACAAGCTGAAGTCCACACATATTTACTTTCCTTCTTGAGCAATTGAGTGAGAGGTCTTGCTATCTTTGAAAAGCCTTCAATAAACCTACGGTAATACCCTGCCATGCCAAGAAAGCTTCTTATTTGAGACACTGATTTGGGTGGCTTCCAATCTAGGACATCTTGGACCTTGCTAGGGTTAACTGCCACACCAGCTGCCGACATGACATGGCCCAAAAAGGTGACCTCTTTCAACCAAAAGTCACACTTCTCAAATTTTGCATAGAGCTGGTGGTCCCTGAGCTTGTCTAGGACCAACCAAAGGTGGCCTTCATGCTCTTCCTCAGCCTTAGAGTACACAAGAATGTCATCTATGAAGAAAATTACAAACTTATCTAAGTACTCCATAAATACTTTATTCATCAAGTTCATAAAGTATGCAAGAGCATTGGTTAATCCAAAGGACATGACTGTGAACTCATATAGTCCATACCGAGTTAAAAATGTTGTTTTTGGGATGTCCTCTTGTCGAATCTTCAATTGGTGATAACCTGACCTTAGGTCAATTTTGGAGAAAACTGCTGCTCCTTTGAGTTGATCAAATAAGTCGTCGATCCTGGGCAAAGGATACTTGTTCTTGATGGTAACATCATTGAAAGCACTATAATCCACACACATACGCTGTGTACCATCCTTCTTTGCCATAAAGATCACAAGAGCTCCCTAAGGAGAGGAACTCGGCCTCACAAAACCTTTACTTTGCATTTCTTCAATTTGTTGCTTTAGCTCAACCAGGTCATTAACAGGCAATCTATATGGCCTCTTGGAAATAGGTGCTGTCCCTGGGACTAGGTTAATAACAAATTCCAAATCTCTATCCAGAGGCAATCCAGGTAACTCACTAGGAAACACATCGGGGTACTCCCTTACCACTAGGAGGTCTTCCAGCTTAACCTCCCTCAAACAGGCCAAGCTAGGATTTGCCCTAGGAGAGGTTTTAGGGCTAAATTCAACTTGTACCCCTTGCTCATTGGTGAGCACAATGGACTTGTTGGCACAATCTATTTGACCTTGGTTCTTAGATAACCAGTCCATTCCAAGAATCACATCTAACCCTTAGGAGTGTAGGACTATCAAATTTGCATAGAAAGGTACTCCCAAGATTTCCAAGGAAAGATTTGGGCACAAGGAGTTTGTCCTCATTTCTAAGCTCGGAGAGTGGATTAGCATAGGGTTTACTAGAGGAGTTATAGCTAACACATTATTACCCACAAACTTTGAAGAGACAAATGAATGAGAAGCTCCGGAATCAAAAAGAACTGAGGCTGGTATGGTATTAACAAGAAACGTACCAAGGACCACACCCGAAGCATGTTGAGCTTCCTCAGCTGTGACATGGTTCACATGCCCATTGATGAATTGGGTTGCAGGCTTCACTTTAGAGCTGCCACCATGAGCTGAACTCCCTTGGTTGGATCGGGTTGGAGGGGTAGCTGCTGCTTGTGGCTTCTTTGGGCACCTATTAGCATAGTGCCCTACTTCATTGCAATAAAAGCAAGTCACCCCTGCTGCAGAAATTGTGGGTGGCTTGTTCTGAAATTGACCTCCTAGAGAGGTCTTATAAGGGCTGGAGGTACTCAAGCGCTTGGTTTGCATTGGAGGCCTGGAGGGGGAGGAGGTCACAGGTCTCTTAGGCTGAAAATGAGAGGTCTTTGGCCTGGAAAAGCCCTCTGATCTGAACTGCTGAGCTGCCTTCCTCTTCTTATGATTCTCCATCTCTATATGTTTGCCCTTTTGCCGAATTGCCTTGCTCACGAGTTGTTGAAAATCTGGGTAGTCATGAGTAAGGAGCTAGACTGAGAGATCATCATTAAGCCCTTCCAAGAAACGTTCTTGCTTGGACTCATCAGTGGCCACATCTTCAGGTGCATACCTTGCTAACTGGTTGAACTTGTGAAGATATTCACTTACTGTGCGGCTTCCTTGGCGCAAAGACCTAAATTCCTTCTTCTTTAACAATATCATACCATGGGGTATGTGTGCACGGCAAAAAGCTTGCACAAAATCCTCCCAAGATATAGTCTGAGCATCAACATGGGATTAAGTGAAGTTGTCCCACCACTCAGAGGCTGGTCCCTGGAGTTGGTGAGAGGCAAACAAAACTCTCTCACGATCCGTACATTGGATCATGTCCAGCTTTCTTCCCACTGCCCTGAGCCAGTCATCAGCTTCCATAGGCTCAGTAGTGTTGGAGAATGTGGGTGGCCTCATCCTCATAAACTCAGAAATGTTGGCTTTAGGAGGAGGTGGAACATACACAGGAGGTTGGGCTGCTGCTGCTGCTGCTTGGAGGTTCTAAGTGTTAGTGATGGACTGAGCTAGCAAGTTGATCAGCTGTGCTTGATTTGCCATCATTTGGCCCCAGTCTAGACCTTGAGCTGGAGGAGGAGGTGGTTGCGGCACTGGGGTCTCTAGATCATCTACAGAGGCTCGGCCTTGACCACTAGTGCTGCCACTGTCTCTAGTTGTCACCATCTGCTGGAGGTCCAAGAATTAGGAAAGAAGTGGAAAGGCTAAAGGGGAGAGATCAAAACAACCAAGCCAACAAAACGACCAACTCCAAAAAAACCCAAGCAACTCTACTCAAGACTTGCCGCCCTTAAGGCTGCAAGTAGTGCGATCATGATCATGAGGGGCGGTCTCTTGCAAAGAAACCCCAAGGGTGATCTTTGCAAGGGACTGCCACTCAATGCCACAAATAGGGAAGTCCTTAGTGCTACTAAAGATCTAAATCGGCTCTATTGACATTTTCCAGGAAAGGAGTTCCATTGAACTTTATAAAACATTGAGGCAAGCAAAAAGATAAGGAGGAGATAAGGTGAGAAAAGATACAGTGAAGGGGATAAGAATATATAGATGACTCAGGTAAGGGGAGAACAATTTATTTTTCTTGTTTATTAAAACACATTTTGAATTTTTCCTAACGGCCATTTTACTAGGCTGCGACCTACAGTCAAGATGCTCTGATACCACTTGTGGCGACCCGACCCAGGGCTTACCCGGGAGGTCCCTTAGGACCTCCTGGGAGGTCCGTAAAGGACTCCCAGGACGTCCCGTGGGGCACCTCGGTAGGACCGCCCAGACCTCTCGAGAGGTCCTGTTGGACCACTCGAAGGTCTGGGGTCCTGACCCTGAGGAGGTCGTTGGACCTCAGACCTCCCCAAGCTCCACGTCCTGACCCGAGGGAGGTCTGAGAGGAATCAACCCAAGGAGGTCGTGGGGCTTGGGGACAAGCCTCAAGTCCTCTGTGATCTAAACCAGCCCCCCAGAGATTAATGACTGGTTCTCACACCAAGCAAGTGATAACATATACATCCACAAAAGGCTTTATTAACAACAAAAGGGAGTTGATTACAAGGGGTTGCTTACAAGCTCCAGCAACCAAGAGCAGAATACACAGCGGAAAAACCAAAAGATAGACTCTAACCATTACACCACAGGTGATTGACTGGAGAGCGCTGCCTAATTGATTTGGTCCTCTTCTTCATCAAAGAATTCTTCACTTGCTCAATTCATCAATCAAGCAAGAGTGAGCACAACAACCGTGCTCGCAAGTTACACCCGTCAATTAACAGAATGACATGCATAGGGATATATCAAGGGAAGGCAAATTAGGGTTGATTTGCATAAAGCGAATTTTATTTCAATTACAAGTACTAAGTTTCAAGGCAGGTTACAATAGTTAAAATTCATTTTTATAAATTCCATTTTCAGTTGGATAACATTCATCATCAAGATGGTGAAGGATACCCTCCTGTCACATGGCTTTCCGCCCATTTCCCATTTGGATAGCAATCCAAAACCAGTTTCGAAAGTCATTTGAAAACCAAAACCAAGAGCTAACTTTGAGTGGCTTTGCTAGCATGTCCATGACCGTGGACACAGCTATTCGAATAGATTTACACTCTGTAGAGGTTGTACACTTTACCCACATGACACGTTTTCTCTAGTTTGTTTGGCAACCGTCGATGCCACCCCTTACTGCTGAAGGTAAGAGAGGTCTAGAACACGTGACAAGGCCTTTACAATGCATTGTTCCGCCACAGCCCCTCGTCGCTAAGGTTTCGCCTCCCCCTTTGGACACATGTCCGCTGGGCTTAGGAGCCCCCTCTTGCGCTAGTGGGACAACATAGTCGTAACATGACAACCCACACATCTAAATGGAACGACCGCGATGGAACTTTACAAATTAATTAGCCAGGTCCTACTCCCCACGCTGAGGACATGTGGTTGCATGGTTGTGGCATAACCCATTATAGGCATAGCAAGATGCGGCTCAAAGACCGGTCCTCATATGGCTTTGGCGGCTAACACAAACCCCTGGGCCTCAACCCTACAAGAGTTGAGCCCGTGCATACCCTGTACTAGCCAAACAATCATTCCGCCCAAGGCCAAATCCATTTGTCCATTTTTGTTTTTCCAAAACATTTATCAAAACCTCCATGACAACCCAATGTCATGGCTTTGAAAACATTAGATATTTTGGTCTGTTGAAAGAAACATTCACAAATCAAAATGTTTGGTCTAGCAAGACTAAGCATTCATTCTGCAAAACCTCTGGCCCTTACTATTGAAAAAACCAGATTTTATCTAAGGTGACAATGTGGTTGATTCAACATAGACAGTGGCCATACCAAGGGACTAGGCATAGCTATGAATTGAAAGATAGGTATTGAAATAACTTAGTAAAGTAAGCATACATACATCTTTGAAACACAACATAAGCATCTTGAAGTAATAGGTGCAATATGGTCAAGAGTGTAACTTGCCTTGCTCAAAGTCTTGAGCTTCCTCTTCTTCTAGGAACTCTTGCTCCTCACGGCCTTCGTGATCTACACGTTGAAAACCAAATAACTCAAACAGAGCTCCAACAAGATCCAAAGAAAATCAAAATAAACTCAAAACATAGAACCAACTGAGAGGTTGGGAGGTCAGGAGGAGGTCCCAAGAGCTTGTTGGAGAGGTCCTAAGACTCAAGACAGGAAATCCAAGAACTTGGATGAGGTCTAAGGAATGCTCGGTTGAGCTAGAGAGTGAAAATGAGAAGAAAGTGAGAGAGAGAGGGCTGCCCCAAATATATATAGCTGAAGCCAATGAGCAAGCCCCAAGTTACGGGTGTTCAAGAGTTGGTAAAGAGGACAATGGAGCAGGCAAGAGATGTGACAATAGTATGACATGGGTACTGCAAAAAGTGGTAGCATTTTAATGCGATTCAATATGCATTAAATGTGGGGAAGACTTCCTTGCACAAGGACACAGTCAAAGGATAAAAGAATACTGGGTGTGACTTTCAAGTGGGGACAGCCAAGACCCAAAGGGAGGTCCTGCAGAGACCTGAGGAGGTCCCGCAGAGAACAAGGGGAGGTCCTCACCCACTAGGGAGGTCCCGACGGTTGGATCTTCCAAAAAGGAGGTCCAACGGTCAAGATCAAATGCAAACGGGGAGGTCTGCAAAGGTCAAGAGGAGGTCCTCACCCGCAAGGGAGGTCTAGACGGTTGGATCTCCGGAAGGGAGGTCCAACGGCCAAGATCAAATGCAAACGGAGAGGTCTGCAAAGGTCAAGAGGACGTCCTCACCCGCAAGGGAGGTCTTGAACGGTTAAGATCTCCAGAGGGGAGGTCTGAACGGTTAGGATCTCCAAGGGGAGGTCCTAACGGTCAGATCTGCAAAGAGGGAGGTCTGGACGGTTAAGATCTCCAAGGGGGAGGTCTTAATGGCCAGATCTACAAGGAGGAGGTGCAGGGCGGTTAAGATCTCAAGGGGAGGTCTTAATGCCAGATCTTCAAGGAGGAGGTGCAGGCGGTTAAGATCTCCAAAGGGGAGGTCTTAGCGGCCAGATCTTCAAGGAGGGAGGTCTGGACGGTTAAGATCTCCAAGGGGGTGGTCTTAACGGCCAGATCTTCAAGGAGGGAGGTTGTGGATATCATGGGGATATGCCTGAGATCTTAGGATAATGTTACAATTGGCAATGTCGTTGACGGTTTGTCGAATCACGTGTTTTCGGAAAAGTTCCAAGTCTGTCAGGCCTTTGGCGGTCTGACCGGCCATTTTGGCGGTCAGACCGGCCATACCTGTTTGGTTTTCTGAAATGGTCATTGGCGGTCGACCGCCGGTGGCGGTCGAGCCGGCCATGGAGCGGTCGGACGGCTTTGCTGGCGGTCGTCGACCGCCACTTTATGAACTGTGGATTTTGGAGCTAGGCCAAAAATAGAAGGTGTAGGCAAGTGAGAAGGTGCTTCTGCACTTGGTCTCATAAATTTTGGAGCTTCCAGGCAAAAGTTCTATTTGATTGAAATTTCCAGAGAAGGTTCGGGTTTCGTGTTGGATTTTTGGCTAAGTCATGGGTGGCGGTCGACCGCCTTTGGTGGCGGTCCGGCCGTAGAGGCGGTCGAGCCGCCAAGGTGGCGGTCTGACCGATTTTTGATGTGTTTCGTCATCCTTCGTGGCGGCGATGGTTGCTTGTTAGGTCAAGTTCATGGGTTTTATGGCATATGTGTTGCATGATGCATGTTTTGACTAACGTGGGTCAAGTTGTGAAGAACTTGTTCCCGGATTCGTTTACTTGTCTATTGCTGTGCAGGTTGCTTGGTGGTCAACGACGGTCAACGGCGAGGATGATCGGGACTAGGCTTGGAGAGCCGAGGTCGAGAACGATCGGCGATTTGGGTGAGTCAATGAACTCAAGTGTGGTGCAGAATGGACAAGGGTAATCGAACAGCGATTCGGCGCGATCGTTCGATCAAGCGGCGCGGGGTCGGTGCAAGTGCCATGGTGGTTTCGGTGGAGCCGGATGGGAGAGACTTGCGGCATGAAGAGAGCGCTGGATCAACCTACGTGGTGAAGCATGAAGGTGCTTCACGAAGATGGGACTCGGTCTTTGCAAAAGATCGAGAAGGGTATTTTGGTAATTTTACCAAATACCGCCTTGGTGACCTTTGCCAACTCACGGCGCAAAGATGGTGCAAGGTGAAGCGGATTAGGTCAAGAGATGAAGGCGGCGCTTTAAAAGCGCGTGCGTATGTGTCCCGTTTGTTTTGGGCCTTAACGGGAGCCCATTAGGGTTACTCTTCTAGAAGGTCTAAGCCTCCACTACAAATAGAGGAGGGAGGTGGCTGCACCCCCTCAACCCTTTCATTGCATTGTAAACGCTAGTTTTGCTTTTGTGCTTAGGGAGAGGATTAGTGGAGGTTAGGGTTCTAGAGAGTTGGATTTGATTTCGTGCTCATGTATTGAGTCTTTGTCCTCCATTGATGGAGTGGCTGTAAACCAATACCATATCAAATCAATCCAAAGAAAGTTCTCTCAAAGGTGAGTTCGTTTGCTTTCTTTCTATCTATTTGATGATTTTGAGTCTTTCTTTGATCCGCGAGTTTTTGGTTGGTTTCTTGCCGTGATCTAACTTTCTGCGACATGTGGGAACCCATCTAGGATCATCTTGATCATCAATCACCCACGAGCAAGTCTCTAGATCATATTTTGCATTTGGCTCGGTGTTTGAACCTCCTTCGCTCAAACTGAAAAAGATAGGAACTTTGGCATGGATCTCTGAAATCTTTGATTGGAATAGGTTCCTAATATCTTTAGGAAGGTGTGGTTCAAATTTTGTGAAGTTTGGCCTTACGGATCAAAAGTTAGGTCGTTTTTTGTTTTGGATTATCGGGCTGATTTTGCTGATTTTCCTGTTCCTTTGTCAAGAGCGGTCGACCGCCCATTCAGAGGTCGGACCGCTAGGCAAACCGGTCGACCGCCCTGTGAGAGGTCGACCGCCCAACACTTTGAGATTTGAGTTTTGGTTATTTTTGGGTGTTTTGCTTTGGGGTTAGATTGGATTCAATACTAGTCTTCATTTGTCTTGGTATTTTGATCTTCATAGCTTCCATAGCTATTGGAGTGAAATTTGTGTTGAATCCATCTTTTGTGAAAAAGTGGCGTGCTCCTATTCACCCCCTCTAGTCGCCTTTTCGGTCCAACAAGTGGTATCGAGCCGGTTAGTTCAATCTTGATCTTAAGGTCCTTTGAACTGGCGATGGATAAGTACTCGACCAAGCCGCATGTCTTTGATGGGCTCGACTATGCCTATTGGAAGAATCGCATGCGAGTTTTCCTTGAGAGCGAAGGACAAGCTATATGGGAGGTTGTTCGAGCCCGCTCGCTTTTGCCCGGTTGCTACTGGCAAGCCCAGACCTTTTGGCTAACAACAATAAGGCAAAGAACCTTCTATATCTTTGGGCTTGGTAGGCAAGAGTACGATAGGATTTGCAATCTTACGACCGACATGAGATTTGGCACACCCTCGAAACTTACCATGAGGGATCGTCCCAGATCAAGCAAGTGCGTCAGAATGTCTACAAGCGAGAGTACAACAAATTCGAGATGCGTCCTGGTGAGAGCATCGATGACGTCTTTACTCGCTTTAACAAGGTGATCAATCAGATGAGAGCTGTTGACATTGAGTACTCTCAATCTGAGAATGCCACCCACCTCTTGGCTGCAATCAACACCAAGGAGTGGGAGATGAAGGTAACTGCCATAGAGGAGAATGTCGATCTCTCTAATCTCACTTTGGAGCTGCTTTATAGCAAGCTAAAAACTCATGAGATCAAGAGAGGCGGTAATCCTAAGAAGGATAACATGGCTTTGGTGGCTGATCCTCTCAAAGGGACTCCTGATGGTTCTTCTGAGTCTTCTTCTGGTTTTTCTCTTACGTGTTTATCTGCTATTCAAGAAGAAGAGTTTGAGAGTCTTCCTGAGGCTGATTTAGCTCTTTTAGCCAAGAAAGTCACACGGGCATATAACAATGTCAAAAACAGAAAGAGAGGTGGCCCTGTGACATGCTATGAGTGTGGAGAGCTATATCACATCCGGGCCAACTGCCCCAAGCTGAAAGGTAAGGGCAACCATAAGAATGAGAAGTTTGCCTGGAAGAAGCCTAAAGGGGGCAAGCCCAAGTATGATGCTGCCAAGCTCATGAAGGCTGCTCACCGAGTCCTTTCCGCTTTTGGAGATCAATCCATGAGCGATGGGGACTCCGGGAGCGAGGAGGACAAGGAGGAGGAGATTCCTCAAGACAAGAAGGGGAAGGCTAAGGATTTCACTGGCATGTGCTTCATGGCTGACTCCGCCGACGCCGATGACGACGATGAGGTACCTCCCTCCTATGATGTTCTTTCTGCTAGATGTGATAACATGTATGAGCAATTGCTTAGTCAGGATAAGGCTTTAGAGTTTACCATGGCTAGGAACAAGGATCTAGAGTCACAAGTCGAGAATTTGACATTAGAGCTTGTGAATGCTAAGAGTCTAGATGTTGATGAATGTTCATCCTGCCATGCTTTGCACTCCGAACTGTCTAAACTACAATCTGCTCATGATATTGCTTTGCATCAACTTGAAAATGCTAGAACTGAGCTAATTGATGTTAAATCTGCTCCATGTGAAAAATGCTTAGAGTCTAGCAAGTTGGATGCTTCTGGTAATGTGAAATCTAGCTTTTGCTCTTTCTGCTTAGAACGCGAACATGAAGTTAAGGATATTCTAGAAGTAGTTAGAGCTAAATTTGCCAAGCTTAAGGACACAATTGATTCCACATCTTGTGCCTCTTGTGCCGCTTATAAGCTTGAAGTTGCTCATCTTAAGGAGAAACATGCTAGAGCCATTAAGGGCAAGACTTGTGAATCATGTGCTAATGTTGAAAAAGAGAATGCCTATCTCAAGGATATTTTAGAAAGATTCTCTAATGGTGAAAAACAGTTAAACATGATTCTAGATAAATCTAAAACTCCTTTTAAGAAGCAGGGTTTAGGATACAACTCTGCCCAGGACATGTCCAAACCTAATGTCATTCAGTCTTGGAAAAAGGCTTAGTTGAATTCAAAACCCAACCGCAAAAACTGTTTTAAATCATAGGTTTGTCCAACCTTCTTTGAGGCAAAAGGTGCTTCTCCAAGTGGTACAAAATACCATTGCACCTATTGCAAGAAGAGTGGACATTTGGTTGAGTTCATTGGCGTGAGGTTGAAGAACGCTAAGAAAAATATTGCTAGAATGTCATCTAATCAACCTAGAGCTTTTATGAGACATGGTCACATACAAAAGAAGAACCCGATCCGAGATTTATTGCACATGCTCATCACCATGTTCCTAGACAGGATGCATCTCATGTTCTTGTTGCCATTGCTCATAATAGAAGCGCTAATAAAGTCAAGGATAGCACATCCGCTTTGCATACTACTCGCATGACGAGTGTCTCAAGATCTTGGATTCCCAAGTCGCTTTTAACTAACTTGATGTTGAGACACATCGCTCTTTTGTTCCTTGATTTTCAGGATTGGCGCGGAAGGGGGAAGAACACATGGTTCGTCGACTCCGGGTGTTCACGCCACATGACCGGAGACTCAAGATGGTTCACCTCCTTCACGCGATCAACCGGTGATGACTTCATCACCTTTGGAGATGATACACAAGGCGCATTGAAGGAACTGGAATGATTAGGGTGAGCGACAAGTTCATTCTCAAGGACGCCGCGCTTGTGTCTAAGTTAAGGTACAATCTCCTTTACGTCTCCTGACTTCTTGATGATGGTTATGAGACTCGTTTTAAGAAGAATGCCTGTCGTGTGCTTGATTCTTTTGGTGAGCTTGTTTTGGGATTTCTAGAGTTGGTAGAATTTTTGGAGCTGATTTTTACGAGTCTCTTCTTTGGATCCCTTAAGTGCTTAATTGCTTCTTCTTCGATATCGGCTTTGGCACCGACGGTTAGGGCACATTGGTTTTGATCATCGACACGAGTTAGCGGCCTTGATCTCATGAGAGGTTTGCCTAAACTCAAAGTCATCAAGGATGTCAGATATGCGCCAGTAGGCATGGCAAGCAAGTTGCCGCCACACCCGTCATTGACTATGGTTATGGTGACGGACGGGACGGTTGCTTCATATGGATCTTGTTGGTCTGCTAGGGTTCGATCATCGGTGGCAATTGGTACATCCTTGTCATAGTCGATGATTTTTCGAGATATTCTTGGGTGTTCTTTCTTGCTTCGAAGGATGAGGCTTTTGATCATTTTCATAACCTTGTTCTTCGTTTGGCTTCTGAACTTCCTGGTGCCTTGAAAGCGATCCGCAGTGATAATGGCACGGAGTTCAAGAATGCTTCTTTGCCTCTTTTGTGCCGAAGCGCAGATTGAGCATCAGTTCTCTTCTCCACACGTCCCTCAACAAAATGGCGTTGTGGAAAGGAAGAACAGATTCTAGTCGAGATGGCTAGGACGATTTGGATGAGTATAGCACACCGAGGAGATTTTGGGCGAAGCTATTGCTCTGACTTGCCATATTTCAAACCATGTCTTTTGAGACCGTCTTTGGGCAAGACTTCATATGAGCTTCGTTTTGGTAGAAAACCCTCTGCTTCTCACTTCGAGTCTTTGGATCGAAGTGTTTTATTCTCAAGACAGGAACCTAGATAAATTTGAATCAAGGACTTGTGATGGTTTATTTCTAGGTTATCCCGCTCATTCGAGGGGTTTCGGGTTTTAATGTTGAAACTAACATTGTCCAGAGACATGCAATGTCACTTTTGATGAGACTAGCCCCGAGTTAGATTCGATGTTTGGTGACTTACAGTGACAGAGAGCATTTTTGTTGAAGAAGATGAGGATGAACTTGATTTTGCTCCTTCACCTATTCTCGATGTTCTGTGCAAGCTGCCCAAGCTCAGAACTGCACGATCGCTTCACCTCCAATTGAGGCTCCTGCTGCGACTTCTTCATCAGCAGTACCTGCGGAGGTTGAGGAGATGCTATCTCCCCCAAGCGCTCCTTTGCACATTCAGAAGCAACACCATCCGGATCAGATGATTGGTAATCTCCATGAGCGAGTCACTCGCTCCAAGTATCATGATCCGAGTCTTTTCTTTCACTCTGCATTTGTAGCTTCTTTTGAACCCAAAGATATATCACATGCTTTATCTGATGCTAGTTGGGTCAATGCCATGCATGAGGAGTTAGAGAATTTTGAAAGAAATAAAGTTTGGAATCTTGTAGAACCTCCTAGTGGACATAATGTTATAGGAACCCGTTGGGTGTTCAAAAATAAACAAAATGAGGATGGTTCTGTGGTTAGAAACAAGGCTAGATTGGTAGCTCAAGGCTTTAGCCAGGTTGAGGGGTTAGATTTTGATGAGACCTTCGCTCCTGTTGCTAGATTAGAAGCTATTCGCATCTTGCTTGCATTTGCTGCATCTAAGGGTTTTAGGTTGCATCAAATGGATGTTAAGAGTGCTTTTCTGAATGGTTTTATAGAGGAGGAAGTGTATGTTAGGCAACCCCCTGGCTTTGAGAATCCCAAGTACCCTGATCACGTTTTTAAGCTATCCAAAGCTTTGTATGGTCTTAAACAAGCCCCTAGAGCCTGGTATGATAGACTTAAGACCTTCTTGCTTAAGAATGATTTTGAAATGGGAAAAGTTGATAAGACTCTTTTCATTCTTAGGCATGGCAATGACTTCTGCTTGTTCAGATATATGTTGATGATATTATCTTTGGTGGTTCCTCTAATGCTCTTGTTTCCAGCTTTTTACGAGACTATGTCCGAGGAATTTGAGATGAGCATGATGGGAGAACTCAATTACTTTCTAGGGCTACAAATCAAGCAATGCAAGGAAGGATCTTCATCCATCAAACGAAGTACACCAAGGATTTGCTCAAGCGTTTTGATATGGGTGATCGCAGTTTATCGCCACTCCCATGGCGATTTCGATCTTTGGATCCAGATGAGGAAGGAGAAGCCGTGGATCAACGCGAGTACCACAAAGATGATTGGCTCCTTTTCAGACTGACGGCCTCAAGACCGGACATCCACTTCGAGGTCTGCCTCTGCGCGAGGTTTCAGGCATCACCGAGGACTTCACATCGCCAAGCCGTTAAGCGCATTTTCAGGTATTTACACTCTACCCTTCAGTATGGCATTTGGTATTCTTGTTCTTCTTATTTGTCCATTCGGGGTTTTTGATTTCGATTTTATGTCAGAGGCTAGATAGAAAGAGCACATCCGCACATGTCATTTCTTAGGCACTTCTCTTGTCTCTTGGTCATCTAGGAAGCGGTCTTACGTTACACAATCCTTCTTTCAAATTTGAATATGTAGTCGCCGCTAGTTGTCAGAGTCGATTTTGTGGATGGTCTCCACTCTTAAGGATTTTGGGTTAACCTTTGCTAGTGTTCCTCTTTTCGTGACAACACTTCGCTATTAACATTGCTAAGAACCCGATTGCAACATTCTAGGACCAAGCACATAGACATTCGCTATCACTTCCTTAGAGACCACGTTGAGAAGGGTGATATTGTGCTGCGTTTTGTGGAGTCCGAGGCTCAGTTAGCCGATATCCTCATCAAGCCTTTAGACCCAACAAGGTTTGCCACCTTGAGGAGTGAGTTAGGGGTAATTTATCCCTATGGGTTGGTTTGAGGGGGAGTTGGATCTTTTCTGATCTTTCTTTGTTCATTTTATCTTTTCTTGATTTTCTTTTTGAACTTGTTGATCTTTTTGATCTTTTTAGGCTTTTTAGGCTTTATGAGCTTTTCTTGCATCTCATTGTATCATATTGCATTCATATGAAAAATCCAAAAAGATGCATTGTAATATAAGCTTTTCGCTTATCCTTTAAATTTGATGAAGCTTTGCTTATTACCCTTTGGAGCTTTAGTGTTTCAATTCTTGCTCAATGCCATGTCTAGTTCTTTGACTTGCTAGAATTATCATGCTTTCACATGTGTAGCTAAGTCTTTGTCGTATGAGCTAGAACTTGAAAAACAACTTGAACTAAGAAATTTGCAATTTGTGAATTGTTTAGCCAGTTGCGCAATTAGTGCTCCTTTTGTGACATTGGCCCTATCAAAATTGCTTTGTTAGCTCTTGAATCTAGCTTTGATCATTACTTGAGCTTCTTGTGTTCTTGAGAATCTAAAAGCTGCTCTTGTGAAAAATGAAAAATCAAACTTCAAGATTGTCTTATGCTTAAATTGTGTCAAACTACTCTTACAAGACTGCATGTCAAAGACATGAACTTGGAGATAGTTTGATGATCCGAGACGATCTCATGGGGATTTGCTTGTCACAACCGACATGAACCTCAAGATTTGTCACCTGGTAGAAGCTTAGAAAGAGTTTGTGGATGGCTCCTAGTCCGGATCTTCTTCACTAAGATATACCTTTAATCAACTTTTGGTGAAGCTTAGGATGAGTTTGTGGATGGCTCCTAGTCCGGGATCTTGTCACTAAGTTAGATCATTAGTCAACTTCAATATTCATTGCAAATGAAAAACAGTTGAAAAATGGGCGTTTTGAGAAATTTGAGTAAAATGATTCAATTCAGGACCTTTTTGTCTCTTAATATGGTCATGGTTAGCTTTTGGATCTCACGTTGATATTTTGACATGGCCAGTATCATTTTAGGATCACTGTTGATGAACTTGCTAGATTTGAAGCTTTGCTTAAAATGCTAAAATTCATTGCTTTATATTGAGCCTTCTTGCTTAGCTTTGTTATATATGTTTTATCATGATCTTGCTAGCGTTGTTAGGCTTGATATGTTGTTTGTGCAACTTTAGAAATGCTAACTTGTTCTTTTGGGTAATCTCCAAAGCTTCTTGTACTCAAAAATTGAAAAATACAAAAAATTGAAGCCACTCCATTGCATTTCATGCATGCTCCTTCTTATGCTTTTTTCTCATTCTGCATTTGTCATCTCTGGATGAGAGGAAGGCGTGATTCCTTGATGACTCCATTGTCAAAGGGGGAGAAGATGGTTGAAAAGGGGGAGAAAAAGGGGAGTTTTGAAAAAGGGGGAGTTACTTGGAGAAAATTGGAAATTTTGAAATTTTCTAAAATTTGAGGATCATAGTGAGGGGGAGTTTCTTATTTGCATTCTTATGGTTTTATTGTCATTTCTGAAATAGAATTGCAATTCTTGATCCTCACAATGATCAAAGGTCATATCGAACAATTGTTCTTTCATATGGACCTTAAGTGAGTTTTTGACTCCTTTCTGAAATTTGAAGCTTTCGTGCTTTCTTTTGCCGTATCTCACTTGCTGATACTATTCTGGAGCCAGCTTGGTCATTTCTTTTGCTTTTTCTTGCATTTGGACCAAGTTGTGCCTTTGAGCGAAAACGACGTATTTTTACTTTTCAAACCTCTAAATTTACATTTGTGGAAAATTGCCAATGTGTTCATCAAGGGGGAGATTGTGGATATCATGGGGATATGCCTGAGATCTTAGGATGATGTTACAATTGGCAATGTCGTTGACGGTTTGTCGAATCACGTGTTTTCGGAAAAGTTCCAAGTCTGTCAGGCCTTTGGCGGTCTGACCGGCCATTTTGATCGGTCGACCGCCATACCGCTTGGTTTTCGAAATGGTCATTTGGCGGTCGACCGGCCAGTGGCGGTCGACCGCCATGGAGCGGTCTCGACGGCTTTGCTCGAGTGGTCGACCGCCACTTTATGAACTGTGGATTTTGGAGTGGGCCAAAATAGAAGGTGTAGGTAAGTGAGAAGGTGTACGCACTTGGTCTCATAAATTTTGGAGCTTCCAGGCAAAAGTTCTATTTGATTGAAATTTCCAGAGAAGGTTCGGGTTTCCAGGTTGGATGTTTGGCTAAGTCATGGGTGGCGGTCGACCGCCTTTGGTGGCGGTCGGACCGTGAGGAGCAATCGACGGCCAAGGTGGCGGTCTGACCGGTTTTTGATGTGTTTCGTCGTCCTTCGTGGCGGCGATGGTTGCTTGTTAGGTCAAGTTCATGGGTTTCATGGCATATGTGTTGCATGATGTATGTTTTGACTAACGTGGGTCAAGTTGTGAAGAACTTGTTCCCGGATTCGTTTGCTTGTCTATTGCTGTGCAGGTTGCTTGGTGGTCAACGACGGTCAACGGCGAGGATGATCGGGACTAGACTTGGAGAGCTGAGGTCCAGAACGATCGACGATGCTGGGTGAGGTCAATGAACTCAAGTGTGGTGCAGAATGGACAAGGGTAATCGAACAGGCGATTCGGTCGGTTGGTTCGATCAAGCGGCGGGGTCGGTGCAAGTGCCATGGTGGTTTCGGTGGGAGCGGATGGGAGAGACTTGCCGACATGAAGAGAGCATTTGGATCAACCTACACGTGGCGAAGCATGAAGGTGCTTCACGAAGATGGGACTCGGTCTTTGCAAAAGATCGAGAAGGGTATTTTGGTAATTTTACCAAATACCGCTTTGGTGACCTTTTGCCAACTCACGGCGCAAAGATGGTGTAAGGTGAAGCGGATTAGGTCAAGAGATGAAGGCGGCGCTTTAAAAGCGCGTGCGTATGTGTCCCGTTTGTTTTGGGCCTTAACGGAGCCCATTAGGGTTACTCTTCTAGAAGGTCTAAGCCTCCACTATAAATCGAGGAGGAGGTGGCTGCACCCCCTCAACCCTTTCATTGCATTGTAAACCCTAGTTTTGCTTTTGTGCTTAGGGAGAGGATTAGTGGAGGTTAGGGTTCTAGAGAGTTGGATTTGATTTCGTGCTCATGTATTGAGTCTTTGTCCTCCATTGATGGAGTGGCTGTAAACCAATACCATATCAAATCAATCCAAAGAAAGTTCTCTCAAAGATGAGTTCGTTTGCTTTCTTTCTCTCTATTTGATGATTTTGAGTCTTTTTTTGATCCGCGAGTTTTTGGTTGGTTTCTTGCCGTGATCTAACTTTCTGCGACATGTGGGAACCCATCTAGGATCATCTTAATCATCAATCGCCCACGAGCAAGTCTCTAGATCATATTTTGCATTTGGCTCGGTGTTTGAACCTCCTTCGCTCAAACTGAAAAAGATAGGAACTTTGGCATGGATCTCTGAAATCTTTGATTGGAATAGGTTCCTAATATCTTTAGGAAGGTGTGGTTCAAATTTCGTGAAGTTTGACCTTACGGATCAAAAGTTAGGTCGTTTTTTGTTTCGGATTGTCGGGCTGATTTTGCTGATTTTCCTGTTCACTGTCAGGAGCGGTCAGACCGCCCATTCCAGAGGTCAGACCGCTAGGCAAACCGGTCAGACCGCCCCTGTGAGAGGTCAGACCGCCCAACACTTTGAGATTTGAGTTTTTGGTTATTTTTGGGTGTTTTGCTTTGGGGTTAGATTGGATTCAATACTAGTCTTCCGCTGTACTGGTATTTTGATCTTCATAGCTTCCATAGCTATTGGAGTGAAATTTGTGTTGAATCCATCTTTTGTGAAAAAGTGAGCGTGCTCCTATTCACCCCCCCTCTAGTCGCCTTTTCGGTCCAACAGAGGTCTATAGGGAGATAGGAAGCGGGAGAAGTAGGAGCCACTTGATGTCAATCGGACCACGCAAAATGATTGGGCCGTTCGGACCACCAGAGCTAGTGCTAGATCCCAGCCATTGAACTGAATCGGGCGGTCCAAAATGGTTGGGACGTTCGGACCGTCCGAACGCCTCTGCAAATCGGACCGTCCAGCCAAGATCTAAGGGCTCAGAGAGGGTGGGACGTTCGGACCATCCGAACGTCTCACCAGAATTGAACCGTCCAATGCAAATCGGACGATTCACAAGCGATATAGGTGCAAATAGACAAGGAGGAGGTCCTAGAGAACTTGGGGAGGTCCTGAAGGGCACGGGGAAGTCCAATAAAGGTAAAGGGAGGTCCTAGAGGACATGGGGAGGTCCTGAAGGACGTGGGGAGGTCCAAGTGAACAAGGAGGAGGTCGTGAGAAGCGGTAGCACCACAAGGTGCGGGCAGTACTACCGGCTTGGCGCCGAAGAAAACTTCCAAAGAGGGTTTCAGGGATTAAAGCAACGGAGGTAAGTTCAAGTGAACCCGAAAAACTTCAACAGGGTTCGAAAGGAACTCAAATGAATCTGAGAAAGGCATAGGCCTGAGAAGGTTTTAAGCCAGAGAGGACCCAAAGAGGGAGATCCGGACCTAGGGAGGTCTGGTCCAAAGATGGACAAAATCTGGACAGAAGCAGGAAGATCACCAAAACTCCAATAACTCAACAAACCATCAAGGAGTTTTAGTTGAAGTTTGAGTTAGTCAACTTAAATCCATTATAAAATTTCACGTTAAGCTTTGAATTCTCATCAAAACAAAATGGTTCTTTTTATTTTGAAATCTTCAAAAAGGTTCTGAAAATCTGGGTGTTACATGAACAGTGCAGTGTTTGAGTTCAAGGTTTGACTTAGATTTAAAATGTTTCCTCTACTTTGACCAGGCCACTAAAAATAGAAACAAATTTCCTAAAATCCTGAAATAAATCAAGGGTGTTCCTGGGATGACCTAGTTCCTATAAAAATTCTTAAACCTCATTGTTCATGTTACAACTTTCTCAGTTTAAATCCAAACTTGAGATAGGTTATTGGATTGCGTTTGAATTTTCTGAGGGCTAAAACTTTTCCCAAAAATTTGGAAAAAAATATTTTATTTCTTGATAATTATTATAGTATTTGAATAAATTATTTCTAGATGATTAACATCAAGTTTTATCCCTGATCTTGTTTGGAGTTAAGTTTTGAAGTGTAGCTTTAACACTTGTTTAAGATTTTCCTAGTGCAATAATTTATGCAAAAGTTTAAAATCGTGATGCATGCTGATGAGATGCATACTAATTGTCATTTATAAGTTTGGGGATGTGGCAATATATCCGCTATCACGGACGATTTCATCTACAAACTGTCTGTGATAGTTGACTATCACAAACGGTTCTGAGTTAATAACCATCTGTGATAGTATGTATCATAGACGGTTCGAAAACCGTCTTGATGACCTCATGTCATTGCTAACCCATAAATTCAAATGGCTCACTGAATCATCTGTGATGAAATTTTTGAACCGTCTGTGAAGATCTTTTCTGTAGTAGTGCTCTATACTAATTGGAGGCTCTCCTAGAAGCCAACATGTTAATCCTAGGAGGTGAAAAATCTAGAAATTACCATGTTAATAGAAGAAAACGAAAAGAGAGTTAGAAAATCTGACATTAATTGGGACAAAAGAAAAGTCTCATCCGTCTATATAAAGTTCTGTGTTGACTGTCTATACTCCAATTACATATTTAATCAATGCAGCTGAGAGTAATCCGAGGGAAACTCTAAACATGTGAGCCATGGAAGCTAGAAGTTCTAAACAAAATCCTGATCAGAAACTACCAAAATGAAACTGCATCCTTTTACAGATTCAATTGATTATGTCTGAGGGAAACTACAATTTGCAAATCGACACACTTGTGAGCCATTGAAGCCAAGTCTTGAACCAAATCCAAATTAGAAACTGAAAAAACAATATAAAAGTATAGGAAAACTATGGTTCGAAATCTGAAACTGACAACAAAAACTACTGCATCCTCTTAAATATTCAATCAGAGGGTAATACCAACGGATGTAATCAGAGGAAAATTGGAGGAAAACTGACAAATATGTGAACCGTGGGTGGAAACTAACCAAATAGAAAGAGGGAACTGACAAAACAATGCAACAATGGAGGGGAACTATGCTTCCAAAACTGAAACTGACAAGAACACACTGCTGGAGGGAAGCTATGCTGCCCGTAACCCAATTCAAAAAGAATAAACCAAGCTCAATGTATATGAAATACACTTTGTCAGGTAATAACCATCAAAACCTATGTCGAAGGTTGTATTGTATTTCTGTTCTTCCCTTGAATACCAGCTTCTAGGTTTCTCCATATCCATCTAACAGGGCTGTGACAAAGTCCTATTCTCTTGGTTACCAACTCTAAGGTTTGGATAAAAGAAAACCTTCTCTCTACAAATCAAGAAGCAGCAAAATTTTAGCAGGCATGCAGATCTTGACCATTGCATCAAATATTTGTTTTTGCCGTATTCTTCATTACTTTAGTAAACGAAACTGCACCGGCGTGCAATACCATTAGTGATATTAGTCCAGGAAAGGATCTATGGAATATCAATGCAATGGTAATGAGACTTTGGAATGCCATCATCTTTTGTAATGGTGAAATTACCAATCTTGATATGATCCTTTGTGAGCAAGAGATATAATGATTATTTTATTCTAATTACTGTTTTGGGATTACTTTTACTTTCTTGGTAACTATGACATATTTTCTAACTAAGCTCTAGCACTCTTATTTAATCAAGTATAGGTTCATCGGACACGAAGCATCTCCAAGAAGCACAAATCTTATTTTATCAAATCGATCTCCAACAAGGCAATTCAATTTGATAAGAAAAAAATTGCAACAGAGGGGAAATGTTGGACTCTCATAAGTCCATCTTTGAACGTACGCTGTCTAATCAAAACTTGCTTTACCAAACACACTTGGTTCTTACCTTACTAAGACATGAAAAAGTTCAAAATCTCAAACTAATCCAATAACCAAACAAAGCACCTTGTTTATTAGTTCAACTAAATGAGGTGTTGTTCGCTATTTTTCCTCTGGCTTTCCTATGCCCGATGATTGAGCAAATCGAGAACCTCCCAAGTCTCCAAGGATCTGCCACTATGCTGCTGCCGGCGAGATCCCGATCGGTCTTCAATGCGAAGGAGATCAAGGAATCGCAGCCGTTGTCATTGCATTATCGCCGAGGAGCAGAGATGTCTGAGAGGCCTGCAGAGGGGATTGTGATTTGGGGGAACAGAATGAGGAGTATGAGATGTTTTCCTTGGTCATACCGAAACATAAACAATATGTATAGTTAGTCAGTACTGTAATGTAGATAAGTTAAGGGACATGTAACTGTTAGTGTGGTGATTCCGGGATGAGGTAAGGGACTACTGGTGGTTGCATCGGAACAGGCTCTTCATGAAAAGAAATAACTTCGAGCATCTTTTAACGGCCAGCTTGGAACACACGAAGTTTACAAAAAATTCACATGAAACAATTCAATATTTACAGAAATATATTAAGATCCCTGGGTTCCAGATGGACCTAATTTATATTGTCCTTACACCTTTGTTTTTCAAATGTTTTAGATATAGGATATGTATGAGGGTCTATCCCGTGAATCTCACCCCTTCTATACGCTCATGCATTCTCCTCAAAACACTATACAGACAGTCACAATAAATTCTAAAAACAATCGACAATATTGATGCAAAACTAATCTATCAAGCCACAAAATTTCAAATCTAAATTCGATCAAAAAATAAAAATTCTACTAAAGAGCTAATAAAAAACAAAGGGGACAAGAGAAAATCATAAAGCTAAAATTCATGGAATTTTATCATTTTTGTATCTTCTATTATATATTGAGTTTTGACCCTTTTTTTTGGTATGACAATTGATCATCTCATGGCTTTGAAACCATATTTTGTGAATTTTTTTTTAATAATTGGCATGGTATTTTGAAGTGGCATGTACAGAAGCACAAAAGAGGTGTGATGCACCGGATACGCTCTCGATCGACTTTGTAATCTTGGTGCTTGCAGTCCTCCTAACTCTAAAAACAATTAATTTACAGAGGGAAAAAAATCACCAACACAAAACGTGAGCACTAAAAATAACAAGGTCCCCCCAAAAAATAATGAGGTAATAATATATATACGTTCAGATGCTACAATATAGAACAAAACACTATTCATTCTTTAAAAAATTATATAATACAATCTATAATATTTCTAAGATATATTATGGCCTTTTGAAATTAAATAAATGAATAAGTCAATAGTTTTTAAAATTGCTAGCCTGAGGTAGTGCACGGGTTGATGCCTAGTTTACCTAATAAGAAGGGCACACATATGGAGATATTCGATGGGAATTGTTTGATTTTCCTACGTTTACAGCTACAAAACCTAGGGAAAGAATGCTTTCATTCTGGTATCAAACCCTAACCTAGGGAACTTTGCCCATGTGGCAGATAAGCTGACATCTAAAGTGGATTTTAATTTTCCAATTTGTTATTTTCCACCATATGTCAAAGAAATCTGGTGAATCTAGTGATAACAAAAAGCTTTCTCTAGAGTTTTAAAACCCTAATGCTTCCGTGTGATTTTATGAAAATATTTGATGTCCCTAATCATATATAATTGTGTTATTTTCCATTTTGTGGTCATTTATTTGTATTTATCAAATAATTAATAATTGTACAAATCCATGATATGGAAATTATTGACAACATTGCCACCCAAATGACAGAGAATAGATGTTTTATTGGATAAAACATTGTCAAATTGGTTACTAACTTACTATGCAATACTTATCACAGTTTAAAATTTGATACCTGATGCAAACTTTTCTTGATCTATATCATCCTTTCTGCTGCGTCCATGATCCTGCATATGTAAGAAAATTAGCAGTTCAAATCATTAGAATACATAATGTTAGTAGTTAAAAAAAGAAACGGAAACTATACAAATTAGAGAAAGGTAGGAATCAGTGTTTAATATAGATAATTTAATAACCCTCCACATATGAACCAAAGAAACAAAATATCATCTGTCTTTGACCTTCACAAATCAGAATCAGAATATAAATGCGATTGGCAGAAACAAGAAAGGTACAAGGAAGCTGCATACAGCAGAACACCAACTGTAGAATCCTGATTTTGCCATTTCAGACATTCAGTAGAATAGTTATAAATATATATTAACCTGGAACACAAGAAATCAATCCAATCCTCATCAGACAGAAGTAAAAAATTGCAATAGTAGGGAGAGAAGCAATAATTTCAACAAAGAGAAGTCAAATATAAAAATTAAATACTGCGCTAACATCTTTTGTTTGAATTAAACTAGCTAATCCATCTCACTATGCACATAAACGTATTGTTCTATCTAAAGTAAATAAATCAAATTTAACATCCCATTTTCAAACGACGAATAGTATTTACCGTTGTCATTTGGTTTTCAAAACCTTATTTCAAAATTCCTACATTCAAATCTGAATTTGAATTCTCTTTTCAAATTTGAATCTCATTTCAAATTTCTCCCTCCTCCTTTTGGGCTCGGCCCATTTTTTCCCTCCTTGGGCTCAGCCCACTCCCCCATCTCCCTTGGCCGGCCCAGCCCACCTCCTTTTTGGCCTGCACCCTTGGCCCCCCACGCCTGAGCCTTCCCCCTGCCCTTCTTCTCCCTTGGTCAGCACCATTGCGCCGCTCGATCAAGCTCTCTACGTGCGCTGCGCAGTGCACATGCACGCCTGCGTCACCCACCTACCACATCGCCTCGCACACTGCTGGGCCGAAGTTGTCGCCGTGCACGCCTCTGCCTGCTGCTCTGTCGACAAGAAGCCGCCCTCTCGGCAACCTCCGTCAGCACCCTGCGCCACTCACGCGCGGATGCCTATGCCCGCACCTGCTCCCTTGACTCTGGCTCTCCTCCATCGCCTTGTCCTGTCACTGAGCATGCCTCCTCTGCCGCCTCACCTGCCCCTGCCTTCAGGGCCACTACCGCGCACCTGCATCCGCCCCATCCCATCGCTCTGCACTCACCATGCCAACCATCTCGGGACCGTGCGAGCCCAATGGCTCTCTCCCTCCCCCATCCTCCATGGTTGGCTACAAGTAGCCCTAGCCATCTCTCCTTGCTCTTCCCCCAACCCATCTCTACCTCTTTCCCGTGCGCAAAACCGATGAAGCACCCGGGCTCCCCTTGTCTGCCGCCCAGCCGCCCCGCCGCCATTTAGCCACTCTAGTGAGCCCCTCACCGTACCACCACCGTCACCATGTGCCCTTGGCACCAAGGAACTCGTCCCCCACCTCCACTCTCCTCCCCGCCGCCGTGGCCCCTTCTCCCCCGTTGCCGGTCACCGCCGCCCCACCAATTCGGTCACCCCCAAGTTGCCCCGACTCCATCTTTGGCTTCCCCACCTCCAAGCGCCGTCCATGTGCGTGCCCCCTTCACCTCCACACCACCGCGCCGCCGGAACCGCCGTGCGCCTCCAAGGCAGTGCCATTGTCGCCGCTATCACTGCCGCCCTGGTGCCTCTCCGGCGCCGCCACCGCCTCTAGTGGGGTCCCTGTCCTCATGGGGTCCTGTTTCACCGACTTGCCCATCTCCCCGTGCCGCCGCTCGCCGTCGCCGCCACTACTCCCAAGCCTCCTTCTGCTCCCCTCTCTCTTTGACCGAAGGAAATAGAATTGGGAATGGGTTGATTTCGCTCTGGGTCTATGACCATGTGGCCCCGCATGTCAAAGGCACTTGGCGCTCTCTCTCTCTCCCCTTGTCTCCCTTCCAGGTGGGCCCGAGGCACATAGCTGTGCATTGAAACCACCGGTGTACCGTGGCACAGTACTCATGGGCTCGGTTCATGTGCTGTAGCGTGGACTGACGCACTGCACAGTAGGCCCCTCAAGTCGCAGAGACATGTTCTCTCTCCTTTCTCTTTTTCTCAATTTAATTCAAAAGCTCAACTTCAAAAGTTCCGCTCTCCTTCGTAATAGCTCCAAAAATTATGAAATTTGTTTTTAAAATTTTGTAAATTCAAGATCTTTCTAACGGCACTGGTCTTGTTTAATTTGGAGTTCATTTATTATTTCTTGTGCATTTATTTGTTCTCTTTGCTTGTTTTTTTTTTCCGGTGCGTTCGTCCAATAGAGTCCGAAGAAGCGGGAGATCTCCAACTTGATCAAGCTCAAGATTATGAAGACTCTCTTACCTTTAATCCAGGTGAGTTAATACTTTGATCATATTGGTCCTACATTTTATGCAAATTATATTCCTTTGAATTACCAAAATTGCATGCTTTAATTCTTTAAACAAATGTATATTAAATTTTAAGGTAGTTAAATACCAATTTGATAATTAATTAATTATTATACCATCCTTTGATAATTGAATCCATGAATCCTTGTCACCCTAGTAATTATATGATAACTATACTAGCTATAGGTTGTACTTAAGCAACATACTAGTCTTGCTTAAGTATCAGGGCATTAAAATGTCCTAATCATCATCTTTTAACATGAAAGTAGTTTTGGGCAGTCATTATAGGTAAATGACTGAGATAGTTGAGTTAATGTATTTTGTTCCTCGAAAACCCTAATAACTTGCTATTACCGTCTAGGCGGATGGTATGATGACGGGTGCTAATGCAGCCTAAGGAATTTTGATTTGTGGAATGAACCACCCAGATAACCCTAATGACTTAATCTTGTCATGACCTCCCATTTTAAAACATGTGCAATCACAAGTATGCAAAGTGCAACTTGGCTTAGTAAATTTATTGAACCCTGGAAATTATCTCACTGGTGGTCGAGTAAGGTAGTGCAAGTAGTGGATACGATCCAGCTTGAATGGGACACCAAGGAAGGGTGAAGTTGCCAGCTACACTAGTAGTGGTGGTAAACATCCCGCACAACTAATGGGACCCACCGCAAGTGGGGGTACCCATCCTAGGTGAGATGATGGAAGAGACGAGGTAATTTGAAAAGTTACTGTGTGATGGTCGCTCAACTACATGACTAAGGAATCATGTGGGGCAACAAGTATAATTGTCTCTTGTGGGTATAGTGTATAACCTCCGCAGAGTCTAAACTGTTTAAACAGCCGTGTCTACGGTCAAAGGCGAACATGAGAACTTACGAGAGTTAGTTCTATTTCAAAAACCTTTGTGGGTGGTATGAAAATCACGATGGGCTCACCTAGTCCTGAGATTTTATTTTTCCTGAGTTTTTGAACTCAGTGGTGTTAATAAGTGGGGATAGCCTCAATCAAAAGAAGCATAAGGTAGAGGTTTCGACGGAGGGAACCTCTGCTGACATAAATATTGCACAATTACTCTCTTTAATAAAATAAAATTTGGTTAAAATGCTAAGTGATAGGAATATGATAATTGAAAACATTGTTTTAGCAAATAAAAGAACCCAAGCCAACCTTGTTAAAGCTTTGCATGTATATTATTGCATTGTGTGTTGGCTCGCGAGCACGAAAGTTGTGCTCATCCTCGTTGTTTGCCCCCAAAAACCCTCAAAAGCTGGAAATCCTGGAGATTACGATTACTACGAGGATTCAGAAGTTGGAGGCCTAGGAGATGATGTAGAGTAGTTTAGTTCTTTTAGTCTATATCTCACATCAGTCCAGCTAACTCCGCCGGTGCTTGCGTGCATCCTATATTATCTGAGTTTTCGGGTAATATCGGACGCACACGGGCTTCTCCAGTCGCTTGTCTGTGGAGAGATGTGCTCTACCCCCTTTTGCTTCCGTTGTCGCTTCTGCTACTTTTGTAATATAATTTTTGGCCTATCCGGCTCTTATTGTAAAACCTGACCCGATACGGTCTATGTAAACTCTGATATGTTAATTAATGAATGGTTTAGTTACATCGTGTATGGATTGATTCAATAATGTATTATGTGAGTGTTATCTACTAATTCAGGAAATAGTATAGTATTTTCATAGAGGATTTGGATTTGCGAAATCCGGGTCCCACCTCAATGGACTTAAAATCACAAACGGAAAGGTACAACTTACTGTTCTATGTCTCTAATTTTTTGGGCCAGGGTTAATGTCTCATTGTGGACTCTTGGTGTTGGCCAAAAAATATTATCCATTATACTGTTACAGAAAGCATACAAGTGACAAAAGTAAGCTCAGAAGTTACCAAGCAAGAGTGCAAGCAAAAGCATTGCATTGAATTCTGACAAAATTTTCAGATCACTTTCAAACTGAGTAGCATTCTTTTCTGTAAAAGCAGCAGCGTGGCAAAATTTTATGTTAAAGTTGACATGGGATAGAGGAAACATAATACCTAGTCAAAATGTTCAGTTAAATGTCTCCAACAAGAACAATGGGTCAGGAACGAGTGATAGACCTGGAAGTTGCAACCAGAAAATTTTAGTACAAAATTCTATTAACTTGATCAGTAGATTAATTAATGAGAGTGCCAAGTGCTAAACACATCTAAGAATTTCAAACCAAATGACTAAATCTAAACATCGATCCACCTGAATATATTATTTCTTACAGCATATTTTCCCCACAAGCAATGATCTGAATATGAACTGTGATGAGCCTGAAAATTATGTCTCGGTACATTTTTGTTGATAAAGATCTAATGTTATATTACTATCTTCTGCCCTCTTCATTTCTCTTTCTGAAGCTCGTCGAGTATATATTCTGAGACATGTACATGTCCCATTAATTTAGGTAATAACGGAATGGAGGAACCAAACACAAGAGAGTTCTACCAATGCATCGACCAATATATATAAAGTAATTTACTTGCCATATGTGAAGACCAGGAGGTGAGAATTACGTATCTATGCACAAGCTCTCGGTAAAATTGTTCTGAGTGGATGGCATACAAAAAGCAATATCAAACGACTGAAGAGGTTAAAATCTTCAAACTTTGTCCCATCATGCGATCTCTCAGATTTATCAGGCTCCTGTTTTTATAATAGGACGAAGTTATAATTTACTATCAGTTCTCTAAACAAGAAAAACTTCAGCGATGTGAAGCTAATTTCCTTTATTTAATAAAAGAGAAGATCAAATAGAAAAGAAGCCAGTATTCCGTACTAGCTAGTACAAGGTGCAGAACACTAGTAGAGTTGATACATCAAACTTTTTCCACATTGGAAACCTTAAACTTTGCAAATGAACTACATAGAAATTTTTATGCTAATACATACAGATAGATGCAAATCTAAACTTTCAGCTTGTGCTCTTCTCGTCACCTCCAATCCCATGGTACAGGCAGCACCTTCTTTCCTTTGCGGTCATCACTAGAGCAACCGGAGTTATCAGCAGTTGTTCTTGAACCCATCCAGGTTGCCAGATCCATCTTGGGCAGAATCACTGGAATAAGAACTGTGTAAGGAGTAAGGACGTGTGATTTCAAGGTGGCCGGTTGGGGAAGTGCCAATAAGGGTTTGCCGATCAAACGCCAAAGTAATTAATGTTCTAGCCCTGGTTTTGGGCGATTAAACAGGAGGAATGGCGACCTTGCTATTTGTGTAAGATAGGGTTTTACCTTGCTGGTGGTTGAGGCGGCACGGCATGGTTGGCAGATCTGGGAGCTTCGTCAGCTAGACGTGGTTGTCGATTGTTGCATATCATAGCATAGGTGTGGTTTGGATTGTACTTGATGTGCCTCACACTCCCCTTGGCCATGCCAGCCCGGCCGGATATGTCGCTTGCAATGGCCGGCCATGCCTTGCTGGGTGTTGGTCTGCCTAGTGCATTCTACACATATGTAAATGGGGTCCAGCAGTTCACTATTCCGCAGATCCGATATGATTTGGGGCAAAAAAGGATGCAAGAGAGTCAGGTGGCGGATGGATCGTGGATGCCTCCCAAGCATTGTCCTCCATGGAAGACAAGGTTGCTAGCTAATCAATAGGAAGGAAGGATAGGGGAGTAGTAATCGTAATTGCTCTCTGGCCCGGTGTGCCTGCCTCGATAGGACGGGGGGCTTCTTATAGGAGGGGATCAACGGTAGGAGGGTATAGCGAATTAATGACGAATGAAGAGGTTTGTATCCTTATCTTGCGTGTTTGAATTAAAATCAGATTTCTGAGATTCGCTGAAGACACATTTCAATGGATACAATAAAATTTGTAATTAATTACGGATATCGCACCTGAATCCATAAAAAGACGCTAATAAATGCAAAAGATCAATCGATTGAACCTGGTCTTGAACTATAATGGGAACATTTAAAATGCAAAATAATGTTGAAGATTGCAAACAATCTTCTGACGTAAGTGAATTTGACCACGATGAGATCACCCTATAGGAGCCCGGATTCGATTTAGCTACAACTAGGTTATAATTCCTTGTAGCCCAGCCCTGATTCTGGTCAAGATAGATGCTCATCTCGCGTGGCTTCTTTAGCGCTTGATCCAATTCTTGTTGTCTTGCGAACACACGGACCCAAACCTCACTTGTCAGTGAGATAGCTAGTGTCAAAAACAAGAGCAGAGCCCCGCTTAGTGGCTGTTTGGATCTCAGGAATAAAAAATGGGTTTTAAGAAAACTAGTTTTAGGAGAATTTTTAGCAAAACTGATTTTAAGTTGTTATTCTGTTAGGATGAATTTATGGATTACTTTGTTTGGATCAGAAAAATTAAAAAAAGTTTTCATCATATTAGTGTTTGGCTAAAAGATATAATTCAAAATGAATTAACTGTAGATCAATGAATTTTAACTCTCTACGCTACTGCTCTCTTCGCCTGAGCTCTATCTTACTTTCCCCCCTTCGCCTGCTCTATGCACTCGTTGTGAGTTCATCGCCCTGCTCGCGCCGTCCGACCGAGGGGCCGCGCCGCCCCCGCGCTTCTCCGAGCTCAAGCGTGGGGAGCAGAGAGGAGGCCCCCGCCATAGAGGAGAGCCCGCTTCCCCCGTTCGTCCCTACCTCAGGCGTCGACCTCGACCTCGACTTTCTCCCCGTGTTGCCCGCCGCGGTAGGCGCCTCCTCCTCCGCGAGCTCGGCGCCGGGTTCTCGAGAGAGCTCAAGCTCCTGGTCTGCAGCCGTCCCTCTACATCGTCGGGCACAGGGTGGCCTGCTTGCATGCTCGTCCCGGGGGAAGGCGCCGCGTTCCGCGTCATCGTCGTGCTCTTTGGCGCCGCCCCGTAGGCCATCGCGGGAGGCACTGGATCCGGCCTCAACATCTTCGGCGACATCCGGACCACCTCCTCCTCGTCCTCATGTACGAGGTGAGCCCGATTTCGTCACCCCCATATCAATATATATTGCTGAAGTCAAGAATTTGGATTAGTTTATTATTTCAATGATCCTGAGTTGTGATATATCATATATATGTAGTTCACAAAGTGACTCTTGAGTAATGAGATGAAAATGTTAAATTCCTTGCTAATATATCTTTGATGATGCATGCTTAGGTTATAAATCATCAACCATTTGATAACAAAGCGAGATGTTTTCGGTTGTGCTATTGTGTTTTGGCTTGTTATTTTGTCATTTCGGTGTTTCGGATCCCATATGATCTTTGTCGGTTTCAAATTTGAAACTGACACTAGCTAGAGCTTGCCCACAATAAAAATACAGAGTAGATGTCCAAATAAATATCAGTAATAGACCACTGACAAATGGCAAATATTGTAATCCAGAACAAAAGTCTGTAAAGATTAAATGATAATCATCATTTGTAGTCCTCCAAACAAAATCAAAGCACATAATATAATGATTAATCATCTTGGCTTAGTTGACTTGTACGCTGTTGATGATTATTCCACAACTGTTGAGCAATGCTTGCTCGAATTTGCTCACCGGCAGCTCGTTCATCATCTCGTATATTTGTTTGACTTCTTACTTGTTGATCACCACAGTCACCATCTGCTTGTGATCCCTCATGCTCATAAAGCCCAAACAACTCATCATTTCGTGCAACCTTCCTTGTGAAGTTATGGATTATGCAACAGGCCATAACGATTTTTACTTGAGTCTCGAATGGATAAGGAATCCCACCTTTTACTTTTAAAATTAGGAAACGAGCTTTCCAAACACCAAAAGTGCGTTCAACCGCATTCCGTAGCTGTGCATGACAATGATTATATAAATCTTTCTGACCAGAATATCGCCGATTGCTTCCTCGAAAAGAACCAATATGATAGTGATCCCCACGATACGGTGCAATAAATTTTGGAGTATTGGCGTAGCCGGAATCAACTAGATAATATTTACCTACAAAAATTAATATTTATGACCTGAACAATATCTCCATAAATAACAGGTAACTGCAATAGTTCACTCGTTTTGTCCTTGTACCTTCTGGGACAGAGAAACCTCCATTTGTAATAGCCCATCTAAGAACTGCTTGATCCGATGCAGACCCTTCCCATCCGGCAGCAACATATGTAAATGTCATGTCAAATGAAACTGCTGCCATTACATTTTGAGAGGGAAAACCATGTCTATTTCTGAAAGGAGTTTGTTCTTCAGGCTTGATTTTTGCCTCAATATGCGTCCCATCAATTGCTCCAATACAATTCTGCAGGCAAATTTTGGTTAAGTAGAATGTAAAATGGACAAAGCAATCGACCTAGAACATTTACCTTGAAATATGGGTAGAACCTTGGATCGCCCCTAATTTTCAGTGGAACCTCATTGGGTGGGTCTGTTATGTAAACATCATACAAACTATTAATTGCATCTAAAACTTTATTGAAGTGTCGACTAATTATCTCTCCTAAATGTTGATATCTATCCTGCATAACACGATTCCCAACACTGTGACCAATTGTATGCAAGAACATCACTAGTTGCTCATCCACTGCCATCCGTAGTGTATCCTTAAGTAAATTTTTCTCACACAATTCATTACGTAACAAGTAGTACGTGTGCTTATCAACACGAAGTTGATCAAAAAATCTGATTGGATGCCCTTCCAACAATTCTCTTGTTCGCTGAGGACCAGTTAACTCAGAAGTGTTACGACAGGTTTTGAATACTCTTGTGAAAAACATGTCACGAAACAATGACACTGCAGAAATATTGGTAATAAGCATTTGCTCAGAATCAGAAAATTCATCATCTGACATTTCCTGCACAATTTAAAACAAATAAACAAATGACTGTAGGAAACAAGTATATTTTGATGTGACCAAAGTGAAATAATCAGTAATGAAAGTAGCTTCAAACGTTTTACGACAAACTGAAAATAACTGAATGGAAACTATTTTCGTAAGTTATACAATGCCAAAGATAACTAAAATCAATAACTAAGCAGCTAAAGATCGAGTATCCATTCAGTCTGCATCTCGTCATCCATCTCAATGAAAATCGCCCTTTGATCGGCATCTGAGAATGCTTTTGCAGCTTTTAGTTTTTTTCTTTGACTCAAGATCCTTCATACTATGTAACATCTTCATACATGCTTTCACCGAATAAGCTTCATTTTGTTGTGCTATATTTTTCTTCATTTCAACCATGCTCATTGATGCCTACGCAAGACGATCCATTGCAAGTACGGCATCATCAGCTGTGCGCTTTTGCCCTTTAGGATTATCGAGGGCTCCACCTCCATTAGCATCAACGCACTTCATCTTTTTCTCTCCTAATTTTAGGGGTTTTTCATTTCTCTGGGGATGAACAACAGGGCTAACATGTTTTTCAGGTGAATCAATGTCGTATACTTCAACATCCTCATTCAGATTAATTAGCTTAGATTTACTTGTAGCCACTGCACCCTTTCCTTTGCTAGATATAGCATTAATTCCAGATGCTGTTGAACTAGCACATATCTCTTGAAGATCTATCCAACTAGGCCACACTTTTTCGTGATATTCTTGAATTGAGCTATCTCTCTGCAATTAGTAAATGTATTGGTTAAAAATGTGCATTATTTCCAAATCTTATGCAACTACAAGAATATATTATTATTAAGATTCGGATATACCGTAATAAGATCCTCCCAATGTTCGTTAGAAGCTTTGATCATTTTGTCATCGTCATCCCAACCAAACCCTGTGTGTGCTAGAAGTTTGCTCATGGTAGCGTAGCAACTCCGGAAGTACTTATGACGATTTTTCAATTGTTGTAATTCAAGCTTGTCAACTCTTGAATCATTGAACCTATCTAATATTTCACGCCATGCTTTCTTTGTGTAGCCTGTTCCTTCCTTCCCACCATTTAAGGTTTGATCTTTTAGTATATTGAGGAGGAGTTTGTCCTCAGAAGATTTCCATATGTGCCGCTTTATGGATGTTTTTTCGGCATTCTCCTTCTTAACTTGTTTTGGTACTTGGTCATCCATATTTCTCTAAAAAAAATAGATATATCAAATTACTTGATGTAGCAGAAGATGGAACCCTTGATTTAAATAAAGCAGATGAAAATCTGGAGTGAAGTGCCTGTAAGTAACACCAACCTATTACCATGCTTTACACGACATTGTTAATTAACATCACTACTTGGAAGTATATGTGTGCTAGTGGTATTCAACTTTGTCCAAGTTCAAGTCCTTGTAGCATCTGTACTAAGAATTAATTAATGCTTGCAGTGCTCAATGCATGACTCAAGCAGTGCAGACTTGGTAGGACACAGAATAAAAGTTTGGTGGCCTTTGGATAAGAAGGAAGTTCTCCAGATGTATTTCAGGTTTCCTTAACTATATACAGTAGGCTATATGAACCCTTCCTAGATAGGGACAATTCTTACAATTTATGGCATATGTACTAAGATGTATTTGTTTCCAGATGTATGCATGCTGCCATAATTCTTAGTACAACACTGCCAGTTTAGTCTCGAGATGTATTTGTTTGATTCTATACAGATGTATGCAGGCTGTCATGCAAGTAATACACATTGCCATAACTTCACTTGCTGAGATTCCAACCAGATTTATGCACTGAATCAACAAAGCTACTGCATGCATCAGTTCAAAATATGGTAAGTTCCCATGAATGGTGTGTTAATTATTATCAATATGATTTATTTGTTTGATTCTAGACCTTAATATGCATGCTGTCATGCAAGTAATACACATTGCCATAATTTCTTTTCTAGGACGCTGAGTTTCCCACCAGATGTATGCTATGAATCAACAAAGCTACTGCATGCATTGATTCCAACCAATTCGGCATTGAGATGGATGTACAAGTATATTTCTTACCTGGACGCAGATTGAAGTGCAGGATCACGGCTGACTGACGGCGGCGGTAGTTTATCTCTGATCTGTTTGTTGATGCTAATGGCGGTAGTTTATCTCTGATCTGATCTGTGCGTTGATGCAAATAGCGCTGGTAGTTCTGGGAGGTATACGCGCAGCGTCGCCAAATACGACGGCATGTGGATTTGTTGACTGGTGAGGGAATAAAAAACGAGCTGATTTCTTCATGGCGCCGCTAAAAATCTTCTGCGGCGTCTGGTTCTTCCAGCGGCGCCGCTAAAGATCTTCTTTCATGGCGTCTGGTTCTTCCGCAAGCGCCGCCAGAGATCTTCTTTCCGTGTGGTTGTGTAAAACAGGTTTCTAAAAACGACTTGGACTCGTTTTTCCCAAAACTGATATATTGGATTATGAGAAACCGGTTTTGCTAATCTTGAGAGTTAGTTACAAGATCCAAACAGAGTTTTCCTAAAACAATGTTAAAACCGATTTTGCAAAATCCAGTTTTGTTAAAACATGAGATCCAAACAAGCCCTTAGTGATGAAATAAAAATTAAAATGATATTCCATATACATGTTATTGTTGCTTGCAATCAGAATTAATTATTTGCATAAATATTGAAAGATATCCCTAGCTATGCATGTGCAACATATGTGCCATATATGGCTTTGATTTTTTTTTTTGAGTTTATACTCAAACTGAGCTTGGCAAAATCAAAATCCCTGAGAACTCCTACTGTCGAGTCATGCATGGTGCAGCAGGCGGGAACAATAATCCCATATTTCTTCATAAGCGAGAGTGATATCTTGGTGAAGCCAGCAAAATTAGAACACATACGCATGCTCACTTGCCACACTATTGCATGTGCTCATGAATGTTGCGATGATTTCATGTGCGTACGGGCTAGGAGCTGCCGTGTAACATCTCAAATATGGTGTTTATATTCTAAATGTATAAAAATGTGAACTTTTTAAAAGTTTTGATGTAGTCATTTAATTTATCGGGATTTTCATTCGAGGTTTGGTTGATTTTAAAACCCAAACATCAATTCTTGGAAACATAAACCTAATGGATAAATAAATCAAATTGAAATAAAAGATAATAATTAAAAATCCAAACTTAGCATAATTATACTGAATATAAAAATAGGAAATTAATTCAAGCATGTTTTGAAAATTCTCCTCAAATCAAATAATAAAAGAAAATGCAAACAGAAGCTTGACATAATCGATTGAACTCGGTCTTGAACTATAATGGGAACATTTAAAATGCAAAATAATGTTGGAGATTCCAAACAATCTTCCGACGTCACTACCGAAGCGAAGATTCTCGACGGTTAAAACCGTCGAAAAATAAAAACCGTCAGTTTTAATTTCTGACGGTTACCGTCAGCAAAACCTCTCACCCTAGGTGGTAAGGAAAATTATTTTGGTTGATTACCCGTCAGGGAAATTAAACCTGACGGTGTTACCCGTCAGTAAAAACGTGAATTTTCCTGAGGGGCCAAACCGTGAGGAAAATTGATTTCCCTGACGGTTATGTCACCCGTCAAGAAAATTCGCTATTTTACTGACCGTTCTGGTGACCCGTCAAGAAAATGTTTTACCCTGACGGTTTGCGCCCGTCAAGAAAATCAGAAATTTTACTGACCGTTCGTGCAATACCGTCAAGAAAATGTTTTTAACTGACGGTTTGCGCCCGTCAAGAAAATCAGAAATTTTACTGACTGTTCGTGCAATACCGTCAAGAAAATGTTTTTAACTGACGGTTTGCGCCCGTCAAGAAAATTAATTCCAGAATGCCAAAAAATATATCCGACAGTTTTACCGTCAAGAAATTGTTTTAAGCGTAAAAGCAAGATTTACAACCGCTTGGCAAATGAGATAGAAAATAGCAGGTAATAAATGGATATCCGAATCATATAATCAAATCACAACACCATCTAATCAAACATTATAATTAATGAACAAACATTCATGTTCACTAGCACATGCATACCAACATTCATAAACTACACCTCCAAATTGGTTCATCCGTCCAAAAGACATCTAAAGTGAAGTACCATATACAAAAGTCACAAAGTCCACATTTCCATTACATTCAAGTTCAACTAGTCAAGAACTACAAGAGATCGTTGAAAGTCACGGAATAGCAAAGATGGTTGGTGTCGCCATCAATGTCGCCATTGTTGTTGTCCTCGCTGCTCACATCAGCGTTACCATCGACAAAGACCGTCATCCGGTTGTGAGCCGCATGGGAGGATCCAGTCCCAGTCCCTTGCTGCAAGTTGAAAACATTATGTCAACTTGAGTAGTGAGTTGAGTATGAAATCAACTAACAGCCCGCTAATTGGTGTCCTTGTTCCTCTGTAAACTACTAGTACCATCACCTAAAAATGGAGTGCTTGTTCTGAAATATTTTGAAGCATCAATCTCAAAAGCACCAGTAAACCTTTACTCAAGAATATGTAAGCTTAAAATAGTCAGCTTAAGAACATGTGACACTTGGCATATACTCAAGATTAGTTTAGCCTCGTAAACAACTCACAAGTATGGGTGTACTAACTAGTACAAAAATCATTTGCCACCTTACCATCAACTATAAGTAAATGCGATTCAAAGTTATGCCCATGTTTAGAACATTCAACATGAATCCACTCGCCTCCTTCAGATCGCTTGTTGACATCGACACACCAAAAATATTAGTTATCTAGTACAAATGGTCCTCCATATGACAAAGGTGACAGATGAAAAGTACCACTTGAAGTCGAACTATGCAACAAGGCAAAATAATAGTTCGTAGGGAATTTTGTTTGTACACAACGCAATAATTGTAGGTATTAAACGATATTACCTGTGCTTGTGTAGGTGTTCCACGGCGTAGCATCTCTTCTGGTGGTTGTTCGCCTATCTTCTCAAAAAGCATCTACAGTTGAAAAGTACCATTTGAAGTTGAACTATACAATCTGTACTAACCATACAATGCAAAGACATATATGTACAATCTGTACTAACATGGCATTTGGACATTTATAAACCGTAAGGGAATACCCGTTTTCTGGTAGTGGGAGTAGTAAAATTAATTTATTCCACAAGGCACCCATGTATGTGTAGATTAAAGGATTTTTTTCAGCATGTTTCTGAAAATGACAGCATAAATTAACTTCCTGGATATTGTATATATTGGGGCGCAATGACATAGGAAAAAAAACAAACATAAAATAGCGTAATGAAAGAGATAGGGAAAGAGCATATATGGCGAAGGAGAACACGATTCTCGCTAATGACTATTGCTAAGAAGATAAAAAATTATTCACTATTTCCATTTCGACAATAGAGCAAATACATGCAAGACATACAAAAATCATAAACAGAGAATAATGAGATAGTCCTTCATGTCATGATTCAAAAATTTCTCTCAATCAATGGCAAGAACATTCTAGGACACAAGTTATTGAAATAAAGGCTCATTCTAGGACACAATCGATTTGCAAGATATTTAGCCCCAACTCCGACTTAAACTTATGAGCAAAGTAATATTCACTTTGATAAGTAAACTGGAAAAAATATATCACAAAGATGACAACAAAGTTCACAGTGGCAATGCCCATTTCAGATTGAAGAACTACTATCAGATCCAAGCATCATTCTCAGAGACCAAGAAATATCCCTTCTAAAATTTCAGAAAATATTAGTAGATCTAGCAGTCAAGAACTAGCCCAGGATGCATGCAGGAGTACAGTCTGCATGACATAGCATCAAGATAACAAGTAGGAACAGATTTCCTTTAATTATATAAGTAAAAAAGAATTGAAGCTAGTCAACAATACTGGGGGACTAAAATCAGGAAATGTAGTTGTGTCTTCACTTTTCAAAAGCATCTTGAAGTGTTGCTCTTGCATGCCCATGCTAGCTATGCTAGCTGCAATCGATTCAATACCGGGGAATTTAATGTTATTCTAGAGTGCAAACTCCCATTTTGAAGACATTGGCGTCTCCATCCATATTATCATTTTTTAGAACAAGATACTTATCAGATACTATGGCAGCACTGACAAATAGCATATGTCTTTCCTATAATCCTCACAAAGTTCAAGGTAATCTAAATAAACAAAAGGCTAGCTTGTTAAAATAATTGTTTGATCTTGTACAGTCTCTAATACACTGTTCTAATTACAATAACACTGATGAATCAATGCAACATAAACAGATCATGAATAATACATTACATTGATTTATGAAACATCCAGCCCATATAGCACAACATATTCAAGGAACACAGTAACTGTTACTTTCAGAAAGAAGCAACCAAAAACGAAGAAATTAGAAATGTAGAAATCTGCTCCAAAACAATACTAAACTAATATGTATCATGATTAATGAACCAGTCTTGCATCATGACGACACTAAGCATTAGGATCATCATACTACGTTAGTATGTTATCCTATTATTATTTACATTCAAGCATGCAACATCTTATGGATGAATAATTTGATACTTTTTATGAACAAAATTTACAAAACAAGACGAAAAAAAAATCAACGGGTATATGCGGATAAAATGAGAACCTCTATACATACAAACTTTCATGTACTCATGAATACTACATTATGGTTGAATGGTGTATATCAAGGGTAGTTGGTGTAGATTCATCGGTAGGGTTGAGCGCGGAGTGTTACCAAAGGCTGAGATCATTTTATTGTACACATGTACTACAAACGCTGTTGCGTGTAAAGCATTTTCTGTCTTTTTTCTATGCGAGCAATCACGATATCTAACAACTCCTTCACCTGATTTCTTTCCCTTGTTCGAAGGACCAAAGCTAATTGTTATGCTTGTGTTCATGAGATATCCGTATTCAACAACTACAACACCGGGAGGGGAAGGATCACCGATTACTTAAATCAGTCCTTGCCTCCTTGTATAAAGCATGACGGTTTACAAGTTATGAAGCAAGCTGAGTACCAAAGAGCTTATATAAGAGTAGTATATAAGGCGACTTATACGCATTTTGCAATGACAAAATTTGAATGCAAAAGGGTATATGATAGGATCCATGATTGGACCACACAATGGTCATACACACCCACTATTAAACTACTGCATCATTGGTCTGCATATTTTACATGGGACACTGATAATTATCTTAACACCCAAAATTATATACACTCTAGGTGTTTTCACCATAACCTTATCAATAACGGGCATGCCTATGTGAAATTACATGACCTTCAACTCGTTGCAAGGCCCTCACAATCTGCTTAATATCCATATTCTTCACTTAAGACCGAGAGAGAATAATAGTGTTCAAAGCAAGGGAGTGGCTTGGTTGTCGCATGTGTGCACCATTTACTATTTGGCAACAGTGACTAACTTCACAAAATAAAGCAAACAGCAAAATGTAAACCATCAACCAATGCAGCGAACACATTACACATTACAACAATCCACATGCATGTGTTGATCCACCACTCCACTTATAATCAAAGGGAATCATTTCGCAACCAACCAAATCAAAGAACATTACAATAACAAGTGTTCAAGTATCCAAATGAATGCACGACAATATAGAAAGAAAATCCATACCCCAGGGAACTCCTTGTTGCGGATGTGCAGATGTGGGTACGCCTGCAATAGCACAAACAAAGGAGAAAGACCATACATCAGATTCAGTCCATAGCTAAGAATTCTTGCGATTCAGGTCTCCCCGCCATCGCCACACATCTTTCCAGGTAGAAGCATAGACTTGGAAACTATTTCTAACTTTGCTTTTCTGTGTAAACGTTAATTTAGCTGAAGCATAAAGTTCAGGAGAATCTGAAAACAATAAGCATATTAAAGCATTGATACAATGTCACCTGCATTCTAACTACACCATTAATTGCTTGGCTTGTCAGATTGCTCTATATATCTGGAATTCTGGATGCTATGACTATGATAAAAGAGACTTCATGTCTGAAATAGCAGGTTCCATCTACTTCTATACATGCACTTATATTTGTAATTTGGTTAATTCTCTCTTGATTAAATTTATGATCAAGTAAGCAGTAACTAGAGTCAGAATTCTTCCTTTTCTTCTGTAAGTTGCCTAGAAACAAGCAAAAGTGTTGCATCTTTTCCTTACACTAATTCTTCCCTACAAGTAGTCGGTACATACACCCAGTACAACATATGAAAGTCACTGTGGACTTCCTGAAGACGCAAAATCCCTGAGGCTAATGTGAATGTTAAAGAAATGATAGGTCTTCCTGTTTAACAATCCAAAATACTGACAAGGTTTCCCATTACCAAGCAGATATTGTTTTGAACCTAGCTCTATTATTAGGAGATGAAGTGTTGGCCCCTATAGCAACGTAAGGAAAATCAGTTGATTTGCATAGAATCCCCTCTGCATGTCATGAGTTGGCCACTATTTCAGTATTTCTTATGTATCATTGATCTGTCTCCACAAGCATGCAACAAATCATTTTCAAGGCAGAGATTAGTGCAGTATTGTTTTCCATGTTTTCTGTTATGATGATGATAGTTGTGATATTATTTAGTAATTATGCATTGTTTCTAACATATGTTATTTATAAAACCCGGTCAGAACTTGTTCCAGAAAGCAAAGAGATCTTTGCTAAGCTTGTGGGATCTCTTTGGAAACATAATAGGACATATAGGGGTATGTGCTCGGCTCAAGGTGAACCGCATGTATCGGATCATGGACGGCTTCTTCGATCTTTGTTCAACAAAGCTAGGAAAGGCTTCTTCAGAGGCTTAATAGTGTGGACTTATCGGGAAGAAGGTCTGCACCAACTCTTAGCACATTCTTCCAGCGCAAAATTTGAGCTATATCCAATCTAAATGTGCGCATGGCATATAGCAATTTATTAGACAAGATTCTATACTATGCCTGCAAACAACGGAGAAAATAAAACGCACTCTCACCGGCGTGCAGAAGTAGTCTCTACATCCCTACAAAGCAGTGTGTTCAACCCAAGGTGGACCACTATCTCCTTTTCAGATTCACTTCATTTAAGGTATAATATTGCATTGTAACATGCAAGTTCAGCCGTGTTAAAGAATCATAATTATTCTACACGAGTTCCAAGAAGGGTGCAAATGATCTTGTTTATTTAAGAGTAGTCAAAATTGATCCGAATTTATGATGCACTAGTACTCGGTGCTACTAAGCTAGTTGCATGAGATTATTTGTAGTATTGAAGTAGAGATTAATTGATGCCGTTACCAAGAATTAATTAGTAGTGTTCTCGCGCTAATGAGGTTGTGTTGTTCTTCACTTAACTAGATTGGAATTCCATCAAGAAACTAACTATAGTCTTGAGTAGTGGCGATCTATCCTTCGGATCTTCCCACCACACCCCGTGGAGCGAGAGATGAGTGAGTGCCTTCAAGATAGAGCCATGCATACGATTATGCTCCTCACTAAAAGTCGTGACAGTTTCAAAGAATTGTATCACTCTTCAGCAAATTTGTGTACATTTAATTTTGTGCCTCAACAATCTAATTAAAGGGAGCAAAACATCTGTACATGTATACAGGGAAAAACATACCATCGAAATCCTTGTCTCAAAGATGAGAAGTCGTGGAAAGGAAAATTTTGAGAATACAAATGTGTGGGTTGCAAGCACCAATGAAACAACAAAGACATGACCAGGGAACAATAATTGTGGCAATTGGTGTGTTATTTGTGCGTGTATGTAATAGATATCCATATCGACACTTTTGTTCAATAAATAGTGTGTGGAAAATTCTTGTTAATGAAAATACCAAGTTGAATAGCATCATCCATTTTACCAAATGTATGAACTCCATTTCAGATCCTTGGGATCATTACTAAGTTGATTTAAGTACAAGTACTAACTCATCGTGGTAACAATCAAGCCTATTAGTATTCATACGAACCTCAGAGAACTGGATCTTTTCTTCAGATAACTAGAGAGGTCACATCATAATTGGATCGGACCAAATCCATAGTGATGACATGAGGCGGATCTCTTTCTTATGAGAATACAGTCCTGAAAGAAATATACCATACATCACATAAAACTAATAAATTAAAATCAGTCTCAATCTTGGCATAGACACTATCTTTCTCTTGAAGGCTAAAAATCAATCTTGAGAGGGTGCTTACCAGGTCTCAATCCCGGGCAAGATTTGGGGATGGTGGCGAGGAAGACCGTTTGTATATGCACCTCGATATGTAAGAGTCTAAGAGAGCCCTCCTGGAACTCCTGAAACCATCACAGTCGCAGATCAGCCCAAACACTACGAGTTACACTGTCTAGTGCGAGTCCACATCCACACACAGAGGCGAAGCCTACTCAAATCAAATGGGCATTCAAGAAACCAGTGGCCGTTCCTTCTCCTGATCCTCCTCGCCGACGGGGTGGAGTCGAGGCGCCGGGGTGGAGCTGGGGCCGCGTGGTGGAGTCGAGGTGGCGGGGTGGAACTAGAGCCGTGTGGCGGAGCTGGGCCGACGGGGTGGAGTCGAGGCGGCGTGGTGGAGTCGGGGCGGCGGGGTGGAGTCGACGCGGGGTGGACTGGGGCGGGGTGGAGTCGAGGCGGCGGGTGGGCGGGTTGGACTGGGGCGGGGTGGACCTAGGGCGCGGGGTGGAGTCGGGCGTGGTGGTGTCGGGGGCGTGGTGGAGTCGGGGCGGCGTGGTGGTGTCGGGGCGGCGGGGTGGAGTCGGGCGGCGCGATGGAGCTGGGGCGGCGGGGAGAGATTTGGGGAAATTGCTCAGTTTTGTGGGAGCCCTCCCTTTTATTTTTTTCAGCTTCCCTCTCTTTTTTTTATCTCTCCAGCAGCATTGTGGTCTTGGAGGATTCTCTCTCCCAAGACTTTGGAGGCTTCCTCTCGTTCTTCATGCCGTCAGAAATTGAATTTTACTGATGGGTTTATCATAACCGTCAGGAAAATAGGAATTTTTCTGAGAGAGTTACTATTCCCGTCACCAAAATGATAAAGACTGACGGTCATTGCGGGCCCGTCAGTATAATTCCGGCCCGTCAGGTTTCATGCGATTCCTGGTAGTGCGTAAGTGAATTTGACCACGATGAGATCACACTATAGGAGCCCGGATTCGATCTAGCTACAGCTAGGTTATAATTCCTTGTAGCCCAGCCCTGATTCTGGTCAAGATTGATGCTCATCTCGCGTGGCTTCTTTATCGCTTGATCCAATTCTTGTTGTCTTGCGAACACAATAGTCGATTCCGTCGTATGTCATCCGATCTAGGATCGCTGGCTGCCACAGTTTTGATTAAATTCAAACAAGGTAAAATTCCATTTTTGTAATTAATATTACGTGAATTTTGTATCCCCGCCGATGGAGTTCTCTCTTGGCTAGCGAACACACGGGCCCAAACCTCACTTGTCAGTGAGCTAGTGTCAAAAACAAGATCAGAGCACCGCTTAGTGATGAAATAAAAATAAAAATGATATTCCATATACATGTTATTGTTTCTTGCAATCAGAATTAATTATTTTGCATAAATAGTGAAAGATATCCTTAGCTATGCATGTGCAACATAAGTGCGATATATGTGGCTTTGATTTTTTTTTTTTTTGAGTTTATACTCAAATTGAGCTTGGCAAAATCAAAATCCCTGAGAACTCCAAATGTTCAGTCATGCATATTATGGGAGGTGGGAACACTAATCCCACATTTCTCCATAAGCGAGAGAGTGATCTTGGTGAGACCAGCAAAATAAGAACACGACGCGTGCGCGTGCTCACTTGCCGCACTATTCCATGTGCTCGTGAATGTTGGGACGATTTCATGTGCGTACGGGCTAGGAGCTGCTGCATCCTTTTGCACCACAGGACCAATGTACACAAAGAACGGAAGAGGATAGGAAAGTGTCAGGACCCAATATTTCATTTCAAACCCTCTATATGTACCGCCAGGGTTTTCGCTACCGGATTTTTTTTCTTACCAGGGGGGGCTGGTAAGGCTGAAAATCGGAAATTTTCGGCCAATTTAAACCGAAATTTTCAAAAAGAAATTGAATTTTTCAGATTTTAAATTTAAAAAAATCAAATTCGAGCAAAATTCAAACAAATTCAATTTTTTGGGACAAAATTCATCCAAACCGCCAATTTCAGGACCAGTTTGTATTTCTACCGGCCCCCACAAGTAAATCTGGTTTTCCCGATTTTCGGTAAAAAATCGGCCAGTAAAAAAATCCATGTGTACCACACTATTTATATGATCAGTCACTAGTGCACACAGTCAATATCATTGTATCACATCCATACATGAATGATTAAATGGAGTACAACATAACATTAAGCTATCATAAATAGGTCGTTATGACCAAGGTTGTTAGAATCGTGATTTTGATTCGGATCGGAGACACTCTGGTAGGATCGTATTTTAGTCGTAGAATCTAAGATTCTACCAAAAAAAATACATTTTCTCAATTTACCAAGTATTCAAAGAGTGATATGAGTGTTTGTTTAGTCATTCGGCAATATTTGTCTATCTTACTCACATGCACAGGTTGGCTTGTTTTTACATATACATGATACGAAAAGGTATAATAAACAACATAAGTCCATTATTTAAAAGTAGCATAAACAACCATAAGTCCACAAGTTAACATAGGACATACAAGTTACTAACGTAGCGAGATAAAAATAAATTGTTTAATAGCAAGTAGCAACAAAACAACCGCTAAATAAGTACAAGTCCTCCAAATTAATGTCGTCGTCCTCATCCTCATTCATTGTTGGTAGTGCAACATTAGAACTCCCAGCGCAGGATGTGGAAGTGCCTTTGGCTGTATTGCTGCCAACTACCTCACTAGTATGATTGTCATGTTCATTGCCTACTTCCTTATAGTCACAGTATGCATCAAGATCTTGATCCAACCCGAGATTAGAACCTCCTATGAGAATCCAAAATAACAGTCAGTAAATCAGTATAAATGTAACATCCAAAATAAGGGTTGTATTTCAAATGTGAACTATTTAAAACTTTTGCTGCATTCCCTTGTCATTTAAATTATTTGGATTGGTATTTAAGATTTTGTTGATTTAAAACCTAAAATACCAATACTTTGAATCATAAACCTAATTGATAAATAAAATGAATGGAAATAAAAACAAAAGCTGATAATTAAATCCAAGCTCAGCATATTGCACTGGATATAAAATGGGAAATAATTTAAGCACATCTTGGAAACTTTCCTCAAAACAAATATCCAAAGTGCATAAAAACAGAAACTCAAAAGATTTTTGGAGAAAAATATGTTACATGGAAAACCCTAGAAAAAATTACATAATGATCTAAATTAGGCCAGTAGCCACCCCTAAAATTTTCATGAATTTTTGAGCTTGGAAACTATGATTACAAAATCCGTAATGCCTTAGCCATTTTCCACAAAAAAAAATCAGAAAAACCCTAATTGCTCACCCCTCCCACTAACCTACAGGCCCAACCCGTAGGCCTTCTCCTCCACGACATCAAGCACACGACGTTGTGCCAGCACACCATGCCGCTCTAGCTCGCCAGCGTGCCACCGGCTCGCCCCCGATTTGGCCAAGCCGCCGCGGTTTCGCGCGTCCTCGCCTTCGGCCGCATCACCCGCGAGCTTTAACTGCTGGTCACGTCTTCAACCGCTCGGCACTGCTCGGCCATTAATCCCCACCCATGTCCGCACGTCATCACAACGTCGCTCGGCTCCCGCTCGCGAGCTCTCCATCCACTGGCTATAAGAGCCAACCAGAAGCTCCCTCTACCTTCTCTTCGCCACCCTAAGCCATTTCTCTCCTCCACTCCCTTTCTCACTGAACAAAAACCGCAAAGGAAGCGAACTCCATTGTTCGGCCGAGACACTGCCACCTCGCCACCAACACTCCCGTGATCTCCTCCCCTCTCCACCTCTGTCACATCGCATTCTAGAGTGTGACAAATGTTTCCCCCATCCTAATTTCCCATTTGCTCCACAACAACCACCGTATTTCATCTCTCCCTCAACTCCGACTGACTGTGCCCTTTTCTTCCCCGACTTAGGTCCGGTGAAACCTAGGCCAATTCCCAGCTCGAGGAGTATCCCGTCGGCACCCCGAAGCTTTACCAAGCCACCCTGAGCTGCATCTCCCTTCGCGGCGAGCTCTCCACATTGGCCACCTCGTCGCCATCGCTGTCCACCATAGCTAGCTCAATCCCAACCATCTTCATTGCTTCAGTATGTCCTTAGTGGTCCATGGAAGCTCGTGCACATGCTAATTTGTTAAGTGCGTCGCCGGTTGCGTTGTTGCCATGTTTGGCCGAACACCACCGCCGCCAAATCCCATCGCGCCACCGTGTCGGACCGCTAGAGCCTTGTCGTCGATGCTAGTAGGTTAGCCTCGTGTGGGTACCCCGGGTTAATTTCATATGACCTATATCCTCCAGGTCATACGAAATGTACTCTGAGTCTCCAAGATCTGAAATTTAATTTAATTCAAGTTAAGTAGAGGACCCGGCTAACAATGAAGTAATCGACCTCCATACCACTTGAAGACATATGTATCAAGTCAATTCTCATCAGCCAAGTCTACACTTAAATGAATCAAAGAGTATTTCAGAAATTCAGATATGTGTCCTGTGTTAGCTCCCAAGATCAATGGCTAACACACGCATATCTGTTATCAACATGGTACACAGTCATACATAAGGCATACACATATATTACAAGACATCCATACTAGGACTTATGTCCATAGTTACACAAACGGCTGACTGGCCAAATTTAAACATCAACTTAAAGTACACAGCAGAAGAAAAAGTATCATAACAAAAAATTCCAGCCAAGTGTGCCCGAACCCATAGGCAACTGAGTGGAGTTAGAAACAGCGCTATTCGTTAGCGTCGCCGAAATCAGCACTAAAGAATTGATCGATAGCGTATTCTTCCTCACCTGAAACAACTGGTCAATCCAATTGAGTACAAAAGGTACTCGCAAGTCTTACATAGAAATAAAATAAGTTATGTGTGCTAGAGACTGTCCAAAAGATATGAGAGTATACATGTTAGTGGCTATCCAAAGGAAGGTTGTATTGTCATAAGTTTTGCATAAAAGCAACAACAAGTTTCATTCCTACACATACTAAGTTGCAAATTCCATTTATCAAACACAATTTGGACCAAAGAAATTAAGTGACATTGATATAGACATAGATCAAACAATACCAAAGTGGCAGCCCACTTCGATAAACTAAAATACAAGACAAACCGGTCATGCCAATACCAAGTGTTACCCATGCCAAATTTTAATTTGAAGTCTGACAATGATGTTTCCCAAATCCAAGTGGTTGTCCGTAACCGTGGACACGGCTATTCGAATAGATTAATCCCAACAAGGGTGTACATCTTTACCCATATGACACGATCAGCCCGTAAGCCTCCGGATAATGACACACTTCCTAAGGTATGCCAGCCGGGGAGACCACAACTTGGTATTTTTCAACATGATGATCTTATTGAGTTGAATCACCCTTGTGAGATGAACCCCCAACGTAGTACAAGCTATATATAGAACTTGCTAAGCGGGCTTGCAAGTTGTGTTGGGAATGTCAATCCAATGAACAGAAATAAAAATAGTGCTCCTTTGCACATTATAAATTGCAATCGAATCCCTACGAACACATGATCAAACACATGATGCTGTCACACCACCTGTGTTCCAATCCAATAAAACCCTCCCCTTACTTAACCAAACAGTGCCATACACCGTGTATGGAAGTACGAATGGTACTTGGATTAATGACGGCACAAAGTTCGGTCCTTAGCGATCCAGACAAGACTATCACATACCCTGTCAGACCCCCGGGCTTGGAATACCTGAAGATCTTATGTGTATTCTGTGCTAGTCCCTAGATCAGTAGCTAGCACCCACACTTTTGCTCAAAGCCACTTTTATTTGCAATATTCATAAGTAATAATTTTGCAACGAAATTTGAAAGATCATTTAAATAGATAACAGGATAGTAAGTAAGTATTTGAATGAATCACCAATAATAATAACTACAACATGCAACCCTCCTTGGCTGCGAGCCACAATTTGTGTTCAGCCACAACATGGCAGTTATCTCAAATAAATCACAAACCATTTCCCATGCTTTTCTCGATAAGACAGTTTTTTCTGAAAATCAAATCTATACCCATTAAGTCGACAATTTAATCATGCTCATGACCGTGAGTACGGCTATTATAATAGATTTACACTCTACAGAGGTGTACAACTTTACCCACATAACATGACTTCTTTAGTTTGTTTGGCATATATCTATGCCACCACTCACTTCCTTAGGTAAGCAGTCTAGAGCACGTGTCGAACTTTTTCGTTTGGCCATTCCGCGTAGCCTTTCGCTCCAGTCTGAATGTGCGCATGCCTCCTTTCTCACTGACTGGTGGACCCGCTTGGATTTTCGCCCTAGTCTGATCGTGCACGCCCGCGAGCCACCTTCGTCCCCATCACGTTGAGCTGCGCCACTGCCATTGACTTTTTGTTGAGCTTTGTATGACAATGGTGTTTCCAACGGAAAGAATTCCGTAGCGATACGGTTTCCAAATCCTTTTATCTCTCCACATCCAAACTAACAAAATCTTATCCCGAAATACTTCCTATCTCCGAGATTCGCTCGTGTTCGTCTCAGACTCTTTTAGGGTTTTACCTAATCTGGCACACCCGAGCCCTATAAATAGGACCCCGAGGATCACCTCAGCGCCCTCATCCCAAAACCCCAAGTCGCCACACCTCAAGAACCCTAGCACTGCCAGAATAGAACTTTTAGGGTTCCGCCGCCACCATTCATTTTCTTCAAATTCAGCCACCGTCGTTGGTGCCTCATCAACGTGGTCTGCGCTGCTAAGTCTGCTGTCACTAGAGCTCCCTCGAGCATCCTTCCCCGTCGCAAGTACCTCACTAGAGCTCAAGTCTGATAACGCCTGAACTTTCTTCTCCGCTTGAAGCTCGTCGCCGGCCATCATCGTTGTCCTCAAGCACATGTAAGCGCACCAACGAGTTCACATTAGCACTCTCTACCTGCTGGTACTACTCACTGTCAGCGAGGAGCTGTCGTTCGCCGGAGACCATTGGGACCTGAGCCTTTATCGTCGTCGAGTCCACGTGGCCATCCACCTCAGTCGCCATCTCAGCATCTGCGCCTGCGTGTCATCCTGTGTGGCACTGTGTCAGTGGTCACATGCGAGTACGCGTCGCAGATCCAAACACCCTAGATTCAAAGCTCGGTGGATCTAGTCCACCATGAGCCATCTCACTGACTTGTGGGTCCCACATGTTAGGTTTTTCTTTTTATTTCTTTCTCAGCCAAAAAGTCCTTGCTGATGTCAACTGATGTCATAATCTAATTTTTCAATAGAAAAGTTATTCGGGTTAATTCCAGAAATTCCATTTTAGGTTTTTCTTTAGATTTAGATCTTCCAAAGGCCATATCTTCTTTATCCGAACTCCGTTTGAGCCCATTCAAATTTCTAAATTCATATAAATTCGAGCTCTATCTTATTAAGATTTTTATTTAATTTTTGGAGTTTGTTTTCTCTGTAATTTATTTATTTTGTTTATTTACTTCGCTTGTGAGTAGACGTTAATTCTTCGGGGAATTTTGAAGAAGAAGGAGTGCCTCAAGACCAAGACTAGTATCAGGATCTATTCCAAGGCAAGTTGTACCTTTTATCATATTGGACCCAGTTTTCAAAATTACTTTGATTCAAATTAATACATTTACTTTAAGTATTTATTTTAATGCTTTTGGGTTTAGTTATTAATCCTATTTGATTATATCCACTGTGTCTATTGTTATGTCATAATCTTTTGTCACCCTAGATTGCTTCATTATTTAGTTGGTGTCATCGTAGCACCAACGTGGGTTGTTTAGATACGAGTAGATTGCTTAGCCATGCCACGAGTCATTATTTCATGTGAGTTGCAAATATGAATATGACTAAGTGAATATAGAACTTTGTGATAAAACTATGTGCGCTGTGTGCTATTACTCGTTGATGGTATGTGTTGCACTTAACCAACAGGATAGGAAAGGATTTAGACAAAGGCAAGTGGTGGATACTTTGTGATATGGTGGAGCTTTATGAATGAGAATGATAATCTTTGTGGCATATTTAGAAATTGGAAGTCTTGCCTTGGTCAATTAAGGACATAACTTTGTGCGCCATTGAACTGAGCCACAACTGTACGACCATATGCCTGGTATGGGACGGGCCTAACTTAGTAAGTTATGGAGTCTCGACATTGACTACTCAGGTTGTAGGTTAGGTTCTCAGTGATGGGTGGAGGTGTGGACTACTAGGTAGATCACAACGCGGGACGGTTCGCCACTCCCCTATCCAATGGTGTGCATCGGACTAACTTTCTTAGTGGGTTAGTACTGGCAGTAAAACACACCGGGAGTGTCAATATTTTAGATGAAGTTTCTGAAAGGTTTTGTTATGATTGGTGCTAGCTACATTGGTTATATCATGTGGGTAAAGTGTACAATCTCTGCAGAGTGTTAAACAATCTATTCGAATAGTTGTGTCCACGGCCATGGACATGCTCAGAGATTTCACACGAGGGTTAGATTTTCATAAAATATTTGGGAAGGGAGCTGTGTGATCTAAGTCATATGGCTGTGTGAATAATTTGATTAGACTTTGTATTCTTTGTGAAAACAATTAATAAATTAATATTGTTTATTTGTTTTGAATCTTGTTTTGATCTATTATTCATATTCATTGCAAATGTTGCATTTCTGCAAAAAGAACCATAGAAGCCATTCCGTTGGAATAAGCCATCGTGTATACATTGCATTCTATGGTATGACTGGCGTGTACGGTTGTGTACTCATGCTTTCTATAATCAATCAACAGAAGTGGAGGAGTCTTCGCTTGCTTTTGAGGACGAGTTCTATGAAGGTGCTGGTCGCTAGGTCTTGATCTCAGTCGGTTTCCTGTGGTGAATCGATGGGTTTCCACTGAAGTTTATTTTATTCCGCTGCTGCTTATTTCCTTATTGCTAGCCCTGTGAGGCTTAATAAATGTAAAACTCGACCATAAGGTCACAACCGTTATTTGCTATTCAAATTACTCGTTTATTCTATTATTTCGTCTTGTGTGGATCAATATTCACCTGTGTTGACACTACGTGTACTAGCGTGATCCTGGACTAGTGCATTATGCACAGAGGGTCCAAAATTGTATTTTTGGGTTCCGACAGGCACCATGTATGCATGAGGACATGCATGCAGCACATGCATGCAGCTGCGAGGTATCGAGTACGATGGCGTCGAGCTGGAGCCAGCATGGTGTGTTGCGCCATAGCTTGGTGACAGCTTGGCACCGGCATTCGGGAGCAAGGTCGGCGTATCCATGTACCATACATGTGGCATGGCAGCCCCGGATGGCGTAGCGTGGGCAGTAGCGGCTCGAGCACGCGGCATCGAGGGAGTGCAGCGACGGAGGACGGTGTGGCGCATGTAGCATCAAGGGCGCGGTGCATGCGATGGCACCGAGATGGTGGAGCAGACAAGAAGCCGAGCGAGACGCAGGACCAGCGATGACTACGGTGGACGCGGACGCGGACGAGAGGCTGAGTGGGATGCAGAATCGACGATGACTACAGCAGACGAGGAGCCGAGAAGACATCAGCCGGTGGTAGTCGCACGCCTAGTGCTACAGTAAAATCCTTAGAGTTAATTGCGTTATCGTGTTATGATATTAGTTGTGCATATTGCATAATAATCATAAGCATGACGTCTTTTTGTACAAGTTCATCTCCCACACTTCTCTACTCCCAATCACCACCAAAAACACAAAATCAATCCATGCATGTTATACCATTGTGTTCATCATCTCATAAGCATTCCATCCATGCAACTAGTTTTCACATGCATGACCAGTTGTGCATTTTGGAGAAGAGGAAGGGGAAGGACACAGGTGCTAGCTAGTAGCCAGCATGTTGCAGCGGCCTAGTGGACGGCGGTGTAGCCTGGCAATGGCTGAGCCGAGGCAAGCACTACTACAGAAATGCTAATACTGGATGCCTGATCACAGTCGACGGTTCATCGAAACTGTCTGTATTAAACACAATCTTAGACGGTTTTTGTTTACCCATCGTCTGTGTTATTCTGTGCGCTAAAAACCGTCTGTGAAGAAGTCATATCACAGACGGTTCATGTTTAAAACCGTCTTTGATATTACCCAATATCACAGACGGTTTTTTGTCAGAACCATCTGTGATACTTCATAGACGGTTTTAAACATGAACCGTCTGTGATATGATCTCTTCAGAGACGGTTTTTGTTGAAAGCCGTCTGTGATAATTAACCCATCACAGACGGTGCAGTGTACATATATAGCTCCCCAACAGAGTCTTCTTAATCTCCATCTCTGGCGCTACGGTAACCGCGGGAGATCTCCAAGCCCGGTGAGTCCATCGCCACTCCGTGCCCGGTTTGAGTATCGCCTCACCTCACTGAGCCCGCTCGTGTGGTCCATTTCAGCTATTGTCGCCGAGGAGGTTGCCGCCGCCGCCTCTGTTCATCGATCAACGATCGAAATCTATCGCTAGTGAAGCCCATGGTGCCGCCATGGGACATCACCATCGGTTCGCCTCATGTGACCTTAGGGCCCCGAGCCACGACTATTAGCAATGCGATGTCACCCTAGGCCCAATTTGAGCTTCAAATCCTACTGTTTTTAATCATTTAGTTAATAAACTAACAAGTCTATGACATGTGGGACCGCCATAGATTTTATAAATAAAATCATGAAATAAAAAATGAGTCACTGACAAGTAGGGCCCACATGTAAGTTAATAAAATCTGGAAAAATGAAAAAATGAAAAAAAGCCACCTTTAGTTCAGAGAAAAATACGCTTTCTCCGTTGGAAAGCGTAATTAAGCCTCAGAAAATATGCTTTCAAAGTCACCTTTTTATTTATTTCTAGGGTTTTCAATACGAACCGTGTGATGGACCGAAGCTGGATGTACGCTGAGAACCGTGTGAGTGAAGAGTACATTAATGGCGTGTGTGCTTTTATAAGAGCTGCCGAGGAGGATATGTTGAATAAGGGGGCAGAATATATGTACTGTCCATGCATTAACTGCGAGAATCTGAAGATGTTTAACAACCGAGCGCAGATCAAAGCACACTTGATTCGAAGGGGTTTCAAAAAGGGTTATACATGTTGGACCAGTCACGGTGAAGAGCATATTATACAGGAAGTCAACGATATGCATATTATACAGGAAGTCAATGATATGCCGCCGAATGATGTTGATTGTGGTTCCAATTCGGATAGGCTGCACGATGACAATCTAGATCATATGCTTCGTGATGCAGAAGGGAACTATGATGAGAGAGAGTATGTTCAATTCCGGGGCTTGATGGAGGACTCGGAGAAACCTTTGTTCCTAGGCTGCAAGCCGGAATACACAAGGTTGTCATCCGTGCTTAAACTGCTGAAATTGAAGGCAAGCAACGGTTGGTCCGACAAGAGTTTCATGGGGCTGTTAGGTCTCTTAGCGGACATGCTTCTAGAGGGAAACGAGTTGCCCAAAACCACCTACAAAGCCAAGAAGGTTCTTTGTCCATTGGGAATGAAATTAGAAAGAATACATGCATGTCCGAACGACTATATCCTCTACCGTAACGAGTATACAAACATGCATGTATGTCTGGTGTGCAACGCATCCCGATACAAGCGTAAGAATCAATCAGATGACGACGAGGGAATCGAGGTGAAGAAAGGACCTCCTGTAATTCCCCGTTTGAAGTGGTTTTTTGCAAACCCAAAGAATGCAAAACTGCTGCATTGGCACTCAGAGGAGCGTAAGAATGACGGAAAGCTAAGACACCCTGTTGATTTCGCCCAGTGGAGAAACATCGATAGGAGGTTTGCAGACTTCAAAAGTCGAACCGAGGAATATAAGGTTTGGATTGAGTACAGATGGAATGAATCCTTTCGGTAACATGAGCGACCAACATAGCACTTGGCCTGTGACGCTCTGTATTTACAACCTTCCTCCTTGGTTGTGTATGAAGCGAAAGTATATTTTATTGTCGATACTTATCCAAGGGCTGAAGCAACCTGGGAATGATATTGATGTGTACCTAGCACCATTGATGGAAGATCTAAAAATATTGTGGATTGAAGGGTGCAAGTATGGGATGCGATAAACGAGAGAACTTCACTTTACGTTCCTTGTTGTTCTCGCACCATAAATGATTATCCCGCCTTGCTAATCTATCGGCCGAGTACAAAGGGCCAAAGCACATACTCACTACTTAGATGATACCGAGAGTGTGTGGCTGAATCACTCGCATAAAACCGTGTACATGCGTCATCGTAGGTTCCTTCGAGGGCTCACCCATACCGCAGATGAAGAAACAATTGACGGAGAGAAAGAGGACATTCGGCTCCAAGGCATTTAAGCGAAAAAGAGGTCTATGATATGGTTAAGGATTTAGATGTTGTGCTCAAAAAGGGATGTAAATCGAGAACCCGTAAGAAGAACATGTGGAAGAAGATATCAATATTTTTTGACTTACCTTATTGGGAGCACCTAGAAGTTCGCCACTGCATCGACGTCATGCACGAGAGAAGAATGTATGTGATGACTTGATTGGTCTCTTCATCAACATTCGTGACAAAACAAATGATGGTGTCAATGCACAGCTTGACTTGGTTGATATGGACATCAGACCTGAGTTAGCACCAACAAAGACCGATAAAGGACGAACGTACCTTCCCCCTGCTTGTTACACTCTGTCCAAGGCCGAGAGAACTGAATCGTGCGCTGCTTGCATGGTGTGAAAGTTCCGTCTGGTTACTCTGCCAATATGAAGAAACTTGTTTCGATGGAAGATTTGAAGTTAATTGGCATGAAGTCTCATGATTGTCATGTGTTGATGACACAAATGCTCCCTGTTGCAATTAGAAGTATTTTGCCGATCAAAGTCTGAGAGACAATCATGAGGCTATGTTATTTCTTTAACACAATTGCTCAGAAGGTCATCGATCCCGAAGGACTAGATGCTCTGTAGGACGAGGTGGTGACGACTCTATGTGATCTTGAGATGTATTTTCCTCCATCGTTTTTCGATATCATGGTCCATCTCATTGTTCATATTGTGAGGGAGATAAAGATGTGCGGGCCCGTGTTACTACGTAGCATGTACCCATTCGAGAGCTTCATGGGAATTATCAAGTCCTATGTACGGAATTGATATCGGCCAGAGGGCAGCATCGTCGAAGGTTATGCAACCGAAGAGGTCATTGAGTTCTGCGTCGATTACATGGCTCAGGTCGAACCGATAGGTGTGCCTCAATCTCGCCATGAGGGGAGGCTCAAGGGTATTGGGACCATCGGAAGGAAAGCAATCACTCCAGATATGGATGCGTATGCTCAAGCCCATTTCATGGTCTTGCAACACATGACTGAAGTATCCCCGTATATCGACCAGCACAAGGACGTGCTTTGGCAATAGAATCTAGTGCGGCCGGATGTTTGGATCACGAGACAACACAACAGACGGTTCAACCAATGGTTGAAGGAGCGACTCGCTAGGAGCTCGTCAAGTGATATCTTGACATGGTTGGCAAAAGGGCCAACATTTACAGCCAGACATGGCAAGGATCGACATAAATGGGTACACATTCTATACATAGGCTCGGGATATAAAGAGCACTAACGTATCAAAGCGGTGTCCGTGATAGATGCATTCAAGACCGATGGGGTGAGGAGCTCCTACTATGGGCAAATAGAGGAGATATGGGAGCTCGACTACGTGCTTTTCAAGATCCCCCTATTTCGGTGTCGATGGGTCCATCTCCCACAGGTGAAGGTCGACAAGTACGGCGTCACTACCGTAGACCTCGAACGTGTCGGATACAAAGACGAACCATTCGTACTAGCTAACCAAGTTGTTCAAGTCTTCTATGTTACCGACTCAGCAAATAAGAAGCGCCACGTAGTTCTTCATGGAAAAAGGAGGATTGTCGGAGTTGAGAATGTAGTGAACGAGGAAGAATACAATCAATTTTATGAGTTGCCTCCTTTCGGAAACGGCATGAGGGTCAAGGAAGAAGAACGTGACGAAACTAGCTATATACGCGTCGATCATCATGAAGGGCTAATTTTGAAAGATTAATTGAACAATGTGTGTATATGTACGTTCTGATGAATGGTTAATTTTAGTTCATTTGAGTTAATTGATTTGTACTGTGAAATGGATGTGATTGTTTCTCAAATGAATGTGAATTGGATGTATATACATGTACTTGTTGTCTTTTCTGCTTGTTTCAGAGGGCATGGCTAGCATTTCCTAAGGCTAGCCAATAAACAGAACTAGATTAACCGATACAAAAAAAATATTACAGACGGTTTGTAGATCAAACCATCTGTGATTATATATCACAGACGGTTCCTTGGTAAAAACCGTCTGTGATACAATATATCACAGACGGTTGTTGATTAGAACCGTCTGTGATACATCACATATCACAGACGGTTCTACTTTGGAACCATCTGTGATACTATGTATCACAGACGGTTCTAATTTAGAACCGTCTGTGATGTCCATCCCAATTTATATTCGGACTCTTGGGTTTGCCCACGCCCGCCACTCAAATGATTAAGTTTCTCAACTCCTCACTCCCTCCTCCCCTGAGCCTATCGCCGCCGTCCTCGACACCACCTCCTCGAGCCCGGCGCGCCTCCCCCCGAGCCTGGCGCGCCTCCTCCCCCAAGCCCGCCTCCTCCCTCCCCCCCAAGCCCCTAAGCGCCTCCCCTTCGACGCCCTGCTGCAGATTACTACTCCTACTCGTCCTTCTCCTCGACGCCCAAAGGTAACCAATGCCGAGTTGTCTTGACCCGACGCCTTTTCCTAACTATTTCTATCAATAATCTGTCATGGTCCCTCATGATAATTGTACTTGTTTTAGGAATTTGTATTTGTTCTAGTCAGTTATTCATATGGTATTTGTTTTGATATCGCTCATCGAATATATTGCAATGTTGTGTGGTGGGCTTGAGATGAATGCTCTGTGATGATAATAGTCTTGTACTGAAATTGTTTTGATAATCGGGTTTGTACTTGAGCTCTAATTGGAATGCTTACTCTACATCTGATAGCAATATCAAAATGTTAAATCTTAGCTTTATGCTGATTTCATTTGTTCACATGATGTTCTATTTCTTGTAAAGATGTCTTCCGCTCATTCTTCATCATCGCCGCCTCATGTGTCTGATGATGTACCATCCTTTGGAATATCCAACCACGGTAGAAGAAGAGGAATATCGAAAAGGCCCGCGGGCCGATTTACCATCACGGAGGTCGATCAGTTTGGGACCCCTATCAATCCTCGCCGAACAGCGTCCGCATTCCGGAGAATGGTCAGAATAGTTGCACGGGAACGGGTCAGCGTCACCTACGATTCGTGGAAGGAGTTGCCCAAACAACTGAAAGCCGCGCTGCTGACGGATATTCTCACATCGTTCAAGATCCCGGAACAACACCTGGACTCCGTGCGACGACACATGTTGCTACAGGCGTGCAAAGCGTGGAAGAACTTCAAGAGCACGCTTGGCAAGAACTACGTGGAGAAGGATCTGGCAAGAACTACGTGGAGAAGGATCTTAGACCCTTCCACAAGTATCCGTTCTTGGAAGAGTCCTGGGCCGAGTTTGTGGTGAAGAAGACGACAAATGAATTTAGGAGTGAAAGTGCGGCGCACACGGCCCTCCAGGCAAAAAACAAGCACCCCCACAGACTCGGCACCGCTGGGTATGCGGGTAAAATCCTGATATGGAGGGATCAGGACCAGCAGGCAAGCTGTTCAAATATCTCCCCGCCATTTCCCGAGATCACTAATGTGCGCTCCCGATAGTGGTTATTTGGGAGGTTACGTACTGGGCCTATGGGGGAAGTCTACTTTCTAAACCCCGCAGACCAGGAAGTGTCCCAGCGCTTGGTAAGATATTGAACTACCTAGTTTATAATTACTCCATAACTTCATAGGAAGTGAAATGACATGTCGGGCTATTGCAGGTACCGCTGAGTGCACAATCTTCCCAAGGCTCATTCCAGGCAGACAGGGAGAAAGATATACTCTCCGCGGCCCTAGGAAACAATGAGCATCCGGGTCGCACGAGAGGCGCTGGTGTTTATGTTACATGGGAAAAATGGTTCCAAGCGGACTCCGAATCGTATCGGAGTAGAAAGAGAGCCAAAGCCAAGCGCGATGCAAAGCTACGAGAGGAGATTCGTGAATCCCTCAGAGATGAGCTCACTGAATCCTTCAGAGATGAGATCAGAGCTGTGACACAACGACAGTTGGAGACCTTTGAGCAAAGGATTAGGGAATTGCAAATCCCAAATCAGTTGGAAGCCCCTGCCCCTATTGTGCTAGCCAGCCCCCCCCAAACTTCCAAGTAGCTGTGCGTCCAACCCTACCCCAATAGGCGACGACAGATTTTCTGTCGATGACATCTAGGTAATAATTATTATCTCTGGAATGCTCGATCCATTGATAGGCTTGTTGGAGTAGCTAATTTTCTATCGTTATGTAGGTGGCTATGAAGTGCAAGCTCCAAGTGAGATATGCCTCTGTTGCCCTAGATGTTGCTTGGGGCCAGGTGTATCCATCCGGTGTCGGGTCTTTGGTGCACGGTGCAACACTTACTCCTGGTTTCGCAAAAATGAATGTGGATGGTGTTTGTGCCAATTTCGGGGCCGTCCCGCTGCATATTCCGCCAAACGACGAGGTCATGACTCTAGAGCAAGCCGTTGGAACATTCATCCAGTGGCCCAAGGGGGACATCTGCCTGGAGCTACCTGCTTCGGTATCAAGTCCACGGGAGCTGACTACACTGAAGCTACCTACACCGACGCAGCAAGGGCCCGGTGCATCAGATGCATCTACGTCTCGTGCTCAGTCGACTCTTGTGAAGTCGACCTATACAAAGCGAGGCAGCAAGGGCAAATCGAAGACGGTCGGCTCCTGTTCTGATATCCCCTTCTTGCCGTTGGCCCAAAAATTCGTGCTAGACGAGCCGTTGGTTGAGAGGTTAGACAGCCCTACCCTAGGACCGGCTTGCACGGCATTACATACATAGTACATGGAACAGTCCAACAAGCCGGCTGAACAACGACGCTCGGGTGTCACCATCAAGTTCAAGGAGGATCATTTTAACTACGAGCATGTAGACTGTGTCTTCACGGTGATTTTTGAGGACTTGTTCTGTCTCTTCAACCTCGACGTCTCAATCATACGATGCTGGACATTGTAAGTGTGTACAATCACGATCAATGTTCGTGTAATACCGATAAATGTTATATATAACTCCTTGCTTTTGTATATAGATAGATGATGTCTGAAGCCGAAAGAAGGAATTCACTGGTAGGTTTCCTTGACCCACACGTGGTCTTCGAGCAAACCATCAAGGCGAATGCAACATTCGTCGAGAATTACGTTATAGATTTTTTCCTGACTTGCCGCAACAAGGAATACATACTTTTGCCCTAGAACCAGGAGTAAGTGTTGCACTACTGGCTATACTTATTGATTTGTACTTTATAAGCAACACGAACTTAGGTTTAATGACCATGCTGACATACCTGTGTAGCTTCCACTGGATTCTAATTGTAATTATACCAAAACGGAAATGGGTAATATACCTAGATTCCCTAAAGAGGTCCACTCACAACTTCATAGTTATTCAGAATTTAATCAACAGGTAAACACATTTCCTCCATAGAAACTATATTGTAGTCTTTCCTTCCTTTGCAATGGCTAAGGCTAACTTCTTGGAGTCACGTAGGGTGTTCGACGTGTTATATGCTAGAGGATGGAATTTCAAGGGAAGGTTGCTGCAACACGATCTAACTTTCCCGGTACTCGCTAGCTAGCTAGCACACTTTAATCCTATATAACACTTCGTAGTAATGCCTCTCGAACTAACCAATTCTATTTTTGCGATGCTACCAAAGAATTGCCAAAGCATAGCGTCTGTGGATACTATGTTTGCCACAACATGGAACTACTCATCGGTTCCGCGATCACCAATGATCCTCAGGTTTGTCAATCTTGCAACAATTATTTCATATATACTTACCAATTTATATAACCACGAATTTAATCTTCTTATCGACAGGTTGCGACCATCGCTGAAACTGCGTTGGAACAGCGCGAGCTCATAAAAGTTCGATCACACCTTGCGTCGTTCCTGAACAGTTAGGTCATAAATCCATATGGGAGTTTCCACAGTGTAGATTGAACTTGATTGGGATAGATTGAACTTAATGGTACATGTGTGTAAATTAATGTACATTAATGGTTAATTTTAGTTAATTGATTTGTGAATTGGATGTGCTTGTTTCTGAAATGAATGCGAATTTGATGTGCTTGCTTCTGAAATGAATGCGAATTTCCTGAGGCTAGCCAATAAAAAGAAATAGATTTAGCAATGCAAAAGAATATCACAGACGGTTTGTAGATGAAACCGTCTGTGATAGTAGAAAAATAACAAACGGTTTCATCTACAAACTGTCTGTGATACTCTACTATCATAGACGGTTTCATCTACAAATCGTCTGTGATTTTCTACTATCGCAGATAGTTTCATCTACAAATCGTCTATGATAGTTGAGTATTACAGACGGTTTTATCTACAAACCGTCTGTGATTTTCTACTATCACAGACGGTTTTGAGTTTATAACCGTCTGTGATATTATGTATTACAGACGGTTCGAAAACCGTCTGTGATGACCTTATGTCATTACTGACCCATAAACTCAGACAGCTCACGAAACAATCTGTGATGGCGTTTTTGAACCATCTGTGAAGGCCTTTTCTGTAGTAGTGAAGGCCAGAGGAGTAGCGACGTGAGGATAGCGACTTGGAGCTATCTAGTGGCACACGGCAGCAGCCCAACACCTGCAGTCCAACGGCGCGAGGCCGAGGTGCTGCACTATAGTGGCGACATCGGCAGCGGCTCGCCGGTGGCCGGTTGACAGGGGGAAGAGAGGAGGAGCGGTTGAGCGGTGGCCAGCGGTTCGGCGCACGACCGTGACTTGGCGGCGAGCTGCGTGGCACATGCATGCGATGGCGACGCATGCAGCTGTGTATGCGGCACCATTGAGTGGCACCAAGCCGGGAGCACATACAGCGCAACCAGCGGCACTTCGGTGGTGGGGCGACACGGCCTTCACTGAGTTGGTGCATTGGCTGGTGGTGGCACAGCCACGGAAGCCCGAGGTGCGGCACGGTGCTGCGGTGCTTGCATACATGCGATGGCCGAAGGCGCGGCCAAGGGCACGGCGGCGACAAGGCGAGGAAAATCGAGGGCAACTGGAGCACAGCAACGGTTTGGCTCGTAGCGACACGGTGACGTTAAGGCCGACACAATGCAATTATGAGGACATGCTGCTGCGAGGTACCGAGTGCGACGATGCTGAGCCGAAGCTGGCATGGCGTGTTGCGCCAAAGCGTGGCGACGGCATGGTGGTGCATGCGGCAGCTTGGCGCCGGCATTCGGGAGCAAGGCCGGCGCATGCATGTACCATGCATGCGGCACGGTAACCCCGGACAGCGCGGTGTGGGTCGGTAGCGGCTCAGGGACACGGCGTCGAGGGAGAGCAGTGATGGAGGATGGCATGGCGTATGCAACGCCGAGGGCGTGGAGCATGCGGTGGCACTGAGATGGCAGAGTGGATGAGAAGCCGAGTGAGACGTGGGACCGGTGATGACTACGGTTGTCACGGACACGGACGAGAGGCCGAGCGGGACGCAGAATCGGCGACGACTATGGTGGATGCGGACACGGAGCTGAGAATACATCATTCGGTCGTAGTCGCATGCCTAGTGCTGTGGTATAATCCTTAGAGTTAATTGTGTTACTGCGTTACAATATGAGTTGTGCATGTTGCATAATAATGATAAGCATGGCGTCTTTTTATACATGTTTAAGTATAAAAATTGTTTGATAGGTTAGACCGGTGTAACTCTCCGGTTATGTCTTAATTGTGCATGCGTGATATGTGATGTTATGTTGGTGGGCGCAAATAATTATATCATTGTAGCGGAATATGTATAGGGTTGATCGGTGGATGCTAGATGAAATATATTATTCGATTAATTGAATCAGATGATTTCTTTAATCATGAGCAAATTGATCGAATGTTTTAAGTGATAGTTATGTGAGTTATATATGCTAGAATTGGGAGAAGGTAGCAATAGATTATTTGATTGCGGACAATTATTTAGAGTGCCATGTAATTAGTAGGTAAGTCATATGTGCTGAGTTGATGGAATTGTGCCTCAATTGGATTAGTAGATCAAATATTATTAATCGATCATAGAGGCACAGATGTAATTGGACTAGTAAATGTTTTCCATTAGAAAATAAATGAAAAAGAAAATAAAATACATAGGTCCCTCCTATCATTGACCGAGGCTAGGTTAGCTTGCGTATAAAAAGTATCTAATGCGATAGAAAATTCAGAGAAAACAAATTACACTGAAAATTCAATTAACTTTAAAAATTCATATGAACTCCAAATGAGAGGAATCCAATTTTGCTGTTCATAAAATTTTATTCTCTGTCTGACCATGTAGTTTTTGTCTCCGCTACTATTCCAAAAAATTTCACGAAAAGAATTAATTCTGAGCTACAGTAACCAAAACCCATTTTTCCAGCATTTTTCCTTCCGACAGATTTTCAGAAGCCTATAACTTTCACGTACGAACTCCTATTGAACTAATTATTTCACCTAAATTCATCTAAAATCATAATCTCACTACTGTGTATATTTCATGCATTTTTGAGAATTTTGAATTTTTTGGCTTTCTCGGTGTTTATTCTTTACCGGAAGTGAACGAAAACGTGCCCGAGAATGAGCAAGTGTACTACCAGCAAGGCAAGCATCATATTGCATCCATATTTATCCTAGATTTTTCCACTTCGATTATATTGAATTGCAATTATACTTGCTTGCATGCTATTTTGATGTATCGATATTTTGTGAGTTTAGCTAGCTATGTCCTAACTCTTGTAGGTTATCCTTGATATATTTCCATCTCTTATACATATATGCTTAAGGTAGATATTATGTGATGGTGTGTCTATTAGTTATCTTAATGCTTAGAGTTGCAAGTCAATAGATACGGTAGTTCGGCTGACGAGGTTAGCCCATCGACCATGGGAAACACTAAACATCTTATTTCTATGTTTCATGTCTAGATCATCGAATCTAGTTGTTGAGTTTGAATTTGTCAAATTAAAGATAATTTGGATCTGGACAAGTAGCTAGTAGTGTGGGTGCCTTTGTGCACGAGACTCGGGTGTCATGGTAGTCTTGTCCAGATCGCTAAGGACCGAACTTTGTACCATCGTTAATCCAAGTAACACTCATACTTCCACACGCGGTGTATGGGCGCCGCTTGGTCAAGTAAGCGTTGAGTCTTAGCGATTTGAACCACTGGTGGTGTGAGGGCATAATGTGTTTGATCATATGCTCGTAGGAATCCAGTGTAATACTATAATGTACAGGTGAGCACTGTTTCTTATGTTGGGGGTTACCCACATACTAACTACCTTACACTGGCATCTCCAATACAACTTGGGAGCCCTCTTAGCATTTTATATAAGCATTTTGTACTAAGTGGGACTCACTCTCATGGGTGGCTCAAATCACTAGGGTCTTCTCGCTGAATAATATCAAGTCTCGATCTCCTCGGTCGGCATATCTTAGGAAGTGTGTCCTTTTCTGGAGGCTTACAGGCTGGTCGGGTCGTGTGGGTAAAGTTATACTCCCCTACAGGGATTAATCTATTCGAATAGCCGTGTCCACGGTTACGGACGACCACTTAGATTCGGGAGACATCATTGTTAGACTCTAAATTAAAATTGACATGGTTACTACTCGGTATCAGCATGAAGGGTGATTCATGCATTTTAGTTTATCAAAGTGGGCTGCCACTTTGGTATTATTTGATCTCTCTCTCTCTCTCTCTCTCTCTCTCTATATATATATATATATATATATATATATATATATATATATATCACTGTCATTCGTATTTCTTTTGCTAAAATTTTGTTTACTAAATGACAATTACAAACTAGTATGTGTAGGAATTGAAAACTTGTGCGTTTTATGCAAAACTAAGCCACTAAGGCCTCTCCTTTGGTCAGCCACTAGCATGTATATTTTTTATTTTGTGTAAGTCTTGCAAGTACATTTTGTACTTAACTAGGTTGTCCACTTTGCTTCAGGTGAGAATGTCGTACGAATCAGTTATAGCTATCGCACCAATTCTGGACGATAACGGCAGATGCAACGACTTTAACTCCAGTTGGTTGCTTGTGGGTTTGGGCATGCCAACCTGGTTATTTCCTTTTATTTCCATGTTTATCCACTGTGATTTATTGGTGTTATGATCATATTTGGCCGGTCGGCCCCCTTATGCAAAATCGGGCCATAAGGTCCTATTTGTTGATGTTGTAATGATAATGCTTCTAATATTTTTGCATATTTGACTATGAATGTGATCAATGTTGTTTGGATATATGCATGTTAGCCACTGATCCTTAGGAGCTAACATGAGACTCATATCCGAGAACTTGAAATCGTTCTCGTTTCTTGTTAAGGATTGTGCCTCCCGGTGTAATCACTTGACTTGAATCGGATTCGATTTTGGGGTCCCACATACGGTACACACATGAGGGTTTCTGGTAATCAAAGCTCGGGGTCTGACAACGTTGGTATCATAGCCATACTAACTATAGGTGAAACCCTAGTTAGAATGGCTATTAGTTTAGCATTTAGTTTTCAAAATGCAACCTATTTTAATTACAAAAATAGTTGTGAAAAATTAGGAGTTCTTACTAATCTTACCTCTCTTAGCATTCTCCTCTCATGTAAGTTGTCCTTTTGCTATCTCTTCTGATCTTCTCTCAAAATAATCCAAGTTTTGGAGGAAGATGTACACTCTTAAAATAGAAGTATTTGGCCACATTTAAATCATTAAAACAGAACCAAAATGTTTTAAAAAGGTCCCTAAAACATTATACAAGAAGGTCTTTCAAAAACCCATTTTAAAACTAGCAAAAATGCCACTTTAAATGGCTCTTTACAAAAAAATTCAGAACCTAGTTATGTACTAAAAATGATGTGATGTATTAATCCTTAACCCCTCCTACCTTCATTTTGTGATGATTTGATTGGGAATTATTGAGGTTTATTCAAACAAGTAGACCAAGGGGTAGTATAATGTTGGGACCTGGATTTACACATCCGAATTCCTCTAGATCTGTATTCTGAACTAGTTCCAGATCAGTAGCTAGCTCACATAGGAAACATCGATGAAATACCATCCATTTATCGATCTAACTTAAAAGATATCAAAATAACAGATAGTAATAACAACTGGACCTTATGGTCAATGCTTACTTAACTTGCCACACAGGGCTAAAGAAAGAAATAAACTCTTGCAGCGGAATGAAAAAACTTGGAAAATCCAATCAACATGCCCAAAGGCAATCGAGTAGAGAACGCATCCTAATTCGTAAAGCCTTCACAAAACTCTTCTCCGTAGAACTCTTGCGCAGTTTGATATTCTTCAATTGAGCAGCAACGTTTAAAGCCGTGAGTATATAAAGTACTTAACAAGTCATGGGGAACAGTATGCAATTAATATTCATGAAAGGCATGAACAAAGGATTAGCTGTATGGTTCTTTTGCAGAAAGTTGTATTGACAGTAAATACGATAAATAGATTGAAATACGTAATTAAAAAGAATAAAAAAATAGACAATTTGCTCTGAAATAACCAGTGAACCTCCCGTTCACTTCCTAACCAAACCACCAAGTGAATATCCCATCCACCACGTGAACATCACATTCACCAGTGAATCTCCTATTCACCAACTGACACATTTTTATAAAAAACTCTACCTCTCGTGTGAAATCCCCAAGCATGTCCATGACCATGGACATGGTTGTTTAAATAGTTTTAACTCTGCAGAAGTTGTACAGCTTTACCCATAAGAGATAAATCAACTTATAATGTCTGATCACACACTTCCGTAGGTATACGACTAAGTAATTATCACAAGGCCTTTACAAAGCTCCTTCCCAACCCAGTTCTGTCGGCTAAGGTTTCAACATTGAATGTTATCACAACTAGACAAGACCCCCCCCCTCTTGTGCCATTATGGATATCCATCCCAGAATTCACGCTTCTAAAAATAGAACTAGAATTGAAACATTGCTAATTAATTAGCCAAAAACAGAACTAGAATTGAAACATTGTTAATTAATTAGCTAGGTCCATCTCATACTGGACATGTGGTTGCACGATATGGCCCAGTTCAAGGGTGCACAAGATTAAGTCCTTGACAAGTTACTCAGGCGAGACAACCCCATCCAAAACAATATGCCTCATGCACCACCTTTACTGTACAATCACTCATCTGAGTGTATATCATTTTGTTCTATCAAACCAATGGCAATCCCTGTCATGGCACACAATTTTATAATAGCGGCATCGTACCACAATCGACACAATAGTGATGTCACACCACAGTTGCCCAATAATGGCATCGCACCACAATTCCATATATCATCTCTACTACTTAAAAATGTGAGTTGGTGGTCATCCGTCCTCCCACCCTCTTCGGTGTCCGTTCGATCAATGATCAACCGACGGCCCGAATCATCTCACGTGGATAGTAGCAAGATTCATTCTCTTTAGAAAATCATATGCGGTTACATGTTACTACTTCCAATAAGGCAATAAATAATAACCACCCCTTTCTACTATTACTGGGCGCATGCAGTTACTTTTCCTCTTTGAAACAGCGCAACCATGGCCATGGGAATGCTACAATGCCTATTCCTACTCGTGTACTCTGATCGGCACGGCGTGCTCAGAATCGCTGGAACATCAAAAGTTGTACGCATGTACTACTGAAAGTGGTACTACCTATTCTTCCTGGTTCCTTGTAGTTTCTTGTTGCTTTGTTTCCTTACTTGATTGATTGATTCTACTATATGAAATTCTTGTCATGAGAAGTTGTGGATATCATGGGGATATGCTCATGATCTTAAGATGATGTGACAATTGGCAATGGCGTTGAAGGTTTCTCGAAATGCTCATTTTCGGCGAAGTGTTAGTTCTGTCAGGTCACTGGCGGTCTGACTGGCCATTTTGATAGTCAGACTGGCCATGCCTTGGGTGGTTTTGCTGTAAGAGAGCTGGCGGTTCGACTGGCCAGGGCGGCGGTCTGACCGGCTACTAATGAGCGGTCAGACCGGCTGATAAAGTAGTTTTGGTTTTTGGAGCTGGGCCAAAAATAGAGGGTGTAGGCAAGAGAGGAGATTCTACTGCACTTGGTCTCATATTTTTTGGTGCTTCCAGGCAAAAGTTCTATTCGTTTGAAATTTCTAGAGGAGTCTCGGTTTTCCAGGGTGGAATTTTGGCTAAGTCCCAGGAGGCGGTCAGACCAGCTTTCAGGCAGCGGTCAGACCAGCCATGGGATGGTCAGACCGGCCTTGAAGTGGCTGTCTGACCGATTGTTTTCTGGTTCGTCGTCCTTCGTGGCGGCAATGTTTGTTCGTTAGGTCCTTCGTGGCGGCAATGTTTGTTCGTTAGGTCAAGTTCATTGATTTCAATGCATATGTGTTGCATGATGCATGTTTTGATAAACGTGGGTCAAGTTGTAAAGAACTTGTTCCTGAAAATGATTTCTTGGTCTATTGCTGTGCAGGTTGCTTGGAGGTCAACGTGTAGGGACGCGGGTAGGCTACGATAGCTACAAACAAAATTTTCTACGATGCAAACTAGGAAGCCAAGCAAGTAGATGATCATAGATCGTTACCACCAGACGCGCAGAGCAGCGGAAGAACTGTTGGAGCAGCCTGGTCCAACGTAGAGCGCGTCGATGTAGTGGTCGTAGTTGATCGTCCAGTGTCCTCACGAGTCGATCGTCTCCTCCAGCAACCTCTGCAGTTCCTCGTGAAGATCGCGGATCGTCCTCAAGCGCAACAATCTTAGTAGCGCCTCTACAATATCCACACGTCTAGGGCAGGAACAACCATACGCTGGTGTGCTAGCACCAAGTCGCACGGCAGAGTTCTTAGGAAGATGGTGGCTAGGGTTTCGGTGGTGTTTTCTCGCGTACCTCCCAACAGCCTCATGCACCTCCTTATATAGTGGTCGTGACGGATCCTATCCGAACACATTTACGAATCGTATTCGTACTGGTTTGTTCCAACCCGTTAAGTGTGTGACCCTGTAGGTTCATGCATAATCGGTTGTGACTCGGAAACCCTTTCCGATCACTAGTCGTAGCGGCTCCTAGCAGAACATAACGATTCCCCAATACACACAAAATATATCGGACGAACCTTAATGCAATATGATCTACGATCAGGTCCTCATCACTTACGACCAGGTCCTACCTCTATACAACTAGTTTGTATGTGGTCACGACTAGTTCGTAACTCCTTACGACCAGGTTATGACCACTCTGTGATTACGTTCGACCAGTCTACGACCAGCTCGTATCTCCATACGACCAGTCTGTAACTGATCGAACTAAGTGACCTACTCGTGTATACTCCTTTTGCCTCACGATGTCTGGTTGAACTCCAGGTGAGATGTTGTGTCATCCATGGACTATTCAATTCTTTCTCGATCGAGTGTCAGATAACTTTACGTGGTCGAACACTTCGACTACTAGTGGCACGGCCATGCACTTTCTTTATCCGATCACAACGAGGGGCTCAGAGACATCTCTCCTGTTATGTTAGGAGGGGCAAATCCCATATCCGACCAGTCATATTCCTCTCCATGTTTCACAGCATACCTGAAAGCTACCTTTATAACTACCCAGTTACGGTGTAGCATTTGGCAACCCCTAAGAGTGCTATTACACATGTAGGAAACTATGCTGATCTCAGGTCTAAGGATTATACATCATCATTGCTTGAGACCAACTAATGACACATAGAATCATAATAATCTCAATAGTGTCTCAAGGTGGGTCTTATCCAACAACATGTTCTCTAACATGTGTCCATATTATTGGTTTGATATCTCCATATCAATGACTCGTGAAACATAGTCATCAACGAATACATATGCTAGTCTGTTCATATGTGTCCTCATATGTTTCCGACCAGAGAACGTATAAGAATAATTATCGCAGAAATATATAGTTTCACAACCAAGTCACATACTTGATAATAAATATTAACAATATTATTCTAGGAACAAGATAACACATTATCCAATGTCATGAACATAATGAAATATAATCATCTCTATGATTGCCTCTAGGGCATATTTCCAACAGTCTCCCACTTGCACTAGAGTCAATCATTTATGTATCTAATACCGATAGCTGTTGTGTGTGCCTCATGCTTTGGCTGCGTGAGAGGCTTTGTCAACGGATCAGCAACATTTAAATCCATATGAACTTTGCATATCTTAACATCTCCTTTATCCACCAATTCGCGAATAAGATGATAACGTCTGAGTATATCTTTGGACTTCTGATGGGATCTAGGCTCCTTAGCTTGAGCAATGGCTCCATTGTTGTCACAATAGAGATCCATTGGGCTCGAGGCACTCGGAACCACACCCAAATCAGCAATGAAATTTCTTATCCAAACACCTTCTTTTGCAGCTTCAGAAGCCGCAATGTACTCGGCCTCCGTCGTGGAATCAAACAAGCTGTCTCTTGCTTGGAACTTTTCGACTCCTTTGCTCCTCCATTCAAAATGAATACAAAACCAGATTAAGTGACGATAATCATCTTTGTCGGTTTGAAAGCTTGCATCGGTGTAACCATTTACAACAAGCTCTTCATCACCGCTATAAACTAGGAACACATCCTTAGTCCTTCTTAAGTACTTAAGAATGTTTTTCACAGCTATCCAGTGACCTTCACCGGGATCAGCTTGGTATCTGCTCGTAACACTTAGAGCATATGAAACATCTGGTCGTGTACATATCATGGCGTACATGATAGATCCAATGGCCGAAGCATATGGAATATTACTCATTTTGCCTCGCTCATCAGTGGTCGTAGGACACTGATTCTTGCTAAGATTAATGCCATGTGCCATGGGCAAGAATCCTCTCTTGGAATCTTGCATGTTGAACCGATTCAACACTTTGTCTATGTACATACTTTGGCTTAATCTAGTTAGCCTTCTTGATCTATCTTTATAGATCTTTATTCCCAAGATATATGTTGCATCTCCTAAATCTTTCATTGAGAAACTATTTCTTAATGAAGTTTTAACAGATTCTAGCATTGGAATGTCATTTCCGACCAGTAGTATGTCATCTACATACAAGATCAGAATAACAAGTGCGCTCCCACTAACCTTCATGTAAACACAAGGTTCTTCTTTGTTCTTGACGAAACCAAACCTTTTGATCTCCTCATTAAAACGTATATTCCAACTCCGAGATGCTTGCTTGAACCCATAAATGGACTTTTGAAGTTTGCATACTTTACTAGCATTCTTTGGATTGACAAAACCTTCAGGCTGTGTCATGTACACATCCTCATCTAGGTTTCCATTAAGGAAAGATGTTTTGACATCCATTTGCCATATCTCATAGTCGAAATATGCAGCAATAGCTAGAATGATTCGAACAGATTTAAGCATCGCTACCGGTGAGAAAGTCTCATCGTAGTCAACTCTTTGAACTTGTCGAAAACCTTTTGCGACTAGTCGAACCTTATGAATGTGAATATTTCCATCCATATCAATCTTTTTCTTATAGATCCATTTGCACTCAATGGTTTAACACCATCAAGTGGATCAACCAGATTCCAAACCTGATTTTCTCTCATGGAGTCTATCTCGGATTTCATGGCTCCAAGCCATTTCTTAGAGTCTGGGTCCATCATCGCTTCCTCATAAGTCTTAGGCTCATCATTATTCAATAATAAAACATCATGCCCATACCTTGTAGGCAATTAACGTGGCCTTTTAGATCAACGTGGGGCTGGTGCCTCATCTACAGGTTCAACAACATTTTGTTCATCCTGTAGAGGTTCAGTAGGAGTTGAAACACTTTTAGATGTTTCCCGAATTTCTTCGAGTTGCACCTTCTTCCCACTGACTCCTTTTGAAAGAAACTCTTTCTCCAAAAAGACACCATTTCGGGCAACAAAAACTTTGCCTTCTTCCTGGTTGTAGAAATAATATCCTTTGGTTTCCCTAGGATATCCTATAAAGAAGCATTTATCTGATTTGGGTGTGAGTTTGTTAGACGTCAAACGTTTAACATAGACATCGCATCCCCAAATCCTTAGAAAAGACAAACTAGGATTTTTCCCAGTCCATATCTCATATGGTGTCTTATCTACTGATTTAAATGGTACCTGATTCAAAATGTAAGTGGCAATTTGTAGAGCATAACCCCAAAAATACAATGGCAGATCTGATTGGCTCATCATTGATCGAACCATGTCCAACAAGGTCCTATTACGCCGCTCGGACACCCCATTCTATTGTGGAGTGCCCGGTGGTGTAAGCTGTGGAACAATTCCACATTGTTTCAAATTGTCGTAGTTACAAGACTAGGCAGTAGAATAAGGGGGGACCCTCCGTGAGCCGAAGGGTCCTCAACAGGAGGGGACCGGTTGCCAATGAACGTATATTGCCAGGTAACCTTTATCTACGAACTTCGAATCGAGAAAAAAACCTGCCTCCCAAGGGGGGCCAGGGTGGCTACTTATAGCCCTCCTAGGAGGCATCTGATTATTCTGAGTTTACCCTTACTGGACCCTATACCGATAGAGGCTGCAGGTACCTTTCCTGCCCCTAGTGCTAGCCTCTAACACGTGGTGGGCAGCCTTAGACTTGGTCTATCCTGTTGGCGTACAGGTCCAGAGGTGCAGCAACTCCTTCGGAGCTCCTGGGTCTTCGAGCCCTCCGTAGCCCTTCGAGGCACTTCGCTGGACCTTCCCGTCGCCGGTGGCTCGGTCTTGGCGGACCCTCGGGTCCCTTCTGAGGGCCGGGACCCCTTTGGGGTCTCGGGATTCCTTTGGAGGTCTCGGGACCCTTCGAGGGCCTCGGGACCCTCGCGCGCCGTGACTGGTAGAAATATTCACCGCGTTTGGCACCCTGGCGACTTGACCATCGGGACGTGCGCGCTTCTTTGTTCGCCAGGTCGTGGGGGCCGTTATGCCGCCCCTACGACAAGCCCCTCGTGGTCGAGGTCTTGCTTCATCATGGCTGAAACCGCGTCTTTTCCCGGAGGGTACAGGTACACCGTCCCCTTCGGCCTAGCGAAGCATTGGCGCTGTGGTCACCGTCGGGTTTCGTGCGCCATAACTGTGCTCGCTCTTCCGTCGCTTCGTGGTGCGTGTTTTTTCGCTGTTACGTGCGTTTTGAGGCGCCGCCTCGCGTTATGGCGGCCGAGCTGGCGCCTATTTCATTGTGATGCCTCGATTTTCGTGCGGCCTAATTGATCGCTGTTTGCCACGTGTCTCGTCTTGGTTGGCGCTAGCCTCCTCGTTTTCTGCGACTCGGCAGGGCCGCCTATAAATAGGTGGCCTTGGGTCCCATGTGCTTCGGTTGCGCCTATTTGACGATTTCTTGTCTTCCACTCGTCCCACGCCCTACGGTTGCCGAGGGGGCTCGTTTATCGCTCAGAAGGTTTGCCTTCACCACTGCCTTTGTTGGCCGGAGCGTTGTAGCTCGGACTCCGCGCGATGACCAAGCGAGCGAAGGATGGAGGTGGCGCGGTGTCGTACACCGACGAACTAGGTCGGTCGCTGGTGACTACTTCGGTTCTGTAAGCCCTGCAGAGCGAGGGGAAGATCGCGAACCTAGACGACGTTCGCGCCCCCGGGTTGGAGGTTGTTCCTGCCCCCGAGGAGGAGGAGACGATCGTCTTCGTGGCTTACCTGGATGCGGGTCTTCGTCTGCCCTGTGTTGATACGCTATACAACGTGCTTCAGCTGTACGGGGTGAACCTGGCCCAGTTGACCCCTAACTCAATCGTCAAGCTTTGGGTCTTCGAGTGGGTGCTGCGTACCGCGGGGGTGACTGGTAGCGAGGCGAGGCTATTCGCGTACCTTCACAACGGGCGGTGCCAGCCCAAGAAGAAGGACACGGGGGAGACCCTGAATTTTGGCAGTGTGAACTTTCAACCGAAGGCGCGCCTCCTTCATTACCTGCCAGCCCCGGCCGCACGGAACAGGTGGGATGCTGACTGGACCCGACGTTGGTTCTATCACAAGTGTTCCGACGAGGCGGGGCTTCGCTCCCCCGGGGGGCCTATCGAGATTATAGCGACGCCCCAGATCGACCTTTCACCCCGGGAGGAGGGTCTGCTGCGCGTGCTACTTAACGCGGCGCAGCGCATGTCGACGCGGGACTTCGTAGAGGAGTTCTGTGCGCTCCGGGTGTGGCCGCTAGCACAAAGCTGGGAGGTTATGCTGGACGAGCCGAAGGATGGGATGCCTGTCCTGAGACTCGGGGAGCGTACAGGTGTGTGCCTCCTTATTTTTTTTGTTGTTGCTTTTCTTTTTGTTGTTGTTCTTTTTATGTGCATCCCCTGCGCAGTTTTGCCTCTTGCAGAGGCTGAGCGTGTTGCGGAGCAGCTCCTTGGACCCTACACGGGGGAGGAGCATTCAAGCGGCTAAGCAGCAGTGCCTGGCGTCGGTTGAACAGCTGCTGCATCAGATCCGAACACCCTTCTACGGGCGACCCGACCCAGACGCCTGGGAAGAAGAAGAGAGCTCGGGGCCCAGAGGAAGTAGAGTGTGTAGGCCCCATTAGTCTTTGTCTTGCGGCTGCGTCTTGCCGCGGCACACCATGATGGTTAAAGCGGAAGCGTTGCATGGTAGTCGGTGGGCCATATCGAAGAGGGTGTCACGGAGCCCGTGTTGCGGGTCAGCGAAGAGCGCCGCAAGCTCGTCCACAGGGTCCCTGGTTCCTCCTCCACCGGCTCGAAATGCGGAGGCGATTGGCAGCTCGTTCGGGATTGCTAGTATGGCCCTTGAGGATGTGTCTTGCGGCACCCCTTCGCATGTTTACGGTCCTGGAACGGAGGATACTATGGTCGAAGCTCGCACCGATCTTCCAGTTGGGCGGGTCGGCCAGGGGGATCGTGGTGTCGGCGACCTCGGTGGCGCGCGCGATCGGGAGGATCCCGGGGATGAGGACGAAGATGTCACGGCCGGCGGCGGTGCCTGCTCCGAACGAGAGGGCGTGGGCGCTGCAGCCTTTGCGGCCGCGGGTGTCGCGAACCTGGGGCCACTCCTGCCTTCCGACTTTCGGGTCAGCCCGGGGGCTGCTGCGGTCTGCGAGGAGGTGTCGAACTTTGTCGCTCCGCCGTGCGTGTCCGAGCTCTTCGTAAAGTGGAGCACGGAGAAGATGTTCCGGAGCATGGAGGCAAACGCGATGAAGGTAGGCTTCGATACACGTCCTCCTTGTTATGGGCGAATTGCTGACATGCTTCTTGGCAGACTATCATTCTATCGCGGTCGCTGGGCGAGACATCGAAACGGCCACTGCTGAAATTGATGAGCAGTCGACACAGAGTTCGCTCGGAGCGAAGAGCTAGCTGCCGCGTGTTTGGTCCTCGCTAAAAAAGCGGAGGAGCTGGAGGCCAAGGTTGCTCAACTAGAGGGCGAGCGTCGTGCCCTCCAGGAGGAGGTTGAGAGTCTGCGCAGCGCCCGCTCCGTGCTTGAGGCGGAGGTTGCGACGGAGCGGTCTGTCACCGCTGCCGCGGCGAAGGCCAGCTGGGAGGCGCTGGACCGCATGGAGGGCGCCATGCGTGAGCTCGGTGCCGTGCCTCCCCTGCGGAGGCATGGCATGGACCAGCTGGCCGCCACCCTCGACCGGCTTCGCCTTTCAGGGGAAGTCTTTCTGCCGGCCGCTCGTGCGTATGGCAATCATTGTGCGAAGACGGCGTGGACGGCCGCGTTTGTTTCCCTGCAGCGCGGTGGTTGCGGTCACGTTGATGCGCTTAGTCTGCCGGGCGCCGTGCGATAGCGTCCGCTGCGAAGGTGGCTTTGGGGCGAGGCGAGTCAGAGGGCGAGCAATGCCCTTGCGAAGGAGTTCTGGGCTTCGTTTGGTCGGGACGCTACCATGGAGTCGCTCCGGGCATCTTTGGCGCAAAAGCGAATCGAAGGGTCTGCGGATGGCGCGGCGAAGTGAGCGAGGGCCGACCGGAGGCAAGGTGTGACCCTCGGCGGCTTCCGGGAAATCATTTTGGGGTTCGGGATTTCCTATTTTTTGCTTTTGTGCTGCTTCGTGTGGCCCAGCTGCGTGGGCCAGTTGTCTGCATGGCTTGTAACCGTTATTTTGTCAATCAATATATACCGAAAAAAGGTTGGGGTTTCTTTGCTGTTGGGTGCTTGCTTCACATTGGCGTTTGCTCTACTCAGGAGGGAATGTTGTTTCGCCGTACTGCCGGGCGGGGTGCGGTTCCTCCGTGGTGGCGTACGAAGTCCTATGCTCCATTGCGTGATTCGAAGGATGAACGACTGCTGGTTTGCAAGTGGCCTTGGAGGATTTGTTACCGCGGTATCGTGTGCCATGGAGCGAAATGGAAGCGGTGGAAGAAGGAAAACCCTGGGGGGTCTATGAAGAGGTTCTTCCGGTTGCGCGAGCGGAAGGCCTTGGAGGCTCGGGATGAAATAGTATCCTTCTTGGTGAATCGTGGCGTGGTGGGTGCGCCTAAGGGGCCGTGTTCTCGGCCTCCTCCTACGATCTCCTCGAGCTCCTCGGAGGAGTCTTCAGGCTATGCTGCGGAGAGGGAGTATGTGCGCCTGATGGCCACGCACCCGTCTGACGAAGAGCTACTCGAGTGGGTGCTGCGGGAGCAACGCGAGCGCGAGGCGAACGACTTTGCTCCCGCGTGCGAGCGATAGGTCATCACCTCGTCGCTCTTGTATGTTGTGTATCTGTACTGATGTATGATGTATGTGTAGGGTGAATGGATCAATACATATGCACTTTTATTTTCTCGCTTCTCGTGTCTTATTATTATTTTTTTTGTTCGAGCCGGCAGTGCCCTGAGGTGCCTTCTCGCCAGCTCGCGCCGTCCATAGTTTTTTAGATAAGGCTCCGAGGAGCCGTAACTATTTTGAGGGAGAGGGAGGCGGAGCCTGCTGAAATCCCCATAATTTTTAGGTAGGGCTCAGGGAGCCTTGTTGGAAATATGCCCTAGAGGCAATCATAGAGATGATTATATTTCATTATGTTCATGACATTGGATAATGTGTTATCTTGTTCCTAGAATAATATTGTTAATATTTATAATCAAGTATGTGACTTGGTTGTGAAACTCTATATTCCTGCGATAATTATTCTTACACGATCCTCGGTCGTAAACATATGAGGACACATATGAATAGACTAGCATATGTATTGGTTGATGACTATGTTTCACGAGTCATAGATATGGGGATATCAAACCGATAATATGGACACATGTTAGAGAACATGATGTTGGATAAGACCCACCTTGAGACACTATTGAGATTGTTATGAATCTATGTGTCATTAGTTGGTCTCAAGCAATGATGATGTATAATCCTTAGACACGAGATCAAGCATGGTTTCCTACATGTGTAAGAGCACTCTTAGGGGTTGCCAAACGCTACAAATGAATCGGGTAGTTATAAAGGTAGCTTTGGGTATGCTCTGAAACATGGAGAGGAATGTATTTGGTCGGATATGGGATTTGCCCTCCTAACATAACAGAGAGATGTCTCTGGGCCCTCGTTGTGATCGGATAAAGAAAGTGTATGGCCATGCCACTAGTAGTCGAAGTGTTAGACCACATAAGGTTATCGATACTCGATCGAGAAAGTATTGAGCAGTCCATGGATGACACAACATCTCACCGGAGTTCAACCGGATATCGTGAGGCAAAGGGAGAATACATGAGTAGGTCACTTAGTTCGACCGACTACCGGTAGTCGTATGGAGATACAAGCAAGTCGAGAGGCGGTCGAACGTAGTCACAGAGTGGTCGTAACACGGTCGTAAGCAATTACGAGTTGGTCGTGATCAAATCTGAATCGGTCAGTATAGAGATAGGACCTGGTCGTAAGTGATGAGGACCTGGTCGTATATCATATTGCATTAAGGTTAGATTCGATATAATTTGTGTGTTTTAGGGAATCGATATGTTACGCTAGGAGCCGCATCGACTCGTGATCGGAAGCGGTTTCGAATCACAACCGAACTACACATGAACCTCTGTGGTCACACACTTAACGGGTTGGAACAAACCAAATGCGAATCTGATTAAAAGCGTATTTGGATAGGATCCGTTCACGAGCACTATATAAGGAGGTGCATGAGGTGTTGGGATAGGCGCGTGAAACACCACCAAAACCCTAGCCGCCATCTCCTTGAGAGCTCCACCGTGCGACTTGGGTGCCGCACACCGACGTTCGGTTGTTCCTTCCTGGGCGTGTGGATACCGTGAGAGGCGCTACTACGATTGTTGCGCTTGAGGGCGATCCGCGATCTTCACAAGGAACCGCGAGCGTTCTTTGGAGGAGACGATCGGCTCGTGAGGACATTGGACGATCGACTCGACCATCGTGATCGACTTCGGCTGGGCGTTGGACGATTGACTCGACCACTTCATCGGCGCTCTTCGTTGGACCGGTCGCTCCAATCCTTCTTCCGCCGCTCTGGCGTCTGTTGGTAACGATCGTGATCATCTACTTGCTTGGCATCTGGTTCGCGTGGTAGAAATTTTTGTTTGTAGCTATCGTAGCCTACCCCGTGACCCAACAGTGGTATCAGAGCCATCCTGCGTAGTTTTTGATCTGGATCGATCTCATATACTTGATATGTGGTAGTAGTAGATTGGATCTATTCTTGGTCGATTTTGGTAACCTAGATCGGTTCATATAGATGAAACGACCTAGACCACAGTCGATAAGATCGTCGGTTTCTCGGTGGTAGTAGATGGGTTTTACGAGGAGGTATGAGCTTTAAGGATCGGATCGTTTGTTGCGCTTGTTCACGACCGGTCGCATAACACTCCTACGGTCGAATTCGCCATCGGAGTTTGCCGCGAGATGTGGTCGTATCAAGGCAATAATCGAGTGGTTCGTAATAGGGTTAATATGATTAATCCGATGATTTCCAAGGCTCGGATCGTGAATAAGATTCATGTTTGGAAAAATTTCGAGCTTTGCGCCTCGACCGGCGAGGGCGCGCCCTTCGAACCCCGCCCACTAATCGGCTAGCGGGACCGCCGTACTGGGTATTCGTACCGCGCGCTATAGGTAGTGTGTGCTCATGTCGTCCGTTAGAATTGGATTCTGTGCATAACTTGTTTTTGCAGGGATTGATGTGAATAGTATGACCCATACTGTTTCATGTATGAGATGCATGTATGCTTGTAATATTCATGACCTGCGTGTCATGTTAATTGTAGCCCAAGGCTGTCTATAATTGTATAACGGCCTGCGTGTCGACTTGTGATGCTTCTTTACTCCTTGTGTTTCATTACTAGTGCTATTTGAAATAATGGCTTAGTGGGAGTGCTTGGAGGAGTCCACCACTTGAAGACATGGTGAACAGGATGCATGGCGATGGAGATTACCATGAAGAAGGGTCATGCTATATCACAATGCAATTTGATTGTCCGTGAATGCCTTTACATTTCTGTTCATTTATTTCTATACATGTTATTTTGCTTTAATTGCTTTTAACATGATAGAAGTAAAATTCCCTCACTTAATATTAAGTTAAATTGATGCCCTCCCAAATATGCCGCACCATCCAAAGTCATGTATTTTAATGGTAGGTCTTGCCAAAGCAGAATGCCATTAACTCTCCTTGACTAGATGGGTTTGTGTCAGACACTTACACACTGGTATTGGTTTAACTTAACAAGGTTATCATAAGATTGTGGACCTTGGGGCATAAAGGTTGGGTCTTGAAGCATCTGAGATCTTTGCCCAACAACAAGAGTCATATAGTTGATATGATTAGCAAAGGTTGCTTACCATTTTCACTAGTTTTCTAGCGAAGAAGCCAAAGCTCACTAGTTGATTAAATGATTATGGATCTTGAATCATTAAATGTCATAAGAGGATATGGTGTTTAGTGGGAGTATCTTTATTAAATTGTTTAATAGAAGTTACTTTAATGAACATATGTCTTAGATTTGCATATATTTTTGTTGTAGATCATGGCACCAACTCTTTGTACCTACATCCGCTTTTGCTTTACGTTCGATACTTGAAAAGGAAAAACTTAATGGAACAAATTTTGCGGATTGGTCCATGAACTTCGAGAATTGTTCTCGGGCAAGATAAAAGGAACATGTTCTAGAAGAACCAATTCCGAAGTGCCTCAGAAAATCTTTGCTGCTTTGCTATTAAAACCGCCTATAAAAAGGCATGTGATGAGTCCCTTGATGTTAGCTGTCTCATGCTTGCTGCTATGAACTCAGACCTTCAGAAGCAGTTTGAGAACATAGAGGCCTACGATATGATCGTAGCGCTCAAGGGCATGTTTGAGACACAAGCAAGAACTGAGAGATTTGAGATCTCAAAGAACTTGTTTGGATGTAAGCTAGCTGAGGGTGGTTCGGTGAGCCCTCATGTAATCAAAATGGTTGGTTACACACAGAGCTTGGAAAAACTTGGTTTTCCACTTAGCCAAGAATTGGCTCTGATTTGATTCTTGCTTCGCTTCTCGAAAGCTATGGCGGTTCATTTTGAACTTCCATATGAGCAGCTTAGACAAGAATCTCACCGAACTACATATGATGCTTAAGACAGCAGAGGGCAGCATTAAGAAATGCAACAACCATGTGATGATGGTGCAAAAGAGTACAAGCTTCAAGAAGAAGGCTAAGACTTGGATCAAGAAAAGGGGCAAGGCTAAAGTTTGGATGAGATCCAAACCGACAAACCTAAACCCAAGATCAAGTCCGCCCGACTCAAGAGAGTGAATGCTTTTCTTGAAAGAACTAGGCCCTTTGGAAGAGGAACGCAAGAAATACGGCCGATCGAGAAAGGAATGGTGGGACTAAAACTTCCACTACTGGTATTAATGTTATAGATATTTTTCTTGCTGACTCTTCTGTTAACTCATGGGTATTTGATACCGGATCGGTTGCTCATATTTGCAATTCGATGCAGAGTCTAACAAGAAGTAGGATGATTGCAAGGGCGAGATGGATCTTGGCGTCGGGAATAAAGCAAAGGTTCTTTGCATTAGCCGTCGGGACTATGCCACTACTTTTGCCTTCAGGATTTATTATGGAATTGAATAATTGTTATTACGTTCCAGCCATTAGTAGAAACATTATCTCTGCCTCATGTTTGATGGCAGAGGGTTATAAGTTCATTATAGAGAACAATGGTTGTTCTATATTTTTGAATGAAGTGTTTTATGGCTATGCACCTGTTTTGAATGGGTTGTTTATTTTAAGTCTTGATGATGCATTAGTCTATAATATTAATACGAAAAGGCTTCGACCTAATGAAATAAATTCCACTTTTATTTGGCATTGTCGTTTGGGTCACATAAGTGAGAAACGCATGAAAAAGCTCCATAATGATGGAACTCTAAGCTCATTTGATTTGGAATCATTTGAAACATGCGAGTCTTGCCTGGTCGGTAAGATGACCAAGACACCTTTCATCGGTCGTAGTGAAAGGGCGTCCCACCGATTGGCACTCATACATCTTGATGTGTGTGGGCCAATAAGCACGACGACTAGAGGTGGTTTTCGATGCTTCATTACTTTCATCGATGACTATAGTAGATATGGATATATCTACTTAATGAGGCACAAGTCGGAATCCTTTGAAAGGTTCAAGGAGTTCCGAATGAAGTCTGTAATCAACTTGGCAAGACAATCAAATCTTTACGATCCGATCGTGGAGGTGAGTTTTAAGCCATGAGTTTGGTAATCATTTGAAACAATGTGGAATTGTTCCACAGCTTACACCACCCGGCACTCCACAATGGAATGGGGTGTCCGAGCGGCGTAACAGGACCTTGTTGGACATGGTTCGCTCAATGATGAGCCAATCGGATCTACCATTATATTTTTGGGGTTATGCTCTAGAAACTGCCGCTTTCATTTTAAATAAGGTACCATCTAAATCAGTAGATAAGACACCATATGAGATGTGAACTGGGAAAAGTCCTAGTTTGTCTTTTCTAAGGATTTGGGGATGTGATGTCTATGTTAAGCGTTTGACGCCCCGATAAGCTCACACCCAAATCAGATAAATGCTTCTTTATAGGATATCCTAGGGAAACCAAAGGATATTATTTCTACAACCGGGAAGAGGACAAAGTTTTTGTTGCCCGAAATGGTGTCTTTTTGGAGAAAGAGTTTCTTTCAAAAGGCGATTGGGAGAAAAGTGCGACTCGAAGAAATTAGGAAACATCGAAAACGTTTCAACTCCTCTTGAACATCTCTTGGATGAACAAATTGTTGTTGAACACAGAGACAAGGCACCAATTTCACGAGATCTAAAAGGCGCGTCAATTGCCTACAAGATATGGGCATGACATATTATTATTGAATAATGGTGAGCCTAAGACTTATGAGGAAGCGATGATGGACCCGGACTCGAGAAATGGCTTGGAGCCATGAAATCCAAATAGATTCCATGAGAGAAAATCAAGTTTGGAACACGGTCGATCCGCTTGATGGTGTCAAAACCATTGAGTGCAAATGGATCTATAAGAAAAGATTGATATGGATGGAAATATTCACATTCATAAGGCTCGACTAGTCGCAAAGGTTTTCGACAAGTTCAAGGAGTTGACTACGATGAGACTTTCTCACCAAGAGCGATGCTTAAATCTGTTAGGATCATTCTAGCAATTCTCTGCATATTTCGACTATGTGATATGGCAAATGGATGTCAAAACAGCTTTCCTTAATGGAAACCTAGATGAGGATGTGTACATGACACAACCTGAAGGTTTTGTCGATCCAAACAATGCTAGTAAAGTATGCAAACTTCAAAAGTCCATTTATGGATTGAAGCAAGCATCTCGGAGTTGGAATATACGTTTTGATGAGGAGATCAAAAGGTTTGGTTTAAATCAAGAACAAAGAAGAACCTTGTGTTTACATGAAGGTTAGTGGGAGCGCACTTGTTATTCTCGATCTTGTATGTAGATGACATACTCTTGGTCGGAATGACATTCCGATGCTAGAATCTGTTAAATCTTCATTAAGGAAAAGTTTCTCAATGAAAGATTTAGGAGATGCAGACATATATCTTGGGGAATAAGGATCTATAGAGATAGATCTAAAAGGCTAATTGGATTAAGCCAAGAAATGTACATAGACAAAGTGTTGAATCGGTTCAACATGCAAAATTCCAAGAGAGGATTCTTGCCCATGGCTCATGGCATTAATCTTAGCAAGAATCAGTGTCCTACGACCACTGATGAGCGAGACAAAATGAGTGATATTCCATATGCTTCGGCCATTGGATCTATCATGTACGCCATGATATGTACACGATCAGATGTATCATATGCTCTAAGTGTCACGAGCAGATACCAAGTCGATCCCGTGAATGTCTTTGACGGTAGTGAAAAACATTCTTAAGTACTTAAGAAGGACTAAGGATGTGTTCCTAGTTTATGGCGGTGATGAAGAACTCGTTGTAAATGGTTACACCGATGCAAGCTTTCAAACCGACAAAGATGATTATTGTTCGCAATCTGGTTTTGTATTCATTTTGAATGGAGGAGCAGTGAGCTGGAAAAGTTCCAAGCAAGAGACGGTTGCTGATTCCACGACAGAGGCCGAGTACATTGCGGCTTCTGAAGCTGCAAAAGAAGGTGTTTGGATAAGGAATTTCATTGCTGAATTGGGAATGGTTCCGAGTGCCTCGAGCCCAATGGATCTCTATTGTGACAACAATGGAGCCATTGCTCAAGCCAAGGAGCCTAGATCCCATCAGAAGTCCAAACACATACTCAGGCGTTATCATCTTATCCGCGAATTGGTGGATAGAAGAGATGTTAAGATATGCAAAGTTCATACGGATTTAAATGTTGCCGATCCGTTGACAAAGCCTCTCACTGACCAAAGCATGAGGCGCACACAAGAGCTATCGGTATTAGATACTTAAATGATTGACTCTAGTGCAAGTGGGAGACTGTTGGAAATATGCCCTAGAGGTAATCATAGAGATTATTATATTTCATTATGTTCATGACATTGGATAATGTGTTATCTTGTTCCTAGAATAATATTGTTAATATTTATAATCAAGTATGTGACTTGGTTGTGAAACTCTATATTCTGCGATAATTATTCTTACACGATCCTCGGTCGTAAACATATGAGGACACATATGAATAGACTAGCATATGTATTGGTTGATGACTATGTTTCACGAGTCATAGATATGGGGATATCAAACCGATAATATGGACACATGTTAGAGAACATGATGTTGGATAAGACCCACCTTGAGACACTATTGAGATTGTTATGAATCTATGTGTCATTAGTTGGTCTCAAGCAATGATGATGTATAATCCTTAGAGACCGAGATCAAGCATGGTTTCCTACATGTGTAAGAGCACTCTTAGGGGTTGCCAAACGCTACACCGTGAATCGGGTAGTTATAAAGGTAGCTTTGGGTATGCTCTGAAACATGGAGAGGAATGTGATTTGGTCGGATATGGGATTTGCCCTCCTAACATAACAGAGAGATGTCTCTGGGCCCTCGTTGTGATCGGATAAAGAAAGTGCATGGCCATGCCACTAGTAGTCAAGTGTTCGACCACATAAGGTTATCGATACTCGATCGAGAAAGTATTGAGCAGTCCATGGATGACACAACATCTCACCCGAGTTCAACCAGATATCGTGAGGCAAAGGGAGAATACATGAGTAGGTCACTTAGTTCGACCGACCACCGATCGTCGTATGGAGATACAAGCAAGTCGAGATCGGTCGAACGTAATCACAGAGTGGACGTAACACGGTCGTAAGCAATTACGAGTTGGTCATGATCAAATCGAACTGGTCAGTATAGAGATAGGACACAGTCGTAAGTGATGAGGACCTGGTCGTATATCATATTGCATTAAGGTTCGTCCGATATAATTTGTGTGTTTTAGGGAATCGATATGTTACGCTAGGAGCCGCTTCGACTCGTGATCGGAAGCGGTTTCGAATCACAACCGAACTACACATGAACCTCTGGTCACACACTTAACGGGTTGGAACAAACCAAATACGAATACGATTAAAGAAACGTGTTTGGATAGGATCCGTCACGAGCACTATATAAGGAGGTGCATGAGGCTGTTGGGATAGGCGCGTGAAACACCACCGAAACCCTAGCCGCCATCTCCTTGAGAGCTCCACCGTGCGACTTGGTGCTGGCACACCGACGTTCGGTTGTTCCTTCCCTGGACGTGTGGATACCGTAGAGGCGCTACTACGATTGTTGCGCTTGAGGACGATCCGCGATCTTCACAAGGAACCGCAGACGTTGCTGGAGGAGACGATCGGCTCGTGAGGACATTGGACGATCGACTACGACCACTGCATCGACTCGCTGGATGTTGCACGATCGACTACGACCGCTTCATCGACGCGCTCTTCGTTGGACCAGACTGCTCCAATCCTTCTTCCGCTGCTCTGCGCGTCTGTTGGTAACGATCTGTGATCATCTACTTGCTTGGCATCCTGGTTCGCGTGGTAGAAATTTTTGTTTGTAGCTATCGTAGCCTACCCCGTGATCCAACAGCCCTAACTATATATTTTTGCGAGGGGGAGGCGGAGCCTCGCGCCGTCCCCCATACTTTTTTAGGTAGGGCTCCGGGGTGCCCTAACTATATATTTTGCGAGGGGGAGGCGGAGCCTCACGCCGTCCCCCAAACCTTTTTAGGTAGGGCTCCGGGGAGCCCTAACTAGATATTTTTGCGAGGGGGAGGCGGAGCCTCGCGCCGTCCCCCCTAATTTTTTAGGTAGGGCTCCGGGGAGCCCTAACTATATGTTTTTGCGAGGGGGAGGCGGAGCCTCGCGCCGTCCCCCCATACCTTTTTAGGTAGGGCTCCGGGGAGCCCTAACTAGATATTTTTGCGAGGGGGGGGGCGGAGCCTCACGCCGTCCCCCCTAATTTTTTAGGTAGGGCTCCGGGGAGCCCTAACTATATATTTTTGCGAGGGGGACGCGGAGCCTCGCGTCGTCCCCCATACTTTTTAGGTAGGGCTCCGGCTAGCCCTAACTATATATTTTTGCGAGGGGGAGGCGGAGCCTCATGTGCCCCCATACTTTTTTAGGTAGGGCTCGAGGAGCCCTAACTATATATTTTATGAGGGGAGGCGGGCCTGGGTGCGCCCCCGAACCTTTTTAGGTAGGGCTCCGGGGAGCCCTAACTAGATATTTTTGTGAGGGGGAGGCGGAGCCTCGCGCCATCCCCCCTAATTTTTTAGGTAGGGCTCCGGGGAGCCCTAAGTAGATATTTTTGCGAGGGGGAGGCGGAGCCTCGCGCCGTCCCCCCTAATTTTTTAGGTAGGGCTCCGGGGAGCCCTAACTATATATTTTTGCGACGGGGAGGCGGAGCCTCGCGCCGTCCCCCATACTTTTTAGTTAGGGCTCCGGCTAGCCCTAACTATATATTTTTGCGAGGGGGAGGCGGAGCCTCGCGCCGTCCCCCATACTTTTTTAGGTAGGGCTCCGGGGAGCCCTAACTACATGTTTTTGCGAGGGGGAGGCGGAGCCTTAGGTCGGAATATGGTTCGTGCGTTCCGCCTGCTCGCGTAGTCCGCAACGGGCATTGTGTGCACCGGGGCACGAGGCCCTGCGCGGTAACTTCTTTTTATACACTCGTGCCCGCGATGTGCATCGGTGTGCACCGGGGCGTGAGGCCATGCACGGTGGCTTCGTTTATACACTCGTGCCCGCGATGGGCATCGGTGTGCACCGGGGCGTGAGGCCATGCGCGGTGGCTTCGTTTATACACTCGTGCCCGCGATGGGCATCGGTGTGCACCGGGGCGCGAGGCCATGCGCGGTGGCTTCGTTTATACACTCGTGCCCGCGATGGGCATCGGTGTGCACCGGGGCACGAGGCCATGCGCGGTGGCTTCGTTTATACACTCGTGCCCGCGATGGGCATCGGTGTGCATCGAGGTGCGAGGCCATGCGCGGTGGCTTCGTTTACACACTCGTGCCCGCAATGGGCATCGGTGTGCACCTGGGCGCGAGGCCATGCGCGGTGGCTTCGTTTATACACTCGTGCCCGCGATGGGCATCGGTGTGCACCGGGACGCGAGGCCATGCGCGGTGGCTTCTTTTTATACACGTGTGCCCGCGATGGGCATCGGTGTGCACCGGGGCGCGAGGCCATGCTCGGTGGCTTCGTTTATACACTCGTGCGGACTGGTCGGGGGGACGAGGCATACAATTTTCATTATTTGGATAGATAGACCTCCGAGCGAAGCTAGTTTGCGGCAAAAGTCTACATGCCCCCAGCGTTGTGACCGCTGCGGGGCTATTCTCCGGGCGCAGCTGGTTTTTACATGCTTGCTAAGGGTAGAACTTTCATAGGGACTTGATGTTCCAAGTATGGCCCAACTGATCTCTGTCCAAGGTTGAGATGCGGAACACGCCCGCCCTCGTCGAGCCTGTGACCACGTACGGTCCTTCCCACTTGGAGTCCAACTTGCCGAGCGCTGCTTGGTTGGTGGCTCGTTTCAGGATGAGGTCGCCCGGAGAGATGTGGTGGGCCTTGACCCTTTTGTCATATGTCTGGCGGCGCCTTATTTGCATCATTGCATGGTTGAAACAACTGACGCTGTTGCTCTTCGAGGAGGTCGAGCGAGAGCTCCCGTTCTCGTGAGTTTATCAGCGTTGTAGCTCGGTAGGAACCAGCCGCGAACTCCGCTGGCGTCATGGCCTCGTCCCCGAAGAGGAGCTTGAAAGGGGATAAGCCTGTGGCTCTGGTGGGTGATGTGCGTATTGACCAGAGGGCCTTCTGAAGCTCTTCGGGCCACAGTCCCTTAGGAAGACCCACAAGGCGCTTCTTCAGTCCGTCGAGGAGGTTGCCGTTGGCTCGCTCGATGGCTCCGTTGGACTCTGGGTGCCCCACCGATGCGAAGCATAATGTGATGCCCAGGTCGTTGCAAAACTTCCGGAAGTGGTCGGAGTCGAACTGCTTTCCATTATCAGCGATGATGTGCCTTGGTACACCGTAGCGGCAAATGATGTTTTTCCACACGAATCATTTGGTAATACCGCGGCGGTGATGGTGGCGACTGGCTCCGCTTCGACCCATCTTGAGAAGTATTCGATGGCGACGAACGCGAATCGGAGGCTACCCTTGGCTGCGGGGTACGGGCCAATGATGTCCAACCCCCACCGTGCGAAGGGCCACACCGGCGGCACGGGCTGCAAAGGTAGTGCCGGTGCCTTTGGGTTGCGGCTGGCCCACTGGCACCACTGGACGAGGTCTTGTGCGTCTCGGAGCGCCGTCGGCCAGTAGAAGCCTTGGCGGAACGTCTTCCCTACAAGGCCCCGAGGCGCCTGGTGTGCACCGCACAAGCCCTCGTGGACGTCCTTGAGGAGCGACTGGCCTTCCTTCCGTGACACACAGCGGAGCAAGGGGGCACAAACTCCCCCCTTGTACAGCTCACCGGAGACCATATAGTAGTTTCTTGCTCGGCAACGGAGTCGCTTTGCTTCGGCCGGGTCTTGTGGTTCTTCCCCGGCAAGGTACTTGATAATCGCGTTTCGCCAGTCGTCTGCCGGGGCCTGCTCTGTTGTTCCTGTGGCAAGACCACCGGTATCTTTGCTTCCTCTTCTTGGCTCTTGCGCGCGCAAGGAGCCAATTGTGGTTCGGGCGGAGCGCCTTGTGCTTGGGGCGGAGCCCCTTGCGCCTGGGGCGGAGCGGAGAATTTTGTGAGGACTTCATAGAAAACCTCCGGGGGGGTCCTTCTCCCGCGCTTTCTATTTTTGCTAGTTTGTCAGCCGCCTCGTTGTCTCCTCTAGGAATGGCTTGGACTGTGATTCCGTGGAAGTGCTTCGCCATTTCGTGCACCGCGGCTAAGTAACGACTCATCTCAGGACACCTTGCGATGAAGGTCTTGTCAAACTGTCCCGCCACCAGGTGGGAGTCACTTTTGATGAGGATGCGCTTCGCCCTGAGGGATCTAGCTTTACGGAGGCCCAACAGCAGCGCTTCGTACTCCGATGCGTTGTTCGTGGTCGGGAAGTCCAGGCGGGCGGCATGTGATGCGGTTCGCCCGTCCGGGGAAACTATGATGGCCGCGGCTCCGGCACCGGCGGCGCACCACGACCCGTTCGTGTACATTACCCAGGGTGTTTCCACCACGGCGGGGCTGTTGTCCGCTATGGGTCGAATCGGTCGGCATTTAAGTCTACCAATGATCGCGATTTGATGGCCGTTCTTGCTACGAAGGTGACGTCGAAGGGCGCCAGCTCCGCCGCCCATTTGCCTATCCGCCCGGAGGCATCTTTGTTTCGGAGCATTAGCGCCAGCGAGTAGGATGTGGGGACTGTGAGACCCCGACGTTTATTAGGCTCATAATACTTAGTCGTCCGATTGACCCTAGTATTATCAACCAAATAAACCCCGGTCTCGAGAGATGTATACTTCCTGAATGCGTATACATACCTCACAACAAAAGAATGTATCAATTCCATACAACACATAGAACATAAGCAACAAACCGAAGTTAACATTAATATGGAATAGATATTACAAAAGAGAGGCCCTTAGGCCAAATAGCAAGAATTACAAAAAGATAACAATGAAGCAAAAGTGCCATAAAGATGGCTATAACACAAAGCCAATCGGTGTGCCTTAACCCCTAGGCATCGACCGACCGCCAAGCTAGTCGTCAAGAAAGCGCAACACGTAGCACAAAAGAGAGGCTCTTGGAGCTCTCCTTCTTCCTCTGCAACAAAAGCCACAAAATTGCCACAACCCCGAGATGAGTACATAAAGTACTCCGCAAGACTTACGTGTGAGATAACAGAACTATAAATAGCTACATGCAAGCTTTATTTAAGTGGATGAGGCTTTGGACTCATTTTAGCATAAAGCAACATTTATTTGCAATAACATAATAGATTGAAGGCAATTTGACAAAGCATTTTTAAATGTTGAAGTAACAACGAGATAATAACATAATAACAACAACAAGAACAATCTCGAAGTGACTAACCCAAGTCACCACAACAATAGCATGAACTCCCTGCTCATACCAACCATGTCAAGTTTTAATTAAAGGTTGTAGTCTAGTCTTGAACGACCTTACCAAGCATGTCCATAACCTAGGACGAGGCTATTCAATAGTTTTATCCTGCGGGGTGTACCACTGCACCCACACGCCGACCGCCTTTCCTTTACGCACACTACCAAGGTGTCTTGCACGGCTAAGTCCTACGAGACCTTTCCAAAGGATGAATGCTAATTACGAGCTGCACAACCCACGGGAGAAGGAGACATCACAACCTTCCGGAAGCTAATGCTCCCTCCCACACTATACATATACATTTGTTTTTGAAAACACACCAACCGAGCTCGCTCATAATTAACACCTCCTAGAGTACTTAGTCAAGAGGGGTTCCATATGCCCTCAAGCGTGGTTAGTACGCCAAATCGCTGGCTTAGTGACCCAAGTACTCGGTCCTTAGGGACCTGCATACCACCACATCCAAAAACCGCACCATCCATCCAATATGCCCAAGTCTAAATCAATCTTTTATTTTCAGTTTTTGATTTTACAAATTAATCAAAGCACAAGTGCTGGACATATAGGAGTAATAATCATTTTTGAGTGATCAAGACCATCGACTAAGTCGATGATCGCCCATTTCTACCGAAAACTAAGCATGTCTAAGAAATTGCATCGAAACTACTAAGTGATAAGAGCTCATCCAACGAGCTCCCACCACAGCAAATAACCTAGGCTCAAGGTAGTAGAGGGTGAACAATTCCTACAGATTATGCAACTATAGGCTTGCTAGCTTACATTTAACACAAAGTAGCATGCATACATAGAAGTAAAACAAAGTATTAAGCTTTCAAGTAATGGGACAATGATGGAAATGGTCAAACTGCTTGCCTTGTTGCTGGTGGTCAAATGGTGGCAGAGGATCACTCTCGGGATCACCACAAATGTCGAACCCTAACGAAAGAGCGAAAAAGAACCGATAAGAACAAAGAATTCAAAAGGACTCAACAGCAAACTTTCTCCAAAAGACTTGAAATTTTACAGCAGCAAGATAAAGATTTATCATGAATTTAGCAACAAGAATCAATCGATTTGGATTCTTGATGCAAAAGATATGATCAAAACAATTCAATTCGGCCAGAAAAATCCAAATTAAATTAAAAAGGGCTACTGTTCATAAATTATTTTCTAGGGGTCTTCTGGACATGAAATTTTTATGGTAGATAGGTAATGACATTCTAAGACTAATGGAAGTGGTTTCAACTCTTTTGGAGTTACATTGCAACTTCTACAATTTTTAAAGACAAGAACTTGAACAAAATTATAATGCATAATTATTCTTTCTGAAAACAGTAACATGTTCAAAACTATTTTTCCTAGTAAGTTCATTATTAGAGGAACCCAACAAACTTGGATTCACTAAAAAATCATCTATAGAGCATTAGTTATGTCTTTTACAAGTTAAGCCTTAATTTGAGTGTATATTTAAAAGGGAGTTTTAAAATCTATGGCCCAAACTGCGCTCTGGAGCTGAACTCAACTTACAATCATTTTTGGATTAAAGTCAAGTTCAAGATAGAGCTAACACAATTTGAATGACCTCATTTGGAATTAGAATGAAAGAGATATGAAATTCTAAAGTTTATACCTTATTTCAGTTTATCATTAAGAATTTCTTGGCATTTCTAACACTCAGAAGACATGGGAGGTCGTGAGCCACGATCACAGATCTAACGGCTCAGACCTCCCAGAGAACAACATACACGCACATGGGAGGTCCAGAGGTCTGGACCTCCTAACCACGCACATGCGCGAGGTGAGGGAGGTCGTGGCCGAGATGGGAGATCCAACGGACCACAACATGGAAGGGAAGGTCCGGAGCGGACCAGATCTAAAGGGAGATCCTCATGGTGAGATGACCTCGAGGAGGTCCCAGAGGAGGTCCTCAACGCCGCTGCACCTCCGGGGAGGTCTGGACGGCCAAGATTGCGCCAAGGAGGTCTTGGACGCCCAGATCTCCTCGGAGGAGGTGCGGACGCCCTGCACTCCAGCCAAGCACGAGCTTTGGACATGAGATAAATGCGCACGGACCACGAGGAGGTCCGCGAGGGGTTTTAATGCGCGCAAAGGGACAGGGTTAATGGCGTTAAGACACCAATGATTGCGATGATTGGGCATTTAAACGGTGAATTTATGTCCTAAAACGACAATGACACGCCGGACGTCCGACAAAATCCCGAGCGTGAAGAAGTGATCTCGCCGGCGATGTAGAGCTCGCCGGTGAGGTCAACGATACCACCGAGTGCACAATAACGCGTTGCGCACCGGTGGACCTCCTCTCGACGGCGACGGCGGCTTTGAACGCCATGAGCCGAGAGGGCAAAGATGACCAAAGACGGCCAAACACGAAAATACAAGCGACTCAGCGCAACATTCAAGCTTGTGCCAAGAAAAGCTCCGCAAAATCATTCATGCGGGTGCGGCAAGATCTAAAGGACTAACAGGGCTTACGGTGGTCCTAAGGTGCCGGGAGGTCGTGGAGGTGATGACCGGAGTTGGGGAAGACAAAGTGAAGCTTCACCGCCCAAGACACCAGCTCCAGCTCGACTTTGTCCTCCTCTCAAAAGTGCCCAAACAACTAAGTCGGGGATAACTTCCAAGAGGTGTTGGGAGCAAAAGCGAACAAGGGTTTGAAAAGGAAGCCATCGATCTTCTTGTGCCACCGAGGAGCTCCAAGGACTCAACAATGGCAGCCACCAAGGAGGAAATGAGTGAGGAGGAGCTCACCACGCACAAGTGCAAGACCGAGATCAATGGGTGTAAAGGAAACCAAGGGAGGCTCCCAAAGGATACTTTATAGCCTGAGTGAAGGTTTTGAACTGGGGCTAAGCTCCATGGTGAGCTTAGCCCACGGGTTGGTCCATGGGTGGACAAGACATAAAGGTTGACAAGGGGCGGTGGTGCCGACTGAGAGGAAAGTCGACCAGCATTAAATGCGGTCAAGAAAGAGTCATGAAAAGGTACCTCATGCGCAGACACGCAATAAATGCACTGCTCAGAGCTTGCCCGCGCCCAAGGAAGGAGAAGAACAGGAGGTCTTTATGACCGCTGGATAAGACACGGGAGGTCCTAACCATCGGATCTCATTTTGAACCGTTAAGTTTTAAGTGGCCGGGAGGAGGTCCCAGCCACACGATCAAGGATGGGGAGGTCGTGGCCCTCCGATTTCTTAATCGCAAAACGCACGTGAGGAAAAGGGACAGAGGTCCAAAGCGTTGGATCTCCATCCAGCAGTGCGGACCTCAGTGAGGACTTAACGCACGCGATCAAAAGACATGAGGGGAGGTCATGGCCTTTGGATTTAAATCCAAGGGCACACAATGACCGGGAGGTCGATATGATGCGCAACAGCAAGGGAGGTCAGACCGCTAGATTTAGATCTAAGGGTTCCGATCAAAGGAGGTGGAGGTCTGAGCTTGCAACGCACAAGGGAGGTCATGGCCTTTAGATTTAGATCTAAGGGCTACGATCTCACTAACGCCGGGAGGTCTCAGTGCGCATGAGACAAAGGAGGTCGTGACCGAGATTTTAAATCTAACGGTGCACAACAAAAGATGGGGAGGTTGTGAGTGCTTGATAGCAGGAGGTCGTGAGTCGTTGGATTTGATCCAATGGCTACGACCTAGGTTAGGTGGAAGGTTTGTTTAGTTTAGGTTGAGAGGAGGAGGTCGGGGCCATGGATCTTGGATCCAAGGGCTATGACCTCACGAGTGGGAAGACCTCGATCGAGTATGTTGAGGAGGAGGTCGTGGGCTGTTGGATTTGATCCAACGGCCACGACCTCAACAAATGGGATGACCTCATTGCGATGGTTTAACAATGAGGAGGTCTTTGAGGTTTAACACATGGGGAGGTCATGACCGTTGATCACGGATCCAACGGCAATGACCTCATGAGGCGGGAGGTCCTCGCGGTGTTGATCATGAGGAGGTCGTGGCTGTTGGATGTAAATCCAACTACTGCGACCTCAACAAATGGAGATGAGGTCTCACGAGGTGCAGACTGGTTGGGCTGGACCAACTTTGAATATGGCTAGCCCAAGGAAGCAGTGTAGGCTTTTAAATTTAGTTTTGACAGCTGAAACGTACCAGAATTATTTGAGATAGCAAATGAACTCCAAATTTGATGAAATTTTAACTGGAGCTTGCTGACAATGAGACCAACCTTGCATAAAATTTCCAGAGGTTATTATGCAATGCATTTTTCTCAGGAAATTCATGAAGGTTGTTTAAAGGATTGTTTTGCCTCCAAAAATTATCAACAAGTGTTATAACTCATGATATTTTTCAGAAGGGGTCCCATATCAGTTTTGGGACCAAGGAAAATATATTCCAAATGTTTGACACAAGATTTAAGATAATTGGAAAATGAGTTTGATTTTTGGTCAACAAGAGCTTTGTGTTTTTGGATTACACAACTCTTGGACAAAAATCACATGAGATTTTAGGGTTTTTCAAGATGTGAGAAAAAGTTTTAATTTCTACACACATAATTATACTTGATTAACCCTGATTATACATTTGGGATGTTACAAAATCTCTCCCCCTTACAGAAATCTCGTCCCGAGATTTGGCTCACTCGGTAAAGAAAGATGGATAGTCCGCACGCAGACGATCTTCTCTTTCCCAAGTAGCCTCATCCTCGGAATGGTTTGACCACTGAACTTTAAGGAACTTGATGGTCTTATTCCTTGTCCTTCGTTCAGACTCATCGAGTACGCGAACAGGGTGCTCGCGATAGGTCAAATCTGGTTGGACATCGAGAGTTTCCAACGGAGCTTCCTCAGTTGGAACACGGAGGCACTTCTTTAGCTAGGACACATGGAAAACATCATGTACCCCCGCAAGTGCAGCTGGCAACTCCAACTTATGGGCAACAGCTCCCTTCTTCTCGATAATGCGGTAGGGGCCGACATATCGAGGAGCTAACTTGCCCTTGATGCCGAAACGTTGATGGCCCTTCAAAGGAGAGACTTTGAGATAAACAAAGTCATTAGGCTCAAAACGTAACTCACGTCGACGGCGATCCGCATAGCTCTTTTGCCTGGATTGAGCTGTGCGCAAACGCCACGAATAAGCCGGACTTGGCGCCGGCCTCATTGATTGAGTCCGCCAAAGAGAGGTCTCTCACCGTCTCGACCAGTTCAACGGGTCCTACACTTTCTCCCGCATAAGGCCTCAAATGGTGCCATGCCGAGACTGGCCTGAAAACTGTTGTTATAAGAAAACTCGGCGAATGGCAAGCATTTCTCCCAATGCTTCCCATACGAAAGGACACAAGCACGAAGCATGTCCTCCAAAACTTGGTTGACCCTCTCGGCCCGACCATCGGTTTGAGGATGATATGCCGTGCTAAAGGTAAGACGAGTGCCCATAGCCTCTTGCAAGCTATGCCAAAAACGAGACGTGAAAAGGGATCCACGATCCGACACGATCGTCTTCGGCACACCGTGCAAACTCACGATGCGGGCAATATAGAGTTCCGCCAAAAGACCTACCCAAGTTCGGTCTTGACGGAAGGAAATGTGCCACCTTAGTCAATCGATCGATGACGCACCCAAATGGCATCATTCTTCTTCGGGACGGGTAGACCGTGATGAAATCCATTCCGATCGAATCCCACTTCCACTCAGAATTGGCAAAGGTCAAGCGACCAAAGAGACGCCGATGTTCGGCCTTGACACGACGACACACGCCGACTCTAAGAACGAACTCGCGATCTCCCTCTTCATTCGGGTCCACCAAAATCTCTGGCGGAGATCTTGATACATCTTTGTGGCCCCGGATGAATGGATAAAGGCGAATCATGGGCTTCACGGAGGATTAAATTCCGCAACTCCATGTCCTTTGGAACCACAAGGCGTTGTTCGAACCTCACGACGCCATGCTCATCCTCGAGAAGCACTTGGTCGCTCCGTTCTTGACATTTGCCTTAATGTGGCTCACTCCAACATCCGACCGGGCGGACTTGATCCGATCCACCAAGGTTGGTTGCACAACCATGGCAGCGAGAGATCCATGCTCAACTATCTCCAAGTTGAGACGCTAGAATGCCACGAGAAGAGAGGGCTAATGCTCCTTGAGCACTAAGGCATTACAATGCGCTTTATGACTAAGCGCATCGGCAACTACATTAGCCTTGCCGGATGGTAGTGAATACCCATATCATAATCCTTGATCAACTCCAACCATCTCCTTTGCCCGAGGTTCAGTCAGTGGGTGAACAAATACTTAAGGCTCTTGTGATCCGAATACACTTCACAACGACACCGATGAGGTAATGTCGCCAAATCTTAAGTGCATGAATCATGAAGCCAACTCCAAGTCATGAGTAGGGTAGTTGAGTTCATGAGGTCTCAATTGCCTTGATGCATAGGCCACTACCTTGCCTTCTTGCATAAGGACACAACCGAGGCCTCGACGAGAAGCATCGCAAAAGATATCGGCTGCGATGGATATCGTGAAGAACAAGAACGGAGCGTGGTCAAACGCTTGAGTATATGGAAACTTGCCATGCAAGCATCGCACCACAAGAACTTCTTGTCCTTCTTGAGCAACTCCGTCATCGGCTTTGCGATCTTGGAGAAGTTCTCGATAAAGCGGCGATAATATCCCGCTAAACCAAGAAAACTCCGCGACGGTGATCAAGCGGGCGGACTCCATGAAAGAACATCGGTGACCTTGTTAGGATCAATACCTACGCCTCCGCTGAAAGAATATGGCCTAAGAAAGCCACTTCCTTCAACCGTAACGCACACTTGTGAACTTGGCGACAAATGGTGCTCACGTAGCTTGCCTAACACAAGCTTCAGATGCTCTAAGATGATCCTCATCGTCTTGGAATAGATAAGAATATCATCGATGAAGACCACGACAAACTTATCCAAATACTCCATGAATACCGAATTCATGAGGTTCATGAACAAGGCAGAGCATTGGTTGCGAATGACATGACAAAGGTACTCATACAAGCCGAAGCGAGTAGAGAACGCCGTTTTGGAATATCCTCAGTCGAATCTGAACTCGATGATATCCCACTCTCAAATCAATCTTGGAGAAAACTCGAGCTCCGTTAATTGATCAAGAGATCGCCAATGCGGGCAATGGATACTTGTTCTTCATCGTCACTTCATTAAGTGGGCGATAATCGACGACATGCGCAAAGTACCGCCCTTCTTCTTTACGAAGATTGCCGGACAACCCCAAGGAGATGAGCTAGGCGGATGAAACCCTTCTCTTGCAGCTCACTTAATCGCTTCTTCAACTCTACCAACTCGCTCGGTGGCATCCGATAAGGCCTCTTTGAGATAGGGGCGTACAGGGAGCCAACTCAATGACAAACTCGAGGTCTCGAACGGTGGCATCCCCGAAGATCAGCGGAAAGACATCAACAAAGTCACAAACTGTTGGGACTTCGCTAATATCTAGAGCGGCTTCGCTTCAAGCGAAGAGATGCGGATCTAGCGACTTTGCGAAAAGCTTAACCCGCCACGGAGGACTAGATAGAGAGATGAGCTTCTGGCGCGATCGATTTGTCCCATGTGCTGGGACAACCAATCCATGCCAAGAATCACATCAAGACTCGCTGAATGGAGAAGGATAAGGTTCGCTAAGAAACCTACCCCTTCGATCTCGATAGGGACATCCCTACACTCAACCTCAGCCCTCAACTCCAACCGGAGACCGAATGAGAAGGGACCGACAATGGAGAGAAAAGAAGCTCTCCGACAAAGAAAGAAAAGACTCGTAAACAATGAATGAGATGCTCTGAATCAAACAAAACGAAGAGCGGGATGAGAGTTAACGTAAAGTGTACCTAGCACGACGCCGGGTGCCTCCCCGAGCCTCCTCTGTGGTGATGGCGTTGACGCGACCACTACCCACGCCTTTGGGTAGCCGGACGATCTTCCGTCCCGAGATGCTCCACCTCTCGCCGCGCCCTCCATTAGGACGAGGGGTGCGCCTGCCTTCTTAGGGCATTGGTTCGCATAATGCCCCTTCCGTTGCATGAGAAACATGTGACCCCGGCACTGGTTATGGGGCCGCTCACGACTCGCAGTGCACGGATCGAGACACGGCTCGCGAAGGACGAGGAACGGGGCAGGTGATCTCGGGCGCCAAGAGTGAGAGTGGTACCCCGAGATCGCCTCAAGAGGACGGAAGAATCGCCTCGATGACTTATGGGCCTCCCACTTGCGCTATGGAGTCCATAAGCTCGAGCCGCATGCTCACGACGATGGCCTTGTCGACCAAGGTCTGAAAATCGTGGAAGTCGACAATGGATAGCTTGTCCTTCACTCCTCGCACAAGCCACACCGAACTTGGCACGCTTAGCCATATCGGTGGCCACATCCTCGGGAGCATAACGAGCTAGATGGTTGAACTCAGAGACATACTCCATGATCGAAGCTACGCCTTGCTTGAGCGCAAGAAACTCCCGCTTCTTGATCTCCATCAAGCCGCAGGGATGTGAGCCCGACGGAAGGCAGTACGAAACTCCTCCCAAGAAACGGTGTGATCCACGGGCTGCATGGCGAGAAAGCTCTCCCACCATGACAAAGCCGCACCTCCGGTGGTGCGATGCGAACAGCGCCTTCTCGTGCTCTCGCATCTGCGCGATGCTGGCTTACGCCCACAAGACGGCCAATCGTCGATCCAAAGGGTCCTCGGGACCGAAAAGGTAGGGGCTGAGTACGAAGAAACTCCGCGAGTCCTCCACGCGCCGATGGGCATTCCTCGCCCAGATCCTCAAGCTCCGTAAGTGTTTGTGGTATGCGCGATGACGCCCAAGAGAACTCTCTCGTCATCCCGCGGTTGCGCCGATCCAAGAAGAACCTCGCCATGGTCGGAGGAGGAGGAAGCTCGTCCGACCAGGTGATCGCCTTGGCCGCTACGAAAAGGCCCGCCATCCTCATACAAGAGATTTCGGTTAGCAACTAGACCCAAAACAAAGCCTTAAAGAAAGCAAAAGCGATCGACTAGGGGAATGGAATATCACCCCAAACGAAAGCCAAAACAGCGGTTATTTAAACTTTAAAAAGCTTCTAAAAGACTCTAAAAACAGCCAAGAAACTCCAAAAGCAAGGCTCAACTTCTCAACTCAACTAACCCGTATTGAATGAACGAGTAATCGGTCGAGAAGATCAAAAATCAGATTGTAAGATGAGAGTTAATGCTACTAAAGAGCAAGGTTAAATCAGCGAAATAAGTGTTAGATACTTAGCTAACTAGTATCACATCTTACCCTTTTATTCCCACAAGTTTTAGTTGATTAACCTCTCATTATCTATCCTAATTAGACACCTTTGAGACTGCTGTCCGGAAATTTGATGCTTGCTGTCCAGATTTCAGCATCCAAGCTCCTTGTCGAATCACCGACTCTTAACTTCAAAACCTTGTAGTGGGCAGCTCACACTTCAATTTGCCAATCTCATTGGTTCTCCCAAAACCCAAAGTGTTAATCGACAACAACTATTTTGTAGAAGGAAGAGAGGAAAACAACTTTTAAAACTCAAATTAGAGTGGGATGAGAAGAGAAAGCTAAGATAGGTAAGGAATAAAATCCGAGAATTTCCTAAGCTTTCAAAACTCATTTGATGCTTTGAAAATAGGTTTTCAAAATATCCTAAGGATCGACCAAGCTTATGCATTACGGTCATAACGGCTCGATACCAACTTTTAGAGACTCGACGTTTATTAGGCTCATAATACTTAGTCATCCGATTGACCCTAGTATTATCAACCAAATAAACCCGGTCTCGAGAGATGTATACTTCCTGAATGCAAGATACATACCTCACAACAAAAGAATGTATCAATTCCATACAACACATAGAACATAAGCAACAAAAAGAAGTTAACATTAATATGGAATAGATATTACAAAAGAGAGGCCCTTAGGCCAAATAGCAAGAATTACAAAAAGATAACAATGAAGCAAAAGTGCCATAAAGATGGCTATAACACAAAGCCAATCGGTGTGCCTTAACCCCTAGGCATCGACCGACCGCCAAGCTAGTCGTCAAGAAAGCGCAACACGTAGCACAAAAGAGAGGCTCTTGGAGCTCTCCTTCTTCCTCTGCAACAAAAGCCACAAAATTGCCACAACCAGGCAGATGAGTACATAAAGTACTCCGCAAGACTTACGTGTGAGATAACAGAACTATAAATAGCTACATGCAAGCTTTATTTAAGTGGATGAGGCTTTGGACTCATTTTAGCATAAAGCAACATTTATTTGCAATAACATAATAGATTGAAGGCAATTTGACAAAGCATTTTTAAATGTTGAAGTAACAACGAGATAATAACATAATAACAACAACAAGAACAATCCTGGAAGTGACTAACCCAAGTCACCACAACAATAGCATGAACTCCCCGTTCATACCAACCATGTCAAGTTTTAATTAAAGGTTGTAGTCTAGTCTTGAACGACCTTACCAAGCATGTCCATAACCTAGGACGAGGCTATTCGAATAGTTTTATCCCTGCAGGGTGTACCACTGTACCCACACGTCAGACCGCCTTTCCTTTACGCACACTACCGAAGGTGTGCTGGCACGGCTAAGTCCTACGAGACCTTTCCAAAGGATGAATGCTAATTACGAGCTGCACAACCCACGGGGAGAAGGAGACATCACAACCTTCCCGGAAGCTAATGCTCCCCTCCCACACTATACATATACATTTGTTTTTGAAAACACACCAACCGAGCTCGCTCATAATTAACACCTCCTAGAGTACTTAGTCAAGAGGGGTTCCATATGCCCCTCGCGTGGTTAGTACGCAAAATCGCTTGGCTTAGTGACCCAAGTACTCGGTCCTTAGGGACCCAGGCATACCACCACATCCAAAAACCGCACCATCCATCCAATATGCCCAAGTCTAAATCAATCTTTTATTTTCAGTTTTTGATTTTACAATTAATCAAAGCACAAGTGCTGGACATATAGGAGTAATAATCATTTTGAGTGATCAAGACCATCGACTAAGTCGATGATCGCCCATTTCTACCGAAAACTAAGCATGTCTAAGCAATTGCATCGAAACTACTAAGTGATAAGAGCTCATCCAACGAGCTCCCACCACAGCAAATAACCTAGGCTCAAGGTAGTAGAGGGTGAACAATTCCTACAGATTATGCAACTATAGGCTTGCTAGCTTACATTTAACACAAAGTAGCATGCATACATAGAAGTAAAACAAAGTATTAAGCTTTCAAGTAATGGGACAATGATGGAAATGGTCAAACTGCTTGCCTTGTTGCTGGTGGTCAAATGGTGGCAGAGGATCACTCTCGGGATCACCACAAATGTCAAACCCTAACGAAAGAGCGAAAAAGAACCGATAAGAACAAAGAATTCAAAAGGACTCAACAGCAAACTTTCTCCAAAAGACTTGAAATTTTTACAGAAGCAAGATAAAGATTTATCATGAATTTAGCAACAAGAATCAATCGATTTGGATTCTTGATGCAAAAGATATGATCAAAACAATTCAATTCGGCCAGAAAAATCCAAATTAAATTAAAAGGGCTACTGTTCATAAATTATTTTCTAGGGTCTTCTGGACATGAAATTTTTATGGTAGATAGGTAATGACATTCTAAGACTAATGGAAGTGGTTTCAACTCTTTTGGAGTTACATTGCAACTTCTACAATTTTTAAAGACAAGAACTTGAACAAAATTATAATGCATAATTATTCTTTCTGAAAACAGTAACATGTTCAAAACTATTTTTCCTAGTAAGTTCATTATTAGAGGAACCCAACAAACTTGGATTCACTCAAAAATCATCTATAGAGCATTAGTTATGTCTTTTACAAGTTAAGCCTTAATTTGAGTGTATATTTAAAAGGAGTTTTAAAATCTATGGCCCAAACTGCGCTCTGGAGCTGAACTCAACTTACAATCATTTTTGGATTAAAGTCAAGTTCAAGATAGAGCTAACACAATTTGAATGACCTCATTTGGAATTAGAATGAAAGAGATATGAAATTCTAAAGTTTATACCTTATTTCAGCTTTATCATTAAGAATTTCTTGGCATTTCTAACACTCAAGAAGACATGGGAGGTCGTGAGCCACAGATCACAGATCTAACGGCTCAGACCTCCCTGTGAGAACAACATACACGCACATGGGAGGTCCAGAGGTCTCGACCTCCTAACCACGCACATGCGCGAGGCGAGGGGAGGTCGTGGTCAGAGATGGGAGATCCAACGGACCACAACATGGAAGGGAAGGTCGGAACGGACCAGATCTAAAGGGAGGTCCTCATGGTGAGATGACCTCGAGGAGGTCCCAGAGGAGGTCTCAACGCCGCTGCACCTCCAGGAGGTCTGGACGGCCAAGATTGCGCCAAGGAGGTCTTGGACGCCCAGATCTCCTCTGAGGAGGTCTCGACGCCCTGCACCACACGCGACGAAGCTTTGGACATGAGATAAATGCGCCGGGACCACGAGGAGGTCCGCCGCGAGGGTTTTAATGCGCGCAAAGGGACAGGGTTAATGGCGTTAAGACACCAATGATTGCGATGATTGGGCATTTAAACGGTGAATTTATGTCCTAAAACGACAATGACACGCCGGGACGTCCGACAAAATCCCGAGCGTGAAGAAGTGATCTCGCCGCGATGTAGAGCTCGCCGGTGAGGTCCACGATACCACCGAGTGCACAATAACGCTATGCGCGCCCAAGGACCTCTCTCGACGGCGACGGCTTTGAACGCCATGAGCCGAGAGGGCAAAGATGACCAAAGACGGCCAAACACGAAAATGCAAAAAGCAGCTCACAAGAACATTCAAGCTTGTGCAAGAAAAGCTCCGCAAAATCATTCATGCGGGTGCAAAGATCTAAAGGACTAACAGGGCTTACCCGTGGTCCTAAGGTGCCGGGAGGTCGTGGAGGTGATGACCGAGTTGGGGAAGACGGTGAAGCTTCACCGCCAAGACACCGCCTCCAGCTCCACTTTGTCCTCCTCTCAAAAGTGCCCAAACAACTAAGTCAGGATAACTTCCAAGAGGTGTTGGGAGCAAAAGCGAACAAGGGTTTGAAAAGGAAGCCATTGGATCTTCTTGTGCCACCGAGGAGCTCCAAGGACTCAACAATGGCAGCCACCAAGGAGGAAATGAGTGAGGAGGAGCTCACCACGCACAAGTGCAAGACCGAGATCAACTGGGTGTAAAGGAAACCAAGGAGGCTCCCAAAGGATACTTTATAGCCCGAGTGAAGGTTTTGAATCGGGCTAAGCTCCATGGTGAGCTTAGCCCACAAAGTTGGTCCATGGGTGGACAAGACATAAAGGTTGACAAAGGGGCGGTTGGTCAGGCCGACTGAGATGGAAAGTCGACCAGATTAAATGCGGTCAAGAAAGAGTCGTATTGAAAAGGTACCTCATGCGCAGACACGCAATAAATGCATCGCCGAGCTTGCCCGCGCCCAAGGAAGGAGAAGAACAGGAGGTCTTTATGACCGCTGGATAAGACTCGGGAGGTCCTAACCATCGGATCTCATTTTGAATCAAGATGTTTTAAGTGGCCGGGAGGAGGTCCCACCACACGATCAAGGATGGGGAGGTCGTGGCCTCCGATTTCTTAATCGCTAAAATGCATGTGAGGAAAAGGGACAGAGGTCCAAAGCGTTGATCTCCATCCAACCAAGGACCTCCAGTGAGGACTTAACTGCACGCGATCAAAAGACATGAGGGGAGGTCATGGCCTTTGGATTTAAATCCAAGGGCACACAATGACCGGGAGGTCCGATATGATGCGCAACAGCAAGGGAGGTCAGACCGCTAGATTTAGATCTAAGGGTTCCGATCAAAGGAGGTGGAGGTCCCGAGCTTATGCAACACACAAGGGAGGTCATGGCCTTTAGATTTAGATCTAAGGGCTACGATCTCACTAACGCCGGGAGGTCAGTGCGCATGAGACAAAGGAGGTCGTGACCGAGATTTTAAATCTAACGGTGCACAACAAAAGATGGGGGAGGTTGTGAGTGCTTGATATCGCAGGAGGTCGTGAGCCGTTGGATTTGATCCAATGGCTACGACCTAGGTTAGGTGGAAGGTTTGTTTAGTTTAGGTTGAGAGGAGGAGGTCAGGGCCATGGATCTTGGATCCAAGGGCTATGACCTCACGTAGGTGGGAAGACCTGACTGAGTATGTTGAGGAGGAGGTCGTGGCTGTTGGATTTGATCCAACGGCCACGACCTCAACAAATGGGATGACCTCATTGCGATGGTTTAACAAATGAGGAGGTCTTTGAGGTTTAACACATGTGGGAGGTCATGACCGCTGATCACGGATCCAACGGCAATGACCTCATGAGGTGGGAGGTCCTCGCGGTGTTGATCATGAGGAGGTCGTGGTCGTTGGATGTAAATCCAACACCGCGACCTCAACACAGTGGAGATGAGGTCTCACGAGGTGCAGACACTGGTTGGGCTGGACCAACTTTGAATATGGCTAGCCCAAGGAACAAGCAGTAGGCTTTTAAATTTAGTTTTGACAAGCTGAAACTTACCAGAATTATTTGAGATAGCAAATGAACTCCAAATTTGATGAAATTTTAACTGGAGCTTGCTGACAATGAGACCAACCTTGCATAAAATTTCCAGAGGTTATTATACAATGAATTTTTCTCAGGAAATTCATGAAGGTTGTTTAAAGGATTGTTTTGCCTCCAAAAATTATCAACAAGTGTTATAACTCATGATATTTTTCAGAAGGGGTCCCATATCAGTTTTGGGACCAAGAAAAATATATTCCAAATGTTTGACACAAGATTTAAGATAATTGGAAAATGAGTTTGATTTTTGGTCAACAAGTGCTTTGTGTTTTTGGATTACACAACTCTTGGACAAAAATCACATGAGATTTTAGGGTTTTTCAAGATGTGAGAAAAAGTTTTAATTTCTACACACATAATTATACTTGATTAACCCTGATTATACATTTGGGATGTTACAGGGACCTTGATGGGATGCGCTAGGAAATAATGCCGTAGCTTTCTCGATGCCATGAGCAAAGCGTACGCGAGCTTCTCGAGCTCCGTGTAGCGGATTTTGGCTCCTTGCAAGGCCTCCGACACATAGTACACCGGTCGCTGGCCGGTGTGCTCCTGGATAAGGACCGCGCTGACCGACGACGGGGTGGCGGCGATGTAGAGCAGCAGCTCGGCTCCGCGCCCGGACCGGGTGAGGCTTGGTAGTCTGCATGAGGTGCTTTCAGTCCTCAAGGCCTTCCGCATTCCTCTCGTCCATTTGAATGGCTCCGCACTCGAGCGCCTTGAAGAACCAGAGCGCCTTCTACGAGCGAGACAGAAGCGGCTAAGGGCGCGATGCGGCCCGTGAGTTTTGCACTTCGGGCGTTCATGGGGCTTCATCTCCGGATGGCCCCGATTTTCTCCGGGTTGGCTTCGATCCCTCTCGGAGACTAGAAAACCGAGGAGTTTCGCCTTCACACCAATGCACATTTCTCGGGGTTGAGTTTTATGCCCTCCGCTTTCAAGGTTCGTGAAGGTTTCTTGGAGGTCTTGAGCGCGCCCCGCCAAATTTTGCTTTTAATGACTATGTCGCCGACGACGCTTCGCTGCGCCGAGCTGGGTGGCTAGGACCTTCGTGATGAGTCGCGTGAACGCCGCCCGCGTTTTGAGACCGGAAGGGCATGCGCTAGAAGATGTTCCCATCGGGTAATGAAAGCGCTTGGCTCGTCGCCTCCGCCATGTGCACTGGTGGTAGCCGAGTAGGCGCAAGGAAGCTCATGAGCTCGCAGCTGACGAAGGCCCACCACTACTCGATGCGAGCAAGGGGAAATCATCTTTGGGGCCGGCCTTGTTGAGATCGGTGAAGTCGACACACATGCGCCACTTGCCCGCTCTTCTTGACGAGGACCGGTTTGCCTACCACTGAATATTTGACTCGCGGATGACCCCGCCTTTCAAAGAACTTCAGATCTCCTTCTTGGCACCGAGTCGGCCGGCCGACATGCGTTGCGACTACGCTGCTTGGGTGTCGCGTCGGCTCAAGGATAGCTGTGCTCTATCGTTGTTCTTGCCACTCCTCGGGAGGTCTTGCCCCCAGCGAAGGCCCTGCATTGTTATGAGCACCCCAGATCGCGTCGTGCGCCCGTGGAGGTCCGAGCCGAGGGCCACCGCCTTCTCCGTGAGCCGCCCCTTAATGCCACTCTCCGCAGTGACCTTGAGGCTTGTGTTTGGGGCCCATCTCGCGAGGGCGGTGCCACTCGCCCGGTTGGGTCCCACGGCGCACGTGGCGCAGCCGATAGTACTTCAAGTTCTATGTGCCGTGGCGAGGTCTTGGTCTCCGCGACCGCCACGATGCCGGCGGGGTGGGGAGCTTCATGCACAAGTAGTTGTGGTGAGCTATCGCGCCGGCTATGCCTTCAGGGTTCCGCCAAGGATAGCGTTGTCTTGGTAAGCCATCTCGACCACATCAAACGTGATTTACCTCGGTTCGATGCGGTCGCCGCCAAGGTGACAACAGGCGGATCTGTCCCAATGCGGTGACGGGGGTTCCTCCGAACCCAAGCAGGGGGATGCCTGGAGGAGTCAGGCGATCACAAGGGATCATCATCTTCATCTTGTCGAAGACGTCGACGAAGAGGAGGTCTGCCGAGCTCCCTCCGTCGACGAGGACGCGCCTTACTTCGAAATCCGCGATGTTGGCCGAGATGACGAGGGGGTCCTGGTGCGGGAAATACACCCCGCGGGCATCTTCTGGTCCGAAAGATATGGGTATTTCGGAGTAGCGGGGTGGGCTCGAGGCGGGGTACGTAGCGAGGTGGTGGATTTGTCGGCATACATCGCCGCTCTGCTTCGAGGAAATGCCGAGCGAGGAGCCTCCGGTGATCATGTTGATAATCCGCCGGTGTGCGTCGGCCCGGCCACCTATGCGTGGGATTAGCGGTGGTGCAGGGAGTTGGTTGTCAACCGCGGTCCTACCTTCATGGTCCGCAGGTTGGTCGCGGCGCATGTAGTCCTACATGGCGGCGATCGGCGACACTCTTTGGTGGCGCGGCGATCTCGCTGCGTCAGTCGTGAAGCCGCGAGGGTGCTCTGCTCGATTGTCGGCCGACGCCCCGCATTTCGCCCACGGCCCCGCCGCAGCCGGGTCCAGCCGCCTCGCGTCTTCCTCCTTCGTTTGCTGCTCGCCGCCCACGTGGTAGACTCTCGGCCTTTTTGCCCGTAGTCACCGTTCGCGGCTTGCCGGATGCTCGGCCAGCCGCATTGACCGCTTCTTCGACGGTCACGGCCGGTGTTGAGTCGCCGCTTCCCCGAGTGTTGTCTTCTTCGCCGCGCGTTTCTTCCATCTTGTCAAGAGTTCGGTCACTATGCGCTGCTGGCTTGCGCGCGAAGCCTCCGAAGCGCCCGTTCGCGGAGGCCGCACGTTGTTGCGCTGATGATAGTTGTCTCGCTGACGCCTTTGTACTGGCACTTGACCTCCGCGAACTTCGAAGAAGCTGCGGAGGATTCATCCGGCGCCGCTATCGCGAATAAGTGTCGGCGCCCTTGGCCCGTGTAGTTACCCTCGAAGTTGTTGCATAGGAGCTCCCGCAGCTGCTCCCAGGCATATACGGAGCGAGGGAGGATCGTGAAGAACCACGTCAGCGCTACGCCCTTGAGCGCAAGGGTGAGGCTTTTTGCCTTCGTGTTATCGTCTCCTCCGGCTGCTTCGATGGCTGTCTCGTATACCCGGAGGAATTGTGAGGGGTCTGTGGACCCCTCGTATGGCGCGACGTCGGGCATCTTGAATCCTCGAGGCCACTGTTGCCTCGGCCTGGCTCAACGGTGAGTTTGGTCGCCGAGCACCGGGTGTGTGAGCGGGGGTGGGCCGCTCAGATGGCGGCGGTTGTTGAGCGGGCCGGGTGGTGCATGGCGGAGCTCCGTCTGACATAAAGAAGAGCCGCCTCGGCGGCCGCCGGAGGTCTGCCACCCGGCGGAGGGCCGCCACCTCTGCGGAGGGTTTCAGAGGATTCTCGCTCGCCTCTGCGCCGAGTTGTTCGCTTTTCTTCCGGCTCGGCGGGCGCGCTTGTTGCGCGGCTCGGCTCCTTTTGGCCCGCGAGGTCGCCGGGCCTACAGCTTGTTTTACCGCCGGAGTTTTGGCCTAGCCTCGTCGGGGCCATCTCGGTATGTCAGGCTTTGGTGCCATGGCTTACTCCGCCGGTCCCCACGGACGGCGCCAACCGTCAGAGTTACAAGACTAGGCAAGAGAATAAGGGGACCCTCCGTGAGCCAAGGGTCCTCAACAGAGGGGACCGTTGCCAATGAACGATATTGCCGTGTAACCTTTATACGTAACTCTAATCGAAAAAAACTCGCCTCCCAAGGGGGCTGTGGTGGCTACTTATAGCCCTCCTAGGAGGCATACAGATTACTGTGTTTACCCTTACTGCACCCTATGCCGATAGGGGTTGCAGGACCTTTCCGCCCCTAGTGCTAGCCTCTAACACGGTGGGCAGCCCTAGACTTGGTCTATCCTGGCATGCATCGGCCAGAGGTGCAAGAACTCCTTCGAGCTCCCCGGTCTTGAGCCCTCCATAGCCCTTCGAGGCACTTCGCTGGACCTTCCTGTCGCCGGTGTTTCTGGCACCGAAGCGGACCTCGGGTCCCTTCGAGGGCCGGGACCCTTCGAGGGCCTCGGGACCCTCGACGCTTCGGACTGGTAGAAATATTCGCCGCGTTTGGCACCCTAGCGACTTGACCATCGGGACGTGCGCGCTTCTCTCTTCGCCAGGTCGTGGGGGCCGTTGTGCCGCCCCTACGACACAAATGATTACCAAACTCGTGGCTCAAAAACTCACCACCACGATCAGATCGTAAAGATTTGATTGTCTTGCCAAGTTGATTATGTACCTCATTCTGGAACTCCTTGAAATTTTCAAAGGATTCCGACTTGTGCCTCATCAAGTAGATATATCCATATCTACTATAGTCATCGGTGAAAGTAATGAAGTACTGAAAACCACCTCTAGCTATCGTACTCATTGGTCCACACACATCAGTATGTATGAGTGCCAACTGGTCGGACGCCCTTTCACTACGACCAGTGAAAGGTGTCTTGGTCATCTTTCCGACCAGGCAAGACTCGCATGCTTCAAATGATTCCAAATCAAAAGAGTTTAGAGTTCCATTATCATGGAGCTTTTTCATGCATTTCTCACTTATGTGACCTAAACGACAATGCCAAATGAAAGTGAAATTCGTTTCATTAGGCCGGAGCCTTTTCGTATAAATATTATAGATGGATGCATCAACAAGATTTAAAATAAACAACCCATTCAAAACAAGTGCATAGCCATAAAACACTTCATTCAAAAATATAGAACAACCATTGTTCTCAATAATGAATTTATAACCCTCTGCCATTAAACATGAGGCAGAGATAATGTTTCTACTAATGGCTGGAACGTAATAATAATTATTCAATTCCATAATAAATCCTGAAGGCAAAAGTAATGGCAAAGTCCCGACGGCTAATGCAGCAACCCTTACTTTATTCCTGACGCGAAGATCCATCTCGCCTTTGCAATTCTCCTATTCTTTGTTAGACTCGTGATCGAATTATAGATATGAGCAACCGATCCAGATCAAATACCCATGAGTTAATGTAAGAGTCACGAGAAAAACATCTATAACATTAATACCGTAGTGGAAGCTTTAGTCCCACCATTCCTTTTCTCGATCACCAAGTATTTATTGCGCCTCTTCCAATGACCTAGCTCTTTGCAAGAAAAGCATTCATTCTCTTGAGTCGGGCCGGACTTAGTCTTGGGCTTAGGCTTATTAGTTTTGATCTCATCTGAAACTTTAGCCTTACCCTTTTGCTTGACCCAAGTCTTAGCCTTCTTCTTGAAGCTTATACTCTTTTGCACCATCATCACCTGATTGTTGCTTTTCTTAATCTCGCCCTCTCATTGCCTTAAGCATCATATGCAGTTTGGTGAGATTCTTGTCTAAGCCGTTCATATGGAAGTTCAAAATGAACTGCCCATAGCTTTCAGGAAGCGAAGCAAGAATCAAATCTATAGCCAACTCTTGGCTAAGTGAAAAACCAAGTTTTTCCAAGCTCTATGTGTAACCAACCATTTTGATTACATGAGGGCTCACCGGACCACCCCCAGCTAGCTTACATCCAAACAAGTTCTTTGAGATCTCAAATCTCTCAGTTCTTGCTTGTGTCTCAAACATGCCTTTGAGCGCCACGATCATATCATAAGCCTCAATGTTCTCAAACTGTTTCTGAAGGTCTGAGTTCATCGCAGCAAGCATGAGACAGCTAACATCAAGGGATTCATCACATGCCTTTTATAGGCGGTTTTAAGAGTAGCAAAGAAGATTCTCTCAGAGGCACATCCGAATTGGTTCCTCTAGAACATGTTCCTTTTATCTTGCCTAAGAACAATTCTTAGGTTGCGGGACCAATCCGCAAAATTTGTTCCATTCAATTTTTCCTTTTCAAGTATTGAACGTAATGCAAAACTGGATGTAGGTACAGCAGTTGGTGCCATGATCTACAACATAAATATGCAAAACTAAGACATATGTTCAATCAAAGTAACTTCTATTAAACAATTTAACAAAGATACTCCCACTAAATTCCATATCCCTCTTATGACATTTTAGTAATTCAAGATCCATAATCAATTAATCTACTAGTGAGCTATGGCACCACTGCTAGAAGACTAGTGAAAATGGTAAGCAACCCTTTGCTAATCATATCTCTATATGACTCTTGTTGTTGGGCAGCATCTTTATGCTTCGGCACCCAACCCTTATGCCCTAAGGTCCACAACTCTTATGATAACCTTGTTAAGTTAAACCAATGCTTAGCGTGTAAGTGTCTGACACAAACCCATCTAGTCAAGGATTGTTAATGGCATTCTGCTATGGCAAGACCTACCATTAAAATACATGACTTTGGATGGTGCAGCATTTGGGAGGGCATCAATTTAACCTAATATTATGTGAGGGATTTTTACTTCTACCATGTCAAAAGCAATTAAAGCAAAGTAACATGCATAGAAATAAATGAACAGGAATGTAAAGGCATTCACAAACAATCAAATTGCATTGTGATATAGTATGACCCTTCTCCATGGTCATCTCCATCGCCATGCATCCTGTTCGCCGTGTCTCCAAGTGGTCGACTCCTCCAAGTACTCCCACTAAGCCATTACTCCTAATAGCACTAGTAATGAATTACAAGGAGTAAAGAAGCATCACAAGTCGACACGTAGGCTGTTATACAAAAATAGACAGCCTTGGGCTGCAATAAGTATAACACGCAGGTCATGAAAATTACATACATACAAGCATCTCATACATGATACATTATGGGTCATACTACTCACATCAATCCCTACAAAAACAAGTTATGCACAGAATCCAATTCTATCGGACGACATGAGCACACACTACCTATAGTGCACGGTACAAATACCCAGCACGGAAAAATTTTTCCGAGACATGAATCTTATTCATTCAACCGAGCCTTGGAAATCATTGGATTAATCAAATTAACCCTATTACGAACCAATCCGATCAATGCCTTGATACGAACACACACTGCGGCATACTCCGATGGCGGAATTCCGACTGGTAGGAGTGTTATGCAGATTGGTCGTGAACAAGTGCAATAAACCATCTGGTCCTTATAGCTCATACCTCCTCGTAGACCCATGTACTACCACCGAGAACTGATCGATCTTATTGACCAGGGTCTAGATCGTTCCATCTATATGAACCGATCTAGGTTACCAGACCCGACCAGTAATAGATCCAATCTACTATTATCACATATCAAGTATATGCGATCGATCCAGATCAAAAACTACGCAAGATGGCTCTAATACTACTGTTGGGACGCGGGTAGGCTACGATAGCCAAGCAAACCAGGTAGCCAAGCAAGTAGATGATCATAGATCATTACCACTAGATGCGCAGAGCAGCGGAAGAACGGTTGGAGCAGCCTGGTCCAACGTAGAGCGCGTCGATGTAGTGGTCGTAGTCGATCGTCCAGCGTCCTCGTGAGTCGATCGTCTCCTCTAGCAACCTCTGCAGTTCCTCGTGAAGATCACGGATCGTCCTCAAGCGCAACAATCTTAGTAGTGCCTCTATGGTATCCACACGTCCAGGGCAGGAACAACCATACGCCGGTGTGCTAGCACCAAGTCGCATGGCAGAGCTCTGAAGAAGATGGCGGCTAGGGTTTTGGTGGTGTTTTCTCACGTACCTCCCAAAAGCCTCATGCATCTCCTTATATAGTGCTCGTGACGGATCCTATCTGAACACGTTTATGAATCGTATTCGTACTGGTTTATTCCAACCCGTTAAGTGTGTGACCCTGTAGGTTCATGCGTAATCGATTGTGACTCGGAAACCCTTTCCGATCACTAGTCGAAGCGCTCCTAGCGTAACATAGCGATTCTTTAATACACACAAAATATATCGGACGAACCTTAATGCAATATGATCTACGATCAGGTCCTCATCACTTACTTTACTGTGTCCTATCTCTATACGACCGCCAGAACTCCCACGACTGTGTTACGACCACTCAGGATTACATTCGACCGCCATTTACCAACTCAGATTCCATACGACTAGTCTCAGAATCGATCGAATCGAGTGACCTACTCGTGTATACTCCTTTTGCCTCACGATGTCTGGTTGAACTCCAGGTGAGTTGTTGTGTCATCCATGGACTGTTCAATTCTTTCTCGATCGAGTGTCAGATAACTTTACGTGGTCAAACACTTCGACTACTAGTGGCACGGCCATGCACTTTCTTTATCCGATCACAACGAGGGGCCTAGAGACATCTCTCCTGTTATGTTAGGAGGGGCAAATCCCATATCCGACCAATCACATTACTCTCCATGTTTCACGGCATACCCGAAAGCTACCTTAATAACTACCCGCATTACAGAAGGCGTTTGGCAACCCCTAAGAGTGCTATTACACATGTAGGAAACCATGCTGATCTTAGGTCTAAGGATTATACATCATCATTGCTTCAGACCAACTAACGACACATAGAATCATAATAATCTCAATAGTGTCTCAAGGTGGGTCTTATCCAACAACATGTTCTCTAACATGTGTCCATATTATTGGTTTGATATCTCCATATCTATGACTCGTGAAACATAGTCATCAACCAATACATATGCTGGTCTATTCATATGTGTCCTCATATGTTTCCGACCAGGGAACGTATAAGAATAATTATCGTAGAAATATATAGTTTCACAACCAAGTCACACACTTGATAATAAATATTAACAATATTATTCTAGGAACAAGATAACACATTATCCAATGTCATGAACATAATGAAATATAATTATCTCTATGATTGCCTCTAGGGCATATTTCCAACACAACGACAGTTAACGACGAGGATGATCGGGACTAAGCTTGGAGAGCTGAGGTTTAGAACGATCGAGAATGCCGGGTGAGGTCAATGGACTCAAGCATGGCGCAGAATAGACAAGGATAACCGACGGCAGGCGATTCGGGCGATTGGTTGGATCAAGCGGTGCTTGGGTCGTCTGCAAGTGCCATGGTGGTTTCAAGGGGAGCCGGACGGAGAGACTTGCCGACATGATGAGAACTGCTGATCAACCTACACGCATGGCGGCAAAGCGGCGATTACACCAAGTTTGGACTCGGTCTTCAAGAAGGATCGAGAAGGGGTATTTTTGGTAATTTCACCTAAATACCACCTTGGTGACCGTTGGCTAAACCGCGGCACAAGATGACGCAAGGAGAAGCAGTTTAGGTCAAGTGAAGTTGAAGACGGCGCTTTAAAATGTGTGTGTGAGTTAAACCCGTTTGTGTGTGGGCTTAACGGGTGCCCAATAGAAATAGTCTTCTAGAAGCTAGGCACCACTATAAATAGGGGAGGGTGCTATCCAGCACACCTTAAGCACTTCATTTGGAAAAACCCTAGTGTGTTTTAGGGTTTTAGAGAGAAAGGTGGAGATGTTAGGTTTCTAGAGAGATGAGTTGATTGTGTGCTCATGGATTGAGCTCTTGTCCTCCTGGATGGAGTGGCTATAAACTCTCTACAATCTCAAATCAATCTATGCACGATTCCTCAAAGATGTGTCTCTTTGTGTTCTTCCTCTCTATTTTGTGATTTTGGAGCTTTCCTTAATCCTTCAGTTTTTCTTTGGTTTCTGCCCCTAATCTAGCTTGTTGTGACATGTGGGAATACATCTAGGGTCATCTTGATTATCAATCACCCACGAGCAAGTTTCTAGATCACCTTTTGGTTTTAACTCGGTTTTGGAGCATTCTTCACTCAAACGAAAAAAGGTCGGAACTTTGACATGGATCTATATGATCTTTGATTGGAGTAGGTTCCTGACATCGTTAAGAAGGTGTGTCTCAAGTTTGGTCAAGTTTAGAGTCGTAGATCAAAAGTTAGACCTTTTTGTGTTTCGGGCTGCGGGCTGTTTTTCCCTGTTCATCGTCAGGAGTGGTCAGACCGCCCTTTTAATGCCTGTAAGACCGCCGAGCGGTCAAACTGCTAGATGCACACCGGTCAGATCGCTCAGCTCTTCGTGGTGTGAGCTTTTTGGTTGTTTTGCTTTGGGGTGTTGATCGGATTCAGCACAAGTCATCAGCTGTGCTTGTACTTTGATCTTCATAGCTTCTATAGCTATTGGAGTGAAAACGTGTTGAATCCAATTTAGGAGAAAAATTGCTCGTGCTCCTATTCACCCCCTCTAGTTGCCTTTTCGGTCGTACAGAAGTGGTTAAGATAACTCCACAAAACATACACACTGCTGATCCAGCATCAGAAGTATTTTTCAGTTACAATATTCAATGCCAGGGAGATTCGAGGAGATCATTGGTCTATAGATTTGTGGCAGTTATTCATCTCTTTTTCTTACCATAAGGGACCGTGGCCTTTTCTCTTTCTCATTGCGCACTAGACTACAATGGAGTGTTGGGCCTATGCTTGATCACTTTGGTTACCATCTAGGTTGCAAGAGAAATATCGCAAGCTGCTATTTCAATTCAGCTCCAATTGTTGATCAGTGCGAGGGGACTCTTTATGTAAGGCCTCATTTCACTACATATATTTGTTTTCCAATTTCCGTGGTTTTGTATTCTCCTCTTTTTATCCTACCTTCTTTAATTCGTGATGCAATCCATATGACTAAACAGATATCAAATACTGAAGGCCAGCTCTATTCCTTGTACATTCATAGCCGTCGGTACAGATGGATCCAAGACTTTAGCTCAATTGACAAAGTGATGACGATTGAGGAAATAATGGGCGCCTGCACATTGTGTTTCCACAAAAATCAATTCTGATGGGGCTTGATGTTTGGACAGGAAACATTTCTTGGCAGTAGAATGTTGGTCCATTTAGTAATGAGAAAAGCCTGCCAATTGTAGATTCCAATGGTAAAGGAAAAAAAATCTTTTTAACATCATGTATTTCAATTTTGGAACACATTTCTTGTGATGTTTCTTCATTCTTTCATGAAATGTTCGTGATGAATGATTAAAAAAAACACAGACATGAAAGAAGTTACAATTGATGATTTCTCAACAGAGGCTATGGTAAGCCTGCATTACTCATTTCTTATTTCACCTCCATCTTGACCATCTGATTTATAATTTGGTAAGCAATTGAGCGTAGCTCAGTTAATGGGAGATGTAGCTATACGCTTCCGCCACTCAGATCTGAGGCTCAAATTTGGGTGGCTATTTTCTTAATTAATTGATACATAATTCCTTTAGGTATCCCATACAAGGCACACTAATTCTATTTGAGCTAACACAGGGAGGATCCACTCAATGCAAGGTTGGTGTGAACAATCAAGAGGAAAAATCAATCTGAGGCCCCATATGCAAGAAGAAACCAAAGGTGCTGAACTGATCTGTATTTCCTGTGATGTTGATGTGAATGAGTGCAAGGCAAAGAGATCTAAATTTGCATAAGTTGTAAAAGTTTGTAAACTCGGTTGCAATTAGCTGGATGTACAAAACTTGGTTGTAATGGAATGTATAAAGTTTTATAGCATGTACTAGCTACTTGGATTTGTTATATTGAATGGATAACTTTGTTGTAGTTGAATGGGCCAGTTAATTTTTTAGAACAAGGATCAGGTTAATGTGGTGTTCAATATATGTGCACAAATTATTGAATATGTATTCCTGCCTCAGATACCTCTTTGCCCATCTGACGACGATATGTTCCAATTGTCGAAATTCTCCCCTAATGGTCTCATCGTCCTTTTCTTTTTCTCTATTTTTTTAATTGGCGGAGGCAATCAGTTGGAAAACATACAAGCAGCATCAATGAGGCGCATGCTGCCCTAAGCAATATATATTTTGATGTTTTTGTGATAATAAACTGTGTAAATAACAAATTTACTTTGTAAACACAATATTTTTTAATTATTATGTCATGATTCATGTTGACTGAAAGAAGCAATACATCTCCATGTTTTTTATGACTAATTGTCTATTTTTGCCATCTGAAAATGTTTGATGTACTAAATTTATTTTGCATGGTTGTTTAGTCAAACCTGCAGCAAGGGCTTCTTAGCTCTGCTGCAAGACATGAAAGTTTTAACTTATGAATGACAATAGAGAGATTGGTGAGATGCAACAACATATTCTATGAAAAAATTGACTTTCCGTTGCAATGCACGGGCACATGACTAGTTAAGTCAAATTTAATATTTTTTTAACATGTGATCATGAGCCCATCGTAACTAAGCATCACTAAGCATCGCTACGATACCCATGTTGGTGATACAAATATGTCCAACTAATATTTACCATCCTAGGGTGAAAAATGGTTCATGGCATCCAAATAATCAAAAGAGGCGTAGTGACAAATAAGTGATTAACTATTTCCAAAAGCGGTTGATATAAAGATAGCATGCAATTTGATGCAAAACAATATAATTTTGAAATCATATATTCAATATGATGAAATGACTATGACTTGTCTTGGATTTGGCTTTGCTCAATTACCGCACTTGAATCTTCGAAACTTGCTTTTGCTCCTGCTCCTTGAAACATATCGTCTAACGAGAGATAAAACAACAGGCGAAGCACAAATAAATAAAAAAAACAAATAAAATCCAAAAACATAAAAACCAACTCTAAGAGAAAGCGCTTGATTTTATATGACTCTAAAAGAAAGAGCTCGATTTTATATGAATTTTGGTATTTGCATGGACTGAAACGAAGTTCGGACAGAGGAGAATGGACCATCAGAAGATTTGTCGGAAGGGAAAAAGAGAGAGAGAAAAAGAATATTCCCTCAGCTGAAAAGAAAAAGAAAATAAAAGGGACACTGACAGGTGGGGTCCACCTGTAAGTGACAGAGAGAGGAAGAATGATATTGACAAGTGAGGCCAGGTTGTATGAGAGAGAGAGAGAAAGAAAAACAGGGAATAACAAGTGGGTCCCGTAGGTCAGAGAGAGAAAGAGAGAGAGAGACAGAGGGGCATGGCCGATGGCGATGGCACTGGTGGTGACGACGAACGGTGACGAGGGATGTGGCTGCGATGAGCAAAACGGAATGCCGGGGAGGAGAGGGTGCCAAGGGAGGTGGCGGCGTGGCCAGGGCAGTGGTGAGATAGCAACGGCGGCGACAGAGAACCGGCTCGAGCGCATGGTGGCTTTGATGGTTCAGTGGCGCTCGAAGAGAACCGAGGGAAGCACGAGTTTGGCAGCGGCATGGCGATCGCGGAGAGCACCTTGGAGCGGCCGGAGAGTGACTAGAGCGGCAGTGAGACGGAGGTGGACGAAAAGGAAGAAGAAGCATGGTGGTGGGGCATCTCGGCGGCTGAGAGAGAGGGTCTGTAACATCCCAAAATTATTTTTGGGAAGATATAATGAAAATAAATGGGAAAATAATTTTGAGCATATTCTATATGGAAAACTATTTATGCATGATTTTTTAACTTTTGTATAAAGCAAATAATGAAATTTCATACAAGCAGAAACTTGTAAGAATTTTTGAGAAAATCACAGAGCAGATAAAATCCTAAAAAATTTATAAAAGAAACTATACGGTGTTAGAATATGTAAAAAGGTCTTTCAGTCCGACCAGATACGAACTAGTCGTACATGACCACTAACTGGTCAGCAAGCTAGACGTAGGTGTTACAAACTGATCGTGATTAAATGCGAACTGGTCGTATGGAGATATGAGTTGGTCATGAGTGATAATGACCTGGTCATAGGTCATATTTCATAAGGTTCGTTCATTATAATCTTTATGTGTAGTCGGGGGTCTTCATGTCCTGCTAGGAACTACTACTGACTTATGGTCAAAAAGGAGTTTTTGAGTCACGACCAATTACACATAAACCTACAGGGTCACACACTTCACGGATTGGAATAAACTAGTTCAGATATGATCGTTATGGGCTCTTTACAAGGAGAGTTGTGGAGGGCTTTTCACGTATAAGTCACTCCACTGAAACCCCATCCACAACCTCCCCAAAGGCCCTGTCGTGCACGCTAGTGCTCGCACACCAGCATATGTCGTTTCACCCCAGGACATGTGGATACCATAAAGGCGCTGCAGCGATTGCTGCTGCACTGATTGAGGATGATTCGTGACTTACGCAAGAAGCGTGATAGGTTGCTAGTGGGGACAATCGGTGCCAAGGATGTTGGATGACTGAGTACGACCAGTACATCGACGTGCTCGACGTTGGATTAGGCTGCTCCAACTCTTCTTCCACTATATTGCGCGTCTAGTGGTAACGATCTATGATATCTTAATTACATGGCTTCCTAGTTTGCGTAGTTGATTTTTTTAATTAGGCGCTAGTGTAGCCTACACGTATCCCTTCACACCAAGCTCACTGACTTTAAAGTGAGGAGGGGGGTGGAGGCGGTGGCCTCATGGAAGATATGGCACGGTTGCTAGCTCAAAGGAGGGTTGGGCAAGACAACAAAGACGCATTTATGATTAACAAAGGTCAATCGATCGAATACAAATTGAATAGTGGTCTTCCCATATTCGTATTCATATTTTTTAAATGAATACGAATAAAAATTTGGATATACTAGAATACGAATACGAATCTAATATTATAATGAATACAAATCGAACACGTACTCAATTCGGTTGCATTCGAATATTCTACGACATAACGAAGTTTAACGAGTTGGCACTAGTGTTTATAGTAATACTTATGCCCATTTTCCTATGGTTTATCATGTAATCATTTGTTCCATTTTATGCACTAGTTGTTGTTACTGTGCCGAATCTGGATATTATCCGGATTCGTATTTGACTCAACACCTATTTTCCATACCATATTCGTATTCGACAAAAAAAACCGGATACTATCCGGATTCGTATTCGTTTTGCAATTCGAATGCATTTTTGCTTACCACATTTGCTACCATCCGAATACAAATGCTGGATAAAACGGATAATCTGAATCTATTTGACACCCCTAATGACGATTTAGGGTGGGCGGGGCCAACAGCGACACGGTGAGGTGCCGCCGCCGTGGGATGTAGTGGGCAGCGCCGGGAGCCATAGAGGAGGCGGGCCAGTGGGGTGGGGGTGGTAGTGGAAGGGGACGCTGGAGGGAAACAAGATGGGCTCGATGGTGGCGACAAAGAGCGCGGCTAGGGTTGGCTATGGAGGGGAAGCTGGGAAGAAGGAGGAGGAGGTCGGTCGGTGGTGGAAAAGGTAAGCGTGCAGGGGAGTTGGTGATAGCGCTAGAGCGCTGATACACGAATGGTCAAGTTTTTTCACAAAATATCATGTGCTCGCATAAGGGGCAAATAACAAAACTACGTAAGTGGAACCAGGGAGCAGCCTGCCTACATGTGCTGCATCTAGGGGTGTCAACGGATCGAATATGAATCGAATAGTGGTCTTCCCATATTCGTATTCATATTTTTAAACGAATATCTACTCAATTCGGTCGTACCCAAATATCCTACAGCATAACGAAGTTTAACGAGTTGACACTAGTTTTATAGTAATACTTATGCCTCTTTTCCTATGGTTTATCATAGAATCATTGATCAGTGGTTCCATTTTACCACTAACCCTAACCAATTCTAGAGATATTGTAAAAAATCAGTTATAAACATGTCGAATTCGGCTAAAAAGAGCATGCAAAAAGCTTTCTTGGGGCATGTGCCAAAGTGAAAAAAAAAATCAAATGCTAAATTAGAGTCCACCATGATGATGGCCTCGTCACATATATGCCCAATTTCAAGATCAAATGCAAAAGGTACATAATAGGTAGTTGTTGTTATTGCGCTGAATCCGGATATTATCCGGATCCGTATTCAATTCGATACCTATTTTGCATACCATATTCGTATTCGACAGAAAAAATCTGGATACTATCCGGATTCATATTCATTTTGCAATTTGAATGCATTTTTGCTTACCACATTTGGTACCATCCGAATACGGATACCGGACAAAATGGACAATCCGAACCCATTTGACACCCCTAGCTGAGTCCAATCTGGAGCCGAAGGCTGTGTTTGAGTTTGTCCATATCTTCACAAAATTAGCCCTGTACACTAGATATCTTGCCTATATAACAATATACTGTAGGTCTTAATGGGTAGAATTCGTCACAAGGAACACCGTGGTTCAATCGAACATCCGTTCAAAAAGATAAATTTAAAGCATGGAAAGAAGCAAAAGAAAAGGCACGTGGGCCCACCAAGCTACGCGGGCGGCAGGTAGATCGATCACGGTGACAAACAGGTGGGCCGTGATCCAGCCCACCAAAAGGCCCTTGAAGGGTTCATGAGCTCTGTCATTTCTCGTCCACTCCAACGCGCACAAACTGAGCTCCTGAGCTCCACACCCCTCGCAGCGGCCGCCGCTTTCCCCTGGCTCTCTGCCGTCGTCCTCTCCTCTTCGGACCTGAGCTGCGCCACAAATCCAGTGCGCCTATCACCCGGTAAATTTCGACCATGGGTTCTCAGGTTTATCTACTTTTTGAGCACAGCATCTGTAGACAGGCAGTTGATTTGTTCTTTGCGAATGTTTCGATCTAACGCATATATGAATCTTCTGTTCGTTCGATCCAATCCTGTTTCTGTTGCTATTGTAATGATGCGGAAGCGGTAATGCTTCAGTTGTTGAACGAAGCATGTATACGGACCCTTGGGAATAAACCAATTGGATTGAGTTTTTCTACAGCTGTAGTTGTAGCAGACCTTTTCAATCATACCTCAATCCTAACATGGGAGTAAACCAATTGGGTTTACTACTCCCATTTCCACCCTTCATAACCTATTAGCAAACTCTTTTGTAAGTGTGCATGAAAAAATGCATATCAACCATGTTTAGAGGAAAATCAACTTGTGCATTGACTTCATTCTGCACTTTTTGTAACTTGCCCAAATTTTATGAGTTCCTGATCATTGTTAGCAATGGAAGTAGTATCTGTTATTGTGCAGGATTTTTTTTTCTCTTTCCTATTAAAGAAAGGGGAAAGCTGATTATGCTAGTACTACCGAGAAGTTAATTGTCTGAGTATGATATCTCCGAATTTTCTTGCAAATCTCGGTGTGCATCTGGTTTGTTGCTTTTTTCCTTGATCAATTGTAATAACTGAATGTGGACAAGGCTGACAAAACTGATGTCTGACAAATTGATTAGTATGCTTTTCTTAGTCCGTGTGACATATCTGCCTTTTTGCCTTGACATAAATCTCTCCTATTGCTGCTGGCAGGATAGCTTATTATTTTCTCATGGAAAAAGTCTACTATACATGGATGAAATAGTTTGTGGTCCGGTCCTGATTCTAGTACATCAAATCTTTAGTACTACCTCCGGTTTTGAAAGCTTGATGTCGCACTCTACATCTACGAGCTGGCTGGCGTCAAGTATTAGTGACCAGAGGGAGTATGTATTTTCATGATTAGTGAACCGTGGAGCCAAAAAGTCATGGAAAGGGTCTCGGCATGCTAATACTGAGTGAATTGAGAAGTTTCCTATCCTAGCAAATTGAATTTTAAATAAGGACAATATCCCCGCTGTGGGCTCCACCTTGTTGTAGAATTAAATAGCTCATTATGTTGCCAGTGCACTATAGCACCTGTGTTCTCATAGTATATCTGGTCTGGATATGTTTTATATTGTGTAATATTCATTAGCCTCATCCCTTGATGTCATGCTTATCATTATTCATTTTCCTTTACGCAGTTGTTTAGTCCAGAGTTCAATCATGGCCAACTCGTTTATGTGGTCTGTGCACAATTAAGCTGAGTCCAGAAAGGGCTATCTGGTAAAGCACTTTAAATAACAAAGTTTCACAATTCTGTCTTGTTTTTTTTATCATCTTTCTTGGAACACCTGCTTTCTATAAAAGGAAGAAGAATACTCAGGCATTTGCCTGAGTTTTAAATATTTATATACTGATATCATGTGCATCTTGTTGTACTTAAAATGAAATGTACCTTATATGTGGGAAAAAAAAATGCAAAACCACATGTACATGTGGGTAAATGCACGATCTTAACCCTCAAAAGTGCATCAAGATTCGTGCAAGTGATGTTCCATGATTAGAAGATGGGATCGTGGTTTGAATTTTGAAAGTTCGCATCAATATTGAAGCATATTTAATGGTGATGATAGTACATGTACCCACATGTACATGTGGAAAAACTATATTCTATATGTGGTTTACAAAATGTTTACTACAAGGGTACATTTGGTTTGTAGGGTGACTTGCCCAAAAATGCAAAACCACATGTACATTTGGGTACATGCACTATATTAACCCTCAAAAGTCCCTCAAGATTCGTGCAAGGGGTATTCAATTGTTAGAATATGGGATCGTGGTTTGAATTTTGAAAGTTTGCATCAATCTTGATGCACATTTGACAGTGGTGATAGTACATGTACCCACATGTATATGTGGAAAAACCATATTCATGACTTGCCCCACCTTTCTCCAAATGGAGCCGCTAAAATTCAGGAATATTGACCAAATTTGGCAAACCGTATGGCTGTCAAAATTTTGGAAGCTAGCAATATTTGGCAAATACTAGTCTATTTCTGGCCAAAATATTGGCAAAACTGACATCATGTTTCCTTGTAACAGATTTCATCACCTAACATCTTTCAATCTTTTAATCTATGTATCTTACTAGCCGTGCATGGTGCCTTCCAATAACATATTATACAGATATAGTATAAAAAAACACTAAAGAAAAACTCTAGTTCACAATGACATTAAATACAAATTTTATAGCACTCACAAAAAATGCTCTGTGCTGCACTGAAATGTTTGAAGTGTTTGCTTTAGAAATTTGGATCCCAGTTTGACCAATTTAACCAGACCAAAATTAAAAATAATGCTAATCTAGAACATATATTGGCTCTCGTAGTGACAGGTTGATAGCGTCATATCCTGATCTGGATTTGACTCAAACCTTTCAGCCTTTCTATTGGCTGGCCTGAAGATTGAAAAGAAAGCACACTGACCTTATTATTGGTGCCAATAAGCAGCCAGAATAGTTATCCCCACGTGATTGGCATAGAAAAAATAAGTATTGATCTTCCAGTGAGTTATTAACATTGTGTTCTTAATCTGGCCCTTCCAGGTACAAGATCTGGTGTTTAGCCCTGCTCCAAGCAAAGCCATGGCCTCCAACCAGATGGTGCATATGAATAAAGGACTAGGGGGAACAAGTTATGCTCGCAACTCCAGTCTTCAGGTATTTTCTCCTCTCATAAATAATTCACTCTTGATGTTTTTTTGGTCTGTTCTTTTGTACCTGGTTTGTGTAGACTTCTTTTATCAAGAACTTATGTATCTAGCTTATATTACTGAGATTTTTTTTTTATAAAAAGAGAAGAACAAGAATAGGGAAAAAGATTAAAAGAGACTTTCTTAAGAACTACAACTCGCCTGCAGAATACTGCACAGAACAGGATGAGGTCCCTGATAGAAGAGGTCATCGCTGACTTTTGCAGCACCAGCACCATGTTTCCTAGAAGCATAGTGATCGCAGACTTGGGCTGCTCCTCTGGTCCGAACGCGCTCGCACTAGTGTCAATCGCGGTCGACGCCATCCACAGTCACTGTCTTCAGTTCCAGAAGCCACCAGCAGAAGTCTGTGTGCTCCTTAACGATCTCCCAGACAACGACTTCAACCTGGTGGTGAAGAGCCTGGTCGAGTTCCAGCAAAGCAACGAGTCAGTTGTGACTGGTGTTGTACCAGGGTCATTTTACGGGAGGCTCTTCACTAGCGGCTCCTTGCATCTTATATGTTCGTCTAACAGCCTGCATTGGCTCTCAAAGGTGTGAATTTGACACTGCTCGATGGCTCCATTGCATTACTTATCGATTCTTTAAGAAACTCATTATCTTTGGAGGTAACGACAGGCCCCTGAAGATCTAAAGAGGAACCAAATCCCGGCATTCGACATTGATGGGCATGTTCGGCGAGAAAGAGGACCTGTGGTCCTTGGGGCTTATGCACGGCAGTTCAGGGAAGATTTCACACTGTTTCTGGAGTTGAGAGCTAAAGAATTGGTTCCAGGAGGCCGGATGGTTGTTTCCCTTGCAGGCAGGCGTTCTGATGAACTCGCCTCCAAATTTACTCATGCCTGGGAATCTGTTGCCCTGATTTTAAGTGACATGGCCTCAAAGGTACACTGCTTTACTTTTCTGGCATTTCATCGTTTGCTAACGAACATACAAACTATTTGTCACCCTGAGCTTTTGATGTAACAAACAGGGTGTGATTGACAAAGCAAAGTTTGCTTCTTTCTACATACCGATATATGGACCTTCCGACGAAGAGCTGAGAGAGGTCATCCAGGAAGAGGGCTCCTTTTCGATCAGACAGATGCAGGTGCACGAACCTGCGAGCGGCGTGGACAGCGCGCTGATCACCCCAAACGGGATAGCAAACCTGCTTAGAGCCGGATTTGAGCCGATCATAGTCCAGCATTTTGGGTCGTCCGGAGGGGTCATGGATGAGTTTGTGAGGACCGCGGAGCGGCGCTGGAGCCTGCCGGGCAGCTTGCAAGACGAGATTGCCAGAAACCCGCGAGTCATGCTGGCTGTGTCGCTCACGAAGAAGGCCTCACCTGATACATGCTATCGATTTTAAACCATGTACTGGAGTGGAGTGTGCTGTGAATGTTTTCATGGATACACACGCGAGTCAATCTCACGAGCTTTTGAAGACTTGTACTAGAACTCACTACCGGTTGAAATATACCAATTACTAAATAACAGAAAAAGGATAAAATGCGAGCATGCATGTGAAATGATGATCGGCGGCGAGCTCTAGGCGGCGGCGTCGTAGGCGGCGCTGGGGCTACGACGGCGGCCTCGAAATAGTGCAGCGTGCTGGTTCCCCCACGGTAGCTTACGTCGGCGCGTCAAGGGACTACGTGGCAGCGCTGGTACAGCGTTCTTATTCGCGCGAGTGGCTAGGCTATGAGGTTTGCTATTGAAAAAGACGTGTAGGAACGCAAGGGCTTACCAATAAACCAAGAAAAAAAAAGGGAGAATTGATGCGGCGGCGAGCTCCAGACCGGCGACAGGGAAGAAGGCGCATTCCGTTGTCTCTGGGTCACGGCACGGCCGCACGAACGAGAGAAAGGTTAGGACGAGCTACCCGAGGCAAACGAAATGCGCAAGATCTCCGAGGTTGCAGCTCACCGGAGTGGAGGGAACGTGGCAGAGACAGTGTTGGCGCGCTCCGGGTATGCGGCGCGGAAATCGATACGTTCCGGCCTCCCTGCGGCGAGACAGAGAGAGAGAGAGAGAGAGAGAGTGAGTGCGAGCACCAGGATTCATATTAATCTCATATCAGGTCTAGGCGACCTCAAATCACAAACTAATCTCTTCGCCTTATTGATCAAGTGGACTCTTTGACTTGCCAATTTTCTTCCCCCGGGCGATATTTTTCTCAGTGTTATTAATCTCATACGAGTGGTAGCCATTCCACACTCTGCTCTTTAGAATAATTTTGTTCCCCTAGGATTCATATCTTTTTATGGTTTGTTTCGAAGATAAGCTGCTTACTGTTAGACTATGTGGCCAGATCTAAAATAATTTAGTTGATGAATAATTGATAATGTTATTTACTGATGTTATTTGAGATGTGTGGCGTGTGTATAGACTTACGTCTGTCAAGTTGGGAAGAACTTGTAACGGAAAAATATGTTGTTTTGGTCTTTACATGTGCAAGGTAACTCAGAGACGATCGTGGCCTACAGCAGTGACCGGAAGATGACATTATGCGAAGTCATGGTTCAGAGGGTCGAGAATGCTGGAGGAGACGGTCGACCTCGAGTTGGGGCGCGTGGAGATCAAAAATGGATGATGCGTGTTGAAGTTACGAAAGTACGGTCTGGAGGCTACGACACGTGACAATTTTGGGTGTCCAAAATTGGAATTGGATTGAATATTGTAACTTGGTGTATAAGCCCACGTATTAGGTTCTAGAACTATTGGGCCATATGTGGGTGACGAGGTGCTGTTGGTGACTTGATAAATAGGTGTCGTATGATCTCTGGAAACGTGCGCGTCGGGCAGAGGCGGATCCAGGTGGGGTGCCGGGTATGCACCGGCACCCCAAAAATTTTCAAAACTAACCAGGGATGAGTTCTTCGGTGGCTCAGCCCAGCCCAGTCCAGCGAAAGTCCAGCCCAAGCCCAGTCCAGCGAAAGTCCTCGCTCGACCACTCCCCAGGCGGCCAGGCGAGTAGGCGACCCACTCCTCAGCAGGCACTGGCAGCAGCAGACTCCAACTCCAACCCTAAATCCCTAATCTCTCCTCCCCTCAGTCCCCAGCTCGGCTGCTCCCCAGGCGAGGCACGACGCTGCGATAGGCCGACGCGACGTGGGAGGGTGGCGCAGGAGGTCGGGAGGGCGGCGCGGTGTGACGTCTCACCCTGTGATGCACCGCAGGAGGTCCGGGAGGACCATTGTTTTTTTGCGCTGCGGAGCCACCACGGAAAGGAGTGGTAGCACTGCACGGTGCATTCCCGAGGAGGTCTACCAGGACCTCCCAGGAGGTCTTTAAGTCCTCCTGGAGGTCTTGGCCGGCAACCCCTCAGTAGCACCTCCAGGTACATCACAAGAGAGGACCGGCAGGACCTCCTGTGTTAAGTCCCGTGAGGACATCCCGGAGGTCCCCGCCTGCATCCGAGCTAGTCCCAGGACAACAGAGCTAGCTCACACAAGAACACAAGCTAATATCACAACCACGAGGTCAAACAAAGATGAAGCAGACAAATTAAAATTTATATAACAGGACCTTATGGTCAAGCTTGCTAACAAGAGGTCTGCCACTGAGGGCTTACAAAACCAGCAAGGATTTACAACCAACAACAAGGAGCTCTAAGGCTCCAACACCAAAAGCGAGCACAGCCATCCAACAAGCACCACAGGCTGTCGGGTGGAGGACGTCCTAGGCAGCTTAGTCGTCGAAGAACTCCTCCTCAAAGAGGTCTGCACTGCCCTGCACTTGATCATCTTCATAGTCTGCTTTGACACAGGGCTTAAGCTATGAGTACTTTGAATGTACTCAGCAAGTCACAGAGAGCAATATGCAATACTAATCATGCAAGGGCTTACCAATTGAGAGCTGTATGGTTAGTTTTGCGCAAAGCCAGATTTGGACAATCATAATAGTAATAGATTGAAGAGCAGCAAGGAAAAGCAATAGTACATAATACATTTGATGAAGAAAATGTGGTGTGAGCACCAACTCACATCCACAACAACAATGGGGGAGGTCTGGTCACACCGGTGGCTAGGTCCTCACCCAAAACCCACTCTAGAGCACCCACTCCAGAGGTCCGAACCAGCCCCTGGACCACCACCCGAGCCAACCCTGACCCCTCTGGAGCCGGCCAAGGTCTCTTCGAGGCAAAGCCAAGGCATCTCATTTGGAGTGTCCAATGGCACAAATTTTTGAAACAATTACCCTTGCACCATTTTCACTGAGCATGTCCATGACCAAGGACTTGGCTATTGAATAGATTTTACACTCGCAGAGGTGTACAACTTTACCCACAATCCACGATCTCTCTAGCGGATCGGGTTCGGTCACCCTTGCTCACTTCCTAAGGTGAGCAGGTCTAGAGAGCGGCAAGGCCTTTACAAAGCTTTGAACCGACTCTGGCTGCCCGCTAAGGTTTCAGAATCCCTCCCGTGGTCTAGAAATCCACAGGTTATGGGGTGCCCCTCTTACGCCAACTAATCACACGCCAACCACAACAGCCCCAAGCCATCTCATTGCTAATTATTCAAATTGCACCATTCCCATAAAATGATCTTGTGGTTGCACTGCTTGTTTGGCCATTCAATGCAGACACAAAGTAAAGTCTTTAATTGTGCTAAGGCAAGACTTCCACCACCAAGTGTGCACAAAGACCCACTACTCACTCGCCTTCTTACCTTGGCAAAACAATTTGTATTAACCCATGCCAAAAGACCACCCAGTCTTGGCACAACAAATTTAACAAGTGGTCTCACACCACGATCAACACAGACTTAGGCATCCCGCCATAGTCGCTCAACAAAGGGCACCAACCACACATTTCATAAGTCATTAGTCAAGATTATTAGAGATGAAACATGATACGTCCGAACCACATTTTCTAAGCAAAGCTATAAAGACCTCACGGCCCCATGTTGGCAAATAACAAAGAACACCAACTAAATATCCACCCTAAGGCTCACAAGGTGAACATAACAACATGATAGGGACAAAGTATGAAGGAGGCATAACAGCAAGTAGGCAAGTAACTACAGCCCAAACCATTTTCTTATAAACATAGCCATGCATGATAAAGTAAAACCGAAATACATTAGCAAAACTAGGTTCAAAATGATCAAAGGGAGGTCTGTGGCTTGCCTTGGTCAAGCAGTGGAGAGCCTTCAGTAGAGAGAGCTGGGTCCAAGATCTCCTCAAACTCGTGATCTACACGTTCGCAAGAAAACCAAATAAGCAAAACCACCCTAAGCCAAAGAACTTCAAAAGACTCCAAGGAACACAAACCAACTCAGCAAGAAAAGAAAAACCAAGAAACTCAGCACAGCCTCAACGAGCTCCTGGGGAGGTCTTGCGCAAGAAGGAAACCAGGCTGGGGAGACAAGGAAGAAATGAGCAACAGGTTACAAAGGTTTGCCCGCCTAGGCTATATATAGCCAGAGTTGGTGGAGTGCACCACAAGGAAGTTCAGTGACGTGTCGGCAATCAGGGCAACTAGGGCAGGGCTTGCCCTAAAAGAATTGAAATAAAGTACCTCAGATGTGACTGCATTTAATGTGACCCGACACCAATTAAATGCGCATAGAGTTCTGAGGCAAGAGCAATAATTACAAGGTGGAGAGAGGCTGGCAGGTGGGGCCAGTCAAAAGGGTGCACCACTGGTCAAGGAGGTGGCCCCACCGCAAGGGTCATCTCCGCAAAAGACCACTGTGAGGTCCTGAGCAAGAGGTCCAAGACACTCAGAGGGGGAGGTCCTGGACAGGAGGTCCAAGACACTCACAACGAGGAGGTCCTGACACTCAGACCTGCACAAGGGAGGTCTAAGGGTCAAGATCTCAAAGGGAGGACCTCAACGGTCCGGATCAAAGGTGCAAGGAGGTCCGACGAGTAGATCTCCAAAGGAGATCTAACGGCCAAGATCTCAAAGGGAGGACCTCAACGGTCCAGATCAAAGGGTGCAGGGAGGTCTGACAGTAGATCTCCAAAAGGGAGATCTAACGGTCAAGATCTCGAAGGGGAGGACCTCAACGGTCCAGATCAAAGGGTGCAGGGGAGGTCCTGACGAGTAGATCTCCAAAAGGGAGATCTAACGGTCAAGATCTCAAAGGGGAGGACCTCAATGGTCCAGATCAAATGGCGCAAAACAAAGGGGCCGTTCGGACCGAGCGAACAGACCAACGAGACTAGGCCGTCTGATTTAAATCGGACGGCTAGGAGGGAAAGGGGACGTTCGGACCAAGCTAACGTGCCCTTAGGATCGGGCCATCCGAACAGCATCGAACGGTCCTTAAGTGAGGGAGGCAAAGCCTCAAGCGATACAGCCACAAGAGTCAAAGATGGGTTCAAGCACTAAGAAGGTCTGGACCTTTGGATCCAACGAAGGGAGGACCTAGACGGCTAAGATCTCCAAGAGGGAGGTCCTAACGGCCAGATCTCAACAAGGGGAGGTCTGTGCGGCTAGGATCTCCAGAGAGGAGGTCCTAACGACCAGCAACAAGGGGAGGTCTGTGCGGCTAGGATCTCCAGAGAGGAGGTCCTAACGGCCAGATCTCAACAAGGGGAGGTCTGTGCGGCTAGGATATCCATAGAGGAGGTCCTAACGGCCAGATCTCAACAAGAGGAGGTCTGTGCGGCTAGGATCTCCAGAGAGGAGGTCCTAACAGCCAGATCTCAACAAAGGGGAGGTCTGTGCGGCTAGGATCTCCAGAGAGGAGGTCCTAACACCAGATCTCAACAAGGGGAGGTGCAGGCGGCTAGGATCTCCAGAGAGGAGGTCCTAACGGCCAGATCTCAACAAGGGAGGTGCAGGCGGCTAGGATCTCCAGAGAGAAGGTCCTAACGGCCAGATCTCAACAAGGGGAGGTCTGTGCGGCTAGGATGTCCAGAGAGGAGGTCCTAACGGCCAGATCTCAACAAGGGGAGGTCTGTGCGGCTAGGATCTCCATAAAGGAGGTCCTAATGGCCAGATCTCAACAAAGGGAGGTTCAAATAGACAAGAGGAAGTCTAGGAAGGTCCCAAAAGGGCACTGGGAGGTCCAGAGAAACTTTGGAGTGCCCAAGAGAACTCAGGGTCTTCAAGAGAGCGTGGAGAGGTCCACGGGGAGGTCCAAAAGAAGCAAAGCCAAGCGTGGCTTGGAGAGACCAAAGAGGTTTTTAAACACAAGCCCAAGCTGGGTCCTTAACAGGAAAACCCCAAGCAAGAGAGAGGTTTCGAACAGAGGGGTGATAAGAGAGAGATCTGGATCTCAAAGAGATTCAAGCCAACAAAGGAAGTTAAAAGAGAAGAGACAAACCAGGGGCACACAGAGAGGCTTCGGAGGACCGACAGCCCAAGGGCAGCAAAGACACAACAGAGAGCCAAAACCGGCAAGGAACACCAACAAAGAGCTTAGTTAAGGTTTGATTAATTCCAGTTGAACTCTCCAAATTTTCAAAATATCAGGTTAAGCTTTGGGTTCTCAATAAAGCCAAATGGTTACTTTTATTTTGAAAACCAGGCAAGAAACTTAAGAGAAACGGGACGTTACACGCGGCCACACGGGAGGCGGCGCGCAACGCGGGAGGCCGGGAGGGTAGTGCGGCCACGCAGGAGGCCGGAGGCGGTGCGCGGCGTGGGATTCTGGCAGGCGGCGGCCACGCGGAGGCCGGAGGTGGTGGCGGCGCGGAGGCCGGGAGGGGCAGCACCACGCGGGAGGGGGCGCGGCGGCGTCTTGTGAGAGGGCTGCGGCGGCGTCTTGGTCTTGGGAGGGGGGCTGGCACCAATGGCCTGACCGGAGGCGGCCGGCAAGCACGTGGCGCGGAGGTGGCGTGAGGGGAGCAGGTAAGGCAACCGAGAAGTGGAACCGAGCAGGTGTGGGGTGAGGCAACCGAGCAGGTGAGGCTGACTGGGAATTGTTGAAATTTTGAGGAGTTGGAATGTTGGATAATGGATTGGCCGATTGGATGAATGGATTTGGTTTTTCAATTATAAGGTGGTTGCCTGGTTGGAGGCTTGTAGCTGGAGGCTTGGAGCCTGGAGAAGCAGTGAAGCACTGAAATTGGTTATTGCTTTATTGGTATGTCGTAGCCCATATGCTGTCTGCTACTGTTATATTGTTATCATGTTTATGTTAACATGTTATATTGTTATGTCAATCCGTGAATGTGAAATTAATTGTGAATGTAAATTTGAAAATTGTGTTACGATATGCCAGTGTAAATTGTAGAGACATGAAGAGAAATAGAGTATTTTCTGCTATGAGTTTTGTGAAGAACGAGTTGAGAAATAGTATGGGCGATCAATTCTTGAATGATTGTTTAGTCACATTTATTGAGAGGGAAATTTTCTTGAAGGTTAATGAAGATGATGTAATGAAACGTTTTCAAGGCATGAAAAGCGTAAAGTAGTATTATAATTTTCTTTGCATAGTTGCATATTTTGTAATTTTCTATTCATGTAAGACTTTATTTGAACTATTTGTGTTGTGCTTTTAACAAATTTAGAACCTATGTGTTAGATTTATGATGTTATAAAATCATTATATAAACTATAAAATTGTAAACGTAAAGTGTGTATCTCTATCATCTAATTTCTAGATCCGCCACTAGCATCGGGTTGGGAACTAGGGTCCTTGTGTGAGGAGGTATTAGGGCCGGCAGATGTTGGTAGTCATCTCTGGAGAACCGATCTAGGGAGGCGTGCTAGCTTTTGGTTTCATGCATGCACCTTCGTCACGTGTGTGCTGGGAAGATAGGAAAAAGATTCATGCTGTGGGCGTCATCAAGAATATGTACTAGAGAAAAAACTTTGTGTTGAGTGAATAAAAAATCGCCATGCTTTTGCTGGATATGATTTTGGTTGTGTGCATTGGCGATGACATGAGGTGATGTATTGCTATTGGGTTATTAAGAGCATGCAGAAGAAAGCCAACTTTTAGTGCATTGAGTTAATCTAGAAAGACACACTGTTTGTTGATGTGGTTATTGGCGGCCATAGTGTTTGGTGTTGTGAGAATTTCTCGTTGATTGTAAGACCCTCAAATATTGGAATGTGCCGAATTAAGATTACACTGGTAGTATAATTCTTAAATAAGGAACAGTGTAATTCCCTCATTAAAAATCATACTAGAAGCATAATAATAAGTAACAATTCCAATATTCAGGTTCCCGGATATATGTCATGCAATAGTTCCCGGGATTAGTGACTATTGCACACATATCCTTAAACAACATTGCATCATACACATACAAGTCATACATTCACATAAATATACATAACAGGCTACAAGTTTGGTTCAGTTGCTACCGTAACCGAATTGGCTACAGGAACAGATGACTTTGGTCATCACCAAAAGATCAACAGCGAAAGTAAAATAAATACAAAACCACCAATGGCCCCATCCCGCAGGCTATTGCGTGGAGACTAGAACTAGCATCACTCGTTAGCGTCACCCTGATCGGCGCTAACGGGTATCTCATAAAGATAACCATCTTCACCTGCAACAAGAGGTCATAAACCCTGAGTACGGATGGTACTCAGCAAGACTTACACAAACTAATAAAAGAAAGTGGTTGGTAGAACCTATACAAGGAATAGAAATTTTACATGCATAAGGTTAACAATAGAAGGGTTATAATGGTTCAATTTTGCAGAAAGCGATACATCTTAACCTACAGTTGCTAAGTTTTGACAGCGCAATTTTAATAAACCAGTTTGGACTAAAACAGTAAATAATTGGAAGCATAAGCATAAACAGTAGCAATATTAAAGTGACAGATCAATATCAACCGTGTATGACAACCATCATGCCGAAATAATCCCCAAACCAAACTTAGAGCAAAATCTATACAGGTGACATCAATTCAAGTATCGTCCGTAACCGTGGACACGGCTATTCGAATAGTTTTAACCTTGCAAGGGTGTACATCTTTACCCACACGACTTAGTTAGCCCGTAAGCCTCCGGAATAATAGCACACTACCTTTGGTGTGCCGGCCGGGGAGACTAAGATTTGGTATTTTTCAACAAGTTGACACTATGGAGTTGGAATACCCATGTGCGACTAATCCCACTTAAACAACGACTGATAGCATCTATTCAACCGGGGCCCACATGTTGTGCCGGGAATGCCGACCCAATCAATTAAATGTGAACTCGTGCATAACTGCACATATTAGACCGCAGTCGGGGCCCTGAAGGTACGTACATGTGATGGAACACATCTACGCCCTCACCCTTCTAAGAACACCTGATATCGATATAAACTCCACATGGCATACGACACGGCCCGAAGACTTAAGCATCTATGCCATATGAAATCAATACACATGTCCTTACTCTCCTGTTTCCAACTCAACAGTATTAACCCTTTACTTAACCAAACAGTGCCCATACACTGCGTGTGGAAGTACGTTGGGGCTTGAATTAGATTGTCAGAGTTCAGTCCTTAATCAATCTGGACAAGACATCCACATTTCCCAATTCTCGTGCACAAAGCACCATCACTAGCATCCACTTGTCCAGATTTGAAATAAATTTAACAACAAGATTTAGAGTCATTTCAAATTTAAATAAACTGAACAAAGAATTAAAATAAATAAAATTTTATTTGTTGGTCCCAGGTTTGACAAGATACGCTTGTCAAACACTACCGTTCTATGGACTGTATGGCTAAGCAAAATATTAAAAATAGCTATTATAATACCACAGACTACCTTAGGTTGAGTGTATGATCAAATTTAAGGTAAGCCACAAGTTCAGGTTATAACTAACTAGAGACAGATCACAAATAATTTTTAGAAAGTTGCATGCAACAGTATCACTGTATTTTGTAAATCTACAGTTCAAAAGATTGGGATCAACATGGTGCAGAGAGGAAGCTTGCCTTGGTAATAATAAACAACCTCTTGCTCAGGTTCTTGCTGCTCAACAAAAGACTCAACAATCTCAGAAGAACCGGTATCTAAAAGAAAATAAGATCCAATAAGCACAGAGGAAAAACAGAGAATAACATGCATACAAAGAATGTATGGTCAAGGGCTTAAGGCATTATTAGCCATGCTTAATGTACACTAATTTAATTAAGAATAGTAAACTTTAACTAGCTCTTGCTAATTCTATCTATTACAGTTTAAAGTTCAGATTGAACTACAGTGTCAGATTTTTGAAACTAGAACAGGACAGCTTACAATTAAATTAATTACCTAGCTAAACATCATATAAATGAAATATGGTGCTGGAGCTAAGTGTACTAAAGCTAGTGCTGTGACCTAACTAAGCATTTAGTAACTATTAATAGCAATTTAAGAATTTGGACTCTTGCTGTCTATGTTGTCGGTTTGACCAACAACAATAAAAACAGCAAGCCTCTATTTACCAGTTTCGGTTGGTGTGGAGAACTACACAAGACAAAGACTTTAAAGGGAGTTACAGCTATCTGGGGAGCACTTAATATCACCACCTTTTATTGCTAACCCTAAATGCTTGGTTCACGGAAAGAAAAGGCAGAGTGGACTTTTGTCGGTTTGATCCAAAAACAGCAAAGGATCCCCTTCCAGGTTTCGGCCATTGAAGAAGTACACAAAACGAAGACCTTAAATGGAAGTTAGAGCTATCTAGAAGATAATTAATATCACAACCCCACCATGCTAACCTTAACTGCCCGGTTATAGAAAGAAAGAGAAAAAAATGGGCTTTTGTCGGTTGAACCGACAATAACTAACAGAGGGGGGGGGTTGCATTAATAAATGTTCCAGTGCTCTTAATAACCAAAAGGAGGTCTACTAAGGATACTAGGGTTTACCTAGGACCTAAATAAGCTAGTATCTTGACAAGAGAAACCCTAATTCTTGAAAACGATATGAAAGACCGAAAAGTTATAAAAACAACTTTTCAGTTTAAAGAAGTTTGAAGCATCACATGAGCATGTGAGTGATTTATGTGAGCCAATGATGTCCTTAGAGAGCTCAAGATGACAGGAGGCAAGATCTAAACTTACCAGCTAGGGTGGGAGAAGATGAAATCAAGGTCTAGGTCAAACAGCAAAGATCCAAGTCCTTTTCTTTGGTCTGACCAAAATGAAAATGATGGAACTTAAGCTCTAAAGACCATCATATGTGTTCTTGATAGGAAATGATGGAATCTAACTTACCAAGAGGAGGTTCACCAAGGTGGTTTTCCACTGGCTCAAGTTGATAGAGAGGAAACCCTAAGTTCAACCCTGCAAAAGATGCCCAAAATCCACATTATCATGAGATTAGGCATGCTTAAAGTTGAACAAGGGTGAGAGCAAGAGAGCTTCATTGGGAAGGAAGGCAAAGCTAAGGAACTCCTCTCGGTCAACAATGGCAGAGGGTAGACAGTAGGGTTTATATAGTGGTAGAGCTCCCAGATCAAACGAGAAATTTCTAGAGCTGATGAGGTGGCATCTAGGGCTAAATATCAAAGGAATATGCATATATTCCCTATACATGGCCACTGCTCCGGCGAGAATGTCGGCGACGGCATAAAACGGGAGAGGAAGGAAAGAGCTGCCACTAACACGCGGGTCCTGTATAGCGATCATGACCATGCACGAGATGCAAAGAAGCCTCAAGGTACAGCCACCGTCCGATTAGAAAAGAACGGCTGTGATGAGATGGCCAAAACACACTGAACCGGTATCAAGCAACATGGGCCGTGCGATCCAATGGACGGCTAAGATTTAGGGGAAGTCCGGGGTGGTCCGAACATCTCAACCCACAAGAGCCGTCCGATTAAGCTTCAACGGCCCAAGATGCAGTGCGCGCTGGTGAGCTTCGGCCCAAAAGGAGATCACCGTCGAATCTAAAATCAACGGCCAGAAATGACGGGAGGTCCGGACGGTCCGAACGGCCCAATGGCTGTGGTCCGTCCGATCTAAATTCAACGGTGGATCTTGCTTGGCACCTCCGGCCGGTCCGAACGGCCCAACATATCAGGTCCACACGTTGAGGATTCAACGGCCTAGATGCTTTTCAATTTCGGCCATTTAAGATGGCTTTGCCTAGAGATCGCGCGCCGCACAATTTTGATCCAACGGTCAATATGGAGGGGCAGATTGGAGTGGTCCGAACGGCCCATTAGATCTGGCCCGTTCGCGAGGAAATGGACGGCGATCGTTCAGGGGAAGTTAAGGCCGCGCGCGTAACGTGACAGGGTTGGACCAATTCGCTCCGGGTTGGACTCAATGGGTTGGGGTTGAGTCGCTACAGTACCAATGTTGGGTTTAGGCCGGAAGTGTTGACCGAAACCAATTTAAACTTTCAAAAGTTTGACCGGGCCTTTAAAAATAGCAAATAAATTTGTAAAAATACAAAATTTTGCCAGGATGCTTCTGGGATGATATATTCCCCAAATAACTATAATAACTAAACATCGTTCTACTCGTTTCTTACCACTTTGAGGGAGGTCTTAAGCACCAAGCCTAACCCGAAAGACCTCTAATAGAATTTTGCAAGGGTAAGGAGGTCCATTTGATATTGCAAATCAATGCAAAGAAAAGACCAGATAAGATTTGGATTAAGGTACGAATGAATACCATAAAGGATGTAAGAGTAGAGAGATGACCCAGATAAGAAAGAACATTTTATTCTTCTTGATTATATAAAATAAGCTTTGAAGTTCTATGACCATGCTACTAGGTTGCGACCTGCAGTCAGCTGGCTCTGATACCACTCTTGTGGCGGCCCAACCCTAGGGCACCCGAGAGGTCCTCCCAGGATCTCCCAGGAAGTCCCTGAGGACCTCCCAGGAGGTCCGGTACCACCTCCCGAGACTCGGGTAGGACCTGCCCCTGGTAGTACCGATCGAGGCTCCGGTAGGACCGCTCGAGGTTACCACCGAGGGAAGCGGGAGTCACAGGGAGATCCCCTATTGCCATGGCCAACTCAGGAGAGGTCGAGGGACCTGACCTGAGGAGGTCGTGAAGCCCGAGAGATCGCTCCATGATTCCCAGCGTGAACTGAGCTAGTCCCAAGGATCACAAGCTAGCTCCTCACAGCATACAAGAATGGTAACATCCACGACACAACTTTATTTACAACATACCAACGGAGTTGTTTACAAAAGGTGGCCTCGGGCCAAAGCAAGTTTACAAAAGAACAGAAACGGACGTCCATCCACTATACCACAGGCAAAATGGCTGGAGGGCACAACCTACGCGTCCTGGTCCTCTTCTTCACTGCTATTGTCTTCTCCTGGCAAAGATTGCATTGAGCAAGAGTGAGCACCACCACTGTGCTCGCAAGTCACACCCGTGGAATAACAAAATGACATGCATACATGGATATACAAAGGAAGGCATAATAGGGTTGATTTGCGTAAAGCCAAGTTTCTTTGAATTACAAATACTAAGTTCCAAGGCAGGTTTTTAATAGATAAAATTCATTTTCAGAACTTGATTTTCAGTTGGATAGCATTCATCAACAAGTTGGTGAAGGATACCCTCCTGTCACAAGGCTCCCCGCCCAAAACCCATGGGATAGAAATCCCAAAACAGTTTACTAAACACTTCTTGGAAACCAAAACCAACATCTAACTCTGAGTGGCCTCTGCCAAAGATGTCCATAAATCATGACACGGCTATTCGAATAGATTTACACTCGGCCGAGGATGTGCACTTTACCCACATGACACGATCCCTCTAGTTTATCCGGCATCCGTCAATGCCACCTCTCACTACCAAAGGTAAGAGGTCTAGAGTTCATGACAAAGCCTTTACAATGCATTGTTCCACCACAGCCCCTCCTCGCTAAGGTTTCGCCTCCTTTGGATACAAATCCGCAGGATCGGGGCCCCCTCTTGTGCCAGTGGGAACATAGGTTATAAAAGACCATAGGCCATAGAATACCTCCCACACATCCAAATGGAACAACTGCGGTGGAATTTCTGCAAATTAATTGGCCAGGTCCCACACCCCATACTAGAGACATGTGGTTGCACGATTTTGGCATAGCCCATTATAGGCCTAGCATTGGCGGCTCAAAGACCGGTCCTCAACTGACTTGGGCGACAACCACAAACCCCTGGACCTCCACCTTATCCAGGATGGAGTCCGTGCACAAACATTGCACCAACCAAGCAAACCAATCCGCCCAAGTCCAAATCAATTTTCATTTTCTTTGCTTCCCCAGCAATATTTCCATATTCCCATGACAACCCAATGTCATGGTCAAAACATTTTAAACAATAGTTGGTCATGAAGGTAAAGATTTCCCCAAATCAAGTACTTTTGGTCTAAGCAAGACTAAGCATATGGTTTTTCAATTGCTCCTGGTTCACACTATTGTATCAACCAGATTTTATCTAAAGTGACAACAGATTTGGTTCAATGTCAAAGTTGGCCATATAAAGGAAATAGGCATAACTATGTGTTTAAAGACAGGTATTGAAATAACTTGGTAGAAATAAGCATGCATTATACTTTGAAATTGAACATAAATAAATTAAAATATTGGGTGTAATATGATCAAGAGCATGACTTGCCTTGCTCACTGACTTGAGAGTCTTCTTCTTCAGTACACTCACGCTCCTCAGTGTCGTCGCGATCTATACGGGAGGAAAAGGGACAAACTTAAACCAAGTTCCAAATAAAGAGCCAAAAGAACTTCAAAAGAAACTCCAAAACTCAACCAACAGAAGCATCTCACACTCAAAATAGGTTCTTTGGGAGAGGTCCCAACTTACTGGGGAGAAAGGTCCAATGAGGAAGGTCTTCACAAAAAGACCAGAGGGGTGACTTTAGTAGAGGACCAAGATAATGATACTTGCGCAGAGTCCAAGGAGGTGATTTTCAGATGTAGCCATAGAGTTCCGAAGAGAATCCAAAGGAAGAGGTCCTGGAAGAGGCATAACCTCTTACTGTGGCGATAAGAACAAGAACAGATCAATACACAAGGAGGCTTACCAGCTATAAGAAGGAGATGACGAGTGAAGGGGAGGTCGAAGACAATATGGGCGGTTAAGGTCGGCGCCCAAGCTCCGGTTGAGTCTGCAATGGTGAAAATACGAGGAAGGAGTGCTCCTGGCGATGCCCTCGGCAGCAAGGTCTCTCCAGGAAGCTACTAAGTGTGAGCCAAAGTGTTGAGCGTGGGAAAAAGGTGGCAAGGAAGGGCTCCCGGGGCTAGTTATAGTCAAAGGGAGTGAAAAGATCAGTCGATGCATACATGACTTGGTGGGCATGAAAAATAGGCAAAAGGTATGGGGGTGTCAAAGAAAAATAATAAAGGACATTGTGTACTGTTACGGAGGAGACTAGAAAAGACACCAATAGTGCCCCTAAATGACCCCATTCAATGGAAGCAGCCACTTTCATGGCTGCATTTAATGCGACAAGACATGCATTAAATGCTCATGGTACTAGTGTGGCGGGGAAAAATAAGAACAGGTAAACCTGGCAGGTGGGACCAGTCAGATTTAGAATCGGTTGGGTCAAAGAGGGAGGTCTTGACCCGCTAGAGAGGTCTTTTGAGGAGGTCTGAAAGGCTTAGGAGATTCTAAGATCCAGGGAGGTCTGGAGCCGTAGGATCAAATCCAGACGGGAGGTCTGAACGGTTAGGATTTCCAAGGGGAGGCCCTAACGATCGGATCAGCCAAAGAAGGGAGGTTTGGACGGTTAAGATCTCCAATGGGGAGGTCTTGACGGTCCAGATGTTCAAGGAGGGAGGTCTTGGCTGTTAAGATCTCGAGGGGGAGGTCTTAACGGTCCAGATTTACAAAGAGGAGGTCTGGATGCTAAGAGGTCCTGATATACACAAAGGAGGTCCGGACATGAGGTGGTCCAAATACATATGGAGGAGGTCCATGTGACTAAGAGGTTCTGACAACCAAGATCCCATCAAGGGAGGTCCTGGCTAAGGGGATCCCTGCAAAAAGGAGGTCCTGACTGGTAGGATCTCACCAATGGGGAGGTCCTATCAGTTAGGCCCTCATGAAGGGAAGTCCCACGGCCTCAAGGAGGTCTTGAGAGGAGGTCCAAAGAACTAGATCGACAAGGGGAAAGTCCTGATCGCTAGGATCTCCACAATGGGAGGTCCTGGCGGCGAGGATCTCATTATAGGAGGTCCTAGAGGTTCGGGAGGAGATCTTTAGAGGTCAGGAGTTCCTAAGTTAAGCGAGCAAGGAGGTCCAATGGATGGGGAGGTCCAAAGGTCTAAGATCCATAGGGGAAGGTCTAAAGAAATTAAATTCGAAGGAAGGCCTAAACATATAGGCACATCCTAACCAAGAGGAGGTCTGGGCCACACAAGAGGTCCAAACCGTATTCATTATAGAGGAGGTCTAGACCCCAGAGGTCTAAACCGAACATAACACAAAAGAGAGAGACTGAGGGGAGAACTAGCCAACATATAGAAGAGGTGACAACACGAAGCTCAAACCTCTCCAACTGAACCAACTTTGAATTCTCATCAAAACAAAATAGTTTTATTCTGTTTTACAAATTTAAAAAGGGTTTAGAAAATCAGAATTTAGAAAAGCTTTCAAAAATTATAACCATTTGGTTTTGATGAGAGTTCAAAGTTTAATTTGAAGATTTCAGAGATTTGGAGATTTAACTTGAAATAATCAAACTTCAACTAATCCCTTTTTGGTTGATCTGTAGTTATTGTTGTTCCTTGGCTTTTAGCCTCTTTTTCTCTGTTGGCCTTGTTTGTCCTCCAGGACCTCCTTTCTTTCTCTAGACCTCCCTCCCGCTGGACATTTCTCTGATGCCCAGACCCTCCTTTTGTTGGACATCTCCTGATGCCCAGATCCATCTCATCTTTCTGACCTACCCTTCTCTTCTTCTCTCAGGACTTCTCTTGAGTTCCTCCTTTGTGGACCTCTTACCTCAGATCTCCTCTCTTTTGGAGATATCTTCCCTTGGGTCCTCCCTTTCACCTAGACCTCCCTCCAACCGGACCTCCTGGTAGTTTCAACCTCGTTTGTTCTCTGGACCTCTCCTTGTAATCTTTGTTTGGACTTCCTTTAGCCCAGACCTCCCCTTTGTCAATTTGAATCTCTTTGTGCGTAGACCTTCCCTTGGGTCTAAGCTTTCATCTTTGACTAGATCTCCCTTGATGTGACGACCCACCCTGTCATGTACCGGTAAGAGGTCCGGGCGGACCATTTTTTTTACGCTGCAGTGCCTCCACAGAGAGGGGTGGTAGCATCGCATGGTGCAATACCGAGGTCTGCCAGGACCTCCCAGGAGGTCTTCAGGACCTCCTGGAGGTCTTGGCCCGCCACGGACCTCTCAGGAGGTCTTCAAGACCTCCTGGAGGTCTTGGCCCGCAAGCCTCGGTAGCACCTCTAGGTACATCACTAGAGAGGTCCGACAGGACCTCCCAGGCTAAGTCCCGTAGGACCTCTTGGAGGTCCTGTCCCTGTGCATTCGAGGTAGTCCCAGGACAACAGAAGCTAGCTCGCACAAGAACACAAGCTAAGATCACAACCACGAGGTCAAACAAAGATGAAGCGCATAAATTAAACTTAATATATAACAGACCTTATGGTCAAGCTTGTTAACAAGAGGTCTCGCCACAGAGGGCTTACAAAACCAACAAGGACTTATAATCGGGAACAAGGAGCTCTAAGGCTCCAACACCAAAAGCACGTAAAGCCATCCAACAAGCACCACAGTTGTCGGGTGGAGGACGCCCTAGGCGACTAGATCATCGAAGAACTCCTCCTCAAAGAGGTGCAGACCGCCTGCATGCTTGGTCATCTTCATAACTGCTTTGACATGGGGCTTAAGCCATGAGCACTTTGAATGTACTCAAGAAGTCACAGGAGCAATTATGCAATAATATTCATGCAAGGGCTTACCAAGTGAGAGCTGTATGGTTAGTTTGCGCAAAGCCAGGTTTTGACAATAATAACAATAATAGATCGAAAAGCAGCAAGGTGAAAACAATAGTACATAATACATTTGATGTTTGAAAGAGTAGAGTGAGCACCAACTCACATCAACAACAAGAATGGGGAGGTCTGGTCACACCAGTGGCCAGGTCCTCACCCAAAAACCACTCTAGAGCACCCACTCCAGAGGTCCGAACCAGCCCCTGGACCACCACCCGAGCCAACCCTGACCCCTCTGGAGCCGGCCAAGGTCTCTTCGAGGCAAAGCCAAGGCATCTCGCTGAAGTGTCCAGTGGCACAAATTTTTGCAACAACTACCCCTTGCACCATTTTCACTGAGCATGTCCATGACCAAGGACTTGGCTATTCGAATAGATTTTTACACTCTGCAGAGGTGTACAACTTTACCCACAATCCACGGTCTCTCTAGCGGGACGGGTTCCGGTCACCCTTCCTCACTTCCGGTGGTAAGCAGTCTAGAGAGCGTTGCAAGGCCTTTACAAAGCTTTGAGCTGACTCGGGCTGCCCGCTAAGGTTTCGCAATCCCCTCCTGTGGTCTAGAAATCCGCAGGGTTATGGGGTGCCCCCTCTTGCGCCCACGAATCACACGCTCCACCACAACAGCCCCAAGCCAACTCATTGCTAATTATTCAGCCCAGACCATCCCCATAAAATGATCTTGTGGTTGCACTGTTTGGCCCAGATCAATAGACACAAAGTTAAGTCCTTAATTGTGCTAAGGCAAGACTTCCACAAACCCAGATATGCATAGCACCCGCTACTCACTCCCTGCCTTCTTGCCTCAGCAAAACCTTTTGTAATTGTGAGACCCCGACGTTTATTAAGCTCATAATACTTAGTCATCCAATTGACCCTAGTATTATCAACCAAATAAACCCGGTCTCGAGAGATGTATACTTCCCAGAATGCAGTACACATACCTCACGACAAAAGAATGCATCAATGTAACGTCCCAAATGTATAATTAGGGTTAATCAAGTATAATTATATGTGTAGAAATTAAAACTTTTTCTCACATCTTGAAAAACCCTAAAATCTCATGTGATTCTTGTCCAAGAGTTGTGTAATCCAAAAACACAAAGCTCTTGTTAACCAAAAATCAAACTCATTTTTCCAATTATCTCAAATCTTGTGCCAAACATTTGGAATATATTTTCCTTGGTCCCAAAACTGATATGGGACCCCTCTGAAAAATATCACAAGTTGTAAAACTAGTTTGATAAATTTTGGAGGTAAAACAATCCTTTAAACAACCTACATGAATTTCCTGAGAAAAATGCATTGCATAATAACCTCTGGAAATTTTATGCAATGTTGATCTCATTGTCAGCAAGCTCCAGTTAAAATTTCATCAAATTTGGAGTTCATTTGCTATCTCAAATAATTCTGCTAAGTTTCAGCTGTTAAAAACTAAATTTAAAGCCTTCACTGTTCCTTGGGCTAGCCCTATTCAAAGCTGGTCCAGCCCAACCGTGTCTGCACTTCAGCAGACCTCATCTCCACCTTGATCAGGTCGCAGCCGTTGGATTTACATCCAACAGCCACGACCTCCTCCGCGGTCAACACCGCAAGGACCTCCCCATCAGATCAGTCGTGAACCGTTGGATCAAAGATCCACGGTCATGACCTCCCCTGCGTGTTAAACCTCAAAGACCTCCTCGAGCTGTTAAACCATCGCAGCAAGGTCATCCCATTTGTTGAGGTCGTGGCCGTTGGATCAAATCCAACACCACGACCTCCTCCTCAACATACTCATCAGTCCTCCCCGGCGTGAGGTCATAGCCCTTGGATCCAAGATCCATGGCCCCGACCTCCCTCACCGTTAAACTAAACAAACCTCCCACCTAACCAAGGTCGTAGCCATTGGATCAAATCCAACACTCACGGCCTCCCTGCTATCAAGCGCCACAACCTCCCCATCTTTTGTTGTGCACCGTTAGATTAAAATCTACGGTCCACGACCTCCTTTTTGTCTCATGCGCACTGACCTCCCAACAAGACGTGAGATCGTAGCCCTAGATCTAAATCTAAAGGCCATGACCTCCCTTGTGCGTTGCGAGCTCAGACCTCCACCTCTTTTGATCGGAACCCTTAGATCTAAATCTAGCGGTCCGACCTCCCTGCTTGATTCGCATCATATCGAGACCTCCCGGTCATTGTGTGCCCTTGATTTAAATCCAAAGGCCATGACCTCCCTCATGTCCTTTTGATCGCGTGCGATTAAGTCCTCACTGGAGGTCCACACCGCTGGATGGAGATCCAACGCCGACCTCTGTCCCTTTTCCTCACGTGCGTGCTGCGATTGAAATCGGAGGGCCACGACCTCCCATCCTTGATCATGTGGCTGGGACCTCCTCCCGGCCACTTAAAACATAACGGTTCAAAAATAAGATCCGATGGTTAGGACCTCCTGTGTCTTATCCAACGGTCATAAGGACCTCCTGTTCTTCTCCTTCCTCTAGCGCGCATGCGTGCTCGAGCAGTGGAGTTAATGTCCGGCTTTGCCCATGTGTCCTTTCATCACTCTTTCTTGACCGCATTTAATGTGTGTCGACTTTCCGCCTCATGGGTCAGCTCGGACCGCCACCATGTCCACTTTACGCCCCGTCCAATCGCTCGACCATGCCATGGGCCAAGCTCACCATGAGCTTAGCCAGTGGCCTAAAACCTCTTTGCCCTAAGTATAAGAACACCCCCACCGTGCCTTTATCTTCCTTTTCAAGCCTTTGTTCCTTGCTCGCTCTCCTGTGCTTGTGAACTCTAAACCACCGAAACCATCCTTGGCCGCCATTGTTGGAGTTTGAAGCTCCTTGGTGGGCAAGGGTCATGGAGATTTCTTCTTCCTCTCCTTGCTTCCATTTGTGCCTTCCTCTGGGACCAAGACCTCACTGCTTTGGTTTGGACATTTGCAGAGGGGACAAAGTGGAATCTGAGCTGGAGCTTTGGCCGTGGAGCACCTTTCTTCCCCAACTCCAGCCATCACCTCCACGACCTCCTCAAAGACCTTAGGACCTCCGGTACTCCCCTGTTAGTCCTTTAGATCTTGGCACCGCTGAATGAATGTCGCGGAGCTTTTGTTTGAGCATACGCTTGAATGTCGCATGAGCTTCATTTTTGCTTTTCGGTTTTACCGTGTGCTTGTCTTCGTTGTCCTCTCGGCTCGCCCGGCGTTCAAAAGTCGCCGCCGTTGAGAGGAGGTCCACTTGGCGCGCAACGTTATTGTGCACTCAGTGGTACCATTGACCTCACCGCGGGCTCTACATCGCCATGGCGAGGACCACTTCTTCACGCCGGGATTTTGTCGGATGTCTAGAGCATGTCATTGTCGTGTCGAGGACATAGATTCACCGCTTTTAATGCTCAATCTCGCAATCATTGGATGTCTTAAGCGCCTTAAATCCACCATTTATTGTGCGCAATAAAGACCTCGCAGCGGACCTCTTTGTGTCTCGCGCGCATTTATTCATGTCCAAGCTGCGGCGCGAAGTTAAAGCGGCTGCTCGGGACATCCGGACCTTCTCCGAGGAGATCCGAGCGCCCAAGACCTCCCTTGCGCAATCGGGGCCGTCGAGACCTCCTCGGAGGTTCTGGACGTTGAGGACCTCCCTTAGGACCTCCCTAGGTTATCTCGGCCTTTCATGACCTCCCGGGTAGATCTTGACCGTCAAGGTCCTCCCTGACGATCCGAACCATCGAGGACCTCCCTTGAACATCTGGACCGGCCGGGACCTCCTGTGAGGTCTTGACGATGTAGATCTTCCTTGGGGAGATCTTGATAGTTTGGACGTTCCTTTGGAAGATCTCAACCGTTGAGGACCTCCCCTTTAGATTTGGTCCGTTCCGGACCTTCTTCCTGTGTTGTGGTCCGTTGGATTTCGTGATCACGGCCACGACCTCCCTCACCTCGCGCATGTGAGTTGCTAAGAGGTCCAGGACCTCTGGACCTTCACGTCTGCCAGCGTATGTGATGTTCTCTGGGAGGTCTTGAGCCGTTGGATTTGAGATCTGTGGCTCACGCCCTCCCATGTCCTTATGGGTTTTAGAAATTCGGTAAACTCTTAGTTAAACTCAAGTAAGGTATAGACTTTAGAAATTCATATCTCTTTCATTTTAATTCCAAATGAGGTCATTCAAATTGTGTTAGCTCTGTTTTGAACTTGACTTTAATCCAAAAATGATTGTAAGTTGAGTTCAGCTCCAGAGCACAGTTTGCCATTAGATTTTAAAACCAACTTTAAAATGTGCACTTAAACCAATGCTTAACTTGTAAAATACATAACTAATGCTCTATAGATTATTTTTGGGTGAAACTAACTTTGTTGGTTTCCTCTATTAATGAACTCACTGTGAAAATTGGTTTTGAGCATGTTGCTGTTAGGAAAATGAGGACTTGTGCATTATAATTTTGTTCAAGTTCTTGTTTTTGAAAGATTATAGAAAGTGCAATATAGCTCCAAATGAGGTGAACTCAATTGTGTTATTCATCTCATGAGGTGCTGGTTTTACAGTAAAAATTTCAGCTTCACCTCTGTTCTAGAAAATGTTGCCTCATAATTAAATTAGTGAATAGTGCAGTTTGGTAATTTTTAGGGCTGAGCAGAATTGTTTTGCTCATATCTTTTGCATTGAGAATCCAAATCCATTGGTTCTTGTTGCAAAATTCCCTTAAAATCACCCTCTTGCTGCTGTAGAAAATTCGGAGAATTTGGAGTTCGTTTGTTGTGCTGTCTTTGTTGCCTTTAAATCGTTCTTATCGGTTCTTTATCGCTTTTCCGTTAGGTTTCGACATTTGTGGTGATCCCGAGAGCGACCCTCTGCCACAATTTGGCCCGCAACAAGGCAAGCAGTTTGATCATTTCCATCATTGTCCCATTACTTTAAAGCTTAATATATTGTTTTACTTCTATGTATGCATGCTACTTTGTGTTAAATGTCGCTAGCAAGCCTATAGTTGCATAATCTGTAGGAATTGTTCATCCTCTACTACCATGAGCCTAGGTTATTTGCTGTGGTGGGAGCTCGTTGGATGAGCTCTTATCACTTAGTAGTTTCGATGTAAATTGCTTAGACATGCTTAGTTATCGGTAGAATGGGCGATCATCGACTTAGTCGATGGTCTTGATCACTCAAAATGATTATTACTCCTATATGTCCAGCACTTGTGCTTTGATTAATTTGTAAAATCAAAAACTGAAAATAAAAGATTGATTTAGACTTGGGCATATTGGATGGATGGTGCGGTTTTTGGAATGTGGTGGTATGCCTGGGTCCCTAAGGACCGAGTACTTGGGTCACTAAGCCAAGTGCTTTCGCGTACTAACCACGCGAGGGCATATGGAACCCTCTTGACTAAGTACTCTAGGAGGTGTTAATTATGAGCGAGCTCGGTTGGTGTGTTTTCAAAAACAAATGTATATGTATAGTGTGGGAGGAGCATTAGCTTAGGGAAGGTTGTGATGTCTCCTTCTCCCGTGGGTTGTGCAGCTCGTAATTAGCATTCATCCTTTGGAAAGGTCTCGTAGGACTTAGCGTGCAAGACACCTTCTGGAAGTGTGCGTAAAGGAAAGGCGGTCTCGACGTGTGGGTACAGTGGTACACCTGCAGGGATAAAACTATTCGAATAGCCTCGTCCTAGGTTATGGACATGCTTGGTAAGGTCGTTCAAGACTAGACTACAACCTTTAATTAAAACTTGACATGGTTGGTATGAACGGGGAGTTCATGCTATTGTTGTGGTGACTATTGGGTTAGTCACTTCCAGGATTGTTCTTGTTGTTGTTATTATGTTATTATCTCATTGTTACTTCAACATTTAAAAATGCTTTGTCAAATTGCCTTTAATCTATTATGTTATTGCAAATAAATGTTGCTTTATGCTAAAATGAGTCCAAAGCCTCATCCACTTAAATAAAGCTTGCATGTAGCTATTTATAGTTACGTTATCGACACGTAAGTCTTGCGGAGTACTTTATGTACTCATCCGCCGTGGTTGTGGCAATTTTGTGGCTTTTGTTGCAGAGGAAGAAGGAGAGCTCCAAGAGCCTCTCTTTTGTGCTACGTGTTGCGCTTTCTTGACGACTAGCTTGGCGGTCGGTCGATGCCTAGGGTTAAGGCACACCGATTGGCTTTGTGTTATAGCCATCTTTATGGCACTTTTGCTTCATTGTTATCTTTGTAGATTTGTTGTTATTTGGCCTAAGGGCCCTCTTTGTAATAGCTATTCCTTATTAATATTAACTTCGGTTTGTTGCTTATGTTCTATGCGTTGTATGGAATTGATACATTCTTTTGTTGTGAGGTATGTATCTGCATTCAGGAAGTATACATCTCTCGAGACCGGTTTATTTGGTTGATAATACTAGGGTCAATCGGATGACTAAGTATTATGAGCCTAATAAACATCGGGGTCTCACAAAAGTTGGTATCAGAGCCGTTATGACCGTAGTAACGCAAGCTTGGTCGTCCTTAGGATATTTTGAAAACCTATTTTCAAAGCATCAAATGAGTTTTGAAAGCTTAGGAAATTCTCGGATTTTATTCCTTACCTATCTTAGCTTTCTCTTCTCATCCCACTCTAATTTGAGTTTTAAAAGTTATTTTCCTCTCTTCCCTTCTACAAAATAGATGTTATCGATTAACACTGGGTTTTTGGGAGAACCAATGAGATTGGCAAATTGAAGTGTGAGCTGCCCACTACAAGGTTTTGAAGTTCTGGAGTCGGTGATTCGACAAGGAGCTTGGATGCGAAATCTGGACAGCAAGCATCAAATTTCCGGACAGCAGTCTCAAAGGTGCCTAATTAGGATAGATAATGAGAGGTTAATCAACTAAAACTTGTGGGAATAAAAGGGTAAGATGTGATACTAGTTAGCTAAGTATCTAACACTTATTTCGCTGATTTAACCTTGCTCTTTAGTAGCATTAACTCTCACCCTACAATCTGATTTTTGATCTTCTCGACCAATTACTCGTTCATTCAATACGGGTTAGTTGAGTTGAGAAGTTGAGCCTTGCTTTTGGAGTTTCTTGGCTGTTTTTAGAGTCTTTTAGAAGCTTTTTAAAGTTTAAAAAACCGCTGATTTTGGCTTTCGGTTGGGGTGATATTCCATTCCCCTAGTCGATCGCTTTTTGCTTTCTTTAAGGCTTTGTTTTTCGGGTTGCGTTGCTAACCCATCCCTTCAGCTTTGGAGGTGCCTAACGTCAGGTTGGGTAAACTTCTTGTCAACTCTCGTCCTGCTTCTACTTTATTCAAATCAGGAGCTTCTCATTCTCTTGTATCTAAGTCTTTGGCTCCTTTGCTTGTCCCGTTGCTCATTCGCTCTCCTGGTTTGGAGTTGAGAGCTGGATTCGAGTGTCGGAATGTCCCTGTTGAAATCGAGAAAGTGGAATCCATGCCAAGAATTACATCTAAACCTGTGCAAACCATTGAAATGGATTGGTTGTCCCAGCACATGGGGCAAATCGATTGCGCCAGGAAGCTCATCTCTATCTAGTCCTCCGTGAGCAGGTTAAACTTTTCGCCGAAGTCGCTAGATCTGCATCTCTTCGCTTGAAGCGAAGCCCGCTCTAGATATTAGCGAAGTCCCAACAGTTTGTGACTTTGTTGATGTCTTTCCGCTGATCTTCCAGGATGCCACCCGCTCGAGACCTCGAGTTTGTCATTGAGTTGCCTCCGGTATCGCCCCTATCTCAAAGAGGCCTTATCGGATGCCACCGAACGAGTTGGTAGAACCGAAGAAGCGATTAAGTGAGCTGCAAGAGAAGGGTTTCATTCGCCTAGCTCATCTCCTTGGGGTTGTCCAAGAATCTTCGTAAAGAAGAAGGGCGGTACTTTGCGCGATGTCGCCGATTACCGCCCACTTAATGAAGTGATGAAGAACAAGTATCCTTTGCCCCGCGATCGACGCGATCTCTTCGATCAATTAAAGCGGAGCTCGAGTTTTCTCCAAGATTGATTTGAGAGTGGGATATCATCGAGTTCGGATTCGCCCGAGGATATTCCAAAGACGGCGTTTCTACTCGCCACGGCTTGTACTGAGTACATTGTCATGTCGTTCGCTTAACCAATGCTCTGCCTTGTTCATGAACCTCATGAATTCGGTATTCATGGAGTATTTGGATAAGTTTGTCGTGGTCTTCATCGATGATATTCTTATCTATTCCAAGAACGATGAGGATCATGCCGAGCATCTGAAGCTTGTGTTAGGCAAGCTACGTGAGCACCAATTGACGTGAAGTTCAACAAGTGTGCGTTCGTTGAAGGAAGTGGCTTTCTTAGGCCATATTCTTTCGGCGGAGGCGAATCTATTGATCCTAGCAAGGTCACCGATGTTCTTTCATGGAGTCCGCCCACCGGTCACCGAAGTGCGGAGTTTTCTTGGTTTAGCGGGATATTATCGCGCTTTATCGAGAACTTCTCCAAGATCATGGCCGATGACGGAGTTGCTCAAGAAGGACAAGAAGTTCTTGTGGTGCGATGCTTGCATGGCAAGTTTCCATATACTCAAGAAGCGTTTGACCACCGCTCCGTTCTTGTTCTTCCCGATATCCATCGCACTTCGATATCTTTTGCGTCGCCTCGCCGAGGCCTCGGTTGTGTCCTTATGCAAGAAGGCAAGGTAGTGGATGAGGCTTTGGACTCATTTTAGCATAAAGCAACATTTATTTGCAATAACATAATAGATTGAAGGCAATTTGACAAAGCATTTTAATTGTTGAAGTAACAACGAGATAATAACATAACAACAACCACAAGAACAATCCTGGAAGTGACTAACCCAAGTCACCACAACAATAGCATGAACATCCATTCATACCAACCATGTCAAGTTTTAATTAAAGGTTGTAGTCTAGTTCTTACGGGGCGTTTCCGAGCGTGTCCATAACCTAGGACGAGGCTATTCGAATAGTTTTAACCCTTCAGGGGTGTACCAATGTACCCACACGCCGATCGCCTTTCCTTTAGGCACACTACCTTTGGTATGCCAAGACGGCTAAGTCCTACGAGACATTTCCAATGGACAATGCTAATTTGAGTCGCACAACCCACGGGAGAAGGAGACATCACACAACCTGCTTGAAGCTAATGCTCCTCCCACATCACACACACATTTTATCTTTAAAACACACCAACCGAGCGACCCCAATTAACACCGCCTAAAGTACTTAGTCAAGAGGGTCCCATATCCCCTCGTGTGGTTAGCACGCAAAATTGCTCGTAACGGTGGCGCAAGTAACTCGGTCATAACGACTCAGCATACTACCACATTCCAAAACCACACCATCCATCCAATATGCCCAAGTCCAAATAGTTCTCATTTTTATTTGTTTACAAATCATACAAAGGGACATAATGGAATGATAGTTTTTGTGTGATCAAGGTTATCGACATAATGTCGACAATCGCCCATTTCTACCGTTATCTAAGCATTGCTAAGCATTAACAACGAAAAGACAATAAAAGAGTATAATACCATCACCGGGCTCTAATTCACCAGCGATATTATTAACCTATGGTTTGTGGCAGGGGATAATAATTTAAAGGCAACAATGCATAGGAATAGCTACCTCTAATCGGTAAATTAATTTGACACAAAGGCATGCATACATAGAAGTTAAACAAAATATTAGACTTTAAAGTAATGGGATCTGCATGGAAATGATCAAACTGCTTGCCTTTACTGTTGCTGGCCAATTTGTTGCTGAGGATCGCTCACGGAATCAATACACTCGTCGGCACCTAATCGGAAAGACGAAAACAATCGATAAGAACGACGAAAATGACAAAGACAGCACAGCAAACGAACTCCAAACACTCTGAAATTTCTACAGCAGCAAGAGGATGATTTTTAGGGAATGTAGCAACAAGAACCAATTGATTTGGATTCTCAATGCAAAAGTTATGAGCAAAATAATTCTGCTCAGCCCTAAAAATACCAAACTGCACTATTCACTAATTTAATTATGAGGCAACATTTTCTAGAAAAGTGGTGACCCTGAAATTTTTACAGCAAAACCAGCACCTCATGAGATGAATAACACAATTGAGTTCATCCCATTTGGAGCTATGTTGCACTTTCTACAATTTCTCAAAAACAAGAACTTGAACAAAATTATAATGCACAAGTCCTCATTTTTATAACAGCAACAAGCTCAAAACTAATTTTCATAGTAAGTTCACTAATAGAGGAAACCAACAAAGTTGGAATCACTCACAAAGAATCTACAGAGCATTAGTTATGTATTTTACAAGTTAAGCATTAATTTGAGTGTATATTTAAAGTTAGTTTTAAAATCTATTTGCAAAACTGTGTTTTGGAGCTGAACTGGGCTCTTAACCATTTTTAGATTAAAGTCAAGTTCAAGACAGAGCTAACACAATTTGAATGACCTCATTTGGATTTAGAATGAATTAGTTATGATATTTTGAAGTTCATACCTTTTTTTTAGTTTATAAATAAGAGTTCACTGGAATTTCTAAAACCAAAAGAGAGGGGGAGGACGTGAACCGTTGATTTAAATCCAACGGCCCAAGACCTCCAGAGGAAAACGCGCACGCGCCTGCGCAGGTCCAGAGAACACGGGCCGTTGATCTTGGATCCAACGGTCCATGTCCTCCCTACCACGCTGCGCGCAACAGAGGGGAGGTCGTGGCCGTTGATACCGCATCCAACGAACCACAACACAAGAGGGAGGACCGGGGCGGTCCAGATCAAACGAGGGAGGTCCTGGACGGCTGAGATCTTCCAAAGGAAGATCTAAACTATCAAGATCTCCCCAAGGAAGATCTACATCGTCAAGACCTCTTGAGGGAGGTCCTGGACGGTCCAGATTTTCCAAGGGAGGACCTTAATGGCCTAGATTATCCCAGGGAGGACCTTAACGGTCAAGACAACAACAAAGAGGTCCGGGCGGTTCAGATCCACTTGGGGTGGTCCTGAACGGCCAGATCTAACAAAGGGAGGTCCTAAGCGGCTCAGATTTCCTTTGGGAGGTGCAGGCGGCTAAGATTTACCCGAGGAGGTCTACAAGGTTAAGAGGACCTCGGGAGGTCCTACAGTGGAGACCAACACGGGGAGGACCTCAACGGCTAAGATCTCCCACAAGGAGGTCCTAGCGGTCAAGATCGCAAGGAGGGAGGTCCTGGTTGTCCTACAAAGACCGGGGTGGTCTTTGCAAAGAGGACCCCGAGGGAGGTCTTTGGGGAGGTCTTTGTCTTAACGACAAAAGCACGGTGCCATGGTCGTCCGACAAAATCCCGAGAGGCTACCAAGGCTCGACGCGGGCGATGAGGACCTCACCGCGCCATCCAGGACACCAACGCAGCGCAATAGTGTTCTTGACACGCCAGACCATTCCCGCCAAGGGGTGGCCTGAACGGCGACGAGCCGAGATTGGCAAGAAAAACACACGGCCAAAACACAAACAGCGACAATGAGCTCCATGAGGAACATTCAAGCGTGCAGCTAAGCTCCGCAACAACATACATGCAGTGCAAGATCTACGGGACTACCGGGAGGGTTACTGGAGGTCGCGGAGGTGCCGAGGAGGTTGGGGACGTGGAGGACCGGAGTTGGGGAAGAAGGGTTGCTCCACGGCCAACTCCAAGCTCCAAGCTCCAAGTTAGGCCTCTCTGAAAATGTCCCAACCAATTGTTAGGGCTTTTGGTCACAGAGGGTAGTGGCTAAGATTGAAGCAACGAGACGGAGAGGAAAAGCCACGGAGCACCGAGCCACCGAGGAGCTCCAAGGGCAACAATGGCGCCAAGGAGGTCGGGGTGGTTTGAGCTCCACAGAATCGAGAGTAAATGGTGAATGGTGGAAAAGAAGCCAAGGAAAACAATGGGGAGGTTTTATAGCTAGGGCAAAAGAGGTCTCGACCACGGGTTAAGCTCATGGTGAGCTTAGCCCAAGGGAGGTCCACGGCTTGGACAGACGTGGAGGTGACAGAGAGGCGAGGCTGCCAAATGACTTTGGGGGTAAAAGCATCGACCGCATTAAATGCCTCGCAGTAAAAGCCGTTGGGACAAGATAGCCTCGCTTGCCTCCTCCATCGCCATGGCGTCTGTGGCCAGAGCTAGGAGAAGAACAGAGTTGTTGCACCACCGTCCGATTAGAAATGAGGGGAGGTCGTGACCCTCGATCTAAATCAAACAGTAAGTTTTAAAAGGAGAAGGAGGAGATCACAGCCATTGATCTGGATCGGGAGGTCGTGACCCTCCGATTTCCATCATCTTGAATCAAGACGCGAAAAAGGGACAGAGGTCCAAGGCGTTGATTTCAATAAGCAGTGCGGACTCTCCGTGAGGTCTTAACCGCATACCTAACTTAAGAACAAGAGGGGAGGTCATGGCCTTTGGATTTAAATCCAAGGGCGCACAACCAAAGGGGAGGTCTTAGCACTACGCCGAAGCGCACAAGAGGTTATGGCCATCGATTAAGATCCAATGGTGATGAGAAGGTGAGGAGGTGCGAGACGCTATGCAAAAAGACAAGGGAGGTCAGACCTTTGGATTTTTGATCCAACGGTTCTCGATCAAAAGAGGGGAGGTCCTGAGCTTGCTGAACGCACTCAGGAGATCATGGCCTTTAGATTTAAATCTAAGGGCTACGACCTCACGTCTTGTGCGGGAGGTCTAATGCGACAAGACAAGGAGGAGGTCGTGACTGTGGATTTTAAATCCAACGGTGCACAACATGAGATGGGGAGGTTGTGAGCGCTGGATATTTTGAGGGAGGTCGGGTCGTTGGATCCGATCCAACGGCCACGACCTCAACAAAGTGGGAGGTTTGCTTAGTTCAACAAAGTGAGGGAGGTCATGGCCATGGATCTTGGATCCAAGGGCTACGACCTCAACGAGGTGGAAGATCCACGAACGATGGTTGGCAGAGGAGGTCGTGGCCTTTGGATTGGATCCAACGGGCACGACCTCAAGTGAGTGAAAAAGGGAGGTCAAGGTGGTTTGAGTCATGGGAGGTCAGGCCATGGATTTTGATCCAAATGCCAAGACCGATGAGGCGGGAGGTCCCGATCGAGTATATCGAGGAGGAGGTCGTGGTGTTGGATTTGATCCAACGGCCACGACCTCAACAAATGGGATGACCTCATTGCGATGGTTTAACAAACTCGAGGAGGTCTTTGAGGTTTAACATTGTGGGAGGTCATGACCATGGATCACTGATCCAACGGCAATGACCTCATGAGGTGGGGAGGTCTTTGCGGTGTTGACCGCGGAGGAGGTCGTGGCGGTTGGATGTTAATCCAACGGCTACGACCTGATCAAGGTGGAGAGGAGGTCTGACGAGCCAGGGGGAAAAGGTTAATGGACCCACTTTGGGAAAGTGGCTAGCCCAAGGAGCAAGTGTAGGCTTTTAAGTTTAGTTTTTAACAGCTGAAACTTAGCAGAATTATTTGAGATAGAAAATGATCTCCAAAATTCATGAAATTTTAACTGGAGCTTGCTGACAATGAGATTAACCTCACATAAAATTTCCAGAGGTTATTATGCAATGCATTTTTCTCAGGAAATTCATGAAGGTTGTTTAAAGGATTGTTTTACCTCCAAAATTTATCAAACTAGTTTTACAACTTGTGATATTTTTCAGAGGGGTCCCACATTAGTTTTAGGACCAAGGAAAATATTTTTAAAGGTTTGGCACAAGATTTAAGATAAACGGAGAATGAGTTTGACTTTTGGTCAACAAGAGCTCTGTGTTTTTGGATTACACAACTCTTGGACAAGAATTACATGAGTGATTAGGGGTTTTCAAGATGTGAGAAAAAGTTTTAATTTCTACACATATAATTATACTTGAATAAACCCAGATTGTACCTTTGGGATGTTACAAAATCTCCCCCCCTTACAGAAATCTCGTCCCGAGATTTGGTTCAGGCGGGGAAGAAAGATGGGTAGCCCGTATGCAGACGACTTTCCCGCTTCCAAGTAGCTTCATCCACAGAATGATTTGGCCATTGAACTTTTAGGATCTTGAGGACACGATTCCTTGATCTTCGTTTAACTTCTTCAAAGATACAAACCTTCCTTTAAGACTCTTATCCATTTATAATATTTTTGTTGTATGGGACCTAATTTCTAACTATGTTCATCCAACCAACACTTTATTTAGTTACATATTGCTCCCAGCTCGTTTCTTGACGAGCCGGATCTTATTTGATTTGTTTTATTGCATTGCTTCTCGTTAGGTCACAATTCCACCCAACTTCTTGCACAACAAGAATTTCCAACGAAGCTTCCTCGGCTGGAACACGGAGGCACTCCTTACTGTTGGGACACATGGAAAACATCATGTACTCCCTCAAGGGCAGCAGTAATTTCAATCTTATAGGCGATAGCCCTTTCTTTCGATAACGCGTAAGGATCCACGACGAGGAGCTAACTCGCCCATAACGATTTAAATGTTGATGGCCCTTCGGTCCGACCATCGCTTGATGAGGGTAAGTCGATCCGAAGAAACTCGAAGCTCAGTAGCCTCTTATAGGCTACGCCAAAATTGAGACGTGAGCAGAGAAGCACGATCAAGACGATTGTCTTCAAGATAACCGCCCAAATTTACGATGCGGAATATGTAGAGATCCTTTGGAAAACCTACAAGAAGGTTATTTTTGATGATCGAGAGCTTGTTCTTGATTCGATGGTTGGTGGTGCATGGCCGTTGTTAGTTGGTGGAATGATTTGTTCGGTTAATTCCTAACAACTTGTCCGGGTTAATTCGAGCGATTTATTTGGTTAATTCCAAAGAATAACGGATCTCACCGCTAACTAGCTTTACGGAGTCATCCATCCGCAGCTAGCTATCTTAGAGGGACTAAGGTCGTTCTTAGTTGGTGGAGCAATTTGTCTGGTTACTCCACTAACAAACGAGACCTTGGTCAGTTAACTAGCTATACGGAGTCATCCCTCCGCAGCTAGTCTCTTACAAAGGATTATGGCCGTTTAGGCCACGAAGGTTCGAGGCAACAACAGGTATGTGATGCCCTTAGAGGTATCAGGAAGGAATTATGCCACTTTAGTCAAACGATCGATGACAACCCAGATGGCATCATCATTTTCTTAGGGTTCGATGTAGACTAGTAGACCTTTTTGAAATCGGGGCGGTACCGGGTACCATCTTGATGACGCACTCGAGTTCTCGAACGGGAGGCATCCCCGGAAGATCTTTGGGAAAGACATCGACGAAGTCACATACTGTTGGAACTTCACGAATATCCAGAGCCGGCTTTGCTTTAAGAGTGAAAAGATGTGGACCTTTGCGGCTCGTGAGCAATGAACCCGCCACCAAGGGACTTGTGAGGTAGATAAGCTTCCGGTGCAATCGATTTATCCCATATGTGGAGACAACCAATCCATTTCAATGGTTTGCACAGGTTTAGAGGTAATTTTTGCATGGATTCCACTTCCTCGATCTCAACAGGACATTCCGACACTCGGACTCGACTCTCAACTCCAAACCGGAGAGTGAATGAGCAACGAAACCAATCAAAGGAGCGAAAAGGAGACCACCAACAGCAGCAAAAAGACCGAGGTACAAAAGATGAGATGCTCTGAATCGAATAAAATAATATCCGCAAGAGTTAGCGAGAAGCGCACCTAACACGACGTCAGTGCCTCGAGCTTTCTCGGCTAAGATGGAGTCGATCGATTACAAACGATCTTGTGCCGCTTCAAAGGGCAATTGTTGGCGAGTGCCCTTCTTGCTACAAAAGAAACAAGTGATCCCAGATCTAATTTGCGGGGACCATTTTGCCGACTCGCAGTGCACGTGATGGAGGCACGACTGCGAGCGACGAGGGGTTTGCAAGCTTCTTAGGACAATTATTAGCATAATGGCCCTTGAGATTGCAGAAGAAACAAGTGACCCCGGCGACCTTCTTTGGAGTCACCTTGAGTCCTCTCTTGACACTTCATGACGATCCTCGACTTTCTCTTTCGCCCACAAAGAACAACAGGATTTTCACCACAAGTGAAAGTCGGGAAGGTATAAAGCGGTAATTTGTCTCTCGCTCCTCGCATAAATCCCCAAGAACTTCTCGATTTGGAGGCATTGGCGATTGCAATGCTTGCAGATGACCGAAGAAACAACATCGTAGTTCCAATGACTTGGCAATCACCGTGTTCATGCTACACTCCTTGGGATAGTGATCGCTTCCCTCGCAGAGGAAACAAGTAACTTTGGCAGCCGGACAATCTCCGGGTAAGTGGTCTTTGTCACAGTTTGGACAGGATGTGGTACCCTGGTTGTTGTAGTGTCCTTCCTCACCACAACGCCGACAAACCTTGACTTTTCCTAGTTCGCAATCATCGGCGAAATGCCCTTCTTCACCACAGCTAAGGCAAAAAGGAGGATTTTCATCCCAACCAATTTTGTCGACCTAGTCCGGCCGTCCGCCTGCACATCTGCTACGAAGAGATGGGTTAACACGAAACCCAAGGACTAGAAGTTGAAGAAAGCGAAAAGGGATGCCAACGACTAGGGGAACGGAACATCACCCTAACCGAAGGCCAACAAAATAGATAGTACAGATCCCTACCGAGTTAATAACGGATTAGATGATAGTAAATGTAAACTAAATGAAACAAGCAGAATGAAAGAAGTTATAGAAAGCATACTAAAGAAGAAACCAAAAACAGCAAGGGAAAACACAAGATCGAAAGATCTACTTCCCGACACAACTAACTCGTATTGAATAAATGAGTAATTGGTTGAGAAGATTAAAAATCAGATTATAAGATGAGATCTAAAACTATTAGAGAGCAAGGTTAATGCAGCGAAATAAGTGTTAGATACTTAGCTAACTAGTATCACATCTTACCCTTTTATTCCCGCAATTTTTAGTTGATTTAACCTCTCATTTTCTACCCTATTTAGAACCTTTGAGCTTGCTGTCCGGAAATTGACGCTTGCTGTCCAGATTTTGCATCCAAGCTTCCAAATAAATTGGCCATTCCAGAAGCTTCAAAACCTTGTAGATGGGCAGCTAACACTTCAATTTGCCAAACTCATTGATTCCTCAAAACCCCATTAATCGATAACAACTATTTTGTAGAAGGGAAGAGAGGAAAACAACTTTTAAAACTTAAATTAGAGGGAGATGAGAAGAGAAAGCTAAGATAGATGAGGAGTAAAATCCGAGAATTTTCTTAAGCTTTCAAAACTCATTTGATACTTTGAAATTAGGTTTTCAAAATACCCTAAAGACGACCAAGCTTGTGTTACTACGGTCAGTATAGCTCTGATACCAACTTTTGTGAGACCCCGACGTTTATTAAGCTCATAATACTTAGTCATCCAATTGACCCTAGTATTATCAACCAAATAAACCCGGTCTCGAGAGATGTATACTTCCCAGAATGCAGTACACATACCTCACGACAAAAGAATGCATCAATTCCATACAACACATAGTACATAAGCAACAAACCAGAAGTTAGCATTAATATGGAATAGATATTACAAAAGAGAGGCCCTTAGGCCAAATAGCAATAATTACAAAAAGATAACAGCGGAAGCAAGAGTGCCATAAAGATGGCCAAAACAAAAGCCAATTAGTGTGCCTTTACCCACAAGGCAACTAACCGGACCGCCAAGCTAGTCGTCAAACCCGAAGCACAACTCGCAAGAGTGAAGCCCTTGGGGTTCACCTTCTTCCTCTGCAACAAAAGCCATAAAAATGCCACAACCACGGGCAGATGAGTACATAAAGTACTCCGCAAGACTTACGTGTGAGATAACAGAACTATAAATAGCTACATGCAAGCTTTATTTAAGTGGATGAGGCTTTGGACTCATTTTAGCATAAAGCAACATTTATTTGCAATAACATAATAGATTGAAGGCAATTTGACAAAGCATTTTAATTGTTGAAGTAACAACGAGATAATAACATAATAACAACCACAAGAACAATCTTGGAAGTGACTAACCCAAGTCACCACAACAATAGCATGAACATCCATTCATACCAACCATGTCAAGTTTTAATTAAAGGTTGTAGTCTAGTTCTTACGGGGCGTTTCTGAGCGTGTCCATAACCTAGGACGAGGCTATTCGAATAGTTTTAACCCTGCGCAGGGTGTACCAATGTACCCACACGCCGCATCGCCTTTCCTTTAGGCACACTACCTTTGGTATGCCTGCACGGCTAAGTCCTACGAGACATTTCCAATGGACAATGCTAATTCGAGTCGCACAACCCACGGGAGAAGGAGACATCACACAACCTGCCCGAAGCTAATGCTCCCTCCCACATCACACACACATTTTATCTTTAAAACACACCAACCGAGCGACCCCAATTAACACCGCCTAAAGTACTTAGTCAAGAGGGTCCCATATCCCCCTCGTGTGGTTAGCACGCAAAATTGCTCAGAACGGTGGCGCAAGTAACTCGGTCCTTAACGACTCAGGCATACTACCACATTCCAAAAACCACACCATCCATCCAATATGCCCAAGTCCAAATAGTTCTCATTTTTATTTGTTTACAAATCATACAAGGGGACATAATGGAATGATAGTTTTTGTGTGATCAAGGTTATCGACATAATGTCGACAACCGCCCATTTCTACCGTTATCTAAGCATTGCTAAGCATTAACAACGAAAAGACAATAAAAGAGTATAATACCATCACCGGGCTCTAATTCACCAGCGATATTATTAACCTATGGTTTGTGGCAGGGGATAATAATTTAAAGGCAACAATGCATAGGAATAGCTACCTCTAATCGGTAAATTAATTTGACACAAAGGCATGCATACATAGAAGTTAAACAAAATATTAGACTTTAAAGTAATGGGATCTGCATGGAAATGATCAAACTGCTTGCCTTTACTGTTGCTGGCCAATTTGTTGCTGAGGATCGCCACGGAATCAATACACTAAATCGGCACCTAATCGGAAAGACGAAAACAATCGATAAGAACGATTTAAAACGACAAAGACAGCACAGCAAACGAACTCCAAACACTCTGAAATTTCTACAGCAGCAAGAGGATGATTTTTAGGGAATGTAGCAACAAGAACCAATTGATTTGGATTCTCAATGCAAAAGTTATGAGCAAAATAATTCTGCTCAGCCCTAAAAATACCAAACTGCACTATTCACTAATTTAATTATGAGGCAACATTTTCTAGAAAAGTGGTGACCCTGAAATTTTTACAGCAAAACCAGCACCTCATGAGATGAATAACACAATTGAGTTCATCCCATTTGGAGCTATGTTGCACTTTCTACAATTTCTCAAAAACAAGAACTTGAACAAAATTATAATGCACAAGTCCTCATTTTTATAACAGCAACAAGCTCAAAACTAATTTTCATAGTAAGTTCACTAATAGAGGAAACCAACAAAGTTGGAATCACTCACAAAGAATCTACAGAGCATTAGTTATGTATTTTACAAGTTAAGCATTAATTTGAGTGTATATTTAAAGTTAGTTTTAAAATCTATTTGCAAAACTGTGTTTTGGAGCTGAACTGGGCTCTTAACCATTTTTAGATTAAAGTCAAGTTCAAGACAGAGCTAACACAATTTGAATGACCTCATTTGGATTTAGAATGAATTAGTTATGATATTTTGAAGTTCATACCTTTTTTAGTTTATAAATAAGAGTTCACTTGGAATTTCTAAAACCAAAGAGAGGGGAGGACGTGAACCGCTGATTTAAATCCAACGCCCAAGACCTCCAGAGGAAAACGCGACGACGCGCTGCAAGCAGTCCAGAGAACACGGGCCGCTGATCTTGGATCCAACGGTCCATGTCCTCCCCGCCACGCCGCGCAAGAATAAGGGGAGGTCGTGGCCGCTGATACCGCATCCAACGAACCACAACACAAGAGGGAGGACCGGGCGGTCCAGATCAAACGAGGGAGGTCTGGACGGCCGAGATCTTCCAAAGGAAGATCTAAACTATCAAGATCTCCCAAGGAAGATCTACATCGTCAAGACCTCTCGAGGGAGGTCCCGGACGGTCCAGATTTTCCAAGAGAGGACCTTAATGGCCTAGATTATCCTGTGGAGGACCTTAACGGTCAAGACAACAACAAAGAGGTCTGGGCGGTTCAGATCCACTTGGGTGGTCCTGAACGGCCAAGATCTAACAAAGGGAGGTCCTAGCGGCTCAGATTTCCTTTGGGAGGTGCAGGCGGCTAAGATTTACCCGAGGAGGTCTACAAGGTTAAGAGGACCTCTGGGAGGTCCTACAGTGGAGACCAACACAGGAGGACCTCAACGGCTAAGATCTCCCACAAGGAGGTCCTAGCGGTCAAGATCGCAAGGAGGGAGGTCCTGGGGGTTGTCCCTACAAAAGACCAGGGGTGGTCTTTTGCAAAGAGGACCCCGAGGGGAGGTCTTTGGGGAGGTCTTTGTCTTAACGACAAAAGCACGGTGCCATGGTCGTCCGACAAAATCCCGAGAGGCTACCAAGGCTCGACGCCGGCGATGAGGACCTCACCGGCGCCATCCAAGGACACCAACGTAGTGCGCAATAGTGTTCTTGACACGCCAGACCATTCATTCATGGGTGGCCCTGAACGGCGACGAGTCAGAGATTGGCGCAAAAACACACGGCCAAAACACAAACAGCGATAATGAGCTCCATGGCGAACATTCAAGCGTGTGCTAAGCTCCGCAACAACATACATGCAGGTGCAAGATCTCACGGACTACCGGGAGGGTTACGGAGGTCGCGGAGGTGCCGAGGAGGTTGGGGACGTGGAGGACCAGAGTTGGGGAAGAAGGGTTGCTCCACGGCCAACTCCAAGCTCCAAGCTCCAAGTTAGGCCTCTCTGAAAATGTCCCAACCAATTGTTAGGGCTTTTGGTCACAGAGGGTAGTGGCTAAGATTGAAGCAACGAGACGGAGAGGAAAAGCCACGGAGCACCGAGCCACCGAGGAGCTCCAAGGGCAACAATGGCGCCAAGGAGGTCGGGTGGTTTGAGCTCCACGTAATCGAGAGTAAATGGTGAATGGTGGAAAATCAGCCAAGGAAAACAATGGGGAGGTTTTATAGCTAGGGCAAAAGAGGTCTCGACCACGGGTTAAGCTCATGGTGAGCTTAGCCCAAGGGAGGTCCACGGCTTGGACAGACGTGGAGGTGACAGAGCGAGGCAAGACAAATGACTTTGACTTTAAAAAGCACCGACCGCATTAAATGCTGCAGTAAAGAGCCGTTGGGACAAGATACCTCCGCCTCCTCCATCGCCATGGCGACGCTGCCAGAGCTAGGAGAAGAACAGAGTTGCCCACCACCGTCCGATTAGAAATGAGGGGAGGTCGTGACCCTCGATCTAAATCAAAGCAGTAAGTTTTAAAAGGAGAAGGAGGAGATCACAACCATTGGATCTGGATCGGGAGGTCGTGACCCTCCGATTTCCATCATCTTGAAGACGCGGAAAAAGGGACAGAGGTCCAAGGCGTTGGATTTCAATCCAGCGGTGCGGACCTCTCGTGAGGTCTTAACCGCATACCGAACTTAAGAACAAGAGGGGAGGTCATGGCCTTTGGATTTAAATCCAAGGGCGCACAACCAAAGGGGAGGTCTTAGCACTACGCCGAAGCGCACAAGAGGTTATGGCCATCGATTAAGATCCAATGGTGATGAGAAGGTGAGGGAGGTGCGAGACGTTGCGCAAAAAGACAAGGGAGGTCAGACCTTTGGATTTTTGATCCAACGGTTCGATCAAAAGAGGGGAGGTCTGAGCTTGCATAACGCACTGTGGAGATCATGGCCTTTAGATTTAAATCTAAGGACTACGACCTCACGTCTTGTGGGAGGTCTAATGCGACAAGACAAGGAGGAGGTCGATCAGTGGATTTTAAATCCAACGGTGCACAACATGAGATGGGGGAGGTTGTGAGCGCCGGATTTTGAGGGAGGTCGTGGGCTGTTGGATCTGATCCAACGGCTACGACCTCAACAAAGTGGGAGGTTTGCTTAGTTCAACAGTGAGGGGAGGTCATGGCCATGGATCTTGGATCCAAGGGCTACGACCTCAACGAGGTGGAAGATCCACGCAACGATGGTTGGCAGAGGAGGTCGTGGCCTTTGGATTGGATCCAACGGCTACGACCTCAAGTGAGTGAAAAAGGGGAGGTCAAGGTGGTTTGAGCTCGCGGGGAGGTCAGGGCCATGGATTTTTGATCCAGCGGCCAAGACCTGATGAGGTGGGGAGGTCCTGACTGAGTATATCGAGGAGGAGGTCGTGGCTGTTGGATTTGATCCAACGGCTACGACCTCAACAAGGTGGGATGACCTCGCTGCGATGGTTTAACAGCTCGAGGAGGTCTTTGAGGTTTAACACGTGGGAGGTCATGACCATGGATCACCGATCCAACGGCAATGACCTCATGAGGTGGGGAGGTCTTTGCGGTGTTGATCATGAGGAGGTCGTGGCGGTTGGATGTTAATCCAACGGCTACGACCTGATCAAGGTGGAGAGGAGGTCTGACGAGCCAGGGGAAAAGGTTGGGCTGGACCAGCTTTGGGAAAGTGACTAGCCCAAGGAACAGTGTAGGCTTTTAAGTTTAGTTTTTAACAGCTGAAACTTAGCAGAATTATTTGAGATAGAAAATGATCTCCAAAATTCATGAAATTTTAACTGGAGCTTGCTGACAATGAGATTAACCTCACATAAAATTTCCAGAGATTATTATGCAATGCATTTTTCTCAGGAAATTCATGAAGGTTGTTTAAAGGATTGTTTTACCACCAAAATTTATCAAACTAGTTTTACAACTTGTGATATTTTTCAGAGGGGTCCCACATTAGTTTTAGGACCAAGGAAAATATTTCCAAAGGTTTGGCATAAGATTTAAGATAAACGGAGAATGAGTTTGACTTTTGGTCAACAAGAGCTTTGTGTTTTTGGATTACACAACTCTTGGACAAGAATTACATGAGTGATTAGGGGTTTTCAAGATGTGAGAAAAAGTTTTAATTTCTACACATATAATTATACTTGAATAAACCCAGATTGTACCTTTGGGATGTTACAGTAATTACCCATGCCAACAGACCACCTAGTCTTGGCACAACAGATTTAATAAAGTGGCCTCTCACCACAGTCAACACAACTTAGGCATCCTGCCATAGTCGCTAATAATGGCACCCACCACAAGTTCCATAGTTCATTAATCAAGATTATTAGGAATGAAACATGATTCACAGTCCCACGATTTCTAGAGCAAAGCTATACATAACCTACGGCCCCATGTTGGCAAATAACAAGGAATACCAACTAAATATCCATCCTAGGGCTCACAAGGTGAACATGACAACATGATAGGGACAAAGAATAAAGGAGGCATAACAGCAAGTAGGAAAGTAACTTCCGCCCCAAACCTTTTCTTATAAACATAGCCATGCATGATAAAGTAAAACCAAAATACATTTGCAAAACTAGGTTCAAAATGATCAAAAGGAGGTCTGTGGCTTGCCTTGGTCAAGCAGTGGAGAGCCTTCAGTAGAGAGAGCTGGGTCCAAGATCTCCTCAAACTCGTGATCTACACGTTCGCAAGAAAACCAAATAAGCAAAACCACACTAGGCCAAAGAACTTCAAAAGAGAACTAAAAGAACTTAAACAAAACTCAACCAAAACCAGATAAACAAGCGGCCCAGAACAACAAGGGAGGTCCAAGGCAAGGGAGGGTGGTCTTTAAGCAAAAGACCAGTAAAGATCCAAAAGGAGGTCTTCCAGAGAAGATGCCAACTCCTATGGCTCAGTCTTGATGAAGCTCCAAGCACAAGCCAGGAGCGAACAAGGCAGGAGCAAGGTGGGCAAATGAACAAAAGGTTACAAGGGCTTGCCCACCCAGGCTATATATAGCCAGAGTAGGTGGAGTGCACCAGAAAAGGAGTGCAAAGACGTGTTGGCAATCGGGGGTGGTTTAGGACAGGACTTGTCCCAAAGAATTAAAATAAGGTACCACAGATGTGACTGCATTTAATGTGACCCGACCCCTATTAAATGCGCACAGAGTTCTGAGGCAAGAGCAATAATTACAAGGTGGAGAGAGGCTGGCAAGTGGGGCCAGTCAAAAAGGGTGCACCACTTGGTCAAAGAGGTGGCCCCACCGCATGGGTCATCTCCGCAAAAGACTACAGAGAGGTCCTGGATGGGAGGTCCAAAACACTCAAGGGGAGGTCCTGGACATGAGGTCCAAAACACTTAGGGGAGGTCCTAGACAGGAGGTCCAAAATGCTCAAGGGGGAGGTCCTGGACAGGAGGTCCAAAACGCTCAAGGGGAGGTCCTGGACAGGAGGTCCAAAACACTCGAGGGGAGGTCCTGGACAGGAGGTCCAAAATGCTCAAGGGGGAGGTCCTGGACAGGAGGTCCAAAATGCTCAAGGGGAGGTCCTGGACAGGAGGTCCAAAACACTCGAGGGGAGGTCCTAGACAGGAGGTCCAAAACGCTCAAGGGGAGGTCCTGGACAGGATGTCCAAAACGCTCACAACGAGGTGGTCCTGACACTCAAATCCTCACGACGGACCAACAGGGATACTCGGGGTTAGGAGGGTGGTCTTTACAAAAAGACCAGCAAGGATCGAGGAGGTGGTCCTCGCAAAACAGCCAGGAAGAGGTCCTGGGTACAAAGGAAAACGCGAAGAAAGCAGAGCCGCTCGATTGAATCGGCGGTTCAGAAGGAAAGGAACGCTTCAGACCATCCAAACGTTACCTCACAAGAGAGCCGTCGATCAGATCGAATGGCGCCAAAACAAGTGGGCCGTTCGCATCGAGCTTAACAGTTAACGAGACTAGGCCGTCTGATTTAGATCGGACGGCTAGGAGGGAAAGGGGACGTTCGGACCAAGCGATCTTGCCCTTAGGATCGGGCCATCCGAACAACATCAAATGGTCCTAAGGTGAGGGAGGCAAAGCCTTAAGCGATATGACCGTAGGAACCAAAGGTGGGTTCAAGTGCTAAGGAGGTCTTGGACCTGAGGAGGTCGGGACCTTTAGATCCAACAAAAGAAGGATCTGGACGGCTAAGATCTCCAAAAGGGAGATCCTAACAGGTAGCTCCACACAAGGGGGAGGTCTGTGCGGTTACGATCTCCAGAGAGGAGGTCCTAACGACCAGATCTCAACAAGGGGGAGGTCTGAGCGGTTAAGATCTCCAGAGAGGAGGTCATAACGGCCAGATCTCAACAAGGGGGAGGTCCGAATAGGCAAGGGGAGGTCCAAACGGACACAGAGGAGGTCCGTGGGACAAGGGAGGTCTATTTGAACACAGGGGAGGTCCAAGTAGACAAGAGGAGGTCTATTTGAACACAGGGGAGGTCCAAACAGACAAGAGGAGATCTGTTTGAACACAGGGGAGGTCCAAACAGACAAGAGGAGGGCTAGGAAGGTCCCAAAAGGGCATTGGGAGGTCCAGAGGAACTCTGGAGCGCCCAAGTGAACTCAGGAGGGGTTCCAAGAGAGGTGAGAGGTCCACGGGGGAGGTCCGAGAGGGCACAGGGAAATCAAAAGGATTCCAAGGGCACCCCAAATGGACGCAGGGAGTTGACAAGAACGTGGAGAGGTGCACAGGGAGGTCAGAAACAGGGAGGGATAACGCGAAAAGAGTTCCAAACACAAAGGAGGTCTGGAAAGGAGAAAACCAAACACAAAGGCACACAGGGAGAAAGAGGGAGAACGAGCAAGTTCCAAATAAACAGCCAAGGCACCGAACCAATTTAGTTAAAGTTTGGTTTAATCACTTAAAACTCTTTTGAAAACTCAAGTTAAGCTTTGAACTCTCATCAAAACCAAATGGTTACTTTTATTTTGAAAACAGGGCAAAAACCTAAGAGAAATGAGACGTTACACTTGATCTAGACTCCTTTCTCTTTTTGGACCTCCCCGTGGACCTCTCAACGTTCATTTGTAACCCCTGAGTTCATTTGGGCATCCCGAAGTCCCTCTGGACTTCCCTGTGCCCATATGGACCTCCTTGTATCCTTCTGGAACTCCTTTGAACCTCCTCTGCGTCCTTTAGGAACACCCCTTGCCTATTTAGACCTCCCCCTTGTTGAGATCTGGCCGTTAGGACCTCCTCTCTGGAGATCTTAACCGCTCAGACCTCCCCTCCCCCTTGTTGAGATCTGGCCGTTAGGACCTCCTCTCTAGAGATCTTAACCGCTCAGACCTCCCCCTTGATCAAATCTGGCCGTTAGGACCTCCTCTCTGGAGATCTTAACCACTCAGACCTCCCCCTTGATCAGATATGGCCGTTAGGACCTCCTCTCTGGAGATCTTAACCGCCAAACCTCCCCCCTTGTTGAGATCTGGTCGTTAGGACCTCCTCTCTCGAGATCTTAACCGCCGACCTCCCTTTGATCGATCTCGATCATAGGACCTCCTCCGAGATCTTAGCCGCCCGAGATCATTCTCTCTTGGATCTAAAGGTCCTGACCTCCTTAGGTCTAAGACCTCCCTAGCGCTTGGACCCACCGCTGGCTCTGTGGTCATACCGCTGAGGCTTTGCCCTCATCACCTAAGGACCGCTCGACATCGTTTGGATGGCCCGATCCTGTTGACCTGTTTCGCTTGGTCGAACGTCCCTTACCTTCTCACCGTCCGTCTGAATCGGACGGCTGGTTTCATGGATCTGTTCGCTCGGTCCAGCGGCCCCTTAGTTTTGCGCCATCCGATCTTGATCTTATGGCCTCAGCCTTTCCTCACAGATCCTTGTCTCCGCGACCTTCCTTGGCTTGAGATCTTGACCGTCGGATCTCCCTTTGGAAATCTAACCGTCAGACTTCCTTTGTTTGAGATCTTGGCTATCGGACCTCCCTTTGGAGATCCGAGTGTCGACCTCCTTGTTACCTTTTAAATCTTGACCGATCAGGTCCTCCTTTTTTTGAGATCTTGGTCATTTGATTTTCCCTTTTGGAGATTTTGACCGTCAGGACCTCTTAGCTCTTAGGGCCTCTTCAAGCGCCCTACCCCTTGTGCTTTGGACCTCTTTTGAGGTCTAGTTTTCTTATGATCTAAACCTCCTTGGGGTCTAGATCTGTATGTGGTTTGGATCTCCCTTTGAGGTCTAGATATCGTTAGTCTTTTGGACCTCTTGTCCATGGGACCTCTTTTGTGTTTAGACCTTTGTGGTCTAGACCTCCTCTTTTGTGTTTAGACCTTTGTGGTCTAGACCTTCCTATTGCGTTTGGACCTCTTTTAGGTTCAGACCTCCCTGTGTTGTGTTTGGACCTCCTTTAGGTTCGGACCTCCCTGTGTTGTGTTTGGACCTCCCTGTGTTGTGTTTGGACCTCCCTTAGGTTCGGACCTCCCTATGTTGTGTTTGGACCTCCCTTAGGTTCAGACCCCCTCTTTTGTGTTTAGACCTTGTGGTCTAGACCTCCTCTTTGTGTTTAGACCTTTGTGGTCTAGACCTCCTGCTATGCTTTGGACCTCCTTTAGGTTCGAGACCTCCCCGTGTTGTGTTTGGACCTCCCTTAGGTTCAACTTCTTTGTGTTTAGACCTTGTGGTTTAAACCTCCTGTGTCTCTTTTCACCTCCTGTCCTTAGACCTCCTTGTGGTCTTTAGGACCTTCTGTCCTCAAAGATCTCTGTGTTTGTCTTCAGGACCTCCTCTAGACTTCCTTGTCTTCACGATCTCCTCGTAGGACCTCCTCGTTGGACCTCCTCCTTGGACCTCCTCGCAGGACCTCCTCGTTGCACCTCCCCGTTGGACCTCCTCCGTGGATCTCCTCCTTAGACCTCCTCCTTAGATCTCCTCTTTGGACTGTGGGCCATGCCCTTAGACTAGTCTGTGCACCTTTTGACTGGCTTCTTTGGCAGTCTTAAGTGCATTTGATGTGGGTTGAGTCACATTAAATGCTGCTACCTACCTTTGTACTCTTTTCTACTTTTTGTCACATCCCTTGCTTTCTTTATCCCTTTTCGTACCTTGTGGCAGTGTGCCTTTGTACCAGTACCTTGAATTTGGTCACCTTCTGTTTACAGTGCTTCTATTTCCATTTCCTTTAAATAGAGCCCCAGGGACACCCACTGCCTCCCTGTTCTTCATTTCGACCTCTGCTCCTAGCTCTTTCGGTTTTGAGGAGCTCTCCAAGCTCCTCTAGTTTGGACCTCCTAGACTCCGAGCCCTTCACTCGTTGGACCTCCCTTCCGTGGGATTCCTTCCTCTCGGACCTCCTCCTCCCTGTGGACCTCCTCTTCTCTTTTGGTTTCAAGTGAGTTCTGTTGGTTTTCTTGGAGTTTCTTTTGCTTACTTGGTTTCTTTTGCGAACATGTAGATCTCGGTTGATCGTTGAGAAGCTCGTGAATCAAACTCCATCAGCCGAAGCTTTTCCTTTCTCCAACAGAGGCAAGTCGTGGACCTTGATCATCTTGATCCCACTTTGCAAAGCTATTTTGATTCATTAAACTTGCATGGCTATCTTTATAGAACCGTTTTGGGCAGTAGCTATCCTCCTACTTGACATTATGCCTCCTTTGTATACTTGAACTGGACATGTTGACATGAATTCTTTGGACACCTTAGGATGGATACTCTAGTTGGTATTTCTTGTTATTGCCAACATTGGGACCGTATTCTTAATGCTTAGTCTTGCTTTTAGAATCGTGGGTTGGTGAATCATGCCTCATCTTTAATAATCTTGACTAATGAATTATGGAATCTGTGGTCGGTGCCACTGTTAAGCAGCTATGGCAGGATGCCTAAGTTGTGTTGATTGTGGTGCGAGATCATCCTAATAATTTGTTGTGCCAAGACTGGGTGGTCTTTTGGCAGGGTTAATTACAAAATGTTTTGCTGAGGCAAGAAGGCAGGAAGTGAGTAGTGGATGCTTCATTTTGGGGATGAGGAAGTCTTGCCTTAGCACAATTAAGGACTTAACTTTGTGTTCTGTTGATCTGGGCCAATCAGTGCAACCACAAGATCATTTTATGGGGATGGTCTGGGCTGAATAATTAGCAATGAGATGGCGATGGCTTGGGGCTGTTGTGGTTGAGTGTGTGATTCGTTGGCGCAAGACGGGGCACCCCATAACCCTACGGACTTCTAGACCAAAGAGGGGGAATTACGAAACCTTAGTGGGCAGCTCCGAGCTAGTTCAAAGCTTTGTAAAGGTCTTGCCACGCTTTCTAGACTGCTCACCTTCGGAAGTGAGCAAGGGTGACCGGAACCCGTCCCGCTAGAGAGACCATGGATTGTGGGTAAAGTTGTACACCTCTGCAGAGTTTTAAATCTATTCGAATAACCAAGTCCTTGGTTATGGACATGCCCAATGAAAATGGTGAAAGGGGTAGCTTTGTGAACTTGTGCTTCCTGGACACTTTTGTGAGAGGTCATGGCTTTGCCTTGAAGAGACCTTGGCCGGCTCCAGAGGGGTCATGGCTGGCTCACTAGGTGGTCCAGGGGCTGGTTGGGGAGCTCTGGAGTGGGTGCTCTAGAGTGGCGTGGTTGAGGTCCTGGTCATGGGTGTGACCAGACCTCCCACGGTTGGCTTTGGTAGTCCTGGAGTGGGTGCTCCAGGGTGGCTTTGGATGTGAGTGGGTGCTCACAGCCTCTTTGAAATCAAATGTATCTATGTACTAATGTTTTAACTTGAGCTTTTCAATCTACTTATTACTTATTGTCAAATACTGCTTTGTGCAACTAACCATACAGCTCTCTCTTTTGGCAAGCCTTGCATAATTATCCATTGCATGCTCTCCCCACGGTTTGCTGAGTACATTCAATGTACTCATGGCTTTTGCCCTCTGTTTTATCAGCAGTTGCAGGAAGTTCCAGGGAGCTCAAAGCTCAGTGAAGAAGAGGTCTTTGGAAACCTTGTGACCTAGGGGACGCCCTCCACTGAGCAGCGGTGGGCTGATCGGTTGGACCTATCGTTGACGATTGCTTTCATTGTTCTTGCCCTTTGTTGTAGCCCTTGAGGCAAACTCTGAAGAAGCTTGGCTGGTTTGGTCTTTAATATATTTATTGTTTTGTCTCTTGCTCCTCTTAGCTTGTGTATGGATTTGATTACACTTGTGTTAGAACTGTGCGAGCTAGCCAATCTGTTCCTGGGACTAGCTCGGTGCATAGGGGCAAGACCTCCAGGAGGTCCTACGGGACTTAGCCTGGGAGATCCTGTCGGACCTCCCTGATGATATACCTAGAGGTGCCACCTGCGGGTTGTTGGCCAAGACCTCTAGGAGGTCTTGAAGACCTCCTAGGAGGTCCTAGAAGACCTCCCTCGGGGAGTATCGCAGCTCAAAAAAAAATGGTCCTCCCGGACCTTTACCCTATATCATCACTGGGTGGGTCGTCACAGGAATCTATTCCAAGCAACGATCGTCTAGATCTATGCCAAAGTTCTGACCTTTTTCAATATGAACGAAGGTGGTTTCAAAACCGGGCAAAAATAAAAACTTGATCCAAACACTTGCTCGTGGGTGATTGATGATCAAGATAATCCTAGATGTATTCCCACATGTCACAGCAAGGTAGATAGGGGCAAGAGACCAACAAAAACTCAAAGGATCAAAGAGAGACTCAAAATCATCAAATAAGGAGGAAGAACATAAAGAGACTCATCTTTGAGGAATCATGCATAGATTGATTTGAGGTTGACAGGGTTTACAGCCACTCCACTAGGAGAACAAAGCTCACCACGTGAGCACGCACTCAATCCAAACCCTAGAAACCCTAGCTCTCCTCTTTTCTCCACAAAACCCTAAAACCAAAATAGAGCATCTCAAATGAGGGCTTTGGCTCAAGCAGCAACCTGGTGCACACAACACCCCTCTATTTATATGGAGGCTAGCATCTAGAGAATATTCCATTAGGGTACCCATTAAGCCCACACACAAACGGGTTAACACATGCACGTATTTTAAAGCGTCGTCTTCATCTCCTCTTTACCTAATCCACTTCACCTTGCGCCATCTTGCGCTGCGGGTTGGCAAAAGGTCACCAAGGCGGTATTTGGTAAAATTACAAAAATACCCCTTCTTGATCTTTTTGCAAAGACTGAGTCCCATCTTCGTGAAGCACTCCTCATGCTTCGCCACGTGTAGGTTGATCAACGGCTCTCATCATGTCGGCAAGTCTCTCCCGTCCGGCTCCCGCTGAAGCCACCATGGCACTTGCACCGACCCCCACACCGCTTGATCCAACCAGCCGCACCGAACTGCCCGTTCAGTCATCCTTGTCCATTCTGCGCCACGCTTGAGTCCATTGACCTCACCTGGCATCCCGATCATCCTCACCATTGACTGTCGTTGACCTCCAAGCAACCTGCACAGCAATAGACAAGCAAATCGAATCCGGAAACAAATTCTTCACAACTTGACCCACGTTAGCCAAAACATGCATCATGCAACACATATGTAATGAAACCCATGAAATTGACCTAACCAAAAACCATCGCAACCAAGTTGGCTCACGGAACAAGTCAAAACCGGTCGATCGCCACATTGGCGGTCGATCCCCGCCGGGCCTCGACCGCCAAAGACAAGGCGGTCGACCGCCTTGGGACTTAGCCAAAATTTCACTCTGGAAAACCGAGACTCCTCTGAAAATTTCAAACGAATAGAACTTTTGCCTGGAAGTTCTAAAAATTATGAGACCAAGAGAAGTAGAATATACTCTCTTGCCTACACCCTTTATTTTTGGCCCAACTCCAAAATCCAAAATCTCTTTATGGCCGGTCTGACCGATTTTCCGAAGCCGATCTGATCGCCACTCATGGCCGGTCAGACCGCCGCTTTGGCCCGTCAGACCGCCCCTAGCCTGACAGCACTTTGAACTTTGCCGAAAACGCGTGATTCGACAAACCATCAATGCCATTGCCAATTGTATCATCATCCTAAGATCATGAGCATATCCCCATGATATCCACAAAACCTTCTGTAATACCCTACCATTCCAAGGAAGCTTCGGATCTGAGGTACTGACTTAGGAGATTCCCAATTGAGCACGTCTTGGACCTTACTGGGGTTGACAAAGACTCCTTTTTCAGACAAAACATGTCCCAAAAAGACCACTTCCTTCATCCAAAACTCACACTTACTAAACTTGGCAAAGAGTTGGTGGACTCTGAGCTTCTCCAGAACCAAACAGAGGTGCTCTGCATGCTCTTCTTCACTTTTGGAATACACAAGAATGTAATCAATGAAGACAATAACAAATTTATCAAGGTACTCCATGAACACTCTATTCATCAAGTTCATAAAATAAGCAGGGGCATTGGTCAGCCCAAAGGACATTACAGTGCACTCAAACAACCCATATCTAGTTGAAAAAACTGTCTTGGGGATGCCTTCTTTGCGAATCTTGAGCTGATGGTACCCTGACCTCAAATCTATCTTTGAGAATACTCCAGCACCTTTCAATTGATCAAACAGGTCATCAATCCTTGGTAGAGGATACTTATTCTTGATGGTAACCTCATTTAGAGCATGGTAGTCCACACACATTCTCTGTGTTCTATCCTTTTTGGGCACAAAAATCACTGGAGCTCCCCAAGGTGAGGAGCTAGGTCTAATAAAACCTTTGCTCAGCAGGTCTTCAATCTGTTTTTTCAACTCCACTTGGTCATCAACATGTAGCCTATACAGTCTTTTGGATATGGGGGAGGTCCCTCGACAAGATTAATAACAAACTCAAGATCTCTATCTGGAGGCATCCCTAGGAGCTCATCAGGGAACACATTTGGAAACTCTCGGACCACTAGGACATCTTCCAAAGATACCACTTGAGCACTACAAGCTAGAGCTCCTTCAAGCTTCTTGGAGGAGGCTTCAAACTTCACTGTGACTCCACTGGGGCTGGTCAAAGAGATGCTTCGGCCACTACAATCCAACATTGCATGGTGGTCTCCAAGCCAGTCCATGCCCAAGATCACATCTAAGGACTTGGTGTCCAAGAGAATGAGGTTGGCCAGAAATTCTACTCCCTCTATGACCAATATCACTTGTGGACAACCCTGGTTCGTGCTTAACTCCGAACTGGAGGATTAAACCAACAAGGTAGTCTTATGCAACTTTAAATTGGTGCTTTACAGCAAAACTCCGAGAAATAAACGAATGGGAAGCCCTAGAATCAAACAAAACGGCAGCTGGCACTGAATTTACTAGGAACATACCTAGTACGACATCCGGGGAGGTCTGGGCTTCCTCCACTACAACATGATTGACACGACCTCTTCCGTAAGGTTGAGAGGTCCTGGCTTGAGGAGGTCCTGCGGCCTGCTGGGAGGTCTTAGCTAGGGGAGGTCCTGAAGAGGAGGTTCCCACGGCTTGACCTGTCTTTTGAGGGCACTGGCTAGCATAATGCCCCACTTGATGACACTTGAAACAAGTGATTCCTACTGCGGGGGAGGTCTTGGGTGGCTGGTTGCTGCTGCTGACGATGCGACGCTGGCTTTGAGCAACTAGATGGGAGGTCTTGGTAGGGGTCCAGGCAGGTCCAGGAGGTCCTTGGCGCTGAGGTTGGTGTTGCACAAAAGTCCTGGGACGCTGAGGAGGTCCTTGATGTGCACTGGAGGGTGGCATCTTCCTCTTGTAAGCTTCAGAAAGCTCCCGGCGAGACTCTTCAATGAGCATAGCATTGTTCACCATATGCTGAAAATCTGGATAATCATTACCAACCACTTGAACCTTCAAGCTAGGGTGGAGACCTCGCTTGAAGCGCTTCTGACGGGCATCATCAGTGGCCACATCTTCACGGGCATAACGGGACAGCTGTGTAAACTTGGTGAGATACTCACTCACAGTCATGTTCCCTTGCTTGAGATCCCTAAACTCATTCTTCTTCATCTCAACCTTCCCATCAGGGACATAGGAATGGCGAAAAGCTTCTAAAAACTCAGCCCATGTGATCCTCTGGGGCTCAACATGAGTAGCACAAAAGGTATCCCACCATTCCGCGGAGGCGCCCTCCAACTGATGTGAAGCAAACAAGACCTTCTCTCGGTCTTCACAACGGGCAATCTCAAGCTTCTTCTCGGTTGATCTCAGCCAATCATCTGCATCCAAAGGCTCAGGGGAGCTTGAGAAAGTGGTTGGGCGAGTCTTCATGAACTTAGACAACCTTGATTGAGGGTGAACAGGAGGTGGAGGAACTGACACAGCTGCTGCTTGGCTGCTTTGACTCATCATGGCGAGCAACGCAGTGGTGGTCTGGCTTTGCTGGGCCATTATTTGGTTCATATTTTGCATCATGGAGCTCATCATTTGGGCTTGAGCTCCCATAAATTGCCCCAGTCCTTGGTCTGCCACTGCTGCTGGAGGAGGTGGTGGCGGAGGCTATGAGAACCCGGGGTATTTAACTTGTAATACTTAACCATTAAGATGATTCAAGCATTACAAATCAAATATCACGACTCTCGGCGCACATGTACTTCCCAGAATGTAGTACACATACCCCATACAAAAATTAAGCATCAACTCCATTCAATCACATAGAATCCAAAATACGACATAAACGATCCAAAAGACATACAGTATAAAGTTATTACAAACGGGCCGACCGGCCAAATAAAACTAAAGAGTCTAAAATAATAGCGGAAGCAAAAAGGCCATAATATTGCGATAACAAAAGCCGATTAGTGTGCCTTAACCCACAAGGCAACCAACCAAGCCACCAACCTAGTCCTCGAAGCCGAAGCACATCTCACAAAAGTGCAACCCTTGGGGTCCACTTCCTCCTCTGCAATAATTTAATTAAAGCATAGAAAATGAGTACAAAAATGTACTCGCAAGACTTACGTGTAGAGTAATAGGCCTATATAAATAGCTACATGCAAGCTTACTTAAGTGGAGCAGGCTCAAGACTCAATTTTCAGCATAAAGCAAGTTTTCATTTGCAATAATGTAATAGATTGAAAGCAATTTTACCATCTGAATTTATTTGATAAAAACAGCGAGATACTAAACAATAATAGTAACAAAACATCCTAGAAGTGGCTAACCCAATAGCCACCACAACAATAGCATGAATTCCCATTCATACCACCCACATCAAGTTTTAATTAAATGTTATAGTCTAGTTCTTGCACGACCTTACCAAGCATATCCATAACCTAGGACGAGGCTATTCGAATAGTTTGAACCCTGCAGGGGTGTACCAATGTACCCACACGCCAGACCGCCTCTTTTGCCACTAGATTTAGCACACTTCCTTTGGTATGCCGGCAAGGCTAAGTCCTACGAGACGTTTCCAATATTGTGTATTAACTACGAGTTGCTCATATGGGAGGAAGCCCCATATGTTGATGCGGAGTCATCAAAGATGCTCATCTCCTTATAAAGGATGATGCTCCTTGCAGTGGATAACCTCCACCACTACTCACCCAAACACACACGAGTTTCTTTTTCAACACAACGCACACATCCACCATGTGACCCGGAGCTAACACACGCCAATGTACTAAGTCAAGAGAGGTCCCATATCCCTCCCATGTGGTTAGCACGCAAAAGCGCTTGGCTTAGTGACACAAGTAACTCGGTCCTTGGGGACCTAGGCACCATTCCATTCACACCCAACAGATCACACCAACATCCATTGTGCCCAAGTCATGAAACAATTTTATTTTCAGTTTTCAGTTTTTGACTTTACAAAGTAACCAAGCACAAGGTGCTGAGCATAAACATAGTAGTAATTTTGTGTGATCAAGGTTATCGACTAAGTCGATAACTGTAACATCCCAAATTTAGATTTGTGTTTCAAGTGTAAGAATTTGAGTAGAAATTAAAACTTTTTCTTCTTTTGGAAGTACTTGACCAAATCTGTAATTCTTGCAAAGGAATTACGGAAAATCAAAACCCAAAAATCAAAATCTCCAATTGACTCCAATCAAAAACCTCCTTGTGATAATCTTGTGCCAAACCCTTGTAAATATTTTTCATGGGTTCTTTGGATGACTTGCAGCACCTCTGAATTTTCTCATAATTTTTAGAAATTATTTGAATAATGTTAGAGGCAAGTCAAACCAAGTCAAAGCTGGTCAAACCCTAGCTGTTAACCTTCTGGAATTTCTTGAGAAAATTTCATGGCATAAAACCCTCTGGAAATTTTATGGGAGGTTAATATTAAAGTTAGTAAGCTCCTGTAAAAATTTCATAATTTTTGGAGCTGATTTACTACCTCAAACAATTCCTCAAAGTCAGCTGTTTATTTTAAACACCCTTGGGGTCACTGTTTGTTGGGTCCGAGTCAGACTCGGGCTCGAGCCCAGTGACTCGACCCAACCAACTATTGGTGCAGCACCTTGGGCCGTTGGATCGGCATCGCACGGCCCACGTTGCGTAACCCTTGGCCCCTCTCGATCTCCTCTCAGCCACACGATCAAAAATCGGACGGCCGCCGTGTCGTCGTCCTCCTCCCGCCTCTCGCGCGCACGCCAGCGCCATGGGCAGAGCAGCGGTGTGGGCAGCGCTCGTCAGGTCACCTCGGTGCAGGTTTCAACGGGTCACTGCAATGCATTTATTGCCCATCGTGCACTGCCCCCGCAAGTCTTCGCGCTACCTGCTCCCGTCGCTCTCGGTGCTCCCATGGCGGTCAAAGCATCTGAGGTTCCCGTGCCGTTGCCCTTCTCCCTCCTTGCTACTTAAGCACCCAGCGCGCCTTCTTTGGTTTCCTTTAACCTTCCCGTAGCCCTAGCAAGCACCCACCCCGCTGGTTAGAGCTCAAGTCACCAAAATTGCTTCGGCCGCCATTGCCGAGCTTTAAGCTCACGGTGAAGGCGGTACCTCAGTGCATCCCCCTCTGTGGATATCATGGGGATATGCGCATGATCTTAGGATGATGAAACAATTGGCAATGTGGCTTTTGGTTTGAAGTTTCATGTGTTTTCGACAAAGTTTCAGATCTATCAGGTCAGCGGCGGTCTGACCGGCTTTTGTGGTGATTTGATTTTGGGATAGGTCATATCCATAATTGTTATTACATATGTGTTGCATATTGCATGTTTTGGCTAACGTGGGTCAAGTTGTGAAGAACTTGTTCCCGGATTCGTGTTTGCTTGTCTATTGTCAGGCGGGTGGCCTCTGTGTCAATGACGGTCAATCGGCGAGGAGGATCGGGACTAAGCTTGGAGAGCTGAGGTCCAGAACGATCAAGGATGCCGGGTGAGGTCAAGTGACTCAAGCATAGCGCAGAATGGACAAGGATGACCGAACGGGCGGTTCGGCGATCTGTCGGGTTGGATCAAGCGGCGCGGGAGTCGTTGCAAGTGCTCAGTGGTGCCGGTGGGATCTGGACGGGAGAGACTTGACGACATGGAGCCGTTGATCAACCTACACGTGGCGAAGCAGGCGATTGCTTCAACAGATGGACTCGGTTTTTTGGAGAAGGATCGAGAAGGGGTATTTTGGTAATTTTACCAAATACCATCTTAGTGACCTTTTGGCTAAACCACGGCGCGGGACGGCACAAAGGAAGTGGTTTAAGTCAAGAGAATTGAAGACGGCGCTTTAAGATGCGTGTGTGAGTGTTCCGTTGTTGTTGGGCCTTAACGGAAGCCCATTTGGTTTTAGGGTTTGTTGTTGCCCTATAAAAAGAACTGTTGATGGGTTTTTAGGAAGGGTGTGAGCACCCGGATTTATTAAACTCATAATACTTAGTCATCCAATTGACCCTAGTATTATCAACCAAATAAACCCAGTCTCGAGAGATGTATACTCCCCAGAATGCAGTATACATACCTCACAACAAAAGAATGTATCAATTCCATACAACACATAGAACATAAGCAACAAACCAGAAGTTAATATTAATAAGGATAGGTTATTACAAAAGAGGGGCCCTTAGGCCAAATAGCAACAATTCTAAAGAGACAACAGCGGAAGCAAAAGTGCCATAAAGATGGCTATAACACAAAGCCAATCAGTGTGCCTTAACCCCTAGGCATCTGACCGGACCTCCAAGCTAGTCGTCGAAGAAGCTGCAACACGTAGCACAAACGAGAGGCTCTAGGAGCTCTCCTTCTTCCTCTGCAACAAAAGCCACAAAAATGCCACAACCACGGGCAGATGAGTACATAAAGTACTCCGCAAGACTTACGTGTGAGATAACAGAACTATAAATAGCTACATGCAAGCTTTATTTAAGTGGATGAGGCTTTGGACTCATTTTAGCATAAAGCAAGTTTCATTTGCAATAACATAATAGATTGAAGGCAATTTTGGCAAAGCATTTTAATTGTTGAAATAACAACGAGATAATAACATAGTAACAACAACAAGATCAACCTGGAAGTGACTAACCCAATAGTCACCACAACAATAGCATGAACTCCCCGTTCATACCAACCATGTCAAGTTTTAATTAAAGGTTGTAGTCTAGTCTTGAACGACCTTACCAAGCATGTCCATAACCTAGGACGAGGCTATTCGAATAGTTTTAACCTGCAGGGTGTACCAATGTACCCACACGCCGGACCGCCTTTCCTTTAAGCACACTACCTTTGGTATGCCGGCACGGCTAAGTCCAACGAGACATTTCCAATGGACAATGCTAATTCGAAGTCGCACAACCCACGGGAGAAGGAGACATCACACAACCTACCCGGAAGCTAATGCTCCTCCCACATCACACACACATTTTATCTTTAAAACACACCAACCGAGCGACCCCAATTAACACCGCCCAAAGTACTTAGTCAAGAGGGTTCCATATGCCCTCTCGTGGTTAGCACGCAAAATCGCTGGCTTAGTGACCCAAGTACTCGGTCCTTAGGGACCCTGCATACCACCACATTCCAAAAACCGCACCATCCATCCAATATGCCCAAGTCTAAATCAATCTTTTATTTTCAGTTTTTGATTTTACAAATTAATCAAAGCACAAGTGCTGGACATATAGGAGTAATAATCAGTTTTGAGTGATCAAGACCATCGACTAAGTCGATGATCGCCCATTTCTATCGTACTAAGCATGTCTAAGCAATTAAATCGAAACTACTAAGTGATAAGAGCTCATCCAACGAGCTCAAACCACAGCAAATAACCTAGGCTCATGGTAGTAGAGGATAAACAATTCCTACAGATTATGCAACTATAGGATTGCTAGCGACATTTAACACAAAGTAGCATGCATACATAGAAGTAAAGCAATATATTAAGCTTTAAAGTAATGGGACAATGATGGAAATGATCAAACTGCTTGCCTTGATGTTGCTGGCCAAGTTGTGGCAGAGGGTCACTCTCGGATCGCCACAAATGTCGAAACCTAACGGAAAAGCGATAAAGAACCGATAAGAACGACGAAAAACAACAAAGACAGCACAACAAACGAACTCCAAATTCTCTGAATTTTCTACAGCAGCAAGAGGGTGATTTTTAAGGAATTTAGCAACAAGAACCAATTGATTTGGATTCTCAATGCAAAAGTTATGAGCAAAATAATTCTGCTCAGCCCCTAAAATACCAAACTGCACTATTCACTAATTTAATTATGAGGCAACATTTTCTAGAAAGGTGGTGATACTGAAATTTTTACTGTAAAACCAGCACCTCATGAGATGAATAACACAATTGAGTTCATCTCATTTGGAGCTATTATGCACTCTCTACAAATTTTCAAAAACAAGAACTTGAACAAAATTATAATGCACAAGTCCTCATTTTTATAACAGCAACATGCTCAAAACTAATTTTCACAGTGAGATCATTAATGGAGGAAACCAACAAGGTTGGTCTCACTCAAAAATAATCTACAGAGCATTAGTTATGTATTTTACAAGTTAAGCATCAATTTGAGTGTATATTTAAAGTGAGTTTTAAAACCTAAAGGCAAACGGTGCTCTGAAGCTTAACTCGACTTACAATCATTTTTGGATTAAAGTCAAGTTCAAGACAGAGCTAACCTAATTTGAATGACCCCAATTGGATTTAAAATGAAAAAGATATGGAATTCTAAAGTTTATACCTTATTCTGTTTATAATTAAGACTTCAATGGAATTTCTTAAAAAAGAAAACACACAGTCGGGAGGACGTGAGCCACAGATCTCAGATCCGACGGCTCAAGACCTCCCAGAGAACAACACACACGCCAAGACGTGAGGTCCAGAGGTCCCGACCTCCTAGCAACGCACATGCGCGAGGTGAGGGGAGGTCGTGGCCGTTGATGGTGAATCCAACGAACCACAACATGGAAGGGAGGTCCGGAACGGACCAGATCTAAAGGGGGAGGTCCTCAACGGTGAGATGACCTCGAGGAGGTCCTACGCAGAGATCTAAACGTCACAGACCTCCAAGGAGGTCTGGACGGCCACGATCGCGCAAGGGGAGGTCTTGGACGCTCCAGATCTCCTCGGAGGAGGTCTGGATGTCCAGACCCAGCGCCCTAACTCACGCGCGCGCGCACGGACAAGCAGACATGGAGTTATTGCGCGCGGGACACAAGAAGGTCCACGCGCGGGAGGTTTTAAGTGCGCGCAAAAGACAGGGTTAATGGCATTTAACGCTAACCCCATGATTGCAATGATTGGGCAATAAAACGGTGAATCTCTGTCCTAAAACGACAATGACACGCCGGGACGCCCGACAAAATCCCGAGCTCAAAGAAGTGGTTGTTGCGGCGATGCGGACTCGCCGGCGACAACAAAGACATCCCTGTGTGCGCAATAGTGTTGCGACACCATGGGCTCACTCTCGGCGCGGCGACGGCTTTAATCGCCGGGCGAGCCCGAGAGGACAGAGATGACCAAGACGGCCAAAATACTTAAAATGCAAAAAGCAGCTCCGTGCGACATTCAAGCGTGTGCCTGAAAAGCTCCGCAACATGCATTCAAGCGGTGCCCAAGATCTAAGGGATTACCAGGAGTTACGGAGGTCCTAAAGATGCCGATGAGGTCGATGACGGTGGCGGCCTGAGTTGGAGAAGACGGGAGCTCCACCGCTCAAGTCCAACCTTCAACTCCAAGCTTCAAGCTCCACTAGGCCACCTCTGCAAATGCCCCAACCAGGAAGTTAGGGTTGAGGTCGCAGAGGAGAAAGGCCCAGATAGAAACAAGAGAGAGGGAGGAAGAGGCCACTCGAACCCTTTTGCCACCGAGGAGCTCCAAGCTCGACAATGGCCGTGGGAGAATTGGAGAGTCTGTGGATGAGGAGCTCACCACGCACAAAGTGCAAGGCCGAGATCAATTGTGTGCAAAGGAAGCCGGGGAGGATTCCAAGGATAACTTATAGCCCGGGGTGAAGGTTATGAGCTAGGGCTAAGCTCCATGGTGAGCTTAGCCCACGGGTTGGTCCATGGGGTGGCAAGGACATGAGATTGACAAGGTGCACTGAGTGACTGAGAGGCGGAAGGTCGACTGCATTAAATGCTTGGTCAAGAAAGAGTCATAAAAGGTACCTAGTGGCGGCGTGCATTAACTCCATCGCCAGAAGCTGCAGCGCGCCCGAGGAAGGAGAAGAACAGGGGAGGTCCTTATGACCGTTGGATAAAACCTCGGAGAGGTCCTCGCCATCGGATGACAATTTTGAACCGTTATGTTTTAAGTGGCTGGGAGGAGGTCCCAGCCACACGATCAAGGATGGGAAGGTCGTGGCCCTCCGATTTCCTTAATGTGTAAGCGCACGTGGGAAAATGGGATTGGGAGGTCCAAAGCGTTGGATTTCCATCCAACGGTGTGGACCTCCTGTGAGGTCTTAACCGCACATGAGCTTAAGAACATGAGGGGGAGGTCATGGCCTTAGGATTTGAATCCAAGGGCGCACAACCAAAGGGAGGTCTGAGGCTTTGCGTGAAGCGCGAGGGAGGTCAAGACCTTTGGATTTTGATCCAACGGTGGTGATCAAAACAGGAGGTCTCGAGCCTGCGTGGCGCAAAGGAGGTCTTGAGCTTGCGCAACACACAAGGGAGGTCATGGCCATTAGATTTAGATCTAAAGGCAACGACCTCACGTGCGCGGGGAGATCTGATGCGCATAAGACAAGGAGGAGGTCGTGACCGTGGATTTTTAATCCAACGGTGCACAACACGAGATAGGGGAGGTTGGAAGCGCTTGATAACGCAGGGAGGTCGTGGGCTGTTGGATCTGATCCAACGGCTACGACCTCGTTTAGGTGGGGGGTTGGCTTAGTTTAACAGTGAGGGGAGGTCATGGCCATGGATCTTGGATCCAAGGGCTACGACCTCAACAAGGTGGGAGGTCTTTGAGATTTAACACACAGGGGAGGTCATGACCGTGGATCTTTGATCCAACGGTTATGACCTGGTGAGGTGAGGAGGTCTTTGCGGTGTTGACCGCGGAGGAGGTCGTGGCGGTTGGATGTAAATCCAACGGCTGCGACCTGATCAAGGTGGAGAGGAGGTCAGATGGGGTTGGGCTTGACCAGGTTTGAATGCGGCTCAGCCCAAGGAATAGTGCCAAGTTTTAAGTTTAATTTCTAACAGCTGAGACTTTGCAAAATTGTTTGGGATAGCAATTCAACTCCAAAATTCATGAAATTTTTACAGGAGCTTGATGACAATGAGATTAACCTTGCATAAAATTTCCAGAGGTTATTATGCAATGCATTTTTCTCAGGAAATTCATTAAGGTTGTTTAAAGGATTGTTTTACCTCCAAAATTTATCAAACTACTTTTACAACTTGTGATATTTTTCAAAGGGGTCCCACATCAGTTTTAGGACCAAGGAAAATATTTTCAAATGTTTGACACCAGATTTAGACAATTGGAAAAATGAATTTGACTTTTGGTCAACAAGAGCGTTGTGTTTTTGGATTACACAACTCTTGGACAAGAATTACATGAGAGATTAGGGGTTTTCAAGATGTGAGAAAAAGTTTTAATTTCTACACATATAATTATACTTGAACAAACCCTGTTTATACAGTTGGGATGTTACAAAATCTCCCCCCCTTACAAAAATCTAGTCCCGAGATTTTGGCTCAGGCGGGGAAGGAAGATGGGTAGTCTTTCCGTTTCCAAGCAACTTCATCCACGGAATGATTTGGCCATTGAACTTTTAGGATCTTGAGGACACGATTCCTTGATCTTCGCTTAGCTTCTTCAAAGATACTGAACCTTCCTTTAAGACTCTTATCCATTTATAATATTTTTGTTGTATCGACCTAATTCTAACTATGTTCAGTCCAACCAACACTTTATTTAGTTACATATTGTTCCCACTCGCTCCTTGTCGAGCCGGATTTTATTTGATTTGTTTTATTGCATTGTTTCTCGCCAGGTCACAATTCTGACCAATCTTCTTGCACAACAAGAATTTCCAACGGAGCTTCCTCGGGTGGAACACGGAGGCACCCCACACTGGGACACATGAAAACATCATGTACCCCCTCAAGGGCAGCAGGTAATTTCAATCTTATAGGCAACAGCTCCCATCTTCTCGATAACGCGGTAAGGATCCACATATCGAGGAGCTAACTTGCCCATGACGCGGAAACATTGATGGCCTTTTCGGTCGACCATCGTTTGAGGAGGGTAAGTCGATCCGAAGAAACACGAAGTTTCCATAGCCTCTTATAGGCTATGCCAAAATTGAGAAGTGAGCAGAGAAGCACGATCAGAACGATCGTCTTCAGTACACCGTGCAAAATTACGATGCGGAATATGTAGAGATCCTTTGGAAAACCTACAAGAAGGTTGTTTTTGACAGACTGAGGGCTTGATCTTGACTCTAAGGTTGGTGGTGCATGGCCGTTGTTAGTTGGTGGAATGATTTGTCTGGTTAATTCCGGAACAACTTGTCTGGTTAATTCCGGAGCGATTTATTTGGTTAATTCCAGTAACAACGGGATCTCAGCCTGCTAACTAGCTATGCGGAGTCATCCCTCCGCAGCTAGCTATCTTAAAGGGACTAAGGTCGTTCTTAGTTGGTGGAGCAATTTGTCTGGTTACTCCACTAACAAACGAGACCTTGGTCGGTTAACTAGCTATACGGAGTCATCCCTCCGCAGCTAGTCTCTTACAAAGGATTATGGCCGTTTAGGCCACGAAGGTCCGAGGCAACAACAGGTATGTGATGCCTTTAAAATGTAAAGGGACGGAAATGTGCCACTTTAGTCACACGGTTGATGACAACCCAGATGACATCGTTTTTCTTAGGGGTTCGGGGTAGACTAGTAGACCTTTTTGAAACCGGGGTGGTGCCGAGCACCGGATAAAAGAGTGAAATCAGGATCACCAACAATGATAAAAGATGGAGATACAAGGAAATGAGGCGCTCTGAATCGAATAAAATAATATCCCGCAAGAGTTAGCGAGAAGCGCACCTAACACGACGCCGTGCCTCGAGCTTTCTCACCGAGATGGAGTCGATCGATTTCAAACGATCTTTTGTCGCTTCAAAGGGCAATTGTTGGCGTAGTGCCCTTCTGCTACTAAAAGAAACAAGTGATCCCAAGATCGATTTGCGGGGACCACCTGCCGACTCGCAGTGCACGTGATGGAGGCACGACTGCGAATCGACGAGGGTTGTTGCAAGCTTCTTAAGACAATTATTAGCATAATGGCCCTTGAGATTGCAGAAGAAACAAGTGACACCAGCGACCTTTAGGAGTCACCCCGAGTCCTCTCTTGACACTCGTGACGATCCTCCGACTTTCTTTTTCGCCCATAGCAACAACAGGATTTTCACCACAAGTCGAAAGTCGGGAAGGCATGGATCGGTAATTTGTCCCAAGAACTCCTCGCATAAATCACCCAAGAACTTCTCTCGATTTGGAGGCATTGGCGATTGCAATGCTTGCAGATGACCGAAGAAACAGTCGCTGCAGTTCCCATGACTTAGCAATCACCAGGTTCATGCTACACTCCTAGGGATAGTGATCGCTTCCCACGCAGAGGAAACAAGTAACTTTGGCAGCCAGACAATCTCCGGGTAAGTGGTCTTTGTCACAGTTTGGACAGGATGTGGTACACTGGTTGCTGTAGTGTCCTTCCTCACCACAACGCCGACACACCTTGACTCTTCCTAGTTCGCAATCTTCGGCGAAATGCCCTCTTCACCACAGCCAAGGCAAAGGAGGCGATTGCCGCTTTTCAGGGCAATAGGGCCACAATCCGAAACACTTGCCAGAGCGAGTCGCTACAAGTCTTGTCTCGGATAGTTGGAGCTAGGAGAATTTCGTCCCACCACTTTTGTCGACCTAGTCCGCACATCGACTGTTCGGACATCTAGCTACGAAGAGATTGGGTAGCACGAACACGAAGACTAGAGGCTTAAAGAAAGCTTAAAAGGAATGCCAACGACTAGGGAATGGAATATCGCCCAAATCGAAATCCAAAAATAACGAATAATTAATCTTTAAAAGCTTATAAAAGACTCTAAAACAGCCAAGAAACACCAAAAGAAGGCTCAACTTCTCAACTCAACTAACCCGTATTGAATGAACGAGTAATTGATCGAGAAGATTAAAAATCAGATTGTAAGATGAGATCTAAAACTATTAGAGAGCAAGGTTAATGCAGCGAAATAAGTGTTAGATACTTAGCTAACTAGTATCACATCTTACCCTTTTATTCCCACAAATTTTAGTTGATTTAACCTCTCATTTTCTACCCTATTTAGAACCTTTGAGCTTGCTGTCCGAAATTGACGCTTGCTGTCTAGATTTTGCATCCAAGCTTCCAAATAAATTGGCCATTCCGAAGCTTCAAAACCTTGTAGATGGGCAGCTAACACTTCAATTTGCCAAACTCATTGATTCCCCAAAACCCCATTAATCGATAACAACTATTTTGCAGAAGGGAAGAGAGGAAAACAACTTTTAAAACTCAAATTAGAGTGAGATGAGAAGAGAAAGCTAAGATAGATGAGGAGTAAAATCTGAGAATTTTCTTAAGCTTTCAAAACTCATTTGATATTGTGAAATTAGGTTTTCAAGATATCCTAAAGACGACCAAGCTTGCGTTACTACGGTCAGAATGGCTCTGATACCAACTTTTGTGAGACCCCGCCATTTATTAAGCTCATAATACTTAGTCATCCAATTGACCCTAGTATTATCAACCAAATAAACCCAGTCTCGAGAGATGTATACTCCCCTGAATGCAAGATACATACCTCACAACAAAAGAATGTATCAATTCCATACAACACATAGAACATAAGCAACAAACCAGAAGTTAATATTAATAAGGATAGGTTATTACAAAAGAGGGGCCCTTAGGCCAAATAGCAACAATTCTAAAGAGACAACAGCGGAAGCAAAAGTGCCATAAAGATGGCTATAACACAAAGCCAATCAAGTGTGCCTTAACCCCTAGGCATCTCGACCGACCGCCAAGCTAGTCGTCAAGAAGCCGCAACACGTAGCACAAACGAGAGGCTCTAGGAGCTCTCCTTCTTCCTCTGCAACAAAAGCCACAAAATGCCACAACCACAGGCGCGATGAGTACATAAAGTACTCCGCAAGACTTACGTGTGAGATAACAGAACTATAAATAGCTACATGCAAGCTTTATTTAAGTGGATGAGGCTTTGGACTCATTTTAGCATAAAGCAAGTTTCATTTGCAATAACATAATAGATTGAAGGCAATTTGGCAAAGCATTTTAATTGTTGAAATAACAACGAGATAATAACATAGTAACAACAACAAGATCAACCTGGAAGTGACTAACCCAATAGTCACCACAACAATAGCATGAACTCCCCGTTCATACCAACCATGTCAAGTTTTAATTAAAGGTTGTAGTCTAGTCTTGAACGACCTTACCAAGCATGTCCATAACCTAGGACGAGGCTATTCGAATAGTTTTAACCCTGCAGGGGTGTACCAATGTACCCACACGTCAGACCGCCTTTCCTTTAAGCACACTACCTTTGGTATGCCGGCACGGCTAAGTCCTACGAGATATTTCCAATGGACAATGCTAATTCTGAGTCGCACAACCCACGGGGAGAAGGAGACATCACACAACTACCCGGAAGCTAATGCTCCCCTCCCACATCACACACACATTTTATCTTTAAAAACACACCAACCGAGCGACCCCAATTAACACCGCCCAAAGTACTTAGTCAAGAGGGGTTTCATATGCCCCTCGTGTGGTTAGCACGCAAAATCGCTGGCTTAGTGACCCAAGTACTCGGTCCTTAGGGACCGGGCATACCACCACATTCCAAAACCGCACCATCCATCCAATATGCCCAAGTCTAAATCAATCTTTTATTTTCAGTTTTTGATTTTACAAATTAATCAAAGCACAAGTGCTGGACATATAGGAGTAATAATCAGTTTTGAGTGATCAAGACCATCGACTAAGTCGATGATCGCCCATTTCTATCGTACTAAGCATGTCTAAGCAATTAAATCGAAACTACTAAGTGATAAGAGCTCATCCAACGAGCTCAAACCACAGCAAATAACCTAGGCTCATGGTAGTAGAGGATAAATAATTCCTACAGATTATGCAACTATAGGATTGCTAGCGACATTTAACACAAAGTAGCATGCATACATAGAAGTAAAGCAATATATTAAGCTTTAAAGTAATGGGACAATGATGGAAATGATCAAACTGCTTGCCTTGATGTTGCTGGCCAAGTTGTGGCAGAGGGTCACTCTCGGGATCGCCACAAATGTCGAAACCTAACGGAAAAGCGATAAAGAACCGATAAGAACGACGAAAAACAACAAAGACAGCACAACAAACGAACTCCAAATTCTCTGAATTTTCTACAGCAGCAAGAGGGTGATTTTTAGGGAATTTAGCAACAAGAACCAATTGATTTGGATTCTCAATGCAAAAGTTATGAGCAAAATAATTCTGCTCAGCCCCTAAAATACCAAACTGCACTATTCACTAATTTAATTATGAGGCAACATTTTCTAGAAAGGTGGTGATACTGAAATTTTTACTGTAAAACCAGCACCTCATGAGATGAATAACACAATTGAGTTCATCTCATTTGGAGCTATTATGCACTCTCTACAAATTTTCAAAAACAAGAACTTGAACAAAATTATAATGCACAAGTCCTCATTTTTATAACAGCAACATGCTCAAAACTAATTTTCACAGTGAGATCATTAATGGAGGAAACCAACAAGGTTGGTCTCACTCAAAAATAATCTACAGAGCATTAGTTATGTATTTTACAAGTTAAGCATCAATTTGAGTGTATATTTAAAGTGAGTTTTAAAACCTAAAGGCAAACGGTGCTCTGAAGCTGAACTCGACTTACAATCATTTTTGGATTAAAGTCAAGTTCAAGACAGAGCTAACCTAATTTGAATGACCCCAATTGGATTTAAAATGAAAAAGATATGGAATTCTAAAGTTTATACCTTATTCTGTTTATAATTAAGACTTCAATGGAATTTCTAAAAAAAAAACACACAGCCGGGAGGACGTGAGCCACAGATCTCAGATCGACGGCTCAAGACCTCCCAGAGAACAACACACACGCCAAGACGTGAGGTCCAGAGGTCCTGGACCTCCTAGCAACGCACATGCGCGAGGTGAGGGGAGGTCGTGGCCGTTGATGGTGAATCCAACAAACCACAACATGGAAGGGAGGTCCGGAACGGACCAGATCTAAAGGGGGAGGTCCTCAACGGTGAGATGACCTCGAGGAGGTCCTACGCAGAGATCTAAACGCCACAGACCTCCAAGGAGGTCTGGACGGCCACGATCGCGCAAGGGGAGGTCTTGGACGCCCAGATCTCCTGAGGAGGTCCGATGTCCGCACCAGCGCCCTAACTCACGCAGCGCGCGCACGGACAAGCGCATATGGAGTTATTGCGCGGGACACAAGAAGGTCCACGCGCGGGAGGTTTTAAGTGCGCGCAAAAGACAGGGTTAATGGCATTTAACGCTAACCCCATGATTGCAATGATTGGGCAATAAAACGGTGAATCTCTGTCCTAAAACGACAATGACACGCTCGGGACGTCCGACAAAATCCCGAGCTCAAAGAAGTGGTTGTTGCCGGCGATGCGGACCTCGCCGGCGACAACAAAAGACATCCCCGTGTGCGCAATAGTGTTGCGCACACCATGGGCTCACTCTCGACGGCGACGACGGCCTTAATCGCCGGCGAGCCTGAGAGGACAGAGATGACCCGCACGGCCAAAATACGAAAATGCAAAAAGCAGCTCCGCGCGACATTCAAGCGTGTGCCCAGAAAAGCTCCGCAACATGCATTCAAGCGGGTGCCCAGCATCTAAGGGATTACCAGGGGAGTTACCTGGAGGTCCTAAAGATGCCGATGAGGTCGATGACGGTGGCGGCCTGAGTTGGAGAAGACGGGGAGCTCCACCGCTTCAAGTCCAACCTTCAACTCCAAGCTTCAAGCTCCACTAGGCCACCTCTGCAAATGCCCCAACCAAAGGAAGTTAGGGTTGAGGTCGCAGAGGAGAAAGGCCCAGATAGAAACAAGAGAGAGGGAGGAAGAGGCCACTGAACCCTTTTGCCACCGAGGAGCTCCAAGCTCGACAATGGGCGTGGGAGAATTGGAGAGTCTGTGGATGAGGAGCTCACCACGCACAAAGTGCAAGGCCGAGATCAATTGTGTGCAAAGGAAGCTGGGGAGGATTCAAGGATAACTTATAGCCTGGGGTGAAGGTTATGAGCTAGGGCTAAGCTCCATGGTGAGCTTAGCCCACGGGTTGGTCCATGGGGTGGCAAGGACATGAGATTGACAAGGTGCAGACCTGAGCTGACCAGAGAGGCGGAAGGCTGACCTGCATTAAATGCGGGTCAGCAAAGAGCTGTTAAAGGTACCTAGTGGCAGGCGTGCATTAACTCCACTGCTCAGAGCTCGCAGGCGCGCCCGAGGAAGGAGAAGAACAGGGGAGGTCCTTATGACCGTTGGATAAAACCTGGGAGAGGTCCTGGCCATCGGATGACAATTTTGAACCGTTATGTTTTAAGTGGCTGGGAGGAGGTCCCAGCCACACGATCAAGGATGGGAAGGTCGTGGCCCTCCGATTTCCTTAATGTGTAAGCGCACGTGGGAAAATGGGATTGGGAGGTCCAAAGCGTTGGATTTCCATCCAACGGTGCGGACCTCCTGTGAGGTCTTAACCGCACATGAGCTTAAGAACATGAGGGGGAGGTCATGGCCTTAGGATTTGAATCCAAGGGCGCACAACCAAAGGGAGGTCTGAGGCTTTGCGTGAAGCGCGAGGGAGGTCAAGACCTTTGGATTTTGATCCAACGGTGGTGATCAAAACAGGGGAGGTCCTGAGCCTCGCGCGTGGCGCAAAGGAGGTCTTGAGCTTGCGCAACACACAAGGGAGGTCATGGCCATTAGATTTAGATCTAAAGGCAACGACCTCACGTGCACGGGGAGATCTGATGCGCATAAGACAAGGAGGAGGTCGTGACCGTGGATTTTTAACCCAACGGTGCACAACACGAGATAGGGGAGGTTGGAAGCGCTTGATAACGCAGGGAGGTCGTGGGCTGTTGGATCTGATCCAACGGCTACGACCTCGTTTAGGTGGGGGGGTTGGCTTAGTTTAACAGTGAGGGGAGGTCATGGCCATGGATCTTGGATCCAAGGGCTACGACCTCAACAAGGTGGGAGGTCTTTGAGATTTAACACACAGGGGAGGTCATGACCGTGGATCTTTGATCCAACGGTTATGACCGTGAGGTGAGGAGGTCTTGCGGTGTTGATCATGAGGAGGTCGTGGCGGTTGGATGTAAATCCAACGGCTGCGACCTGATCAAGGTGGAGAGGAGGTCAGATGGGGTTGGGCTTGACCAGGTTTGAATGCGGCTCAGCCCAAGGAATAGTGCCAAGTTTTAAGTTTAATTTCTAACAGCTGAGACTTTGCAAAATTGTTTGGGATAGCAATTCAACTCCAAAATTCATGAAATTTTTACAGGAGCTTGATGACAATGAGATTAAGCTTGCATAAAATTTTCAAAGGTTATTATGCAATGCATTTTTCTCAGGAAATTCATTAAGGTTGTTTGAAGGATTGTTTTACCTCCAAAATTTATCAAACTAGTTTTACAACTTGTGATATTTTTCAGAGGGGTCCCACATCAGTTTTAGGACCAAGGAAAATATTTTCAAATGTTTGACACCAGATTTAGACAATTGGAAAAATAAATTTGACTTTTGGTCAACAAGAGCGTTGTGTTTTTGGATTACACAACTCTTGGACAAGAATTACATGAGAGATTAGGGGTTTTCAAGATGTGAGAAAAAGTTTTAATTTCTACACATATAATTATACTTGAACAAACCCTGTTTATACAGTTGGGATGTTACATAGGGGCTGCTCTAAAAAATTGTAGTCCTGTGGCGGTGGCTTTAGGGGTGCTGTCGCTAGAGGAAAAAGCAGCCCGGGGCTGTCCAGAAAAAATGAGAGGGTGGCGGCTGTAGGTGTTGCCAGGAAGGAGAATTAGGAGTTGCGCGGCTCGCTTGTTCACTTGGGGAGGAAAGAAAAACTGAGCGCCTGTGCCCCCAAATGAGGCGCTCAGAAGCGGCGGCCGTTCGGCGCTTGCTCTGGTCCAAAACAATTGTGGCAGCAATCAGTGATCTGTTTATCCCCTGGGCGCTTTGGGAGCTTCTGAGGCGACGCCTGTTGGAAATCACATCAGATCTGTGGCGGCAGAGTATTTGCCGGTTCCTATGCGTGTGTTTGATTTGATGTGCATTTTTGGTTGCCTTTTACTGCTTTGAATGCGCTGCGTTTTTGGTTTTAATTGATCGTAGTCCTCAAAATGGTGGCGGCGCTCAGATCCGGCGGTAGAAAAGCAAGTCTTTGTCTGTCCCCGCCCGAAAAACAGGAGGTTTGGGCGGCGGCCTAAGTCCATAGAAACCGGAGATGCAGCGCCGCGTGTAGCGTGATCCTTCAAGTTGCGACAAAAGCTTTGTTATTTGATCAATTAGCAGCTTGCGGTTTGATTTCAGGTTATTGTATTGCTTTGGCTGTACTTTTTGATTGCTTGTCTGGTCGGTTAGCTGCTCTGTGTAGAAACCAGTTCCTTGTGCATGTCTGCTCGGATCCGTGGCTGTGCGTGTAGAGTTCTGTGGCTGCTGCTTAATCTGGTTTGTCCATCTTGTTGCACTGTGACCGAGTTGATTTACTGCCTGTTCAATGGCCGGTTACAAGATGAGATAAGAAAAACTCTGTGGCGGCGCCGAGTGAACTCAGGAAAAGATGAGCGCCTGTTGCTGCCCTGAAGAAATTGGAGAGATGGCGGCGGCCTATAGCTAGTCGGCGCTCGCTCCAGCGAAGCTGCTTTTAGTATCATGTTTGTAGATTTGTAGCTGGTCTTTTTGTTTTGCAAAACCAGAATCTGCAGTTCACTGTTTTTTCCTTGGGGTGACTTGTAGCATCAATTGAAAACAAAAAGCAGCCGGCTCCTGTGTTTGAGTTGTTGGTGCATTAAGGTGATTCTGGTTGTCTCCTTTTTAAGTTTTCTTTTAGCTGTGTCTGCTGATTGTTGTGACCAAGATTTTGTTTATTGCTTGGCTGCTTTCAAAGCTGTGACCGATCTGTTTTGTTTTTATTTGACTGCCATCAATCCATAACTTGCTGGTTTTTGTTTGCTTGTCGGCTCGGCACTGTGTGGTCGACCTGTGCGAGCTGCTATCATTGATGCGAGAGATGACTTGGGTTTGATGGCCAGCAAGCTAGTTTTTCTCTTGTGCATCTTCCTATGCGGTTGTGAGATGTTTTTGGTCTTTTGCATCAGGGTTTGATCGGATTCAACACAGGTAATCCGCTGTGCCTGAATACAGATCTTCATAGCTTTTATAGCTATTGGAGTGAAAGTAGTGTTGAGTTCGATCGAGGTGAAAAATAGAGAAAGCGTCTATTCACCCCCCCTCTAGTCGCCTTTCGGTCCTACAATTGGTATCGAGCCAAGTTTGCTCTTTTTGATCTTTACTTGATCTTTGAGCATGGCGACTAGTGTGAGGACTTGTGAGCGCTTCCTTGCATCTTGTCGTGGTTCTTTACCAATGGTGTTGGCCGTAACAAGATATTTGAATGTATGATAAGTGTAATGGCGATGGAGGAGGAAGTCTCTGTGATATCTGTGGCTAATCCTTTTGTTTTGATTGTTCTAGTTTCCAGGATGAGTCACTTTTGGAGCCCGAGGAGAAGAAGCCCAGTAACATATGCACAGCAGCTTTTGAGGATGAACATGATGGAGAGGATTCTGATGATGAGCTTTTTGATGATAGTGATGACTCTTATGAGGACAATCCCCTACTTGAGCTAAGCAAGGTGAGCAAAGAAAAACTCATTAATGTCTTATATTCATATGATCTTAAACTGCTTGCTCTTAGGAAGAAAGTCAAATTGTTAGAAAAAGAGAAAGGTGATTTGTCTCATGAGCTTGCCGAATTGAAAACCTCCATGAATGCTTATGATTCATTGCTTGTAGATATGGAGAACCTGAATAACTCTCTTGCATGCCTAAAATCTGAAAATAAAATTTTGAAATCAAATGTTTCTATGCCTTGTGATTCTTGTATTGCCTTACATCATGAGCTTGACAATGCTAAGTTAGAAATAGGCAATCTTAGATCTATGGCTAGAAATGATTGTGATTCTTGTGTAGGCATGCTTGCTAATTTTGAGAAGCTTAAATTGACTAATTCCTTTCACCTTGAGCAATTAGAAAATGCTAGGGCTAAGATTATTGAAATTGAAGCTAGACCTTGTAGCATGTGCTTAGAATATGAAAAATTGCTTAAGGATGGATTAGTCTCTTGCAAGAATTGTGCTTGTTTAGAAACTGAAATTGATGCTTTGAACTGTATGCTTAATTCGAAAGCATCGTTAATTTCTTGCACATCTTGCATTTCATTGAAGAGTGAGATCAAGTCTTTGCGCGATGATATGAGTGCCAAATCTTGTGACTCTTGTATTTGCCTTCACTCCGAGGTTGATGTTTTTAAGATCTCTCTTGCATCTTTGCATTCGGAGTTGGAGTCCTTTTGTGCTAAACATGAGTCACCTGGTGTTGGTTTTTGTGGCATCGCTTTGGATAGCTCTTCTTTGGTGAGTTCGACTCTTTCGGACTCTTCTTGTGTTGTCCAACGGATTTCAAAAGACAAATGTGCTTCTTTCTCAAATGGTACTAAATCTTCAAAAAGGAAGTACCATTGCACATTTTGTAAGAAGAATGGACACACTCTTGGGTTTTGCTTTACCGTTTGAAACATGAGCGCCGAGTGCATCGTCGTACTTCTAGGAACACACATAGCTTTTCTCATGGCATGTGTGGGTCTAGTGTCGATACGAGGACGAGTCATGATGCTAGTTCTTCCAGGACTTCTTCTTTGAGTCATAATGGTGCTTCGTCCTCTCGAACCGTGTCTACTAGTAGACCTTTACACCATTGCTCATTTTGTGGGAAGAATGGACATCATGTGGATTTCTGTTTTCGGCATGTAAAACATTTACGTCGAGCTCATGCTTCTAAGTCTCCTAGTGGGCATAGTCTTTCTCGTGACATGCACACTAAAGAGCCAAGCACGAAGACTCGATTTGTTGATGGCTTCTTTGACACCTTTTCTAGTGGTGTCGGACAGCACCGTGGACATGGTTTGCGTGGTTTTGGTTTTGGACCACGAGCTGCCCCGAGGCAGGATTTCCGCCGTTGTCCAAGAGGTGGATCTCATTTTGTTCATCGAGGTACACACCCACGGCGAGGTTGTGTGAGTTTGTTTGATGCTTCTGTTGGTTCTCATCATGGTGCTTTCAAGCAAGGACATCGCCGCTTTCCTAGAGATGGACCTCATTTTCCTCATCGAGTTGTCCACTCGCGGCGTGCCTCCAAGGATGAGATTGGATCTTCTTGCATGGACCATCATTTGCATCATGCTAACTCACATAATGTTTCGACTGCTTCTGGTGGTGGTGTGTCCAAGGTTTGGGTTCCCAAGCATTCGCTCTCTAACCCTTCGGGACCCAAGACTCGGACACCTTGCCTTTCTCATGTGTAGGTACCAAGAACGCGAGTTGGAGAACATGGACTTAAGGATTCTGATCTTTTGCTTCATTACTTGATCGAGACACTTGATGGTTCTCCACTCCAATGATGGCCTCCAAGAGGCATGTGCTTTCATGATTGGTGCTTTCACCTATTTTGTGAGCAATCATATACCTTCATGCATTTATCTTCATGATTATTCATACTTGGCATGTTGTGCTTGTTTTGTGCTCACTTGTATCATATAGGCATGTGTTACTTCTTTGATATCCTTTATCATGCTTTTTTCCTTTACCTTGCTTATATATCCATGTATTATATTGTTGATCATTATTGCCATGGTTATGTGAGCTTTGTGTTGTCTTCATGAGCCTGTGCTATCTGTACATGATTTACCTTGCTCCTGTTGACTTTTGCCTTGTGTATCCACATGTTCACTTGATATCCATGTTAGCATTCATTATTCATGATTTGTTCTAAAATGCTTTATGCTTACATGGTTATTGTGCCTTACGGTTAATTGTGGATGCTTGAGTCTTGTCATAGCTTTCACTAGCTTGCTTTTGACTGTGTATATGATGGGTGATATGCTATGTGCTTGTTTGCTTGCTCCTATGCCTTTTTGTGGATTAATAATAGTTTGAGCTTTATCATATCTTGGATAGCATGTACTGAAATTGAGTTGTCTCTCTCCATGCTCATGTCTTAAATTATTGATTATATGCTTTTATGAGTTTTGGATCATATGCTGCTATCCTTGCTAGTCATGTGTCTTGGTACTGTTTCTTTAGACAATGTTTCACTAACCCAGTACCAAGGCATAGACTTTTTCTGTCTCTTTGGTGTAGTCTTTTAGTTGAGAAGAAGAACATGTGGTCCAACAAGTGGTCAAAGACTTCAGCTGTTGGTTCTTCTTCATTTGTGCTTTCATGTTGACTATCACTTCTCGGAGACGAAGGAATTTGAGATGAGGATGATGGGTGAGCGCAACTACCTTCTGGAGCTTCAAGGGATCCTCATCCATCATGACTACATCTCACTGCCAAGTAGTGGGACTCAGGTTCGAGCTTCTATACCTTACTTTTGTGTATGGTATCCCTAGTCTACCTTGCATAGCATTTGGGTTTGTTGGGTTCAGGGTAGATAGGAGGCTCTGTTCTAGCACGTGTCTTTTCTAGGCACTCTTCTTATCCCATGATTTGCTAGGATGAATTCTTCTCACAGCCTAGGTCGAGCTTGTCTCCCAATCACTAGTGTTAGCAGGTTTTTTGAGTTGCCTGTAAGCTTTTTAGTGTTGGTGTTTCGCTCCCTAGCTTTTCGAGTTGCTGTCCCTAGAGATCTTGTGGTGTTCGAAGTTTTGTGCTAGGTTTTGTGGAGTCCAAGGCAAATTGGCAGTTTTCCCCTCAAAGCTTTTTAGACCCAACAAGGTTTGCCACCTTGAGATGCGAGTTAGGGATAATTTATCCCTATGGGTTGGTTTGAGGGGGAGTTGGTTCTTTTCGGAACTTTCTTAGTTCTTTTCTGAACCTTTCTTGTTCATCTAAACTTTCCTTGTTCATTTGAACTTTTTGTGGATCTTTTCTGATACCTTTCTCAAGTGGTATCTTCTTGATCTCTTTAGGCTTTTAAGTCTTTTGTGCATCTCATTGTATCATATTACATACAAATGAAAAATCACAAAAAGATACTTGTAATATAAGCTTTACCGCTTCTTTCTTTTAAATTGATGAAGCTTTGCTTATTACCCTCTTGAGCTTTAGTAATTCAATTCTTGCTCAAGATTGTGTCTAGTTCTTTGACTTGCTAGAATTATCATGCTTTAACATGTGCAGCATTGTCTTTGCTATATGGGCTAGAACTATTAATTAACTTGAACTGAAAATTGCAATTTGTGCATCTTTTAGTTAGTTGCACAATTAGTGATCCTTTTGTGACATTGGCCCTGTCAAAATTGCTTTGTTAGCTCTGAAATCTAGAATTGAACATCTTTGAGCTTTCAGTTCATTAAAAAATCTAAAACAGCCCTTGTGCAAAATGAAAAATGATCTCTTTTGTGCGAAAAAACTGATCTCACCAATTCTTTCTCATGAGACTGCTTGCCATTGTACTAGGCATGAACTCAGGGGGAGTTTTGGATGACCTAGACCACTCTCTTAAGCTTTTGTTACTTGGGATGGTCGTAGTGAGGCTTGAGATCTAGCACATGGCTAAAAAGCAAATTGTCAAATTGGTTGAAGCTTAGGAAGAGGTTGTGGATGGCTCCTAGTCCAGGACCTTCTTTACTAAGATAGACCTTTAATCAACTTGAATATTCATTGCAAATGAAAATAGTTGAAAATTTGGGCTTTTGACAAAAATTGAGCTAAATGATTCAATTCAGGACTTTTTGTCTCTAAGATGGTCTTTGCTAGCTTCTGGATCTCACAATGACATTCTGATATGGCCATTATCACTTTAGGATAACTGTTGTTGAACTTGCTAATTTTGAAGCATTGCTTAATTTTACCCAACAACTTGTGATATATTGAGCTCATTAGTCTAGCTTTGCTATATATGTCTTAACATGATCTTGCTAGCTTTGTCAAGCTTGTTGTATCTTGAGTAATAATAGAAATGCTAGCCTGTTCAATTGAGTAATCTCCAAAGCTTCTTTTACCTTAAAAATTGAAAAATCAAAACAAAAATGAAGCCACCCCATTGCATTTCATGCATGCTCTTTCTTTTGCTTCTTCCTTTCTTGTGCATTTGTCATCTCTGAATGAGAGGAAGGGATAATTCCTTGATGAATCCATTGTCAAAGGGGGAGAAGATATAGTGAAAATGTAATGTTAATAAAGAGCTTTTTGGTTATGGGGGAGTAGTTTTGTAAGGGGGAGTAATGGAGAATTTGAAAAAGATGATCATCGTGAGGGGGAGCATTCATGCATTCATATTTGCATTCTTTTGGTCTTATTGCCTTTTCTGAATTTGAATTGCAAATCTTGAAGCCTCACAATGATCTAAGGTCAAATAGAACAATTGTTCTTTCATATGGACCTTAAGTGAGATTTTTGTCGATTATCTGGAATTGAAAGCTTTCTTGCTTTCTTTTGTTGTATCTCACTTCGCTATGCTATTCTGAAGCCAGCTTGGTCATTTCCATTGCTTTTTCTTGCATTTGGACCAAGTTGTGCCTTTGTGCGAAAACTGCGAGTATTTTATTTTTCAAACCACAAACTTACATTTTCTGAGAGATTGCCAATGTGTTCATCAAGGGGGAGATTGTGGATATCATGGGGATATGCCCATGATCTTAGGATGATGAAACAATTGGCAATGTGGCTTTTGGTTTGAAGTTTCATGTGTTTTCGACAAAGTTTCAGATCTGTCAGGTCAGCGGCGGTCTGACCGGCTTTTGTGGTGATTTGATTTTGGGATAGGTCATATCCATAATTGTTATTGCATATGTGTTGCATATTGCATGTTTTGGCTAACGTGGGTCAAGTTGTGAAGAACTTGTTCCCGGATTCGTGTTTGCTTGTCTATTGTCAGGGTGGCCTCTGTGTCAATGACGGTCAACGGCGAGGAGGATCGGGACTAAGCTTGGAGAGCTGAGGTCCAGAACGATCAAGGATGCCGGGTGAGGTCAAGTGACTCAAGCATAGCGCAGAATGGACAAGGATGACCGAACGGGCGGTTCGGTGCGATCGGTTGGATCAAGCGGCGCGGGAGTCGCTGTAAGTGCTCGATGGTGCGGTGGGATCCGGACGGGAGAGACTTGACGACATGGAGCCGTTGATCAACCTACACGTGGCGAAGCAGGCGATTGCTTCAACAGATGCACTCGGTTTTTTGGAGAAGGATCGAGAAGGGGTATTTTGGTAATTTTACCAAATACCATCTTGGTGACCTTTTGGCTAAACCACGGCGCGGGACGGCGCAAAGAAGTGGTTTAAGTCAAGAGAATTGAAGACGGCGCTTTAAGATGCGTGCGTGAGTGTTCCGTTGTTGTTGGGCCTTAACGGAAGCCCATTTGGTTTTAGGGTTTGTTGTTGCCCTATAAAAAGCACTGTTGATGGGTTTTTAGGTAGGGGCTGCTCTAAAAAATTGTAGTCCTGTGGCGGCGGCTTTAGGGGTGCTGCCGCTAGAGGAAAAAGCAGCCCGGGGCTGTCCAGAAAAAATGAGAGGGTGGCGGCTGTAGGTGTCGCCAGGAAGGAGAATTAGGAGTTGCGCGGCTCGCTTGTTCACTTGGGGAGGAAAGAAAAATCGAGCGCTGTGCCCCCAAATGAGGCGCTCAGAAGCGGCGCCGCTTTTGCTGCTTGACTCCGCCCAAAAAATTGTGGCAAAGAATCGCTGATCTGCTTATCCTCGGGCGCTTTGGGAGCTTCGAGGCGACGCTGTTGGAAATCACATCGATCTGTGGCGAGTAGTATGCAGTTCCTGCGCGTGTGTTTGATTTGATGTGCATTTTTGGTTGCCTTTTACTTCTTTGAATGCAGTTTCGTTTTTTGGTTTTAATTGATGCTGTAGCTCCCCAAAAATGGTGGCGGCGCCCTGTATCCGGCGATAGAAAAGCAGTGCTGTCCTGTCCCGCTCGGAAAAACAGGAGGTTTGGGCGGCGGCCTAAGTCCGTAGAAACCGGAGATGCAGCGCCGCGTGTAGCGTGATCCTTCAAGTTGCGACAAAAGCTTTGTTATTTGATCGATTAGCAGCTTGCGGTTTGATTTCAGATTATTGTATTGCTTTGGTTGTACTTTTTGATTGTTTGTCTGGTCGGTTAGCTGCTCTGTGTAGAAACCAGTTCCTTGTGCATGTCTGCTCGGATCCGTGGCTGCGCGTGTAGAGTTCTGTGGCTGCTGCTTAATCTGGTTTGTCCATCTTGTTGCACTGTGACCGAGTTGATTTACTGCCTGTTCAATGGCCGGTTACAAGATGAGATAAGAAAAACTCTGTGGCGGTGCCGAGTGAACTCAGGAAAAGATGAGCGCCTGTTGCTGCCCTGAAGAAATTGGAGAGATGGCGGCCGCCTATAGCTAGTTGGCGCCGCTTCCAAATAAGCCGCTTAGTATCATGTCTCAGAGATTTGTAGCTGGTCTTTTTGTTTTGCAAAACCAGAATCTGCAGTTCACTGTTTTTTCCTTGGGGCGACTTGTAGCATCGATTGAAAACAAAAAGCAGCCGGCTCCTGTGTTTGAGTTGTTGGTGCATTAAGGTGATTCTGGTTGTCTCCTTTTTAAGTTTTCTTTTAGCTGTGTCTGCTGATTGTTGTGACCAAGATTTTGTTTGTTGCTTGGTTGCTTTCAAAGCTGTGACCGATCTGTTTAGTTTTTATTTGACTGCCATCAATCCATAACTTGCTGGTTTTTGTTTGCTTGTCGGCTCGGCACTGTGTGGTCGACCTGTGCGAGCTGCTATCATTGATGCGAGAGATGACTTGGGTTTGATGGCCAGCAAGCTAGTTTTTCTCTTGTGCATCTTCCTATGCGGTTGTGAGATGTTTTTGGTCTTTTGCATCATGGTTTGATCGATTCAACATGTAATCCGCCAGGCTCGAATACGATCTTCATAGCTTTTATAGCTATTGGAGTGAAAGTAGTGTTGAGTTCGATCGAGGTGAAAAATAGAGAAAGCATCTATTCACCCCCCCTCTAGTCGCCTTTCAGGTCCTACACCCTCTCCAATTTTGGCTCCCTCTACTCCCTCTCACTTCGGTGAAGCTTAACCCTCAATCAATTTGGGATTATCTTTTCAGGGGAAGGCTAATTCGAAAATCCCCATTTTTAATTTGCAAAGACCTATCTTCGTCTCGGTCTTGGGTGAGTCCTCTTCCGCCGATTCTCTCTGGTAGCATCAGTGGGAGGTTTAAAACTCGTTTTCATGACCCGGGCTCTCTCTGCTTGTCCAGGGTGGCTTCTCCACGTTGCCGCCATCGACGCCGTCGCGGAGCTTCGTCGCCGGCGCAACTCAGGCGTCCCTGTCCCTCCGCGTCATCCAGGTTGGCCCCTTGTAGCTTCTAGTAGCTCGGGCACCCGCTGAATGGCCCTGTTGCGGAGCTTCCTTTCGTTGTCATTGTTCCCGTGTGTAGCGCCGCCACACCTCGCCGTCGCGCCGCCGCTCCGGGCCCTCACCGGAGGTGTGGGTGGTACCGACAGGAGCGCATTGTTATTGCGCACCTGTAGGTGCCCTCAGTTCGCTCTGGGGTGGCGTGAATCGCCGGCATTTCGCCGTTGAACCCCGTCGGGGATTTTGTCGCCAGAATGCGATCCCCGTTGCCGTATTAGGACACCCTAATGACAGTCATTTATGTCTAATGATTGCTTAGCTTTAAACCTGTCCTAAGCCGCCTCTTATGGGTCGCTTACATGTGGGTCCGTGGCTTAAGTAACCCCCGCGTGCACAGTAAACCACTAGGTGGTCCTCTGTCGCTTACATGTGGGCCTCTACACTCTGGCACTTAAACGCCTCAGACCTCGAACATCGACGGTGGCCTGCGTGCACTGTGCACGTGCGTTAACCTCGCACGGGCGTGCTTGCACGTCGCTGACAGTGGGCCCCAGCTGTGACGACCCACCCCGTGATGTACCGTAAGAGGTCCGGGAGGACCATTTTTTTTTGCGCTGCGAAGTCACCACGGAAAAGATGTGGTAGCACCGCATGGAGCTTAACCGAGGTCTGCCAGGACCTCCCAGGAGGTCTTGCGGACCTCCTGGAGGTCGTGGCCGCCACCCGCTCGGTAGCACCTCCAGGCACATCACTAAGAGAGGTCCGGCAGGACCTCCCAGGCTAAGTCCCGAAGGACCTCCTGGTGGTCCTGCCCCTGTGCATCTGAGCTAGTCCCAGGACAATAGAGCTAGCCCGCACAAGAACACAAGCCAATACCACAACCACGAGGTCAAACAAAGATGAAGGCATAAATTAAACTTTATATAATAGGACCTTATGGCCAAGCTTGTTAACAAGAGGTGCGCCACCGAGGGCTTACAACACCAACGAGGACTTACAACGGCAACAAGGAGCTTTAGGGCTCAAACACGAGAACACATAAAAGCCATCCAACAAGCACCACAGTCGTCGGGTGGAGGACGCCCTAGGCGACTTAGTCGTCAAGAACTCCTCCTCGAAGAGGTCTCAGACCGCCTCGCACTTGATCATCCTCATAATGCTTTGACACGGGGCTTAAGCCATGAGTACTTGGAATGTACTCAAGAAGTCACAGAGAGCAAAGATGCAATAATATTCATGCACGAACTTACCAATGGAGAGTTGTATGGTTAGTTTATAAAGCCGATTTGAACAATAAAATAGTAATAGATTGAAAAGCAAAGAAAGTAAAACCATAGTACATAATACTTTTGATGTTTAAAAGGTGGGGTGAGCACCAACTCACAGCCCACAACCAAAAAGAAGGAGTTAGGCCACACCCGTGACTGTGTCCTTACCCAAAACCCACTCCAGAGCACCCACTCCAGAGGTCCAAACCAACCTCGACCACTACCCGAGCCAACCTTGACCCCTCCGAGCCGCCAAGGTCTCTTCGAGGCAAAGCCAAGGCATCTCGCGGAAGTGTCCAAGGGCACAAGCTTTTGAAACAGCTACCCCTTGCACCATTTCATCGAGCATGTCCATGACCAAGGACTTGGCTATTCGAATAGATCTTTACACTCGCAGAGGTGTACAACTTTACCCACAATCCACGATCTCTAGCGGATCGGGTTCCGGCCACCCTTGCTCACTTCCTAAGGTGAGCAGCCTAGAGAGCGCTGCAAGGCCTTTACAAAGCTTTGAACCGACTCGGGCTGCCCGCTAAGGTTTCGCAATCCTCCCGTGGTCTAGAAGTCCGCAGGTTATGGGGTGCCCTCTTGCGCCAACTAATCACACGCCAACCACAACAGCCCCAAGCCAACCCATTGCTAATTATTCAGCCTGCACCATTCCCATAAAATGATCTTGTGGTTGCCTTGCTTGGCCCAGTTCAATGACACAAAGTGAAGTCCTTAATTGTGCCAAGGCAAGACTTCCACAACCAAGTGTGCAAAGCACCCACTACTCACTCCCGCCTTCTTGCCTCAAAGAAACAATTTGTATAAGCCCATGCCAAAAGACCACCCAGCCTTGGCACAACAGCTTTTAACCAAGTGATCTCACACCACACCAACATGACTTAGGCGCCCCGCCAAAGTCGCTCAACAATGGCACCACCACACATTTCATATTTATTAGTCAAGATTATTAGAGATGAAGCATGATACGCTCAACCACGTTTTTAAGCAAGGTCAGATAAGACCCACGGCCCCCATGTTGGCAAATAACAAAGAACACCAACTAAATTATCCACCCTAAGGCTCACAAGGTGAACATGACAACATGATAGAGACAAGGTATAAAGGAGGCATAACGACAAGTAGGCAAGTAACTACAGCCCAAACCATTTTCATATAAACATAGCCATGCATGATAAAGTAAAACCGAAATACATTTACTTAAACTTGGTTCAAGATGATCAAAGGGATCTGTGGCTTGCCTTGGTCAAGCAAAGGAGGGCCTTTCGCAAAGAAGAGCCGGGTCCAAGATCTCCTCGAACTCGTGATCTACACGCTCGCAAGAAAACCAAATAAGCAAAACCACACTAAGCCGAGAACTTCAAAAGAACCAAAAGGAACTCAAACCAACTCAGCCAAAAAGGAAACCAAGAGGCTTAACACGCCTCAAAGAGCTCTGGGAAAGGTCTTGCAAGGAAGAAGCGAGCAGATGAGACAGGAAGGAAGAAATGAGCAACAAGTTACAAAGGTGGCCCGCCTGTGCTTTATATAGCCGGAGTTGGTAGTGTGCACCACAAGGAAAAACTCGTGAGGTGTAGGCAATCGGGACAACTAGGGCAAGGCTTGCCCTAAAAGAATTGAATAAAGTACTCAGATGTGATTTGCATTTAATGTGACCCGACACCTATTAAATGCGCCTGAGTTCGAGGCAAGAGCAATAATTACAAGGTGAAGAGGGCTGGCAAGTGGGGCTACCAAAAGGGTGCACCACAAGTCAAAGAGGTGGCCCCACCGCAAGGGTCATCCCCGCCAAAGACCACTGTGAGGTCTCCGGGCAAGAGGTCCAAGACACTCAGAGGGGAGGTCTCGGACAGAGGTCCAAGGACTCAAGAGGAGGTTCTGGACAAGAGGTCCGTAAAGCTCACCACGAGGAGGTCTCGACGCCGAGACTGCACAAGGGAGGTCTAAGGGTCAAGATTTCAAGGGAGGACCTCAACGGTCCAGATCAAAGGGTGCAGGGAGGTCCCGACCAATAGGGATATCTCGATTTAGGAGGGTGGTCTCATAAAAGACCAAAGAAGGACCGAGGAGGTGGTCTTTGCAAAACAACCAGAGGAGGTCCCGAAACAAGGAAAACGCAAGAAGAAAGCAGAGCCGCTCGATTAAAATCAGGCGGCCCAAAAGGATAGGAACGTTCGACCAAACTAACGTGTTCTTAGGATCGGGCCATCCAAACCACATCGGATGGTCCTAAGGTTAAGAAGGCAAGGCCTCAAGCGATACAGCCACGAGAGTCAAAGATGGGTCCAAGCGCTAAGGAGGTCTCGGACCTAAGGAGGTCGGAACCTTTGGATCCAACTAAGGGAGGACCTGGACGGCTAAGATCTCCCGAGAGGAGGTCCTAATGGCCAGATCCTAACAAGGGGAGGTCCGAGCGCCTAGATCTCAACAAGGAGAGGTTTGAGCGGCTAGGTCTCAACAAGGGGAGGTCTGAGCGGCTAGATCTCAACAAGGGGAGGTCTGAGCGGCTAGATCTCAACAAGGGGAGGTCTGAGCGGCTAGACCTCAACAAGGGGAGGGGGCTAGACCTCAACAAGGGGAGGTCTGAGCGGCTAGACCTCAACAAGAGGAGGTCTGAGCGGCTAGACCTCAACAAGGGGAGGTCTCGAGCGGCTAGACCTCAACAAGGGAGGTCTCGAGCGGCTAGATCTCAACAAGGGAGGTCTCGAGCGGCTAGATCTCAACAAGGGAGGTCTGAGCGGCTAGATCTCAACAAGGGGAGGTCTGAGCGGCTAGATCTCAACAAGGGGAGGTCTGAGCGGCTAGATCTCAACAAGGGGAGGTCTGAGCAGCTAGATCTCAACAAGGGGAGATAAGAGAGAGGTCTGGATCTCAAAGAGGTTCAACCCAACAAAGGAAGTTAAGAGAGAAGAGACAAACCCAGGGACACACAGAGAGGCTCAAACCAAGAAGGAACACCAAAAAGAACTTAATTAAGGCCTAATTAATTCCAATTGAACTCTCCAGATTTCAAGACGCCAAAGTTAAGCTTTGGATTCTCAATAAAGCCAAATGGTTACTTTTATTTTGAAAACCGTGCAAGAAACTTTAAAGAAAACGGACGTTACAAACCTTCACCCCTTAAGGGAATCTCGACCCGAGATTCAGCCGAGCTAGGGAACAAGTGGGGAACTCCTTCTTGAGGTCCTCTTCACGCTCCCAAGTTGCCTCGGCTTCAGAGTGGTTGCTCCATTGCACCTTGCATGCCTTGGTGGTCTTGTTCCTTGTAACTCTCTCGACACATCCAAAATCTTGATGGGGTGCTCTCTGTAAGTGAGGTCTTCTTGGAGGTCCACAGCTTCTAAAGGCATCTGGTCCTCTGGCAGTCGCAAGCACTTTTTCAACTGTGAAACATGGAACACATTGTGGACTCCAGCGAGCTGAGGAGGGAGGTCCAACTTGTAGGCTACTTCACCCCTTCGTGCAAGGACTCGAAAGGGACCAATAAACCTTGGAGCAAGTTTCCCACTAACTCGAACATTGATACCCTTGAGAGGTGACACTTTGAGGTAGACTTGGTCTCCTCGAACAAAAGCTAGGTCTCGACGCCTAACATCTGCGTAGCTCTTTTGCCGTGTTTGAGCAGCCCTTAGCTTCTCCCTTATTGACCTTACTTGATCTTCGACTTCTTTTAGTAGGTCCGTGCCAAGAACTTGGCCTTCACCCGATTCTGTCTAGTACAAGGAGTCCTACATTTCTCCCATAAATAGCTTCAAAAGGGACATTTGAAGGCTCGCTGGTAGTCTGTTATTGTAGGAAAATTCAGATATGGCAACATCTTGTCCCAACTAGATTGCCTTTCTAGGGCACAAGCTCTCAAAGATGTCCTCAAGGACTTGATTAACTCTCTCGGTTTGGCCATCTGCTTGTGGGTGGTATCAGATGAAATTAAGGTCTGTGCCAAGGCATCATGTAGCTTTTGCCAAAATTTGGAGGTGAATTGGGATCCTCTGTGCGAGACTATCTTCTTTGGAACACCATGAAGGCACACAACCTTTGCCATGTAGATCTCGGCGGTTTGTCTCCGAATAGGTAGTCTTCACAGAATAAAGTGAGCCATTTTGTCAATCTATCCACAATGACCCAAATGGAATCAAAACCAGCTTGGGTACGAGGTAAACCAGTTATGAAGTCCATCCCACCTCTTCCCATTTCCACGGGTATGGGTAAAGGCACTAAAAGTCCTCCGTGTCTTTGGTGCATCGCCTTAACTTTTTGGCAAGTGTCACATTTGGCCACAAAATCTGCTATTTTCTCTTCATTTTCGCCACCAATACAATTCCTTGATATCTTGGTACATTTTTGTAGCTCCCGGTGTATAGAATACAATGTCTCATGTGCTTCTTTAAGTATTATTCCCTTGAGCTCTGTGTTATTGGGCACACAGAGCCTCTTATCAAACCGCATCGCACCTAGGTCGCCTATAGAAAACCTTGCACCTTCCCTTCTCTTATGTTGGCCTTGATTTCTTGGATGTTAGCATCTCCTCTTGGGCTGCCTTTGATCTGTTTTTGCAATGTGGGTTGCACTTCAAGTGTCGCTAAGAATCCTCTTCAACTAATTCAAGTCTAAGCTTCAAGAATTCTTCATACAAAGTAGGTCGGCTCTCCTTGATCATCAAAGTATTAGCATAAATTTTCTCGCTCAAGGCATCTCGCCACCACGTTGGTTTTGCTCGGTGGTAATGAATTCCCACATTGTAGTCCTTAATAAGCTCTAGCCACCTTCTCGCCTCAAATTCAGATCTGCTTGAGTAAAGATATACTTTAGGCTTTTGTGGTCAAGATAGATTTCACACCTATTACCTATGAGGTAATGGCGCTAAATCTTTAAGGCATGAACCACAAAGCCTAACTCTAGGTCATGAGTAGGGTAGTTTGCTTCATGGGGCTTCAACTGCCTTGAAGCATAAGCTATCACTTTTACATCTTGCATAAGAACACAACCAAGTCCTTGCTTTGATGCATCACAATAGACCTCAAAATCTTTCCCGACATCCGAAGAACCAAAACTGGGCAGAGGTCAACTTCTTCTTGAGCTCTTGGAAGCTTTGTTCACACTCGAGGTCCAGAGGAACTTTTTTCTTTCTTTAACAACTGAGTGAGAGGTCTTGCAACACGAGAAAAGCCTTCAATAAACCTTCAGAGTAGCCACCATGCCAAGAAAACTCCCGACTTGAGGCACTGGCCCTAGGGGTTCCCAATTGAGCACATCTTGCACCTTGGTGGGATTGATAGACACTCCATCTTTCGACAAAACATGCCCTAAAAAGACCACTTCCTTTAGCCAAAATTCACACTTACTAAACTTGGCAAAGAGTCGATGAGCTCTCGGCTTCCCCAAAACCGAAAAGAGATGGCTTGCATGCTCCTCTTCACTCTTGGAATATACAAGAATGTCATCAATGAAGACAATGACAAACTTGTCTAGGTACTCCATGAACACTCTGTTCATCAAATTCATGAAATAGGCAGGGCATTGGTCAGCCCAAAAGACATGACAAAGTGAATTCAAATAACCCATACCTAGTTGAAAAAGCTGTCTTAGGATGTCTTCCTTGCGAATCTTGAGTTGGTGATATCACATTCTCAAGTCTATCTTTGAAAACACAAGCACTCCTTCAATTGATCAAACAAATCATCGATTCTTGGCAAAGGATACTTGTTCTTAATGGTGACATCATTGAGAGCTCTATAGTCCACACACATCCTTTGAGTACCATCCTTTTATGCACAAAAATCTTTGGGGCTCCCCAAGGTGAGGAGCTAGGTCTAATAAAACCCTTGCTCGCAAGTCTTCCAACCGCTTCTTCAACTCCACCGATCATCAACATGCAATCAGAGGGCCTTTTGGAGATGGGGAGGTCCCAGGACAAGGTTAATGACAAACTCAAGGTCTCTGTCTGGGGCATTCCTGGAGCTCATCAGGAACACATCCACAAATTCTTTAACAACAGGACATCCTTCAAAACTTGAACTTGAGCGCTGCAAGATAGGGCTCCTTGGAGCCCGAGGTGGCCAAAACTTCACAAAGGGCACCACTAGGGCTGGTCAAAGAGATACTTTTGCCACTACAATCCAACATGGCATGGTGGTTAGCTAGCCAGTCCATGCCCAAGATCACATCTAGGGACCTGGTGTCCAAAAGGATAAGGTTGGCTAGAAATTCTACTTCTTCTATGACCATTTTCACTTGTGGACAACCCTGGTTCGTACTTAGTTCTGAGCTGGGGGATTGAACCAACAAGGTAGTCTTAAGAGAAACAACTCGAAACTGGTGAAACTCTGAGAAATAAACGAATGGGAAGCTCCAGAGTCAAACAAAACTGCAGCCGGCACTGAATTTACTAGGAACATACCTAGTACCACATCTGAGGAGGTCTGAGCTTCTTCCACTGCCACATGGTTCACACGGCCCCTTCCAAAAGTCTGGGAGGTCCTGGCTTGAGGAGGTCCTACGGCCTGAGAGGTCTTGGCCGAGGGAGGTCCTCAAGTAGAGGTCTTCTTGGTGGCTCGATCTTGATGGGTATTGATTGGCAAAATGCCCCACTTGATGACACTTGAACAGTGATCCCCGCTTTGTGGGGGTCATGAGGGGTTGACTTGGTGCTGCCAAGGAGGCGGCGCTGGGTCAAGGCGGCACAAGGGAGGTCTTGACAGAGGTCCTGGGAGGTCCAGGAGGTCCTTGGCGCTTGGGTTGGTACTGTACAAACATCTTGACACGCTGGGAGGTCTTTCTTTGAGAATCGGAGGGTGGCACCTTTCTCTTGAAGGACTCAGAGAGTTCTCTTGGGATTCCTCAATGAGCATTGCCTTGTTCACCATATCTTTGGAAATCGGGATAATCGCTGCCCACAACTTGAACTTTTAAACTGGGATGGAGGCCTCGCTGAAGCGCTTCTGCGTGCATCATCCGTAGCCACATCTTCACGAGCATAACGTGACAATTGGGTGAACTTTGTGAGATACTCGCCACCGACATCTTTGCCTTGCTTGAGCTCTCTAAACTCTTCCTTTTTCATCTCTACCTTCCCATCGGGACATGCGAGTGACGAAAAGCAGTGCAATGACTCGCCCAAGTGATCCTCTGGGGTCAAGATGTGAGGCACAAAATGTGTCCCACCACTCACCGCAGTCCTTCCAGCTTGATGTGAGGCAAACAAAACCTTCTCCTCGTCTTCACAATGAGCAATATCCAACTTCTTCTCTGTTGATCTCAGCCAATCATCGGCATCTAAGGGCTCGGGGAGCTCGAAAATGTAGCCGGGTGTGTCTTCATGAACTCGACACTTTTGATTGATGGTGAGTCATGGGGTGGAGGGTGGTGAGGCCGCCGCTTGACTACTCGACTCATCATGGCAAGTAAAGCATTGGTGGTCTGGCTTTGTTGAGCCATAATCTGGTTCATATTCTGCATCATGGAGCTCATCATTTGGGCTTGTGCCGCCATAAACTGCCCAAAACCCGGGTCTGTTGCCGCCACTGGAGGAGGTGGAGGTGGAGGTGGAGGCACTGCAGGGGCTCACCCTGACTTGTGGACTGCCGAGTCTGCACTATCTCGACAAAACTCTAAAGGCTTAATAGGTAAGACAGAAAGCATAGAGAATAAGAGGGATCAGAGAGAAAGATAGAGCATCAAAAAGGGGTAACTTGGTTAAACCCAAGAGAGAACCGAAGGCCAGGAGGCCAAAAGAGGCAACCAAAGCTTCAAAACAGAGGTCTTAAAGACACAAGCTAGGCAAGACTCGTAATAGGACCACTAACCCTAACCTTACCACAATCGGTCCTATAGAAATTATAAAGGCAAGGAGGTCAAATTAGACTTAAAAATTGAGGTTCCAAAGAAGGGTAAGGTAATGTAACTAAAGAGGAGTTAAAATTGAAGTAGAACAGGTAAGGAATGATTTAGACAAGTTAAGTACAAAGATAGAACCGTAACAAGGTAAGAACCTCCAAACCGATTTTAAGTTGTTTTGCTTTAGAAAATAACCTTTTGAATCAAAACTAAACCGACCTTTCTACCTAGGGTCACGCCCTCTGACCACTGTGGCTCGATACCAACCGTGACGACCCACCCGTGATGTCTTCAGAAGAGGTTCTGGAGGACCATTTTTTTTTTGTTGCTTGAAGTCACCACGGAAAGATGTGGTAGCACCGCATGGAGCTTAACCGAGGTCTGCCAGACCTCCCAGAGGTCTTGCGGACCTCCCGGAGGTCGTGGCCGCCACCCGCCTCAGTAGCACCTCCAGCACATCACTAAGAGAGGTCGGCAGACCTCCCGAGCTAAGTCCGAAGGATCTCCCGGTGGTCCCGCCTGCATCCGAGCTAGTCCCTGTGACAACAGAGCTAGCCCGCACAAGAACACAAGCCAATACCACAACCACGAGGTCAAACAAAGATTAAGGCATAAATTAAACTTTATATAATAGGACCTTATGGCCAAGCTTGTTAACAAGAGGTCCGCCATCGAGGGCTTACAACACCAACGAGGACTTACAACCGGCAACAAGGAGCTTTAGGGCTCAAACACTGTAACACGCAAAAGCCATCCAACAAGCACCACAGTTTGTCGGGTGGAGGACGCCCTAGGCGACTTAGTCGTCAAGAACTCCTCCTCGGAGGTGAGTGACCGCCTCGCACTTGATCATCCTCATAATCTGCTTTGACACAGGGCTTAAGCCATGAGTACTTGGAATGTACTCAAGAAGTCACAGAGAGCAAAGATGCAATAATATTCATGCACGGACTTACCAATGGAGAGTTGTATGGTTAGTTTATGCAAAGCCGATTTGAACAATAAAATAGTAATAGATTGAAAAGCAAAGAAAGTAAAACCATAGTACATAATACTTTTGATGTTTAAAAGGTGGGGTGAGCACCAACTCACAGCCACAACCAAAAGAAGGAGTTCCTGGCCACACCCGTGACTGTGTCCTTACCCAAAACCCACTCCAGAGCACCCACTCCAGAGGTCCAAACCAACCCCCGACCACTACCCGAGCCAACCTTGACCCCTCCGAGCCGGCCAAGGTCTCTTCGAGGCAAAGCCAAGGCATCTCGCGGAAGTGTCCGATGGCACAAACTTTTGAAACAGCTACCCCTTGCACCATTTCATCGAGCATGTCCATGACCAAGGACTTGGCTATTGAATAGATCTTTACACTCGCAGAGGTGTACAACTTTACCCACAATCCACGATCTCTCTAGCGGGCGGGTTCCGGTCACCCTTGCTCACTTCCTAAGGTGAGCAGTCTAGAGAGCTGCAAGGCCTTTACAAAGCTTTGAACCGACTCGGGCTGCCCGCTAAGGTTTATAATCCCTCCCGTGGTCTAGAAGTCCGCAGGTTATGGGGTGCCCTCTTGCGCCAACGAATCACACGCCAACCACAACAGCCCCAAGCCAACCCATTGCTAATTATTCAGCCTGCACCATTCCCATAAAATGATCTTGTGGTTGCCTTTGCTTGGCCCAGTTCAATGACACAAAGTGAAGTCCTTAATTGTGCCAAGGCAAGACTTCCACAACCAAGTGTGCAAAGCACCCACTACTCACTCCCGCCTTCTTGCCTCAAAGAAACAATTTGTATAAGCCCATGCCAAAAGACCACCCAGCCTTGGCAACAGATTTTAACCAAGTGATCTCACACCATTACCAACACTGACTTAGGCGCCCCGCCAAAGTCGCTCAACAATGGCACCACCACACATTTCATATTTATTAGTCAAGATTATTAGAGATGAAGCATGATACGCTCAACCACGCTTAAGCAAGGTCAGATAAGACCTACGGCCCCCATGTTGGCAAATAACAAAGAACACCAACTAAATTATCCACCCTAAGGCTCACAAGGTGAACATGACAACATGATAGAGACAAGGTATAAAGGAGGCATAACAAACAAGTAGGCAAGTAACTACAGCCCAAACCATTTTCATATAAACATAGCCATGCATGATAAAGTAAAACCGAAATACATTTACTTAAACTTGGTTCAAGATGATCAAAGGGATCTGTGGCTTGCCTTGGTCAAGCAAAGGAGGGCCTTTCGCAAAGAAGAGCCGGGTCCAAGATCTCCTCGAACTCGTGATCTACACGTCAGCAAGAAAACCAAATAAGCAAAACCACACTAAGCGAGAGAACTTCAAAAGAACCAAAAGGAACTCAAACCAACTCGGCCAAAAAGGAAACCAAGAGGCTTAACACAGCCTCAAAGAGCTCTGGGAAAGGTCTTGCACAAGGAAGAACCGAGAAGATGAGGCAGGAAGGAAGAAATGAGCAACAAAGTTACAAAGGTGGCCCGCCTGTGCTTTATATAGCCGAGTTGGTAGTGTGCACCACAAGGAAAAACTCGGTGAGGTGTAGGCAATCGGGACAACTAGGGCAAAGCTTGCCCTAAAAGAATTAAATAAAGTACTCAGATGTGATTGCATTTAATGTGACCCGACACCTATTAAATGCGATAGAGTTCTGAGGCAAGAGCAATAATTACAAGGTGAAGAGGGTGGCAAGTGGGGCCGACCAAAAGGGTGCACCACAAGTCAAAGAGGTGGCCCCACCGCAAGGGTCATCTCCGCCAAAGACCACTGTGTGAGGTCTCCGGGCAAGAGGTCCAAGACACTCGAGGGGAGGTCCCGGACAGAGGTCCAAGGACTCAAGAGGAGGTTCTGGACAAGAGGTCAGTAAAGCTCACCACGAGGATGTCTTGACGCTCAGACCTGCACAAGGGAGGTCTAAGGGTCAAGATTTCAAGGGGAGGACCTCAACGGTCCAGATCAAAGGGTGCAGGGGAGGTCCTGACCAATAGGGATATCCTAATTTAGGAGGGTGGTCCTTACAAAAGACCAAAGAAGGACCGAGGAGGTGGTCTTTGCAAAACAACTGGGAGGAGGTCACGAAACAAGGAAAACAGCAGAAAGGCAAAGAGCTGCTCGATTAAAAATCGGGCGGCCCAAAAAGATAGGAACGTTCGGACCAAACTAACGTGCCCTTAGGATCGGGCCATCCAAACCACATCGGATGGTCCTAAGGTTAAGAAGGCAAGGCCTCAAGCGATACAGCCACGAGAGCCAAAGATGGGTCCAAGCGCTAAGGAGGTCTCGGACCTAAGGAGGTCGGAACCTTTGGATCCAACTAAGGGAGGACCTGGACGGCTAAGATCTCCCGAGAGGAGGTCCTAATGGCCAGATCCTAACAAGGGGAGGTCCGAGCGGCTAGATCTCAACAAGGAGAGGTCTGAGCGGCTAGGTCTCAACAAGGGGAGGTCTGAGTGGCTAGATCTCAACAAGGGGAGGTCTAAGCGGCTAGACCTCAACAAGGGGCGGTCTGAGCGGCTAGACCTCAACAAGGGGAGGTCTGAGCGGCTAGACCTCAACAAGGGGAGGTCTGAGCGGCTAGACCTCAACAAGGGGAGGTCTGAGCGGCTAGACCTCAACAAGGGGAGGTCTGAGCGGCTAGATCTCAACTAGGGGAGGTCTGAGCAGCTAGATCTCAACAAGGGAGATAAGAGAGAGGTCTGGATCTCAAAGAGGTTCAACCCAACAAAGGAAGTTAAGAGAGAAGAGACAAACCCAGGGACACACAGAGAGGCTCAAACAGCAAGGAACACTAACAAAGAACTTAATTAAGGCTTAATTAATTCCAATTGAACTCTCCAGATTTCAAGACGTCAGGTTAAGCTTTGGATTCTCAATAAAGCCAAATGGTTACTTTTATTTTGAAAACCAGGCAAGAAACTTTAAAGAAAACGGGACGTTACACCAGCTGTCAGTCTTCCCTGTTCTAATCCCGAGCGTTTAATTCGTTCTCAACCGTCGATCTCTAGATCGACGGCCCACTTTCACTGGGCTGTTCAGACCACTCCAAAGTCCCGCTCAATCTCAGCCTTTTGTCCTGGAACGAACGGCCCCGATCAAGGTAACTGCTCGACCACCTCTGTGGTAGAGGATCAGATCTGACGGCCCAAAGAAGTTGAGCCGACGGACTGGGTCTTGTTGTGCATGGGTTGCGCATGGGCCGTAGGATGTGAAATCAACGGCCTAGGTTGCGCCACGCCATTTCCTTTTCGGTAAAGATTTATTAAATCCCCGGGAGATTTATTCCACAACTGGAAATTGCTATAAACTTTGAAAAGGTATAACTATTTCATATTAATTCTTTTTCGGTTGATTCCAATTTTGATAAATCTGTTATGAACTAAAGTTTAACCTAAAAATAGTTTCAAGCATGTTATGACTTCAGAAAAATAGGAAAATAAGCTTTACTTCTTTTCAGCTTTATTAAATGGTATTAAAAATTCTTGATAAGTTCAAAAATGCATAACAAATTCATTTTAACTCCTTTTCAGTTGAAATCAATTTTGTTAATTCTGGTAATACCTAAACTTAAATCTAAAAATGGTTTTAAGCATATTATAGTTACAAAAATGTCCAGAATTAACTTTATTGACATATAGGCTTAAATTGCTATATTAAAAATCCTTTTAACTTGTAAAATGCATAACTAATTCTCTGTAACTTATTTTTGAGTGAATCCAACTTTGTTGGATTCCTCTATTAATGAAATTACTGGGAAAATTAGTTTTGAACATGTTGCTGTTGTCAAAAAGAATACTTGTGCATTATAATTTTGTTCAAGTTCTTGTTTTTGAAAAATTATAGAAAATGCATAATAGCTCCAAATGAGGTGAACTCAATTGTGTTATTCATCTCATGAGGTGCTTGTTTTACTGTAAAAATCTCAGTATCACCACCTCTCTAGAAAATGTTGCCAAATAATTAAATTAGTGAATAGTGGCAGTTGGTATTTTTAGGGCTGAGCAGAATTGTTTTGCTCATATCTTTTGCATTGAGAATCCAAATCAATTGGTTCTTATTGCTAAATTCCCTAAAAATCATCCTCTTGCTGCTGTAGAAATTTCAGAGCAATTGGAATTTGTTTTCTGTGCTGTCTTTGTCGTTTTCGTCGTTCTTATCGATTCTTTTCGCCTTTTCGATTAGGTGTTGACGAGTGGGTTGATCCCATGAGTGATCCTCAGCAACAATTTGAGCAAAATCAGCAAGACAAGCAGTTTGATCATATCCATATTGTCCCATTACTTTAAAGTCTAATATATTGTTTTACTTGTATGTATGCATTGCTACTTTGTGTTGAAATGTCGCTAGTGATCCTATAGATGCATAACTTGTAGGTAAATGTCATTTCTCTACTACTAAGCCTAGGATTACTTGCTGTGATGTAGAGTTCGTTGGATGAGCTCTCATCACTTAGTAGATCACGTTTCGGTATGCTTAGCAATGCTTAGAGAACGGTAGAAATGGGCGGTTGTCGACATTATGTCGATGACCTTGATCACACTAAAATGATTTTTCCATCGTGTCCCTCTTGTGTTTTGTTACTCTGTAAACAAATAAAACAAAAATAAAAGTAAGACTGTCATTGACTTGGGCACAATGGATGTTGGTGTGATTCGTTGGGTGTGAACGGAATGGTGCCTAGGTCCCTAAGGACCGAGTTACTTGTGTCACTAAGCCAAGCGCTTATGCGTGCTAACCACACGAGGGTATTGGGAACCCCTCTTGGCTAAGTACTTTGGGAGGTGTTAGTTGGGGGTCGCAGGTGAGTAAAACTGTTTTATAAGGGAAAGAGCACCCTGATTCTTGTCTTGGTGGGCAGTGTCTCCTACCTTACGGGTTATCACGACTTTTAACTAGCATCATTCATTGGAAATGCCTCGTAAGACTTAGCCGTGCCGGCATACCAAAGGAAGTGTGCTAAATAGCTTGGCGAAAAGGCGGTCTGATGTGTGGGTACATTGGTACACCCCTGCAGGGTTAAAACTATTCGAATAGCCTCGTCCTAGGTTATGGACATGCTTGGTAAGGTCGTGCAAGAACTAGACTACAACATTTAATTAAAACTTGATGGGTTGGTATGAATGGATGTTCATGCTATTGTGGTGGCTATTGGGTTAGTCACTTCCAGGATTGTTGTGGTCACCTTTTGTTACCATGTTACTTGTCTCGTTGTTTTTGCAAATGTAAAATGAATTGCAAAATTGCTTTGGAATCTATTTAAACATTGCAAATGAAATCTTGCTTTATGCTAAAATAAGTCCAAAGCCTCATCCACTTAAATAAAACTTGCATGTAATTAAACTATAGTTCTGTTATACAATACGTCAGTCTTGCGAGTACATTTTTGTACTCATTTGCTTTGCTTAATAACTTTGTTGTAGAGGAGGTAGAGCCCAAAAAGCTTTACTTTTGTGAGATGTGCATGGGCTGGGAATTGAGCTAGGCGTCTTGGTTGGTTGCCTTGTGGGCTAAAGGCAAACCGTGTGGCTCTCTTTTGTTTATCGCCATCTTATGGCATGTTGCTTCCGCTGTGTTATCTTTATTGTTGTATTTGGCCGGTCGGCCCCTTTTGTAATAACTCTATATATTGTATGTCTTTTATTCTAGTCGTGCTTTGGTTCTATGTCTTGAATGGAATTGATGCATGATTTTGTAAAGGGGTGTGTATACTGCATTCTGGGAAGTACACATATCTCGAAGACACAGATTATTATGTTTGTGATGCTAGGGTCAATGGATGACTAAGTATTACAAGCCTAATAAATCGGGGTCCTCACAATAACCGCCCAATTCTACCGGTAGCTAAGCATTTCTAAGCATGACACCGTAACGACAATAAAAGAGCATAATTAAATCACCGGGCTCTAATTCACCAGCAATATTAATAACTTATGTTTGTGGCAGGGGATAACAATTTAAGGGCAACCATGCAATAGGAATAGCTACCTCTAATCGGAAAATTACTTTGACACAAAAGCATGCATACATATGATTTGCAAACAAAGTATTAGACTTGAAAATAATAGGACATTTATGATCAAACTGCTTGTCTTGCTGTGGTGGATTATCTTGCTGCAGAGGGTCACTCGTGCAATCAATATTATCATTAGAACCTAGTGAAAGAAGTCCAAATCATAATAAGAACGAATAACACCAAAAAGACGCAAAAATTCAAAGTCATCCAAAAATTATGAAAAATTCACAGAAGGTAGAGCATGATTTGAGATGAATTAAGCAATAATAATCAATTCATTTGGATGTTCTAAGCAAAATTTATAACAGTTATAAGATAAGTTTTCTGGAAAATTCAATTTTAAATGAAACCGGTTACTGTTCATCTAAATTAATTATTTTGGTGAAAATTTCCAGAACAGAGGGGCACTTGAAATTTTAATGGTAGGAAGAGCACCACATGAGATGAACAATGGGATTTGATTCACCTCATTTGGAGCTAAGATGAATTTCCTATGATTTTTGAAAGTTGTGAAAGTAGTACTCATGTTACATGCAAAATAAGATTTTTAGGAACAGCGTCATGCTCACAACCTATTTTACAATAAACTACACTAACAGAGGATTCTAACAAAATTGAGTTTACTCTTTTTGGAGTTGCAGAGAAATATTTATGCATTTTTAAAGTTAGAGCAATTTTTAATGCAACAATAATACTAAACATAAAGTAATTTTGACAAATGCGATTTATGGAACAGTAACATGATTCAATTCATTTTTGTAATAAAGTACATTTAAAAATGAAACTAACAAAATTTGAATCATAAATTTTGGAGCTAAAATGAATTACTTATGCAATTTTGAAGTTTAAACAATTTTCAGTTCACAAATAAAGCAATTCGGAAATTTATAATACATGCAATACTTTTAATACCCAAACTAGCCTAGCCCTAGACACTGACCAGTGGGGTCACGATCAAGGTCTGACCTGGTCAAACCTGACCCAGACCCAAGTCGGAAATACGATTTCTAAACCGGGAAACGTACTTTCTCACTGAAGTGTAATAGAAATACGCTTTTCTTAAGGGAAAGCGTAGACTTCCACATAACTACCACTTAACCGGCCCATGGCCCACCTGCCAGTGATACACTATGCATTAAAACCCAAATCTACCCCGGGATCAGCGCTTAAGACAGTGATTAAATTCTAATCATTTGCTACAGGAGTTGCCGGAACGCGCCACGCAACAGCAGCTCCTGCCCGACCCTTCTCCGGCGATTCGCCGTCGCCCCCGGCCATGGCAGCGCGTGTGAGTGGTCGCAACAGGTTCCTGGCACCCTTGCACACACGACGGTGCCGGCGGCGATGGCCGGGACGATGTGAAGCGGCGGCGCGATGCGAGGAGGCGGTGGGGCTCTACGGCCAACAATGACACAACGCGACCCGACGATGCATTGACCCAACTAACGCGCGCATGAGAGAGCCAGAGGTGTAAGGAGCTCACCGAGATGACGTGGTGAGGAAGAGCTCGACGGAGACGTCCTGCCGGCGAACAACCGCGGCGGTGGGAGAGGTGCTACCAAGGAGAGCTCAGCCTGAGCAAAGGGAGAGCCAAAAGGCTGATGAGAAGGCTAAGGGATGGTGATTAGATGGTGAAAACCAAGGGAATCGGGAAATGACTTACCGGCCGGAGAGGGAGAAGAGGAATAGTGTTCCTCGGCCGAAAACGAAAAATTCCCAAATCCGACAACCCTGTTGAATCATTCGGGAAATTAGATGAGGGGTTTTACTCCTCGAAGCCAAGCACATGAGGTGACGCACAAGAAAAGGAAGGGAGCTCACCGGGGTGAAAACGGCACAACGAAGGATTAGAGTGCACGCTCTGGGCTCACCGAGAGCGTCGGTGGTGGATCAAGACCTTCAAGCCACAACATGAGCCGCGGTTAGGAAAAATGGATAAGTCGTCGAATGGGGAAGAGGAAGCACGTCGAGGCGGGGTGCTTACCAAGGAGGGGGGGAAGAACTTGCCTCCCTTCCCTCAGCCACTGAGAGGGAAAGTGAGCAATTCGGAAGGGGAAGAGGGACTTTTGTGTGGGGCAAGGGACGGAGAAGAAGGCGGCGTTAAGCGGGAACGCTCCCGGATAGGTGGACAGGGGCGGTGCGTGAACGGCGTGACCTGGCGGGGACAGGGGCGCGGCAGAGCGGCGCGGGCGTGTGGCGCCAGATTCCTGCCCGCGAGCCAGAGGTAGGAGATGTGACTGACGGGTGGGCCCCGCGATGCAGAGACACAGCGCGACCGCGAGCTCGGGCGAAACGGGGGTGACGCGAGCCGTTGGATCGCGATCCAACGATCATTGTTGCGCGAGAGTTCACCAAACCGATCGAAACGGTACGATGATCGTGGCCGTTGATGCGCGATCGGATGGCTGCATGCGACACACGATAAGACGACTCGGTCGAGCCAAGTCGGCTCGGGCCGGACCTGAGACTGGTTCGAGTCAGAGGAACAGTGACATCAGATTTTGAGAAAATAGGGCTGAGGTGATTTGGGGAATTTTTAGAGATAGCTCCGAAGCTCCAAAAATTCTGAAATTTTCGTGGAAGCTTACTGGATCAGAGAAAAACCTTGTGTAATTTTTCCAGACATTTTTGTGCGCTGCATTGCTCTCCAGAAAATTCACAAGCTGCTGCCCTAGAGGTTTGACTAGAATTTAAACTGGTTTGACTTGCTCTTTTGAAATAGCAAACAAAATCTAAAAATTATGAGATTTTGTAGAGAGGTTACTAGGATGATCAAGATGATAGGAAAAATATTTCCAGAGGATGATCACAATATTTGATCATGGAGTTTTTAAGGTTGACCATTTCCAACAATAGAACATTGTTCTTTTGGAAATAGGAAATACCAGGGGAAGATTTCTAGAAAATTTCAAATGACATCATGAGGCATCAAAAGTTTTAATTCATCCTCATAATATTACATTTGAAACACACACCATTAGTTTGGGTTGTTACAGAGGCAACTGCTCTGCTGTCTCATCCTGACTTGCTGAGTGGCGAGTTTGAACCATCTGCACAGAACTCTCTGGCTTAATAGACGAGAAGGAAAGCATAATAGATAAGAGGGAATAGCACAAAGATAAGCTAGAGCAAGGGAGAAAAGATGGATCATCCTACTAGGGGTGACTCGATTAAACCCGAAAAGCAACAGCCAAAAGGCTAAAGAAAAACAACAAAGCTCAAACCAGAGGTCCTACTGAACCCAGCTAAGCGACGCTGAAACTAAAAGGGACCACTACCACCCTAACCTTAAGAAAACGGCCCTACAGAGGTTACATGGATAAGGAGGTCAAGTTAAGGCTTGAAAAAAACAAGGTTCCAGAGGAGGTAAGATGCAAGAACCAGAGAGGGAGATAACAATAAAATAGAGTAAGATGAGAAAAGAGTAGACAAGATAAGATCATAATAGATCAAGACAAGAGAGAAATCACTAAACAAATTTTTAAGTTGGTTTAATTTTAGAAAATAGCTTTTTGAGACTTGTCTAAAACGACCCTTCTACCTATGGCCATGTCCTACAGTCAACCAGGGCTCTGATACCACCTTTGTGAGGACTCTTTCTCTGGAAATACTAGGAAAGGTCTCCCAGGACCTCTTAGGGAGGTCCGGTAGGACCACCCAGAGGTCTGGGAGGTCCTCCAAGTATGTCCTGAGAGGAGGTCCGCCAGGACCTCCCAGGAGATCTCAAAGACCTCCTGGAGGTCTGGCCTTTGTGCACTGAGCTAGTCCCAGGAACAAGAGCTAGCTCGCACAGAACTCCCAAGGTGTAATCACAACCACACGGTATAGGACAAAAGATGAAGCAGACAAATTAACATATATTAAACAAAGACCTTATAGTCAAGGTTGATTACAGAGGCTGCCTATGGTCAAGGTTGATTACAGAGGCTGCCAACTAGGGCTTACAAAAACCGACAAAAGGAAACCTTTACAGCAGAAACACGCAACGCACGGAGAAACCCGGCAAGCCCACAGGCTGTTGAGTGGAGGACGTCCTAGCACACTAGGTCATCAATGAACTCCTCCTCGAAGAGGTCTGTGCTTCCCTAGAATTGATCATCTTCGGCCACTGCTCAAACAGAGGGCTTAAAGCCATGAGTACGTTTGAATGTACTTAGCAAATCGCATGGAACAATTATGCAAATAATATTTATGCAATGGCTTGGCCATGGAGAGCCGTAAGGTTAGTTTGCAAAAAGCAAGATTTGACAGTAAATAGCATAAGTAGATTGAAAAGCTCAAGTTAAAAGCATAATACATAGATACATTTGTTTGAAAACAGGGAGTGAGCACCCACTCACCCCAAGACCACTCGTGGGAGGTCTGGCCGTACCCACGCCCAAGACCTCTCCTACGACCTCTTTTGAGCACCCACTCCAGAGCTCCACAACCAGTCCCTGGACCACAACTCGAGCCAACCATGACACCTCTGGAGCCGGCCATGGTCTCTTCGAGGCAAAGCCACGGCCTCTCGCAGAAGTGCCCAAGGACACAATTTTATAACATCTACCCCTTGCGCTTCACCAGGCAATGTCCATGACCAAGGACTTGGCTATTCGAATAGATTTTTCACTCTGCAGAGGTGTACAACTTTACCCACAATCCACGACCTCTCTAGCGGATCGGGTTCCCGCCGGAACCCTTACTCACTTCCGAAGGTGAGCAGTCTAGAGAGTGTGACAAGGCCTTTACAAAGCTTTGAACTAACTCGGAGCTGTCCGCTAAGATTTCGCAAATCCTCCCTGCCGGGTTATTGGGTGCCCCCTCTTGCGCCAGCGAATCAGCACGCTCTACCACAACAGAACCAAGCTAGTTCATTGCTAATTATTTGGCTCAGACCACCCCCATAAAGTGATCTTGTGGTTGCACGGTAAGGCCTAGTTCAATGGATCACAAAGTTAAGTCTTTAATTGATGCTCAGGCAAGACCTCCTCAACCTAGTGTGCATGAAGCACCCCCTTTATTGCGCACCGTTCGAATCCGACGGCCTAGATCCGAGCGAGGTGCGATCGGACGGACGATGTTTTTTCGGTGACGTCTCTAGCGCAAGGAGGGGAGAATCTCTCCAGCTGTTAAATTAGGTAATAGTGACCTATCACCCCCGAAGAAGGTAATTAGGTCATCCAGGGTCATTAAATACTAAATTGTACATTATGAACTTACAATTTAGTATAAAGGGAAATGATACATTTATGAAGAAAAAGTTTTCATAAAATAAAAATGTTGCACAGAGTACAGAACAAGAGTATGAGCAAAAAAGGAAAAAAGAAACGTGTCTAATTAGACTTATGGCTTACATCAATTGTAACAAACAAATACACAATGCATTATTTGATATACGGGGCTTCATGAACATGTTAATGGGTTACAAATCTGTAAGGAGATGCTTTGGAATTGTATGCACAGCATGTTCACGTGCTGTACATCGGTACTAAAGTATTCAAATGGCTAACATCTATTGGCATGCACAGATAATAACAAACGGTTGGTTAGGATCTTTCCTCACCTCCTACCCTATTTCTTTTATTGGTGTATCCTAAAACAAAACATCAACTCATACCTGTGTAAGCCTGTAAGGTTGCATCAAAACCTCGCCAGCGAGTACATGCACTAGGAGAACCTCATCACCTCTACAATGAGGAAATGGTACAGGGAAAAACGGGCTTTCGGGCCAATTTGTCCCATATTCAGCAAAAATGTTCTTTGTGCCATATATGTCTTCGCCGGTTTCACGCCTTCTTGTTGGTTCATCAATAACTCCAGCGGCAGCATCGTTTCTATGTAGAGGTGGCCATGTTAGAACATATCCCTTCTTCTTGCCTGTAATACAGTGATGGCTTCTTCTTTTTCTTCTCACCAACAGGGTTGTGATGCTGAGTCTTCCTCTGCAGAGCAGGATTGTGATATCTAAGGAGAGGCACAGTCTCTGTGGGGTCTGGGCCACCGGGGTGCGCCTGTGTTGGACCCGTATTTCACAAATCAAATTCTCTATGGAAACACTGTACTATTCTCTGGATCAGTAGATAGCACTCAGAGACACATTGCTAAATCAATTCATACAAGTCGTAAAACCAAACCATTCATTAATTTAACACATCGGAGTTTACATAGACCACATCGGGTCAGGTTTTACAATAAGAGCCAAACCGACCAAACAATTACATTACATAACAGGCCAACAGTAGATAGCACACATAGACAACCTTTGGCCAAGACCTAATCGTGGACCTAGTCGTGGACCTGGTCATAGACCTAGTCGTGTGAGCCTCCAAATTTGCAACTTGGGACCTATTGTCTTACAAACAGGGCACGAAGGCCACAACATCACAAAGTTTAGAGTAGAGAGTAGAGAATAAGTGCGGAAGCAAAAGAAGTAGAGCACATCTCTCCACAGGCAAGCAACTGGGGAAACCCGTGTGCGTCCGAAGACTTGGATGATATTGGATTCACGCAAGCACCGACAGAGTCAGCTAGACTGAAGCAAGACTTAGACTAAAGAACTAACTGCTCTTCATCATTTCCTTGACCATCGATGTCTGGATCCTCATAGTAGGTGTAATCTCCATGATCCACAGAGTCTGAAGGTTTGGGGGAAGAGCGAGGATGAGCACAACTTCCGTGCTCGCAAGCCAACACACAAGATGCAATAATATACATGCAAGGCTTGACAAGGGTGGCTCAGGTTCTTTTATTTTCTAAACCCATGTTTTTGATTATCAATATTAGTAAAGTCCTATCACTTAGCATTTTAACCAAATTGCATTTTGTGAAGAGAGTAATTGTGAAATATTAAATAACAGTAGATGCTACCTCCACCTATGCTTATTTTGATTGTGGTTACATCCCGCACTTAACATCACTGGGTACGACAACCCAGGAAAAATCCAAATGTTGGGTTACATCTGTCTGACAAGTTTTTATCCCATCCACAAAGGTTTTTGAAATACATCTAACTCTAGTAAGTTCTCATGTCCGCCTTTGACTATAGATGCGGCTATTTAAACAGTTTATACTCCGAAGAGGTTGTACATTGTACCCACAAGAGATAATCAACTCGTAGCCCCACACGATTCCTTAGTCATGTGGTCGAGAGACCATAACAGTAACTTTTCAAATCATCTCGCCCCTTCTGTCATTTCACCTATATGGGTTTGCGCCCATATGTTGTGCGGGATGTCACCCCCATGACCAGTCGTAACTAGCAACTTCACCCTCCCCTTGCTGTCCCCTTCAAGCTGGATCGCATCCAACGCTTGCACTTCCTCACTAGGCTACCAGTGAGATGATTTCTAGGGTCCAATAAATTTACTAAGCCAAATTGCACTTTGCAGACTTGTAGTCACACATGTTTTACAATGGGAGGTCATCACCAGATTAAGTCCTTAATGTCATCTAGGCGGTTCCTACCACATTCCACACATTCTCATGCACCGACGGCACCCACAACCATACCATCCATCGAAATGTAGACAACAATTAACAGAGTTTTGAGGACGAAAACCAATTTATCTCAAATACTTCAGTCATGTACCTCCCATGACTACCAAAACCATTTTATGATTTAAGAGATGATGGTTGGAACATTTTAATGCCTTGGTACTTAAGCAAGACTAGCATGTCGCTTAAGTACAACCTATAGCTAGTATTTTACAACATAGTTACTAGGGTGACATGGAATAATGGATTCAATTGCCAAAGGATGGAGTAATAATTAATTAACCAACAAATTGGTATTTAACTACCTTAGGAGTTAACATACATTTGCTTAAAGAATTAAAGCATGGACTTTTGGTAATTTAAAGGAATATAATTTGCATAAAATGTAGGCTCAAGATGATCAAAGTATTGACTCGCCCGGGTTAAAGGTAAGAGAGTTTTGTAAGTCTTGTGCTTGATCAAACTAGAGATCTCCTGCTTCTTCGAACTCTACTCGGACGAACGAACCAGAAAAAGGAACAAACGAGTAGAAGGAACAAATAAATACACAAGAAATAATAAATAAACTCCAAATTAAATAAGACCAGAGTCCTCGAAGCTTTGGTTTTGAGTACTAATCATCCGACTTCACGAGGTCGGAGGGAGGTTCGACTATACGAGTGGTTGGAAGGAGGTTTCGACTACTCAGTGTGGTCGAAAGAAGGATTCGAGTACTTAACGTGGTCGAAGGAAGGATTCGACTACTCAGCGTGGTCGAAGGAAGGATTCGACTACTCAGTGTGGTTGAAGGAACGATTCAACTACCTTATCGAAAGAAGGTTTCGACTATCAGGTCGAAGGAAGGATTCGACTACCAAGTCGAAAGAAGGTTTCAACCACATGGTCGGAAGGAGGTTTCGACCAACTGGTCGAAAGGAGGTTTCGACTCGACTGTGATGTGGCCGAAAGGACTCGAAAGAAGGAATCGACTGCTCAACGTGGTCAAAAGAAAAGAAGAACTTGAAAGAAGGACTCGACTGCTCAACGCGGTTGAAAGAAAAGAAGAACTCGAAAGAAGGACTCGATTGCCCAACGTGGTTGAAAGAAAACAAGAACTCGAAAGAAGAACTTGACTGCTCAACCCGATCGAATGAAAAGAACTCGACTGCTCAATGCAGTCGAAAGTAAAGAAGGACTCGACTGCCCAATGCGGTTGAAAGAAAAGAAGAACTCAAAAGAAGGACTCGACTGCTCAACGCGGTCGAAAGAAAAGAAGAACTCAAAAGAAGGACTCGATTACTCAATGCGGTCAAAAGAACATGATAGAAAATAGGGCACAGGAAACTCACCAATACCGAGAGAGAGGTCGGAGGGGGTCGGCGGATGGCGAACCGCTACGGGGAAGCTTGTGGTCGAAGGCAAAGGAGGACTGTGATGAAGGGGTCAACCGGGACCAAAGGAGAAGAGGAAATGCGGAGGCTCCCGTGAAACACAAGTGAAAAAGAGTGAGAGATGGAGAGTTGGGGGAAAAACAGGAGGAGGGAAAATGGCTCCCTGGTGCTCCATTTATAGAGGAAGGAGGGGGATCGGGTGACAAGATGGAGCGGCGGGATTTGCGGCGGTGCGCCGGAGATATCGGTATTCAATGTGCACGTTGCTGTAGAGACAACGGTATTTAATGCACACATTGCTGCGAAGACAACAACATTTAATGCGCACGTCGTTGCGGAAAAAGAGAGATGAAAAACACGCGGAGGCGAGGGTGGTCGCAATCGAGAGGGTGGTCGCAATCGAGAGGGTGGTCGACTACGAGAGGGTGGTCGACAACGAGGGGATGGTCACAACTAAAAGGATGGTCACAACTGAGAGGGTGGTCGACAACGAGAGGATGGTCGCAACCGAAAGGGTGGTCACAACTGAGAGGGTGGTCGACTACGAGAGGATGGTCACAACCGAAAGGGTGGTCGCAATTGAGAGGATAATCGACTACGAGAGGGTGGTAGACAACGAGAGGATGGTCGCAACCGAAAGGGTGGTCGCAACTTAGAGGGCGGTTGCAAAGGGTGCTGGGCGAGGACAAGGCACACGGGGGTGTGGCAGAGCGAGCACGTGGTCGAAGGAAGGTTTCGACCAGATGGTCAAATAGGAAAGAGAGGGGCAGGGGAGGAGAGGGGCCAGATGGGCTGGAGGAAGGAACGGGCCAGACCCTAGAGGCTTTCAAAAGATTTTTTTTGAAATATTCTTTTGAATTCAAATCAACTTTGAAGCTTATGGGAAAGTTTTTGGAAGTACGCACTTAGCTTCAAATAAAATTTTGAAACACCAACTCAACTAAAATCCAAATGACAACCATCCCAGAAATGGGATGTTACAAATCCTACCCCCCTTAAACAGAATCTCGACCCCGAGATTCGAGCTACTCAGATTAGGCAGAGAACGTACCTCTCGTTACTCCTGAAGCTGCTTGGGCTTCTTTGGTGGTGACATGGTTCATATGGTCTTGGGTTGGTGTGGAAGCGGATCTAGATGTTTGGGAGGTCTGATGACTTTTGCTTGGCAAATGAAAACTTGCTTTATGCTGAAACTTGAGTCTAGAGCCTGTTCCACTTAAATAAGCTTGCATATAGCTATTTATATAGGCCTGTTACTCTACACGTAAGTCTTGCGAGTACATTTTTGTACTCATTTGCTTTGCTTAATAAATTGTTGCAGAGGAAGAAGTGGATCCCCAAGGGATGCACTTTTGTGAGTTGTGTGGTGGCTTCGACGACTAGGTTGGTGGCCCGGTTGGTTGCCTTGTGGGTTTAAGGCACACTATTTGGCTTTTGTTTATCGCCATCTTATGGCACCTTGCTTCCGCTGTTATTTAAGACTTTTTAGTTGTATTTGGCCGGTCGGCCCCTTTTGTAATAACTATATATTGTATGTCTTTTGGATTGCTTAGTTGTGCTTTGGATTCTATTGTGTTGAATGGAATTGATGCATAATTTTTGTATGGGGTATGTGTACTGCACTTCTGGGAGGTACATATATGCCGAGAGTCGTGATATTTGATTTGTAATGCTTGAATCATCTTAATGATTAAGTATTACAAGTTAAATACCCCGGGTTCTCACAGAAACAATCTTTGGGCCGTGATCTTGTCCTTCGCAGAGGAAGCATGTAACTTTACTCCTCAAGCATTCACCTGGCTGGTGGTCCTCATCGCAGTTAGGGTAGTTTGCGCAGCATTGATCTGCCTGATGTTCTTTTTCTCCACAACGCGTGCATGCTACTTGGTTCATGGGGCGGTCTCCTAATTGATGGTGTTCCTTACAGTAGGGACAGTAGAGAACTGGGCACATGTAGCAATTGTGTCCATATTGCCCACATGCGAAGCAAGCTCCTCTTGCACCTTGTCGTAATGGAGGACATAATTGGGCGACATGTCCTATCCTACCACATTTGGAGCTTAAAGTATTTGGCGAGCTTCCGAGTCTGGTAGTAGAACATCGGCATGCACGGCTTGCTCCTTGCTGGGACTCTTGATAAGTTCTTCTTTGCCAAGGCTGAGATTGGTGGCAATGTCTTTCCTTGCTGGTTCTTTTAGATTCTGTTGGGAACATTGGCTCACATGGTGTCCTATGCTGCTATAATGGAAACATTTGTTTTCCTGGCCTTGCTTCCACTGGGGGCATCTTTTAGCGAAGTGCCCTTTTCCTCTAGAGTTGAAGCAATGAAGGTTAGCTGCTAGGTTGGATGTTGCAGATCGTTTGGCAGAGTGGAGAGTAGGGAAAGCATTCCCACTCGGACACAGGGTTGGAGTTGGAGCTGGAACTCTTGGAGGCTAGACTACAACTAGCCCGAGAGAGGGACTGTCATGGAACACTAGCCCCTAGGGGCATCTATCGGCGAAGTGCTTGGTATTTCCGCAAGTGATAACCTTCAAGGGTCTTCCTAGTGTAGTGGCATGGTTGTCTTCAATGCAACAGCTTTTTCTGGGTAATCCTTTAAGTTGATGGGTGGCAAAGTTCGCTTAGTCGTCTTCTGCACAGCTTGCAAGACGAGGCTTCTTTTTCGTAGCACGGAGCAATTCCTTAACTTCTAGGGGTTCAATTTTTGACAGGAAGGGTAGCGGTCTGGTCCTAAGAAAGTCTTCTAGCTCGAAGTTGCAGTTGGCTATTCTAGTCTGCTAGCTGGTAAGCATCGCTTGAAGAATCTGATTCTGCTGAAACAAGACTTGGGCTAGGGTCGGGTTTGCTGGTAGCGGGGAGGTAGATCCTGTCCACAACCACAGCCACTGCCATTGCCACAACCACGACCATTGCCACTGCCATGACCACTACCACTACCACGACCATGACTACAACTTGCTGCAAAAGCACCACGACTAGGGGCGGCGGCTCTCTTGGGTGCCATCTGAAGAACACTGAAGCTTAGAACTAGAGGAGATATATGAGGGTTTGCTGGCCCTCTAGAGCACAATAGAAATACTTTAAACCAAGCGAGGAAAACAATCAAGCACAATACAAAGCCCAAGATGGCTGCATTATATTAAGGGGTTAGGTGTTACATGGCTTCTGAACATAGCGTATAGGCCACACTAAGCCACGACACATGATACAAACACAACATCTACAAAAGAAAGAAACAGAAAGTGTTTGCAACCAAAAGACTGCCTAGCAAGTACTGCTAGCTAACCTAGGCTAGCCTAACTACTCCAATACGATGATGAAGACCTCTAGGTCGGATTCTCCTTCTTGGAGGGACGGGAGGTAGCAGAAGGGCGATTCCACCAAAAGGTCTTTGTGCATCTGGCTCAAGCTGGTGCAAGTAAAGCGTACTGCGTCTTGGGCTGCTTCATCATAGCTGCTCTTGGGATGCTCAGTTCTGAAGGTGTGAGCGATGATCTTGCCCTCTCTGGCATAGAGGTAAACCTCCATGGCCCACGACTCTCGGTCCAAGATATGGGTCATTCGGCCTCTGAAGATAGGCTTGCGTTGGTAATCCAGGTGTTGCATGAGTTGGCGGAGAATGTCCATGAACTCTCTGAAGTCCACCTTGTGGGTGAAAAAGTCCTATGGGGCATCGGATGTAGCACCGCCCATCTATATTTTTTTTTTGAAATAGGAGAGAAAGTCAGAACTAAGTAAAATCTCAAGTGAAGTTAAGGTAAGTAAGGAACTAAGAGAGATGAGTAAGAGTAATAAGTACGTTATATTTTGCCATAGCTTTTCTTAAGTTTTGAAAATAGGACTCGAGTCCTTAGGCACACTCAGTCTAACTAAGGCTCCTACAACAGATGCTCGATACTCTGTGCATCCGGATTCCACAAATTCAAATCCTCTATGAAAACACTGTGATGTTCCCTGGAGTAGTAGATAGCTGAATCAATTCATATAAGTCATAAAACCAAACCATTCATTAATTTAACACATCAGATTTTACATAGACTACATCAGGCCAGGTTTTACAATAAGGGCCGAACCAGCCAAACGATTACATTACATATTAGTCCAACAGCAGATAGCACACACCGACAACCTTCGGCCAAGACCTGTTCGTGGACCTGGTTGTAGACCTAGATGTGTGAGCCCCCAAACAGGGCACGAAGGCCACAACATCAAAAAGTTTAGAGTACAGAGTAGAGGATAAGTGTAGAAGCAAAAGTAGTAGAGCACATCTCTCCACAGGCAAGTGACTAGGGAAACCCGTGTGCATCCGATATCAACCAAAGACTTGGATGATATTGGATGCACGCAAGCACTGATGGAGTCAGCTAGACTGAGGCAAGACTTAGACTAAAGAACTAACTACTCTTCATCATTTCCTTGATCATCGACGTTTGGATCCTCATAGTAGGCGTAATCTCCACGATCCGCGGAGTCTGAAGGTTTGGGAGAAGAGCGAGGTGAGTACAACTTCCATGCTCGCGAGCTAACACACAAGATACAATAATATACATGCAAGGCTTGACAAGGGTGGCTCGGCTTCTTTTATTTGCTAAAGCCACGTTTTCGATTATCAATATTAGTAAAGTCCTATCACTTAGCATTTTAACCAAATTGCATTTTATAAAGAGAGTAATTGTGCAATATTAAATAACAGCAGAGGCTACCTCCACCTATGCTTATTTTGATTGAGGTTACATCCGCCACTTAACAACACTGGGTACGACCTCCCAGGAAAAATCCAAATGCTGGGTTACATTTGTCCGACAAGTTTTTATCCCATCCACACAAGTTTTTCAAATAGAACTAACTCTAGTAAGTTCCCATGTCCGCCTTTGACCGTAGGCACGACTGTTTAAATAGTTTATACTCTGCAGAGGTTGTACACTGTACCCACAAGAGATAATCAACTTATAGCCCCACACGATTCCTAAGTCATGTGGTCGAGACACCATCACAGTAACTTTTCAAATCATCTCGCCCCCTCCGTCATCTCACCCATATGGGTTTGCGCCCATACGCTGTGTGGGATGTCCCCTTGGTGTCCCATTCAAGCTGGATTGCATCCAACGCTTGCACTTCCTCACTCGGCCACCAGTGAGATGATTTCCAGGGTCCAATAAATTTAGTAAGCCAAGTTGCACTTTGCAGACTTATGGTTGTACATGTTTTACAATGGGAGGTCATTACCGGATTAAGTCCTTAATGTCATCTGGGCGGTTCCTACCACATTCCAGACATTCTCGTGCACCGACGACAACCACCACCATACCATCCGCCCAGATGTAGACAACAATTTACAGGGTTTTGAGGAGGAAAACCAATTTATCTCCAATACTTCAGTGATGTACCTCCCATGACTGCCCAAAACCATTTTATGTTTTAAGAGATGATGGTTGGAACATTTAATGCCCCGGTACTTAAGCATGACTAGCATGTCGTTGAAGTACAACATATAGCTAGCAATTTCCCACATATTTACTAGGGTGACATGGAATATTGGATTCAATTGCCAAAGGATGGGGTAATAATTAATTAACCAACAAATGGGTATTTAACTACTTATGAGTTAACATATATTTGCTTAAAGAATTAAAGCATGCAATTTTGGTAATTTAAAGGAATATAATTTGCATAAAATGTAGCCTCAAGATGATCAAAGTATTGACTCACCTGGGTTAAAGGTAAGAGAGCCTTGCAAATCTTGTGCTTGATCAAACTGGAGATCTCCCACTTCTTTGAACTATACTCAGACGAACAAACCAGAAAAAGGAAAAAACAAGCAGAGGGAACAAATAAATACACAAAGAATAATAAATGAAATCCAAATTAAATAAGAATAGAGTGAAAAGCAAGATCTTGAATTTACACGAATTTAGGAACAAAGTTCACTGAAATCGAAGTTATAACAGAGGAGAACGGAGTCCTCGAAGCTTTTGTTTCGAGTACTGATCATCCAACATCACGAGGTCGGAGGGAGGTTCGACTATACGAGTGGTCGGAAGGAGGTTTTGACTACTCAACGTGGTCAAAAGAAGGGATTCGACTACTGATGGGGTCGAAGGAAGGATTCGACTACTCAACGTGGTCGAACGAAGGATTCGACTACACAACGTGGTCGAAGGGAGGATTCGACTACTCAACGTGGTCGAAGGGAGGATTCAACTACTCCACATGGTCGAAGGAAGGATTCGACTACTCAACGTGGCCGAAGGAAGGATTCGACTACTCAACGTGGTCGAAGGAATGATTCGACTACTCCACATGGTCGAAGGAAGGATTCGACTACTCCATATGGTCAAAGGAAGGATTCGACTACTTAACGTGGTCGATGGAAGGATTCGACTACCTGGTCAAAGGAAGGTTTTGACTATCAGGTCGAAGGAAGGATTCGACTACCTGGTCAAAAGAAGGTTTCGACCAGATGGTTAGATGGAGGTTTGAACCAACTGGTCGAAAGGAGGTTTCGACTACTCGACGTGGTCGAAAAGGGGTCTCGACTAAGATGTGGCTAAAAGAAGGACTCAACAACTCAATGCGGTCGAAAGAAAAGAAGGACTCGAAAGAATGATTCGACTACTCAACGCGGTCGAAAGAAAAGAAGGACTCGAAAGAAGGACTCGATTGCCCAACACGATCGAAAGAAAAGAAGGAATCGATTGCCTAACGCGGTCGAAAGAAAAGAAGGACTCGACTGCTCAACGCGGTCGAAAGAAAATAAGGACTCGAAAGAAGGACTTGACTGCTCAACGCGGTCGAAAGAACACGGTAGAAAACAGGGCACAAGAAACTCACCAAGATCGAGCGAGAGGCCGGAGGGGGTTGGCGGACGGCGAACTACGGTGGGGAAGCTCGCGGTCGAAGGCGATGGAGGATGGTGATGAAGGGGTCCATCGAGATCGAAGGAGAAGAGGAAATGGGGCGGCTCCTGTGAAACACAACTGAAAAAGAGTGAGGGGATTATTTCAAGGAGCTCTGGGACACGAAATGACGTGAGTAGATGAGGGGGCTACACTCGTGTGGCGAGGACCGAGAGGAGGTGCACGACGGCTTGAACTCGGAGCTCAGGGCTTTGGGAAACCACAACAAATAAAGTGAGAGATGGAGAGTTGGGGGGGGGAATAGGAGGAGGAAAAATGGCTCCCTAGTGCTCCATTTATAGAGGAAGGAGGGGGACCAGACAACAAGATGGAGCAGCGGGATTTGCGGTGGTGCGACGGAGACATTGGCATTTTATGCGCACATCACTGTGGAGACAACAATATTTAATGTTCACGTCGCTATGAAGACAACGTCATTTAATGCGCACATCGCTGTGGAAAAAGAGAGAGGAAAAACGTGCCGAGGCGAGAGTGGTTGCAACCGACAGGGTGGTCGCAACTGAGAGGGTGGTCAACTATGAGAGAGTGATCAACAACGAGAGGATGGTCGCAATTGAAAGGGTGGTCGCAACTGAGAGGGTGGTCGACTACGAGAGGGTGGTCGACAACGAGAGGATGGTCGTAACCGAAAGGGTGGTTGGAACTGAGAGGGTGGTCGACTACAAGAGGATGGACGCAACCAAAAAGGTGGTCGCAACTGAGAGGGTGGTTGACTACGAGAGGGTGGTCAACAATGAGAGGATGGTCGCAACTAAGAGGGCAGTTGAAAAGGGCGCCGGACGGGGACAAGGCGCACGAGGGCGCGGCAGAGCGGGCATGTGATCGAAGGAAGGTTTTAACCACATGGTTGAATAGGAAAGAAAGGGGCAGGGGGAGGAGAGGGGCTAGATGGGCCGCAGGAAGGAATGGGCTAGGCCCTAGAGGCTTTCAAAAGAATTTTTTTGAAATAAGCTTTTGAATTCAAACTAACTTTGAAGCTTACGGGGAAGGTTTTTGGAAGTACACACTTAGGTTCAAATAAAATTTTGAAACACCAACTCAACTGAAAGCGAAATAAAAACCATCCCGACAATGGGATGTTACGGCCTGCCGTAACCTATGGTGCTCGTGCACAATGGTTGCATCCTAGACGTCCGCCTCGTGCAGGGTGCTAATGCTGGTGACGTTCCTCGATGTCGTCATTGCCCACGAGATGTAGGCAAAGTCCAGGGAAATGTCCCGAATCGTGGCAACCATGGCCACCACCTTATCCGCCTTTGATAGGTGGAGTGCCCTCTTGTACGGTGGCACCACAGCACCCTCGCCGAGCTCCGCCCACCACAACTCATTCTCGATTGGCCACCACGGGGGGCGTTGGGGGTTCTTTCCATTAATAGGGAATTGATCTTGTGGTGAATTAGACTTCTTCATCAGCACCTCGACCATGTTTGTTAGGACAAGTTCGCTAAGCTTTGATAACTCACCAGCGAGCGATGGAAGCGGTTCTTCCATCCGGCCACTATGATCACCATCGTTCTCATCATCTAGTATCTCCTCAAATTCATTCTCATCATTCAGCATCTCCTCGAATTTGTTCTCATCATCCAGCATCTCCTCGAATTCTTTGGATGGGTCCAACGTGTCTGATTGGGAAAATAAAGAACACAAACATGACAAAGAGTTAATCACTTATTTCACGAAACCTGGAGTTGATTGTTTTTTCAACCCAACCTAGAGCTAATCACTTGATCCTATACAATGGAGAAAAAACAAAGTGGCCTCCATTGCTAAAAGTGGTCCAAGTCCTACCTCAGACCCACCTCATACTATAAACATCTAATTACTCTCCTTCCACAAAAATGTTAAAATCTATGTCCCCTTGCACCCAATGTGGTAAGGTGAACTAGTCCGTCACTTGCAACACTTGCCATTTTTTGGTCGAAAAAGACTAGATATAGCCTTAACCATATCAGTGTATCATATATGGCTCATATGCAACAATTTAATCATCAAATTATTGCTTGTCAACAAATGGGAGAAACATTACTGCAGAAGCATTTCAGGTTTATGTGATGATAGCTCACTAGTGAGCGGTGGAACGGGTTCTTCCATCTAGCCACTATGATCACCATCGTTCTCATCATCTAGCATCACCTCGAATTCTTTGGATGGGTGCAATGTGTCTGATTGGGAAAATAAAGAATACAAACATGACAAAGAGTTAATCACTTATTTCTTGAAACCAAGAGTTGATTGTTGTTTCAACCCAATCTAGTGTTAATCACTTGATCTTGTACAAAGGAGAAAAATCCAAGTGGCCTCCATTGCCACAAGTGGTCCCTGTCCCAGCTCAGACCCACCTCATACTATAAACATCTAATTACTCCATTTCCACTAAAATGGCAAAATCTATGTCCCCTTGCACCCAATGTTGTAAGGCGAACTAGTCTATCACTTGCAACACTTGCCATGTTTTGGGCGGAAAAAGAACTAGATCAAGCCTAAACCATATCAGTACATCATATATGGCTCATATGCAACAATGCAATCATCAAATTATTTCTTGTCAACAAATGGGAGAAACATTGTTGTAGAAGCATTTCATGTTTATGTGATGACAACTCACTAGCGAGTGGTGGAAGGGGTTATTCTAGCTGGCCACTATGATCATCATCGTTCTCATCATCCAGCATCTCCTCGATTTCTTTGGATGAGTCAAATGTGTCAGATTGGGTATACATAAAGAATACAAACATAACAAAGAGTTCACACTGATTTATGAAAACCTAGTGTTGATTGTATTTTCAACCTAGCCTAGAGTTAATCACTTGATCCTGTACAACGGAGAATAATCCAAGTGACCTCCATTCCCACAAGTGGTACCCATCCCACCTCGGACCCACCTGATACTCTAAACATCTAGTTACTCCCCTTCCAACAAAATGGAAAAATCTAAGTCCCCTTGCACACAATGTTGTAAGGTGTACAAGTGTGTCATTGGCAACACTTGCCATTTTTTGGGCCGAAAAAGACTAGATGTAGCCTTAACCATTTAGTGTATCATATACGGCTCATATGCAACAATGCAATCATCAAATTATTGCTTGTGAAGAAATGGGAGAAACATTGTTGTAGAAGCATTTCATGATTAAAGGAACATGGCAGAAATCTTATGCAAGAATGAAAATGTATGCTCTTCACTTCTACTTATACCGATATAGCTAGTGAACACCCGTCGGTGTTCACTCATGCCCGCATTATCCAAAATACGGGGATCCAAGGCCCGTTTAAAGAGACATTCAAAACGGGGATCTAAATTACCCATATTAGAATGATGGGTCTTACTTGCCCATATTGAAATGATGAGACTTTACTTCCCACTCCCATGGGTGAATCATGAATGAACAAATGAATGAATGAATACATTTGTAATGGAAAACATACTCTCAGAAGCATGGATTAACCACCATGAATGGAACCAAGAATTACTGTAATAACTCACAATTCATAGAATCTAATCATAGCATAAGCATCAATCACGGTGAACAAATAATCAAACAAGTCAATCCAAGTTGTACTTGCCTCAACCGCAAGACGGATGACGATGACAGGAAGACTCTAACCCCGGTTATCACCACCACCTGATAACCGTAAAGTATACTAAGAATACCGTTCAAAAGTTCTCAGCATAGCAATAGAACAAAATGAAATCAATCGCTCCTAATCGTAACCCGAAACTTAACCGATACGCTCCCAAATCCCAATCTGTCCAAACTGACAGCTATCAAAGGAAAATCTATAACTTTTGAGTCAACACTCCAAAAGTCATGAATCCAAATTTCTTGCAATCTACACAAGCATAGCTACAACATCTCAGGTGACCAAAAGATCAAATTATCCAATCTAAACCTTTGTTTTTATCTCCGAAGACAGTTCTGTCATCTTCGGTATTAACAATTTAGGAATTTCGTATCTCTTAATTGGTACATCCAAATTCAATGTTCTAAGCTATTCTGGAAACTAAAGAGAACTAGCTTCCTCAATAAATTTATTACAATTTTTTCCCAAAGTTCAATAAATGTGGCTAATAGATTAATCTTTCTCTGCTATCCATAACAGAAGGACAGACTAAAACAATAACTTCAAAAATTCATAACTTTCGTTCTAACCCTTCAAAATTTATGCACTTTATATTCCTAGAATCTTCATAAAGTTATCTACAATAACTTAGTTGGTGCGATCCTCTGGTTCTACGAACATCTGAGTCTAATATTCAGTTGAAAATCTAAAGTTATAATCTAACAGACAGATTAAACAGCAGTACAAGAAAATTCATATCTTTCAAATGGTTAAACCAAAATTCATGATTTTTAATAATTTTGAAAGCTTACAAAATTTTCTACAAAAGTTGTGTTGGGAGACTTCTCTGAATCAGTCATTAACACATCCTTATTTAATAAACAAAACTACTCCTAATATTCGTCAGGATTTCTGGACAACAGTAAAGAATCTAACGTATCTCCAAAACCACAACACCGAATTGGGTGATCTCAAAACTATTAGAAAGCTGAAGACAGACCCCACAAATCTTTAGGAGACCCTATCCTCAAATTCGGACTTTAACTACACGAAAACGGACGAGCAAGCATTGAACAGATTACTGAAATTAATCGTAGCAGATCGACGATCCTCTAATCGATGGCAATTTACGAATCTAAATTGATCCAACCAGCGGGGAGGTGATCGTTACCTTTGAAGACACGAGTGCTCGCTAAATTCTCCCGCGAGACGCTTCTCTCCTCTTCTTCTCCTCTCTCCTTCCCCTCCTTCCTTGATCTTCCACCTTGATTCTCCTTGGCAGCGGCAACAGGGGGAATGGGTGTGCTACAGTAAACACAATGCTACAGGGACTGGTGCTACAGTAGGCACGCTACAATGCTAGGGTTTGGCCCCCCCCCCCCTCACCCTCTTAAGCGGTTTCCCGCTTGGGCCAAAAAGCTATGGGCCGAAAACCCGAGTTCTAATACCTCTCCAAAATTCTAATATTTTTCTTTTCTAATTCTATTTAATTTCAGTATTAATTACTTATTTATTTTATTTTTAAACGGATATTACACTGCTGCATGGGCTCGAAAGCTACACATCATACACATCACACTATCGTGAAGCACGCAAATTTCTAAACAAGCGCGTGGCATATTTAATGTTGATCCAGAATACTATTCAAACAAAGCCGATAGGACTTTGGCCCATGACCAGCCCGCTACATATGAAGTTCCATTATTATATCATCGCAAAAAAAATCTATTATTATATATTCGCAAAAAAAAAAAAACCATTACTACGCATACAGAAGCATCTGGTGATCTGGGTGTTCCAAACACACTCGTTATAGAACAAAAATTGCCCCGAATTAGTGTTTCGGGTTGGGACGTGCTTTTCAAGAATGGCCCCAGGTACAGCCAGCACGGTATGGTCTAAGCACACATGACACGACATATGGCAGACCGAGCTGGCACAACACAAATGACCGGGTAGGCCATGCCTAAGAATCTAGCATGTCGGGCGGCACGACACTGTCCTCTCCAATGGACCATGCCCAGGTCGTATTTCAAAATCAACTATTGCTTTATGCAAAATTGCAAAATAACCAATTATTGTCTTTCATTTGTAATAAGCTTTGCATATATATATATATAACATATCTAGTGCTAATAGATAATTCAGTGCTAAGATGCTAATATCAATCTTGACTATTGGATCTAGATTGAACAACCAAGATTAATGCGGGCTCCCACATCCAAACCATTTAATCACCTTGCATGCTCCCACCTCCAATGTGCCTTCATTAAACACCCTGCATAGTCCCACCTCCAACGGTTAAGATCCAGATCCAACGGTCAAGATTGACATTAGCACCTTAGCACTGAATTACCCATTACCCACACAAGTCAAAGATAAGAATAAAATAACGAATTTGATTAATAAATGACCTAGCGATCACCCTCCTCGTGAAACTCCTCAAAAATAGGCGAAAACTCCTCCACTTTAGCTGAATGATTGCAGCAAGAATAAGTACTCCGAGTACTCAGCTCGTGATCACTAGCGTCGAGAACGACACTCACGTTCCTGCAAAAACGAGGAGTGAGAAGCTCGGTTTTGCGCAAAAATGGAATGGGAGCTTGACGACACAGTTGAATTGCATGTGTTTGATGATAATGGCAAATAGCGGCGGGTGCGGGAGAAAACGGGCAGCAGTGATGGCGGTCTAGCGACGCGACGGGGGTTGGTCATTGTTAGGATACAAATATGCAAATCTAGATCCTCTGTGTATAATGCACTAATTTAACTAACACACACACACACACATATATAGCCTTCTGTGCATAACTTGTTGAGTACTCCATGTACTCATCCTTACTATACACAATGATACTTAGTTACTAAAGACATCATCAACTTTGCATTGGACTACATCAAGGATCGTGGAGAAATGGGTGACCCTATTATAGTTGTGTAACATAACAACTATATTTTTTAAAGGGATTAGTGTTATATAAAAAAAAACAATCTATTTTAATATCTAGACGCATAATTGTGGTGGTAAACTGGTAATTCTAAGGATTTTAAAATAGACCGCATGATCTAGAGAATCACATCCTGCCTACATGGGCTTGAAAACTACACAAGGCACAATCGTGAAGCATGTAGATGTCTAAACAAGCATGTGGCATATTTAATGTTGATCCGTAATACTATTTAAACAATTATGACTTCGATCATTACTGAGACCCAAATATGGAAATCTAGACCCCATGTGTATAATGCACTAGTCTAGAATCACGCTAGTACACACTGTATCAACATACATGAATATCGTTCCACACAAGTCAAAGATAAGAATAAAATGATAATTAGTGTGCATCCCATGAGCATGCATTGTGTTTTGAAGCATTTGCATAAAATATTGCACTTGGAAAATCTCAAACAAATGTTAAACCAACACTTCAAAATTTAACTCCCAAATAAAAATAGAAATAAATCCTATTAAAGTTCCCTGGGAAATAAATTATTCAAATACTATAATAATTGTCATGAATAATTATAATTTTTTTCAAATTTATGGGACTAGTTGCAACCCTCAGAAAATTCAAACACTTTACAATAACCTTCCACATCGTCAATCCACCGCGATGCTCCGACATGCCCAGTTGACGCCCTTCCACACCGTCAATCCACCGCGGCTGTTGGCCACTCTTGGAGCTCCTCCACTTCACGCCACCTCTGCTCCATCACTTTCTCGGAGATAATACCCCCTGTACCTCTCTCATTTTCACCATTCTTCCTCTCGGTGGCTGAGGAAGGAGAAGCTCCCCTGCACACCAGTCTTGAGTAAGCTTCAACCGAGTGGTTCCTCCCTTCTCTACGTTCCTTACCATGTCCATTTTGGGTAATCTTAGCTCATGTGTTCGCTTGTAGCTTCTGGACCATCATCACGCTCCCCGCAGTTCTAGAGCACGCACCCCGAAGACACTGCCGTGTCTTCTTCATCTCCGAGAGGTATTAACCTAAACCTTGCATGTCACCTTGCACGCTTTAGTCTTCTAAGAAAAAACCCTCAACCAATTTGGACATTGCACGACAGGATCTCGAGGAATTGAAGTTTTTCCCCATTTCAGCCGAAGGATAGCCCTTTCACCTCCCACTTTGATTCGATAAGGCATTTGTCAATTCCTTGCTCCTATAGCACCCTCATATGACCCTTAAGCTGCTCCGACCACCCACTCCTTTTCGTTTTGCTCAGGATTTTCCCTCCGCGTGAACCACAAGCGCCGCCGTGGCAATTACCGCTGTCAAGCTGCTCCAAGCTTCCCCAAGCACCCTTCTTCGCTCAGGTAGCCTCCATGTAGTCCCTAGATGCTCGGGCACCTGCTCTTCTGGATGCTGCGGAGCTTTATCGCTACTTGTGTGTTTGTCGTAGAACCGCCTCCGCTCAACTCCGGCTAGCCGACGGTGTAGACCACCTCAGCTACCATAACCACTCCCATTGTGTGCGTAGTGCTATTGTGTAGCTATCCTAGGCCTTGGCTGGCTCTGCCCTGGCACGTAGCACCAGTGAGCCGCCGGGCAAACACGCGGGACAAAGCTCCTCGTTGTCGTACGCCGACCAGTACTGTAGCAACATCATTAGCAATGTCGACGATCGAGTCACCGATCTTACGAAATAAAAGAGGAAAATGACGCAATATTTTATAGGAGAGAATGGGACTGCTCTTTATTGATATGAACTAGATTTACAAGGGGTGCTTACGACCGGGATGGGGACTAATCCTAATTACACCGAGTATCACGCTTGTTATGCTAATCAATCAGGCTTAAAGCATGAATCTAAGGCTGATTGTGTTGCTCTAATATGATAATGTTGTCTTGCTTGTCTAAGATCGTCTCTACCCGTCCTTTTGTCTTCTGTGCTCCACCCTTAAATAACTTCCGAAGAGGTGGCATTTACTCCTAGAGAAGGCGTCCCTGGTGAAGCATTGCGACTGGTCGGAGAGAGGCGTCAATTAATAATGTGTCAACCGCTCTGCGGTTAAGTGTCTGTGAGACACTCAACCGTATGGTGGTTGTTGTCAGTGTCTTAGGATTATATAATATCGCGTGGTTTGAAATATACAGCACGTGTTCCATTCATCACACGGTAAAGATACCAGTTTGTAGCTTTTCCGAGCGACTACCAAGTCGGAGACTAGGCACAGGACCTTGTCCGACTAGGGAACCCATTATGTAACCTCTAGAATCCCTATGACCAGTGAGGTCGTTAGCCTTAGGAGTTACGACCATGAAGACGTATGGTCTTTTTTATGTATTAAAGTAATACATAGAGGTTTTAATCCTTATCAGCTAGCCCCCGAACTTTAAATGAATAGGTCGTGTGAACACTTTCTTCCGATGAAGTCATATCGGGCTGACCCCATTTAATGTCATGACATACGAAGTGGTCTGTGTTCACTTTAAAGTTGAGAACTTACCTTGGGAACCAAAGAGTTTTTCTATCCATGGGACAAAAAAGGTTTTTGTCCGTTGGACTTTTAGATAACTCCCCATGGCAGTTAAAGATCTGAAGCTATAAAATCTCCATTGCTGGGCTTTAGAGCTTTTACACTTCCAGATCTTCCTTCAATCCTCTTCAGTTCTTTGCCAAAAAAAATCTCCGACCTCTATTGTCTTTCCGACCTCAAAGCCCCCTCCGACCACTATTCATCCCTTTGAGAAATTTCACTATGTCGGAGCAAATTTTGGATCTGAATGAGAAGGAGCTTGAGGCACTGGAGAAGATCGGAATGCTTTTGGACACGAATCTGATCAGGTGGAGGTCAGTAGCCGGAGAGTACTTTCCGAGCCACGAAGATGGGGAAATCCCAGTTTTCCTCGCCCACAACGAGTGCGGATTGAGGGTTTCGGTGCACAAATTCCTCCCCCGCGTTCTAGAGTACTACGGGGTGGAGTTGATGAATCTGGCTCCGAATTCCATCGCCAACATTAGTATCTTCGCCTACCTGTGTGAGGCGTACCTGGGAGTGCGACCAAACTTGAAGCTCTTTAGGTATTTCTATCAGATGGCGATGTCAGGGAGATCCACGGTGGCTCCTGGAGAATGCATGCTGTGCCTTCACGACGGGAAGGCCGATGAGTACATCCAAATGTACTCGAAGTCCTCGTGGTCATCATGGAAAAAGAACTAATTTTACATGACGGTTACGAGGGATGATGGCCTCTACTTTGCCGGACTTAGGGCGAACGAGAATCCCAAATGGAGGGAGACCATGGAGAAGACAGGGATGGTCGGAAGATGTGTCGATGCCATTCGAGATCTGAGGATCAAGGGCTTGACTTCCTAGCATGTGGTGAGAGATTTCACCAAACGCCAAATTAGTCCTTTGAAGCTCCGGACGCAATCCCTGCTCTGGTCTATTGGTCATGATGAAGCTATCACAGACTCACGAGATGGTAAGTCTTCGAAAGAAGCTCCTACCAGTATAACTTATTACTTGATTATCGTAAAACCTTAAAATCTGCTCTGTCTCCCTCTTTCTCTTTTCTTAAAAGCACTTTATGCTGAGGAAATCAGAGAGCGGATCAAGATGATCTGCGCTGGGGAGCCTGGTGAGAAGGCTGTATTCCCCGACATCTTGGCGATAGTCTTTGTTGAAGAGAGACTGGCGAGACTTAAGGTAGATAATCAATTGTCCTTTATCATATATACATATCATCCGATTAGTTTATTGATCTTGCTCTAATTTTATAGGCGGTCGGACTGAAAGTCATATAATCCGGTGAGGATCATAATCCTACTGTGGTTCCGACCGATTCGTGCCCAGAGGCATTGGAAGAAGATGATTCTCCCGAGGTAATAGAGCATTTGAAAGAATATATATACTCTAGATAGAAAATTTCATCACCTAACCAAACTTATTTTTTTATTTATGTGGAAAAGACTAAAGGCTGTGAGAGCGAGCTACGAAGTCGTGAGACCCTGAATGGTCGTTCATTTACGACCAACAGCTTGTTCTTGAAACAACCGATCCGAGGTTGATGAAACCACACCCTCCGACCCGATGGTTAGGAATGCTACCCTCGATCAGTTGGTCGAGGATATTGCTTCCGACCTCATGTTGGAGGATGTGAGGGGAATAACCAATGCTACCAGCCTAGAGTCGGTGAAATTGGTTGAGAAAAAAAGGAAGGCTAGCGGTACGAAATTTATTCTACCGCGTTTCAAAGTCAAAACCAAAAAATCAACTAGGTATGTACAAATGAAAAAATCGTATGAGTGCATACCTTTAATAGTTTTTGATGATTTAGAGTTTTGAGCTTCCTTTCTTCGTTTTGTATAGGTCTTCTAGCGTTCTGGTCATTTCCGACCAGAATGTTCCTGAGGAACAGGCACCCGTGGAAGTCCTCGTCCAAAGCATTTCTCAGGACAAAGTTTCTGAGGATAAAGTGGTCGAGAAAGCCCTCGAGCAGCTTGTCGGTCTTTGGCGATGCTCAGATCCGAGGTGATCCCGACTCTCTCAAGGTAGATGCCCCTAAAGGCCCTCAATAGATCCCGATAAATGTTGGTAATCCCTCTCAACCTAACAAGTTCCCTTTTTGCCCCCGATTTATCGAGGATAAGGATCTTGACGAGGCATGGGGAAGAATATCAGACCATCAAATCAAGATAGGTTCTGATACCATTTTTGCCGATTATAATGACGTGGCAATTCGGGTAAGTATCTATGACCAGTTTGATAGCTTCTCTTTTAAAAGTTTATAGGAAACTTAAAGAAGAAATGCTATTTGTGTAGCATATGGTCAAGAATATTGCTGTGGTCGGAGGACTAACCCAACGAATCAAAGACTTGGAGAAAAAACATTCCGGATTAAAAAGTAAGAACTTTCCTCTTAACCTTTCTCCTTCTTCAATACTTTGTTATTCTTTAATTATTCTCCGTTATCATATTTGATAGATTTGGAAAAAATAAATAAAAGAAGAGGTCGCGGATGATAAAGCCAGAATAACCCAGCTTGAAGAAGAAAATTAGGCTAAGGACCGGTCGATCGCAGATGCGACGACCAGACATGAAACCCTTGAAAAGAGGATTGAAGGTAATTAGTCATAGACTTGACTTATTAACCTTCTCTAATCATGTTTTACTTATTACTTGCTTTACTCATGTAGAGCAAACTCAAGCGCTAAATAGAGCAAAAAAGACTCTAGAATTTGAGCAGGATAAGGAGGTAGCTCTTGTGCAAAATCTTGATGAAAAGATTCATGCATTAAACAAGATGATCTTTGATATGGTATCAGGATCAAGTATGCCTAACTTAAGAGATCCAACAGAGAAAATGAACAACTTGGGTCAACTTCTAGAAGATCTCAGTAGCCTACTCAAGATTACTCGAGAGAACTATGCCCAGACTATGAAAGGTGTGGCCAATGGAGTTAGTTTTGCGTTGGCAAAACTGAAGGCTTCCGACCCCTCCATCGATCTCCAAGCCGTTGAAGAAGACTTCAACTGCCTGCTTGATGAGGCGAACAAGCTTCTCAAAGAATTAAGGCTTCTTGAAGACAAGGTTATAGGGGAAATGGAAGTCGGATCCCCATCAAGTAGTAATTAGTCTAGAGACATTCTGGAGTAGGACATTGTAATTTAAGAATTATGAAATGTATAAAACTTACCTTTCTGCCATCAGCAAGTCTTTTGTTTATCCTTTTGACTTTTAAAGTACTCATATATCCTCTAGCCCCCGACTGATTTATAGTAGAATAACATTACTATAAAAGCAGTAAAGCCAAGAAAAGAGAACTTGAAGTCTCAACCATGCTTTTTGCGTTGAAGGCATATACTGATTATATGATAAAACTGATCATAGTAATACTAGGAAATTAATTTGGTCAGAACCAGTGTATGATTTTGACTAGTTGTAGATCTATTTTGTAATAATCGGAACACTAAACAAAGCAATATATGGTCGAAAAAAGACTTGCTTTGATGAGAAAAGAAAATATGCAAGAATGCATGCAACAAATGATAAGTGAATTTGTTTTATATCTAGTATCCAAGACTTGGTCGAAAGAACTGCCAAGAACTGAAGACATGAAATACACTTCATGAAATGTTTTCAGGCTCAAGTCCGACTGGCAGTGAGGATCGCAAGAAAAGAACCATCACTAGGAAGCTCCTTCCAGTGGGCAAGACCACGTGTGAAAAAGGAGAGACTTCGACTAGGAGGCTTTCCGTGTCCCGACTAGTAGCCAAACAAGAATAGAACAGAATCCTAAAATGATAAAACATAGTCTTCATGATCTTAAGCGTATGAGTCACTATATGAAGTTATTTTAATTATGCTCTGGTTACTCGTATATTTCTTTAAGAAAAGAGTGTGGTCGTGCGTGGGAATCATTCAGGGAATGCTCACGACTAGGACCCATATAGCATATGACTTAAAAGTCGTTGCCATAGAGTAACAGAGATCCTTGTAAAGGATGTCGGAGAGAAGGTTGTCTTCTCCGACCAGTTTTAAATAGCAATAGTAGATGACCAGAGTATAGGTACAGATATATAAGCAATATCACTCATCAAACTAAATAAAGGAATGACTAATCTTTACTTAAAACTGAAAAGAATTGAAAGAATGTAAAAATTAACTAAACATAGAACTTACGCAATTGGTCAATATTCCAAGAATTTGACAAAACTTGCTCATCAAACATGGCTAGTTGTATAGAACCTGGTCGGGTGACTTCGACTGCAGTGTAAGGACCTTCCCACTTAGGAGAAAGCTTATTGCGATTTGCTTGGTTCTGAATTTTTCTGAGAACTAGATCACCTACAGCGAGGCTGCGAGGTTGCACCTTACGACTATGGTACCTTCGCATGGCTTGTTGGTAGATCGCTGATTGTACTAGGGCTTGGTTTCATCGTTCTTCAAGGAAATTGATGTCATCAAGTCGTCGTTCATTCTGATCATTTTCGTTGGAACAATCAACACGAGCAGAGCCAAGTTTTAGTTCAGGAGGAAGCATGACTTCAGCATTGTAAACTAAGAAGAATGGCATTTCACCGGTCGCATGACTGGTCATGGTTCGAACGGCCCATAACACAGAAGGAAGTTCTTGAACCCAAGCTCTTGACTGTTTGATTAACTGGTTGAATACTCGGCGTTTGATCCCCTGCATGATGAGACCATTGTCTCGCTCAACTGCTCCGTTGCTCTGCGGATGAGCAACAGAAGCAAAATGAACATTGATACCAAGTTCTTCGCAGAATTCTTGGAATTGACCTCTTGAGAACTGGGCATCGTTGTCTGTGATTATACGACTGGGTACACCAAATCGTGTGATCACATTTTTTTGTAAGTAACCTCATAGCGGCCGCAGTTGTTGTTTTAACAACAGGCTCGGCTTCGATCCATTTTGTAAACGTGTCAATCATGACGAAAAGGAATTCGAAGCCCCCGGGTGCTCTTGGGAAATGTCCCAGAATGTCCAGTCCCCAGGTTGCAAAAGGCTAAGAAAGAGGAATAGTTTGCAAAGCTTGTGCCAGTTGATGTACTTGTCGGCTATGAAACTGACATTGTAAGCACTTCATCACGAGCTCTTTTGCATCATGAAGGGCAGTTGGCCAATAGTATCCTTGCCTGAAGACTTTACCGACCAGTGTTCTGTAGGAATGATGTGCTCCACAGACTCCTTCATGAATTTCGATTAGCAATTTAATGCCACCCGTTTGAGATATGCATCTCATCAACACTCCGTGAGATCCTCGTTTATACAAGGTACTTTCGATCAGAGTGTATGATTTAGCTTTTCGTGCTAGACGATCAGCTTCTACATCATCTTCTGGAATTATGTCATGCTGAAGATAATTGTAGATCGATGTCATCAATCTCTACCTCGATCGCGACAATACCAAATCAACGACACTGTGGAGCATCCATGTTCTCACGATCGGTTTGTATGACCTGTAAGGAATCATATACGTTCTCGGAAGGCTCGACCACTGAGGGCGAATCGAGTTGCTCGAGAAAAACTCCGAGCGGGATGGTCGACCTCGTGGAGGCCATCTGTGCCAACTGGTCTGCCAGAAAGTTTTCCTTTTTAGGAATATGTTGGATCTAGAAACTGAAGAAGTGCTTTTCGAGTTTCCGTACTTCCGTCAGATAAGATGACATCTTGGTACTCGAGCATTGATACTCTTTCCCTACTTGATTTGCTACTAGTTGAGAATCGTCTTTCACTAGTAATCTATGAATCCCGAGCAAACGAGCTGCTCAGAGTCCAGTCCTGCCAGTAAACCTTCGTATTCTGCCACATTATTTGTAGCAGGAAAATTTAACTGGATGGCGTACTTGATGTGTTCGCCAGTAGGGGATATCAAGACAACTCCAGCCCCGAGCCTTTGAGCATCAAGGAGCTGTCAAAATACATTGTCCACTCGTCGTGGTGTTCGTACTCGGGCCCTTGGGTGGGTTCAGGGTTTGTCCATTCGGCAATGAATTCTGCTATTGCCTGGGACTTGATTGTTGTTCGTGAGATGAAATGGAGGTCGAACGCCCCTGGCTCAACTGCCCACTAAGTCTAGGTTTATATCCACCGTGATTTAGAGCTCGATGGATAGGCTCTAGTCACTTTATATGTAGTATATGAGTTGATGTCTCTTAGCACTGCTTAGAATGGTAGTCTGGGGATCATCGCCTCAGCGATGGTCAGTATGTCATCACTCTAAATAATTGAGTCAGGGTACTCATGTATGTAATCGTATTTGGAAAACTAAAACTAAAAAAATAAAAAGTTTTAGACTTGGGCACATTGGTTGGATGGTGTGCTTTTGGGTGTGTGCTTGGTGCTTGAGTCAACAAGGACCGAATTACTTGTATCACTGATCCAAGCATTATTGCGTGCATTCCACATGAGGGCCATATGGGAACCCCTCTTGACTTAGTACTTTGGCGTGTGTTAGCTCCGAGTTGCAGGAGATTGTGTGTGTTGTGTTGAAAAAGAAATGTTCTATGTGTGTTGGGTGTGCGGGGGTGGGTTCCTATCAAGGTTCTCCACATCGGGGAGCATCGGTACTTTTCCAAGGCTAATGACTCCGACACAAGATATAGTTTCCATTATACGGGCGACTCGTAGTTAATACACAATATTGGAAACATCTCGTAGGACTTAGCCTTGCCGGCATACCTACGGAAGTGTGCTCTATTGCATGGCGAAAAGGCGGTCTGACATGTGGGTACAGTTGTACACCCCTGTAGGGTATAAACTATTCAAATAGCCTCGTCCTAAGTTATGGACATGCTTGGTTAGGTCATGCAAGAATTAGACTACAACATTTTGATAAAACTTGAATTCGGATTGTACGAATGGGTAATTCATGCTATTGTTGTGGTGGCTTGGGTTAGTCACCTCTAGGATGTTAATATTGTTATTAATTGTTGTCTCACTAATATTTGATCAATTAAAAACTGTTTTGATAAATTGCCTTCAACCTATTATACTATTGCAAATAAAATACTACTTTACGTTGAAATGAACTCTATAGCCATCTCCATTGAATCAAGCCTGCATGTAGCTATATATAGGTTTGTTAATCGTAAGTCTTACGAACTCAACTGCATTGTCTATTTGCTGCAGAGGAGGTTGACCCCTAAGGGCTTGATCAATGTGAGACTGTTTACAAAGTTGACGACTAGCTCGGCGGCCAGGTCGGTTGCCTTCTAGGTAAGGCCAAACCAGTCGGCTTTTCTTTTAGTGCCATCTAATGGCTGTGTTTCCGCTACAAATTTAGTACTTTTGGATTGTTATATTTGGCCAGTCGGCCCCTTCTGTAATTTGAACCTTTATGTCTTTTGTGTTGTAAATTATGAAGACTCGGTGTGGTAATAACTTGTGTATGGAATTGATGTTTCAAATTTTGTGATGGTGTATGTGTATCGCTCCTGGGAGGTGCATGTTACATCGGGAGTCAGGATATTTGGTTTGTAATGCTAGGACCAATTGGATGGTTAAGTATTACAAGTTAAATTCCGCGGTTTCTCACAGAAACTCCGAAAGAAAACTGGAGTTAATGCTTGTAAAGACCTCTGGAAATTAATTTAATCAAATACTAGAATAATTATTATGAATAAATATAATTTTTGTTAAATTTTTTAGAGTTGATCTTGACCTTAAGAAAAATCTAGGCTCCTTATTTAAACCTATTTGGTTAAGGATTTTAAATTAAGTACTTAAATCATGAACATTGATTTTTAAAAATTTATATGGGATCTATATCATCTCAGTAACCTCCCTAAAAAAATTTAGATTTTGATAAATTTATTTGCTATTTTTAACTCACTGGTCAAACTAGAAGTATTTGAATTCTATTCGATCAACTAATCAGACCTAACCTAACCCATTTGAACTGTAGCGACTGAGCCCAACTCAACTGATTTGATGAGACCAATCCGACTCGCTCGCACGCACCTGACTCGGACTTGCACCGCTTCACTGCAGTCACTGATGAGCCGGGTCTACTCGTCAGTCTCTTCCTCTCTACGCCGCTTCGCCGCTTTGCACTGCCACGTCGCTCCGAACGCCAACGTGAGGTGGCATTGCGCCTAGGCCATTCTATCCATCCAGTGCGATGACGCTTCGTCACCATCGTCGGCGTCCATCTAGGAGTTACCACGAGTGATGTCATCACTTTCTTCGTCGAGGGATGTCATCAAAACTCCATCGCCTCACTCTCGGCTGAGTAGGGGCACTCAATCTTTCTCCCTCTACACTATAGTGTATCCTCTGGTTCCTGTGCCATTTTTCTACTCTCTCTATGCCGTGTACACCCTTCTAATTGGAGCTTTTGATTTTGCTCGTAGCTCTCGCATCACCGAGGTGTCTTTTGCTCGTCTAGAGCACGCTCTAAGCGCCACCATTGTGCCATCTTGACATCCGTTGAGTTCTTTCCACTCCTTTGTGCGTCACATCATGTTCTAGGCTATATGGAGTGTTTCTCCTCAAACCATTTTGCAATCCATTCACATGATATTTGGGAATTTGATTTTACCTCATCTCTAGCCAACTTCAGCTCTTTCGTTCTCATCTCCAACCTGGTGAGTCAATCATCAATACTTTTTGGTAGTAACATCCTCTAGGTCTACTTGAGCCATCCCGATCATTCTTTTGTGTTCATTTTGCTCAAGTTGTCGTATCCACGTTGAACTCTTGTTGTCGCCGTCCGTCAAATGTCGCCGGAGCTCCTCCTTGTACCTTTGGTCATTTCCTTGGCTCAGGTAACTTCTTTATACCGTATGGGAGCATAAGCGTGCGTGTATTTTCTTAATGCACCGTCGAATCGATAGGTTCACTTTGGCCGTAGGGGCACCACCGCCACTCACCGTCACACCGCCACTAGAGTTCGCCGCCGGCCAAACTCCGGCCACCATTAGGACCGCAAGGCTATTAGGAACCCATTTATGCCCTTAGTTCACGCCGCCATGGACCACAGCGCCGGCAAGCTGCCAGGCAAGCACGTGGGAGCAAAGAGCTCTATTGTCAGATTTCCGACCGACACTGTAGAGTGATGATTAGATCTAATCATTGTCGGATCAGGTTAATTAATCATTAGGTGTTAATTGATGTTGTAAATGTCTCTATATCGCACGGGCCTGAGCACAGAAACTTGAGTGTTTTAACCCCTGATTTCCATAGTGATTCCAGCCGTAGACCATGGACTGGGTTTGTGGACTTCTGGTCAACGCACTATGCTATGGGCTGAGTCGATGGCATGTGGTCCCCACATGTCAGGCGGTTTATTTCAGAATTTAAATGGAAAAGATAAGCACTGTGCGTTGGACCCCACGTGTAAGCGACTGTGGCTAGATTTGGCTGGGTATAAAAAGTAGTAAATACGTTTTGAAATACCGAAATGAATTACTTTTACTCTAAAAAATGGGTTAAACTTCGAAAATTCATAAATAATTCATTTTAACTCCAATTTAAGTAAAATTAATTTGGTTAGTTTTCATTTTTACTATAATTTAAATTGGAATAGGTTTGAAATATGTTACTATTTTGGAAAATTTTGTTAGCTGAATTAATTGTACATTAATAACATTAACCTTGTCAAAATTCATAGAAAATTCAAATGAACTCCAAATGAACTAAAATTTTAACCTAAATTCGCTTAAAATCAGAACCTCACTACTGTAAAATTCTCATGCATTTGTCAGCATTTTGGCATTTTGAGATTTTCTCGGTGTTTATTTGTTATCGCTATTTTTAGATTCTGAACTGCTTGATGCGAGTGATTATATACCTGAGAATCCTGAGGTGGAACAAGTGGAATATCAACAAGACAATCATCCTATTGCATCATTTTGATCCTAGTTTTGGTTAATTTAGTATTTTGCAATGCAATGATAATTGTGTGAATGCTATTTCGGTGTATCAATAATTTGTGAGCCTAGTTAGCTATGTCATAATCATTGTGGCTTATCCTTAATCATTCCATACAGTTATGCTTAATTTAGATATCATGTGATGGTATATTTATTCTTTATATGAATGCTTAGCCATGCAAGGCAGTAGTTCGGTAGTTTTGGTGACAAGGTTATCTCATCAATCATGGGAAACACTAAACCAATTTTAATTTTATTTCTTTGTTCAGATCTTCGAATCTGAGGTTTGAGTCTAAAATTTGTCTTTTAAAACATGATTTAGATCTGGACAACTGATTGATAGTGAGGGTGCCTTTGTGCACGAGAATTGGGTATTGTGGTAGTCTAGTCCGGATCACCAAGGACCGAACTTTGGGTTGTTGTACCAAGAACTACTCGTACTTCCACACGCTAGATTGGGGCCGGTTTGGTTAAGTAAGAGAAGGATTTTATTGGGTTGGAACACAGGTGGTGTGAGGATATATGTGTTTGACCATATGTTCATAGGGATCCGATTGCAATTTAATATGTGCAAGGGAGCATAGCTTTAATTTCTGTTCATTGGGTCGGCATTCCCAATACAACTTGCGTGTCCCACTTAGTAGGTTCTATCAATAGCTTGTATTAAGCGGGATTTCGTCTCGCATGGGTGTTTCAACTTAATAAGTTGTTCTTGCTAAAAAATACCAAATCTCGATCTACCCAGCTGACATACCAAAGGAAGTGTGTCATTATCTGGAGGCTTACAGGCTGGTCGAGTCATGTGGGTAAAGATGTACACCCCTGTAGGGTATTAAATCTATTTGAATAGCCGTGTCCTCGGTTATGGACAAATACTTGGTTTTGATAGACATCATCGTTAGACTCTGAAATAAAATTAACATGGGTACAACTAGCTATCGGCATGAATGGTTGTTCATGCGTGTTAGTTTATCAGAGTGGACAACCACTTTGATATGATTTGATTTATGATTATATCAATGCTATTTGTTTTCTTTTGCCAAAATTTTGTTCACTAAATGGCCTTTGCAAATTAGAATGTGTAGGAATAAAACTTGTCACTTTTATGCAAAACTTATACCAATACAACATTTCCTTTGGACAGCCTCTAACATGTATATTCTCATATCCTTTAGATAGGCTCTACCATACACTTTTTTTTATTAGTTTGTGTACGACTTGCGAGTACCTTTTGTATTCAAACAGATTAACCACTTGTTTCAGGTGAGGAAAAATATGCTTTCGATCAATCCATTAGCGCCGATCACGGCGACGCTAACAAATGATGTTGTTTCTACCTCCACTCAGTTGCCTTTGGGTTTTGGGTACACTTGGATGGACCTTTTGGTGTATTATATTTGTTTTCCGCTGCGTACTTTTATATTTTGTAGACCACTCGTTCACTTGTGTAACTTATGGACCTAAGTCCTAGTCTTGTAAATATCCTTTTAATAATGTATGAATTGTGTATGACTGTATACAATGTTGTTCAGGATATGTGCGTATTAGTCATTGATCTTGGGAGCTAATGCGAGACACATATCTAGGACATGAAATCAGGCTCGTTTCTTGTTAAGAGTTATGCCTCTGGTGTAATCTCTTGACTTGAAACAGATTCGATTTCGGGGTCTCATAGTGTACCCGAGTGAAGTGATGGTGTTCATTTGTCAGGCTAGTACAAGGTTAGGACTAGGTGATGTAAAAGTTTCTATACGTACTCTAGACTACTTAACAAAGGACAGGGAGTGGTGGTATCGACGGATGCCAAATAAACTAGAGAATTCGTATGCTATGGGTAAAGTTGTACACCTTTGTAGTGTGTAAATCTATTTAAATAGCCGTACTCGCGGTCATGAGCATGCCTAGTGCAGTCTTAATGGGTATAGACTTGATTTTTATAAAAACAACTCTTGTTGGAGAAATGTGGGAATGGTTTTGTTGTTGTTATTTGAGTTGAGTGCCATGTCTATGGCTAGAGATAAGATGTTGATCGCAGCTGAGGAGGGTTGCGATTTGTTATTTATTCAAGTACTTACTTGTTGTTTTTATCAATTTATCTGCTCTTTAAATTCTCGTTGCAAAGTACTATGTATTGATATTGCAAATAAAACTTGCTTAATACTGAAAATAAATTGTAGCATACAGCCTCATCCTTTGTTAGCCATGCATATATATAAAGTTTTGCGATACACTACAAGTCTTGCTTAGTACGTAATGTACTCAATCTTGCTTAAATTGTTGTTCAGAATACGAGGATGAGCCTATGTCGGGTGATGCATTCTTTGCACCCGGTACCGGAGGGTTCGGTGATGAGTATTTCTAGGACTTGTTTTTTTGTTGGTTGCCTGAGGGTTGGGATGGGCATACTGCTGGACTTTTGGTTTATACACATGTTATGCTTCCGCTATTTAATTCGCTACTTTTGATACTTATTATTTTATTTGGCCGGTCGGACGTGTATCCTGCTATGTGATGTAATCATTTAAGACAAACACCATATTTGTTTCATGTTGTATATGTGTATATTGTGTATGCCAAACATGTGGATTTGTGTACTAGCCAAGGATCATAATACCAGCTGATAATCGGCGATTTCAGTTTTACCGGTGGGGGCCAGTAAGAATACAAACCGGTCCCCAAAAAATCGGTTGGGATGAATTTTGTCCAGAAAAAACGAATTTGTTTGAATTTTGTTTGATTTTGATTTTTTTAATTTAAAATCCAAAAAATTCAAAAAATGGAAAGTTCGGCCAAATCGGACTTACTAGCCACCCACGGTAAAAAAAAATTCCAGTTAAAAAAACACTAGTACTAGCCACTAATCATGCGACTAGTACAATACATATACGAGAGCTTCAGGTATTCAAAGGCTGGGTCCGACAAAAATAATATTGTTTTAACGAATTGATTTTCTTTCGAAGGGTAACCAAATTTCCGAACTTTCCAAAATTTCAGCGAAATTTAACCGAAATTGTAAACCTGGCGTGGTCTCGAAAGCTAGACAAAGCACAATCGTGAAGCACGCAACTGTCTAAACAAGCACGTGGCATATTTAATGTTGATCCAGAATACTATTCAAACAATTATGACTTCCATCGTACAGCAAAGCCGCTCGGACTTTGGCCCATGACCGGCCCGGTACACATGAAGTTCCATTATTATATCATCCCAACATGAATCTATTATTATATGCTCGCAAAAAAAAATTCCATTACTCTATATAGAGAAGCATTTGGCTCTTCCAAACACACTCGTTATAGAACAAAAAATTGCCCCAATCATGGATAGCCGTTCACTATTCTACTGCCTACTTGCTCTCCTCCCACTCCTATACCTAACAAAGTATTATGTAGCTTCCAAACGATCCCGCCGTCGTGCCATGCGGCTACCACCGGGCCCGTGGCTGCTCCCCATCATCGGCAGCCTCCACCATCTGCTCGGCGCGCAGCCACACCGCGCGTTACGTGACATCTCACGCCGCTACGGCCCTCTCGTGTTCCTCAAGTTCGGTGAGGTCCCGGTCGTCGTCGCCTCCTCCCGCGAGGCGGCCAAGGCGGTCATGAAGACGCACGACGCCGTCTTCGCCACCAGGCCGCAGACCGCGACGGTCAAGATGCTCACCAAGCAAGCCATGGCCATCTTGCTCGCCCCGTACGGTGACCACTGGAGGCAGCTCCGTAAGATCTGCGTCCTCGAGCTGCTGAGCGCCAGGCGTGTCCAGTCGTTTCGGCCCGTCCGCGAGGTGGAGGCGGCGCGTCTCGTGCAGGCCGTGTCGGCCACGTCGTCTCCACTTGTGAACCTCAGCGCTCTCCTTGACGCGTACTCCGTTGACACGACGGTGCATTCCATCATGGGGAACCGTCTCAAGGTCAAGGAGCGTGATGCCTTCTTGCGCTACATCGACGAGGGCACTCGTCTGGTGGGGAGTTTCAGTCTAGCCGACCTGTTCCCGTCGTCGTGGCTTGCAGGCGCCCTGAGCTGCTGGAAAGCACACAGGGTAGATGCGTTTGTAGAGCGCTTGTTCGCATTCTTGGATTGCATCATACGTGAGCACATAGAGAGAAGGTCACAAGAGGAAGAAGCATTGCAGGAAGACTTGATAGATGTTCTCCTAAGGATCCGAAGTCAAGGCTCGAATAAGAGCCCCCTTACTATGGGCACAATAAAAGCTGTTGTTCTGGTAAGTTCTTGCAGCTATTTACCTTACTCGAACACGACAATTTTATGATCGTCTCTAACATTTGATGGCTTTACTGAATGGAAATGTAGGATCTTTTTGGAGCGGGGGCTGACAGCGTTGCAACGACACTGCAATGGACCATGACAGAGTTAATGAGGAACCCATCTGTCATGTCTAGGGCACAAGCTGAGGTAAGGGGAGCCTTCGTGTTGGAAATGAAGGTAACGGAGGATGGCTTGTGCAAATTAAGCTACCTCCATTGTGTCATCAGGGAGTCACTACGGCTGCACCCTCCCGGACCAATATTGTTACCAAGGGAGTGCCAAGAAACATGCCAGGTTATGGGCTATGACGTGCCCAAGGGGACGATGGTGCTCGTGAATGCATGGGCTATCTCTAGGGACCCGCAGTATTGGGAAGAACCAGAAACGTTTAATCCCGAAAGATTCGAGTGTGACACGAGAGATTTCAAAGGGAATGACTTTGACCTCACACCGTTTGGTGCTGGGCGACGTATTTGCCCTGGGATGTCATTTGGGTTCGCTAATGTCGAGCTAGCTCTTGCAAACCTTCTATTCCATTTTGATTGGCGTCTCCCGAACGGTCTTCGTCCCAACGAACTGGACGTGACTGAATGTATGGGAATCTCCGCCGCGAGGAAGAAGGACCTCTGGTTGGGAGCTACCGTGAGTGTGCAGCAGCCACACTAAACAGTTTATTCCGTCAATGATTAATTCCCGCAGTGTGTGTGTCTCTATATATATATATATATGTGTGCGCGCGCGCGCGCGCTGTGTTCCTAGCTCATGTTGGTTAATTTCGTTTCCACCACATGTTTCTTTCCCACTCTCAGTCTTTTGCTGTTATGTGTTTACTGCAAGTTAGTTTCCAGTAGCTTTCACTAGCTTTGTTTTCCCATAAGTGTCTGTTTAAGTCTTTGGTAGTTTCCAGTATCTTTCACTAGCTTTGTTTTCCCATAAGTGTCTGTTTAAGTCTTTGGTAGTGACGTCTGATCGGCCCACTATGCATGTAACTTCCCATGTAATGAGGTGGATTAATAAGAGGAAAAACCAGAAAAGTCGCAGTCAGTTGAGCGACGCAAAAGTGCGTAGTTTCTCTCTGTCGTTCGTTCTCTGAACTTTCTCTGAAACCCCTGTAGCCAATCCGAAAAGCTTCAGGGAAAAGCTTCAAAACGCTGATTCTCTTCTCTGAAGTTCAGTGGTATTTCGTCAATTGGTATTAGAGCGGTGATCGACGGATCTTGCGACGATGCCAAGGGGTGCAATGTCGGCGTCTCCTCCCTCCACAGGATCGCACGACGGCAGCGGCCGTCGAGCAATGGTTGCCGGAAATGGCGGCGGCCAAGGAGTAGTGGCGCAGGTGGCGCCAAGAGAGTCTGGGGTGTCACTAAGATACCCTGTGCTCACGCGCACCAATTATAACACTACAACAAAACTATCATGTAGAGACGCTTTTGTTTTGACGCTTTTATGTTTGTCTCTACGCCGAGAAACACATCGTATGTAAAGACGCTTCTCAAGACGTTTTATATGACGCCACAAAATCTCTAACCGTAGGAAGGCACATATACGTTTACATTTATGTAGAGACGAATCTTGAGACGTTTGAGAATATGTCTGAGAATTAAGAGGACAAAATTTTAGTTATATAGACGAATCTTGAGACGTTTTAGAAGATGCCTCTACAGCTCTAGGAAAAGTATTTCGTTTTAATTTTTTTTTGTGAGGATCAAAAGGACCGAAAATGATTTCAAAAGAATTTCATTCAAACCAAGGGGATACAACATCTTGATATGAGCCACTATAATTCGGAGTTTACTTGAGGCATTGTCCACCCACGCCTCACAGCCTCGCACGAAGGAATCGTCCCACACCCACCTTCCTGCCTCGCACGAAAAATATGGCAACCACCTCACCCACCCCGTTTTCTTTTGGGTCCCCATCCCCTTCGGCTCCCGCACCTTCCTCTTCCCAACCTCCCTCTTCCCCAGCTCTCCTCCTGCCCCTACCACCACCATCGCCGCCCTACCGCGGCTACTCTCCGACCCAGCTGCCCGGCTCGCCTCCCTAAACCTCCCCAACAGCTCCTTCGTCTACCTCTCCAACCCGCCCGACGCGCGCTCCTCCCAGCTGCCGCCGCCCAAGGGTCTCTCCCTGGCCGGCTCCTTCGGCAAGAAGATGACCATGGACGAGCTCATTGCGTGCCAGATCCGCGTCACCCGCCAGGAGGGTCCGTGGCCTCTCCAACCCGCCCGACGCGCGCTCCTCCCAGCCGCCGCCGCCCAAGGGTCTCTCCCCGGCCGGCTCCTTCGGCAAGAAGATGACCATGGACGAGCTCATCGCGCCAGATCCGTCGGTGGGCGAGGCGGGTTTGAAGAAGGAAGATTGAGTCAAACGAGGACGTTGAGAGGAGGGTGCATGAGGAAATCACGAAGGTGGCCGAACCAAAGCCGCCGAGGAGGGCACGGTCCCTGCGGACCACTATCTCAGAGAAGGTGTCGGATCTCACCGTTGGGACCAACAGCGCCCTCTCGCTCGGTGAGTGGCGCCTATCTCCTGTACTCTTACTAGCACTAATGCTCCATGTTCGTTTGGTTATTTGGTTGGGTTCGAGAGATTAGTCTCAGGTTTTGATGTGGTTCGTTCAAGCTTGTGGCGGATTCTTCTCCACCCAGTGCCCCGACCCCTCCGTCGCCGTCATCAGCGGTGGCGCCTTCGGCCTCGCCTATGCCGCAGCCATCGTCGCCCGCGGCGTCCGCGCCGTCATCTTCCACACGGTTCGCCCCCTCCCTCGTTCAACAAGCAAGCGCGAGACTCACTTCCTTGCTCGCCTCTAATGCAGGGGATGCACGGCTTTAGGGGGGAGGATGGTGACCAGAACGATGGACGACAGCGGTGAGCAGCTGGTGTTCGACCACGTGACGCAGTTCTTCACCGCGAGCGATGAGAGGTTCCAGAAGCTGGTCGAGGAGTTGATCGAGAAAGGGCTGGTCTGTGAATGGAGAGGCTTGATCGGTGAACTCGAGGCTGGTGGCCACTTCAGGCCTATACCTTTCTCGACGCGGAGGTACATTGGAGTGAACAGGATGCGCCCGCTTGCGGATGCAATGCTGCTTGAGGTATAAAAAATCTATCAAATTATCCCAACTGCAAGCTCCATGTACATGTAGCATGAAGTGATTCATAGCAGTTAGTTACTTGAATCATGGTTTCATTGGCTTGCCAAACCATTGCAGGATCATATCCCACTGTAGTTAATATTAATCTAATTTTGTTGTCGAGTTCAATCGATCTAGCATGGAGTGTGGTGACTCAATCATTCACTTCTTGAACTTTTGATTTGTCATTTTCTTGGTCGCTTATTTTGATGTGAGTTGCATGCCAAATTGTGCGGAATGACATGATTGAAGGATACATTCGTGGATGTAATTAGAGTTTTTAGTTGTTCATATTTAGCTTGAGCCTTGTGGATATATGACCTTTGAACTTTCTTGATTGCTATGTTTTCTTGTTATGCTCAAACATCAAGTTTTATAGATAGTTCCACATTTGTTTCGTATCATATGAATTCAGGAAGTCAAGTGTCTTGTTTGTTATGCGGTATGAGGATGAGCCCCAGAACACGAGATTGAGGTGAGATCTGTTTACATTCTCATTTATTGTTGTTATTCTTTAGAGGGACGAGCTATGTGGTGGCTTACTTTTTACGAGCAGGAAGGGGTGAGGAGGAGCCGAGGATAACAATGAAGATGCCTGATGATGTGGTAGGGGCAGAAGTTGAAGACAAGGAGCAGGAAAAGACTGAGTGCCCACACAAAACATCAAAGTACATGACGAAGTATGAGCGTGCACGCATCCTTGGTACACGTGCTTTGCCGATATGTTTCTATTTCTGTGTATCCTGCAGTGAATAAATTCTTTCTGTGAAGTTATTGAGCTTGTCTATTGTTCTGCAGCATGAAACTTATATTATTCATGTTGGTTATGTAACTCATATTATTACTTACTAATAACATGTGAAACTTAGGCTTCAAATTTGATGTCATACGTTGTATGCATTTATAATTAAGTTCCAAACTGAGTTGTTTTAATATATATATATAGCCGTATCAGTAATATCGGCTTTTTTGGGGGCAAATGTGATACCGGTGTATCGCTATTTCTGTATTGTATCATAGAGGTGTCTTGTGTCAGTAATTGTGCAATCTTGGCATCTTGTGTGTCTTTTCCATCATTGAGCCTTTGTCTTGTTGAAGTCAGGACTGGTATGAATTTCTTGAACTCATGATGATATACAAGGCAGGACTTGTCTGTCATTTTATTTTCAACAGTAAACATCTATTATAAGGAGAGTCATTTGGTACTGCATTAGGATTAGTGAAGTTCCGATTCCACATTTGGTTCTTTTTACAATAGCTGATCAGATGTCTTTTCCATCATTGAGCCTTTTGTCTTGTTGAAGGCAGGACTGGTATGAATTTCTTGAGCTCATGATTTTAAGGTTTTTTTTTTTGCAGGTGAAACCCCACTGTTCCTTTCTGCATTTTTTGGGAGAGCTGCTGCTACAAGATATCTTCTTGATCATGGTGCTGACCCAACGTTAGTTGGTAAAATAGGGTCACCTCTCCATGGTGCTGCAGGGAAAGGTCTCTCCCTCTCTTTCAATGTATTTTGGAGCAATATATTCAGTACATATTTAGGTGCATAGTTACACACTTACACTCATGGGTTAGCCATTAGTTTTCTTCTAAAATGTTTGCCATTAGTTGTCCTGATCAGGGTCCTAAAGTTTGGCACCGTTTTTGTCAAAATTTGAATCGTTGTTTGAATCTAAAAGGATAACCGGGTGGTAATTCTGGTGATAAAGCAGATATTGGGCAGTAACTAGATGAAACCGGTCAATGTTTTCATTCTTTTGCACAAGGTTGTTTTGGACATTGGAGGTAATTCTTAGATAACATGCATTGATCGCTAGATCATAACTCCTAGATTTAAGGCATGTCTCACAAAAACTTGCTACAAATTCTCACCTCTAAATGGCAAGCTGCAATAGCAAGTGACTCCTTGCATGCAATGGTCCCACAATTTGTTGTAGTATGTTTCTCACGTTCATAGTTTGTTGTGTAAGATGTCGAAATTAAGTCAGAATTCCAATGGAGTGAACAACCCTGTTGTTAATTGAAAAAATGTTGTTCTCTTGGTTGACTACCATGGCCCTGACCTCTCTTGGCAAATGAGATGCTTGATGTTTCTATGTGATGTCCATCCCCAAGTCTCACGTATAGATGATTTGGATGATGGAAGAAGAAATAATTACAGGTTTCTGGAGAACAACTTTTAGGTTTGGAATATAATTTAGTTCGATTTCCAATTCTTTGTTATTCCGGTGTTGACTCTTGGCATGTTCTCACTTACTTTAATGATTTTCGCAATAGACAAGAGTTCATATTTCTATTTTTATGTGTCACTCTCTTTTGTGGTTCCGTCTCTTTTGTGGTCCTGTTGCAAGGAAAAATATTTCTTCTAATTTCATCAAATAAACTTGTCATCTTACACTTTTCTAACCATGACATTTATTTCTTTTTCAACTGGCTTTGCAGGATAATTGAGGACTACAAAGAGAATACAATAGAGATGGATGAGCTAATGTATCAGTTTCTCCCTAGGCAAAGCTTATAGATAGATTCCAACTATTTAGAAATAAAAAAATGTGTGTCAATCTATAGTATCTTTTCCTGGTGTATCTGCACCCTTTTTATATGGATATTTGATTCAGTTGTGAACTCCACTTGCTGTAAATTCAAATATTTGTTGTTGCTATGAAGTGCATGCATGCTCTCTGATTTTAGTAGTTTCTTGATTGTGAGAATATGATGCTTCCATGTGAAGACATGTGCTCTCTTGTTTTCTAGTATTTTTTTGGATGAGGTGGAATAATGTCTTCATATGACGATATATGTTTTGTTAAGTAGCAAAATCTTGAATCAAATTGAAATAATCCAATTAAATTCGAAATATTTTTCTCTGATAAGATGCCCAAAAGACGCTTTGCGTACCTAGAGACGTATATAACGTCTCTACAAAATGTGTATAAATTGTGCGTATATGAATTGAATAAATTTGTAAAAGCGTCTCTATGTTTGTTGGCACGAATCGGACATGTCTATATCAAGAAAGGCGTTATGTAAGTGTGTCTACTAAAACGTCTCTACATACATAGACATGAATTTTAACGTCTCTGTAAAGCGTCTTATATCCTGTACACATGTTTTACAAGCGTCTTTACGGTTCTTGACATGGTCCGTGGGGAGGCGCTCCAAGGACGCTTTATAAAAATGGCTCTACGGTCCTCTAGAGATGAAATAACACGTCTCTAGCCTATAGATTGGATGTCTCTACATGGATATTATGTTGTAGTGTAATGATTGGGCGCTGCTCATGAGGGTTAATCTTCAGGCTCAGGGAGTCTGGGACGCGATTAAAACGGGGCGGCGTTGAGTACCGCGTGGATCGAATGGCGCTGGCGGCCATTCTGCAGGTGGTGCCCCCCGAGATGCTGGCCTCACTAGCAACCAAGAACACGGCCAGATCGGCATGGGAGGCCATCAGAACAATGCGCATGGGAGTCGATCGCGTCCGGGAGGCGTGACTGCAGGCGTTGAGCAAGGAGTTCGAGGCTATTCACATGAAGGAAACCGAGACCATCGATGATTTCTCCATGCGCCTCACTGGCCTTGTCAACAACATGCGAGTCTGTGGCGGTGACCTCGAAGAAGAAAAGGTGGTAAAGAAGTTCCTGCGGGTGGTACCAGATAAGTATTCTCAAGTGGCCATCTCAATCGAACAACTACTCGACCTCAGCACCATGTCAATCGAGGAACTCACCGGGAGACTGAAGTCTGTTGAAGACTGGTTGGGTGGTGGTCAACAGGGAGACGGAGCAGGGCGTCTATTGCTCATTGAGGAGGAATGGGCGGCGCGTATGAAGAACAAGCAACAAGGTCACACCTCATCAAGTGGCGGGATGAACATCGGTAGTAGTGTCGGTGGGCATCAAGGCCGTGGACAAGGAAAAGGCAGCCCCGAGCAGAAGGGAGCCAGTGCCTCAGCCAGCAAGCGTGACAAATCTAAGGTGAAATGCTTTAATTGTAACATTTATGGGCATTTTGCAAGGGAATGTCGTAAACCTCGCCACGAGTGCAAGGATCAGGTGAACTTGTCACAGGTTCAAGATGACGGGCTGACTCTCCTCATGGCACAAGCGTGTGGGCTCTCTAAAGCTGTTGAGGAATTGATCGAGGAAGTGCAACTGAATGAAATTCACGCTCAAGTGAATCTTAACACTCTAGGAGGGAGCTGTGACAATGAGTGGTATCTTGACACAGGTGCAACGAACCACATGTCAGGCTCAAAGAATCAGTTTGCCGAATTGGACGTTGGAGTGAAAGGGATAGTCAAGTTTGGCGATGGGTCTCTAGTTGAGATCTGTGGCCAAGGAACGGTGGTCTTCACCTGTGCAAATGGTGACCATCGGATGTTGACGGAGGTCTACTACATCCCGAAGCTTCGAAACAACATCATAAGCCTCGGACAGCTAGACGAATGTGGGTGTCAGATCCATGTTGAAGGCGGGGTGCTGACTATCCACGATCAACAGAGGCAGCTACTCGTAAAGGTAAAACGTACAAAGGGTTGCTTGTATGTTTTAAATCTTGCATTTGCTCAACCTGTATGTCTGGAAACAACCTGCAAGGAGGACGCCTGGGTCTGGCATGCTCGTTATGGGCATATCAGCTTCCAAGCTCTGCAAAACTTGGCCAAACAGAAGATGGTGAAGGGGCTTCCGAAGATAAGGCATGTGGAGGAGATCTGTGATAGTTGTCTCGTGGGAAAACAAAGGCGAGCGTCATTTCCCAATGAAGCTAACTATCGCGCTGAGAAGGTCCTTGAACTGGTGCATGGTGACCTGTGTGGTCCTATTGCGGCAGCCACCCCCGGTGGGAGGAAATACTTTCTTCTTCTAGTGGATGATTTAACTCGTTATATGTGGCTCACTTTGTTGATCTCCAAGGACCAGGCAGCAGAGGCCATTAAGCTTTTCCAAGCTAGGGCTGAACGGGAGAGCAATGCCAAGCTCAAAGTCCTCTGTGGAGGGGAATTTAACTCAATGGAGTTTGGTCAGTTCTGGGCGCACCAAGGTGTCAAACGGCATCTAACAGCTCCCTATTCTCCACAACAGAATGGTGTGGTGGAGAGGCGGAATCAGACGGTGGTTGCGATGGCAAGCTTACTCAAAGCAAAATGTGTGCTAGGTTGATTCTAGGGGGAGGCGGTTACTACGGCTATATACATACTGAATCATGCTCCAACTCGCATCGTTGAAGGTATGACTCCCTATGAGGCCTGGTATGGAAAACACCCGAGTGTACATCACTTGCGTACATTTTGGTGTATTGGATATGTGAAGAATCCGAAGCCAAATCTCAAGAAGTTAGAAGACAGAAGCAAGCCTATGGTTTTTCTTGGGTATGAACTAGGATGTAAAGCTTATCGTATGTATGATCCAGTCGGTGACAAGCTACACGTCTCTCGCGACGTCGTGTTTGACGAAGAGTCCAGCTGGGACTGGCAGACTTCGAAGGATGATCAATTATCAAACAACCCAGGGGAGATCTTCACTGTCCAGTACACTGTGTACTCCTCTACATTGGCTGGGAGTGTAGGTGCACCTGGACATGGGAGTGATCAAGAATCGGGCGTTGAAGAAGCTAGAGTAGAGAGCACACACGGAGCACAGCCTGCAACAACGCCTGAGCCCATAGCACCACCTACCGGTCTAGGTAGAGGTGTTGAATGGGCGACTCCACCAAGTGATGTTTCATCGACATTTGAAGAAGGGCCACTTCGGTACCGTACTCTGAAGAACCTCTACGACAACACCACAGTGCTTAATTTAGCTGAATCCTTTAGTGAGTTGTGTCTGCTTGCAGCTGAGGAGCCGTAATCTTTCACTGAGGCAAAGAAGCATGAGTGCTAGAGGCAAGCGATGATGGAGGAGATCAAATCCATTGAGGATAACCAGACCTAGCATCTTGAGGATCTCCCTGCATGCCATCATCCGATCGATCTAAAATGGGTTTTTAAGGTTAAGAAAGATGCTCATGGAGAGATCTTGAAGCACAAAGTGAGGCTCGTAGCAAAGGGTTACGTGCAGCAACAGGGTGTAGACTTTGAGGAGGTCTTTGCCCTAGTTGCCCGAATGGAAACCATCCGATTGATGCTTGCTCTAGCTGCAAGAGAAGGTTATGAAGTACATCACATGGATGTGAAATCTGCATTTCTTAATGGTGAACTTCAAGAAGAAGTCTATGTGTGTCAACCTCTAGGTTTCAGTGACCATGGTAATGGCCAAAAGGTGTTGCGTCTCAACAAAGCACTGTGTGGGTTGAGGCAAGCTCCTAGAGCTTGGAATATCAAACTGGATGGCAGCCTTATTTCTTTGGGTTTTGAAAAGAGTCTTTCGGAACACGCTGTGTACAGAAGAGGTAATGATTCTTCATGCTTACTTGTTGGAGTTTATGTAGATGAACTTATCATTGTGGGCTCCCATCCACAAGAGATAAACAGGTTCAAGGAGGAGATGAAGAAACTATTTAGTATGGCCGATCTAGGTATGTTGTCTTACTACCTAGGAGTGGAGGTTCACCAGGATGCAAATGGTATCACATTGAACTAATCGACATATGCTCTGAAAGTGCTGGAGAAAGTTGGCATGGTTGACTGTAACCCATGTCAAGTTCCTATGGAGGCAAGGCTGAAATTGAGCAGAGAGAGTAAAGATGCTGCGATTGATGTTATGCTGTACAGAAGCATAGTTGACAGCCTCAGATATCTGGTTCACACCAGGCCAAACATTGCTTTTTCAGTGGGTTACGTGAGTCGTTTCATGGAAACAACCACAATCCAACATATGGGAGCTGTAAAACACATTCTGCGTTATGTCAAGGGGACAAGAAACTTTGGTTGTAACTATGGGAGAAACCAGAAAGGGGAATAGCATCTAATTGATTTTAGTGATAGCAATATGGCCGGAGATTTGGATGATAGGAAAAGCACTACGGGAGTGCTATTCATGTTGGGAGAAGATCCGGTTAGCTGGCAATCACAGAAACAGAAAGTAGTTGCATTATCATCTTGCAAAGCGGAGTATATAGCAGCCACAACTGCTGCATGCCAAGGAGTGTGGCTTGCTCGGCTATTTGGGGAGATGGTGATGAAGGAGCCCAACTGCATCAAGCTCCAAGTGGACAACAAATCGGCTATTGCGTTAACGAAGAACCCTGTTCTACATGATCGCAGTAAATATATCGACACACGATATCATTTCATCAGACAGTGTGTTGAGGAAGGAAAAGTAGACATCGAGTTCATTAGATCAGAAGAATAGTTGGCGGACATTCTGATGAAGCCACTTGGGCGAGTTCGTTTCCAGAAGGTGCGAAGGAAGCTTGAAATAATGGAGGTGAAACGAAATTAGGGAGTGTTTGTTCGTTAATTTTGTTTCCACCTCATGTTTCTTTCCCACTCTCAGTCTTTTGCTGTTACGTGTTTACTGCAAGTTAGTTTCTAGTAGCTTTCACTAGCTTTGTTTTCCCAGAAGTGTCTATTTAAGTCTTTGGTAGTGGCGTCTGATCAGGAGATAGAATCGGCCCACTATGCATGTAACTTCCCATGTAATCAGGTGGATTAATAAGAGGAAAAACCAGAAAAGTCGCAGTCAGTTGAGCGACGCAAAAGTGCGTAGTTTCTCTCTGTCGTTCGTTCTCTGAAACCCACTATAGCCAATCCAAAAAGCTTCAGGGAAAAGCTTTAGAACGCTGATTCTCTTCTCTAAAGTTCAGTGGTATTTCGTTAGCTCATGCTTGATGTACAACTAATAACGACGCAGTTCCTGTGTAGTTGTGTAACACCCCAAAAATTCCAGGAATAAAAATACGGGATTTTTAAAACTTTTTGCTTGTTATTACTTTAATTACATACTCTTTGGAGCAGGCGGACTGTCCCTTGAGCTTCTTTCGGCGTGGCCAAGCTCAAGCTGGCGCGAAACCCCCTTCAGCGTGAGACACGCCCAAAGACCCTAGCCCACTAGTGACTCACTGGCCCAGCCCAACACTAAGGGACAAAGAGGAATGGAGGTTGGAGGTTGCCCTTCAGCTTGAGCCCCTTAGGTCCTTCCTGGCTCCTATTGCTCCTAGCACTAACCCTAGCGGCCAGTAGCCATGATCACGGCAATGAGAAGCCTTGTGTGGCGAGGGCAGGCGGGACCGTGAGGCGGCGAGGAGCGCAGAAGATGTGGCGGTGGCAAGGCGCGGCAACACGACCATGAGGGCACAACCGCATGGCGACGGCGGGGCGGCGAGGCGAGGGCTTGCGGCGCCACGGCGGCCGGCAAAGCGCAAAGCGGCAGGGGTGAGACCGCAGGGTGCACGCGCCAGCGTGCTTCTGACCAGCGCACAGCAACTGGCAAGGACTCCCTCTCCGCTCCGGCGCTCCGGCCTCTGACTTTCCCACTCCCAGTCTCCCTCTCCGCTCTGGCCTCCGGTTCTCCCACTCAGTGGCTCTGGCAGTCACTCGCCCTCGCTACTATTAAGGTGAGTTTGCGCACCACCTGTTTGATACAATGCCTCAATGAACCACATTCTTACATATGTGAAAAAAAAATTCTTTAATTGATATTGTTAGAGATATGCCCTAGAGGCAATTATGGAGATGATGATATCACATCTATGTTTATGTATTATTGACTAAGTGTTATTCTGTTCCTTGAATGAATCATCGATTATGAAGATTAACGAGTATGTGACTTGTTTGTGAAACTCTATATTTATGCGATGATTATTCTTAAACGTTCCCTGGTCGGAAACATATGAGGACACATATGAATAGACTAGCATATGTATTGGTTGATGACTTTGTTTCACGAGTCATAGATATGGAGATATTAAACCAATAATATGGACACATGTTAGAGAACATGGTGTTAGATAAGACCCACCTTGAGATACTATTGAGATTGTTATGATTTCGTGTGTCATCAGTTGGTCTCAGGCAATGATGATGTATAATCCTTAGACCTGAGATCAGCATGGTTTCCTACATGTGTAATAGCACTCTTAGGGGTTGCCAAACGCTACACCGTAACTGGGTTGTTATAAAGGTAGCTTTCGGGTATGCTATGAAACATGGGGAGGAATGTGACTGGTCAGATATGGGATTTGCCTCTCCTAACATAACAGGAGAGATGTCTCTAGGCCCCTCGTTGTGGTTGAATAAAGAAAGTGCATGGCCATGCCACTAGTGGTCGAAGTGTTGACCACATGAAGTTATTCAACACTTGATCGAGAAAGTATTGAACAGTCCATGGATGACATAATCTTACCTGGAGTTCAACCAGATGTCGTGAGGCAAAGGGATAATACACAAACAGACCTCCTGGTGGTCCTGTAAGACCTCTTGGGTGGTCGTGGAAGACCTCCTAGAAGGTCGTGGAAGACCTCCGGGTGGTCCTAGAAGACCTCCTGGGTGGTCCTGGAAGACCTCTTGGGTGGTCGTGGAGAGAACATAATCACCAACTGGTCGTAAGGAGTTATGAGCTGTTTGTAACTGATAAAGACCTGGTCATAGATCATATTGCATTAAGGTTCGTCCGATATATTCTATGTGTGTTCGGGAATCGTTATGTGCTGCTAGGTACAGCTAACGACTTGTGGTCGGAAAGGGTTTCTGAATCACAACCGATCACACATGAACCTATAGGGTCACACACTTAATGGGTTGGAACATACCAGTACGGATATGATTCGTCAAACGTGTTCGGATAGGATCCATCACAGGCACTATATAAGAAGATGCTTGAGGCCAAGGGAAGAGTGGTGAGAAAAATTGACAAGACACACGAAAGTCGTGAGTTGAGTTGTTCCTCTAAAACCCTAACCATCATCTTCTTGAGAGAGCCTTCTGCGCGACTTGGTGCTAGCACACCGGCGTACGACGTTCCTACCCTGGACGTGTGGATACCATAGAGGTGCAGCATTACTACGGTAGCTGTTGCGCTTAAGGATGATCCGCGACCTTGGCGAGGAAGTAGATTGGTTTCTGGAGGAGACGATCAACTACGGTGGAAGATCGTCTACGACCACTTCACCGACGCGCTTTTCGTTGGACCAGGCTGTAATACCTCGGCCTACTCGTAGTGTGGCCCATGTGGCCCATGAGGAGTCATGTGGTGGAATTAGTCCCATATTGCTTATCTAAAGTGAGTTGTAGTAGTATATAATGCCTGTTGGGTCCAAACATAGCACCTCCAGGTTAACCATTTTACACGAAGAGAGGACGAAAGTGTAAGTGGGGTGCTATGTGTGTGTGGATCTGCCCCACGGTGGGCTGGGCATTGAGCGGATTTTGGGCCAGGGTGTTATAGATGGTATCAGAGCATCAACCTTCGCTGCACGGGCGCGTGCGGGACAGGCGAGCGGGCATATGGCGCATGGCGCGTGTGGTCCCAGAGTGGACACACGACATGGCATATGTGCCGGCACTAGACGCACGGACATGTACCGAGGGGTGGTTCTGGGCATTTGCCGCGTATGCGGTGTGCTGCCGAGGGCGTCAGCCCTTGAGGGGGGGTGAATGTAATACCTCGGCCTACTCGTAGTGTGGCCCATGTGGCCCATGAGGAGTCATGTGGTGGGATTAGTCCCATATTGCTTATCTAAAGTGAGTTGTAGTAGTATATAATGCCTGTTGGGTCCAAACTTAGCACCTCCGGGTTAACCCTTTTACACGAAGCGAGGACAAAAGTGTAAGTGGGGTGCTATGTGTGCTGTGGTCCGCCATACGGTGAAATTTGGGCATTGAGCGGATTTTGGGCGAGGTGTTACAGGCTACTCCAACTCGCTTCTTTGCTTCTTGGCGTCTAGTGGTGACGATCTGTGATCATTTATTTGCTTGGCATCCTGGTTTACGTGGTAGAATTTTTGAGTTGTTGCTAGCGTAGCCTACCCGTATCCCAACAGATATATCATCATCCAGCTTCCCCTGCTTGCCGAGGACAATGTGAGATTGATTGCTTCATGCCCATTTGTAATTTTTAGGATCAATCGGTGCTATAATATATTGTAGTAATGTGGTTTACTGGTTGTAGTATTGTAGATCTCATGTAGAAGAACCTCACCACCAGACACCAGTGACCTGTCCAAGATGAAATAAATAGCCTCAAGTGCAGGTCCAGGGATGCCGTCTCCAGAATATGGCCTCCAATGGATTACATACAATTTATTATAGATTTATAAAAGAAACGCAAGGAGGACGCCCGTGATACATACGGCCTCGCTGGCCCCTAGCCAGAGAACGGGGAGCGTGGCCATGTCGTGGTCGGCGAGGCCGCCACGACGTGGCCGTGACTCGCCCTACCTAATATTTTGTCCTGGTCCGCCCCTGCTTTGGAAGTTATTTTAATTGCGTTTGGTTTTTCTAGCTCGTGTGGTGAAAAATAGAAACCCTAAAACCAAAATTTCAAAAGCAAAGCTAACGAAAGCATTCTATGCAAGTAAATTATCTGAGAAATTCTAAAATCAAAATTCTCAAGTGAGAGCACACACTAAGAAAATCAAGCCATGTTATTTTCTTCCCTTCCTTTTTTCTCTTTTCTTCCTCTCTTTCCTTCCCCCTGTTCCTTTGACTGAATCGGTTGTTGCAACCCAACCATATCCATCGCCAAACTAACCCACTATTTTCGTTCCAGAGTAAACCAGCGTGCAGCTCACTCACCTTCTCCCACTGCCTTTTCTTCCACGTGTCACCGCATTTCTGCCACCGCACCGGCGATGCCCCTCGGTGACACCATAGTGCAGTGCACCAGCTCGGGTCCTCCATTCCTACCCTGATGAGGACATCACTTATACTAATATGAACACTCCTCTTGCTGCTGCCATGAATGATATGCAAGGTCCAATTACTCGAGCACGTGCTCGTCAACTCAATTATCAGGTAAATTTGTTTTTAGGGCTAAGTGTATTATTTAAGAACTCTATGATGGTGCCTAATGGAGATGATTTGCTTGTGCTTAGGAATCTAGGAATGGAATAGCTAGAGGTGTTCAAACATCGGCCGGCCGGGTTTGAGCAGGGCTTGAAAAGCTTACCAAAAAAACAAAGTTCGAGCCCTGCTGGCTTTGAAAGCAGCATTTTCCTCTCAAATGTCTTATTTTAATCATTTTTCGGAATAAAAAACTAATATTTAATTCATTTTCAACATTAAATAAATAGATTTTTGCTGTTTTAATTGTTTTCTTTGAAAAAATCGGTAGGCCGAGCTTCTATCAAGTGAAACCATGATCCCACACCCGGCCCAGATTGGGTCGGGCTCGGGCCGGGCCACCCGTGAACACCTCTATGGACAGCAAGGAGTTGATGTGCATCAAGGAAGGAAAAGGCAATGACAATGGCCACAATTCCAGCGAGGACTTCAGGACTTTAAGGCCACCCTAAAGGAGAAGAAGAATTTGTGGCCTCCAACTCAAAGTGTTTCGGCCACCCTCTACTTGGTGTTGCGTCACCTTTTTCTTAGCCTACAAGGCTTGTATCCGAATCCCGTCAAGGGTTAGTTTGAGTCAAACTTTGTAATGGGCTTATTTGGCCCATGTAGCCCATATGGCCGGTCACCTAGGGTTTGGGGGTACTATTCATGTGTGAACAGTGCCGTCACCCCTCCCTTTTCCTCCTTTACATAGTGGCCGCCATCCCTTAGTTTCGAGGGGTTTCTTTTTAGATTATAATGCACAGCAGTTTCTCCACACGTTCGGTTGAGGAACCCCAACTTTATGAGCTTAATCATTATTCGTAATACAATTTCATATTGCATCTTCTACTCTCTTGCTTGTGTTCTCGATTCGCTTGCAGGAGATAGCCTTCTTGGCGAGGTTAACCACATTCGGCACGGTTGATAACCATCGGAGCAGTGGTGTAGTGATTGCGGGGGGTTCGATCTGTTTTGGTCGGAGCCTTTGGATCATCAACGTCATGTTCTCCACAATCGACATATCACTACCTTTCGAAAGATCAGGCCACAGTCACATTATGCCCATACTCGGTGCCACTATGCTGCCAAACCCTGTCGAGTCCAACACCAAGAGCGTCGCCAAGCCCACGCCGAATGTGCCACCTCTTCTCCTATAAATGGTTGCCCGGAGTGAAGGGATACATGTAGGCTACGCTAGCTGACAATTCAATAAATTCTACCATGTAAACCAGGATGCCATGCAAGCAAGAGATCATAGATCGTTACCACTGAAGGGATACGGGTAGGCTACGCTAGCTAACAATTCAAAAATTCTACCACGTAAACCAGGATGCCAAGCATGCAAGAGATCATAGATCATTACCACCATACGCACAGTGTAGCAGAAGAAGAGTTGGAGCAGCCTGGTCCAACAAAGAGCGCGTCAATGTAGTGGACGTAGTCGATCGTCCAATGTATTCGATCGTCCTCGTAGTCGATCATCTTCTCGTAGTTGATCATCTCCTCATAGTAACCAATCGAGTTCCTCACCAAGGTCATGTATCGTCCTCAAGCACAACAACAACTACAGTAGAGCCTCTACGGTATCCACATGTCTAGGGAAGGAACACCATACGCCGGTGTGCTAGCACCAAGTCGCACAGGAAGGCTCTCTCAAGACGAAAGCGGCTAGGGTTTGGAGCAACTCATGTCAACATGTATATCGTATATACTCTGTCTGTTACGTGAATCTCCTCTATTTTTTCGCTCTCTCCCAACAGCCTCAAGCATCTCCTTATATAGTGCCTGTGACGGATCCTATCCGAACATGTTTGATGAATCGTGTTCATACTGGTTTGTTCCAACCCGTTAAATGTGTGACCCGTTAGGTTAATGCGTAATCGGTTGTGACTCAGAAACTCCTTTCTGATCACGAGTCGTCAGCGGCTCCTAGCAAAGCATAACGATTCCCGAATACACATGAATTATATCGGACGAACCTTAATGCAATATGATCTATGACCAGGTCCTTGTCACTAATGACTAGCTCGTATCTCTTTGAAAGGGGTACCCCCAAGGTACCTACACTAGTATGGTAGCATAAGGCCATTAGTGCACCATATACGATGTATCCCAATAAGTCCAAAATCATTTTCTTAAACTAGTTTCTGAAAACAAAGTCTAACTAAGTGTGGCCTTTCATTGCAATGGCCATTATTGAGGACACGGTTATTCATATAGATTTGATATATCACTCTACAGAGGATGTGCAACTTTTCCCACACATCAACTTAATTTGTCGGCCAATGCATTCAACATGATAGAGTGTGACAAAAATGATCATAGCAAGGCCTTTACAATACCAAACCCTAACATCAACCCACCCAGTGATTCCTCAAGGCATGGATACCCTTTACAATCGTCATAAGGTATTGACAGTTGTGTCTGGCAGCCTTGCAAACTACAACTATACCCTCGGACATGGACGCCTTTACCATCGTTCGCGCGTTAAAATAAACCTACATCCACAGCTTGCGGGTATAATGCAAGTTCTCAATAAATTATTCAGTCAGGTCCCCTCATAAGGACATGCGGTTGTATAGTATGTGCTTGGTTTAGCGGCACTTGAGTCCGGTCCTTAAGCGACCCGAGCGAACTACAACGAATCCTACCTCACGCTCAACTCAAAATCATTTCATTTTCAATTCTTCCAACATAGATTTTTTTCACAAGTGTTTCTAAGTCCAACATGTTTCAAAAATGATTTTCCAAAATGTCACATCCCTATTCTGGATTTTTCCACAATTTCCTACTAAGCATGGCTAAGCATTCATTGCCTAAATTATACTAAGTCCAAACAATCAATTCTAGTAAATGGGTAATTAATCCTAGGGTGACAATGGCAAGTATTTCAATGACTCATTTCAATATTGGGCAATATCTCAGTTCTAGCGAAAATATAGCAATTTTATTGAAATTAAGCATGCAACAAATAATTTATAATTAAAGCAATATATCATTTGAAAAATGGGATCGATATGATAAAAGGGGGTGATTTCCTTTCTTGGTGAACACTTGGTCTTGCTTCGGTTCGACGTCGAATGTATTTGGTGTATCGTTTTCGATACGAGGGAAAGCCAAATAACATAAATAAATCCCAAATAAAGATAAAAATTAAATTCTTTGCTACTTTAAGAAACCTATTGATTGTAGAAAATTTTAGAAACAAGAACGAACTCAATCAAAGTTCGTACAAGGGAAAACGGGTCATCGGAAGTTTTGTCGGGAGGGAAAATCAGATTAATTGAGAGGGAAAATATTCTGCTAGGGTTTGATTTTTCTATTTTCTTTCATAAAGGAAATTATCGAAGAAAATCCTTATGTGGCTAACAGGTGGTGTCCACTGGTCATAATTTTATTTATTTTACACAAGACTGATAGGTGGGCCATGATGTTAGTGACTCAAGGTTTAAAATTGCTTTAAATTATAAATATAATTAGCTTAATGAACTGAGCCACATGTTAGTGACTAACGAGTTTAAACTAATTGATTAGCACTTAATCACATAATACTCGTGTGTAAGGACCCAGGATTAACACTCCCAAATCCTCTGTGTATTACTGAACTAGTTCCATGATCAGTGGCTAGCTCACACAGTAAACAAATATGGTAACATCTATAATACACAAAACTTTATTAATAAATATCATAGTTTATTACCAGATAGGCTTCCGAGCCAACAATACAGAACACAATGGAAGACGAAGAAAGAAGCAGTGGAGCCTAGCTAATTGCCACAAGCAATCGACTAGGGTAGCGGCCTAGTCGTTCGAGATCTTTAGCAGTTGCAAAGTCCTCCTCTTAACAACATTTTATCAAGCAAGGGTGAGCACAAATAACCGTGCTCCGTAAGTTACACCCAACAACAGAATTCTAATGCATGCAGGGATATATCAAGAGAAGGCTTAAGTGGTTGAATTTGCATAAAGCAATGTTTTCATTTTAAATATCTGTATTAAGTTCCAAAGCAGTTATTCTATAACTAAAATTCATTTTCCAAATTCTCAAGTTTTATAGTAAGATAACATTCATACAAGAATGGTGAAGGATACCCTCCTATCACATAGCAAACCACTCAATTTCTCAATTGGATAAACTATCCAAAATTATTTGATAAAGTCTTTTGAAATTAAAACCAAATTCTAACTTAGAGTGGCTTTGCTAGCATGTCTATGACTGTGGACACGGCTATTCGAATAGTTTTACACTCTATAGAGGTTGTACAACTTTACCTACAAGAGATAATCATCTTATAATGTCCGTCTGACACACATCGAAGGTGTGCGACTAAGTAATATCACAAGGCCTTTACACTGCTTCATTCCAATCGTAGTTCTGCCTCGCTAAGGTTTCGTTTCCTTTGGATAGAAACCCATCGGATTTAAACCCCCTCTTGCGCCACATGGGAATAAATAAAAGTAGATCACTCAGACACCCATGCAACCGGATAGCACAACCACAGTGAAATGTTACAAATTATTTAGCCAGGTTCTGCCTACATAGGACTTATGGTAGTACCGTGGGGCTTAGTAAGATGTGGATCGAAGACCGGTCCTTAACTGACTTGGATGACTTTCCATAAAAACCCTTGTGCCTCGATCATAGAAATGACTCGATCCCGTGCACCATCCAAACATCCATTTCGCCCAAGTCCAAACCAATTTTCATTTTGTTTTACTTTTCAAAAAAAATCATCTGCAAAAGTTCTATGGTAAAACAATAACATAGGCTCATTTAAAACATAATTGAATATTTGGCTAAATTCCTCAAATTCAAGATTTTTGGTCTAAGCTTTGTCTAAGCATAAAGTTTTTCGACAAGCAGCATCTTGTCAATACTATTATATTAACTAGAGTTTTATCTAGGGCAACAAGGGGTGAGGATTCGATGTCTAAGAATTTTCAACTTCAAGATCAGTAAGACAACCATCAATACTAGCTAGAATCATAATCTCCAAATCAATCTATTAAGTCTATTGATCCACCACATTATGGTATATATTAATCCACCAACAATTGTAGGTCAACCAAACACTACTATTCAATTAACTCTATCAATTTCAATAATTATCTATAATCCATCCAATGCACCTAAATTATAATCATTACTTACTACAACAATCCAATTTCATTCTTTATTCATCACCAAAACTGGATCATCTTGTCAAAACCAGATTTCCGACAATCCAACAATGATATATCCCAATAATCCAACAAGGATATACTTTTATAATCCAACCAAGATATATTTCTATAATCAAACCAAGATTTATTCTAAATCCAACTTGTCTATTCAATAATATCTGATAAATCCAATATGACCAAATACCCAATTAATTCTAAACTTCTTGATTCAACCTAATCCTCCAAAATCGACATCATAAATTGGTAATCCTATAATCCAATCTCCAACAATAACCTAATTCTATAACCCAATATCCAACAATCGTGTATTTCTATAATCCAATAATCATGTATTCACATACTCCAATATCCAATAATCATGTAATTAATTCTATAATCCAATATCCATCCATAATGTATTTCTACAATCCAATATCGAACAATTCAATAATAATCTCTGTCTATAATCCAACATTCATCAATCCAATAATAATCTATTTCGTAATCTAACATCAATTAATCCAATATCCAACGGTCCAATATATATCAATAATCTAATTCTATCATCCAACCGAGATTCCAACCAAGATATATTTCTATAATCGATATTCAACAATCCAATATCCAACAATAATTTATTCTTATAATCCAACATCTATAAATAATCGACAATAATCTATGTTTATAATCCCACATCCATCAAATCAATATCAACAATAATCTATTTCTATAATCCACATCCAATAATGATGTAATCCTATAATCCAATCTCCAACAAATGTATTCCTATAGTCCAATCCTTTCAAGTCCTATCTCTAAAATATATCACACTCGGAATGATCCTCCTTACTACCCATCTTGACAATGGTTGGCAATACAAAGGTATTGGGAATAACTATAAAAGCTTAAAACCGAAATTTAAATTACTTGAATAAAAATACGCATGCAATAATAATATAAAGTATAATTTAAATAATTTAAAATACTAGGATCAAATATGATCAAAGGATGTAACTTGTCTTGCTTATTTAGTTGTTGTTCTTAAACGGCGTTGGAATCTGATTCTTCAAATAATTCAGGTTTCCCCGGAGTCATCGAAATCTATACGCGAAAAACAAGCCAGATTCAAAATGAAATCCAAATAAAATCGAAAAATTATAAAATTAGTACCAAAAAAAAGATACCGCCTTTAGATGAATTTAGAAACAAAAATCAATGAAATCGGAGTTCGTATGAGGGAGAACGAACGTCTGGAAATTTGTGACCACATGAAATGATAGAAATTAGGTGGAGAGACTGAAACTGCAATATGAATTGTTGAACGATGAAACGGTATCTGAACAACAGAATGAAAACAGAGCGATTTCTGGTGCAAATTGGCGCACCTCTTTTTGAGTTTTCTCTTCTATTTATACTCAATATTACATCCTAGATAGGTTAGCACTACTATTGAATCTGACTAGAAAACAAAGATCGATTGAATCGGTATACACTTGAATACCGAAACAGACTCTGAACTTGAGTCAGAAACTAACTAAGAAACTGAAAGACTTCTACAACTCAAAACAATAATTGATGAAAGACTCATGGAAGGATTAACTCCAACAAACCCCCCCCCCTAATCCTGACTAGTATCATCAATAATCCGAACACCAATCAGAATACTCATTTTCTAAAAAAATCACTCACGGCAAAGCTTTCGTCAAGATATCAGCCTTTTGTTCTGTCGTAGAAACACGCTGCACATTGACAAGGCCTTCTACCACACATTCTCTTATGAAATGGAATCGTGTGTCGATATGTTTGCTTCTCCCGTGAAACACTGGATTTTTCGTTAGTGCCAATGCTGATTAATTATCAACATACAAAACAAATAGTCTGTCATCTTTTCCTCTCGGTTCATGAAGAAATCTTTTCAACCAAATTCCTTGACAAGCCGCTGAGGTTGCTGCCATGAATTCGGCTTCGCAGCTGGAAAGAGCTACACTCTTTTGTTTCTAGGAACACCAACTCACAATGTTTCCAAATAGATAAAACATCGTTCCAGATGTACTTTTCCTATCATCATGATCTCCTACTAGATTACTATCACTATATCCAACTAGCAGAGGTGTCTTATCTCTCCTATGATAGACTATACCATGATCAATGGTACCTGCCACGTACCTTAGTATATGTTTCAATGCTTGCTCATGTGTTTTAGTTGGTTTTTCCACAAATCTGCTTGCAACTCCTACCGAATAACTGAGATCTGGTCTGGTATTCAGTAAGTATCGCAAACAACCAATTAGACTTTTGTAATTCGAAGAATCAACTAGTTCTGAACCATCATCCTTCTCTAGTCTGATCTTGGGTTCCATTGGATACTTGCATGAATTACAATCTGTCAATCCAACTTTATCAACAATCTTCTTTGCATAACCTGACTGCTTAATTGAGATACAATGTGCTTCCTATTTCACCTCCAAACCAAGATAGAAACTAAGAAGTCCCAAATCACTCATTCAAATTCTTTCATCATCTGATTTTTTGACAAATTGAATTGTGTCATCATCAGTACCTGCGATAATCAGATCATCAACATAGATACCAATTATAACTAGATATGTATCCATCCTCTTCTTATGTAGGGCTTGCTCTTGCTTGCATCTTTCAAAACCAAACCTTTTCAAACTACTGTCTAGTTTATGATTCCAAGCTCTGGGAGCTTGTTTTAGTCCATACAAAGCTTTTGTCAATTTGTAAGCCTTTTCTTCTTGACCTTTTACCACAAATCCCTCAGGTTGACTAACATATACCTCCTCTGTGAGGTCTCCATTAAGAAATGCAGACTTTACATCCATGTGATGAACCTTCCATCCAGAATGGGCTACAAGTGCAGGAAGAACTCTTACTGTTTCAAGCCTTGTTACTAGAGCAAAAACTTCCTCATAATCAATGCCTTGCTTTTGGACATATCCCTTTGCAACAAATCTTGCTTTGTACCGCACAACATTACCTTTAAGATCTCTTTTCAGTTTATAAACCCACTTCAAGCCAATAGGTTTATGTCTCTTTGGAAGAGTTGTTAACTCCCAGGTGCCATTTTTCTCAATAGCTTCTAACTCATGTTTCATTGCCTCTTTCCAATGCCCTCCCATAGATGCTTCATGATAATTAGCAGGTTCTGCATCATCATTGACATACAATGCTTCCATACTTTCAACTGGTTCAGCATGCTCATATATGTCTCTAAGACTTTTGTATTTTGATGGCATGCTCTCAGGAGTAAATTTTGTCTGGCTTTCTATTATTTCATCTTCAGTCAAAACATTATGTGGTTCCTGTAACAATGATGCATCCTGGCTTTGAGATTGTGATACTGGGAAAGATGGAACTCACTAGTGGCAGTAGAATCATTGTCTTCTTCTCCCTCTACTGTGAAAGTAACCCAATTTTCCATCTCCACACCAGGTTCTTGGCCATTTTCCCAAAGCCATTGTTCATTCTCCTAAAACACCACATCCCTGGAAATATGTATGTCGACGATCGAGTCGACGATCTTACGAAATAAAAGAGGAAAATGATGTGATCTTTCCTGGGAGAGAATGGGACCGCTCCTTATTGATATGAATTGGATTTATAGGAGGTGCTTATGACCCGACTAGGGACTACTCCTAATTACAGTGAATGTGCGGATCGCTAAGCTAAGTAATCAGACTTGGAATATGGATCTAAGACTGATTGTCTTACTTCTGATTCTACTGTTTGGTATTGATCTAGATGCCTCTATCCCTTCGTCTTCTACGCTTCACTTTTAAATAACTTCCGAATAGGTGGCAGTTACTCCTAGAGAAGGCGTCCCTGGTGAAACGTTACGACTGGTCAGAACGAGATGGCAGTTAACAATGTGTCAACTCCTTTGCGGTTGAGTGTCTGTGAGACACTTAACCGTAGGGTGGTTATTGTCAGTGTCTTAGGATCATATAACATCGCATGGTTTGGAACATACAACACGTGTTCCATTCGTCATACGGTAAAGATGCAAGTTCATAGCTTTCTCGAGCAGCTACCTGGTCGGAGCCTAGGCACAAGACCTTGTCCGACCAGGGTACCCATCATGTAGCCTCTGGAATCCTTACGACTAGTGAGGTTGTTAGCCTTAGGGGTTACAACCATGAAGACGTATGGTCTTTCACTATATATTAAAATAATATATAGAGGTTTTAATCCTCGTCAATGTATCTTACTAGTATTTGGATCATAAAGTCAATGTGCTTTGCTGCCAGCCTCAACTCCCAAATATACCAACTTTTGATTTCTATCATCAAGCTTCTTTAGTTTGGTTGTAATCTTGGCTTGTGCTAAACATCCAAAGATTCTCAGATGCTCCAAATTTGGTTTTCTACCACTCAAGGCTTCATATGGAGTCATCCCATCAAGAGTGTTTGTCTTAATCCTATTGAGAATGTAAACTGAATGCCTCACTACCTCAGCCCACAACTTGCATGGCATACATTTGCTCTTTAGAAAACTCCATGCCATGTCCATCACAGTTCTATTTCTTCTCTCTACCACACCATTTTGTTGTGGGCTATAAGTGTTGGAAATATGCCCTAGAGGCAATCATAGAGATGATTATATTTCATTATGTTCACAATATTTGATAATATGTTATCTTGTTCCTTGAATGAATCATCAGTCATAAAGATTAACGAGTATGTGACTTGATTAACGAGTATGTGACTTGTTGGTGAAACTCTTTTTAACTTATGATGATGTCGTTCTAAAAATATCCCTGGTCGAAAGTCACTGGTCGGAACACTAGTGACTCTACGACCAGCACATGTATTGATTGATGACCATGTTTCACCGGTCATGGATATAGGGATATCGAATCAATAATGTGGACACGTGTTAGAGAACATGGTGTTGGATAAGACCCACCTTGAGACACTATTGAGATTGTTATGATTCTATGTGTCGTTAGTTGGTCTCAAGCAATGATGATGTATAATCCTTAGACCTGAGATCAACATGGTTTCCTACATGTGTAATAGCACTCTTAGGGGTTGCCAAACGCTACTCGTAACTGGGTGGTTATAAAGGTAGCTTTCGGGTATGCTATGAAACATGCAGAGGGATGTGATTGGTCGATATGGGATTTGCCCTCCTAACATAACAGAGAGATATCTACGGGCCCTCAAGTGGTCGGATAAAGAAAGTGCATGGCTATGCCCATGGTGGTCAAGAGTTCGACCACATAAGGTTATCCGATACTCGATCGAGAAAGCATTGAGCAGTCCATGGATGACACAACATCTCACCGAGTTCAACCAGATATCGTGAGGCAAAGGGAGAATACATGAGAAATGCTTAGTTCGACCAACTACGGACCGTCGTATGGAGATACAAGCAAGTCGAGATCGATCGAACGTAATCACAGAGTGGTCGAAACCAAGTCGTAAGGAGTTACGAGTTGGTCGTGATCAAATACGAACTGGTCATATAGAGATAGGACCTGGTCGTAAGTGATGAGGACCTGGTCGTAGACCATATTGCATTAAGGTTCGTCCGATATAATTTGTGTGTGTTCGGGAATCGTTATGTCCTGCTAGGAACTGCTACGACTCGTGGCCGGAAAGGGTTTCCGAATCACAACCGAATTACACATGAACCTAACGGGTCACACACTTAACGGGTTGGAACAAACCAGTATGAATACGATTCGTAGACGTGTTTGGATAGGATCCGTGACGGGCTCTATATAAGGAGATGCATGAGGCTATTGGAAAAGGTGAGTTGACGCGAGTTGCCCTACTGAAACCCTAGCCGCCATCTTCTTGAGAGCCTTGCCGTGCGATTTGGTGCTAGCACACCGGCGTACGGTTGTTCCTTCCCTGGACGTGTGGATACCATAGAGGCGCTTCTACGTTGTTGCGCTTAAGGACGATCTGTGATCTTCGCAAGGAACTGCAGAGGTGCTGGAGGAGACGATCAACTCACGAGGACGCTGGACGATCGACTACGACCAGTACATCGACGCGCTCTTCGTCGGACCAGGCTGCTCCGACACTTCTTCCGCTGCTCTGCGCGTCTAGTGGTAACGATCTGTGATCATCTTCTTGCTTGGCTTCCTGGTTTACGTGGTAGAAATTTTGAGTTGTTGCTATCGTAGCCTACCCGTATCCCTTCAATAAGGTGCAGTGAAAAACCTTGTGATGCGCTTTTCTCCACAGAATTTCTGAAATTCACTTGATAGGAACTCACCACCACGGTCTAATCTCAAGGCCTTCAGCTTGTAATCACTTTGTGTTTCAACAAGTGTAACAAATTTTTGAAAAACTTCTTTGGCATCTCCTTTCTTTTGCCGCATATAAACCCACATAACTCTAGAAAAATCATCAACAAGCAGTAAGAAGTACCTATTTCTAGCATCTGTCATAGGGTTGATTGGTCCACATAGATCAAGATGCACTAACTCCAATGGATGTTGGGCTCGATAACTTGCCTGCTTTGGGAATGAAATCCTTGTGTGTTTGGCTATCAGACAGCCTTCACAAACTTGCATAGGATGATCCATGTGTGGCAATCCAAGTATCATAGATTTTTCAGACATCTGTTTTAGTGCCCGGAAGTTCACATGTCTGTAACACCCTGGCTATTCGGAAGCCAAGATATTACCTAAAAGGCTAAGATACAACAACAATACAGAATAATTTCAACAACGTCTCAACTAATGCCATAGAAGGATCAACATCTATTAGAACGAATGCAGGAATATAATCTAAAAACAACAACATATCACAAATTCCAAATATCCAAGTCTACTGAATCAATTAAGATAATTCTATCAATAGACTAATCAGAGATCACAAGCAGTTATTTAATTAACCATAACATAGAGAAAGATATCATCCACCATCAAACTCTATTTATTACAATTCAACATTTAACGAATGAAAGACAATGACAAGTTCAAATCATTGAAAAATTGAATATTGTGAAGTGAATGCATCATCCGTGACTACTCCCTCCCAAGAATGCCATCATCAGCGTTCACCTAGAATAAACAAACGCAGGCAGGAATGAGTCCAAGACTCAGCAAGTACAAAGAATAAATATAGCAACATTGCTAAGAAACCCTTATGAGCGAAGTTTGAATGGGTTGCTCTGGCGACTGCATTGGCGACTAGCGCCCCCTTCACGATCTCCTCGCCAGTGCCTTCCGGGCACCGGCGGACAACGCCCGGGGTGTGTCTTGCTTCTCTTTAGATGGCTCCGAAGCTCGACTTCAACCCAGGATTGGATCTCCAGCAACATATCTGGAAGCGTTTTGGTTCTCCGGTGGTCTTCTGGCCGGGATGTGGCCTGCGGGAGTTTTTCTTAGTGGCCTCTTTTGGTAGATCTTGCTTTCCCCTGGAGGAGGAGAAGGTTAGTGCTGCTCTTCAAGCTTGTCTAGGTGGCAATGCTAGAGATTTCAAGGTAAGCAAGCTTTACTCCTCGGGCTTTAAGTTCTCTGTAGCTTACAAGGATGTTGGCATGTTCATCTACAACTTGAGAACCTACTCGTGCAAAGAATTTGCGATCTTCTTTAGCCTTTGGGGGTAACGGAGGGGCAAATTGGCAAAGAGAATTTCGCCTGTGGTCGGATGAACAAAAGAAGGAATGGACCACAGTTCAGGGTAGGAAGAGATCGTTTGCTGAGGTGGTGCGATTGGGTCATAGAAAGGAGTCTTCAGTCCGCTCGGGTGCAAATTTAGTTCCCTTGAGCATCTTGAGGAGTTCCAAGCAGACACCAAGCTCTTCTGATCGAAACACCAAGGCCACTATTCTGATTACTCAGGTCTTTAATCATCTCAAAGCCCCTTTCAAAAGGTTCTTCGTTAGCAGGTCAATCCGAAGGAGTCCAGTAGACAAGATACCAGGCCAGGCATCAGATTGAGATTTTCAGCTGGCTCTACGGACTCTGTCCAGGAACTCCCTTGTTCTCGTTACAACGCCGCTTCTCGCTGTATCCAGTGCCTTCTCCCTAGGCATGCCAGAAGTACTTGTAGAAATGCTATCTGCTGCCATACTTGCAAATCTCTAGGTCATGTGGCAAAATCCTATCCTAAGCATTTTACTAGCTCAAGATTTGTCCCTAAGCCCTTCTTCTCCTCATCAGTTAAAGAGTGGGACTGGTCAGGCTAGAATTGCAACTCTTGGTTCAAAGGTGTGGACTAGATCACCTCGGCTCGCTTCTCGGAGCCATTAATTTTTCAGTCCCTACGGGACCTAGGGGTGCATTTCTTAGGGCTTCCACGAGACGCTTCGTATCCCCTGAGGCAATTCTGCCCTGTTGTTCCACCTCCCCCGTCTCCTAGACAGTCCTCTCGATCACCCTCCTCACCTACCACCGACTGGGCGATTGTCCCCTACGACCCCATGGCCAACTTCGAAGGTGACTTCAGGCCACTATTGCCACGAGGATATGAACTGCAGCATGTTGAGGGGAGACCCAGCTGTGCTCAAGTGATCTGCGGACGAGCTCCATCAAAGAACGAGGATTGGGCCATAGCAAGTATCGATCCTATGCCGCCAGGTCAGGTTCCCTTTGCTAATGTGGAAGAGATCCTCTCAGAATTTCTTGTTGATATTCGGAGACTTCGCATTTGTGGCATTCAACCCTGCCCCTTTGGGGCAGCATATGTGAGGTTTAACAGTGTCCACTCGCGAGAGGTGATGATCCAAGCTAGCCCTCACCCATTTTAAGATGTTCATATTTCTTTTCAAAAACACAATGAAGGAATTAACTGGAAAGGTATTAATTTCAACAGAGAATGCTGGCTCATGTTGGTTGGCTTTCCATTGGATTACTGGAGCTTATCCTATATCCAAGATGTCATTAAAAGCTTTGGTAGATTACTTGTTTGGGAAAAAGATCTTACCAACCTTTCTCAGATTATCATCAAAGCTAGAATCATTGATTTGGAATTAGTACCAAGAAGCATTCAGATCACTGATGGAGATGACTTTCTCAGTGAGTCCTAGACGGTCCCCTATGAGATCATTGCTCAAAAGCTATTGGGAGCTGGACCCCCTGATGAGGATGCCCCACCTGATGATGGTGGCAACCCTCACCCTCTCCCCCCCCCAACCCTGGAACCTTCCTCCTCCTGAACTTGCTCTCGGTAATCCCAACAATGGAGATGCAGGGCATCAGGCTGCAATGGGAGACGCCCCCAATGTGTTGGCTCCTCATCAAGATCTCCAGATGCACAATGCAGATAATTGGATGCCTTGGCCGCAACCGATGCTTCCTTTACCACTTGAGGAGGATCAGATGGAGATGGGGGAACATAACCCTATGGAAATCATAGAACCAGTTGCAGACCAACCTACTATTGCACAAATTAGCATGGATCTTTCTGATCAGGCTCCTTCAACAACCACTTCGGCATCGCTGAGCTTTTGTGTTGAGCAGGGTCCCACTGGTCAACCAACTTTGCACCCAGCTCCAGTTCCCGATCTTAATCAGCCTTTCAACCTGGGTGAAGGGGGCCAGAACGATCAACTAGTGGGAGACAACATTCCGATGGAGAACCCGGAACAAGTCAATCTTGATTTGCAGTTGGGGATGGTACTGGTACCACGTTTGGAGTTTCATGAAGGCGCTACTGATGCAGCCATCTCCCCATCTGCCCACCCAAATTTTGAATCCCAGGCTTGGGCCAAGCACTTTGCTCCATAGGCCGACCAGCCATGGCAAGCAGTGGTGGATATGCCCATTGAATGGGCCGATTTCTTCACTTCTTTACTTTTGGCTCCAGACAGCTTTTCTATTGCTAAGGGCATTCTTTCTTCTAGCATGTGGTCAGTTATCTCTAAATCTGAAGAGCAACAAGGTAGAAGCAAACCTTTTGTTATTCCTGAATGCTATCCTATACCTCCAGATGTATCACAGGATCATACAACTGAGAAGGAGATTCTGGTAAATTCCCTTTACCAGCCCTCCATCTCCTTAGACTCAGGAAAGTCACCATCAGGCGAAGAAGAAGTGGCAGATGACTCTTTGGTTCTTCCAGCTCCCACGACTCCGTCAGCACTATAGATTCTGGCTCCAGCTGTTGGTTCCACCTCAAACATTCACCTAAAAAAGAAGCTCTCTAAAGGTCTATCCCTCTGGTGGAAACAGAGGTTCGTAGAAGCACAAGGTTAAAAGCTCAAAAAGGGGGCTTCATGCGTAAACTTGGCACGGACAAGCATCATTCGCCTGGAGGTGAGACTCCACCTTTTCTCTTGACCAGAATTATCAAGAACCTTTGCTTGAACTATTGCCAAGTACCTCCTGAAGAAGTCTTGGATGATAGACTTCTGAAAGTGACACCCAAGGCCAAGAAGAATGAAGAGAAGGAAGCAGAATTCAATGAGAACACGAAGGCCTAATAGCAGTACAGAGTTGGGCTACAGTAGCTATTGGACCGGTGTTGACTGCAGCATCACTTTTGCAATTAGAGTTCTTCCTTTTTGCGTTGCTTGTTATCTGTCTTGTTGTACTTGCTCAAACGATGTCTACCTATCTGGTTTGCTTCAGGTAACTGTGTTTCTTCCTAGTGTATCTGGTATATGCTGGCTTAAACAGATTCCTTTTGTTTGCGATGAATAGACAATGGAAGATTCTCTCCTGGAATGTTAGAGGTCCTAACTCTAGCAAAAAAATGGAGGGCCATTCGCAACAAAATTGAAGAAAGCAAGTGCAGTATTTTGTGTTGTCAAGAAACTAAGATTCAACACCTGGAGCTGGATTTTCTAGCGAACTTCTGTCCCAGACGATTCAATAGTTTTGCCTATCTACCCTCGATTGGGGCCTCGGGAGGCCTCCTTATAGCTTGGCCTAGTTCCTTGTTCTTAGGACTCTCTACTATTTCTAATGAGTTTTCTATCTCGGTTGAATTGACTTCGGTTCACTCGAGTCTTACCTGGTCTCTTACTAATCTTTATGTCCCCCCTAGACCTGAGGCTAACGGAAGATTCCTGGACTGGTTCGCGAATATTGTCATTCAACCTACTCAAGATTGGCTCTTTGTGGGAGATTTTAATTTCATCAGGGCACCTTCAGATAGGAATAAACCGGGAGGAAGTGTTAATGACATGCTTCTATTTAATGCGGCCATCAGCGATCTATGTCTCGTGGAATTGCCCTTAAAAGGTAGATCCTTTACCTGGAGCAACATGCAAGGGGACCCCTTGCTTGAAAAATTGGACTGGGTTTTCACATCCTACGCCTGGACTCTTAATTTCCCAAATACTATGATTATTCCTCTAGCCAAATCGGTTTCGAACCATGTACCCTGTGTTGTGCAGATCAACTCGGCCATCCCTAAACCCTCCATCTTCAGATTTGAAAATCACTGGCTGGAGCACAAGGACTTTGAGAACCTTGTACATCATGTTTGGCATGCTTCAATTCAAGCAAATGATCCAGGCAGACGGATCAATCTAAAATTCAAGGCTCTTCGGCGTGCACTCAAAATCTGGTCTAAACATCTATCTAACCTTCGGGCAGCCATTTCCCATTCGAATGAGGTGATCCCGCTTCTTGATACATTAGAAGAATTCAGAGCGCTATCTATAGAAGAATGGAATGCAAGGGATAACTTGAAGGATCACCTCCATCACCTCTTAAAACAGCAGCACATTTACTGGAAACAGCGAGGTGCTATAAATTGGGCGAAGCTTGGAGATGAAAACACTAAATTTTTTCATGCTAGAGCAACCATCCGCTTCCGATCTAATTTTATAACTGTTCTGCAAGATGCTTCTGGAAATGAATTCAAAGAACATCAAGGCAAAGCCTCACTCATTTGGGAGGCCTATAAAGAGAGATTAGGCACCACCACGGCTCCTGTTATGCATTTTAACCTAGCAGACTTAATCTTGCCCCACCCTAATTTAGATTGGTTGGAAGAAGCATTTGATCATCAAGAAATTGATGAAGTTATCAAGCTCCTTCCACCGGACAAATCTTCGGGACCAAATGGCTTTAATGGACATTTTGTTAAGAATTGCTGGAGTATCATCAAACAAGACTTCTATGGGCTTTATTATGCATTTTTTAGGAATGAGCTCAACCTTCAATCCATCAACTTAGCCCTCATCGCACTTATCTCTAAGAAGGACAACCCTACGGGGATCAATGACTATAGACCGATTTCTTTGCTGAACACTTCTTTCAAAATCCTAACCAAGCTCCTGGCTAACAAACTTCATATGGTTATTTTAGATCTTCTTCATGCAAATCAATATGGGTTCCTGAAATCGAGGACCATTCAAGACTGTCTGGCTTGAGCCTTTGAGTTCCTTCACATCGGCCACTCTTCGAAGAAGGAGATTATTGTACTTAAATTGGACTTTGAGAAGGCTTTTGACAAAGTCGAGCACTCTTCCATTCTAGCTATCTTGAAGCATAAGGGCTTTGGACATAAATGGATGTCATGGATTGCTAACATCCTAAGCACTGGAACATCATCGGTTCTTCTCAATGGAGTACCTGGCAAAACAATTCATTGCAGAAGAGGAGTTAGACAAGGGGATCTGCTTTCTCCGCTTCTATTTGTTCTGGCAGCTGACCTCCTGCAGTCGCTTCTCATCATGGCAAGGGACCTGGGGCTTCTGACCACCCCGGTGTGTTACCAGGCTTGCCCAGACTTCCCAGTAGTGCAATATGCTGACAACACGCTCATCATTATGCAGGCCTGTGCGAAGCAACTGTTGTTCCTTAAAGGGATCCTTAACTTTTTTTCATAATCCACCGGCCTCAAGGTGAATTTCGATAAATCCTTCATGACCCCTATCAATGTTCACCCGAATAAGATGGATATCCTCTCCCGCAATCTTGGGTGCCAACTGGGCTCCCTCTCTTTTACCTATTTGGGCCTTCCACTGGGCACGAGCAAACCAAAAATCAAAGACTTCCTCCCCCTTATTCAGAGAGTAGACAGAAGGTTAGCCAGTTGCGCATCTTTCCTTTCCATTGGTGGTAGACTTACTTTGGTGAATTCAGTCTTCTCTCAATTGCCTACTTTCTACATGTGCCTTCTCAAACTCCCTAAGGGAGTCATCAGACAGATTGATAGATACCGCAGGAATTGTCTTTGGAGAAGCACAACTTTGGATGCCCGTGGTAAATCTCTGATATCATGGAAAGAGGTCTTCAAGCCAAAAAAAGCAAGGAGGATTAGGAGTTTTAAACTTGGACTCTCAAAACCAAGCGCTTTTACTTAAGAATCTTCACAAAATTTTTAATCATGCCAATCTTCCATGGGTTAATCTTATGTGGGAAGCATACTATCACAACTCTCTACCCTCAGTCCATGAGCGCATTGGCTCCTTCTGGTGGAGAGATGTCCTCAAGATGCTTCCCCAGTATAAGGGTCTTGCAACCTGCTCCATAAGCAATGGGAGAACAACGCTTTTCTGGAAGGACCTGTGGAACGGAAATTTATTCTACCAGCAGCATCCGGAACTTCACTCATTCGCTAAGTCAGATCTCATTACGGTTGCGTCAGCTAAAGATGTGGAGGATTTTCAGACTCTCTTTCACCTTCCGTTGTCGACTCAAGCTCATCAACAATTTCAGCAAGTGCTACATCTCACTCAAGAACTGGTTCTTACTTCGCAAGAGGATTCTTAGCATTACATCTGGAATTCTTCACGATACTCTTCAGTCAAAACCTATCAATTGCTCATGGGTGATCGTCTGGCACCTATCTATTTCAAGTGGTTGTGATCATGTTCTTGTCAAAGGCACCATAAAGTTTCTTTCTGGCTCTTGCTTAAAGATAGGCTCAATACTAGGAACCTTCTCCAACGCAAGAACTGCCCTCTGGATGATTTCTCCTGCATCTTGTGTGATCTAGGAACTGAAGAATTGACTCAACATCTCTTCTGGTCTTGCTCTTTTGCACAACAGTGCTGGGACTTAGTCTGCCCACAAAGGTCGTCACTCATCTCGGCTCATCAAGCGCTTTTCCACCTCAAAGGCAAGATCAATCAAAGTTTTTATATGGAAATTATTGTACTGTCTGCTTGGGCTCTATGGATCACAAGGAATAACTGGATCTTCAATCATCAAATTCCAAGCATTTCTAATTGGCGTGTCATTTTTACTCGAGAATTATCTCTGCTAATACACCGAGCTAAACCATCCATTAAACCTCTGCTATCTGCCTGGCTTTCCAACTTGCCCTAGCTGGTGTTCATAGTATTCAGGCGATTAAGGGTGATTGTAGTATGTTTTTCATTAGGATTGTGTGTGTTGTTCGGGCGTCAATTTGTCTTCGGCAGTTCTTGTAGATGTATCAGGAAAGGTGGATCCTTTTTCCTCAAGATTGTTCAAGTTATTTGTGTATCTGGTAGCTCTGTGCTAGAGACCTTGGTTTTTCTGTTTCTTGTTTCTTCTTTTCCTCCTTTCTCTTCCTCCCCCCATCTTGTTTTCTTGTTTTCTTTTACTCTTGTTTGTATATTTATTTATTTAATATATACAGTAGGGGTCTCTCTACTGTTTTCGTCAAAAAAAATGTACAAAGAATAATATGAACTACAATAAATATGAACAAGATGGTATCATTAAAGAATATGAACATAGAACTGAAGAAAACATATGAATGAATGGAATGAATGGACTACAGTTCTACTTATACCGGTATAGCCAGTGACACACTCGTCAGTGTTCACTTTGGCCTGCATTTAACAAAATACGGGGATCCAAGGCCCGTATGAAGGACGTTTCATAACGGGGATCCAAATCTGCCCACATTGGAATGGTGGGGTCTTACGTGCCTATACTGGAATGATGGGTCTTTGATTCCCTCTCCCGTGAGTAATTCATGAACAAGCGTTTGAATGGATGAATATGAATATGGAATCATAATATCATGAAGCATGGATTTTCATACGACGAAAGAACAAGAATCAGTGAAACCTAGTTACAGAACATAGAATGAAATGAAAGCATGAACTTCAAACAATTAACAATCATCAATGACATAATTCATAGGGTACTTGCCTTTCGCTCTGTGAAGCGTTATGAGGCAAAAAGGGTGCCGCTAGACTCGAATTCCCTCCTCATACACAATTTAATTACTTGAATAAGAAACAATGTGAATAGGACATCACTCGAAACACTTAATCGCAGCATCCTAAACCCAAGGTTCACATAGTCGATCTACCCAATTAAATCGACAGTCTAGCAGGACGATGAACTGGACAGCAGAACTAAAAACATCATATCTTTTGTTTTGAGACTCGAAACAGGGTGATCTCAGATCCTATGGAAAGGTATCAAAAATCTCCAGATTAAACTAGTTGGGTGAATCCTCTAATTCAGCCATTAACTTAGGCTAGCACTCAACTGAAAGTCTAACATAAATCTGTCTAGAAGAATTGGACATCAGTAAAGAAACAATCACAACTTTTGATCTACAAATCCAAATAGAGTGTTCTTTATCAATCTAGAAATATGATAACATTATCTACAAAATTCGTTTGGGGCAACAAACCTGAATCAGAACCTAACATAAACATATTTTAATAAATAAAGTGAATAATAATTCTCGTCGGCTATCTGGACAGTAGGAAATAATTCATCATAACATTTAATCCGTAAATCAGAATTGAGTGAACTTTGAGTCTACAGAAAGCTAAGAACGAATCTCACATAACTCTAGGAGATGAGATTCTCTAATTCGGCCTCTAAGAACATGAAAACAGCCGCACAACATACTGGACAGAACTGATCTACTAGCAGCAGGAATTCAATCCAATAAACCTAATCGAATTCACATCTATTGTGAATCAAATAGCGAAGAAAACTCTTCGTTACCCTTGAAGATTAGCAGGAAGATGAAGAACAACCCCCACGAAGAAGATCTTCTCCCTCTCCTTCTTCCTCCCTCTCGAATGGATGGCAGTCCTGCGGTCTCCCTCTCCTTCCTTCACTCTGGCCGGCAGTAGGGAGTACCGATGGCGAGGAGGGGAGGTACCAAGGGCAGGGACGGTGCCAAGGGGAGATGGAGCGATGCCTAGGACAGGAGGGACGATGGCCAAGGGTGAGGAGTGGTGGCAGCTTGAGGGAGGAAAGGGGGAAGGGGGCGGTTTGGGCTACGGTTAGAGGGGAGGAGGTGGGGTGGCTTGGGTTGGCCCAACAAGGGGCGCCTCCCCCTACTAGCCCAAGCAGGACCGACCACCAGGTTGCCAAAGCCTGGGCCGGGGGCCCATGATCCAAGGTTTCCCCCAAAAACTGAAATTTCGATTATACTCCCTCTCCCGAAAATTATTCTCTCTAATTTGAATTTGGGATATTACAATGTCCCAACCTTGCATGCCACAGCCAAGCCTCGTTCTCAATACTTGCATTCAAGCAGATGGGTTTACTTGTATTTAGATGAACTTTAAATAGCCTGTTCGGTGTGCGAGGAACCTTCATGAGTAATCTTCAGAACTGATCATGTAGAGTTAGATATAAGCCTTGTAATGCTATCTCACACCCTTCTTCAGTCAACTGACCAAGACTAATTATATTGTTGCAAAGCCTTGGAATGTAGTATACATTTGATAGGAGTCTTTGTTCACCATTTTTGCATTGGAGTAGAATAGATCCTTTGCCTTCAATGTAAACTATAGAACCATCTCCAAATTTTACTTGTCCTCTGAAATCCAGATTGATCTCACTAAATTTTCCCTTTTGGCCAGTCATGTGGTTTGAAGCTCCATTATCAAGGTACCAAAGGTTAGAATCAATCATTTATTCACCAATATTCAGTAACTTTGGTTGTACCTCTTCTTCAAACATGACTAGGCCACATGATTTCTCTTCTCTAATGGCTAGTAATAGAGCCGGTTCTTTCTCCTCTTGAGCTTGTGAAAGATTTATACTTTAGCATTGTTTTTCCTGTTTTGACAGTGCGAGGCATAACGACCAAACTTCTGACACTCAAAACATTTAATATGATTTCGGCACTCAGAAGCATAATGTCCAAATTTATCACACTCAATGCATTTAATTTTCAACTTATCTTATTTGAACTCACCGTTGCCACGTCCTGACTTGTAGCCGTGTCCGGCAAAATCTCCTCGACCACCCCGGACTCTACCGAATCCACAACCTCCTCAGCCGCGCCAAGCAGAACTCCAACCGCCTTGTCTTGACGAACGATCTCTCTGGATCTGTTTGTTCTCTCCATTCAACTCAGTTTTAACCAACAGTGCTTGATCAATATGAACCTTGCAACCTTTTAGGAGTCCCTCATTAGCTTTGAGAGACCCTATTACTTCTTCTATCTTCATGTCTGGGAGTTCACTCGAATACAGGAGAGTTGTCACCACCGGTACGAATCTCTCAGGTAGGACTCACAAGTATTTCTCAACCACCGAAGTTTCTTCCAATTTATCACCAAGAGATCGAATTTCATTGACTACCGCCGATAACTTTCCTACAAATTCATCAATTGACTGAGTTTCACCCATATGCATTGCCTCATACTCCCCTCAGAGAGTTTATAGCCGCACCTTCTTGACTCGATCCACACCTTCGTGCATTGTGCGAAGAGCAATCCAGGCTTCTCGTGTCGTATCCTTCCCGACAAACTAGTTGAGCATCAAGTCAGGGATGGCAACAGAGATTAGCGCCAACGCCATTTGATCAGTCTTCATGTCGACATCCAGATCTTTTCCTTTTGGATCGACCTTGCCTTTTAGATCGACAGGATCAGCTACTGCGTCCTAGACCCTCCGGGCACGCATATTCACTTGCATCTTCATAGCCCAAGTCGGATAGTTCTCTAAATTTAGAACTGGGTACGGAAGCGAATTTGGGCCTCCTTTTGTTGTCGACAAAGATCCGTTGGGAGCCATCTGTCTCTTCTTTTCTAGAGTTGGAGGACTGATTTTCATACACTACTCTGATACCACGTGTTGTCTTAAACCTGCGTATTGTTTGAAACTTCAGCTTTCTAAAATTCCTAAACTTCAAACTGAGACTGCAATATCAATTATCGAACGATGAAACAATATCTGAACAACAGAGCAATTTCTGGTGCAAATCGGTGCACCACTATTTTGAGTTTTCTCTTCTATTTATACTTAATATTACATCCTAGATAGGTTAGCACTGCTACTGAATCTGACTAGAAAACAAAGACCGATTGAATTGGTATACACTTGAATACCGAAACAGACTCTGAACTTGAGTCAGAAACTGACTCAAAAACTAAAAGACTTCTACGACTCAAAACAAGAATTAACAGAAGACTCATCAAAGGATTAACTCCAATAAGGGGCTGTTGGCGCCGCTTTTATAGAGGGGGATAAGGGGGGCAAGGTGGCACGGGATGAGGAGGAGCCAGCGGCGCCAGGCGCGTTGGGGGCAGGGCAGGGGCATGCGGCTCAAGGCAACCGGGTGGCACACCTGGGTCGGAGGAGGCGGCGAGAAAAACGGGCAGCACAAGGCGCCAACTGGAAGATGCACAGAGAGCCAACGGGAGGTTGAAGAAAGAGAAGAGAGAAGAAAAAAAAGGAGAAAATGAAAGAAAAAAGAAGGAAAAGAAAATAAATCTAAAACATCTGAGAAAATTTTATAAAATACTTTGGAACCTGAAAAGATCAAATAAAATAATTTTGAATTTAATTGAAGTCTATTTTAATCATTTATAATGTTTTTTATTTTCATAAAATTCAAATTAAGCTTTAAATTAATCCAATAAAATGCAAATGGTTTATTTTATTTTCAAAGCTTCAAAAAGGCTCTAAAAATTGGGATGATATTTTTGGAATTTAATAAAATTATTTCCAACTTAAAGTTGGCTTTTATTTTGCACACAAATTATTTTTAATTTTGGAAGATAGAAAAACCCCTTTTAAATACCAAAAGATTCAATAAATTAATTAAGTTTTTATTTTTATCTTTAAATCCAATATAAACACAGAAAACTCAATTAATTTTATTTTTGGCTTTTAAAATCCAGGAAATGCAAGAAAAGAACGAAAACTCTTTTAAATCTCAAAAAAATCTAATAAAATAATAACTTTATTAAATTTTAAATTGGTAACAAAACTTTGGGTTGTTACATCATGTGGGGCCTATTGTCAGAAAGAGAGAACATAGAGGGGGCAGGGGCGACTGGCTCCGGCCATGGCCGAGCGGCTTATAGAGCTTGCCGGCTGCGATAAGATGGCGGAGGGGCTTGGCCCGTTGGAAATATGCCCTAGAGGCAATCATAGAGATGATTATATTTCATTATGTTCATGACATTGGATAATTTGTTATCTTGTTCCTAGAATAATATTGTTAATATTTATTATCAAGTATGTGACTTGATTGTGAAACTCTATATTTCTGCGATAATTATTCTTATACGATCCCTGGTCGAAAACATATGAGGACACATATGAATAGACTACCATATGTATTGGTTGATGACTATGTTTCACGGGTCATAGATATGGAGATATCAAACCAATAATATGGACACATGTTAGAGAACATGATGTTGGATAAGACCCACCTTGAGACACTATTAAGATTGTTATGATTCTATGTGTCGTTAGTTGGTCTCAAGCAATGATGATGTATAATCCTTAGACCTGATATCAGCATGGTTCTCTACATGTGTAATAGCACCCTTAAGGGTTGCCAAACGCTACAACATAACTGGGTAGTTATAAAGGTAGCTTTCGGGTATGCTATGAAACATGCAGAGGAATGTGACTAGTCGGATATGGGATTTGCCCCTCCTAACCTAACAGGAGAGATATCTATGGGCCCCTCGTTGTGATCGGATAAAAAAAGTGCATGGCCATGCCACTAGTTGTTGAAGTGTTCGACCACGTGAAGTTATCTGACACTCGATCGAGAAAGTATTGAACAGTCCATGGATGACACAACATCTTACCTGGAGTTCAACCAGACATCATGAGGCAAAGGGAGTATACACGAGTAGGTCGTTTACTTCGATCAGTTACGAACGGGTCGTAGACTGGTCAAACGTAATCACATAGTGCTCGTAACCTGGTCGTAAGGAATTGCGAACTGGTCGTGACCAAATACGAACTGATCGTATAGAGATAGGACCTGGTCGTAAGTGATGAGGACCTGGTCGTAGATCATGTTACATCAAGGTTCGTCCGATATAATTTGTGTGTATTCGGAATCGCTATGTTCTGCTAGGAACCGCTACGACTCGTGGTCGGAAAGGGTTTCCGACTCACAACCGAACTACGCATGAACCTACAGGGTCACACACTTAACGGGTTGGAACAAACCACTACGAATACGATTCGTAAACGTGTTCGGATAGGATCCGTCACGAGCACTATATAAGAAGATGCATGAGGCTATTGGGGACAGGTAAGTTTTACACCACCGAAACCCTAGCTGCCATCTTCCTGAGAGCTCTGTCGTGCGACTTGGTGCTAGTACACCGACATACGGTTGTTCCTTCCCTGGACGTGTGGATACCGTGAGAGGCGCTCATCGCGATCAAGGCGCTTTGAGGACAATCCGTGATCTTCACAAGGAACTACAGAGGTTGCTGGAGGAGACGATCGACTACGACCACTGCATCGACTTGCTCGACGCTGGACGATCGACTACAACCACTACATCGACGCGCTCTGCGTTGGACCAGGCTGCTCCAACCCTTCTTCTACTGCTCTGTGCGTCTGGTGGCAACGATCTATGATCATCTACTTGCTTGGCTTCCTGGTTTGCATGGTAGAAATTTTTGTTTGTAGCTATCATAGCCTACCCGTGACCTAACACGGCCAACCGGCAAAATGGAATGCAGGGATGACGGCGAAGCTAATGGTGGTGGTGCCATGCGAGGGACCTGACGTAGGAAAGGTTGGGAGTGCTTTTTGGCCACAATGTGAGCCAAAGGGAGTATGTGCGGTGCTTTAGGGATGGGCACGGGGAACTCGAGTGACTGGAGTTGGCCCAACGACAAAGAAATGCAGCGGTGGGAGATATTGCTACGGTAACGACTACATAGGACACTATTTTGGCCAAAATTAACTAGCGCAAAGGCCTCAGGTGAACTCCAAGAACTCACCGGGTGGTCTCTACATGGCAAAGGAGCATGGTAGCGGTGGGGCGATGAGCGGCGGAGGCAGTGCTCATGGTGACAGGACTCCTCAGTTATATAGTGATAAAATGGAGCTATGCATAAGGCCAAGGGGGTCACAGTGATGGATAAAACACGACCGGCGAAGGTAGGGGCTCACTGTAGCGATGACAACATTGACGGCAGCAGTTGTAGTCAGAGATGAAGAAGATAGCGCATGCACAACGACATACTATAGGGAAGGTGAGATTAAGTGAGGGATAACAAAGCTTGGGCATGGCGGCACAATAAGATGCGGTTGGCGAGGGGAGAACCCACCTGACAGAGTGGGAATGGAGGTGGCTTGCGACAGAGCTCGGCGGAGCGCTTCCACCAGAGACGAGGACGTCGACCACATTCCGGCCGAAGGAGAGCACTACGGAGGGAGCTCCTAGGGGGTAAGATGGAAGGCGATGTGGGGCAAGTTTGGATGGCACCACGGTGAATGCTATTTTTAGCCAAAGTAGAGGGGCTCGGCTATTGTTCAAAGAGGGTGTGAGGTGGGGATTGACCGGTGTGGGGAAAAGGCAGCATTGTAGTTCAGGAGAGAGCACAATAGGGAGAGGGTAAGAAGCTAGGCTGAGACATCAGCTCGGGGGAGGAAAAGGTAGATAGGCGAGCATGATGGGAGGAAGATGACGCGAGGAAGGGGACGACATCTAACGAGTGGGGCCAGCCATTAGTGAGAGAGAAGAGAGAGAGCGCTAGGAGAGAGAGAGACTGACAGGGACCAGTGGCCCACATGTCAGGTTAAGTGAAAGTGTAAACTTATGTGAATAAGCTTTCTCTTTAGGGACACATACTTTTGAAAGTGACTCCGCTAAGAACAAAGTTGGGACGGGATTTGGGCCGAAAGCGATGGCAGGATGGGTCATGGCTACTATTTTGGCCCAGAGCGCGTTAGGGAATTTCGAATTGATTTTTGATTTTATAAAACTCCAGAAATAGTTTTTGAGCTCTTAAAAATAGCAAATGAACTCCAAAAATTCTGAGAAAATTTACATAGGTACTTTAGAACAATCCAAATCCAAATAAAATATTTTCAAATTTTGATATTGTTTTAATAAAACCTTCAAAAATAATTTTAGGCCTGAGAAAATAGGAAAAAGCTTTTGTAAAATTCAGAAAATTTCTGAGAATTGCTCAAATAATTAGTAATAAATAAAATAACTATTTTTAGCTGTAAAATGAAAATTGAGGCTGTTACACTAGTGTCAACCCCTCCTTACATGATTGCTTTTTGGCTTGCTTGACTCACTCACACGATTGCAACCTTATCGATGTTAGCAAGTTTGCTTGGCTACTGTTGCAAGTTTGTAGCATCTTCACTTCACGTGGTGCTGTGTTTCCACGGAACGTGTTGCTCGTTTATAGTGTAAGAATTTTTAAGTCTACTATGGGAAAAAATTAACACGCAAGGACACACGTACGGGTTTTCTAGAGATCGAAACCCATGACCTATATCACCGCCATAGTTCATTTCTAGGATGATTCTGGCCTTCTTTTTGACCTTTCACATTGTCAAGGACTTGCATGGAACAAAACACCCTCTGGCCTTCTCTCGACGTCTACAGGTAATCTTTCTGTTTCGCAATATTTGTCCACGCTCACCTAGGGATGGCAAAGGGGCCATTCCCCGGTGGAGAGTGGTGGAACATCCCCGCCCCTGAGAGAAGAAAAAAATCCCTGTACCCTGTCCCTATCCCTGTCCTGGGGTGCGATTCTCCCCCGTTCCCCGTCCCCCGTCGGGTTATCGGGGCCCCACGGGGACCCAGACCCAAAAATTGGATCCCCAACCTCTCCTACACAGACACATATAGAGATGGCAGAATCAATGTTCCAAATGATTTAAAGAGTGCTTATCAGTGTTCCAAATAAAGAATTCCAATAATATTCTTAAAGATAGTGTCCCAACTCCCAAGCAAATAAGAAAACAAACCCTTAAAGATTTAAATAGTGCGACCCATGTCAGAGGGTTATCGAGGCCCCATGCGGGTAGTAGGGATGGGGAGTAGGGGAATGGCTCCGGCCCCGCTTCACCTGATAGGGAATTGTATTTGCATATTAGCATCCCCATGGGGAAAGAAATAGCCCCAACCCCGACCCCTAATGGATGAATTCCCCGTCGGGGAATGGGAAATGGAGCCACATTGCCATCCCTACGCTCGCCATGAGCCCGTACTAAACAAGCTTCGAACCTAAAAAATAGTGATTAGGAATGGACCATATGTATATATGCTCCTATTAAACAACATAATACAACTACCCAGCCTCTTATATCTCCTGATAGTAACGATAGAGAGCGGAAATATTGTAACAGCTACGCTCTTGATTTCTTAAATGACCAAACATTGTGAAAAGAAACTCTCCATACAATGGACAAATACTACGAAACAAAGAGAGTAATACACTAACACTATAATTAAAGCTCTAATATAGTTGACCAAATTAGGCCATAATGTTACAACGATGCACGGGTGGTCGTTGATAATCTCAACCGTGTACTTGTACCATCATTATAGCCAAAAGGTCATGGTCTCTCCTTGTCCGAAGTCCTCACATTGTTTTGGACAGAAGCTGGTTCGCACGTATCAGCCATATGAATCATGTGCAAACCAAACATGTATGGCGGCAACCCCCTACATTCCCTCCATGTTAGCCTAGGAACATATGCGCTTCTCCTTGAAATTCAGACCCTCCAAAATCTAGGAAGATGCTACTCCGATGCGCCCAAGTCTCCAAGTTAATTGGACCATGCATACATCTTTAATGGAATTGCCTACCAACATCGGTAATTTTTGCATGGACCATGTTTTTTTATGTTATTATAAGGTATAAGAACATACACCACACACGCACATTACAGGCGAGTGCACTCCAAAGTGTGCCTAGGAATATGGAGGTCGAGGATGAATTGACGACCTCATGAAGTACGGGCATGCACATCCCTAGCTACCAAGACGTAGTGCATAAAGGTGGGCAACAGTATCTGAAACATGGTGGGTGGAGTCGTACCCCACCACGAGGTAGTTCCCTTTGGATTCAAATACATTCAAATTAAAGCTTTCAATTAAGATTCACAAAAAATTTCAGTTTGGATCATCAACTCATATTCAAAAAACATTTGATTCGAGAACTTTCTACTAAGATTCAAATAAATTTCCAAGTTCGGGACATTTCATACGAGATTCAAAAGAAATTTCAATTCAAGGACATTTCAATTAAGATTCAAAAATATGTTAACTAGATTGTGCCTTCAACATTCTACTAAGTTGAAAAACTTTCAAACCATTGACCAAAAAACTTGCAATTTCAGAAGCTTTCATCTCAAACCAAGTTTTAATTATTTTCGTGCGAGAAAGGGGGCTATCGCTGCCGACCTAGGCGAGCTTTCAACCTGTGGAGATCATGTGTATGATCATAATCTTAGTGTTGAACAATTGACGTCGGTGTCAAGGTGTTTGGGGATTAAAACCTCGGTTTACCAAATTGTCGGATTTACTGTCAAGCTGGAGATAGTCTGACCGGCCCTGGGGGCAGTCTGGCCTGCGCCAGTGAGAAAGCTGTCGCTCAAGATCTCCCCCTCCAGGCCTCCACCACACCTATAAAAGGGAGCACCAAGAGCGCTTCTTTCCCCTCATCCTCTCACCCGAATCCCATCTTCTTCCTTCCTCTCCTCTCGCTGCAATCAAGTTTTTCTCTTGTCAGCCCGCAAGCACCTCTGCCGCTAATTGTGCCGTCGTATGTGGAGTTCCGGTGACACCATCCACACCTTTGGCATCGCAGCTCCGTGTTCTACATCGTGCTCGCCTCACCTTCACTTGAGCATCGCAGGAGCAACTGCGCCACCGCCTTCGTCCTCGCAGCTGGCCATCCTTGCACGCCCAGCTGCCGCGACGGCAAGCATCGCAATCTTCAACCTCCCCTCTCTCTGTTGCACAATTCATCGATCACCGCTGTGCCACCGCCGTCATGTGGCTGCCATGTCGGGCCATGTGTGCGCCACCTCAGCTCCCACACCTCATCATCCCTTGCGTGCATACTGGCGTGGCTGCATGCGTGGCAAACGCAACTATTCATGCACCTAAACCACCGTGGACTGGCGCAGTTCTATGGACCCTATCCATAGACTGTGGACTAGCGCGGTTCTGTGGACCTTGTCCATGGACCATGGTCCCACATGTCAACGGATGTTTTTATTTTCCTTTAGGAATATAATTTCGGCTGAAACTCTTTTTCCTCGCTGATGTCACGTTTGCAAAATAATCCAGCTTTTACTTTAGAAAGAAAATTATAAAAATTCAGAAAATAATCAGATAGTGTTTTCTCTCTCTTTTTCTTGGAATTAAAACTTTCGAGAGCCCATTCTCTCGCGACTGCTTCAGCCACACCGTTGTCGCGTCATCGCCATCCTCACTCGACAATAGTCGTACAGATCACACTCTCTCCCTCATCGCCTCTCGTTGTGTCATCCATCCCGCCGCCCACACCGCGCACTAGCGCTGCCACGCTGCTCACGCCAGCCAAAGTGGTGAGCACCTCCGCCCAATATAAGATGCTCCCTGGCCTCCTCCCCTTCCTCTAGCCCTCCCCTTAATCGCCCCTACCTCCCACACTGTTTGCTTCCTCCCCAGCTCAGCTCGAGACCGCACCAGGGTGCAGCTAGTACCACCATGTCCTTCAAGCCTGCCTCAGCACCCTCTACCTCCTTAGACTATTCACCTTCCTGTCTATACACCGTGTCGCCCGGAAAGGCCATGCCATCGTTGATCTCCCCGAGGCCGATTGCCGCCCCCGCTCACTGTTCTTACCATCTTGGTAAGCTCCCCCTACTTTGGTTCATGTCATTCGGTGTTCCCGAGCCTCCCATTCATTCTTCCTCACCCAATTCAGGTTTCATCCATAGCAAGTCATCAGCGCCTCCATCTTCCTCGCATCCGACCGAAAAGTGCCTCCACCACTGCCATTCCTTCCCCGGTGAACCCCTCTTCAATTCCTTCTTCCTAGAGCTCACGCTGAGCTTGTCGCGTCACCCGTAGCTCTCACCACTAGCCCGCCTCGATTCCTCCCCATCGCTATCAACCACTCTGGTGAATTGACCTCACCTTCTTCTTGCTCGTGTGCACCGTTGTTTTCCTCCTCTCCCTCTCCAGTGCCACTGTCACCATGAGCCACCACGCGTGTGTCCCTGAGCTCCTTGAGCCGCAAAACCACCACCCTTGGGACCACCTTCCCTGGCTCGTTCCATTTTGCCCATCATGGGCCGCCGTTATCGCCTCCTTCATCGACGCTGTCCTCACCACCTTGCCTCAACCGCCTCCTCTATTCTCTATCTCCCTATGCTCTCTCTCTCTATGTTCATGAATGACTGATAGTTGGGCCCGATCAATTAGAAGATTAATTAGAATGTAATTAGTAGGGTGATATTGGAACTAGCAATGGCAATTTTGGTGACTAAATTAAGGATGATTAAATCAAGGTAATTAGATGTTAAATAGGATAGTTACAATAAATAATTAACCAGTGTGTTTGGTATTACTTCTTAAATTACATATTTAATTGGAAGATCTACCAAAGGTGTAAATTGTGTGGCCCAATTAAAATGAAATTATGCACATATAAAATATCGGAATAATCAATAGGGTCCTCCTATAAGTATGAAAAGTCCATTAGCATTTAGCTAAAGTAATTAATTCAGTAAATACTTCATTGTGATATAAGTCAAATAATTAGTACTTCAAATAACAGTAAGGCCTACGTGTAGATTAGTGGTATTAACCAGTGTTAATAAGTAATTATCTAGGATAATTAAAGCAGTAAATCGAATGTCAATTACAATCCATTAGTATTGAGGATAAGTGGATATAATTAAGAGGCAATTAGCATTTAAATTTAGATGGCAAATTTAATTAGGGATTATATCAAAATAATGTATGGCAGTGGTCCCTAGGCCATAATAATAATAATAATGGGTTAATGAAATAGTCAATAGAAATCAGTAGGCTAATTAGATAAATGGATATTTCAATTAACCATTGCATTTCTAAATTAAGGTAATTAATACAGGCAATTAGACAGTAATTGATTGTCATTAGCGTGCACTTAGAAATTAATTTCAAAAGGTGGAACCTTAATTAGGGACCAAGTCAACATCATTAATCTTGCTAAAATATCCCAATAATGGCTAGGTCCCCCATAATTTAATATTAACCAAATTGAATAGTGATATATGTTAGTAAATCATTATTATTAGGTCATGGACAATTAATTCCTAAGTATTTAAATCATGTTCGAGGTACTATTGAAATATAGTCTTGTGTTTAGGAATGCTCAAATGAACAATGGACCATAGCAAATAGTTAGACAAATCGCTTAGGTCAAAAACCTCATTGTTATTAATTTAGACTAATTACCTAACTAAGGTGTAATTGACCAGTGGGCCCCTCCTTTGGTATTGAATAGGCCCTTGTGCTAATGAGGTCAATTAAGTGCATAACTACCAACCATACGTAGTTTAGCAAAATAGTATCAGTAATGAATGAACAATTATCTACTAAAATAAAAGTAGTCATTAGTACGCATAGCCATGTAAGTAATTAGGTTAAGTAAGGATCACCTCAATGATAAAAAAGCAAATCCTTATACCCCACTAATCAAATTGTATGGTTGATGTCTAGCTAATACTTGGAGGTTCCACTTAACTTATGGAACTTCCTTGATAAACATAAATTGATAAGGAAAACTATTAAAAGAGCAAGATCACGTGTGTCAGTTAAAATCGTACCCATCATAGGTGGTCCATCGCAACCATACACAAGTTCCAGCTAAGGTTCATGGAACTTCCTTGATAAATAGGAACAATGATAAAAGAAATCAGTAAATAAACTAGACCTCATGTGTTAGTGAGACTTACATTTGTCATGTGCAAACCTTCGCACCTACACATAGATCTCACCTGACTATTATGAAAAGTCCTTGATAAATAGGAAATAATAACAAAAAAGGAATCAATAAATCAATTAGGCCTCGCATGTGAGTAGCCATAAGGTACTCTCGAGGAGATGGTAGTAATTCAACAACCATTCAAGATCAGTAGATCATACCTAATAAGGTAATCTCTCACATCCAAATGATATAAGAGGAATATTCCTGTGAATATTTTCTCCCTCCTGTTTGTTCATAATATTCTTCACCAACGAGCCTTCCGAGAGTCTGATCCCTCTCGTCTTAACTCCGAATTAGACAGTTTCCTGATCCTAAATCCATCTAAAATCCAAACCCATACCCCTAGACTAAACGAATAAAGTTTGTATTTATTTGATTTTGTCTGAAGTATTTCCTTCTTGCTTAAATGCCTTTAGGGTTATTTGGGTTTTATTTGGTTGTTTTCAGACACTCTTGCATTCAATTGTATCTTGCGTAATTAGAAGTTCGACGTCATGCCATAACAGCAGTCCAAGCAAGAGCAAGAACGAGACCAAGGTTATCAGAACATTGAGCAAGGCGAGTCAACACTTTGATCATTTCGTACCTACATTTGAATGCAAATTATATTATCTTAAATTATGAAATTGCATTGCTATGCTTTATACGAATATGTTGACCAAGCTTAACACCTTATTGTTAATTGAGTATAAATTTCCAATCCTTAAACTTGAATACTATCCTTTGTCACCCTAGAAATAATGGTATGCATGACTAGTTACTATGTATGTATCTAAGTGCCATGCTTAATTAGCCTGACCTAGATACATTAATTTGCCCCGACATCATTCAAAATTCAAAACTGGATTTGGGCAGTCGAGGTTGGAGCTTGGCTGGTATGTCGAAAAGAGAAAGGAATTTCAAAACGAAAACTCAAAAACTGTTTTTAGACTTGGGCGGATGGAAAGCCGGGTGTATGTGTATAGGAGTACACGAGATGGGTATGGCGAAGTACTGATCAAGTCGATTAAGGACCAATTACTATGATGACCTCTTGCGCACTAATAGTGCAACCACAAGTCTACCATATGTACGACCTGGCTCACTAATTTACTTTGCCTCAGCGTTACTTCATCATCCCATGAAGTGGTGTGGTGATAGTCATAGGAAAGCCACTTGGAGGGTTGTGTGGCTATAAGGCACAGGTAAACCACACAGCTCACGAGGGGGCCTCTGGAGGGTGGGAGCCATATGGTGGTGAAACCTTAGCCGGCGAGGTTGTGTTGGGGTGGGGTAATTTAAGACCATGAACCGCATATAAATGGGATTTTTTTGTTATGTTATTACGTGCCATTGTAGATTCCATTTGAAATTTTGAAAATCTAAGCTTTTAGAATTATCGATTCAAACTTTCAGCTTCTGGGTATTGAACTTTAGAATGTCAAGGTACAAACTTTTTATTTCGAAAATTGAAATATCCCAAACTTGAAAATTTCAGATCTTAATGTTCTGAATTTATAACTTTTGAGATTTTAAAATCTGACCAAAAAAATCCACAAAATTCAATTATTCGTTTTTCAGAAAAGAAGGGCAGGAGCTCTACCTCATTTCATTAATAGAGGAAGGAGAATAAAAACACCAATCCGATTATTCTAAATTTTGAAATCTAGTATTTGAACCTTCATAGTTTAATTTAGAAGGAATTTTAAAAATAAGTTCTTATACGCAAACCAAACATATAGGCAAGCTTATAAGGAACTCTAATGTATAAAAATTTGAAATATCGAAGTAGCTCAATTGTTACCCAAATGGTCTTACAACGGCCAAACAATTAATTTAACGTCGTGTTGACCTAATAGTGTCACAAGGGAACAGACAATTATTTGGTGCTAAAGTATGTATTATGCAATTATTCAGTTGTATATAGGGAATTCTCTCAATAAAATCTATCGCGCCAAATTCGACGCATTTATTCCCATTGAATTTACTTAGACATGAAAGGCCACGTATATCATAAAAATTAATAAAATTTATGATTCTGCCTAACATTTGGCTGCTTACCCAATTTGTCCTTGCTCCAGATTCTTGGTAGAAAGAACAATTGATCATGAGCAAGATAAATACATCTCAGAGCAAGATTAGCCCATTGAAAATTGAAGAGGGGAAAGCACAATCTTTTGTTGGAGAAAATAGAAGCCGTTGTTGCTTAGCACAAAAGATTTGCCATTTGCCTTTGGTGACCACCCCTTTGAAAGACCATCCTACTTGCCTTTGTCGAGTTAGCAGGATATCATTTTTAAAACTGCAAAGCAAACTGGCCATCTTTTAAGGTGCACTTTTAAATTCCATTGCCCATAATTTGGTTTAAAGGTTTCGGTCGCTTCATTTTCAGTTAAAAGTAAAGTTTATTGCATTCAATTAATTCATTTATGATGCATCCTAGGATAAACACACTGCTGGTTGAGCTTATGTATGGCATTTGACTGATTGACCTACGTTTACCTGGCTAGACGGTCTATGATATGATTTTAAAAAGGAATAATTGATTATTTGTCACTGTAAAAGGGTGAATTTTATGATTTGCCACTACATGTGAGTATGACATATGGGTCCTAGGACCACATGTCATACTCACATCAATGGCAAATAATCAATTACGCATGTTTGATAATGACAAATAATCGAATCTCCCACTAATTTGTTTGTTAATAAAATTGCAATAACAATCACTTCACACCATTGTTTGGATCTACAGAATTCAATAATCTGTCTGTAGGCCCCATTTGACATGTGTTAATTTGGTAGGAATTTGAGAGGGTTAGAACTAGTTTCTGAAAAATTCTTCCAATTTTTTTGTGTTCCAAACAGGACATTAGGGGTATTTGGTAGTGCTCCAACTTATTGGTGGAGCCAAAAATACCTAGTTAAACACTTTGGCTCTACTTTCTAGCTTCAAAGCAGTTAAAAGTTAAAACTAGATGGAGACTAGGTTGCTCACGTTTAGCAACTCACTTACGCTTTCATTCTTACTTTGCCCAAAAGGGATAACCTGAAGTTACTAAGCATTTGTAGCCCCCTTCCTCGTGTGAAGGAGAGCCACCCTTGATTCATTCAGAAAGAAAGTTTTTTCACTAGAGAAACTTTTCTTTGTGCCGCTCGTTGCAAACCTATTCTCTCTTCTGCCATCTAAAAATCACACTTCTCTCTTTTGCCACTCTTTTCTGAATCGAAACGTTTTTACAAAGTGCCTGTGGCTACTGAATGATAATGCACATAACCACTAGAGAACATGTATCTGACTCAATCTAAGGGCTAATTTCTAAGGACCTGTTTGGAACTAGGATTTGAGTACAACAAAAGGAGCTTAAAACGCCGCAAATGAGAGGGGAAATAAAATCTCCATCTTAATAATTTGTAAAGCGAGTGGAGTACTTAAAAGGCCCTAGCAGCTAGCACTAAAAAGCTGACGAATTAACTAGCACGGACAGCAATCAGCATGACCTATTTTCAGCCTTGTGGTCATGAACTTGGGTCAATGTCAATATCAAGACCTGAGATATCATAGCAGATTATAAGATTTCAGCATATCAATTAGGGATGGCAACAGGTTACGGTAGGCGCAGGTACTAATAGTCGAGTAAGTTCTTTGTGAAAAAAGATAAGAGTGAATGAGCAGGCGAGCAGCCAGCAAATAGTCGACTAAGTTCTTCAACTAATTTTACTAATTTTCTATTGTTTAGTTTTACAGCATGTCTTGTTTTCAATTTTTTGCGGATTTTTTCACATGTTCTAAAAAAATACGGATTTTGTTTGTTGATGGCACATAAGTTTTTTGCGCACGGCTATGAGCGGATCCTCTACCGTAGCAACTAGCTATGGCAGAGGCGCACCGTAGAGGTGCATTCGCCTCAACCGGACCATCCAATCGCCAGAGAACGGCTCACATCAATAGTGTACAGTACCTGTGCTACATTGTTGAATGGCGAAATCGCTGCAGTGCTTTTGAACAAAGTGAAATCAACGTTGTTCTAGCAGTGTTTTCGCTGCAACATTACTGTACAGTACTGAACCAGCAAACTTAAATTACTGTTTCTACAGTGCGCCTGTAGAGGACCCGCGGCCGTGATAGCCACACATTTGACCTGTACATACTGGAGTGTTCAGTTCAAGGAAGATCCACCAGACTTTAGTTATCCAAATGTGTCTGTGTTCGTAATTGGCAAAGAGCAATATGAGTGTCCTGTGATCAAGTAGAGTTAATTTTGTCGTGAAAAAAGTAGGTTTAATTTGGAGCAACCGTAATTAGCAGTATCTTGAGTTGTGTTGGTATAATTTGCCAACCAGCCAAAGTACTAACAAGTAATACGTATCCTTTTTTTCCCCTAGGAGTCTACTCAGAGTGTGGGATCACTTTAAAACGTTCTTAGGGCCTCGTTTCGAATATGGGAAATTTTCCTGATTCCTACGGTAATTGAATTGATTCCTATGAAATTTATGTGGAAATCCTATGAAATTCATATCAATTCTTGTAGGAAGTAGGGAAAATTCCTACACTGCAAACAGGACTTGTTAGTCTTTGTTCCAAATATTATGGGGACTAACATTAACTAAACAGAGTCAAACAGTTTGAGAACACAATGCAACATCTTTCCAATCAGAAACTAATCTAAGATGACCTCGCAAAAAAAAACCACTAATCTAAGATGAGTTACTTGCATGATGCATATCTGGTTCAAAGTACTTGATGACATCATGAAAACCGCTACTGATCTCAGATGCATGCAATCCTCTCATTAAGAATTCCTCCAAAATGGCTGATGAACCCAGTGGTAATTTTGGCATGTGTCCAGCTGTTTTGCATTGGCACATTTCTCTGCACTTGTACCATGCATGGCCACCACCACCTCCACCGTCATCATCCACCTTGTTAGTTTGTAGCAGCTGACAACATCAGCTTGTCAATGCAGTGATGCATCCATCCTATAAAACACCCTCCCTCCTCCCACTTTCCCTCTCCTCTCTCCACTGGGGGAGAGAGAATCCAGGACACCAACTTACATGCCCAAGTGGTGATCAATCTCACAGTTCACAAGAGCTAGCATAGCAAGCCTAAAGTAAAACCCCCCATAGGCAACAATGCCCCCATCTTGTTCACAGATACTTTGGAATGTGCTATATACCCTCCTCCAACCAACCCTCTCACTCTAGATTCTAATTCCAAATTCTCCAATGAGCACTACCAGAGCACACTCACATGCACATATAAGTACACCTTGCCCCATGGCCTCCTTTGAGACACCCACACACCATTGCAGAGCACTGCACTGCTACTCCCTCTGGTCTCCTGCAGGGAGGGAAGAAGCAGAAAAGCCAATGGTGAAGTTCTCCAAGCAGTTTGAGGGCCAGCTTGTGCCGGAGTGGAAGGAGGCGTTTGTGGACTACTGGCAGCTCAAGAAGGACATCAAGAAGCTGCAGGCGGCCGGTGGCGGAGACGGCGCTGAGGCGGCGGCGGCGGTGCCGTTGCATTGCCAGGCACCGGCGGCTGCTCACTGGGTGACGAGGCTGCCGTTCCTCCACCCCCATGGACACCACAAGGAGCATCATAGCATCAACCATGCATAAGTCATAACAAGTATTGGCTTGCATTAACTGCATATGCGTATAGTTGTAGCATCCCGTTTTCAAAAATGGGAATAGTAATTACTTTCGGTTTTCCGCCGTATTTGAAATTAGCAACTATTTTTGAAAACCTCCTTTCTTCTTTAGCTCGAGTTTGTGTTTCAAATATACTTGACCCTCGAAATTCAAATTTTGGTTTGAATCTCTCTTTTTTTGAACTTCAGGCCTTCTTCTCTTTTGGCCTCATTTTCTTTTGGGCTCTGCCCTGTTTTCTTGGGCCGGCCCATCCCTCTTGCTTCTTGGCCCGCGGCCCTTTTTCCTCTGGCCCACCCGGCCTTTCTCCTCCTTGGCCCAGCCAGTTTGCCCTAGCCCAACTCCCCTGGCCTTCTTTTTCCTTGGCACCGCTGGCCCAGCCTCTCCCCTGGTCATCTTCTTTCTTCGGTCAAGGCCACAACCACCGAGCGCTTTCTCTCCCTTCACTGCACACGCCACTGCCTACGACACCACGAGCTCCACTGCCTCCTCGTGACTGCCTACTCGCTGACACCGCCACCCACCCCTCGCTACGCCTCACCTACCGCCCCTTCGCCCTGTTCTCTCCGCGCGCAAAGCCCGCCCACGCCAACTTCACCTCGGAACCGTGCGCTACCCAATGGCCTCCAACGGCTCCAAGCTCCCCTCCGGCTATAAAGCCTTCACCCCCGCCATTCGGCTCTTCCCCCATTTCCCCCTTCTTTCCGAAAGCAAGAAGAACCGAGCGAAGAATCAAATGAGACTTACCTCTGGTCACCGCGCCGCCTCCTTGTCGTTCGTCCGCTTTGGTGAGCCTCGCTCTGGGGAGACCCCGTCACCGCGTGCTCCCAGCACCAAGGAACCCGTCCCCCCCCCCACCATTCGTCCTCCCCGCCGCCGAGAGCATTGTCGGCCGCCTCCTCCACTCTGGCCGTCATTCTTGGGCCGCCACGGTCGCTCCCAAGCCACCTTGACCCTGCCTTTGGCTTCCCCAAGCTCCCGCGCCGCCCATGCGTGCGCAAGCTTCGCCGTTCCGCCACCCCATCTCCTGCGCCGCACTTGGCCCAAGCACTCGTCGCCGCTCTTCTCCACCGTGCCGCCACTCCACTGCGCCACCCACCCCGCCGCCACCCCCCCTAGGGCCGCCACCCCTTGGGCGACCCACTCTTGGCGTTGCTGGTGCCACCGTGTTTCCCTCTGCCGGTGGCAAGCCCGAGTGACCACGCGCCCCTTCGGCCTCCCCTGCCTAGCCCGATATGAGCTAGCCCCTTTTAACCCACTCTCTCTCCCGGATGACAGGCGGGCTCGCCCGTGGCCGGTCCACCACGCGCCCAAGCGCGCCCACGCATGGACGTGGTCCACGGGGTTCCCCATGCACCTGTGAGGCTAAGCCGTGGGCCCCACGGCCAGCTTTCTCTCTCTCCCTCTTTTTCTTGTTTTTCCTTTAAGGTTTAATTCAAAGGAGAAACTTCAAAAATTCATTCCTCCCTCGTCGTAACTCAAAAAATTATGAAATTTGTTTCTAAAATTTTGTAAATTCAAGATCTTGCTAATGGCATAGGTATTGTTCAATTTGGAGTTCATTTATTTATTCTTGTGTATTTATTTGTTCTCTTTTCATGTTTGTGCCTTTTGCCGGTACCTTCGTCCGATTAGGATTCGAAGACGCGGAGGATCTCCAAGTTGATCAAGCACAAGAATATCAAGATCCTCTTACCTATATTCAAGGTGAGTCAATGCTTTAATCATATTGATCCTACATTTTATGTAAATTATATTCCTTTAAATTACCAAAATTGCATGTTGTAATTCAATAATCAAATGTATGTTAAAGCTTAAGGTAGTTAAACACCCATTTGATGATTAATTAATTTATATGCGATCCATTGATATTTGATTTTATTATTCCATGTCACCCTAGTAACTATATGGTAAATACTAGTTATAGGTTGTACTTAAGCAACATGCTAGTCTTGCTTAAGTACCAGGGTATTAAATACCCCAATCATCATCTCTTCAAACATGAAATGATTTTGGGCAGTCATTGGTGGTCCATGACTAAAATAAATGAGATAATTTGGTTTTACTTCTCAAAACCCTAATAACTTGCTTTTCCCATCTGGGCGGATCGTAGGATGGATGATGTGATGGTGGGTACTAATACAGCCCAAAGAATACTGGTATGTTGGTGGGTGCTAATGCAGCCTAAGGAATACTAGTATGTGGAATGAACCGCCTAGATAACCCTAAGGACTTAATGTTGTCATGACCTCCTGTGTAAAATAAGTACAACCATAAGTTTGTAAAATACAACCTGGCTAAATAATTTGTATCCATCAATATAAGTTGCACCAGGTAGATGTCCCGCGACGCTGTAAGCCTTTGTGGCGAAGGGGGTCGGGGCGCACGACGTAAGTCGTTAAGAGGACGCAAGAGGGAGGGTCTAGGTAAGGGTTAATGGGTCCTCAAGAGCGTAACCCTTATCAGACGAAACCTTAGCGGGTGTATCTAATACTGTTGGATGCATTGTAAAGGCCTTGTGGTGATCTCCCCTTGATTCACATGTCTAAGGAAGCATGTGTACATATCAGAACGATTATCTCTTGTGGGTAAAGTGTACAATCTTTGCAGAGTCTAAACTGTTTAAACAACCGCGCCTACGGTCAAAGGTGGACATGGGAACATAACTTGAGTTAGTTCTATTTCAAAAACTTTGTGGGTGGTATGAAAAATATGGAGGGCTCACCTAGCCCTGGGATTAGAATTTACCTGAGCCTTCGAGCTCAGCGATGTTAATAATGGAGGTAGCTCCAATCAAATGGAGCATAAGGTAGAGTTTCCGACGGAGGGAACCTCTACTGAAATAAATATTGCACAATTACTCTCTTTAATCAAATGCAATTTATTAAAATGCTAAGTGATAGGAATTTGTAATTATGATAATTGAAAATGTTGCTTTAGCAAATAAAAGAACCCGAGCCATCCTTGTTTAGCCTTGCATGTATATTATTGCATTGTGTGTTGGCTCGCGAGCACGGAAGTTGTGCTCATTCTCGCTCTTTCCCCCAAAACCCTCAGAAGCAAAAAATCCTAAAGACTACGCGTACTACAAGGATCCAGAAGCTGGAGGCCTAGGAGATAATGAAGCGTAGTTAGTCTTAATTGTTCTAGTCTCACCCAGTCTAGTTGACTCCGTTGGTGCTTGCGTGGATCCTATATTATCTGAGTCCTTGGGTAATATCGGACGCACACGGGTTTCCCTAGTCGCTTGCCTATGGTGAGATGTGTTCTACCCCTTTTGCTTCCGTTGTCACTTCCGCTTTTGTAATGTAATCTTTGGCCTGTTCGGCCCTTATTGTAAAACCCGACTCGATGTGGTCTATGTAAACTCTGTGGTGTTAATTAATGAATGGTATAGTTTAATCTATGATATGTATGGATTGATTCAGTGATGTATCTGTAGTGCTATCTACTGATCCAGGGAATCGCACAGTGTTTTCACAGAGGATTTGGATTCTCCGAATCCAGGTCCGATAGAGCTGGTATCAGAGCATACGACTGTAGGAGCCTTAGTTAGACGGGTCGAGCCCTAAGGACTTGAGTCCTATTTTCAAAAATTAAGAAAAGAATTGTTAAAATATAGCGTATTTATTGCTCCTTCTTATCACTCTTAGTTCTTTACTTACCTTGACTTCACTTGAGTTTTTACTCAGTTCTGACCTTTCTCTTGTTTCAAAATCTGTAGATGTCCGGTGCTTCATGCGATACCCCATGGGACTTCTCCACCCATGGAGAGGATTTCGGAGAGTTCGTGGATATCCTCCGCCAGCTCATGTAGTACCTGGCCTACTGTTGCCAGCCTATCCTCAGGGGCCGGAAGACTCAGATCTTGACCCTTGAATCTTGGTCTATGGAGGTGCACCTCTACCTGAGGGAAGGCGAGTCCATCACCCACACCTTTAAAGCCGAGTATTCCAAGAGCTGCTGTTCTGATGCAGTTCAGGACGCCGCGTGTTTCGCCTCAGCTCGCTTGTGCCAAATACACGAGGACGACCTGTTGGGATCTCCATTCCGCTTCTATCTGACCCTTCAGGAAGGATTGTGCTACCCCGAGACCTTTGAAATCAGAGCAGACGACCCCTGTCTGACTCACCAAGTGCAGCTCACTCAAGCCTTGACAGCTTCCCTCACCGGTGCCGTGTACAAGATTGGACAACTTCAGATGCATCTCACCAGGAGCTACAACCTCTCCAACACCCTCCACAACCGGCTGATCAGAGGGGATGCAGCCCTCTCTAAGGTGAAGCAGGAAAGAGATGCCGCCCTTGCAGAGATAGCACAGATCATGGCAGCCACTGCGATCTCTACCCCAGCTCCAACTACACCTGTCGTCATCCCTAGCAACCCGGTGCCAACCCGACGTTTAGGACCTCGCACCAGATGATCAGCATAAAACCGTCTGGCCTTGATCCGCCGCCCGTCATCAACCTTGAGAGTCGGTGTGGACGCAGACCTCGGCCTTTTAAGCCACCGAGTTTGATCGAACTGTTCTCGCACCGCTCCTCGAACAATCTGCACCATTTGTGGTAGCCTGTACCCCTGTTGGAGTAGCCAGGATTAGTATAGGTTAGCTAGCAGTGCTTGCTTTAGTAGTCTATTGGTTGCAAGCACTTTATGTTTCCTTCTTTTGTAGATGTTGTGTTTGTATCTTGTGTCGTGGTTTAGCATAGCCTATATGTTGTGCTTCAGGAGTCATGTAACACCTAACCCCTTAATATAATGCAGCCACCCTAGGCTTTGTATTGTATTGCACTTGTTTTGTTCTCCTCATTGGTTCGAAGTTCTTCTGTGTCTGCTCTAGAGGGCTAGTAACCCTCATATATATCCCCGCCCTTCCTCCTCGTTCTGAGCTTCAGCATTCCTTTAGATGCCACCAAGAAGAGCCGCCGCCCCAGTCCGTGGAGCTTACGCAACTGGCCAAGGAAGAGGCCGTGGCCGTGGTCGTGGTTGAGGATAAGATCTACCTCCCCCACCACCGGCAACCCTAACAATGGCTCAAGTCATGCTCCAGCAGACTCATTCTTTAGGCCTTGCTCAACAATCAGCAAACTGGACCAGCCGGTCGCAACTCCAAGCTCGCTGACTTCCTCAAGACAAGACCCCTCACATTTGCTGCAGCCAATGAACCTCTAGAAGCTGAAGATTGGCTCAGAGACACTGAGAAGATCATCGACTTGCCCGCTGCTCGAACGAAGACAAGGTGGACTTTACTACCACCAACTGAAAGGAGCCGCCGCTACATGGTGGAAAAATTACCTCGCTGCTCGAGGTAATGACAGTCTAGTATCAGATGAAGAAGAAGAAGAATCAATAGCAGCAGCGCCAGAAGCCGCAGCATCTACGACCGGAGCTCAACCAGCCCCTACCAGTAGAGCCACCACAAAAGAAATTATTGAAGCACCACTAGAGGAAGATGAACCAGCTTGGCAGACAATTCCCTGGACTGAATTCAAAGATGCATCTAATCAGGCCAGCTCTTGGGTTGAGCATGCAATATAAAATCATGTTTGGATTCAGGAATGAATTAGTCCTAAGATAGGTTCACCCATCGTGTGATCATTTCATAATTTTTTAGGCCATTTTTCTATTAGCATTATGGTCAAGAGGAATGGTACGGTGTTAAATCGCTCCATTTTTGTCACAGCCCCATTTTCATTAAATGGGATTTAGATGTATCTCATAAACATTTCATGTTATTTCTGGAGCATGCGCATAAATTGTGCATTTAAAAAATTTAAATCAAATGTACACCTCTACCTCAAACTAAAGCCAAAAAGAAATTTGAAATAAAAGCTCATGAAGATTTCTAGAAAACAATTTATTTAAATACTAGAATAATTATCATGGATAAAAATTAATTTTATCAAATTTTTGGAATCCAATTTAACCATGCTGAAAAAATTCAAACTTAATTCATAAATATCTTCTTTAAATGAATTTTAAATAAATGAATAAATCATGAATAGTAGTTTTAGAAACATTATATGAGTTCTATTTTGTCCTAGGAAACCCTCTTAAAAATTCTAGAATTTTCTAAATCATTTTCAATTTTTAAAGCATCGGTCAAAGTGTAGAATTTGAAATTCATTCGGTCAATTGTGTAAACCTAAACCAACCCTCATGGAACTGTAGCGACCGAGCCAATCCATTTGACTTCATCGGACCACAACATTTCGCCGAACCACACTCGGGCTCACACCATTTCACTGCGGCTGACTGGCGGGCCCCCCTTCTTTCGGGTCATCTTCTCCAACAGGCGCCGCTCGCCATGCCACGCGGGAGCTCCACCGCACAAGCAGGGACACGCGCCTGCTTTCCTGAGCCAGCACCGCTCTTGCCGCCCATGCCCTGGCCTCATCTCCCCGCCATTCCCTCTCCATCCTCCCTCTTCTCCATACTCAATCCAAACTCCTAACATTCAAGCTCCAGAGACCGCTCGGTCGCCGACCCGCTCGTTGCCGTTCCGACCACCGTAGTGAGTCCCGGCCACCCACGACCATGTCATGGCGTGCCTTCAACCCTAGGGAGAAATACTCCTCCGTCAATTTGGAGAAACCACCACCGGGGAGCTGCGCAACTAGGTTCCTCTCCAATTCCGGCCGCCACCGCCATTTCCACTGCCACGCCTCCTCCGAGGATTCCCTCTGATTCCTCCCTCCCTGAGTACCCTCTAACCTCCCTTTACCTCTCCCTACCACTCACCTGTGCCCTACTCCTCCCAGGTCGCCGCCGTCGAGGACCACACCGCGCCGGCCATAGTCACTGTCGCCGGCCCTCCTCGGTGCTTCCCTGTCGTGGTCGACCACACCAGTGAGTTCACTGAGCCCTACTCATGCTAGTGCTCTCCCTAATCCCACCCTTATCTCACCGAAACTCCGTCGCCATGGTGGCAGTGCCGCTGTCGCCGCCTGTCTCCGCCGCCTGGGTGCTACCGTCCTCCTTAAGCCGTGCCATCACCACCACTCGGTTCGCCTACCCTCCACGGTTCCATTTTGCCCATGCTCGGTCGGCGCCAGTGCCTCCTTCGCCGGCGATGAGCCAGGACTCGAGCCGCCGGCCACATCCCCTATTCTGCCTCTCCATTCTTTTTTCCTTGTCACTGGACTGTAGGAGCCTAATACAAATACTATAGAAATGTTGAATGTATCTTGAATCATTCAGTGAGTTAACAAAAATTCAAGTTTGAACTTGTAAAGAGGTTTAGCTCTGTAATTCAGTTGAAACATTCTGTTGTAGGTATATGAATACTAATATGGAAAGTATCAGATTGGTTTTTGAGCTAATGACCTTGTGAAGGCAGTAGATAGAGTTTGTCTTAATTCAATTAGTCAATTGGTAATTATCAAATAATAGCATCTTAATCTGAAAACAATTAGGAATAAGAGAATTGGGAAGGAGAGTAGTGGACTAATCAGTAAAGCCCTTTTGATGAAATGAATGGATAGAGAGAAGGAGGAAGTTAGGAGAAAATCTGAAATTAATTTTGCAAACTCATTCTCTTATGCTAACAAATGTGGTGCATGACAATAGGGCCAGCTGATAGTAGCTAACTAGTGGTACTGTAGTGTCACAGATCAAGATGTTACTTTTGCCAAATGCATACTTAGTACTATGTCTCATATAGTCAGATGCATAGGTAGTTAGTTAGGTGATTAGTGAATAAGTGTTGTATTTGTCAAGTACATTAGTGAATCAAGTCAGTAGAGGATTGGTAGAAATGATTAGTGACACCTCACTTAGTCAATTTCTTGTCGACCTAGCTATAGTTGATCAAGCATAATAGTAACATGTTGATTGTACAATTAGTAAAGGAATTCAAGTAGCTAAATCAGGGATTTAGGTAGAATGTTGTAGTAGGTTTTAGCTATCATGTACTCCCTTTCACTAAACCACTTAGAAACTGTTAATAAATTACTTAGCTTCTTGAGATTCAATTGTGAGAACATTAAAAATACTTGGCTAAGGTTAGTCAATTGTTTCTCCATGCTAAAAAGCTCCAATGTTTCATCTATTGCAGCAAGCGAATGCAGATAATAGATGTGCACACTATCACCATCAAAGTATGCCGAAAGAGGAGAGCATATAAGAGGATTAATTTTGGCTATATGATCATCATGGATGTGTACATAGAATGCCTGGAGAGAGTGCTTGTGAGTACTAGGCGTCCAGTTAAGGAAAATAACATCATCTAGGCTCTAGGTATCATCAGTTATCATCCGTTCTCAGTAGCAATAAGGATCCTCAAGTTTTAGCCAAATTAAACTCTTAGCAAGCAAGAAGTTTGATTAAATTTCACAAATTCATAACTAATTCATTTTTAAAACCAAATTCTGTGAAACAAATTTTGTTGGTTTTCTTTACTAATATACATTCACTTGGCTTAGGTGTTAAACATATTACTGTTACAAAAAATTTTAGAATTAGAATTAATTTCAGAAAAAGATTATTGTTACACTAGAAACTGAATTAATTTCAAACATCCTTAAGAAATTCCTTTTGTACTAAAATTTTCACCTAAATTGAGTGTAAAATCATAATCCCATTAATATGTAAATCTCATGCATTTTCGAGCATTTTGTGGCTTACCCTTAATTATTCCATACAGTTATGCTTAAGTTAGATATCGTGTGTTAGTATATTTATTCTTTATGAAAATGCTTAGCCATGCAGGTCAGTAGTTACGGTTGTTCGGTTGATGGGATTAGCCTGTCAATCATGGGAAACACTGAACCTTTTTATCTTTATGGTTTTGTTCAGATATTTGAATATGGGGTTTGAGTACAAAATTTGTCTTTTAAAATATGATTTAGATCTGGACAAGTGATTGATAGCGAGGGTGCCATCGTGCACGAGAATTGGGTAATGTGGTAGTCTTGTTCGGATCATTAAGGACCGAACTTTAGGCTGTCAATTCAAGTACCATACGTACTTCCACACGCGGTGTATGGGCGCCGATTGGTTAAGTAAGGGGAAGATTTTATTGAGTTGGAAAACAGGTGGTGTGAGGACATGTGTTTGATCATATGTTCATAGGGATTTGATTGCAATCTAATATGTGCGAGTGAGCACAGTTTTAGATTTTAGTTCATTGGGTCAGCATTCCCAACACAACTTGCGAGCCTCGGTTAGCAGGCTCTATCAGTAGTTTGTACTAAGCAGGACCTCGTCTCGCAAGGGTGATTCAACTCAATAAGACCGTCTTGTTGAAAAATACTAGGTCTTGATTTCCCCGGCTGGCATACCAAAGGAAGTGTGTCATTATCTAGAGGCTTACGGGCTGATCAAGTCATGTGGGTAAAGATGTACTCCCCTGCAGGGTTAAAACTATTCGAATAGCCGTGTCCACGGTTACGGACGACACTTGTTTTGATTGACATCATTGTTAGACTCTAAATTAAAACTTGACAGGGTTATAACTTGGTATCGACATGACAGGTATGTCATGTTGTTTTGTTTATCAAAGTGGCCTACCACTTTGGTATTGTTTGATCTTTTTTTATATCTTGGTCACACAAATGTCTTTTGATTAAATTTTGTTTTCCAAATGGCATTTACAAACTAGTAGGTGTAGGCTGAAAATTGGCTTTTATGCAAAACTTATGCCATTATAGCCTCTCCTTTGGTAAACTTATGCCATTATAGCCTTTCCTTTGGTCAACCTTTAGCATGTATAATTTCTACTCCTTGGATAGGCCCTATCATACACTTTCTTTTAGTAGGTTGTGTAAGACTTGCGAGTACCTTCTGTACTCAATCAGATTGTCCACTTGTTTCAGGTAAGATCGGCGCACGAATCGGTTTTAACTATCGTTCCATTTCTGGGTGATAGCGGCAGATGCAACAGCTTTAACTTCAGTTGGTTGCTTGTGGGTTTTGGGCATGCCAACCTAGTATTCTCCTTTTATTTTCAAGTTTATCTTCTGCTGCGATTTATTTAATTATGTTTAGATTTGGCCAGTCCGCCGTCTTATGAAAAATCGGGCCATAAGGTCCTATTTATCAAAATTGTAATATTGCTTCAAATAATTTTTGCACATTTGACTATGGTTGTGATCCATGTTGTTTAGATATGTATATGTTAGTCACTGATCCTTAGGAACTAACATGAGATGCATATCCGGAAATCTTAAAATCGGTTTTGTTTCATGTTTAGGGCTGTGCCTTCTACGCAACCACTTGACTTGAAATGGATTCGGTTTTGGGATCTCACAATTTTTTACTCTTCTACAAACCAAAAAAGATGACGAAGAACAACTCGATCCCTAAACCAAACACCCCATAATTAAGCTCCTCAAGCTTTGAAGTTGTTAACAAAATTAAAAGTAAGGTGGACTTAATTAGTTATGTCCATAAATCAATTATGATGTACCGTCTCGAATTACAGGAGATCAATCCCTCAGGGGCATCACAGAGCAAGAACAAGAAGGCCAAGAAAAGCTCACTAAAGATGCTACCACAAAGAGCACTGATGAAGAAGGGGAGGAGGACTAGCTCTCCATCTCTCAAGGTTTAGGTGACTCAGGAAGGCTTGGCAAGCCAAGAGAAGAAGCTGCCAACAAGATGAGGGCGCTCTCGGGGAGGTGGTCACTGCCGGGGAGTAGGAGCGTGAGGATCAACATCGAGCCACCACCATCCGTGAGCTGCTGTTCGAGGACATGCTAAGCCATCGAGGAGGATCGTGTGAACGGTGGTGATGGCTGAGAAGCTAAGCATCAACAAGAAGAAGGTGCACCAGGCAGAGAAGATGATCAGAGGTGCCCTGGTTGAGCTGTACAAGGGCTTGGGGTACCTCAAGTGTAATGCTAGTAGAATGCAATGTGAGTAAAAGTAACAATTCAGAATGAATTTTACCAAATTACCTCCCCACGGTAGGAGAGAGGTAGAGAGAGAGAGAGAGAGAGAGAGAGAAGGAGAAAGGAGATAAGACCAAGCCATAGAGAGCAATCGGAGCTTTTCCCCATAAGCCGCCAGAGGTGAGCACCCACCAGGGAAGCACCACCAGTGAACAGCTCTGGCCACCACGTGAGACATCGTCACCACTTCCCAACCCTTAACTGGCAAACCAAGTACGTACTCCATCCTCCATCTTTTGTCCATCCCGTTCGAGCAAGCTTGGCACAAGGGACAAGGGGAGGGGGGGTAAGAGTAGACTACCTGGTAGAGCTCGTGGGAGGTAGCGGCCAAGGGGAGGCGCACAGCGGCCGGACGCCGAGCCGGGCGCAGCCATGGCCAGGCAAGTGAGGCGCGAGCGTGGGAGAGGAGTCGGAGGGTGTGGGAGCGGCGCCTAGGGGAGCGACCCGATCAGGGCAACGAGCTGAGCAGGAGGTGGTATCGGCAGCGGTGCCCGGCCACCATGCCGGGTTGGGAGCCAGAGGGAGCCGACGCTGGAGCAGCACCGGTGAGGGCGACGTGCGGGAGGCAGCTCCGGTAAGGTAGCACTGGGCGCGGCGTGCGTGGGAGCGGCGCTGGAGCCGTAGCCGAGGCTGGGAGAGCTGGAGGGGAGGCGCCGGAGACCGGAGGGGAGGCAGGTGGTGTCGGCGAAGTGAAGGAATGGGGAGAGAAGTGAGGAGGAAGCCAGGGGAGTGTCGACTGGGGAAGGGAAAAAGAAAAGAAGAAAACGGGGAAGAGAGAAAAGGAAGGGTGGAAAGAAATTAGGGGCGCACACCTAAATTTTTATTCGCAAGATTTGACGACGTGATCTCTAACCTATTGTTATTATTTATTTTTGGCACCGGGTTACTGGAATAATGCCGGTGAGAGGCGTTTGTTCGTGTCGTTTTGCGCGTAGGATCAATGACGTTCATATGAGTACATGTATTTGCTACCATATGTTGAGTCTCGCTGAATGCATGTTCAGGTGGAGGTTCCAGAATGGCTTCATCCGCACGTTACTCTGCTCTGCTTGGTTAACAGGAAAGTGCATGGTAGAGCGATAGCCTATAAGTGCTACGAAATATGTGATGTTTGTGTGACATGATAATGTTTATATGATGATGCCTACTGTTGGAAATATACCCTAGAGGCAATCATAGAGATGATTATATTTCATTATGTTCATGACATTGGATAATATGTTATCTTGTTCCTAAAATAATATTGTTAATATTTATTATCAAGTATGTGACTTGATTGTGAAACTCTATATTTCTGCGATAATTATTCTTATCGATCACAGTGGGAGACATATGAGGACACATATGAATAGACTAGCATATGTATTGGTTGATGACTATGTTTCACAGGTCATGGATATGAAGATATCAAACCAATAATATGGACACATGTTAGAGAACATGATGTTGGATAAGACCCACCTTGAGACACTATTGAGATTGTTATGGTTCTATGTGTCGTTAGTTGGTCTCAAGCAATGATAATGTATAATCCTTAGACTTGAGATCAGCATGGTTTCCTACATGTGTAATAGCACTCTTAGGGGTTGCCAAACGCTACACCGTAACTAGGTAGTTATAAAGGTAACTTTCGGGTATGCTATGAAACATGCAGAGGAATGTGACTGGTCGGATAAGGGATTTGCCCCTCCTAACATAACAGGAGAGATGTCTCTGGGCCCCTCGTTGTGATCGGATAAAGAAAGTGCATGGCCATGCCACTAGTGATCGAAGTGTTCGACCACGTAAAGTTATCCGACACTCGATCGAGAAAGTATTGAACAGTCCATAGATGACACAACATCTCACCAGGAGTTCAACCAGATATCGTGAGGCAAGGGAGAATACACGAGTAGGTCACTTTGTTCAATCAGTTACGAACTGGTCGTATGGAGATACGAGCTGGTCTAATGTAATCACAGAGTGGTCGTAATCTGGTCGTAAAGAGTTACGAACTCGTCATGACCAAATATGAACTGGTCGTGTAGAGATAGGACCTGGTCGTAAGTGATGAGGACCTGGTCGTGGATCATATTGCATCAAGGTTAATCCAATATAATTTGTGTGTATTCGGGAATCGCTATGTTTTGCTAGGAACCGCTACGACTCGTGGTTGGAAAGGGTTTCCGAGTCACAACCGATTACGCATAAACCTAACGGTTCACACACTTGACGGGTTGGAACAAAATAGTACGGATATGATTTGTCAAATGTGTTCAGATAGGATCCGTCACGAGCACTATATAAGGAGATGCATGAGACTGTTTGGGACGCAAGTTTTACACCACCGAAACCCTAGCCGCCATCTTCCTGAGAGCTCTGCTGTGCGACTTGGTGCTAGTACACCGACGTACGGTTGTTCCTTCCCTAGGCGTGTGGATACCGTGGAGGCGCTCTCGCGATTTATTGCGCTTGAGGACGATCTGTGATCTTCACAAGGCCGCGAGGCGTTCTTTGGAGGAGACGATCGACTCGCGAGGACCTTTGGATGATCGACTCGACCACTACATCGGCGCGCTTCGTTGGACGAGTTGCTCCAACTCTTCTTCCGCTGCTCTGCGCGTCTAGTGGTAACAATCTGTGATCATCTACTTGCTTAGCTTCCTGGTTTGCGTGGTAGAAATTTTTGTTTGTAGCTATCGTAGCCCACCCGCGACCCAACACCTACATGATAATGTTTATATGATGATGCTTATATGATAATGTTTATATGTTGATGGCAATAATGATGGGACAAGGTGAGCAATGAGACTACCATGTTAATGATGACAATGATAAATCATGTTAATGACAATGGGCATGTGCATTTGCATCATGGAAAGAATGCATGAACCAGGTCGGTGAGAAAGTCATATATCTGTCCCAGTGAGGTCGGTGAGAAAGATACATGACTAATTCGGTATGCTCTAGATGAAGTCTTACATTTGTAGGGACTAGATAAAGTCCTAAAATGTAAGGACCCCATCCTAACGAAGATAGGGGAAGAGTGTGTCATTGATGGGTGAACACTCTGCGATACTGGTATCAGCTGATGAGATGCATATGAGCATGAGCATGATGGTGCATGTAGAATGATGATGCATTGCACTAATGGAGAGATAATGATGGAAATAATGAAATGGATATGTTTATGTTTGTGTGGCAGTGATTATCGTTTATATTATGTGCTTGCTGAGTCTTCGGACTCACCCTTGTGCTTTCTTTGTGTTTAGGTGTTCAATGAAGATGTCATGCATCGGGAAGGGAGAGTAGCACATCCACGTCACATGTATTTACTAATGCAAACCATCCTTCCTAGATAACCCACTTTTTCTGTTTTATCTCAAGTTGTTAAATTAGCTACGCAGAGTTTGTATTAAATAATGTGTGGTGGTAGCATTCGGGCCCAGGTGGTGGGTCGGGGTGTTACAGTTGGTATCAGAGCGGGCGTTATGTCCGTGGTGAAAATGTTTTAGACCTAGATTGATTAATTACTAAAACTTGACCTGGGCCAAATAATTGAATTAAACTTGACACACTCTGGTGCATAGTAGGATGGGTTTTCGGGTCAATCGTTGGATATATGTTTTAGTTAGTTATGTTGTTGGCGTGAAATGTTACGAGGCAACTGTTTGTAAATTGATTTTGTGAATGCCTGTTGGATGTGAACAGGGATGCCAAGTGGTAGAGATAGAGGTCGCGGCCATGGCCGTGCTTAAACGGAGCCACCGCTTGAGGCTTAGTAAGAAGCACCTAATGTAGAGGTAGCTGGGAATCAGGCAAGGTCTTCGGCCTTGCTACGAGAGTTTATGGAAGATATCTGTGCGTTTCGCCAACAAGCGCTGGCAGCTGTTGCTGCGGCTATACCCGTTGCGGTACCTACAGTCGTTCCAACCGTGTCGGAGGCAAGGATGGGCCTTCGTGAGTGGTTGGCTTTACGTCTAGACACCTTCAATGGGCCGGGTACACCAGTCCAAGTTGCGGATTGGTTGCGCTATATGGGAAAGCAATTTGAAGCCCTAGAGGTGAGCTCACAGCTAAGAGCTCGCTATATGGCATTCCAGTTAAAGGGTCAGGCAAACATTTGGTGGGAGGGAGTCCTTTCAGCTAGGACCCCTGCCCAGGGTCCCGCTACTTGGGAGATCTTCGTCGAGTAGTTCAAGGCAAAGTACCACCTGGAATCTTTTATGGAGAGTATGGTGGTCGCCTTGTCGACCTTCATGCAGGGGAAGATGACCGTAGCTGAGTAAGAAGCAGAGGGTTCAACGATTTGATCCATTTCGTACCATCGATCACGAGCAATGATCTGGAGAAGGCCAAAAGGTTTCGCCGAGGGTTCAACTCTGAGTTTCGGCATGTTATGGGAGCCACTACATCACGTGACTTTAGGTCAGTGGTAGAACAAGCCAGAGGGATGGAAATAGAAATGCAACTCACTAAAGGACTGCAACCCTCTGGTGGTTCAAGCGCTTTTGGTAGTGACCAGAATAGGAGTTTTAGTGAGGAGGGTGGGTCATCTCAGCGACCTACTCCCAAGAAGTCCAAGTGGGGCCAGCGTCCCCCGCAGTCATCTAAGTCCAAATCTTTGAGGCCGTCTTCTACAATGCCTCATTCGTCGTCAGCGACCCCAGCCTATCGTCCTATCCCAGGACAGGGCATGATCTGTTTCAAGTGCGGTGGTGGGCACCATGCTGTTGAATGTTCTTGGACGGGAGAGTGTCGGCAGTGTGGTCGGTCAGGCTACATGGAACAGGTTTGTCGTCAGAACCCCTCTAGTATTATCAAATGGGAGCCGACACCTACGTCATCGACAAATGCTATGCTTCGGGGGTCTGTCCATATGTTGGTGGCTGCCCCTGCACCGCAGCCTCCTCTTTCCTAGGTACCACCCGCCGGGTATTACTGGCACCCTACACTAGTTGCTCCAGTTCAGCACGCTGCACCACCTCCATTTCTATTACCGTCTCAGCAGGGTGTCGGGGCTCCCGTCGCCCCAGCGCCACATGGAGTCTATGCATTGCCTGTCGCTAAATCTGTGGGTGACCATACGTGATGACAGGTACCCTGTTAGTAGATTCGTGTGATGCCCTTGTTCTTTTTGACACTGGTGCTACTTATTCCTTTGTGTCCCGCGAGTTCGCTAGAAAAGCAAAGTTGAGTATGCAGTAGATCTCACAGCCTGTTATAGTTAGTTCTCCAGGAGGTATCATTGCTAGCTCCACGGTATGTCATGGATGCGTGGTCTCATTGGATGATGAGGATTTTGTTGCTAGCCTAATGGTTATTCAGATAGAACCTTTTGATGTTATTCTTGGCATGGACTGGTTGCATTTCTACCGAGTCGTGATTTCCTACTTCTAGAGGACAATCACCTTGCAAGATCCTTCTGGGGAGGAGATAATCTTTTAGGGGAATGCACGTCCGTGTTCTCTTTTTGTGTTGGCCAGCCTGTTCCCTGGTCAACGAACGCTGAAGTCTGGTTCGTTTCTAGCACTTGCGGAGAAGCCGAGCGCATCTTTGCGCATTGGGGATATTCCAGTGGTATATGAGTATCCTAATGTATTTCCCGAAGAGCTTCCGGGTATGCCACCTGAAAGGGATGTGGAGTTTAGGATTGATCTTGTTCCTAGCACACGACCTATTTCTTTATCCCTGTACCATTTGGCACGACCTTTCCAGGAAGAATTGAAGAAGCAATTGGATGATTTGTTGTCCAAAGGGTTGATTCATCGTAGTGTGTCACCCTAGGGAGCCCCTGTCCTATTCACTGAGAAGAAGGATGGGAGTTCACGCATGTGCATAGACTATCGTACTCTTAATCAGGTGACCATCAAGAATAAATACCCTTTGCCTCGTATCAAGGAATTGTTTGATCAATTGAAGGGAACCAAGGTGTTCTCTAAGATTGATCTACAATCTGGGTATAATCATGTTCGAGTGCGGGAACAAGATATATAAAAGACCGCTTTCTCTACAAGGTATGGGCACTATGAGTATAAAGTTATGTCATTTGGACTAACAAATGCCCCTGCTGTCTTTATGGAGACGACGAATAGTATGCTGCATAAGTATCTTGATGACTTTGTGGTTGTGTTCATCGATGATATCCTGATTTATTCTAAGACAGAGGGAGAGCATGAGCAGCATTTGAGGCTCGTGCTTGAGACTCTGAGGGAGAATTAGTTCTTTGCCAAATTAAATAAGTGCAAGTTTTGGATTTCTAAAGTGGGCTTTCTGGGTCATGTGATTAACCAGGAAGGTATTTCAATAGATCCATCCAAGATTTCAACTGTAGTGAACTAGAAGAGGCCAACTAATGTCAAAGAAGTGAGAAGTTTTCTGGGCTTAGCTGGTTACTACCAGCGCTTCGTAAAAGACTTCTCAATTATTGCCAAGCCAATGTCTCAGCTCACGCGGAAGGGTGTGAAATTCCAGTGGACCGATGAATGCGAGTGCAGTTTCTACACTTTGAAAGAAAAATTAGTTACTGCCCCTATTCTCACCCTCCCTGAGCCAGGAAAGCGCTTCACGGCCTACTCGGATGCTTCTCGAGTGGGTCTAGGTTGTGTGCTCATGCAAGACAGCAAAGTAATTGCGTATGCCTCACGATAGTTGAAGAAACATGAGCAGAATTACCCTACTCACGATTTAGAGCTAGCCGCAGTGGTTTTTGCTCTAAAGATTTGGAGGCACTATTTGTATGGAGGGTCTTGTGATATTTTTATTGATCACAAGAGCCTCAAGTACATCTTTATGCAGAAAGAGTTTAATTTGAGGCAAAGAAGGTGGCTGGAACTAATCAAGGACTATGATCTTGCTATCCAGTACCACCGGGCAAGGCAAATGTGGTTGCGGATGCCCTTAGCCGCAAGGAGACACCCTCCACTCTAGGTTGTCTTATTGCTAACTTCGATTGAATGGAAATATCTTAATGTTATGTTGGTACAACACCTGCTGAGACGCAACTGCTGCTAGAATTGGCGATTCCGGAGTGAGTAAGAGAAGCGCAACAACATGATCGATTTGCTTCAGCAAGTGAGGAAGCGCCCTGATGAAGGGAAAAAGAGGGACTTTAGCCTTGATGAGTCGGCCGCATTGCAGTTTAAGGGCGGCCTTTGTGTGCCACAAAAGGCTCAGGTCAAAGATGATATATTGAGAGAGGCTCATCGTACCCTGTACACGGTACATCCTAGCGAGAACAAGATGTATCGGGATTTGAAAAAGAGCTTTTGGTGGAAGAGAATGAAGGTGGATGTCGCTCGATATGTGTCGTCTTGCGGGGTTTGCCAGCAGGTAAAGGCTGAGCATAATCGTCCCGCTTGACTATTGCAGCCTTTGGATGTTCCTAAGTGGCCATGGGATGACATTACCACGGATTTCGTAGTCAGCTTACCTCGTACCCAGCGAGGTAAGGACGCAATTTGGGTAGTGTTGGATCGATTTAGTAAATCTGCGCACTTCATCCCTATTCGTACGACGAATTCGGCAAGTGATTTGGCACCCATTTATGTACGTGAGATAGTAAGATTGCATGGTGTGCCCAAGACGATAGCTTCTAACAGAGATGCCAAGTTTGCCTCTATGTTTTGGAAGAGTTTACAGGACACTCTGTGCACGAAGCTTTAGTTCAGTACCGCTTTCCACCCGCAGACAGATGGGCAGTCCGAACGCACCATTCAAACACTAGAGGACATGCTGAGGTCTTGTGTTCTATCCTGGAAAGGTAGCCAGGAGGATCATTTGGCACTTGTGGAGTTTGCCTACAACAACAGCTACCACTCCAGTGTTCGGGCAGTGCCATTCGAGGTTCTGTATGGACGAAAGTGTAGATCGCCACTTTGTTGGGATGCCATAGGTGAAAAGGCTGTTCTGGGTCTGGATTGGGTCCAACAAACAGTGGAATGTGTGGCGGAGATTAGACAGAATTTGCTGGCTGCCCAGAGTAGGCAGAAAAGCTATGCGGATGTGAGGAGGCGTGACTTAGAGTTCGAAGTGGAGGATCAGGTGCTCCTGAGAGTGTCTCCCACTAAAGGAGTTGTGTGATTTGGTACCAAAGGGAAGCTTAGCCCGCGGTACATTGGGCCATTTCGATTCTGGTACGAATTGGGAAGTTGGCATATCGTCTAGACCTTCCTGAGTCCATGCGAGGAGTGCACAATATGTTCCATGTTTCTATGTTGAGGAAGTACTTAAGTGATCCAGAGCATGAGATCGTGTTAGAACTGTTGTCCCTTAAGCAAGACCTTACCTTCGAGTCCTGTCTAGTTCGGATTCTGGAGGAATCAGAGAGGGTGCTGAGCCACAGAACGATAAAGCATGTTAAGGTGCTTTGGTCGCATCAAATTGAGCGAGAAGCGACTTGGGAATTGGAGTCTCGCATGTGCGAGAATTACCCAGAGTTGTTCACTACGGGTACGAGTTAGAGTTATTTTTATGTACAGTTGTTTCATTTTGTTTTGATGTATGGATTGTTGAACGCCAGAATTCGGGGTCGAATTCTGCTAAGGTGGGTGGAATGTAATGCCAGTAGAATGCAATGTGAGTAAAAGTAACAATTGAGAATGAATTTTACCAAATTACCTTCCCACAGTAGGAGAGAGGTAGAGAGAGAGAGAGAGAGAGAGAGAGAGAGAGAGAGAGAGAGAGTGTGAGTGAGTGAAGGAGAAAGGAGATAAGACCAAGCCACAGAGAGCAGTCGGAGCTTTCCCCCATAAGCCGCCAGAGGAGAGCACCCACCAGGGAGCAGCTCCGGCCACCACACGCAACATCGTCACCACTTCCCAACCCTTAACTAGCAAACCAAGTAGGTACTCCATCCCCCATCTTTTGTCCATCCCGTTCGAGCAAGCTTGGCACAAGGTACAAGGGGAGGGGGGGTAATAATAGACTACCTGGTAGAGCTCGTAAGAGGTAGCGACCAAGGGGAGGCACAAGGCGGCCGGAGGCTGAGCCGAGCACAGCCATGCCCAGGTAGGCGAGGCGCGGGCGTGGGAGAGGAGCCGGAGGGCGCAGGAGCGGCCCGAGCAGGGCGACGAGCCGAGCAGGAGGCGGCATCGGTGGCTGAGCCACCATGCGGGCTAGGAGCCAAAGAGAGTCGGTGGAGCGGCACCAGTGAGGCGGCAGGAGGCGGCTTGACGAGGCGGCGTGTTGGCACGCAGCGTCTTGTGGGAGGCGATCTTTGGAGCCGTAGGCAAGGCTAGGAGAGACGGAGGGGAGGCGTTAGAGGCTGGAGGGGAGGCATGCGGTGTCGGTGAAGTGAAGGAATGGGGAGAGAAGTGAGGAGGAAGCCAGGGGAGTGTCGGTCGGGGAAGGGAAAAAGGAAGGGAAGGGAAAAAGAAAAGAAGAAAAAGGGGGGAGGGGGGAGGGGGGGAGGAAAGGAAGGGGCGGAAATAAATTAGGGGCGTGCACCTAAATTTTTATTCACAGGATTTGACGACACGATCACTAACCTATTGTTATTAGTTATTTTTTGCACCGGGTTAGTGGAATAATGCCAGTGAGAGGGGTTTGTTCGTGTCGTTCTGCACGTAGGATCAATGACGTTCATATGAGTACATGTAATTGCTACAATGTGTTGAGTCTGGTTAAATGCATGTTCAGGTGGAGGTTCCAGAACAGCGTCATCCGCACGTTACTCCGCTCCGCTTGGTTAACAAGCAAGTGCATGGTAGAGCGATAGCCTGTAAGTGCTATGAAATATGTGATGTTTGCGTGAGATGATAATGTTTACATGATGATGCTTATATGATAATGTTTATATGTTGATGGCAATAATGATGGGACAATGTGAGCAATGAGACTATTATGTTAATGATGACAATGATGAATCATGTTAATGACAATGGGCATGTGTATTTGCATCATGAAAAGAATGCATGAGCTAGGTCGGTGAGAAAGATACATGACTAATCCGGTGTGCTCTAGATGAACTCTTACATCTATAGGGACTAGATAAAGTCCTACAATGTAAGAACCCTATCCTAACGAAGATAGGGGAAGAGTGTGTCATCGACGGGTGAACACTCTGTGATACCGGTATCAGCTGATGAGATGCATATGAGCATGAGCATGATGGTGCATGTAGAATGATGATGCATGGCACTAATGGAGAGATAATGATGGAAATAATGAAATGGATATGTTTATGGTTGTGTGGCAGTGATTATCGTTTATATTATATGCTTGCTGAGTCTTCGGACTCACCTTTGTGCATTCTTTGTGTTTAGGTGATCAACGAAGATGTCATGCATCGGGAAGGGAGAGTAGCACATCCACATCACATGTATTTACTAATGCAAACCATCCTCCCTAGATAACCCACTTTTGCTGTTTTATGTCAAGTTGTTAAATTAGCTGCGCAGAGTTTGTATTAAATAATGTGTGGTGGTAGCATTCTGGGCCCAGGTAGCGGGTCGGGGTGTAACATCAAGACATACCGGTAGGCTCAGCTGGTATGGCATGTAGTTCAGCTCTGTGCAGAGTGGGTACTGACAGGCAAAGCGTTCTTCTTGCAGGAGCTTGAACATGATGGCCTTTGTGAAGATTCTTAAGAAATTTGACAAGGTCCCCGCCAATGCCTCTCTCTCTTGATTCCATTGCCTGAAAGTTATCACATATATATAAGCATTGCTCAAAGTACAGAATATCTTTTCATGTTTCAGGTTACAGCAAAGGAAGTTCAGCCGATTTACCTGAAAGTAGTGGAGAGCTCCTACTTCAATAGCTCTGACAGGGTATTTTGCAATGATACAGAAGTCTTGAGAAACTTCGAAGCATTTTCTTCTATCAAAACTCCAAAGGTTCTGACTGAAATCTTCATCTTAACAGGCAATCATGCTAATGGACGATGTCGAGGAGCTATTTGTGAGACATTTCACTGACGGGGACAAACGGAAAGCAATGAAGTATCTGAAGCCAAATCAGAGGGAAGAATCACAGACTACCACATTTTTCATAGGTAATAGTTTTTTTTATAAGCTTTGCATTCCTTCCTTCATCAGCATAAATTTCAGAATCCTTATGCATAACTGTCAAATTTTCAGGACTATTTACTGGTGGCTTTGTAGCATTATTCATTGGTTATTGTATCATGGCGCACATCGCTGGGATGTACACTCAGCAATCGAACAAGGTCTACATGTCAACATCCTATCCTGTCCTTAGGTCAGCACCCAAAATGCCATTCAACTGTACACTTTAAAAAAAAAACAAAATTGTTACAATTCAGACACTCCAGTGCTGACATTAAATGATCCAAACTGCAGCATGTTCAGCCTCTTCTTTCTGCATCTCTTCTTGTATGAATGCAACATCTTCATGTGGAGAAAGACGCGCACAAGCTACACATTCATATTCGAATTCGCGCCTACCAAAGAGCTAAAGTATCGTGACGTGTTCTTGATATGCACTACTTCCATGACAGTTGTTGGTGGTGTCATGTTTGCACACCTGACACTCATTGTCAAAGGTTGTTCTTCATGTGCAGTTCAAGCAATCCCAGGAGCCCTACTTCTGGTATGCTCTATTCAGCATTACCAATGTAAAATTTTGTGTCATATTTGCAAGTTGTTATAACCTTCTACGGATGATGCTGCTATCTATTCAGGTGTTCTTGTTAATATTGGCCTGCCCTTTTCAACATCCTCTACCGATCAAGTCGTTATCACTTCCTAAGAGTGATCAGGAACATCATTTTGACCCCCTTTTACAAGGTATTTTTATTATAGTAAAAGAGCAATCGTTTAAGATGGCAACCTATCAAATTCCATATCATAACAACAAATTGCTAAATTCTTGTATATCTGCTGGTTGTGATGGTTGATTTCCTCATGGCTGATTAGCTTTGCAGCCTGGTAATCACTTAACAGAAGCTAAAGGTTTGTCAAGTTCAGCTGTGCAAAGGAGGAAGATCGGAGAAATGAGAGAGGCCGTTGCGGAACCTTCGCGTCCTCGCTCCCCAGGGGAAAGGACGGGCTTGCCCTCGCCGCCGGTAGGGGAAAAGTCGATTCTGACCTTGGGGGCGGCGGAGAGCGCAAGGTCTTTTCTGCCCTCGCTGGTTGCTTTGGCGACGGATCGCGGACATGAAAAGTCGGGTTTGCCCCCGGCGGAAGCTTTGCGATCTAGCCTACGTGGGCGCCCCATCACCCGCCCATTAAGCTCGGGTCATGGCGTGGCGCGACAAGATGATTCGTCGGGCGGAGATGGAGTGGAAACTCATTGATACCATCGTTTTGTTACATCCCTTTCTGACCTCTTCGCCCACTCTTGGCGTTGTGTCCCTCTTTCCTCTTGGCTTTGGATCCCCAAGGATGTGTGCTTTGGAGAGGTAGGGTTTCCAGCTTCGAGTCGGGAGGTTCATCGATTGGGGTGGAGCGCAAGGGTGGTCAAGCGGATACGTGATCCGCCGCCTTTGGAGCGCTCGTTTGCAGAAGTTGTTTGGGGAGAGGTGATGGATCAAGGATGAGGTCGTTGGCCACATCGTTTTGGGGGTGGAGGTCATAACATTGGTGGGAAAAGATTTGCTCCTGAGGAGTGGATGGAAGATGACGATCTATTGGCGGAGGAAGAATTAAGAGTGAAGCTTCACACAGATCAAGCATAGAAGTGGAGAAATCAAGAGCATCAACAAGGGGGTTCTCATAGATCAGGTATGCATGTTGGTTCGCAAGATCTGAATAGAGATAGATTTGATTCTAGATTTGGTGGATCTGGAAGGGATAAACCTAATTCGGGAAAAGGTTGGCAGTTTGATTCTAATGAGGGGTTCTCAGATAGATTTGGGGGTTTTGGTCGGGATGAACTTGGTAAAGGAGATTTTCGGGGAGGTGCCGATGGGAGAGGTGGAAACCCTAGAACTGACCTTTCTAAAAATGTGGCTCCTAAGGTTCTTCCAGCTGACGATGGTAAAGGGGACAATGTCAAAAAAAAGTTGGGGTGAGATAGGTCCGAATACTGGGGTGCTTCATCTTGAAGATCGTAGTACTTGTTTTAGATGTTTGCAGTCAGGACATCACCAAGCTAGATGCACAAATCCACCAGTTTGTTACAAATGTAAGAAATCTGGGCATTGGACTTATGGATGCCCTGATGATAAGAAACATGTGGGGTTGAAGTTATGTAGCTTTGGGATTTCTGGTCAAGGTTTCTATAGCATTCAAGTCCCAGGTCTCCAATTATCTGAGTTACAAGAGTCATCAGGGGTGTTGAGCATTAAAGAAGGGGTGGCTTCTGTGGCCAAAGTTGAAGCAGAACTAAAACACCTAATCCAAGCTGATTGGGATTGGAAAGTCAAGAAACTATCTGAGATAGAATTTGGGGTGGTTTTTCCTTCAAAAGCAATGTTGCATACTTGGTCTAAGGCCAGGAGTGTGGAATTGGCACTCCATTCCATAAAAGCTAAAATAGAGAAATCTAATCTGGATCCTGAGGCTTCTTCTATTTTGACTGCAACATGGATTAAAGTCTCAGGAATCCCTACTCCTGCTAAAACAGTTGTCATTGTTAAAGATATTTCTAGTACGGTGGGAGAACCTATAGAAGTGGATGAGATAAGTTTGACAAGGGTAGATCCGGTGAGAGTGAAGGTTCTTAGCAGAGATCCTTTGAATATAAATTGCTATGTGGCAATTTTCATTAACTCTATGGGATATGAAATCAAATTTGAAGCAGAAGGGGGGAATGTTAAAAAGAAAGGGGGCCCTATTTATGATCACTTTCATAAATTTCATGCTTGTAAGAAAGATGGTGATGATGATGAGAAGGAAGAAGATTCTCATAGTAGCAACCATAACTCTGGATGGGACAAGTTGGTTGAGCAATATGGGGGGAGGTTAACCAATCCTCAGATAAAAAAGATGGGGGTGCAGGTAGCAAGACTCAAGGTAAAACTCACAAAAGTTTGGGAGAGGAAGAGTTGGAGGAGGTTTCTGTCATTACGGGGAGTCCTATAGTTTCCAAATCTCCTGATATTATTCATATTGAAAGGTCCATTCTTTCAAAGGCGCCAGTGGGAGCAGTTACTAGAAAAGACAATAATATTGACTCTGGTGACTAGCAAGATGATTTGTTTGTGGGTTCTGATCAGAATAGTTTGCCTAATCAAAAGGTAATGGATTTATCTGTTGCTTTATGGCCTTGTAACTTTCACACTGATTCTGAACAGATTCCTGAAGAGACTGTTCAGACTGAGCTTCATGAGATTACTGATTCTGAGTTATATAACAAGACTTCTGTTCAGGTCAAAGACAATGAGATAGTCCAGAAAGGGGTATTGGAAATTGTTCCTTTGGCCTACAGTTTTCCCATTACAGATAATGACTTACATATTTTAGAGGCTGAAGAGAAGTCTTTTGAAAAGGTTAGCCTGAATTGCTCACAAGGAGGGGTTTATGTGGGGGATTCTTCTTCTCAGTTTAAAGTTCAAAAGTCTAGATTTAATGAGGAGGGTAAGAGATGTATTATCTCCGAAGATCTGGTGGATGTTTCTAGTGGTCACCAATTTGAGGAAGGGTCGGCTTTGATAGCTACTAATACATTAGGAGGATTTGAAGGTTGTGGGGTGGATGATATTCTTAAAGAGACTGAAGGGTGGATGATTACTAAAAAGAAAGGGAAAAAAGCAGAATTCTTGAACCTCAAGTGGCAACTAAGAAAAGTTCAAGGATCCAAGACAAAGGGATTCCAATGGAGCAGAAGGCTGCCAAGCTGAAATCCATCCAGAATTTGGAATCTCAAGGTAAACTTGAAAACCCTTTTAATGTTCTTACTAATGCTTCCTTTGATTGCTTAGAACATGTTGCTACTTCTTGTGGTATTTCTTTGGGCAAACAATAAAAAACTGCTAGAGAGATCATCTCAGCCATGCAAGCTCAAGAGCTTGTGAGGGCTGATTTGGCTAAGGCTGCACAAGACAAAGCAAAAGTGAGTACTGAAGAAAAGTTGGTTGAGGCAAAAACCTTTGACACAAAGGGGTGAGTGTAGAGGTACAGATGGTACTGAACAAAGGGGTGTTGTAGGCTTTAAGATGCACAAGAAAGTGTGCAGTAAGCTGAAAAAAGGGGTGCAGGAGGGAATGTTTCTATTTCATGAAAAATCTTATTTTGGAATATCAGAGGTATGGGTAAGTCTGCCGGAAGAAGATAGTTAAAAGAGATGGTTTTTTCTGAGGGGTTAGATATTATTGGGTTGCAGGAAACTATCAAGTAGGACTTTTCAACTAGAGAACTTGGGAACTTGGTGGGAGATCTGCCTTTCATTTGGCATTGGACCCCTACAGAAGGTCATTCAGGTGGTATCTTGTTAGGGGTTAAGGAAGATTTTCTGGAAGTGGAAAGTTTTGAGATAGGGAGATTCTTTGTCAGTATGGGGATTAGGAATAAATCTTCTAACTTTTGATGGGAAGTTATGGTAGTTTATGGTCCGGCAAATCATGAGCTTTCTAAGATTTTCTTGGAAGACTTGTACAGGAAGTGTAAAAGGACTTCTGTGCCTTAAGTCATCGGGGGTGATTTTAATTTGATTAGGGTGGCAGCAGATAAAAACTCTAACATTGTGAATTTTAGTTTGATGGAGATCTTCCATGAGTTCATTTTTGAGAATCAGCTTCTGGAGATCAAGAAAAACGGGTGAAGATTTACCTGGACCAATAAACAGGTGAATCCTGTTATGGTTAATTTGGACAGAGTTCTGGTTTCAACTAACTGGGAGATCAATTTCCCTCTTTGTTATGTGCTTTGTATGACCAGAGTGGGTTCTGATCATAGCCCTCTTTTGCTGAATACTGGAGAAGGAGTTAAGGTTAAGTCTGGTAGTTTTTTCTTTGAGAGCAAATGGTTTTGCTATGATAATTTTAGGGGTTTGGTTCAGGACAAATGGCATGAGTTAAATGATAAAATTTCGGAAGATTGTTATTCAATGGACAGGTGGAATGGGTGTATTGCATCTTTAAGAAGCTTTTTGAGAGGTTGGGGTGCTCATATGAATGGGGATTATAAGTTGCAGAAAACAAGAGTCTTGGAACAGTTGAATGCTTTAGATTCTGAGGCAGAGTTAAAGGGCTTATCCTGTGAAGAATGGTGTGAGACCCCAGGGTATTTGGCTTGAGATGCTTAGTCGTACCACCGACCCTAGCATCGCAAACAAAATATCCCGTGCCTCGGGAAAATATGTACATCCCAGAAGTGCTGTACATACACCCTTTTACAAATTCATGCATCAATTCCATACAAACATAGATCCAAAGCACGAACTAGATTAAACAAAAGACATACATAATAGAGAGATATTACAAAAGGGGCCGACCGGCCAAGTACAACTAAAGTAAACAGCGGAAGCAAAAGCCATAAGATGGCAATAACAAAAGCTAATCAGTGTGCCTTTAACCCACAAGGCAACCGACCAAGCCACCAACCTAGTCGTCAAACCCACCGCACATCTCACAAAAGTGGAACCCTTGGGGATCCACTTCTTCCTCTGCAATAATTAAATTTAAGCAAAGCAAATGAGTACAAAAATGTACTCGCAAGACTGACGTGTAAGGGTAACAGCCTATAATTAGCTACATGCAAGCTTATTTAAGTGGAAGGCTTTAGGCTCATTTTAGCATAAAGCAAGTTTTCATTTGCAATAATGTAATAGATTTAAAGCAATTTGACAAACTGTTTTTAATTGTTGAAGTAACAACGATACAATAATAATAACAACAGTAAAGACAACCTGGAAGTGACTAACCCAATAGTCACCACAACAATAGCATGAATTGCCCAATTCATACCAACCCAACAAGTTTTAATTAAATGTTGTTGTCTAGTTCTTGCATGACCTTGCCAAGCATGTCCATAACCTAGGACGAGGCTATTCGAATAGATTTAACCCTGCAGGGGTGTACCAATGTACCCACACGTCAGACCGCCTTTTCGCCACATGATTTAGCACACTTCCTTTGGTATGCCGGCACGGCTAAGTCCTACGAGACAGTTCCAATATTGTGTATTAACTACGAGTCACCCGTATGGATAGAAACCCATATGTTGAGATAGAGTCATTGTAAAGCCGAAAGTCAACTACCACTAGGGTAAAGCTCTCGGACAACTACAATGCCCTTCGGTGTGGAGAACCTAACCAGATTCCACTCCCGCTCACCCAACACATATCACAAGTTTCTTTTTCAACACAACACACACACACAACCACCTGCGACTCGGAGCTAACACACACCAAAGTACTAAGTCAAGAGGGGTTCCTAATACCCTCGTGTGGTTAGCACGCAAATATTGCTCAGTTTAGTGGCCCAAGTAACTCGGTCCTTAGGGACTTAGGCACCATTCCACACACCATGAGATCACACCAACATCCATTGTGCCCAAGTCAATAACAATTTTTTTTTCATTTTTATTTCTTTACAAAGTAACAAAGCACAAGTGCTGGACATAATGGAATAATAGTTTTTGTGTGATGAAGGTCATCGACATAAGTTGACAACCGCCAATTTCTACCGTTAGCTAAGCATTTCTAAGCAATATCAAAACGTAAACTACTAAGTGATAAGAGTCCATCCAACGAACTCTAAATCACATCAAGATATTCCTAGGCTTAGTAGTAGAGATTGAACATTTACCTATAGAGTATGCATCTATAGGATCAACTAATCGATAATCATTTAACAACAAAATAGAGCATGCATACATACAAGTTGTAAACAAAGTATTAGACTTTAAAGTAATGGGATTAATTGAATATGATCAAATTGCTTGCCTTGCTAGAGATGCTCACTAGGCTGCAGAGGAACACTCTCGAGATCAACACACTCGTCGGCACCTAACGGAAAAGCGAAAAAGAACCGATAAGAACGAAGAATACCGAAAAGACTCAACAGACAACTTTCTCCAAGTGCACTGAAATTTTTACAGCAGCAAGAGAATGATTTTTAAGGAATTTAGCAATAAGAACCAATTGATTTGGATTCTCAATGCAAAAGTTATGGCCAAAACAAATCTGCACAGCTTGGAAAATGCTGAAAAATTCAAACCGGTTACTGTTCATCCGAATTAAATTCTTTAGCACAATTTTCCAAAGAGGCGTTGCACCTGGGAGTTTTATGGTAAGCAAAGCACTTCATGAGATGAACAACACAATTGAATTCACCTCATTTGGAGCTAGGATGCATTTTCTATGATTTTTCAAAGATATGCACAAGAGCACAAAACAAAATGCACTCACAAAGATTTTAAAAATAGTGGCATGCCTACCACCTATTCTAGCATTTAGCACACTAACAGAGGAAGCCAACAAAATTGGTTTCACTCAAAAAGGATCAATAGAGAATTACTTATGCAATTTACAAGTTAAATGCAATTTTTAGAGCAACAATTAAAACCTTTTTCTAAACCAATTTACCAATCCATTTTCTAGAGCCGAACTAAGCTTCCAAGCATTTTTAGATTAAAGCTCAATTCAAACCAGAGCTAACAAAATTTTAATCAACTGAATAGGAGCTAAAATGAATTAGTTATGCAATTTTGAAGTTTATTATCTTTTTTAGTTCACAAGTAAATCTACCGGGATTTTCTTTAAACCGAAACGACGTGGAAAAACCTGGGCCGTTGAGATTGAATCGAACGGCCCAAGCCAACTAGACAATGCGCGCGTGCCCACACGGATCCAAACGAATGCGGACCGTCGATGTTGCATCCGACGGTCCAGGTTGAATCGCGCGTGGCCGCGTTTGAACTCACGCGCGCGAACCACAGCTGTTGATTCTGAAATGGATGGCTCAGATTGAGCAGAAGACGCGGTAGCGTCAAGACACCCCCCGCGAATCTCATCCACAGATCCGGAAATGGACGGCTGACAGCTAAGCACACGCACAGTGTGACTTAACCGCGCGGGACCCACTGTCAGCGACTCATTGGATTGCTTAAGACAGCCATTAGCAGTTAATGACGCACTTAACTCCTAATGGAGAAGCTACAATGCGTGCTGGTGGGTCCGACAACAGCTCGGTGGCTTTCTGGGCTTCATTGCCGGCGACGTGGACCTTCTGGCCTGAACCAAGGCCACTCTGGTCGCAATAGCAACACACATCCTTGGTACCACTCACACGGCGGTGGTGGCCTAGAACAATTGGCAGTGGAGCAGAACGGGTGGCAAGCATGGCCAAAAGCAAAAACGAAAGAAAGCTCCGCCATAGTCCAAGGAAGTAGGTGCCCGGCCATCTAGGGACTAACAAGAGTCTACCTGAGCACTGGAGGAGTTCAAAGGTGGCCGGAGAAGCTCTGGCGGAGACCCGATGCAGATCTTTGGAGAGCGATGTGAGGAAGACTACTGAGCAAAGAGAGCAAAACCGCGTCATCGGGACAGCTTCAATAAGTCTCAAGGACGGTCCATGAGCAAGCAATTGAAGAATGAAGCACTCACCGACGATGGAGACGAAAGGGGGTGATTTCGGCCGCAAGATCCAAACTTCAAATTCAAGCCGCTCCTGTAGAAGCAACCCAAAATTAAGTTAGGGGTTTTGATCACCTAGATGAGAGACACAAGCTGACGCAAAGAGAGAAGAAGAAAAGCCACTGGGGCACTGCCTTCACCGACGAGCTCGAAGCTCAACCATGGCGGCCGAGGGGCTTTGGGTGTTTTGAGCTCAACAAGCACAAAGGGTGCAAGCTAGAGCTAAGGGGTGATGAAAGGAAGCCAAGGAAGGGAGCTGAGAGCTTAAGTAGCCGGGGGAGCAAAGAGAGAGATAGGGCAACCCCACGGTGGTCAAGCCTGCCATAGAGATGCTTGAGCGACGGGAGTAGGTGAGAAGAGGACTTTGAGGGCGGGGGCTGACCAGCAATAAATGCGAAGAGCCATTGAAGGACGGGGTGGAGCGGATAGGGCGCTGCAGTTTTGCTTTGTGTGATCAATTGTTGGCCATCAGTATCTGGAAATGAAACCTACGTCAACATTAAATATGAGGCTTCTGAGATGTTTGACCAGCATAATGTTGTCATATTTATACCTCTTTCTGCACTTCAGGAAGCTCCAAGTGTTAGACAGATAGATGGAGAATACAACACTGGTATTTCAGCTGTTAAGGGTTGGAATTTTGTGTAGATAAAGCTTAACTTTTATTTTATAGATGGCATTACACTAGATAATACTGAAACAGTTGTGATGTCCTTGTGTTATTCTCATTTCCCTGTGTCAAAATTACACCATTATGAATTGCACATCTCTCCCTTTTGTAGCCTTGAGCTGCATATATTTACTCTTTCTCGTGCATTTTTTTGTTTAGTGTTTCCTTGTGAATACATGTATGCCTCAAGAAACTCTCTGTTGGAATGCCCTATTTTTCTTATTGCTCAGTCGAACCACGGGTGCATGAAATATTTGAATTCTTAGAATCATTTTTCAATTATGTAGCAACCATGTTGCTTACTCTTGTTTTGTCTTCTTTGCACTAGGTCCATGGAATTTGTTCACCCTGGCTGACCCATCAACATTTTCCCCTATATCTGTTGGACTTTCTACATCAAATACTTCCAGTTATTTGAAGGTTTGTTTCCCATATTGGTTGACAGACTCTGCTTTGTATGTGTGTTGATCTTCCAATTCATTCTTTTTTGTTAATTTGGATTATTGGAAATTTCTCATGTCATTGGAATAAGAAACCCACCAAACTATTCAGAGGGTTCGTTTGGTCACCACTAATTATCAGATAGTTTTACACCCTAATAAGGGCTGATTGTTCTCAATTTAGTGCTACATGTTTGTGGTATATGATGTTCTTTCTTTTCGATGAACTGATAAGAAGTCATGGCGAGGAAGGATCATTTTGGACCAACTTTTTGCTAGGTTGTACTACTATCTTGGAAATAATCGCATGGATTCTCCTTTCACGCTGGTTGGCTACTGTTTTTAATATCTTTTTTTTTGTGTGAGAGATGTTTCGTTTCGTATGGGAACTAGCCATGACCATTACCGAAGCACATACCACAGAAGGTTGCTTCTATTGCTTGCCCCACTCAGGTAGCACCTAATGTATTTTTTGCACTAGGCTAGCTGAGTCTTTTCGTTACACTACCCATACACATACACCGTACTATACGCACAACACACTGAACATTTCTTTAAATGCTACATTTCCTTTTTTTTGGAAATCATGGTAGACACACCTAACGAAAGAAAGCTGAGCAGGTTATCTGCAACTATGAACAACATAGACTAACAGATGTTTTCAATGCACCTTCAAATGATTTGCTAGCATGATTTAAGACACTTGTCCAAATGGCTCTTGAATTCAATTCGACCTATGCAATTTTTTCAACTTTGCGCTTTTGTATAATAAAATTTGTTGCTACTGTATTGTTTACCTAACCACAACTGTTCTTCTCATACATGCGCACATCAATTTTTTTCTCACATTATCATTCACTGCACATCTGTATTACTGCATTTATTACTGAGCATATAACATATTTTAACCCAACCTATGCACTAGCTAATCACAGTCGTGCAAAAAAAAAAAAGCTTAACAGCCTTGCTATCCATTTGCTTGAGTCCAGAAAAAAGAAAATTTCCATATCAATAGAGAATCAATGGCGCAGCAACGCGCGCACTGTCATCCTACTTTAATTTACTCTTTGTAATATTTATATCATGATTGTTGAATAAAGTATTTCCACTGTGTGGATGATTCGGTTTTCCATTTATTTTATGCAATGTTTTAATCCATGCAAATTTTATTTCCTGCTTATCGAATAGTAAATGTGTTAGGCAAATCTAGAATTGTATTGCATAGCAGGTTAGGACAATTTGCATTGTAAACAGAGTCAGTTTGAGATTTGGTTTAGGAAACAGAGTTCGTTTCTGTAAAATAGAGCTTTGCTAGAACCGGAACAGTGTATATTCTAGTTGTCAATATAAGCAAGCGGAAAACAGACTTCTGAGTCTCTTGTGATCTCGTTTTTGTTTCTTCCACCATGATTCGTTTAGGTGATTGACTTGGGTCTGATTTCGATCATATGGTATCAAAGCCAGAGGAGTTCTTCGCAAGGAACAGTAGAGGACTTCTTCGAGAAGAACTAATAGAGATAGTTCATGGCTAGAGGAGGGACTTCGTCAAGACTTGGAGAAGCATCAGAGGCGAAGAAAGGAAGCCTTGTACTGACTGCATATCCACAACTTACGAGGAATAATTATACCATCTAGGCGATGAAAATGTGTGTGGTGCTTCAAGCACAGGAGGTCTGGGAAGCTGTGGAACCGGGTGGCGATGCATTCAAGAAAGACGACGCTGAGTACCAGAACGATCGTCTGGCATTGACAGTGATTTATCAAGCAATTCCAGAGACTCTAATGTTAACTCTTGCTAGAAAGGATTCGGCAAAGTTGGCGTGGAAAATGATCAAGACTACAAACCTAGGATGCAAGAAGACGAGTCTGTTCGAGAGGCAAGGTTGCAAACTCTCAAAAGAGACTTTGAGGGGCTGAGGATGCAAGAAGACGAGTCTGTAGAAGTGTTTGCCAGCAGATTTTCATCGTTGGTCTGTGGCATCCGCGAACTCGGAGATAAAACATTGGAGGAAATCGAGATCGGCCAACGCTTTCTCCGAGTAGCACCGGCACAGTACATGCAACTAGTAACTTCGATTGAGCAGTGTGTTGATTTGAAAACACTCTTTGTCAAAGACTTGGTTGGCTGGTACAAAGCGTATGATGAAAGAATACGCAACAACTTCGATTACCCAAAAGATGGTACACAGTTGATGCTATCTCGTTCTCAATGGGAGGCATTATCAACTCATAGCAAGAAGTCTGGTAAGACTTTTAGCAGTACTGCTAAGAAGGGAAACTGGCAGAGGAGCTGGTCATGGAGAGGGAGAACACAACACTCTACCCAAGCCAAAATTTGACAAGAAAAAGATCAAATGTTATAACTGCGGAATCTTTGGTCACTTTGTGTCTGAATGTCGCAAACCGAAGAAGGACAAAACTTATAAGGTAGAGAAGGGTGATGAAGATCCAGTGCTATTGATGCTTAAAACTTGTCAGCTGATGGAGACCAAGGAGGAAATTCCTAACTCAGGAACGATCGTAGAGGATAATGTTCAACTCCAACTCAGGGTAAATGAGAAATTCGGTGGCAATACTTGGTACCTTGACATGGGAGCTAGCAATCATATGTTAGGTTGCAGTAAGCAATTCACCCAGTTGGATACGTCAATCGGAGGTTCGCTAAAATTCGGGGATGGTTCTATGGTCACCATCGGTGACAGAGGGTCAGTGTTGATTGAAGGTCGCATGGGTGAGCACAAGGTATTGACAGATGTTCTCTACATTCTGAAATTGACAAGTAATGTCATTAGCTTGGGTCAGCTTGAAGAATGAGGGTACAAAGTCATACTGGAGGACGGTCACTTGTGTGTATTTGATCATGAGGGACAGTTGCTGGTACGAGTCAAGAGAGCAATAAATATATTATATATCCTCAATCTTGATCTTGTGCAGCTAGTATGTTTGTTGACATGCCTCGACGATGATGCATGGAGATGGCACACATGTTATGGTCATTTTAATTTCCAAGCTCTACGAAAACTAGGCATGGAAGGTTTAGTTGAAGGACTCCTGCCAGTGAATCATGTGGAGCAAGTGTACGACGGCTGTTTGGCTAGCAAGCAGCGCCGTGTCTCATTTCCACAGGCAATGTTCAGGGGCGAATAGTGTGCTGGAACTTGTACATGGTGATTTGTGCGACCCCATTTCGCCCCCAACCCCGGCAGGTAACAAGTTCTTTTTGCTAATAGTTGATGATCATAGTAGATATATGTGGCTTGTGCTGCTAAAATCCAAGGATTAAGCATTTCAAGTCTTCAAGAAGATCAAAGTAGCGACCGAGGTTGAAGTAAATGCGAAGCAAAAAGCTTTTCACATAGATCGGGGAGGTGAATTCATATCAAATAACTTCACTACTTACTATGAGGCGATGGGCATCAGAAGGTACTTCACTGCACCCTACTCCCCTCAGCAAAACGGGGTAGTTGAGTGAAGAAACCAAACTGTGGTCGCCATAGCATGAAGCATATTAAAAAGTATAAATATGGCTAGCATGTTTTGGGGTGAAGCTGTGACAACCGCAGTGTATATTCTCAACTGTGCACCAACTAAAAGTTTAGTTGGCATGACACCATATGAAGCTTGGTACAAACGGAAGCTGGTGATACATCATCTTCGAACGATTGGATGTGTTGCCCATGTGAAGAAGATTGGTGGCCATATCAACAAGTTAGCTGATCATAGTACTCCGATGGTGTTCATTGGGTATGAGAGTGGTTCAAAGGCTTACCACGCTTATGATCCCGTCACCAAAAGAGTATGCGTGACACGTGACATCATATTTGAAGAAGAAAGGCCATGGGACTAGAGTGCCTCGCCTTAGAATGATGAAGCATTTGATGTTGTTTATGATCAAGTGGAATCTGCAGTGCTCGGTGATTCTGATCAGCAGCCAATACTTGATCAATTTCCAGAAGTGGAGGTAAATTCAGAAAACACAGCTACTCCTGTGGCGTCCTCGGCAGCTGGAGCGATGCATGTGACAGATTCGGTGGCTAGTCCTAATTCAGAATCATCATGGGGGGCTCTGGTTAGAATGCACTCTCTGGATGACATCTATGACACAACCGAGCAGATTCAATTCGAGAATTCTGGCTTGTGTTTGTTGGGTGCAGAAGAGCTAGCAACTGTTGAAGATGCTAAGAAGGAGGAAAGTTGGCAGTGTGCAATGCAAGAGGAGATGAATGCAATACGCAATAATCAAACATGGAGTTTCGTTAATCTTCCTGCTGGACAAAGGGCTATAGGGCTTAAATGGGTATATAAAGTGAAGAAAAACTCAAGTGGCGATGTGGTGAAGCACAAAGCCCAGTTAGTACCAAAGGGGTACGTGCAAAAACAAGGTATTGATTTTGAAGAAGTGTTTGCTCCAGTTGCTAGGATGGAAATAGTAAGATTACTCATTGCTCTAGCTGCGTAAGAAGGATGATGATTGCATCACATGGATGTCAAGTCGGCATTCCTTAATGGGGATTTAGAAGAAGAAGTTTATGTGAGTCAACCTCCTGGTTTCAATGAGGAAGGAGGTAAGCCCAATGTACTAAAGCTGCATAGAGCATTGTATGTACTGCGACAAGTCCCTGGAGCTTGGAATTCAAAGTTGGATACCACCTTGAGGTCACTTGGATTTGAAAAGAGTCCATTGGAACATGCAGTATACAAAAGAGGCACGTGTGAAAACTGTCTCCTTGTTGGTGTGTATGTGGATGACTTGGTAATTACAGGAGCTTCTGGAAAGGAGATTGACAAATTCAAACAACAAATGAAATAACTCTTCAAAATGAGTGATCTCATACTGTTAAGTTACTACCTTAGAATAGAAGTACATCAAACGTAGAGTGGGATCTCCCTTTGTCAAGAAGCATATGCAAAGAAAATTCTTGAGAATTGTGGGATGGTGGATTGCAATCCAACTCAAGCTCCGATGGAAGCAAGGTGTAAGCTAAGCAAGAAAAGCTCACTACCACTTGTAGATCAAACCAAGTACAGAAGCATTGTTGGGAGTCTAAGGTATCTCATAAACACTAGGCCTGACATAACCTATTCGGTTGGCATGGTGAGCCGGTTCATGGAATCCCTTACAACTAAACACATGGCTGAGGTAAAGCACATATTGAGGCATGTCAAAGGCACACTTGATTTAGGCTACTAATATAAGAAGAAGAAAGATGGATAAGTATTGCATTTGGTGGGTTACAGTGATAGTGTCATGGTCAGGGACATTGATGATCGAAAAAGTACAACAGGAGTTATCTTCTATTTAGGCACTAGCTTAATCAGTTGGCTGTCATAGAAACAAAAAGTGGTCACATTGTCCTCATGTGAAGCAGAATATATAGCAGCAGCAACCACGACATGTCAGGGAATCTGGTTAGAGTGCCTCCTTGGTGATCTCATAAATCGAGACCCTGAAAGAATTGTACTCAACATCTATTTCTTTGTGTGAGAATCCAGTACATCATGATAGAAGCAAACATATCGATTCTCGGTTTCATTACATCACGGAATGTGTTGAAAAAGAGAAGGTTGTGGTTGAGTATGTTAGCACTAATGATCAGCTTGCGTATATAGTGCTTGTTGTTTGCATATAACTTCTCCAATCATTGACCGCTTCCACGACGATGACCCGTACAACATGAGCTCCATCGAGCTTATCACGCATAAAGATGGGTACCAATGCCGGAGAGGTTCTTGTTCCGTTCTCGAAGGTTCATCGCGGAGTAGTTAGCGCTGCGATTGGATCGAGATTTTGGCGGTTGCAAGAGGATGATTCATCCGATGATGATGATATTATCTTGGCAGAAGTGGATGTTGAAGCGAAGGCGGGCAAGCGGTCATCTATCCTTGTCAGTTGCGACTCGGAATCCCATCAAGGTAATAGGGCAGCTAACTTGTCTGATTTTCGCAGAGCTTTGCAGGTTGAGGACAAGAGGAACATTGGACGTGAGACGTCCTCGCAGAGTGCAGGAGATTTGGTTTTTGAAGATGCAATTGCTGCGGGGTATTCGACAGAGGAGCTTCTTACGGTGGGGATTTCACCAAGCATGAGTAAGAAGGGGGTGGGTGGAGGACGACCTTGGAGGGGGCCTCTGCCGCCGCCTCGCCAGTCACCTCCATTGATGGTCGGCGACGTCATTGATCGTGCTTGTCGAGGTCACCTGATCAGCCCGAGGTGCTGTAGTGTTGGAGCTGCGCCATTGCTGAAGTCTGATCGAGTTTCTTAGGAACCGGAAGAGTGGCCGAGATTGACGGCGGATGAGGTGGCAGTTTAAAATTCGAATTCTGAACCAGACTTGATTGCAGGGACAGAATTGCCTGGTTGGTCGGGTGATATTGTTTTGGTTGGTGTTGAGTGTGCTGGGCCGAGCCCATCAGGGGAGGACACGGAAGTTGGAGGCACAAATTCTTTGCACATGATCGGACTACCCTGGATGCGCAAGGTTTTCGGTAGAAGTTGGGTTAGACAGAGAAAGGTTTTGCCTCCTGGCGGCGGAACGCATCCATCTTCAGGAGATCGGCGATTAGGTGCAGGAAGGTCAGAGCAATTTGTCAACATGCTTGGTCGAGGGCGGGTTCGTGGCAGTGGTGCTCGGTTCACTTCCAAAGTTGGTGATGGTAGCCATGAAGTTGGGAGGGGAGGCAATGTTGGTTCCAGAGGACAGCGGTGAGTGGTCATTAGGTATTGGGGTGGGTGGTCGGTTGTGAGGACTGTTGTAGAAGCGGGTTGAGTCGCAGAAATGGCGGACAAGTGCAGAGCAGGGGCTATGGAGGCGGGCAGCTTTAGGGCTTTGATACTGATGGTGGAGGAGGTGGGCAAACACAGGGCGCAAGTGCTTCAGGTCTCACTGTTACGGGGACTGGAGATGCTTTTGATGGGCACTGTGGTTTCCCAGTCGTGGGTACTGGTGGCAATGCATATATCCATGATCAGCGTCAGTTTAGGGCACCTATCAATGGACGTGGGAGGAATGGAAACCTTGGCGGCGGGGCGTGGCGGTTTGTATCGTCGGTTAACACCAGGTATGTGGGTGATGTTTCTAACATGGTGTGCTTTCGATGCAAAGGGAAAGGTCATGAAATTGCTAATTGCAACGTCAGGTTATTATGTGATATTTGTGAGGGCAATGACCACTTAGCAAATAAATGTCCATTGACGATGATTCCACGACCTATTGCTAATTTGTGTGGTTTTGGAGCTGATGGGCTAGGGTTTTATCAAATCCCAGTAGCTGGGACGAAGAAGGTAAAGAAAGAAAACAACAAGACCGGGTTGGTGCAGATAATTGGAGAGTCAATGTCTGAAGGCACGTTGATTGCACAGTTGAGAAGGCTAATTCCATTGAATTGGCAACCACAGGTGGAGACTCATGGGGAAAAGGAATTTTTGGTTCATTTCCCAAATAGGCTGGAATTGCTTCGTATGGTGGCAATTGGTGATATTACTGTGAAGGAACATAAGGTAGTGTTACAATTTGTGGAATGGAACTCGGGACCTACTCCTAAATACCAATTACAGAAAGTTTGGGTTCAGGTCTTAGGAGTGCCTTTGGAAATTCGGGATTTTCTAAGTCTGTTTGCAATAGGTTCAATCATTGGCACTGCTTTACGGGTGGACATGGAAAGTGTACGAAAACATGATTTGGTTCGTATGCGGGTGGGTGTGCTCCATGTAGATGCCATACCATCCATTGTGGAGATTGTGGTTGGTGAGTCTGTTTACGACATTATGTTCAAAGTTGAAGATCCTGTGGTGGATGCGGTTGATGTAGTAGTCAATCTTGGGGATGATCATGAGGATGGAGGCAATCCAAACAAGGGCAAAGATATTGAGATGGAGGACGAGAGAGTCCAAGAGACAGAAGAATAATTCGGATACGGGGCTCATGAGAATGGGAGCCATAAGGGTCGATCATCATCTAGCTTTAAGGGAATAATTTGGGTCGATGGCCGGATACCATCTGGGTTACAGAGGGTGTCTATAAAGGAGACCAAGAGGGTGCTTTCGGAAGGATGGGGTGTTAAATCAAGCATGTTGAGTAAGAGTTTGGTCTCGAGACAAGTCGAGCGGGGAAGACACAACCATTCTTTGTGATCATTGTCATCTCGAGTCTAGGTTAAAAAGGCGCCGTTGGGCCTCTTTGTGGTGAGGTTGTTGAATCTTGATGAGAAGCTGGTAGTGCGATGTTGAGGAAAAAGGCGATAGTGCGGGAAAATCTATAGGTGGAGTTTTGCGAGTCTAGATGTTGACCGGTTTATTCGAGAGTTCGATCGATCATTTGGTTTCTTAAAAGGTGATAGCTTAGTGGTGGTGAAGGACTTGATGAACCAAAAGGGCTAGAGGGTTGTTAGTGGAGCCAAATGGTTGGTAGTCTTGCCGCCCGAGGTGACAACGTGGATGTGTCTTTTGAAGCCGAGGACGAGGCGAATGAGTTTGATGACATCTGGGGGGCTGCTAGATGAGGTTTGGTGGGCAAGTCCGTGAAGCTTGGTCGGCACCAAGGTGGGGTTTCTGGATGGTGCTTGGCACAGGGCGGGTGCTTGTCTTGAGCCTTTTCTGCGAGAGATGGGGCTACATGGGTTGGAAGGCTCACAGTGGGAATGCTTCAAGGCTGTGACAGGCGATGCCAATGGTGAAGGTCTTTGGTGTTGGTGGAGAACACTCCAAAGCCGGTGTGTTGGGCAGTGAGGATGGGGTAAGTTCGAATGGAGGAAATTTGGGGACAAAAAGTTGGCGAGGTTGCTCAGCCGGCTTTTGTTCATGAGGTGATTGAGGCGACAAAGCTTAGGCAAAGTGAGAGGTTAATGAAGCATAATTCCGAAGATGAGGACATAGTTCAAAGGGCTAAAAGGCGTGCACAAATTCGTAACCTTGATTTTGACTCAAGTAAGTCTGTTAATAATCTGTCCTTTTTATCTTTTTCTGATAAGCAAGTTTTTGATAAAGTTGCTAGCATTGGAATTTCTTTAGGGTCAGATGAGGTAGAGATTGCTAGTTCTATTAACAATACTAGATGATAACCCGCACCAAATGGTGCGGGTCTTAATAGCTTGGGAGGTTGTTTGATTCTAATTTAGTAAAGAGCATTTCAATCTATTAGTATTAGAAGCTGTGATAACTAAGACCACGAGCGGAAATAGTGTTATCTAAGATAGGAGATCATATAATTTGTAGCGCAGCTGATCACACATGAAAAGTAATGAAGAGTCGAAAGCATCTGGACATATAAATTGTATCTGTTTATGGACATAAGTGAGCTCTAAATGTTTATAAAATAGGGCTTGCAAGAGTAATAGTTTAGATTAGATGGGTGGTGTAATGTACAACATTGATAGAGAGTAATGTTTAAACGGGTGGAGAAAAGCAAGCAGTTGTTCTAGGTAAGCTTTATGTAAAAGCTAAATCTTTTTTTGATAAGCATAGCTCTGTGTCCATGGATTGGTCCGTAGCTGGGTAATCAGAAAACTGTGTATTATGCTATCATTTAATGTTCCTGAAATACAAAGACGATAATTAGCTCAAATTAGATTTCAGGGATTAGGTACTAATGCTAACTAAATGAATCATCAATACAAATATAATTCAGAAATAGTAAGACATCACTGAATATATAATTTTTTTTGTCAGGCAATGTTGTTTTGATGGATCTAATCTTAGGTGCACATCTGCGGGTGCAAAGCAGGAAAGTACTAATTTGCCACTGCTTTACACTGTACTTCACAGATAAGACTATCCAGTACTTGCAAATCATTGGGTAGTATACTGTACATAGAGATATAAAGGAAGCAAATGTTTTGGTATGTTATTAACAATGTTCCTGAGATACAAAGATGATAATTATCTCAAATTAGAGTTCAGGGATTAGGTACTAATGCTAACTAAACGAAGCATCAATACAAATCTAATTCGGAAATAGTAACATATCACTGAATATAAATATAAATAAATAAATATATATATATATATATATATATATGTTTTGTCAGGCAATGTTGTTTTGATGGATTTAATCTTAGGTGCATGGCTGCTGGTGCAAATTTGCCACTGCTTTACACTGTACTTCACAGATAAGACTATCCAGACCTGCCAATAATTGGGTAGTGTACTGTAAATAGAGATATAAAGAAAGCTAATGTTATGTATGTGATTGCAGTTTTCTTTTATCTTTATCTCAGATTCTTGAGTTACATACTCTGAACGCATAATCTTTTTTTTTTATCTTTTTGTCGTACATGAGCAAAATCCTGTAATTTTGTATAGCTAGATAAAGATCTCTATCCACATGTAGCAGATTTTGGACTGGCCATGCATCAGAAAGATATTAAACGTTTTTACTGGTGGTTTCTATAAAAAGAATATCATTGGGACGCTAATTTACCTGGCAAAAGAATTTATGAGAAAGGACTTATATACAGAAAATTCATATGTATATAGATCTGCAATATCTATCAAGATATGTCTCTTTTGGAATAACGTAGCATAGCCCTATATTTTCTGGCAGGCCTACTGGAATTGAGAACAGTCAAGTAGAAGTAAGAAATTGGGTTAATGCAATATCGTGGGGCGTTGTAGAAGCATTACGATGGTAGTGAAGTCAAAGCTTGACTAAGGCGTGATAGACAATCGTGTTGTCTGAGGTAGCTCGTAATGTGCTATACAAATATTGTTGTGTCTGCATGTTGGTAAATGGTAACAGCAAAGCCGGGTTATTGTATGATATTGCAGAGCTATACGAAATAGGTTCACGTAGGTATACACGTAAATATATGTTCTGTCCGATGAAGAATAGCATGTATCCTAAGAATTGTAAATCTGGGACTGATGTTGTCTATATAATGTATACTTAGAAGCGATTCTTGCATGTAAAGTTCTTGCGCATACCTCTGTGGCTATGGCTTGCTCTGTAGATTCATAATCAGGAAATAAGCTTGTACGAACATTCTGTGTCTAAGGGATGGCCGTTTTGCTGCAGTCAGTAATACATGGTGTTGCTTTTAATAGCTGTAGGAAATTAGCACTAAAAATAGTAATGGCGATATCAAACAGAGGATATATGGTTCAAAGGTAAATACATGGAGGAATAGCTTATCAGAGTTTTATGTATTTCGGATGATGACGGTGCAGTTTGAGGATGGTTATCGGAACGCACTGGTTGTGGTAGGGAGATGGCTTGTTCACTGCATTAAACAACAGGTAGATTTAGTTTAAATGGCAGCAAAAGTTATGCGGGGAAAATAGCATAGTGCTGACACTAAATAGAAGATGTACGGTACATGTCGAAGAGTACGGCGGTGAAAGCGTAAAGTATGAGTAATCAAGTATGTGAGAGTACGTAGGAAGAATTAGAGTATAGATGTATTTGGATAGTATCTTTGTGTAGTTGCAGTTAAAATAGCTCTGAGATATGTTCGGAGTGATGGCAGATTTAGTAATCTAGATGCTGGCAATAAAAAAGCAGATATGGAGTAAGAGGTGTGTAGTTACGTTGCGCTTAGCTATCATTGGCAGTATGTAGATTTACTTAGTTATGTAGCTGGTGACAGTATAAATGCTGGAACTGGGCAAAAACTATCTTTGCATAGGTAAAAGTAATTGCACTGTAAAAAAACTGTTATCGGAAACGTGTATATGCTAATTTTATGACAGATGCGATAGGGATGGAGATAGAGTATAGGAAAAAGTAGCAAAAAAGAGTAGGTTGTAATATATGCATGACATAAATTGACATGATATCATGAACCACTCTAAATTTCCTCTTTCTTTATGTAAGTCTGCCATGCTATTTGAAAATGCATGCTAAATGTAGCAGTTGTTGGATTAACCAAAAGGCTATTATCAGATTATGTTCCTGAAAGACAAATACGGCTATTTTCCTGAAACTTGGTAATTCACCTAGTAGAAATACTTCTATGATTATCATACGCACGGTATGAGCTATGAGTATTATGTAATGCAGTTTTAGTAAATACCTGGTAGAAATACTTCTATGATTATTTTTTTTCACGATTGAACAGCAGTTTTACATGCAGATCGGAAATCGTTCAACAATACGTAGATATAGTTTTAATGATAGCAAAAACTTGGTGACAAAAATAATGGAAGCTGACATTAAATAAAAAGATTTGGATTCAAAGATAAATACCTGGAAGAAATACTTCTATGATTATTATTTTTCGTGATTAAACAGCAGTTTTACATGCAGATCGGAACTGCGTTCAACAAAACGTAGATATAGTTTTAATGATAGCAAAAACTTGGTGACAAAAATAATATAGCGACAGCATTAAATAAAAGACGCTGGATTCAAAGATAAATACCTGGAAGAAATGCTACTATGATTATTTTTTTTTCGTTGACGACGGCGCAGCTTGAGGATGGTCATCGCTGCTCTGGTATAGTGACGAAGAGTAAATTGCTTATGGGAAGGAAGTACCTAAACATAGAGGAGTATGGTAGATGTTAGTAGCGTGTAGCGTTGAAATTCAGGCTACGGGTAATTAAACATGGAAAAGTACATAGGAAGAATTAGATAATGCAGTAGCATTGGATGACTATATTGTCTAGTTTTTGCCAATCCTACCTCAATCTCTATTTAACCATAAAAAGCTATTTAAATATGAGTTCCAACTGTATAGTTCGAAAGAAGACCACAAAAATATATTCTCAGTTTCAATCAATGAGTGATTTGTGACAATCAGCTACTACGGTAGCCCAAACCATGATCTTTACTAATTCTGATCTCACTCCAAAGAAAGGGGAAAAAAGCGTACTAAAAGAGAACAACAAAAGAGAGATAAATTTCGACGATTGAACAGCAGTTTTACATGCAGATCAGAACTGCGTTCAACAATACGTAGATATAGTTTTAATGATAGCAAAAACTTGGTGACAAAAATAATGGAGCGGCAGCATTAAATAAAAGACGTTGGATTCAAAGATAAATACCTGGAAGAAATACTTCTATGATTAATTTTTTTCACGATTGAACAACTGTTTTACATGCAGATCGGAACTGCGTTCAACAATACGTAGATATAGTTTTAATGATAGCAAAAACTTGGTGACAAAAATAATGGAGCGACAGCATTAAATAAAAGACGCTGGATTCAAAGATAAATACCTGGAAGAAATGCTGCTATGATTATTATTTTTCCGTCGACGATGGCGTAGCTCGAGGATGGTCATCGCTGCTCTGGTGTGACGAAGAGTAAATTGCTTATGGGAAGGAAGTACTTAAACATGGAGGAGTATGGTAGATGTTAGTAGCGTGTAGCGTTGGAATTCAGGCTACAGGTAATTAAACATGGAAAAATACATAGGAAGAATTAGATAATGCAGCAGCATTGGATGACTATATTGTCTAGCAGCAGCGAAAATACGCATAGAAATGTATGAAGTGTTGGTAGATATAGTACATTAGATGTTGATAATAAAGAGTCATGGAGCAAGAGGTGTGTAGCTACGTTTAGCTAACTAAATGCCGATAGGACGGAGGTATAGCTAAGCGTGTTCTTGGTGGCGATATATCTGAGAATGGATACAAGCGTTTTTTGCAGAGGCAAAAGCGATTGCATTCTAAAGCAATTTTTTTTTGTGTAAACATGTATTTGCTGATTATATGACAGGCGATAGGTATGGCAATGGAATATAGGAAAAAGGAATTACAAAGACATGGGTGTACACACTATATAATGGAATCGTTACAGAGTATTTGCAGGGCGATAACACAGCTGTTGTAGCAAATATAAATGAAGATATCATATTAAACTGTAAGAGTATTATAAATACATGCTAGAAACGAAGCAGATTGCAGATTGCAGATTACCTCTAAGATGTGTGCTACGGATGATGCATCAGTAATGTGGGTGTCTGTGTGGCTATATAGTTCTGGGACAATGTTTGTACTTCAGAACGGGTTGGTGGGGCATTTTTCTAAGATAAAGATGTTTACTTGCATGTGAATTGACCTCAAAACAAAAGTCAGTTCACAAAGAAATAGCAGCCACAGGTAGCTCCAGTCAGCCGAGAGTTCGACAAACCTAGCAAAAAAAAACAGAAAACACCAAGAGAGAATACCATGGTAAGGAGGAAGCAAACATAGATGAAAAATCAGGCAGTGGCCTCTTCACTAGCAGAATGATAAACCCACCAAAACACTTGAACACCTTATCATGATTTTACCAACCCTTAGCCACACACAGAAGATTGTCCTAACACTACAACATGTGTTAAAGCATCTCAGACATGGGCGCACGATCGGGCATGAAGCAAGCTATACACAGAGCATAGCGACGGAGCCACCAATGAAACACCATAACCCTACACACGCAATGAAAGAAGCACAATGAGTCATCTAGGAAGAGCAAGCAAACGCGCTGAACAACAGGGGCGAAAAATGTAACAAAAAGTCGACAGGTCTGCCTAGCAGCAAGGAACCCGTAACGGAACGATGGCCCATAACCCAATCGGGCCAAAATCCAAGCGGCACAAGGGAGGCAGAGGAGGAATTGGGGGAAGGAGGATCTGCAGCGTTGGGGGAAAGAGACTAATGGAGCGGCGGGGAAGGAGCAGGGGGACAAAACCCAAATGGCGTGGGGCGGGGGGCATCGAGGAGGAAGAGCGAGACGGCAGCGACATGGCACTACCGGGAGGGGGACCGAGGAGGTGGAGGTGGGGAGGAGGAAGAGGGAGGGAATAGCAGTGGCGTGGGAGGGAAACCGAGTGGGTGACGGAGTAGAAAGAGCGAGGGATGGCGGCGACTAGGCAGGGAGTCCGGTGGTGTGGTAGGGAGGAAGAGGGAGGGTGCTGCGGCGGCGGGTGAGGGAGACAGGGGAGGGCAGGGTAGGAGAGGAAGGGCGACGGCGCGAGAGGGATGAAGAGGGAAGGGGAACGGAACGCAGCTTCAGTGATGCGCCACGAGGAAAGAAACGGGAAGCTTCGTGACGCACGGGACGTGGGACTCGCCAGCGCCTCTCATTCCCATGCGCGCATCGGGAGAGATCCAATGGACAGGCGTGGCCGCTAGTGAGATCAGAGGGCCCTCGTTTTTCGGTCGACGTGTCCACTGCCATTGGAGGCCCTTTCTTCCGAGAGTTAACTTTAGTAATTAAAAAAGATTGAATCTGGTAGAATGAAAAATAAAGGAAGTGTAGTTGTTGAGGATAGAGAGGATGAGAATGAGGATTACAACGATCTCTCAGCTCTTAATCATTTAAGTAGTGATATAGATGTAGATGCTTTGGAGGACGAAGTGTCTAATTTTACTCTGGTCACTAATAAGAAGCGATCTTCTGGAAAGAAGAAAGGAAAAAGCCCTCTTCTTAAATCAATCAAACTAAAGTTAAAATGAAAGGTATTTTTTGGAATAGCAGAGGTCGAGGTGACTTGGCTAAACATCGGTTTATTTGTGATGTGGTTAAAGAGTATCATTTGGATTTTGTGGCCATTCTTGAAACTGTTAAAAAAGATTTCTCAGTGGCTTGTCTTAATCATCTTTGTGGTGGTCGGGATTTTTTGTGGCACTTTTCTCCTCCTCAAGGTCGGTTAGGGGGTATCTCCTAGGGTGGATCTAAGGGTATTTGATATTGGGTCGATTGATCTTTGGGATTTTTATGTCAAGTTCCATTTAAAAATAGAGTGGATGATTTTGGTGGATTCTTGTGGTACATTTGCGGTCTCAAATTCGGCCTCACTTCAAGGAGAAGTTTCTTAATGAGCTTGTTCATGCTTGTAGAAAAAAACACTTCCCATTTTAATTGGAGGTGATTTTAATATTATTAGGAATTCGAGTGAAAAAAATAGGGATAACGTTGACTTTAGATGGTATTTTTTGTTTAATGCTGTGATTAATAATTTGGATTTAAGAGAAGTAGTTTTACCTGGTAGACAGTTTACTTGGGCCAATTCGCTAGATAATCCAACTTTCGAGAAGCTGGATAGAGTTTTAATGAGTACAGATTGGGAGCAGAAGTTTCCTTTGGTATCTATTGTTGCTCTTGAGAGGTCCCTGTCTGATCACACGTCGTTATTGTTAAATACTAAAGATGCTTCATTTAGAGGTTGCCAGCCTTTGTTTAAATTTGAATTAGGCTGGTTGTGTAGGGAGGGTTTTAGAGAGATGGTAGCAGAGGTGTGGAGGAAGGTTAATAGAGGTCAGTCGGCTTTGCACATCTGGGAAAGTAAGGTTAGATCTCTTAGGCGTTATCTTCGAGGTTGGGCAAAAAGTACCGTGATAATTACAAAAGGAAAAGTTAAAGCAACTTGTTAATTGATAAGCTTGATAAAAGGTTGAGGGTTGAGTTTGTCAAATCATGAGGTAAATATTAAAAAGTCGCTAATGAGTGGTTGGCCCATTTGTTAAGAGAAGAAGAAATTAAGTGGTATCAAAGGGCCAAAGCGAAGTTTCTCTTGGAGGGTGATAGGAATACTCGCTATTATCATTTGATTGCGAATGGGAAGCATAGAAAACAAAAAATTTATTTGCTTGAGCAAGAGGAAGGGATTATTCGGGGTGATGTACAATTAAAAAAGTATATCACTAGTTACTATAAAGATTTGTTCGGGCCAGCCGAAGAAAATCATTTATCTATGATTGAGGCTTTTACAGATGATATGGCTCAAGTTTCAGATGAGGAAAACATTTATCTTACTGAACCTTTTGAAGAAAAGGAGGTGCGAGAGGCCATTTTTCAAATGGATCATAACAAATCGGCAGGGCTAGATGGTTTTCTAGCTGAATTCTATCAGGTGTTTTGGGAAGTCATTAAAAATGACTTGATGGTCATGTTTCATGCTTTTCATAGTTGCATGTTGGCTACTTTTAGCTTGAATTTTGGGATTATTACTTTACTTCCCAAAAAAAATTGATGCTAAGCAAATACAGCTATATAGGCCTATTTGTATGCTAAATGTTTGTTTTAAGATATTTACTAAAGTAATTTCTAATAGACTTATGAGAGTAGCTCAAAAGGTTGTTCGGCCCTCCTAGTCAGCGTTCATGCAGGGGAGGTTTATTCTGGATTGTGTAGTTCTTTTACATGAAACCATCCATGAGCTTCATAAGCAAAATTTGGATGGAATTGTTTTTAAGGTGGATTTTGAGAAAGCTTATGACAAAGTAAAATGGCCGTTTTTAATGCAAACTCTGAGGATGAAAGGCTTTTCCCCTAAGTGGTGTGTCTGGGTGGAAAGTGTGATCAAGGGAGGAAGTGTTGGGATAAATGTCAATGATGATCTTGGAGATTTTTTCCAAACTCATAAGGGTCTTCGACAAGGTGATCCTTTGTCTCCTGTTCTTTTTAATCTTGTGGCGGATATGCTGGCCATCTTCATTTCGAGAGCTAAAGCCGCTGGTCTTTTAACTGGAGTAGTTCCTCACTTGATTGATGAGGGGTTGTCAATTTTACAGTATGCTGATGACACGATCCTTTTCTTTAATAATGATTTAGAACAGGCTAAAAATCTTAAGCTTATTCTTTGTGTCTTTGAACATTTATCCGGTTTAAAGATTAATTTTCACAAGAGTGAGATTTTCTGTTTTGGTCTTTGCCAAAGATCTTGGAACATGATATACGATTATTTGGATGTGAAGTGGGTGTGTTTCCTTTTAGGTACTTAGGTATCCCCATTCACTTCAAAAAGTTAAGGAATAGTGATTGGAAAGGGGTTGAAGAGCGGGTTGAGAAAAAGCTTAGCAGTTGGAAAGGTAAAAATATGTCGGTTGGGGGTCACTTGGTGTTTATTAACTCGGTGCTAAGCAGTTTACCTACGTTTATGTTTTCTTTTTTTGAGGTTCTTAGAGTCGTTCTCAAAAGGCTAGATTTTTTTCGATCTAGATTTTTTTGGCAGAGTGATAGTCATAAACGTAAATATAGACTTGCTAAGTGGAGTTTAGTGTGTTCACCTAAAGAGCTTGGTGGTCTAGGAGTTCAGAACTTAGACACCAAAAATAAAGGTTTGTTAGGGAAGTGGTTGTTTAAGTTGCTTAATGAAGAAGGTGTGTGGCACTCTTTATTAACAAAGAAATATTTGGGTGAGAAGAGTCTTTCACAGGTGGTTAACAAACCTGGGACGTCTCATTTTTGGTCGGGGCTTATGAAAATTAAAGATCAGTTTTTTTGCTTTGGTTCATTCTAGGTTAAGAACGGAATGCAAACTAGGTTTTGGAATGATATTTGGGTGGGAAATTCTACGCTGCAAAGGCAATTCCCAATACTTTACAATGTGGTTAGGAGAAAGGACGATTTAGTAGCTAATGTTTTGAGTTCGAATCCCTTTAATATTTCTTTTCGAAGACCTCTGGTAGGGGCTAAGTTACAGGCTTGGAATGAGCTTCATGTGAAAATTTCTAATGTCCAATTAGGCTTGCGTAAGGATGTTTTCAGATGGCATTTGAATAAGTCTGGTCTTTTTTCGGTGCAATCTTTTTATGCTGCACTGATTTGCACCATTCATGCCCCCATTAGGAATTGGTTTTGGACCATTAAAATTCCATTAAAAGTAAAAATTTTCATGTGGTCTCTCAAAAGAGGGATTGTATAAACCAAAGACAACCTGCTTAAGAGAAATTGGAGGGGAAGTACAAGGTGTTGTTTCTGTATTAAAGAGGAAACAATTCAACATCTTTTCTTTGAGTGCCCCTTTGCACGTATGGCATGGTGGATTGTGAAAGGTGCGTTTAATTTAGATCTCCCAGTGAATATGGCTAACATGTTTGGGACTTGGTTAGATGGAATTCCAAAAATGCTTAAGTCGCAACTCCTGGTAGGAGTTAGTACCTTATGTTGGTCTATTTGGTTATGTCGAAATGATGTTGTTTTTAATAGCAAGATTTTAACTAATCCGTTGCAGGTTATCTTGTTGTGTGGATCCTGGCTGAATGCATGGGCAGTACTGTAGAAAGCAGACCAAAAGCTGATCATGGTGGCGGGAAGTCAAAGACTGGAATTGGTGGCGAAGCAATTCCTCAATTTTCGTTGGTGGAGGCTTAGCCAAAGGATCTGCAATAATTGAAATTGTGTTTTAAGTGTTTTTCGGATGTAAGGCTACTAGCCGTTATTTTATCTTGGGTGGTGTCGACGATCAAATCGCCGATCTTATGAAAATAGAAGGAGGAAAATGGCGTAGAGTATATTCGAAGAGAATGGGAAATTGCTCTTTATTTATATGAGCTGGGTTTACAAGACGACTAGGGACTATCTCCAATTACCTTGAATGTCTTGAATACTCTTGCTTGACCATGTTGCCTTGCCTTTGTTTCTTTGTTGCGTATATGTCCGTCCTCGTCTTCTGCGCTTCACCATTTAAATAACTCCGAAGAGGCGGCGATTACCCTGGAGAAGATGTCACGATGAAAGCGTTACAAGCGGTCGGAGGTTCAAGGTAGTTAACAATGTGCTAAGCGCCTTGCGGTTAAGTATTTGTGAGACATTTAACCGCAAGGTGGTTTATCGTCGAGTCTTGTATGTCATCGTAAGTTATGGAGCGTTTATACGTGTTCCATTCATCATCTGATTATTGGTACTGTTCATAGCATTTCGAAGCGACCACTGGTGGAACCTAGTCCGACCAGGATACCCATCATGTAACCTCTGGAATCCTTACGACCAGTGAGGTCGCTAGCTTTCATGGGTTACGACCATGGAGACGTATGGTCTTTCTATGTATTTAAATTAATACATAGAGGTTTTAATCCTCGTCAGCTAGCCCCCGAACTTTAAATGAACAAGTCGTGTGAACGCCTTCCCCCGATGAATTCATATCGGGTAGACCACCATTTAATGTCGTGACATCCGAGGTGATTTTGTGTTCATTTTAAAGTTCAGAACTTGCCTTGGGAACCGAAGAGCTTCTCTGTCCGTTGGGCAAAAAAGAAGCTTTTTGCCGTTCAGACTTTTACGGATAAACTCCAATCGTAATTCGAAAAACTCGAGGCTATAAAATCCCCATCGCTAGACTTTTTGGATTCCTTATGCTTCCAGATCCCCTTTTCTCGATCTCTTTCATCGGACAAAAATCTTCATCCTTCCTTTTCTTGTTCTTGAGACCACAAAAATCTCTTGCGAGTTCTGCTCATCCTCAAGGATTTTCATCATGTCGAACAAATCCAAAGTGGTTGCCGTCGGAGTTGAGCAAGAAAAAGCTTGAAGCTTTGGAGAAGATCGGAATGCTTAGGACAAGAATTTGATCAGATGGAGATCAGCTTTTGGAGAGCATTTTCCAAGTCGCGAAGATGAGGAAATTCCGTTTTCCTCGCCTACATCAAATGTGAAATTTGAGATTGCCGGTACACAAATTCCTTCTCCGTGTTCTTGAATTCTATGGAGTGGAATTAGTGAATTTGGCCCCAAATTCCATCGCCAACATCAGTATCTTCACATATTTGTGTGAAGCATACCTGGGATTGCCTCCAAGTTTGAGGCTCTTCAGGTATTTTTATCGAATGGTGATGGGGAGATCTACGGAGACTCCCGGGGAATGTACATTGCGCCTTCACGACGGAAAGGCCGATGAGTACATTCATATGTACTCAAAATCCTCATGGTCGTCATGGAAGAAGAACTGGTTCTATATGACGTTTACGAGGGACGACGGCCTCTATTTCGCCAAGATGAGAGCAACGGAAAATCCCAAATGGAGAAAGACCGTGGAGAAGACAGGAGTGGTCGGGGCGATGGGTGGATGCCATCTACGACCTACGAGTCAAGGGCTTGACCTCTTGGCATGTGGTGAGGGATTTCACCAAACGCCAAATAAGCCCATTAAAGCTTCGGACTCACTCCCTGATCTGGTCCATTGGTCGTGATGAAGCTATCTCAGGAGGTGGTAAGTCTTTGAGATAACTCCAATCAGCATTTTCATTGGATTAATGTATTACCTTAAAACATGTTCTTGTCTTATTTTCTCTCTTCTTTTGAAGTTCTTTCCTCCGAGGAAGTTAGAGAAAGGATCAGGCTGATCTGCGCAGGAGAGCCTGGAGAAAAGACTGGATTTCCTGAGATCTTGGCCATAGTCTCTGTTGAAGAGAGAATAACAAGGCTTAAGGTAAAAAATCTTTTATCATGCATATATATATATATATATATATATATATATATATATATATATATATATTCTCCGATCGGGTTTTTGATCATGCTCTATTTTTGTAGTTGGTCGGGTTGCGAATTGCACACACTTTGGTGAGGATAAACATCCCACCGTTGTTCCAACCGACTCGTGCCGGATGCCTTTGGAAGAGGATGGATCTCCCGAGGTAATGAGAACATTTCAAAAGAGATATATATATAGTTTTAGATAAAAGATTTCATCACTTAACCAAATTCATTTGTTGGTTTAGGTGGAGAAGGTCAAGGCCACCAAAGACGCGACCACGGAGGTTGCCAACCCCTGCATCGAGTCGTTAACGACTGCACGCTTGTTCTTTGGAACAAGCGATATGGAGGCAGTCAAATTACTCCGTCAGACCAGGTCATCAAGGGCGTTGCTTTTGGCGAGATGATCGAAAACATCGATCGATATTACATTGGATAATACAACAGACTTGGCCAATCTGCGGTTTAGAACCGGCAGGTCGAAAAAAGAAAAGGAAGGAGGCAGCAGATTTTTACTCTGCGCGTTTCAAAGTTAAATCCGGAAATTAACTAGGTGCGCCCAAATGAAAGTAGTCGTATAAGAACATACCTTTAATAATTTCTTTGATTTGATGCATCTCTCCCTCCTCTTTTTAACTTCCCTTATTTGCTTGGTATAGGTCCTCTAGAATTCCGGTCGTTTCCGACCAGATTCCTTCTGAGGACCCAATACCTGAAGAGGTCCATGATCAGACCACTTCCCAGGAAAAAGTTCCTGAGGAAAAGGTGGTCAGAAAAGCCCCCGAGCAGGCGTCAAGGCCAACAGTTGAGTTGGATCCATTGGTGGTCCTAACTCCTTCTGCGGAGGTAGATGCCCCTAAAGGCCCTCAACAGGTTCCGACCATTGTTGGTAACTCTCCTCAACGACAAGTTCCTTTTCACCCCGATTCATTGAGGATAAGGAGCTTGACGAGGCGTGGGGAAAGATATCGGACCATCAAATCAAAATGCATCCTGACTCCATTTTTGGTGGATACAATGATTTGGCAATCCGAGTAAGTCTACACGACCAGTTTCATAATCTCTCTAAAAAAAATCTTTTAGACAGAATTTTTTAAAGAGGAAAATGCTATTTGAACAGCACATGGTCGAGAACTTTGCTGTGGTCGGAGGACTGACCCAGCGGATTAAAGATTTGGAGCAAAAACACTCCGAATTAGAAAGTAAGAATTTTCCCCTTAGCCCTTTTTTTTCTTCAATGCTTCGTCCTTTGTTAATTATTCTCTCTTATCGTATTTGATAGATTTGGAGAAAATAAAAGAAGAGATCTTGGCTGAGAGAGCCAAGACTGCCCTGCTTGAAGAAGAAATCAAAGCTAAGGACTGGTCGATCGCCGAGGCTACGATCAGCAAGGAAAATCTTAACAAAAGAATTGAAGGTAATAGGTCGTAGACTTGACTTATTGTTTTCCTCCAATTATATATATTTTTTACTTATCACCTGTTTTACTCTTGCGAGAGCAAAAACAAATTTTAGACAGAGTAGAAAACTCTAAAATTTGAGCAAGATAAGGAGGCGCTCTCATTCAAAGTCTAGATGAAAAGACTATATTTTTGAACAAGATGATTTTTGATATGAGATCGAGGATCAAGCTCGCCTACCTTAAGAGATCGAGAGAAAATGAACTATTTTGGTCAACTTCTAGAGGATCTTAACAACACGCTTAAGACTACTCGGAAGAACTATGCCGAGCCATGAAAGCAGTGTTGCTAGTGGAGTTAGTTTTGCTTTGGCAAAACTGAAAGCTCAAACCCTCTATTGATTTCCAAGTTGTCGAAGATGACTTCAAGCGCCTCTGAGGAGGCAACCAAGTTCATGGAAGAACTCAAGCCACTTGGAGATAAAGTAGTAGAGAAATGGAAATCGGATCTCCATCAAGCGATAATTAGTGCAGGAATATTTCTAGAGTAGATTCTGCAAAAAGGGTGTAAAAATATTGAATATGTGTAAGACTTACCTTTTATGTCATTTAACAAGGTCTTTGTTTTATCTGTTTGACTATTTTATAAATTCTCACATACCTCCTAGCCTCGATCGCTTCATAGTAGAAGAACATTACTATGCAAGCGGTAGCCAAGAAAGAGAATAAAAAGTTGAAACCATAATTTTGAAGGTATGTACCGATATGAAGTCAAAAGCGATCGTACCAACATTAGGAAATCATTGTGGTGGAACCGACTTATGACATCGCAGTTAGAGATCCTTGTTTGCCATGATCGAAATACCAAGCAAAAAGTTATATATGGTTGGATAAAAGACCTTGTATTGCGACATAAGAAGGAATGCAAAAATGAATCAACAAATATTATAAGTGAACTTTGTTCATATCTATTATCCTAAAGTGCAGTCGGAAGGAATGCTTTAGATCTGAATTCATATATCATATTTCGCAAGCGTGTTCGGACTCTCTATCCGACTGGTAGCGAGGATCGTAAGAAAAGGACCGTCGCTAGGAAGCTCCTTCCAGTGGGCAGGACCACGTGCGAAAAAGGAGAGACTTCGACTAGGAGGCTTTCCGTGTCCGACCGATGAGCAGGATATGAGCGAATAGAATCTTGAAATAGTGAAATATAACCTCCAAAATCTTTAAGCATATCGTTCAGTATGGAAAGTTATTTGTACAATGCTCTGATTACTCATATATTTCTTTAAGAAAAGAATGTTGTCGTGCGTGGTAAAATGCTCACGTCTAGGACAAATACGGCGTACGACTTAGAAATCGTTGCCAGAGAGTAATAGAGATCCTTTAGGAAGGATATTAGAGATCCTTTAGGAAGGATATTAGAGAGAAAAATTGTCTTCTCTAACCAGTTTAAATTGACAACCATAGACGACCAGCCTATAGGTATATATATATAAGCAATGTTACTTATTATTATTTGTAGAAAGTAAATGAATTTATTGAATTTGAAAGAAATGAAAGCAATAATTAAACATAGAACTTACGCAATTGATCAATGTTCCAAGAATTTGACAAAATTTGCCCATCAGACATAGCCAGTCGTACGGAACCTGGTCGGGTAACTTTGACCACAGTGTAAGGACCTTCCCATTTGGGGGAAAGTTTATTGCGATTTGCACAGCTCTGAATTTTTCGAGAACGGATCACCTCTGATGAAGGTGCGAGGTTGCACCTTACGACTATGGTACCTTCGCATGGCTTGTTGGTAGACTGCTGATCGTACAAGGGCTTGGTTTCGTCATTCTTCAAGGAAATTGGCGTCGTCGAGACTTCGTTCATTACGATCGTTTTCGTTAAGCGATCAATTCGAAAGCGAGCCAATTTTGAGTTACGGAGGAAGCATGGCTTCACCAGTAAACCAAAAAGAATGGTGTTTCACGGTCGCACGGTCGGGTCGTGGTTGAACGACCCATATCTGAGCGGGAGTTCTTGAACCCAAGCTCGACCGTTTGATTAAGCGGTGAATACTCGGCGTTTGATCCCTTGCATAATGATACCATTAGCCGCTCAAGCGCCCGTTGCTCTATGGATGAGCAACGAAGCAAAATGAACTTTACACCAAGTTCATCACGAAATTCTTGAAATTATTTGCTAGTGGTAGGCGCCATTATCGTGATTATCGACTAGGTACACCAAATCGTGTGATCACATTTTTCATTAGGAATCTCTTAGCGGCCTCGGTTGTTATTTTAACAACCGGCTCGGCCTCGATCCATTTTGTAAGCGTGTCAATCATGGCGAAAAGGAATTGAAGCCCGGGTGCTCTGGGGAAAGGTCCCGAATGTCTAGTCCCAGGTTGCAAAAGGCCAAGAAAGAGAATTGTTTGTAAGGCTTGTCTTGGTGATGTACTAATCTGCTATAAAACCGACATTGCACGCGCCGTCACAAGCTCTTTTGCATCATGAAGGCGGTTGGCGATAGTATCCTTGCTGAAGGCTTTCTGACCGAGTTACGTAGGAATGATGTGCTCCTGAGACTCCTTCATGGATTTGATTAGCAACTTAATGCCATCCATTTGAGATATGCATCTCATCAACACTCCATGAGATCCTCGTTTGTACAAGGTGCGTTCGATTAGAGTGTATGATTTGGCTTTTAGTGCTATCGATCAGCCTCTACATCATCTTAGGAATTATGTCATCTTTGAAGATAATTGTAGATCGATGTCATCAATCTCTACCTTGATCGAGACAGCGCCAACCGTCAACGACCTGTGGAGCATCCATGTCCTTTTGATCGGTTTGTTCGATCTGTAAAGAATCATGTATGTTCTCGGAAGGCTCGACTACCGAGGGTGAATCGAGTTGCTCGAAAAAAACTCGGCGGGGACGGTTGACCTTGTGGAGGCCATCCGTGCCAACTGGTCTGCCAGAAAGTTTTCCTTTCTAGGAATATGTTGGATCTGAAAACCGAAGAAGTGCTTTTTGAGTTTTCGTACTTCCGCCAGATAAGATGACATCTTGGTACTTGAGCATTGATACTCTTTCCCTACTTGATTTGCTACTAGTTGAGAATCGCCTTTCACTAGCAATCTGCGAATCCCGAGCGAACGAGTTGCTCGAAGTCCTGCCAGTAAACCTTCATATTCTGCCATATTATTTGTGGCAGGAAAATTTAACTAGATGGCGTACTTGATGTGTTCGCCAGTAGGGGATATCAGGATCACTCCAGCCCCCGACCCTTTTAACATCAAAGAACCGTCAAAGTACATTGTCCACTCCTCGTGGGGCTCATAGACGGGCCCTTGGGTGGGTTCAGGGTTTGTCCATTCGGCAATGAATTTTGCTACTGCCTGGGATTTTATCGCTGTTCGTGAAATGAAATGGAGGTCGAACGCCCCTAGCTCAACCGCCCATTTTGCTATTAAATCACGATGATTCCTTGTTTCCAAGGACTTGACCAAGGGATATCCGTCGCGGCACGACCACTTTGTGGGCACGAAAGTAATGGCTTAGCTTCCTTGAAGACATAAGGAGACCATAGAGCAACTTTTGTACCTGTGGGTATCTTTCCTTTGGTCCATGTAAGACCTCGCTTACGTAATAAACTGGTCGTTGGATGTTATCCCTTTCCATGACCAGTACACCGCTCACTTTTTGTGGAGTTGCTGCCACATACATTAGCAGTGTTTCTCCCGATCTCGAAGAGACTAAAACCGGGCACTTGCAAGGTACTTTTTAAGTTCTTCAAAGGCATCGTTTGCCTCTCTAGTCCATTCAAAACTCCCATGTTTCCGGAGAAGCTCAAAGAAAGGTAACCCTTTTCTCCTAACCTTGCTATGAAACGACTTAGCGGCGCCATCTGTAGGTTAGTTTTGGACTTCCCTCTTTGTGGTCGGAGGTGCATCCGGTCGATGGCTGCTATGTTTATTGGGTTAAACCGATACCTCTAGCCGAGACTAGGAAATCAAGCAATTTTCAGTGAAACTCCGAACACACACTTTTAGGATTGACTGAGGTTATGCCTTCTCAAAGTTCTTTGAAAGTTTCTTGTAAGTCGAGATGTGATTGCTAGCGTTGGTGGTCTTCTGACCAAATCATCAACGTAAGCTTCTAAATTCCGACCTATTTGCGGACTAAAGGTTTTTGCATTAACCTTTGAAAAGTTGCACCAGCGTTTTTGAGACCAAGCGACATCTTAACATAATAATAAGTGCCATATGGAGTGATGAAGGAAGTTTCTCTTCATCCTTTTTACACATACTAATCTGGTGGTACCACTGAATACGCATCTAAAAACTTAGTAATTCGCGCGCAGGTAGAATCTACTAGTTGATCAATGCGTGGAAGGGGAAAATCGTCCTTCGGACAAGCTTTATTTAAGATCTGTAAAGTCAATACACATTCGCCATTTCCCATTATTCTTTTTAACCATTACAGGATTAGCAAGCCACTGAGGGTGGTTGACTTCACGAACGAATCCGGCTTTGAGGATGTGACGACCCACCCCGTGATGTACATAAGAGGTCGGGAGGACCATTTTTTTCTTGCGAAGTCACCACGGAAGGATGTGGTAGCACCGCATGGAGCTTTCCGAGGAGGTGCGGGACCTCCCGGGAGGTCTTGCGGACCTCTGGAGGTCTTGGTCGCCATTGACCTCCCGGGAGGTCTTGAGGACCTCTGGAGGTCGTGGCGCGCCACCGCTCAGTAGCACCTCCAGCACATCACCAAGAGAGGTCGGCGGGACCTCGAGCTAAGTCCCATAGGACCTCCTGGTGGTCTGCCTGTGCATCTGAGCTAGTCCCGGGACAATCGAGCTAGCTCGCACAAGAACACAAGCCAATACCACAACCACGAGGTCAAACAAAGATGAAGCGAGACAAATTAAACTTTATATAATAGGACCTTATGGTCAAGCTTGTTAACAAGAGGTGCCACCGAGGGCTTACAAAACCCACGAGGACTTACAAGCTGGCGACAAGGGGCTCTAGGGCTCAAACACCAAAACACAGAAGCCATCCAACAAGCACCACAGTGTCGGTGGAGGGCGTCCTAGGCATCTTAGTCGTCGAAGAACTCCTCCTCGAAGAGTCTGCACTACGCACTTGGTCATCCTCATAATCTGCTTTGACACGGGGCTTAAGCCATGAGTACTTGGAATGTACTCAACAAGTCACAGAAGAGCAAAGATGCAATAATATTCATGCAAGGACTTACCAATGGAGAGCTGTATGGTTAGTTTGCATAAAGCCAAATTTGACAATAATAGCCATAATAGATTGAAAGGCGACAAGGTAAAACCATAATACATAATACTTTTGATGTTTTAATAAAAGGTGGTGTGAGCACCAACTCACGGCCACAACCAAAAATTGGGGAGGTCTGATCACACAAAGGTGGCAGTCCTCACCCAAAACCCTCTGAACACCCATTCAGAGGTCGAACCAACCTGGACCACTACCGAGCCAACCTTGACCCCTCTGGAGCGGCCAAGGTCTCTTGAGGCAAAGCCAAAGCATCTCGCGGAAGTGTCGATGGCACAAGCTTTTGAAACATCTACCCCTTGCACCATTTCACCGAGCATGTCCATGACCAAGGACTTGGCTATTGAATAAATCTTTTACTCTGCAGAGGTGTACAACTTTACCCACAATCCACGATCTCTCTAGCGGGATGGGTTCGGTCACCCTGCTCACTTCCTAAGGTGGGCGATCTAGAGAGCTGCAAGGCCTTTACAAAGCTTTGAGCTCGACTAGGGCTGCCCGCTAAGGTTTATAATCCCCTCCAAAGTGGTCTAGAAATTCACAGGGTTATGGGGTGCCCCTCTGCGCCAACGAATCACACGCTCAACCAAAACAGCCCCAAGCCATCTCATTGCTAATTATTCAGCCCAGACCATTCCCATAAAATGATCTTGTGGTTGCACTAATTGGCCAGTTAAACAGACACAAAGTGAAGTCCTTAATTGTGCTAAGGCAAGACTTCCACAAACCAAGGTGCATAGCACCACTACTCACTCCTGCCTTCTTGCCTTAGCAAAACAATTGTATTAGCCCATGCCAAAAGACCACCCAGTCTGGCACACAAATTTTTAACCAAGTGGTCTCACACCACGATCGACACCTGACTTAGGCATCCGCCATAGCTACTCAACAATGGCACCAACCACACATTTCATAACTTAATAGTCAAGATTTTTAGAGATGAAGCATGATACGCTCAAACCACGTTTTCTAAGCGAGGCTATATAAGACCTACGGCCCCCATGTTGGCAAATAACAGAGAACACCAACTAAATTATCCACCCTAAGGCTCACAAGGTGAACATGACAACATGATGGAGACAAGGTATAAAGGAGGCATAACGACAAGTAGGCAAGTAACTACTGCCCAAACTATTTGCTTATAAACATAGCCATGCATGATAATTTAAACGAAATACATTTGCAAAACTTGGTTCAAGATGATCAAAAGGAGGTCTGTGGCTTGCCTTGGTCAAGCGGTGGAGAGCCTTCTGCAAAGAAGAGCTGGGTCCAAGATCTCCTCGAACTCGTGATCTACACGTTAGCAAGAGAACCAAATAAGCAAAACCACACTAAGCAGAGAACAACAAAAGAACCAAAAAGGAACTCAAACCAACTCAGCCAAAAGGAAACCAAGAGGCTTAACACCGCCTCAAAGAGCTCGAGGAAGGGTCTTGCGCAAGGAAGAAGCAAGGCAGAGGAGGCAGGAATGAAGAAATGAGCAAAAAGATTACAAAGGCACGCCTCCCGGGCTATATATAGCCGGAGTTGGTGGAGTGCACCAAGAAAAAGGTTCAATGGCGTGTAGGCAATCGGGATAACTAGGCAGGGCTTGCCCAAAAGAATTGAAATAAAGTACCTCGAGATGTGATTGCATTTAATGTGACCCGACACCTATTAAATGCGCCTGAGTTTCGAGGCAAAACAATAATTACAAGGTGAAGAGGGGTGGCAAGTGGGGCCGATCAAAAGGGTGCACCACTAGTCAAAGAGGTGGCCCCACCGAAAAAGGGTCATTCCCGCCAAAGACCACCGCGAGGTCCTGGGCAAAAGGTCCAAGACACTCAAAGGGGGAGGTCCTGGACAAGAGGTCCAAGGACTCAAGAAGAGGTCCTGGACAAGAGGTCCTCAAAGCTCACAACGAGGAGGCCCTAACACTCGGACCTGCACAAGGGAGGTCTAAGGGTCAAGATTTCAAGGGGAGGACCTCAACGGTCCGGATCAAAGGGCGCAGGGAGGTCCTGACGAGTAGATCTCCAAAAGGGAGATCTAACGGTCAAGATCTCAAAGGGGAGGACCTCAACGGTCCGGATCAAAGGGCGCGAGGAGGTCTGACGAGTAGATCTCCAAAAGGGAGATCTAACGGTCAAGATCTCAAGGGAGGACCTCAGCGGTCCGGATCAAAGAAGCTGAGGAGGTCTGACGAGTAGATCTCCAAAGGGAGATCTAACGGTCCAAGATCTCAAGGGAGGACTGAACAGTCCGGATCAAAGGGCGAGGAGGTCCGACGAGTAGATCTCCAAAAGGGAGATCTAGCGGTCAAGATCTCAAGGGAGGACCTCAACGGTCCGGATCAAAGGGCGCAGGAGGTCGACCAACAGAATATTCAAGGTTAGGAGGTGGTCTTTACAAAAGACCAAAGAAGGGCCGAGGAGGAGGTCTTGGACCTAAGGAGGTCGGAACCTTTGGATCCCACTAAAGGAGAACACGGACGGCTAAGATCTCAGAGAGGAGGTCCTATAGGCCCGATCCTAACAAGGGGAGGTCCGAGCGGCTAGATCTCAACAAGGAGGTCTGAGCGGCTAGATCTCAACAAGGGAGGTGCGAGCGGCTAGATCTCAACAAGGGAGGTCTGAGCGGCTAGATCTCAACAAGGGGAGGTCTGAGCGGCTAGATCTCAACAAGGGAGGTCTGAGCGGCTAGATCTCAACAAGGAGGTCTGAAGAAACAAAACCAAGCGTGGCTTGGGGGGCAAAGAGGTTTTGAAACACAAACCCAGTGGGTCCTTGACAGAAAACCCCAAGCAAGAGAGAGGTTTGAGCAGAGGGGAGATGTGAGAGAGGTGCGGATCTCAAAGAGATTCAAACCAACAAGGAAGTTAAGAGAGAGAGAAGAGGCGAACCAGGCACACAGAGAAGGCTTGAGCACCACAACCCGAGGCGGCAAAGACACCACAGAGAGCCACAACCAGCAAGGAACACCAACAACGACTTAGTTAAGGTTTGATTAATTCCAATTGAACTCTCCAGTTCAAAAATCTCGGGTTAAGCTTTGGATTCTCAATAAAGCCAAATGGTTACTTTTATTTTGAAAACTTGGCAAGGTCTTAAAAGAAAACGGACGTTACAAACCTTCACCCTTAAGGGAATCTCGACCCGAGATTCAGGTGAGCTAGGGAATAGGTGGGGAACTCCTTCTGAGGTCCTCTTCTCGTTCCCATGTTGCCTCGGCTTGAGTGGTTGCTCCATTGCACCTTGCACTGCCTTGGTGGTCTTGCTCTGGTAACTCTCTCGACATGTCCAAAATCTTGATGGGGTGCTCTCTGTAAGTGAGGTCTTCTTGGAGGTCCTGACTTCTAAAGGCATTTGGTCCTCTGGCATTCATAAGCATTTCTTCAAGCTGTGACACATGGAACACATTGTGAACTCCAAAGAAGTCGAGGAGGAGGTCCAAGCGGTAGGCTACTTCACCCTTCTGCAAGGATGGAAAGGGTCCAATAAATCTTGGAGCAAGCTTCCCACTAACTCTGAACCATTGCATACCTTTGAGAGGTGAAACTTTGAGGTAGACTGGTCTCTGGGACAAAAGTTAGGTCTCGATGCCTAACATCTGCGTAGCTCTTTTGCCTAGTTTGGGCCGCCTTTAACTTCTCCCTAATTGATCTCACTTGATCCTCGGCTTCTTCAGTGAGTCAAGCCAAGAACTTGGCCTTCACCCGGTCTGTCAAAGACAAGGAGTCCTACACTTTCTCCCATAAATAGCTTCAAAGGGACATTTGGAGACTCGCTTGGTAGCTGTTATTATAGGAAAATTCAGATATGGTAACATCTTGTCCCAACTAGATTGTCTTTCTAGGCGCAAGCTCTTAGCATATCCTCAAGGACTTGGTTAACTCTCTCGGTTTGGCCATCTGTTTGAGGGTGGTATGCTGTACTAAAGTTGAGGTCGGTGCCCAAGGCATCATGTAGCTTTTGCCAAAACTTGGAGGTGAATTGAGATCCTCTGTCTCGAGACTATCTTCTTTGGAACACCATGAAGGCACACCACTTTTGCCATGTAGATTTGGCTAGCTTGTCTCAAAGATAAGTAGTCTTCACAGGAATAAAGTGAGCCATTTTTGTTAATCTATCCACTATGACCCAAATAGAATCAAAACCAGCTTGGAGTGCGAGGTAAACCGATAATAAAATCCATGCCGATCTCTTCCCACTTCCACTCGGGTATGGGTAAGGGCACTAAAAGTCCTCCGTGTCTTTGGTGCCTTTGCTTTAACCTTTTGGCAAGTGTCACATTTGGCCACAAAATCTGCTATTTCCTTCTTCATTTTCGCCACCGGTACAATTCCTTGACATCTTGGTACATTTTGTAACTCTGGATGTATAGAATACAAAGCTTCATGGGTTTCTTTAAGTATTATACCCTTGAGCTCGTGTTATTGGGCACCAGAGCCTCTTATCAAACCAGACCGCACCTAGGTCATCCATAGAAAACCTTGACCTTCCCTTCTCTTATGTTGGTCTTGATCTCTTGGATGCTAGCATCTCCATCTTGGGCTACCTTGATCTGTTTTTGCAAGGTAGGTTGCACTTCAAGAGTTGCCAAAACCCTTCTTCCACTAACTCAAGTCTAAGCTTCAAGAATTCTTCATACAAGGCAGGTTGGCTCTCCTTAACCATCAAAGTATTGACATAAACTTTTCTGCTCAAAGCATCTGCCACCACATTGGCCTTGCCTGGGTGGTAGTGAATTCCCACATTGTAGTCCTTAATAAGCTCAAGCCACCTTCTCTGCCTCAAATTCAAATCTGCTTGTGTAAAGATGTACTTTAGGCTTTTGTGGTCAGTGTAAATTTCACACCTATTACCAATGAGGTAATGGCGCCAAATTTTAAGGCATGAACCACAGCAGGCCAACTCTAGGTCATGAGTAGGGTAGTTTGCTTCATGAGGCTTCAACTGTCTTGAAGCGTAAGCTACCACTTTTACATCTGCATTAGAAACAGCCAAGTCCTTGCTTTGATGCATCACAATAAACTTGAAATCTTTCGACATCTGGAAGAACCAAAAGCTGGGCAGAGGTCAACTTTCTCTTGATCTCTTGGAAGCTCTGTTCTGTCTGAGGTCCAAAGGAACTTCTTTTCTTTCTTTAACGGTGAGTGAGAGGTTTTGCAATCCGGGAGAAGCCTTCAATAAACTATACGTAATAACCGCCATGCCAAGAAAACTTGAACTTGAGGCACGGTCCTAGGGGTTCCCAATTGAGTACATCTTGAACCTTACTAGGGTTGTGAGACACTCCTTCTTTTGACAAAACATGCCCCAAAAGACCACTTCTTTTAGCCAAAACTCACACTTACTAAATTTGGCAAAGAGTCGATGAGCTCTCAGCTTTTCCAAAACCGAAAAGAGATGGCTTGTATGCTCCTCTTCACTCTTGGAGTACACTAGAATGTCGTCAATAAAGACAATGACAAACTTGTCTAGGTACTCCATGAACACTCGGTTCATCAAATTCATGAAATAGGCAGGGGCATTGGTCAGCCCAAAAGACATAACAGTGAATTCAAATAACCCATACCTAGTTGAAAAAGCTATCTTAGGGATGTCTTCCTTGCGAATCTTAAGTTGGTGATATCCTGTTCTCAAATCTATCTTGGAAAACACAGCAGCCCCCTTCAATTGATCAAATAAATCATCAATTCTTGGCAAAGGATACTTGTTCTTGATGGTGACATCATTGAGAGCTCTGTAGTCCACACACATCCTTTGAGTGCCATCCTTTTTAGGCACAAAATCACTTTGGGGCTCCCCAAGGTGAGGAGCTAGGTCTAATAAAACCCTTGCTCTGCATGTCTTCCAACCTTTTCAACTCCACATGATCATCAACATGCAATCTGAGGGCCTTTTGGAGATGGGGAGGTCCACAGGACAAGGTTTATGACAAACTCAAGGTCTCTGCAGGGGCATTCACAGGAGCTCATCAGGAACACATCCAAAATTCTTTAACAACAGGACATCCTCCAAAACTTGAACTTGAGCACTACAAGATAGGGCTCCTTGGAGTTTCTCGAGGTGGCGAAAACTTCACTGATGGCACCACTAGGGCTGGTCAAAGAGATACTTTTGCCACTACAATCCAACATGGCATGGTGGTTAGCTAGCGATCCATGCCCAAAATCACATCTAGGGACTGGTGTCCAAAAGGATAAGGTTGGCTAGAAATTCTACTCCTTCTATGACCATTTTCACTTGTGGACAACCCCTGGTTCGTGCTTAGTTCTCGAGCCGGGATTGAACCAACAAGGTAGACTTAAGAGCAACAACTTCGGCGGTGCTTTGCAAAACTCAGAAATAAGCGAATGGGAAGCTCGAGTCAAACAAAAGCTGCACTGCACTTGAATTTACTAGGAACATACCTAGTACCACGTCGAGGAGGTCTGTGCTTCTTCCTTGCCACATGGTTCACTGGCCCCTTCAAAAGTTTGGGAGGTTACGGCTTGAGGAGGTCCTGCGACTGAGGGTCTTGGCGAGGGAGGTCTGAAGTAGAGGTCTTGGTGGTTGGCTCTGTCTTTAGTGGGCATTGATTAGCAAAATACCCCACTTGGTGACACTTGAAGCAGTGATCCCATTTCTTTGTGGAGGTCGTTAGGGTTGTCTTAGTCTTTGCCAGTGATCTTGTTGGCGAGGACAACAAGGAGGTCTTAGCAGAGGTCTGGAAGGTCCAGGAGGTCCTTGGCGCTGGGTTAGTCTTGCACAAAAGTTTTGTGGGCTGGGAGGTCTTCTTTGAGCAGGAGGGTGGCACCTTTCTCTTGTAGGACTCGAGAGAGTTCTCTTCGGGATTCCTCAATGAGCATTGCCTTGTTCACCATATGCTGAAAATCAGGATAATCGTTACCCACCACTTGAACTTTTAAGCTGGGATGGAGGCCTCGCTTAAAGCGCTTCTGCCGCGCATCATCCGTAGCCACATCTTCGCGAGCATAACGCGACAATTGAGTGAACTTAGTGAGATACTCACTTACTGACATGTTGCCTTGCTTGAGCTCTCTAAACTCTTCCTTTTTCATCTCTACCTTCCCATCAGGGACATGGGAGTGGCGAAAAGCTGCAGAGAACTCTGCCCAAGCGATCCTCTGGGGGTCAGCATGTGAGGCACAAACTGTGTCCCACCACTTAGCTGCAGGTCCTTCTAGTTGATGTGAGGCAAACAAAACCTTCTCCCTGTCTTCACAGCGAGTAATATCCAGCTTCTTCTCTGTTGATCTCAGCCAATCATCTGCATCTAAAGGCTCGGGAGAGCTCGAAAATGTAGTAGGCGTGTCTTCATGAACTCTGACAGCCTTGATTGATGGTGAGCTTGGGGTGGAGGTGGTGGCGCTCTTTTGCTGACTATTCTCGACTCATCATGGCAAGTAAAGCATTGGTGGTCGGCTTTCTTGAGCCATAATCTGGTTCATAATACGCATCATAGAGCTCATCATCGAGCTTGTCCGCCATAAACCGCCTAAAACCCGGTGCATTCTTTCGCTTTGGAGGAGGTGGGGGTGGAGGCAAGCTGATGCAGGGGCTCACCCGACTTGTGGATGCCGAGTCTGCACCATCTGGACAAAACTCTAAAGGTTTAATAGGTAAGAAGGAAAGCATAAAGGGTAAGAGGATCTGAGAGAAATAAAGATAGGACATCTATAAGGGGGGACTTGGTTAACCCAAGAGAGAACCAAAAGACCGGGGAGGCCAAAAGAGGCAACATAAGCTTCAAAAGCAGAGGTCTTCAAGACCCAAGCTAAGCGAGACTCGAATAGGACCACTAATCCTAACCTTTCTCTGATCGGCCCTATTGAAGTTATAAAGGCAAGGAAGTCAAGTTAGATTCAAAATCAAGGTTCCAGCAGAGATAAGATAAGGGAACTAAGGAGGAGTTAAGATGAGAGTAGAACAGGACAAGAAAAGATTTTAAGCAAGATAAGGGCAGCATAGAACCAGAACAAGGAAAGAACTACTAAACAAATTTTAAGTTGACTTGCTTTAGAAAATAACTTTTTAGATAAAAACTAAATCGACCTTTCTGCCTATGGCCACGTCCTACAGCCGACCTAGGCTCTGATACCAACTATGACGACCCACCCCGTGATGTACCGCAAGAGGTCCGGGAGGACCATTTTTTTTTTGCGCTGCGAAGTCACCACGGAAGGATGTGGTAGCACCGCATGGAGCATTACCGAGGAGGTGCGGGACCTCCCAGAGGTCTTGCGGACCTCTGGAGGTCTTGGTCCGCCATGACCTCCCGGAGGTCTTGAGGACCTCTGGAGGTCGTGGCCGCCACCGCTCAGTAGCACCTCGGGCACATCACCAAGAGAGGTCCGGCGGGACCTCCCGAAGCTAAAATCGTGGGACCTCCTGGTGGTCCCGCCTGCATGCATCTGAGCTAGTCCCGGGACAATCGAGCTAGCTCGCACAAGAACACAAGCCAATACCACAACCACGAGGTCAAACAAAGATGAAGAGACAAATTAAACTTTATATAATAGGACCTTATGGTCAAGCTTGTTAACAAGAGGTGCCATCGAGGGCTTACAAAACCCACGAGGACTTACAACTGGCGACAAGGAGCTCTAGGGCTCAAACACCAAAACACGCAGAAGCCATCCAACAAGCACCACAGGCTGTCGGGTGGAGGACGTCCTAGGCATCTTAGTCGTCGAAGAACTCCTCCTCGAAGAGGTCTGCACTACCCTGCACTTGGTCATCCTCATAATCTGCTTTGACACAGGGCTTAAGCCATGAGTACTTGGAATGTACTCAGCAAGTCACAGAGAGCAAAGATGCAATAATATTCATGCAAGGACTTACCAATGGAGAGCTGTATGGTTAGTTTGCGCGAAGCCAAATTTGACAATAATAGCCATAATAGATTGAAAGGCAGCAAGGTAAAACCATAATACATAATACTTTTGATGTTTTAATAAAAGGTGGTGTGAGCACCAACTCACGGCCACAACCAAAAATTGGGGGAGGTCTGATCACACCAGTGGCCAGGTCTTGACCCCTCTGGAGCCGGCCAAGGTCTCTTCGAGGCAAAGCCAAAGCATCTCATGGAAGTGTCGATGGCACAAGCTTTTGAAACATCTACCCTTGCACCATTTCATCGAGCATGTCCATGACCAAGGACTTGGCTATTGAATAAATCTTTTACTCTGCAGAGGTGTACAACTTTACCCACAATCCACGATCTCTCTAGCGGGATGGGTTCGGTCACCCTTGCTCACTTCCTAAGGTGAGCAGATCTAGAGAGCGCTTGCAAGGCCTTTACAAAGCTTTGAGCTGACTAGGGCTGCCCGCTAAGGTTTATAATCCCCTCCAAAGTGGTCTAGAAATCCACAGGGTTATGGGGTGCCCCTCTTGCGCCAACTAATCACACGCTCAACCAAAATAGCCCCAAGCCATCTCATTGCTAATTATTCAGCCAGACCATTCCCATAAAATGATCTTGTGGTTGCACTAATTGGCCCGATTAAACAGAACACAAAGTGAAGTCCTTAATTGTGCTAAGGCAAGACTTCCACAAACCAGTGTGCATAGCACCCACTACTCACTCCCTGCCTTCTTGCCTTAGCAAAACAATTGTATTAGCCCATGCCAAAAGACCACCCAGTCTGGCACACAAATTTTAACCAAGTGGTCTCACACCACGATCGACCACACTTAGGCATCCCGCCATAGCTGCTCAACAATGGCACCAACCACACATTTCATAACTTAATAGTCAAGAGTTTTAGAGATGAAGCATGATACGCTCAAACCACGTTTTCTAAGCGAGGCTATATAAGACCTACGGCCCCCATGTTGGCAAATAACAGAGAACACCAACTAAATTATCCACCCTAAGGCTCACAAGGTGAACATGACAACATGATGGAGACAAGGTATAAAGCAAGCATAACAGCAAGTAGGCAAGTAACTATAGCCCAAACCATTTTCTTATAAACATAGCCATGCATGATAATTTAAACCGAAAAACATTTGCAAAACTTGGTTCAAGATGATCAAAAGGAGGTCTGTGGCTTGCCTTGGTCAAGTAGTGGAGAGCCTTCTGCAGCAAGACCTGGTCCAAGATCTCCTCGAACTCGTGATCTACACGTTCGCAAGAGAACCAAATAAGCAAAACCACACTAAGCAGAGAACAACAAAAGAACCAAAAAGGAACTCAAACAAACTCAGCCAAAAGGAAACCAAGAGGCTTAACACCGCCTCAAAGAGCTCGAGGAGGGTCTTATGCAAGGAAGAACCGGCAGAGGAGGCAGGAATGAAGAAATGAGCAAAAAGATTACAAAGGCACGCCTCCCGGGCTATATATAGCGGAGTTGGTGGAGTGCACCAAGAAAAAGGTTCAATGGCGTGTAGGCAATCGGGATAACTAGGGCAGGGCTTGCCCAAAAGAATTGAAATAAAGTATCTCGGATGTGATTGCATTTAATGTGACCCGACACCTATTAAATCGCCTGAGTTCGAGGCAAGAGTAATAATTACAAGGTGAAGAGGGGCAAGTGGGGCGATCAAAAGGGTGCACCTGCTTGGTCAAAGAGGTGGCCCCACCGAAAAAGGGTCATTCCGCCAAAGACCACCGCGAGGTCTGGGCAAAAGGTCCAAGACACTCAAAGGGGAGGTCTGGACAAGAGGTCCAAGGACTCAAGAAGAGGTCTGGACAAGAGGTCCTCAAAGCTCACAACGAGGAGGCCCTAACACTCGGACTGCACAAGGGAGGTCTAAGGGTCAAGATTTCAAGGGAGGACCTCAGCGGTCCGGATCAAAGGGCGCAGGAGGTCTGACGAGTAGATCTCCAAAGGAGATCTAACGGTCAAGATCTCAAGGGAGGACCTCAGCGGTCCGGATCAAAGGCGCAGGAGGTCTGACGAGTAGATCTCCAAAGGGAGATCTAACGGTCAAGATCTCAAGGGAGGACCTCAGCGGTCCGGATCAAAGAAGCGAGGAGGTCTGATGAGTAGATCTCCAAAAGGAGATCTAACGGTCCAAGATCTCAAGGGAGGACCTCAGCAGTGCGGATCAAAGGGCGCAGGAGGTCTGACGAGTAGATCTCCAAAGGAGATCTAACGGTCAAGATCTCAAGGGAGGACCTCAGCGGTCCAGGATCAAAGGGCGCAGGAGGTCTTGACCAACAGAATATTCAAGGTTAGGAGGGTGGTCTTTACAAAAGACCAGCAAGGGCCGAGGAGGAGGTCTTGGACCTAAGGAGGTCAGAACCTTTGGATCCCACTAGAGGAGAACACCGGACGGCTAAGATCTCCAGAGAGGAGGTCCTATAGGCCCGATCCTAACAAGGGGAGGTCCGAGTGGCTAGATCTCAACAAGGGGAGGTCTCGAGTGGCTAGATCTCAACAAGGGAGGTCTCGAGCGGCTAGATCTCAACAAGGGAGGTCTGAGCGCCTAGATCTCAACAAGGGGAGGTGAGCGGCTAGATCTCAACAAGGGGAGGTCGGCGGCTAGATCTCAACAAGGGAGGTCTGGCGGCTAGATCTCAACAAGGGGAGGTCTGAGCGGCTAGATCTCAACAAGGGAGGTCTGAGCGGCTAGATCTCAACAAGGGGAGGTCTGAAGAAACAAAACCAAGCGTGGCTTGGGGGGCAAGAGGTTTTGAAACACAAACCCAGTGGGTCCTTGACAGAAAACCCCAAGCAAGGAGAGGTTTCAAAAGAGGGGAGATGTGAGAGAGGTGCGGATCTCAAAGAGATTCAAACCAACAAGGGAAGTTAAGAGAGAGAGAAGAGGCGAACCGGGGGCACAGAAGGCTTGGAGCACCACAACCCGAGGCGGCAAAGACACCACAGAGAGCCACAACCAGCAAGGAACACCAACAACGACTTAGTTAAGGTTTGATTAATTCCAATTGAACTCTCAGTTCAAAAATCTCGACTTAAGCTTTGGATTCTCAATAAAGCCAAATGGTTACTTTTATTTTGAAAACTTGGCAAGGTCTTAAAAGAAAACGGGACGTTAGACCTCCTGGGAGGTCCTGGCAGACCTCCTCGGTAAAGCTCCATGCGGTGCTACCACATCCTTCCGTGGTGACTTCGCAGCGCAAAAAAAAAATGGTCCTCCCGGACCTCTTGCGTTACATCACGGGGTGGGTCGTCACAGAGGAGCTTGTAAATCTCTGACTGGATTGCCTCCTTCCGGTCAGGCGCAAAACGCCGCAGCTTCTGCTTGATCGGTTTTTTATCAGGCTGGAGAGCTAGCCTATGCTCGATCACCTCCCGGGGGACTCCGGGCATATCGGACGCCTACCAGGCAAACACGTCCTGATTTGCTCAGAGGAAGGAGACGAGCGACTCTTCCTATTTAGGATCGAGCCTTGCTCACTGAATCTTGCGAGCGGTGGGCGGGATCTTCGGTCCACATGAACGACTTGGCGTTGTCAGGAGAAGTGCCTTTGTCGAGGTATACCTCTTTTATGCGGTCGGAGGGTTTTGGTGTCATCTTCGGTCTTGTGTGCTTGGCCTGCATGGTAGATGAATTAGCCTCTCGGTCGGGAGTTCATCGACCGGTTCTAAGGATTTTCGATCACATGCATAAGCCATTTTGATCACCCGAATAGTGATGACTCCTTTAGGCCCCAGTATTTTCAAACTTTGATAACCGTAATGCGAGGCTATTAGGAACTTCGCTAATGCCGGTCGACCAAGAATTCCGTTGTATGCGGATTCAAAGTTTACCACACCAAACGAAAATTTTTCCGTTCGGAAGTTATCCGGCCTTCCGAACGTAACCGGTAAGGAAACTTATCCTATCGGCTTAGCGGTGGAGCCAGGAACTATGCCGTGAAAAGCATATTTCACTGGTTTCACCTTGGACATGGAGACCTGCATTTCTTCTAAAGCTCTCGAAAATAATATATTCAAAGAACTACCTCCATCTACCAAGACTCGATTAACCCTACAATTATTAATGGTTGGTTCAACAACAATAGGGAACCTACCTGGTCGAGTCGAAGGAATGGGGCGATCATCTTCTTTGAAGGAAATTGCAATGTCAGAGCCACTTCGATGGCTTGATAGTGTTCGGGATTCAACGAGGTTGATCTCCGCTCCACGGCTTTCAGATGGCGCTTGGATTAGTATGAAGAAGATCCTCCAAAAATCATGTTGATGTGTGTTGGGGATCCTCGTACTCCATCTCTTCGCCGCCATCCTTGTCCTTTTGGAGCTCGTTTCTTGGGTTACGGTATTGCGGAAATGGTCCATCACGCATAATAATCTTCGATTTCTTTTGCCAAACTCGGCAGTCGTAGATCATGCCCTCTTTGGTGAAGTGGACACCACTTCTTCTTTTTCTCGAATCCTTGATTGAGACTTCGTTTTGCCCCGACCGGAGTAGTCCTTGCCCTTCATGAATTTGTCGAGAGCGGCTAGGACCTCCTTGTCGTCGGATCTGCGGTTCTTCTTTTTCTTGAGAGATTTCTTGTTCTTTTCTCTCGATTTGTCGGCGGGTGAAGAATCTTGTCTTTCCGATCAATGGCCGCACCACTCGATTGCTTATTTGGCGGTGGCATACTTATCGGCCATATCAAAAAGCTCAGCGGTTGCCCTTGGGGGTTCATTGCTATGTCCTCCGTGAACCGTCGATTCCTCGAACTGCTTTTGAAGGCTGAATAACGTAAGATTCTGCGACCTTGGGAATAGAGTTGCGAACTTGGCTAAACCTCTTGATGTATTGGCGTAGAGTCTCATCGAGCCTTGCCAAATTCGGTGGAGATCATCCTCCTTTCGAGGCATCGTGACGCACTCGAAATTCAGAATCGAAGGTCACGAGTTGCTCCCAAGTATAGATTGTTCCGACCGGTTGGTTCAACAACCACGGCCAAGGCGAGATCCTTCGAGCACGGTGGGTAAATAGTTGGCCATCACATTCTCGTCGCCTCCAGCTGACTCGATGGCGGTGGTATAGATTTGGAGAAATTCCAGCGGATTTTGAGTTCCGTTAAACTTTTCCAAATTGGCCGGTCGGAACCAGTTAGGCCAACGCACAGCTTGGAGCCCTGCAAAGAAAGCCCTACAACTGTGATTGATTCATAGCGCCTTCTCTGCGAAGGTGCGGATTATGTCGGTCGAGACCGGTTCCTAAGGTTGGAGCACGCTGGAACTCCGGTGTGCCGATCCGGTCGTGGACATTGGTGTGATGTCTACGACCGCCTACTTGATTGAGACGATGCCGAAGATCGTCCGGTCCGAGCGATGGTTCTTCTTGGCGTGATGGGGGAGTAGCTTCGTGAAATAACCTTCTCCCCTCATGACTCCTTGGTCGGAATTGTCGGGAAAGCCTTGGCATCGATTGCTCCCGAGTATGACCATGTTGTCCCCGGCTGAGGGAGGAACGTTGAGATGAAGTCATAGTTTGACTCCCTGAAGTCCTTTGTTCCCGATATGCCTCGATCTGTTGCATGGTCTCTTTGGAGAATTTGGATACCGCCTACAAGCCGTACAAAACACGAGTTTACGCTAAAGCAGGATCGAATTATTTAATATATTTTGAGCAGCGTTGCAAGTTTTGTACGATTCTGAGGGTCTCGGGAGGTTCAGGTGGTAGTAGGTGCACGCAAACTGAACCTCACCCGACCCTCGGTTTGATCTGCCCTATCAACTATTCTAGGTGGGGCAGTGCCAGGTGAATTAGTTGATGGACGTCGATCAGTTCCTTGGCCTCCGGCAGTTGGTGCTTAACGGCCCGGATCATCTCTAATAACACGTGATGGCGTGGTAGAGAGTGTAGGACCGTGCAAGGCATCTTGATTCTCATCTCCGATCGTGTTGACCTCGTGCCTCCAGCATTGATCTTCCGATGAGCTTCCATCGTAACTAATGGAGAGCTTATCAGGGCTTTTGCCAGAAGTTTCCAAGACGGAGAGCGGTCGGAGATGAGCACCCACTGAGGTTTCCTCAGCCCGATTCGGCGTACTGCCGATCGTATGCTGAGCGTGATTATCCCCACGTGGTTTATGACCAGTGGAGGCTTCATCGACACCGATTACGGATGTCGGTTGACTCTGGAATCGCCGAAGTTGTAGGAGAGTATCTTTCACCATAATTTCGCCGAGGGTATGGAGATTCTCGAGTGAAGGTGCTGAAATTTCTTCACTGTTTTCTTTGGTCGGAAGGCGGGCTTGAAGATCTGACATTCGAACTGATCGGAATGGCGGGTTCCTCTGATTGCGCCACTGGTAACGGTGGCGCATCCTCGTCCATCCGGCTGATCTCGCTATCGTCGGCGATATGCGAGCCGGCGGAGGAGGAAGATGAGGATGATCTGCCATTTTCCTCCATGGCACGAATGCATCCTTCCATGTTGAGGTCGGCGTAGTCCGCCAAATCGAAACAATTCTCCTCGTCCCAAACTCCGGGCATACTCGCATTGGCGATTGCTGGAATTTGGGTGAGGATTTGTACGAGCAAAAAGTTTCTTCGAAAAACTTACGTCTTCTTCCCCACGGACGGCGCCAGCTGTCGACGATCAAATCGCCGATCTTATGAAAATAGAAGGAGGAAAATGACGTAGAGTATCTTCGAAGAGAATGGGGGCTGCTCTTTATTTATATGAACTGGGTTTACAAGACCTGACTAGGGACTATCTCCAATTACACTTAATGTACTGAATACTACTGCTTCGGCTTCTGTGTTGCCTTCTGTTGTTTGCTGTTGCGTATATGTCCCTCCTCGTCTTCTGCGCTTCACCATTTAAATAACTCCTGAAGAGACGGCAGTTACCCCTAGAGAAGACGTCCCTGATGAAACGTTACAACTAGTCGGAAGTTCAAGGTAGTTAACAATGTGCTAACTGCCTTGCGGTTAAGTATTTGTGAGACATTTAACCGCAAGGTGGTTTATCGTCAGAGTCTTGTATGTCATCGTAAGTTATGTAACGTTTAGCACGTGTTCCATTCATCATACGGTTATTGGTACCTGTTCATAGCATTTCCGAGCAGCCACCTGGTCGGAACCTAGTCCGACCAGGATACCCATCGTGTAACCTCTGGAATCCTTACGACCAGTGAGGTCGCTAGCTTTCATGGGTTAGACCATGGAGACGTATAGTCTTTCTATGTATTTAAATTAATACATAGAGGTTTTAATCCTCGTCAGGTGGAACGATTGTTACTTTGAATGCTTTAATAAATTAGGCTGTGTGCATCTTTGATGCAGAGGTCGGGAGAGATTTCTCTCTTCCATTATCTAAAAAAAATATAACTTCTCCAAACTGAACATGAGAAATGCCCTTTATTCCTCACACAAAAAAATGAATCGAATTATAATAGTGTGGTGCATGCTTTCTAACACTAGTTGGTGTTACATCTGAACTGTTTGGAGTTCTGAATCCCTAGAACTTGCTGCAAATATGGCTATTTTGTTAGTCCTCTTCCACTTCATGAAAAGGAAGTGGAACAGCCTTCACAGCTCTGAACTTCCCTGCATTGTTTAGGTGTTCGTTCTCTAGCCTGAAACAGAAGTTCTTTTTAGTGTAAATTCAGGTTTATATCACAACGAGAAATTCACGCATTCAGTTTGGTTAGCAAAAACTGTACCCGTAGAAGTTCCAATGGCCTCGTCGAATCACTTCAAGAGCTGCCAAAACGAACAGAGTTACTCTAGAATCTAGGCTTCCAATGTTATGGTGGATGACAGTCTGAAGCCAAGCAAGCCTCAAGACAAGGTTCAAACCCTGTAAAATATTGGACTCTCTGTAAGTATCGTGAAATTTATCTTTGCTCAAAAAGTTATGATGCAGACTATAACTATTTGAGAACATACCATGGATAAGAAATAGATGTATTTTTGTTTAAGTATCAGATTGTTACGAAGCCAAGGGTTCTTGGAGTTGAACTGCAGAAGACCCCAATCCTTGACAAAGTCCCAGTACAGTTGGTAGATAGTGGCGACACTCGACACAATGACGACAAGTGACAGCCATCCAGCACTGTTGTCATTCTCATATGCCACTTTTGTTCCTGCAGCAAGCATTGTCGACACATACTTCCCAAGGTTGACAATGTGGTTTATGTCCCCTTCGTCAAACCATCTCCTTGCGCACTGTCAGGACAACCATAAGAAAAAAGAAAAAGAAAGGGTATGCCACTACCTGCAGAAAGTCCGAAGAAGGGACACTGTAATGTGGTAAGTAACGTTCAATCTTGTATACCTGCATGGCTCTCCAGTAGTAAGGCAGGAAGGATACTGCATAAGCCAAGTCTCTAAAATGTTTCACTCTTATGTAGTAGCCATAGTCTTGTGTCTTGTAGCTGCTGGTTATGTAATAACATGCCAGGTACTCCAGGCTCCTAAGCATTGGTACCTATTTTTCAGCAGTCATTACTTTATTAATCATTTCCAAATTGAAATCCATCATTTATGCTCTACAACCTAGTAAGTAGTAACTCAAACAAACATTTATGGTGACAAAACCACTCTCATGCATTCATGTTGAAAATGTGCTCTGCTGAGCATTATGGGTTAGAGGGTATGGCCTAAGTTTGCACAGCTGAACTTTTTTTTTTTTGAAGAGAGGGAAACCCTGCTTTTTATAGAAAGCAAATAACAGTCTTTACAGAAGAAAGAGGAAAATAGGATACTAGGAACACTAGTATGAAACTACAAGGCCAACAGAAGGGCAGCGTAGCTGCCAGAACAACTAAGACACCCAGAAAAAAAACCCCAACACTAACAAAAGCAGTTCCAACTCCAGATTACAGATCAGATGATGAGATGCAACTCATCTTACAAAAATTCTTAGTCCGGGCTTCAAACATAGTCACGACAACACCCAGCTTGTCGCCGTCATCCTTTTTAACAGAATACGCCAGTGCTGCAAACAAGATAAAACTTTGAAGATCATATCTACTAGATGTTTAATAAAAATCCTTTCAAATGCCATATTGTTCCTAATTCTCCAAATGGTCCAAGCCGTAGCTGCAAAATTAAACAAAGCAACATTACAGAGATTAGCCCCTTTTTTATCCATCCAATTCAGTTGGAAATCAGCTAAAGACTTTGGATGTCGCTCCTAACCAAGAGCCTCTTTCAAACAAATCCAGAAGAAGTTCAAAAGATTACAAGAGAACAGAATATGATCGATATTCTCCTCCAAACCACACAAGATACAATTTGTTTTACCTTTCCAACCCCTCTTCTTAAGCTGGTCCAAAGTTTGAACTCTATCATTGTAGCAAAGCCAACACAAAGATTTTAACCTTTAAAGGTATTTTGCTCTTCTAGAGCTTCTGCAGTTTCAAACATCTAACACCCCTAAACTGCAAATGCCCATATAAGGATCTCACTGAAAAATAGCCGGACTTCTCAAAACACCAAATTGCCTTGTCCTGGACATTCCCTATCTCAACATCCTCAAGATCTTTTTATATATCTTCCCATTGCTATAGTTCCTCTTCCCCAAAGCTTCTTCTAAAATAAATACTCTAATTCTCTCCTCTCTTTGCATCAGCCACACTACTGCGAGGAGATTGGCAGAGTCTGAACAACTTGTCATACTTGATCTTAAATGGGCAATTATCAACCCAAACACCCCCCCAAAAAGAAGTATTAGTACCATCCCCCACTTTAAATCTGACCCCGCAGTTAAACAAATTCTTAACCCTCAGGACATTCTTCCAAAACTGAGATCCTCTAATCTTGCAAGAGTCATTGAAAACCCCAGTAGGGAAATATTTAGCTTTCAAAATCTTAAACCCGAGATCGTTCTTAGCTAAAGAAAATTTCCAAATCCATTTGGCAATACGACAGTCATTCATGACTCTAGTATTGATAATCCCCAGCCCGCCAAACTTTTTAGGTCTGCAAACAGCTCCCCAGTGCACCATGTGATATTTAAACTTGCAACTAGCACCCCTCCAGAAGAACTTGCCTCTAATAGAATCCATCTTTCTGTGGGTTTCCTCGTTAAGTCTGTAGAACCCCATAGTATAGATAGGTAGACTACTCAAACTGCTGTTCAACAAGACCAGCCTCCCCCCAGCTAATAAGAAATTGCTTTTTCAATTATCAAGTCTTTTGCTCAACTTATTGATCACAGTTTCTGCAGCTTTCTCCCCTATATGTCTATCTCCAATCTTAATCCTCAAATAGGTCATGGGCAAATGAGACAACTTGCAGTTGAAAATATCTGCCACATTGTTAGCCTCTTCATTGTCCACCCCTAACACAAAAACTTCACTTTTATGATAATTTATTTGCAAACCTGATATCCACTCAAAGCAATAAAGTAAAAAAATTTAGGTTTCGAAAATAATCCACCCCATATTCCATCATCAGCACATTATCATCAGCATATTGGAGGATGGGAACCCCTCCAGGCACTAAGTGAGAGATAACACCCTTAATCAGGCCTGCCTCTTGGGCTTTTAGAATCAGTTCAGAGAGAGCATCAGCCGCCAAGTTAAAGAGAAGGGGAGATAGAGGATCACCTTGTCTAAGACCTCTGAAAGTTTTAAAGTAAGGACCCCTTTCTCCATTAATATTGATGCAAACCTTACCCCCTTTGACAGAACTCATAACAACCCTAACCCATTGATCTGAGAAACCTTTCTTTAGCATAACCTCCTCCAAAAATCTCCATTGAATTTTATCATATGCTTTCTCAAAGTGAAGCTTTAAAATCACCCCTTTTCGCTTAGAAACTCTAAAATCATGAACAATCTCATATAGAGCCACCACCCCATCTAGGATATTCCTACCCTTAACGAAGGAAGATTGTGTAACATCCCAAACAATGGTGTGTGTTTCAAATGTAATAAAATGAGGATGAATTAAAACTTTTGATGCCTCATGATGTCATTTGAAATTTTCTAGAAATTTTCCCCTAGTAATTCCTTTTGTCATAGATCAATGTTTCTATTGATGGAAGTTGTTATCCTTAAAAACTGTCAAATCTAATCTTATGATCATCCTCTGTAAATATTTTTCCTATCATCTTGATCATCCTAGTAACCAATCTGCAAAATCTCATAATTTTTAGATTTATTTGCTATTTCAAAAGGGCTAGTCAAACCAGTTTGAATTCTAGTCAAACACCTAACCCAGCAGCATGTGAATTTTCTGGAGAACAATACAGTGCATTAAAATTTCTGGAAAAATTACACAAGGTTTTCCTCTGGTCCAGAAAGCTTCCATAAAAATTTCTGAATTTTTGGAGCTACGGAGCTACCTCCAAAAATTCCCTATCTTCTCAGCCTTTTTAAATCAAAATCTGAAATCACTGTTTATCAGGCTCGAACCAGACTCAGGTCCGGCCCGAGCCGACTCAGTTGTAATACTCTATTTTCATTTAGAAAGAATTCAGTTCAAATTTGAATTTTAAAAGAGAAAATTTCCGGCGTTTCGTCTGTTCTTCCAGATTTGGGCCTAGGCCTTTGGCAGCGAAGGCAGAGAGGGGCCCTATGGGCCAAGGGGGGGCATCCTTGCAGCCCAAAGGGAGGGGCAGCTGTGGGGCCCATGGCCCATTAGTGGCCGGCCAAATAAAAGGGGGGAAACCCTAGCACCCCCCACTTTTTTTTCCCTCTCCCTCCCCCTCCTAGCCGTCACCTCCTCCCACCTCCTCCCCTCCCCTCTTGCGCCACCATCCAGCAGGGAGCCGCCCCTCCTCCACCTCCCTTGCTACCGCCCAAGATCCCGGTGCTCCGCCCCCATCTCCTGGAGCTGCCCCGTAGTGCCAATCCTTCCATTGCCGGCCTCCCGCGAAGATTTGATTGGAGCCTCGCTAGGTTGCTGATCAAGACGGCAGGGGACGTCACCATGGTTCATCCTTCATCTTCCTGGGTGCTCCAAGGGTAACGAGCATTGTTTGTCGTCTTATGATTAATCGTAGAGTTGAAACCGATTAGAATTGTTTGGATCAAAGTCGTTCTGCAGTAAGATCGAATCTGTCCAGTATGTTGCGCGGGCTGTTTCGACGTTTTGAGGCAGAATCAGAGGAGTTGATCTCCTAGAGATATCTGGGTCTTGTTCTGACATTTCTGTGGCCGCTGAGTTCACTTGATTCCGACGTTCGAGTCAAAAGATATGATAGATTTAGTATCTGCTGTCCAGATTCCTGACGCGAATAATCTGTTTTGCTATTTCGTAAAATATGAAAATGTAATTGGAGGAATATGGATTTTCACCCAACTAGGTTATTATAGGTAATTTTATAACCTTTCCAGATTGTTAAAGAACGATCAATTCGGAGTTATATATTAAAATTTATGATCGTTTTAGTGCTGCTGTTTATTCTGTTAGACAGTTTCTGTGCTGAAAGTTCATCTGTCTGTTAGCGTACTAATTTGGCTGGATTGGATTATCTTGTCAACTAGAGTATTGTAGATTTGTCAGTTAAGAATCCATAGAAACTGGGCTCACCTCTTTTTGACTTCCAGATCATGAGTTATGTTAATTACCGTGCTGCTGTCCAGAGGCAGTTTATGGCCGAATGCGTTGGTTTTCAATTTAGGGTTTCTAGTTAGATTTTGAATCACCGGGGAAGCGTCGTAGAACGTTAATCAGTATTGTTGTGTTCATCGTATCCTTATTTCAGTTATTTATTTGTTTGTTTAGGCAGTGAAGCTTCGGGTTTATGAGTACCACCATTGCCTGCTAACGCATCGCATCGCGGAAGGCAAGTACACTGCTTATCTTATGATTGTGATTGATGAATGCTTTTATGATTATACTGCGAGTTCTTATTATTCAAGAGAAGTTGGGTTGTCTATGGTCTTTCATATGTATTGAATCCATGATTGGAGATGATAATATTTAAGTTCATAATCCTTCCATATGTGTGTTATCTCCATGAGTAGAGAGCATGTCTTTTCAATATACATATTTCATTCCATGCATTCATTATTCATGATACATCCACGGGAGTGGATTAAAAAGGCCCATCAATTCCAGGATGGGCACGTAAGACCCACCATTCCAATGTGGGCATTTTGGGACACCCGTATGAAATGTTCTTCATACGGGACTTGGATCCCCGCATTTTTGTTAAGATGCGGGCTTAAGTGAACACCGACGGGTGTGTCACTAGCAATACCGGTATATGCATGTGTGTAGTCCCTCCATTCCATACACTTTATTCATTCCATTCATTCAAATTCTCGTTTCGTGATTTCTTCATATGGTTCAATGATGTTGACTTGTTAACGTTTGTGGTATGTTCCATTTATTCACTGTACTTGCTGAGTCTTAAACTCATTCTTGCGTTGTTTTTTTTTAGGTAATCACTGATGTTGACTCTTTTGGGAGGGAGTAGACACGCACTACTCAATCACAACATCCTATTCAAGTTCAAGATTATAAATTAGTTCTATCTTTCACTTATTATTGATGAACTATAATAAGTACATTTAAATGGTGAAGGAAGGATACCTTCTCCATGTTGGGTTGCTTTATTTATGCCTTTAGATGTCATATCTTTCAGATTATTCCGCAATGTGGCTGTATGTTAGAGTATTTAAGTGACATCTTGGCTTCCAAATAGCCAGGGTGTTACAGTTGGTATCAGAGCGGGCTTTAGGTCCGTGGTTAATAGAAATATATTAAAATGACACACTGTGCACAGTAGGTGGGATGGGTAATTCGTTGCTTCCGTATTTCTATTACTATGTTTCATTCGTTGAGCAATTGTTGAATTGTTTCTGTACTATCTTTCTTGTTGATTAATCTATGATCTGCTATGATCTTCTATATCCATAAAATTATTCTATGATTACTATGAGATGACCTTATATTCATAATTGATTATATTAGTTATGTGTGATGATAAAGGAGGTTAAGAAGTTGAGGTCGTGGTTGTTGCCCTGGGATTCACCAGGCTACACCACCGTTCATGGTAGACGAATAGAGTAGTTACCCCGAATACCATAGTTCCAGGAGTTGAGCGTGTGCTGTTTTAGAAAGTTGTTTCTTTCTTGACCTCTAATCTTGACAAATTCTTGTTTTGTGGTGGATGATGAATTTCTCTTGGGTTCGTGGTTCTTGGTAGTTGTTTTGTTTAAATGGGTCTCTAATGGTTCTCTGAAACAATTATTGTTTTTCGACTGTTGAGTTGTTTTTACTACTTGTGATTTTCGTCTTTTGGCAATATAGATAATTCCATGGTTGTTCCTTCTTTCTCATTAGAAAAGGTTGACTCGTTTATTCGTTTGATAGTTTGGATAATGAGAGTTTTATGTTGCACATTTGTTAACATGAGAAAGCTTTGGCTCTATGTATTTCTTTTGGATTACCAGAGTGTTGAAGCTTAATGCATCCCTTTTCGATGGAAATTGTTAAAACCTTTTGTGATGCCTTGTTATGGTTAAGTCGAGGTTGTAATCAAATAACTTGATATGGTATGGGTATCAAGTTGAGTCATTGGTGTGGTGCATAATTAATGTTAATTAATAACATTGGAAGTGAACTTGATTAAGATGACGTTGTCTTCTACTAGATCTTGATGAACTGTATATAAGAGTAGTGACTGAGAGATATTAAGAAGTATGAAACATTGATGAATTAGCCTGGTCATTAACATTGTTTAGGTTGCTAAACTTGTTGGGTTCTTTGGTTCCAGTGGATTAATTTAAGTGAGTGGAAAGGGAAACTAGAGGAAATGCTAGATTTACATATTTCTTAGTATGATTAAATATTGGAATTGTGTACAACCGGTTGAAGGGACTGAATATCGGTGAATCTAGAATTTATGGGAGGAGTTCAATATATTTCTTCTATATAGAATGACGCGATGAATTCGGTTGTAGTGTTGTTGAGACTTTGATCGATAGAAGATTTCAATTTTTGAAGTTTTAGTGTATTTCTGCCGAAAGCCAAATAAGAGAAAGAACAGTTGAATATGTGTTCGTAAATATCCATGTGATTTGGGAAGAAAAGAAGGTAGCAACTAGATTTCATAATGAAGCCAGATGATAACAACAATGGTTGGAGTATAACTGTTATGTGTTGAAGTTTGATGTTGAGCCTCACTAAAAGTTGAACTGATATGATATAATAGGGGGCTTATGCCCACATGATTGTGAAATCATAGGATGATAATGTGTCTTTGATGAGAAGGTTTTGGTAGGACCTTTTCAATTGTGTAGTAGACCCCTTCTAAACTTAAGAGGTTGATGTAGTGAGGTTGTATGGTTTTGGTATACTCTCGTTTGAAGATGAGATGAAAAGGTGGTATGAAACAATTTGGTGGAACTTTGGGGCTTTCTAATGGAATAGTTGATGTTAAAGTTTCATGTTCAGAGTGTATTATTCTTGATGTTAGTAAGATTATCTGCAAGAGATTGTGGCTTGTGTGTGTGGTGATGATTCTTTTAGAAATAAAGTAATTTGATCGTCTTTCGTAATTTTGATTTAGTGAGAGTGTTTTGAGTATTGCGTTTGTGATCATTTGGACCTCTTGAGTTATGTGGTGATTGAGGTTGTTTCGAGCAAAGTGTTATATTGAAAGATTTTATTGGTTCTTAAGTGGTTCCTGTGATTTGGGTTTCAAGAGCTTATCATGTTTAAGCTGGCAAAGTGATGTAGTATTCACAGAAAATAACTTTCCTTGTTAATGGAAGGAGTGAAGTATAAGTATCTGAGATTTAAGTCGTTTCGCAACTTGCAGTTTATTTGAGTGTGCTTAAACCTCATGCATTTGTTCCATAAGAGTTTATCAATTTTCAAAGGCAATACCTTCTTCTTATTTGGGGTTGATCTTCCTTAAATGCGGGACTTGTGCCCTCAATCGCTGACTTTTCCCTTGGTCCTCTGTTCACCATGAGTGGTAAATGTTTTTCTATGTGGTGAAATTGTTTTCATTTATTTTTCTTCTGAGAAAGGATTCATCAATTCGTTTCACAGGAGTCTTTCGAAGTGTTTATTCAATGTGATTGTGAGACCTTGGGTTGTAAGTTATACGATGAGCATTGGAGGATGAAATAATTTTGTAGAATAATTCTTCGAGAGAAGGTTATCTCAATAGAAGAGTGTCTTTGGAGGTTAAACTGATTGCATTGTTACAACTAGTAGAATCTATAGTGAGACGTAGTCCAAGTTCTTTTGTTCATTTCAATGAAACACAGAATTATCCAAAGTATGGAAATCTTGATCAATGTATTAGAGTGTCGCGGTTGAGTACCTTGCACGATTGTGCAGATGAAGTATGATGGTGTTGTAATGAGAGTAATATTAGTGAGGTAATCTGATCGTTAAAGCGATTAAAGAGATAGCCGAGATTGTTGGATTATTGCCAGGAATGTCTTGGTCTTAGTAAGTAACTCTCTACGAGTTAGAGTCTTCCTAAAGATAATTGGGTCGAGGAAATGTTTTCGTGTTGATGTTAATGCGCGAGTATGTTTGGATTGTGAGAATTTTAGGGATTTAATCTGAGGTTTCCCCTATCTTCTATATGAGAAGTTCATTGCAGGAGTCTTGGAGTTTAAATTTGGGCTTCGCATTTTTTGCTAGGACTTTTGTCGCCCAATGATTATGTGTAGAGGAAGTAGATTAAGGGTGGATTTCGAACAGTGGGATGATCATTGATAGAACAGGGGACCAAGGAGCTGCCAACTTCGTCACCGCGTGGCAACGCCGTCAATCCACCGCTCCTCTCGGCCAATCCTCAGCTTCGCCGGTTCACACCGCTTCCATTTCCGTCGTCGCCCAGGGATGATACCCCCTCTCCCGCCCGTTGGAAGCCATTCCTCGTCTCGGTGACTGAGGAGGAAGGCGCTGGTTTGAGCTCAGCTCAAAGGTGAGCTCCCTCCGCATGGTCCCCCTCTCTTCCTCTTCCTTCACCGCTCCTATGAGCGCGGGTTTGAGCCTTTGTCGCTTTGTGTAGCTCTCGGACGTGAGGCGTGCTTCCCGCTGCTCTAGAGCTCGCACCCGAGGCCGCTGTCGTGCCATCTTCCCCTCCGGTGAGTTTCCCTCTCCCTTAAGTGCGTCACCATGCGCCTTTTTTTCTTAGGAGGAGAACCCCTCAATCAATTTTGTGTTTCGGTCGCAGGAGCTCTCAGAATTTGGTTTTTCCCCATTTTCGTCCGCCGAAGCCCTTTTCTTCTCCGGCGACGGCACGGTGAGCCTCTCATCGATTCCTCGTTCTCACACCACCTGAGGGCCTCACTTGTGCTCTCCCGACCACTCATTCCTTGTCTCCTTCACCAGGTCGACCCCTCCTCGGTGAAGCCTCTCCGCCGCCTCGGGATCTCATCGTCGGCTCGACGCCGGCAACCCCTCCACCTCCGGGTCATCGTGGTGAGTCCCTGGAGCCCCCCTATTGCTTATGCGCGCGCTAGCTAGATCTTTTAGCCCTTGGGTTGTGATATGCACCATAGCCGTAGCGTTGCCTCCGCTCATCGCCGTTGCGCCGCCGCGTTGGACCACCTCCGGCCTCGCCGCTGGTGCCGTCGTGTGCGCCAGGTGGTGGGCTTTCCATTTTGAGCACCCACTCGCGCCGCCGTGCCCTGGTTCGCCGGTAAGCCGCCAAGGAGGCTCGCGGTCGCAGCGCCCGAGCATGTGGCGCATTCCGATCGCACTGTAGCGAGGTCATTAATACCAAATCACCTTTAAGTTAGCGCTAATGATTGTTTAGGGAATTAATGATTGTCTTAAAGCGGTACTGTCTCTATTACATGTGGGGCCGGGCACAATAAAGCGTGGTATAAATACCGGTTCAACTCTGAGATTGACAAGTGGGCCCGAGAACTTAAGTGCACAGTGGTTAACCTATGAACCGGCCATAGACCCTCGGTCCATGCACTATGCTGTGGACCAGGTGTATGACATGTGGACCCCACATGTCAGGCCGATTCAGAAATTCATTTGGAAAATAGAAAATGGCACTGTTCATTGGCCCCACTGGTCAATGAGTAGGGCTAGGCTAGTCTGGGTATAAAAAGTATTGTATGTTATTATAATTTCTGAAATGCTTTATATGTGAATTGAAAATTGGTTAAACTTCAAAATTGCATAAGTAATTCATATTAGCTCCAAAATTGATGATTCAAATTTGGTTAGTTTCATTTTAAATGTACTTTATTATAAAAATGGATTGAATCATGTTACTCTTGCAGAAAACACATTTGACAAAATTACTTTAGGTCTAGTATTATTGTTGCACTAAAAATTGCTCTAACTTTAAAAATGCATAAGTATTTCTCTGTAACTCCAAAAAGAGTAACCTCAATTTTGTTAGGATCCTCTATTAGTGTAGTTTATTGTAAAATAGGTTGTGAGCACGATACTATTACTGAAAATCTTATTTTCATGTAACTTGAGTACTACTTTCATGACTTCGAAAAATCATAGAAAATTCATCTTAGCTCCAAATGAGGTGAATCAAATTCCATTGTTCATATCATGTGGTGCTCTTCATACCATAAAAATTTCAAGTGCACCACTGTTCTGGAAATTTTCACCAAAATAATTAATTAGGATGAACACTAACCGGTGGCATTTTTATTCGATTTTCCAGAAAACTGACATTCGAACTGTTATAACTTTTGCATAGAACATCCAAATAAATTAATTCCTGTTGCTATATTCATATAAAATCATGCTATACCTTCTGTGAATTTTTCATAATTTTTGGATGAATTTGAATTTTTGGGTCTTTTTGGTATTATTCGTTCTTATTGTGCTTTTGAATTCTTTCGGTAGGTTCCGACGATCCTATTGTTTTCGAGAGTGCTCCTCTGCAGCAAGAGGGTAATCCCCAGCAAGGCAAGCAGTTTGATCATAAATGTCCTATTACTTTCAAGTCTAATACTTTGTTTACAAATTGTATGTATGCATGCTTTTGTGTCAAAGTAATTTTCCCGATTAGAGGTAGCTATTCCTTTTGCATGGTTGCCCTTAAATTGTTATCCCCTGCCACAAAATATAAGTTATTAATATCGCTAGTGAATTAGAGCCTGGTGATTTAATTATGCTCTTTTATTGTCTTTGCGGTGTCATGCTTAGAAATGCTTAGCTGCCGGTAGAATTGGGCGGTTATCGACTTAGTCGATAACCTTGATCACACAAAATTATTATTACCATTATGCTCAGCACTTTGTCTTGGTTACTTTGTAATGTCAAAAACAAAATGAAACTGAAAATGAAATGTTTTAGACTTGGGCATATGGTTGATGGTGTGATTATCGGGTGTGTGGTGGTATGCCTAAGTCAACAAGGACCGAACATCTTGTGTCACACTATCCAGGCATTTTTGCGTGCATCCACATGAGAGAGATATGGGACCTCTCTTGACTTAGTACTTTGGCGTGTGTTAGCTCCGGGTCGCATGGTGGATGTGTGCGTTGTGTTGAAAAAGAAACTTGTGTGTGTTAGGGTGAGCAGTGGTGGAGGTTATCCACTGCAAGGAGCATCATCTTTTATAAGGAGGTGAGCATCTTTGACGACTCCGCATCAACATATGGGGCTTCCTCCCATCTGGGCGACTCGTAGTTAATGCACAATATTGGAAATGTCTCGTAGGACTTAGCCGTCTTTGGCATACCAAAGGAAGTGTGCTTAATCATGTGGCGAAAAGCGATGCGGCATGTGGGTAAGTTGTACACCCTGCAGGTTCAAACTATTGAATAGCCTCGTCCTATGTTATGGACACGCTTGGTTAGGTTTTGCAAGAGTTAAACTATAACATTTAATTAAAACTTGATGTGGGTGGTATAAATGGGGAATTCATGCTATTGTTGTGGTGGCTATTGGGTTAGCCACTTCCAGGATATCTTGTTATTATTATTACTTGTATATCGCTGTTTTTTTATCAAATAAAAATAGATTGCAAAATTGCTTTAAATATATTACATTATTGCAAATGAAAACTTGCTTTATGCTGAAAGTGAGTCTAGAGCCATGCTCCACTTAAATAAGCTTGCATGTAGCTATTTAGATAGGCCTGTTATCCTACACGTAAGTCTTGCGAGTACATTTTTGTACTCAATTGCTATGCTTTAATTAAATTGTTGCAGAGGAGGAGGGTGAACCCCAAGGGTTGCACTTTTGCGAGTTGTGCGGTGGCTTTGACGACTAGGTTGGTGGCCCGGTTGGTTGCCTTGTGGGTTTAAGCCACACTACTTGGCTTTTGTTTATTGCCATCTTATAGCACCTTGCTTCCGCTGTTATTTAAGACTCTTTAGTTGTATTTGGCTGGTCAACCCTTTTGTAATAACTATATTTTGTATGTCCTTTGAATTGCTTAGTTGTGTTTTGGATTCTACTGTGTTGAATGGAATTGATGCATAATTTTTGTATGGGGTATGTGTATTGCATTCTGGGAAGTACATATACGCCGAGAGTCATGATATTTGATTTGTAATGCTTGAATCATCTTAATGGTTAAGTTTTACAAGTTAAATACCCCGGGTTCTCACAGATTGACTCTCATTAATAACTTTGTCAGCAATCAAACTCAATCTGTTTGCCAAAATCTTTGTGAGAATCTTAAAACTAACATTCAACAAGCAGATGGGCATGTACTATTTTATGTTGTCAGCATCTTTGATTTTAGGAATCAAAGAAATCACCCCAAAGTTCAGCCTTTTCAAATCCAAATCCCCTGACATCAGGTCTTTAACCAAATTCATCAACTGATTTTTAATCACACCCCAGAACTCTTTGAAGAACACACAAGGGAAACCATCAGGTCCAGGAGCAGAATTCCCTGGCAGCTCCTTAATCACCTTCCACACCTCCTCCTGTGTAACCTCATGTAACAGATGTAAATTATCTGCATCTGAAACTTTCTGCAAAGTACTCCAAAAACCTTCAACCAAACCAACCTCTTGATCATCTGTAGATCCAAACAACTGTTTATAATAACCATACACATGATCCCTGATGTCATCTTTACTCTTCAAAATAACCCCATCATGTCCCAAACTAATAATATGATTTTTCCTTCTCCTCCCATTAGCACAATTATGGAAATAACCAGTATTGGCATCCCCTTTAGTAATCCAATTGACCCTACTTCTTTGCTGCCAATGATGTTCCTCTACTTCAAAAAGCCTCTCTAGCTCATTTTCCAACTAATATCTCTTAAGCCATTTGTAACATCCCAAATAAGGGTTGTGTTTCAAATGTAACCAAATCTAGATTTGTGTTTCAAATGTAACCAAATCTAGATGTGTGTTTCAAATGTAACCAATTATGGGTATGTGTTTCAAATGTAATAAAATGACTAGAAATTAAAACTTTTCTTACATCTTGAAGTTTTGAACTTTTCTATAATTCTTGTCAAAAGAATTGTGGAATTCAAAAACCTAAACCTCTAGTTGACTAAAGTCAAACCCTTTTTCAACTTCGTTAAGAATCTTGTGTTAAGTCTCGGGAAATATTTTTCCTTGGTTCTAGGGATGTTGTGTGACTCCTCTGAAAAATTTCATAATTTTTAGAAATTATTTGATAATTTTTGGAGGCAAGTCAAACCAATTTGACCTTAGGTCAAACCCTAGAACAAACCTTAAGGAATTTCTTGAGAAAAATGCAATGCATAAAAATCTCTGGAAATTTTATGCAAAGTTAAGCCTAGAGTGAGGAAGCTCCTGTCCAAATTTTAGAATTTTTGGAGTTAGTTTGCTACCTATAAAAATTCTTCAAAACTCAGCTTCAAATTCTGAATTCAAATCTGGTGCACTGTTCCTCGGGCGCGCCCGTTCGCACTGTTGGGCTCGAGCCACTTGACTTGGTTGAGCCAACTAACTGTACTGGCACGGTCGATTCAGCGCGGGCACTGTGAACCATCGAATCATCATCAGACGGGCCACGTTGGAGCGGAGACGCGATCGCCCAGGTGCGTGTGAGCCGTTGGATGAAAATCGGACGCTGGCGCTGTCATCCCCTTCCTCTTGCCCTCTCGCGTGCACGCCAGTGCCATGGCAGGGTGTGGAGTCCAAATTATTTGATACCTGAAGAGGATAAAGTGATTATGCAGCTGATAGGGGCAAAGATGACTCATTCATTCCTTGGATCCTTCATTTCAGCAGAGGAATTTCATTTTGACCACTTGTAAAAGGCTTGTTTGGATCTTTTTCTACCACAATTTGCTAACTGTTAAACAAGGATATTGATGAGTATCCTCCTTTGTCAAGTCTCTTTCCATCTGCATGAACATGAACCATAAAAATTAACCTCTTAGATGTTAACAAATAATGCCAACTGATTGGAGTAGTGGCAAAGTTATAACCAAAAGAAAGAGCAGAAGCTGTTTAAAGGAGAAAAAGGAAAATTTCATGGTTATTCCAACCAGCACCATCGGCAATTGCTACCATCTAAGAGGTTAGTTTTGTTAACATATAAAGGGCAATTCAGTTAAAAAAACTCGCTTAGATGTGGCAAAATATATATGGCAGTATTGTTTGCTGCAATTCATTGACAAAGGTCAAGAAGAGCAGTAGCAGCCACCTAATTAATAGAAAGCAAAGAAATTAATTAAATCTCTTTTTTATGCCAATGAATCAAAAGTTTGCTAATGGAAGAATGCTAGAATATACCACTCCCTTGCTTATCAAAATCCATGGTAATGTAGTAGAACATAGTGTGGGCAACCTGGCCTAGCAAACACAAATATGTAGCTTTTGCTGCTAACTGACCCTATTAACAGAATCAGTATCTCAAGTAAGAAGTTAACCACATCATTTTTTTATGTGTGGATCATGGAACACTCACAGCTCTAGTGATAAATTTAGGAAAAGATTTTTACTCAGATTATAACACCAAACAATCAGTAGTTTGATAGATGCATATAGGGCAATTTGTAAAATGGTTTTATATTCTTTTGTTATGCTTTACTGTGAAATTTCCTTGCACATAACACTGTGAAATTACCTTGCACAGAAGGAATCCAGGCGGAATGCTGTAAGTTTAGAATGAATGTTACCTGCAACTGGATAAATCCATCGACATTATTAAGGACCTGAAGCACAATTGCCAACGGTTGTCAAATCAGTCGAAAACAAAAAGCTTAAGTTGACGGTTTGCTCATCCATAAGAGAAGACCTGACAGGCACCTCAGTAAAGCAAAATCCATTGTATATCTCCATAACTACATCAGGAAATGTATGCAAAGGGAATATGATGGAGCCTAGCCCATATCGAAATATATTCCCCACATTGAAAGAGCATATTTTCCATTGTATATCAACATAACTACATCAGGGAATGTATGCAAAGGGAATATGATGGAGCCTAACCCATATAGAAATATATTCCCCACATGGAAAGAGCATATTAACAAAAATGATGTACTCAATTAACCATAGCTGATGAAATGCTTTAAAACTCAAGCAATATAACATTTTGTTTTCTGCATGACATTTTACCTCAACCCAGAACCAACATTAATTAATCTCTTTAGTCCAGCTAGGTTTAAACAAGAACAAATGTTTTGAGTACAGGTATTAGTAAACAAAAGCAAAACCATTCACCAACAATTTTCATCCAGTTTTTATGTTCTGTAGAACATGGTTCTCAATGTCGGTAGCATCAATTTATAGATGCAACAACTTTCCATAAAGAGGACAATGTTAGTCATTGAACAACTGGACTATCTGAATAAATTTGAAGTCACGAAAGATGTTTACAGATAATGTACTTAGCACCAATGTGCAGGAACCATGAAAGGAACTACCCAAATGGTGGATAACAATCGGATCACAACTCAACCACAAAAGCACACTGATATAACAAATTCGTACTGACTGCTGGTTGAATGGCCGGTTCGTACCTATTGATATGGAGAGGAGGATGGAACCGGTGGTGTGCCACGACGTAGAAGGCGTAACACTGCTAGAGGATTTGGGGGGAGCCGAGTACAACCGGATCATAACTGAAATACAGAATCACACATGTATAAGAAATTCATACTGACTGTGGGTTGAACAGTCGGTTTGTACCTATGGATAAGGAGAGGAGGACAGACGCGGTGGTGCACCACAACAAAAACATCACAGAGGTGGCGGAGGCGGCAATGGTGACGACGGGCTGTGCTAGGGGATTTTGGGGGGGGGAGGGGTAGGGCGAGGGGCGACAAGAGAGATGGTGGCCGGGGATGTTGGTGGGGGTGTGGGGGAACCCGAGGGTATGGGGGTGAAGGTGGGAGGCGGTGGTGGAGGAGGTGGTGCGGGGGCAGCATGGAAGAATGGTGGCAGATCTGAAGGTGGGGAGGCGTCGCAGAAGGGGGCTAAGGTAGGAGACGGCGGTGGAGGAGGTGGTGTGGGGACAACATGGAAGAAGAGATGGGAGGTGCCGACGCAACCATCGTGAGGCAGTGTCTGTGCTGGGGCGCCACAGGAAGGGAGGAGAGCGGCAGGCGGGGAAGAAGCGGTGGAGACTCGGGGCGTTTCGAGGCGGGCAAGAACCGAATAGAAGAAGGGAGGAGAGGCGCACACAGCGGCTTGGTGCGATCAAACGGAGCGCTGCGAGCCGCACACACCTCAATCGGACGGACATGGACGGAAAGCGTCGAAGGAAGCGACGTGGAAGCGGCCAGCACGCCCGATCGTAGGAGCAAAGCTCCATTAGGCGGCTTGACGAGCGAGGCGACATGGACACGCTGGGAGGCCAACGATTCCTCCAGCCTTAAAGAGTGTAATATTCCTAATTGCTGACTCTTAGGATTGAAAACTACGTGTTTTATATTACAATATCATCATAAATTTACATTAGCTAACTCCTAATATTTAAAGGGGTATCCTGGGAGAGGTATAGGTGCCATGTCCCCTCCTATTGAGGCGAATTTCCGCTATCTTCACTTACAGGGGTGTAGTAAGGGGATCTCCTTTGATTCCTCCTAACTATGTTTCCTCCCCTGTGGCCCCTTCTCTTGAAGTTACGCCTGGCTGTCCACCTTGTTATTCTATGAGCAAGGAACCTCCCCATCGGTGCACTTCGGCGTAGACCAGCCATTCTTTCCATGTCCAAGATAGAACCTAACAGGATGCTATATTTCTTGATCTTTCTTTCCCTATCAGAACTATCGCAACAATAATCATCACCATTGGAAGAGCTCACTACTACAAAAAGGCTAATAATGGATGCCTCATCATAGACGGTTGAACAAAACTGTCAGTATTAAATACAATCACAGACGGTTTTTGTTTAGCGACCGTCTGTGTTACTGGCTGTGCTAAGAACTGTCTATGAAGAGGTAATATCACAGACAATTAATGTTGAAAACCGTCTGTAAAGTATCACAGACAGTTCTGAACAATAACCATTTATCATATTTAGTAATATCACAGACGGTTTGTTCTTAAAACCATTTGTGATGATAAAAACAGATACCACGTCATCTGATTGCTTGTTTAAACGCACCGCGTCATCTCTTCGTCTCCCACATCGGTCACTACGGCTCCCATTATATCTCTTCATTTCCCACGCCGGTCGCTACGGCTCCCACATTTTATAAATAGATATCCACTTCCGAAAGGGTTTTCTCACAAACCTCCTATTTCTTCAAACTGCATGCTCTGGTCGAAATGACTTCCCCTCTTCTTCCTTTCCAGCTCCAACATCTCTCATGCCGGCCGTATTGGCCTACATTGTGGTTGTCTAATCGCACCTCTCTAGTCGCAACCTGGCCCAAGCTGTGGACAAGCCTTCTGTTCGCAATGCCATCCGTTCTAGGCCATTCAATCTACCAGAGCATAGCAGCCATCATCGGTCGACTAGAGCTCCTCCTCCGATGGACCAATGCAAGGGTCTCTAACATCCAGCTAGTAAACCTCATCATGGAGATCGTCCTTTGGAACTACTTCGTCCACACCGAGGATGCAATCCGGAGAGTCAAGGACGACATCCAGATGGCAGGAGAGCAGATCGACCTCGCTAGGGTTGTCTCCACCGCCGCTCCTCGCCTTCCCTTCCCCCGTCTCTGCCCCCATCCCCTCCCCCTTCTCCACCCCACGCCCTAATCCCCTCCACCTTCACCTCACCCGGCCTGCACCCCCATCCCCTTCACCTTCCCCATGCCTCCGCCCCATCCCCTCCACCTTCAGCTTGAGTGCCTACACTCCCTCCGCATCGTCCTTCCTTCCACGCCCTATGTTCCTTCCAGGCAGAGCCCTCCCAGTTGTCTACGCCGCTGCTCCTCCCCTTCCCTTCCCCCGTCTGTGCACCCATCCCCTTCACCTTCCCCCACGTCCCCACCCCCGCCCCCATCCCCTCCACCTTCACCTCACCCGGCCTCCGCCACCATCCCCTTCACCTTCCCCAGGCCAACGCACTCGACTTCGCGACCAGGGGGCGGCCAACCGCATCCTCCCTTGGGGCTCTTAATCCGCATCCCCACCTGCTGCTCCTGTGATGACGGTGTCCGCAAGTCTGTCTCCGTCCGCTACGCCATGCGCCCCGCTGACACGCTCGCCACCATCACCGACGGCGTCTTCGCGAGGCTCGCATCCGCCGACCAGATCCGCAATGCCAATGGCCTCGCTTCCACAGACCCCGACTGCCACTCCACGCCGGCCAGCAACTGGTCATACCATTGTCCTGCGTCTGCTTCAACTCCTCCGATAACAATCTGCCCGCCGTGTACCTCTCCTATGCCTTGCAGGTCGAGGACACTGTGCCCACCATCGCCGCCAGCTATGAGACCACCGTCACGGATATCATGAATGTGAACACCATGGGGGGTCGTCACCTCCCTGGCCCTGGTTCCCCCGTGCTGCGTCGCCGGCGTCGCCTCCCTAGCCTGACCTCCTCTCGGGCCCCCCATGGTGCTTCTCCTCCTGGTGCCTCCGGTCGATGGCTGCCGGCCCCTCGCTACCTCTGCCTCTCCCGCACGCGGCACAGCCTACGTGCCCATGCCTCGTTCTTCCCGCTGGGCCCACGGTGGCACCCGAGCCCGTGCACGGGCCTAGGCTCGGCCTCTCTGCTACTGCTGTGAACCGCCCCGGCTTAGTCCTGCGCGTCCCTCACTCACTCAGCCCCGACAGTTCGGTTGACCTAGCCGGCGTCCAGAGGAAGCTGAGGTTCTTCATTTTTTATGTTTCTCTGTTTGTGTTTTTTGTTCTGATGTTGATGTTGCGACCTGTTGAAAATAATGTTGCATATTTTGATTTGTGATGTTGCAATCATTGTCCGGGATGTTGCAACCGTTGTTCGAAGATGTTGCAACCGTTGTTCGGAGATGTTGCAATTGCTGTTCGGGAATGTTGCAATCATTGTCATAGGATGTTACAACCGTTGTCCGGAGATGTTGCAACCGTTGTCCGGGAATGTTGCAACCATAGCATTACCCATATCTAAAATAGTATTGGATAGTTGATACGCATCTGGTTCCATCACGAGTATCAGATTCCTATGCGTCTCTCTTTGCTGAAAAGTGTGCTGCTATATATGCTTCACACAGCTTCAGGACCGTGAAGCAACCTAGCACCCCTTAGGAACATTGGGACGTAAAGATGAAGCCTCAGAGCATATTCTTCTGTGCACGAGAGTGAAACGGTCTAGGCGTCTGATCCTAGCCCCCAGATCGGACGTCCGGGTGCTAGTATCATACTGCCCTTTTCTTCTACTAGATGCATGTTCTAAGGACGCTTAGTTGTTTCTCTGTCAGTAATAGAGTAATAGGTGATCTTGGCTACTAGATCGTCTTACTGCATCTGTTGGCCTGATCTACGGTAGCCTAAATGCCAATGTTTGTGCTTGGTTTTGGAAAGGAATGTGGTATGAAAATGAACTCAATTTTCTACGTAGAGCTACAATGTGCGTCTGGTCCCTCCGGGAGTTCCTAAATGATGGCATTATTGGACACAGCAGAGTTTCTATTTGGTACTTTCGAATGCATCACGATTGTGGGGAAGGCATGCATTCAGGTATTAGTTGGATATATGATGTGGTTGATTTCAATTGGTGGTTTTGAGTTAAAGCTTTGCACATGAGCTTAGTAGTTGTCCAGCTATTCTTTTGGTTGTCAAGTCGACCTGGCCAGTGTGTTATGTTCTGAAAAACTAATTAACTAATATAGTAGTAGTAGTAGCATGTTAGTGGAAGGCAGTTATTTTACTCACTATTTGATTGATTCAGGCCGTGAATAGTAGCATATGCCGCTTGTTTTCCTTGTTTTTTTTAAATCGAGCAACTTAGCTTTTTGTTTTGATATTGAGTTGTACTCAGTAAGCTAACATAACTAGCACTTCTTGTCTTTGTATGTTGAACCGTTCGATTATTCCTTTTTATTCATCTTTTGAGTTTCAAAATTGTGTATCGAAGAAGACAACGTAGGTAGCATATTGGATCTCTGATTTTATGGGCTCTATCTTTTATCGATTGCTAATTACGTGAAGCCACAAATGAATAGCATTTTTGTATTCTTTTCTAAACATGAGCATTTGCCTAAAATTTTACGATGATGGTTGTTTTTTATTTCGTGTCTAGCATATGCATCTACATTTCCAAAATCTACTTGAGACCATGGATTGCTTGTGGCAAATGGGACCTATGCCCTCATCACCGCAACTGTGGTGCGATGTAGTTGTGGCCGAGCATTCTCAAGTAAATTTTGTCTCTTACCTTTTCTATTTAAAGCGGTATTATCCGGAGTTATTCTCGGATCATAATCCATGTCCTCATTACGCACGGTTTATATTGCACACCAGCTTCATTATCGGGATCATGCACAAGCATGCAATGTAAATAATGACAATGTGATGCTTGCCAATGTGAGCACCCATCCCACTAGTGCAGGTTGCAATGTTTCTTCTTGCAGCTGTGGAGGTTTTGTTAATGGAATTATTAACGCCAGTAAGCAACATCTTGACCAACGTCTTTGATTTTGTTCCTACTTTCGGAATCAAGATTTTCACATCTTACTTTTTCGCTGAGGATAAACACGGTCTTCAACCCGATGCCCGGTAATTATTGTTCTTTGTAATCTCTCTCTGCATAATTGGCTTCCAAGGCGATAATAGCACTCCATTCCTTTGTTCTAGAACCTGCATGAACTATAAGTGTTGTAGGTTTTCTATTAGGAAAAACATACATTTTTCATTTTGAACGTAAGTGCTCCATCAATCTGTCACTGCCTGCAATATACATCGCACATATTTACATTTCACGTACCTCAGCCCTGGTCTTTGGTATGTTGCTTAGTCTGCTTACTTCCATTGCTCTATGCCTGCATTATTGGTTATGTAGTGCATTTCCTTGTTAGATTTTACAATACATTTAATCTTATGTGCTACCAATACTCTGCATTGTATTTATATCCTTCCCTGTGTTCTATACAAACATAATGAAAGTCCAATGATTATGTGTGTTTTTGCTAGGAACTAATATATATTAACTCTACTGTGTTACCTATTTCGTATCTTCACAAATTAGTGCCTCTTAGTTACCTACACTGTACAGCTGGTGGTGGTGGTAATCTGCAAAACAAATAAAGTGGTTGTCATTTCCCAATCCTCTTTTTTTGTTCTTCTTCAGTGCTATTAGATTTATATCAGCTCATGTACACTGTCTACCTCATAGTCCTTGAGCTTTGTGTTCTGGCTGGATAGATGGCGTATAATTCATTAGCATAAATCAACCCATCTAGCAAGCACTGGAAGATATGTGTAAGGGTGTCCTGATTATGGGAGTACTGTGGTATTGTCGACAATGGTAGTATCCAACATCTAGACCTTGTCCTGGTTGATTAACAGGTACTACATGTTATAGCTTTGTACCTGTTTGACACTATGTTTTTTCCCCTTCCTAATACAACCTTCCAACATACAATCTATCGCATAACTGTTGTAGAGTACTGCTATGTACGCTGAGGTACCCGGGGAACATGTTCAGCAGAAGAAAGGGCAGCTGCAAGAAGGTCATGTCTATGTCCTTACCTGCTTTTTAGTGGCTTCTAACAAGGAAAACTACAGATCTGTCCAACATCGGTATATGGTTGAGCTTATTACACCAAAATAGAAGAAAGGCTCGATGTTCCACCAAACTTTCGATATACGCATATAGTCTTATATCATTTCCTGAACTCTCTAATTGTGTCGATGAAACTAGATCCTTCCTTGGTATGTTGCACACGTACTTTCATACCAAGCTCTGTATACTTTTGTTCAGATGTTCTCCTACACAATGAATATTATAGATATCATGGGGATATACTCACGATCTTAGGATGATGATACAATTGGCAATGGCATTAATGGTTTGTCGAAACACGTGTTTTCGGCGAAGTTCAAACTGCTGTCAGGCTTCAGGTGGTCAGACCGGTCAAGGTGGCGGTCGATCCGTCTGTGGCGGTCTCGACCGCCATTAGGCGGCGGATCGACTAGTTAATGATCGGCATCGGACCGGCTTTTGGGGAGCGGTCTGACCGGCCATAAAGTTGCTTTTGAGTTTGGAGCCAGGCCAAAAATAGAGGGTGTAGGTAAGAGAGGGGATTCTTCTATACTTGGTCTCATAATTTTTGGAGCTTTGAGTCAAAAAATCTATTCAATTGAAATTTTCAGTAGGTTTCGGATTTCTAGGGAGAAAATTTGGCTAAGTCCCTACTAGGCGATTAGATCGCCAACAGTGGCGGTCGGTCGATCGGTCGAAGGCCGACCGCCAATGGGTGGTGATCGACCGGTTGTCTCTTGTTCATCAGTCAACTTGGTGGTGATGGTTGTTTGGTTAGGTCAAGTTCATAGGTTTCAGTACATATGGGTTGCATGATGCATGTTTTGACTAATGTGGGTCAAGTTGCGAGGAACTTGTTCCCAGAACCGAATGTGGGCCGTTGATCTCGGATCCAACGGTCCAGATCGAATCTGAGGCGGGCGCGTCTGAACGCGCGCGTGCGAACGCCTGCAAATCTTAGCCGCTGATCTGGAGATAGACGGCTCAGATTGATCGCCATGTTCGGAGGTTCAAAACTTCCACACGATCTGAGCCGTTGATCTAAAGATGGACGGCCCGCAGCTAAGCATACGCATAGTGCGACTTAACTGCACGGGCCCACCCGTCAGCGACTCAGGAGACACATTAAAGACGGCCATTAACTGCTAAGCATTGATTAACACTAATTAAACTGTGATTAGCACTAATGTTGTCCTAACCGGCACGCTACAGTGATTGTGCCGCGTTCGGCACGAGCCTGATGGCTTCCACGGCTCGCCGCCGGCGACTCCGGCCACGGCGGCGGGAACCAAGGCCAGCTACGGGTGCGCAATAGCAACGCGAACCAACTGGTACCACTCACATCGGTAGTGACGGCCCAGAACGGCAGCTAGCCGGAGAGGGGCGGCGCGGCAAACACGGCCGAAAGACAACATGCAAAAATAGCTCCGCAGCGGTCCAATGAAACGAGTGCCAAGCCTCTAGGGACTAATTAGGGGCTACCTTAGCACAAGAGAGGCTCGGAGGTGGCCTAAGTTGCGCTGGCGACGAAGCACCGCGACAGCGACGAAGACGACAACGCGGGGAAGGCAGCCTGAGCAACAAGAGAGGGACCGTATCATCGGGATAGCTCCAACACAACTCAAGGATGGTCCCAGAGCGAGAAATTGGAAAATGGAGCACTTACCGACGATGGAGACGAAAGGGGGTGATTCGGCCGAAAAGATCCCAATTCCAAAATTAAGCCGCTCCTGTGAAAGCAACCTAAAATAGAGTAAGGGGAAATGATCACCGAGATGAGAGGCACAAGCTGACGCAAAGAGAGAAGAAAAAAAGCCACTGGGGCACTGCCTTCACCGATGAGCTCGAAGCTCAACAATGGCGGCCGAGGGAGCTTTGGGTGTTTTGAGCTCAACAAGCACAGAGGGTGCAAGCTAGAGCTGAGGGGTGATGAAAGGAAGCCAAGGAAGGGAGCTGAGAGCTTAAGTTGCAGGGGGAACAAGGAGGCAACGGCAACACTCCCCTACGGTCAAGCCTGCCATGGAGACGCTGAGCGCGATGGGAGCAGGTGAATGAAGGACTTTTGGGGGCGGACGCACGATGCACAATTAATGCTCCGACCCGTTGCGGCCTGCGCGGAGGGGACGTGACGCTGCCCCATGCTCTACACACGCCATGGCGTGCTGGCGCTGGAGCTGCACCGCGCGAGCGAGAGGAAGCGGACGACGGCCCAGCGTCGGATTTTCATCCAACGGCTCACACGCGCCGGGGCGATCGCGGCTCTGCGCAAGCGTGGACCGTGCGATAGAGATCAGACGGTTCGCAGTGAACGCACTGAATCGACAGCGTCGGTACAGCTAGTTGGCTCGACCAAGTCAAGTGGCTCGAGCCCGAGTCCGGTGCGCGCCCGAGGAATAGTGAAAACCAGTTTTAGGGTTTGAATTGGAAAGCTGAGTTTGGAAGAATTTTTAGAGCTAGCAAACTAACTCCAAAAATTCTGAAATTTTGACTGGAGGTTCCTCACTCCAGGATTAACCTTACATAAAATTTCCAGAGATTTTCAAGCACTGCATTTTCCTCAAGAAATCCCTCAAGATTTGTTCTTGGGTTTGACCGAGTTTCAAACTGGTTTGACTTGCCTCCAAAAATTATCAAATAATTTCTAAAAATTATGAAATTTTTTAGAGGGGTCACACATCATACCTAGAACTAAGGAAAAATATTTCCAAAGGTTGGCACAAGATTCTTTACAAAGGTTGAAAAAGGGTTTGACTTTAGTCAACTGGAGATTTGTCTTTTTGATTTCCACAATTCCTTCACAAGAATTATAGAAAAGTTCAAGAACTTCAAGATGTAAGAAAAGTTTTAATTTCTACTCATTTTCTTACATTTAAAAGATATATCCATAATTGGTTACATTTGAAACACAAATCTAGATTTGGTTAAATTTGAAACACAACCTATATTTGGGATGTTATAGTAAGATCCAAATGAATTCCAATGAAGCACCAAAACAAAACCAACAGAGAAGCTTCAACGGTTTGGAGGAGATCCAAAAGCTAGTCAGAAGAGCAAGAGAACTGGAAATAAGGAAAAAGTAGGGATGAAGGGCTGCTCAAGCTTATATAGCCGGAGCTGCTGGAAGTTTCAAAGGCATGCGGGTCCCAAAAGCTGGTGAAAGAGGAGACGGGAGCAGGTAAAGGAAGAGACTAGAGAAGGAACGGGTGCTGCAAGAAATGATAGCATTTAATGCGATTCAATCGGCATTAAATGCACGAAGACTTCTGCCCGCCAGGGATATGGTCGGAGAAGAAAGGAAACGAACATGACTAACAAATGGGGCCAGTCAAAGCTCAAGAGGGAGGTCCTGCGAAGACTTTGAGGAGGTCCCGCAGAGGTCAAGGGAGATCCCGCAAGGGGTGGTCTTTGGAAAAAGGTCAGGGGACCATAAGAACCAGGAGGTCCAGCCCCACAAGGGTGATCTTTGCAAAAAGACCACAGGGAAGTCTTGACAAAAGGAGGTCACGGCAAAATGACAAAAGGAGGAGGTTACGGCGAACGACAAAAAGAGGAGGCCGAAATGAACATAGAGGAGGTCCAAAAGACACAACAACGGGGAGGTCCTGAGAGTCAGATCCACAAAGGGGAGGTCCTGAGAGCCAGATCCACAAAGGGGAGGTCTCAACGGTGAAGATAAACATAAGGGAGATCCCGACAGTTAAGATGAAGAAAAAGGGAGATCTCAACGGTTAGGATAAACCTGAGGGAGATCCCGACGGTTAAGATGAAGGGCCAAGGAGGTCCTAACGGAGGGGATTCAAAGGAAAAAGTATCCAACGGAGGAGATCCACGGAAGGTTGTTCAAAGGAGGTCCAGACGACCGAGATAAGATCAAAGGGAGGTCTCGATGGTCGAGATGAAGAGCAAAGGAGGTCTTGACGGCCAGGATGAACCCGAGAGAGGTCCTGAAGGGATCAGATGAATCAACGGGGGATCTTGACGATCAGGATGAACCCAAGGGTGGTCCTGACAGTCAAGATGGATCCAAAGGAGATCTCGATGGTCAAGACCAAAACAGGGGAGGTCTCAACGGTCAAGATGGAGCCAAGGGAGATCTCGACGGTCAACACCAACATAGGGGAGGTCTCAACGGTCAAGATGGAGCCAAAGGAGATCTCAACGGTCAAGACCAACACAAGGGAGGTCTTAACGGTCAAGATGGAAGCAAAGGAGATCTCGATGGTCAAGACCAACACAGGGGAGGTCTTAACGGTCAAGATGGAAGCAAAGGAGATCTCGACGGTCAAGACCAACACAGGGGAGGTCTCAACGGTCAAGATGGAGCCAAAGGAGATCTCGACGGTCAGGACCAACAAGGGGAAGGTCTTAACGGTCAAGATGGAAGCAAAGGAGATCTTGACGGTCAAGACCAACATAGGGGAGGCCTTAACGGTCAAGATGGAAGCAAAGAGGCCCAAATGAAGGGGGAATTCAACTCGACATTTATAATTTCAAAATCAAGGACATTTGAAACACAAACCCGAGCTTGGAACACCTCGGGGGTGGTTGTGACCCAAAAGGGGAGGTCAACCCGAAGGGTGGTCTAGACAAGGGAGAGGTCTAATCTACAAAGATATTCAAACCAACAAAGGGGGTCTAAATACAAGGGTAGTTTGGACACACAGGAGAGTTCCAGAACATGGAGACCTGGACTTGATGAGATGGCCAAGCAAGAGGGAGGTCTGAAGAGAAGAAGCTGACCAAGGGGAGGACAGAACTAATAGGAAAAAGGGAGGGACCACACCAGGGTTCTAACAACTTCAAATAAACCAAGCTTTAAGACTGGTTGATGTTTGGTTTAATCATTTTAAACCTTCAATTCCGAAAATCTCAGTTTAAGCTTTGAATTCACATCAAAATCAAATAGTTCTTTTTATTTTAAAATTTTCAAAAAGGACTCCGAAGACCAGGGTGTTACAAACCTACCCCCCTTAAGGGAATCTTGACCCCGAGATTCAGACTTGGCCAGCAAAGGGGTAGGGATACATCGCTTTAAGTTCTTCTCGTTCCCAAGTGGCTTCACTTTCTGGGTGGTGGCTCCACTGGACTTTGTATGAGCGAATGATCTTGCTCCTAGTAACACGCTCCGCGACGTCCAGAATCTTGATTGGCTGCTCCACATAAGTGAGGTCTTCTTGAAGATCAATGCACCCCAGGAGGGTCTGATCTTCTGGCACTCGAAGGCATTTTCTTAACTGTGAAACATGGAAGACATTATGCACCGCCGATAATGAGGTCGGCAGCTCCAACTGATAAGTGACTTCACCTTGCCTCACCAAGATCTTGTAGGGTCCAACGAATCTTGGTGCTAGTTTCCCTTTGGCCTGGAATCTTCTAACTCCTCGGAGTGGAGTTACCCTAAGATACACAAAATCTCCCACTTCAAAAGACAAGTCGCAGCGACGGTTGTTAGCATAGCTCTTTTGTCGGGACTGAGCCACTCTCAAACGTTCCCTGATGAGCTTCACCTTGCTCTCAGCTTCTTTGATCAACTCGGGCCCAAAGAACTGACGTTCTCCAACTTGATCCCAGAGGAGGGGAGTTCTGCACTGCCTCCCATACACAGCTTCAAAAGGGGACATCTTCAAGCTGGCTTGGTAGCTATTGTTGTAGGAGAATTCAGCATAAGGGAGGTTTTTGTCCCAACTTTTCCCATAGTCTAAGGCACATGCTCTAAGCAGGTCTTCAAGAACTTGATTCACACGTTCTGTCTACCCATCAGTTTGAGGATGATACACTGTGCTGAAATTGAGCCTTGTTCCCAAAGCTTCGTGCAAACTCTTCCAAAATCTTGAAGTGAATTGAGAACCTCTATCGGACACAATTCTTTTAGGTACACCATGCAAACAAATAATTCGGGCCATATAGAGCTCTGCCAACCTGCTGCTTGGGTAGGTGGTCTTGACAGGAATGAAGTGTGCCACTTTGGTTAAACGATCAATTACAACCCAAATGGAGTCATAGCCCAATTGGGTCCTGGGTAACCTAGTGATAAAATCCATTCCTACTTGCTCCCATTTCCACTCGGTGATAGGCAAGGGCTGCAACAGACCAGCTAGTCTTTGATGCTCAACCTTGACCCTTTGGCATACCTCACAATGTGCCACAAACTCTGCTATTTCTCGCTTCATGTTGACCCACCAATACAGCTCTTTGAGGTCTTGGTACATCTTGGTACTTCTTGGATGAATGGAGTAAGGAGATCCATGGGCTTCCCTAAGAATGAGCTGCTTTATTTCTGGGTGATCTGGCACACAAAGTCTGTTGCCGAACCATAGAGCTCCCTGCTCATCTTCTGAAAAACCAGGGGCCTTTCCTCTTTTTAAGTTTTCCTTGATCTCTTGGAGGTCTTCATCTCTAGCTTGGTGCTCTCGGATCTGCTTCTGGACTGTGGGTTCAACTTCCAGAGCATGCACACAACATTGAGTGACAACTTCTAAATTCAGTCACTTCAATTCCTCACACAATTTGGGATGACTTCCTTGGATCATAAAAGTACTACAATAACTCTTTTGGTAAGGGCATCAGCCACCACATTTGCCTTGCCTAGGTGGTAGTGAATTCCCAGATCATAATCCTTTATGAGCTCTAACCATCTTCTCTGCCTGAGATTAAGGTCTGACTGAGTGAAGATATACTTCAGACTTTTGTGGTCTGTGAAGACCTCACAACGGTTACCAATAAGGTAATGGCGCCAAATCTTCAAGGCATGCACTACGGCGGCCAATTCCAAGTCATGAGTGGGGTAGTTGGCTTCATGAGGCTTCAGCTGCCGAGATGCATAGGCTACCACCCTTCCTTCTTGTATCAAAACACAACCAAGACCCTGCCAAGAGGCATCACAAAAAAACCTCAAAATCTTTTCGGATGTCTGGTAAGATCAACACCGGGGCGGAGGTCAAAAGTCTCTTCAACTCTTGGAAGCTCTGCTCACATGTTTCAGTCCATTCAAACCTCTTCTCCTTCTTTAAAAGTTGGGTGAGAGGTCTCACAATCTTGGAGAAACCTTCAATAAACCTACGATAGTATCCTGCCATGCCAAGAAAACTTCTGATCTGAGGCACGGACTTGGGTGACTTCCAATTAAGCACATCTTGGACCTTGCTGGGGTTGACAACTACACCTGCTGCTGACATAATATGGCCCAAAAAGGTAACCTCCTTCATCCAGAAATTACACTTAGTGAATTTAGCATAGAGTTGGTGATATCTTAGCTTATCCAAAACCAACCGGAGGTGCTCTTCATGCTCTTCTTCGCTCTTAGAGTACACTAGAATGTCATCTATGAAGACAATGACAAACTTATCTAGGTACTCCATAAATACCTTATTCATCAAGCTCATAAAGTAAGCAGGAGCATTGGTCAATCCATAGGACATGACTGTGAACTCATAGAGTCCATACCGAGTCGAGAAAGCTGTCTTAGGGATGTCCTCTTTACGAATCTTCAATTGATGATAACCTGATCTTAAGTCAAGCTTGGAGAATACAATGGCTCCCATAAGCTGGTCAAACAAGTCATCGATCCTGGGCAACGGATACTTATTCTTAATAGTGACATCATTGAGTGCTCGGTAATCCACATACATGCGCTGGGTACCATCTTTCTTTGCAACAAAGATCACTGGAGCTCCCCATGGTGAAGAGCTTGGTCTAACAAAACCCTTGCTTTGCATTTCTTCGATCTGCTGCTTGAGCTCGACAAGATCATTGACTGGCAATCGGTAAGGCCTCTTGAAAATTGGTGCTGTTCCTGGAACTAGGTTAATAACAAACTCCAAATCTCTATTCGGAGGCATTCCAGGTAACTCAGCGGGGAACACATCTAGGTACTCCCTTACCACTGGGAGGTCCTCATGCTTCACTTCTTTCAAACAAGCCAGGCTAGGACTTCCTCTAACAGAGGGCTCTAGACTAAACTCAATTTGAATCCCTTGCTCATTGGTGAGCATGATAGACCTATTGGCACAGTCTATCCGACCTTGGTTTTTGGCTAGCCAGTCCATTCCAAGAATTACATCTAAACCTTGGGAGCGCAAGACCACTAGGTCTGCAGAGAAGGGTACTCCCAAGATTTCCAAGGAAAGATTTGGGCATAAGGAACTAGTCCTCATTTCCAAGCCCGGGGAGTGGATCAGCATAGGGCTAGCTAAAGGGGATATAGATAACCCATTACGACCCACAAACTTAGTCGAAACGAATGGATGAGAGGCTCTAGAATAAAAAAGAACTGATGCTGGTACGGAATTGACAAGAAACATACCAAGGACCACGTCCGATGCGGCCTGAGCTTCTTTAGCTGTGATGTGATTCACATGTCCTTTAATGTACTGGACCGAAGGCTTCACATTTGCATTGCTGCCAGATGCCAAAACACCTTGACTTGGCCGGGTTGAAGTAGAGGTCGCGTCATGCAGCTTCTTTGGGCACTTATTGGCATTGTGCCCAATTTTGTTGCAATAAAAACAAGTGACTCCCGCTGCAGTGGTCGATGCTGGCTTCTTTTGATAAGGACCTCCGGGAGAGGTCCCTCGAGGACTAGAGGTGCCTGGACGTCTAGTCTGCACTGGAGTTCTGGAGGGGGAGGAGGTCGCAGGTCTCTTTTGCTGAGGTTGGGAGGACCTGGGCCTAGAAAATCCTTCTACACTGAACTGCTGAGTTGCTTTCCATTTCTTGCAATTCTCCATCTCAAGATGCTGAAGGGATACGGGTAGGCTACGATAGCAACAATTCAAAATTTCTACCACGTAAACCAGGAAGCCAAGCAAGAAGATGATCACAGATCATTACCACTAGACGCGTAGAGCAGCGGAAGAAGTGTCGGAGCAGCCTGGTCCAACGAAGAGCGCGTCGATGTACTAATCGTAGTCGATCGTCCAGCGTCCAGCACGTTGATGTAGTGGTCGTGGTCGATCGTCTCCTCCAGCACCTCTGCAGTTCCTTGCGAAGATCGCGGATCGTCCTTAAGCGCAACAACGTAGAAGCGCCTCTATGGTATCCACACGTCCAGAGAAGGAACAACCGTACGCCGGTGTGCTAGCACCAAATCACACGGCAAGGCTCTCAAGAGGATGGCGGCTAGGGTTTCAGTAGGGCGACTCGTGTCAACTCACTTCCCCAACAGCCTCATGCATCTCCTTATATAGTGCCCCGTGACGGATCCTATCCAAACACGTTTACGAATCATATTCGTACTAGTTTGTTCCAACCCGTTAAGTGTGTGACCCGTTAGGTTCATGTGTAGTTCGGTTGTGACTCGGAAGCCCTTTCCGGCCACGAGTCGTAGCGGTTCCTAGCAGGACATAACGATTCCCGAATACACACAAATTATATGGGACGAACCTTAATGCAATATGATCTACGATCAGGTCCTCATCACTTACGACCAGGTCCTATCTCTATACGACCAGTTCGTATTCGATCACGACCAACTCGTAACTCCTTACGACTTGGTTTCGACCACTCTGTGATTACGTTCGACCAGTCTACGACTTGCTTGTATCTCCATACGACCGATCCGTGGTCGGTCGAACTAATGTTTCTCATGTATTCTCCCTTTGCCTCACGATATCTGGTTGAACTCCAGGTGAGATGTTGTGTCATCCATGGACTATTCAATGCTTTCTCGATCGAGTATCGGATAACCTCATGTGGTCGAACTCTTCGACCACCAGTGGCATGGCCATGCACTTTCTTTATCCGACCACTTGAGGGCCCGAGATATCTCTCTGTTATGTTAGGAGGGCAAATCTCATATCCGACCGATCATATCGCTCTGCATGTTTCATAGCATACCCGAAAGCTACCTTTATAACCACCCGATTCTGGCGTTTGGCAACCCCTAAGAATGCTATTACACATGTAGGAAACCATCTTGATCTCAGGTCTAAGGATTATACATCATCATTGCTTGAGACCAACTAACGACACATAGAATCATAACAATCTCAATAGTGTCTCAAGGTGGGTCTTATCCAACACCATGTTCTCTAACACGTGTCCACATTATTGATTCGATATCCCTATATCCATGACCGTGAAACGTGGTCATCAATCAATACATGTGTGGTCGAGAGTCACTAGTGTTCCACCGGTGACTTTCGACCGGGGATATTTTTAGAACGACATCATCATAAGTTAAAAGAGCTTCACCAACAAGTCACATACTCGTTAATCTTCATGGTGATGATTCATTCAAGGAACAAGATAACATATTATCAAATATTGTGAACATAATGAAATATAATCATCTCTATGATTGCCTCTAGGGCATATTTCCAACAGATGCTTGCCCTCCTGGCGAATTGCTTTGCTTACAAGCTGCTGAAAATCTGAGTAATCTTGAGCAATGAGTTGAACCGAAAGGTCATCATTGAGTCCTTCTAGGAAGCGCTCTTGGTTGGACTCATCGGTTGCCACATCATGAGGTGCATAACGAGCCAACTGAGTGAACCTTTAAAGATACTCGCTGACAGTGCAGTTACCTTGGCGTAGGGATTGGAATTCCTTCTTCTTCAACAACATCAGGCCTGGAGGGAGATGCGCACGACGAAAAGCTTGAGAAAACTCATCCCAGGTGATGGTTTGAGCATCAGGGTGGGACTGAGTGAAGTTGTCCTACCACTCAGAGGCTGGCCCATTGAGCTGGTGAGAGGCAAATAAGACTCTTTCATGATCTGTACACTGAATCATGTCTAGCTTCCTACTCACTGCTCTGAGCCAATCATCAGCTTCCAATGGCTTAGTGCTGCTAGATAAAGTGGGTGGTCTCATCCTCATAAACTCAGAGATGTTGGCCCTTGGAGATGGTTGAGCATAAACTGGTGGTTGAGCTGCTGCTGCTGCTTGAAGATTCTGAGTGTTGTTGATAGACTAGGCTAGCAAACTGATCAGATGAGCTTGATTCGCCATCACCTGATTCCAATCTGGCGCTCCAGTTGGAGGAGGTGGTGGCGGAGGAAGAGGAGTTTCTGGATCACTACCAACTGCTCGGCCCTGACTGCTGGTGTTGCCGCTGCCACGGGTTGTCACCATTTGCCAAACCTTCAGAGATTAGGGAAGAGAAGAAATAAAGAAAGCTACGGGGGAGAGGCCCAAACAACCAAACCAAAAAGAACAACAAATCTCAAAAGCTCAAGCACGTTCTACTCGAGGCTTGCTGCCCTCAGGGCTACAAGCGAGAGAGTCGTGGCCACCAGAGGTGGTCTTTGCAAGGAGTCCTAGAGGGTGGCCTCTACAAAAGACTACCACTCGACCACAAACTAGGAGGTCCTAGCACGACTACGTGCCAAGACAGCTGCAGGACAGGAGGTCTTGCACACCACCTATAGATATTCCAAGGAAAGAGGGTCCATTTAACTTTGTAAAACGGTGAGGAGAGCAGAGGATAAGAGAGATTAAGGTAAGAAGGGATACAGAGAAGGAGATAAGGATAGAGAGACGACCCAGATAAGAGGAGAACAATTTATTTCTCTTGTTTTGCAAAACAAAGTTTTGAACTTTCTACTAACGACCATTCTACTAGGCTTCGACCTACAGTCAAGATGCTCTGATACCACTTTGTGGGGACCTGACCCGGGGCACCCGAGAGGTCCTCCGAGACCTCCAGGAAAGTCCACCAGGACCTCCCAGGAAGTCCTGCAGGATCACTCGAGAGGACCTCCAAGACCACCCAGGAGGTCCGACAGGACCACCTGGAGGTCTGGAGTTCCGACCCGAGGAGGTCTTAGGACCCGGGACGTCCCCAAGAGCTACGAACCAACTCGAGGGTGGTCGGGAGACCAAACCAAAGGAGGTCGTAAGACCTGGAAAAGCCCCCAAGTCATCTGTGTTCCGAACTAGTCCCAAGGATCAATGGCTAGCTCACACAGCAAACAATATTGGTAGCATACATCAACGCAAACTTTATTGACAACAAAAGAGTTGATTACAAGGTTAGCTTACAAGATAGCAAAACAAAATACACAGCGGGCAAAAGAATAAGTCCATCCAATACACCACAGGCAATTGGCTGGAGGGCGCTGCCTAGTTGATCTGGTCCTCTTCATCATCATAGAAGTCCTCCCCTGCTCAATTATCAAATCAAGCAAGAATGAGTACAACAACCGTGCTCGCAAGTTACACCCGTCAAATAACAGAAAGACATGCATACATGGATATCTTAAAGGAAGGCATATAAGGTTGTCTTTGCATAAAGCCAAGTTTATTTACAAATACAGGTATTAAGTTCCGAAGCAGTTATACAATATCTAGAATTCATTTTTCTAAACAATTTTATAGTTGGATAGCATTCAACAACCAGTGATGAAGGATACCCTCCTATCACAAGGCTCCCCTCCCCGCCCAAAAACCCATTTGGATAGAGATCCAAAACCGTTTAACAAAGCCATTTAAAAACCAAAGCCAATATCTAACTTTGAGAGGCTTGCCAGCACGTCCATAACTGCGGACACGGCTATTCGAATAGTTTTACACTCTGCAGAGGTTGTACACTTTACCCACATGAAACGATATCTCGAGTTTGTTTGGCAATCGTCGATGCCACCACTCACTTCCGAAGGTGAGAGGTCTAGAGCATGTGATAAGGCCTTTACAATGCATCATTCCACCGCAATCCACCCCCTCTAAGGTTTTTCCCCTCTGCATAGAAACCCGCAGGGAAAGCCCCCTCTTGAGCCAGGTGGGAACAATAAAATCATAAAAGACAAGCCATGAAAGACCTCCCACCTCCTCCACAGGATCGACCGCGATGGAATTCTGCAAATTAATTAGCCAGGTCCCTTTGCCCATTTCTCAGGACATGTAGTTGCCCGATGAGGCATAGCCCATTATAGGCATAGCAAGTTATCGCTCACAGACCGGTCCTTAACTGACTTGGGCGACAACTTCAACCCTGGGCATCGAGTTACGACCCGTGCATAGACATGCACCAACCAAACAACCAGATTCGCCCAAGTCCAAACCAATTTCCTTTCTCTTTGCTTTACAAAGACATTTGCAAATTACCAAGACAACCCATTGTCATGGATTAAAACATTTTAGACAACATAGGTCATTTGGCAGTAAAACTTCCGAAAACAAAGTTTTGGTCTAATCATGACTAGGCATACGTTTTTCAAGAGGTCATGGTTCCCACTATTGCATCGACCATGTTTTATCTAGGGTGACAACTGATTTGAATCAATGTCAATATGGGCCATACAAAGGATTTAGGCTTAGCTATGAATTTAAAGACAGGTATTGAAATATTAGAGTAAAAGTAAGCATGCAGTAACATTTGAAACCAACATAAGTAATTTGAATTAATGGGTGCAACATGGTCAAGGGTGTACTTGCCTTGCTCAAAGGCTTGGGTGTCTTCTTCTTCCTCAAAGAACATAGGCTCTTCGGTGCCTTCACAATCTACTCGGGAGAAAATAGAGCAACTCAACTAAAGCTCAAGTAAGATCCAAATGAATTCCAATGAAGCACCAAAACAAAACCAACAAAGAAGCTTCAACGGTTTGGAGGAGATCCAAAAGCTTGTCAGAAGAGCAAGAGAACTAGAAATAAGGAAAAAGTGGGGATGAAGGGCTGCTCAAGCTTATATAGCCAGAGCTGCTGGAAGTTTCAAAGGCACACATGTCCCAAAAGCTGGTGAAAGAGGAGACGAGAGCAGGTAAAGGAACAGACTAGAGAAGGAACGGGTGCTGCAAGAAATGATAGCATTTAATGCGAGTCAATCAGCATTAAATGCACGAAGACTTCTGCGCGCCAGGGATACAGTCGGAGAAGAAAGGAAATGAACGTGACTAACAAATGGGGCCAGTCAAAGCTTAAGAGGGAGGTCCTGCGAATACTTTGAGGAGGTCCCACAAAGGTCAAGGGAGATCCCGCGAGGGGTGGTCTTTGCAAAAAGGTCAAGGGACCATGAGGACCAGGAGGTCTTGCCCCACAAGGGTGGTCTTTGCAAAAAGACCACAGGGAGGTCTTGACAAAAGGAGGTCACGACAAAATGACAAAAAGAGGAGGTCGCGGCGAACGACAAAAAGAGGAGGTCGAAATGAACACCAAGGAGGTCCAAAAGACACAACAACGGGAAGGTCCTGAGGGTCAGATCCACAAAGGGGAGGTCCTGACGGTCAGATCCACAAAGGAGAGGTCTCAACGGTCAAGGTAAACACAAGGGAGATCCCGACAGTTAAGATGAAGCAAAAGGGAGATCTCAACGGTTAGGATAAACCCGAGGGAGATCCCGACGGTTAAGATGAAGGGCCAAGGAGGTCCTAACGGAGGGGATTCAAAGGAAAAAGTATCCAACAGAGGAGATCGACGGAAGGTGATTCAAAGGAGGTCCAAACGGTCGAGATAAGATCAAAGGGAGGTCTCGATGGTCTAGATGAAGAGCGAAGGAGGTCCTGAAGGGTTCGGATGAATCAACGGGGGATCTTGACGATCAGGATGAACCCAAGGGTGGTCTTGACGGTCAAGATGGATCCCAAGGAGATCTCAACGGTCAAGACCAACACAGGGGAGGTCTCAATGGTCAAGTTGGAGCCAAGGGAGATCTCGACGGTCAAGACCAACACAGGGGAGGTCTCAACGGTCAAGATGGAGCCAAAGGAGATCTCGACGGTCAAGACCAACACAGGGGAGGTCTTAAGGGTCAAGATGGAAGCAAAGGAGATCTCGACGGTCAAGACCAACACAGGGGAGGTCTCAACGGTCAAGATGGAAGCAAAGGAGATCTCAACGGTCAAGACCAACACAGGGGAGGTGTCAACGGTCAAGATGGAGCGAAAGGAGATCTCAACGGTCAAGACCAACACAGGGGAGGTCTTAACGGTCAAGATGGAAGCAAAGGAGATCTCGACGGTCAAGACTAACACAAGGGAGGTCTTAACGGTCAAGATGGAAGCAAAGAGGTCCAAATGAAGGGGGAATTGAACCCGACATTTAGAATTTTGAAATCAAGGACATTTGAAACACAAACCCGAGCTTGGAACATCTTAGGGGTGGTCGTGACCCAAAATGGGAGGTCAACCCGAAGGGTGGTCTAGACAAGGGAGAGGTCTAATCCACAAAGAGATTCAAACCAACAAAGGGGGTCTAAATACAAGGGTAGTCTGGACACACAGGAGAGTTCCAGAATAGGGAGACCTGGACTCAATGAGATGGCCAAGCAAGAGGGAGGTCTGAAGAGAAAAAGCTGACCAAGGGGAGGACAGAACTAACAGGAAAAAGGGAGGGACCACACCAGGGCTCCAACAACTCCAAATAAACCAAGCTTTAAGACTGGTTGATGTTTGGTTTAATCATTTTAAACATTCAATTCCGAAAATCTCAGGTTAAGCTTTGAATTCACATCAAAACCAAATGGTTCTTTTTATTTTGAAAATTTCAAAAAGGACTCCGAAGACCAGGGTGTTACAAAGATGACCGGAGATGAAAGTACTTTTGATGCAAGAACTAAAGTCGCAGCCATACGAGAAGAGCTTGCCAAACTGAAGGGAGTGAAGTCTGAAATGATTGAGATCAAATCCCTTCTAAAAGGTTTTGTTCCCTTGATCATGGAGAAACAAGCATACAATGTACAACCGGTGAGGTAAGTGTTCCTATGACTAATGGGGTGATGGGATATGGGGTTTTCTCTAACCTAGTTCATGCCAATGCAATGAGGTGGTCTCTAACTCCGGGGAAGACACAGCTGGAGTGCATTTTTATATTGAGCTCAATACTGTCATACCAACGTGACGAGGATTAAAATCTCTATATATTATTTTAATACATAATAAAAGACCATTTGTCTTTGTGGTCGTAACCCCTAAGGCTAACGACCTCTGAGGTCGTAAGGATTCTAGAGGTTACATAATGGGTACCCTAGTCGAATTAGGTCCTGTACCTAGTCCTCGACCAGGTGACTTCTCGTAGAAGCAATGAACTGGCATCCGGATTTAACTCTAAGCATATTCATTACCGTGTGATGAATGGAACACTTGTCATATTTGCTCTGTATCACGCGACGTTTCATGGTCCTAAGACACTAACAACAACCACCATACGGTTGAGTGTCTCATAGACACTCAACCGGTGAACGATTGATACTTTACCAACTGATGCCTCACTCCGACCAGTCGCGACACTTCCAACAGACGTCTCTTCAAGAAGTATCTGCCACCACTTCGTCGACTACTTAAAGGACTGCAAATGGCAGAAGGAAGGATGAGATTCAATCGCATTCTATCAGATTGAAGCATTATAATCAGCATTAGATCCATGCTTCAAGTCTAATTCAATAGCAAAGCAAGCAGTACGCTTAGTGTAATTAGGATTAGTCCACCCCCTGTAATATCCAGTTCATAGCAATAAAGAGCAGTCTTATTCTCTCCCAAGAACTCTTTGCCATTTTCCTCTATTTATTTCATAAGATCAATGACTCAATCGTTGACAGTTGGCGCCGTCCGTGGGGAAGAAGGCGCTGAGTTCTTGAAGATTACGTCCCTCAACCATTCCTCATCCACTTCCTTTGCCCCATCATCGCTCAAGTGAACATGGTAGGGACTTGGGATGAGGAAAACTGGTTCGACCTGGTGGACTACTCCAACCTCGATATGGATGCATGCATCCGTGTCATGGAAGAAAATGGGATATCATCATCCTCCTTCGCTGCCGGCTCGCCATTCGCAGAGATTAGTGAAATCGATTGGATGGATGAGGATTCATCGCCACCAACAATGACACTCTTCGAGGAACCACTCGTTCCAACCAGTTCAGAATGTTCGAATGCCTCTACAAGCCTGGTTGATCTGACCGGCAAAAGCGGTAACAGAAGCCCAGCGTTGCAATCAGAGAGTCCATGTACTCTCGACATTGTCATGGGCGACCAGTATTCGCCAACGGCTCCTACGTATTTCGGGGGCCAACCGACATCTGGTAAGGGTATCAATGAAGTTATCACCGATCATAGGCCAAGTGGGCATGGTGAAACTCCGCATACGATCGGCAATCTGCCGGATCAGGCTGAGTCCAACACAAAGCCCACCAGAGGCAGTAATCTCCAACCACTCCCCATCGTGGAGGCTCCTTGTCGAAGCTCTGGAAGGCTCTCCCTTAGCTACAATAGGAGCACATCGGAAGATCACTGTTGGTGCCATGAGGTTAACACAATCGGAGATACCAGTAAGGATGCCATGCACGATCCTCCACGGGTTAACTCGCCACCACTTGCTGCTGAAAATGGTACGGGCGCTCAAGCACCAACTACCGGAGGCAACTGAGTTGATGGATGTACATCAGTTAATTCACCTGTTCCTACCCACCACAAGTAAGGGGTCAGACAGGGTCAACCAGAAGGTTGAGAGAAAACTCAACTCATCGAACGCCCACTGCAAACGGGAATCTTCCACGACCTTCGGTAAGAATACAAAACCTACAACGAGTCCGAGATATTCTGAATAATCCAGGTTATGCTCATGTTGTAGGTCAAGTGTCGGAGATCCTCCAACAAACCATGTAGCATACAGAAATGTACCGGGAGCAAAGGAACTCACAAAGTCACACGATGACTTCATCCCAGCGCTCCTCTCTCAATAGGGGACAACATGGTCGAGTGGAGTACCAATCGACACCAAGACCCCCTCGTAGGTCCCAACCAGGAAATCACGAGGGAAGATGACTCTGCGCAGCAGCCACTCCTCCTCCTTGTCAAGAGGAACGACCACTTGATTCAGGCGATCTCAGGCATCAACTGAACCAAGCAGGTGGAAAAGACGTTATCATAACGTCCACGACCGGATTGGGACACCGGATCCTAGGTATGCAAATATGAGAAACTGGTCCCCAACTAACTATAATCTGGCTACTTTTCAGAGAAGGCGCCACGATTCCATTACGAGATGCCGAGCATTTTCGGCAGGTCTCCAAGTTGTTCGCTGGCTGGACAGGTTCCGACCAGCCAACATAGAGAAGTTCAATGGGACTCAGAACCTAGTAGAATTTCTTTAAATTTATACTACCGCCATCAAGGCTACTGGTGGTAATGACAACGGGATGGAAAGTTACTTGCCCACAGTCCTTGAAGGGTCTGCCTGGTTGTGGTTGCTCAACCTACTGGTCGGATTTATCTATACTTGGGAGCAACTCTGTGATACTCTGATCACCAACTTTCAAGGGATATACAACTGTCCCGAGAAGGAGGATGATCTTTATTGGATGAAGCAGAAAACTAATGAAACACTTCGACAATATATCGAGAGATTCAGTCAGGTTCAAAACTCTATCCCAGAGATCGCAGAGTCTTCTATCATCTAGGCTTTTAAAGCAAGACTGATGTAACATCCCAAATTTGGTCTATTTTTTAAGCTTTAAAAATAAAAATAACCATTTGAATTTTCTTGTTAAAGTTCCAGCTTAATTTGAATTTTTAGAAATAAAAAAGATTTAATGTGAATAATCTAAACTTAAACTAAATTAAAATTTGTTTTATTTGAGTTCCTGGTGTTCCATAGAATTTTATGGAATTTTCTAAGAATTTTTGGGATTTATTTGCTATTTATTTGAGCTCAGTTTTAATTATCTCAATATCTAAATTAATAAATCAATTCTAAATTCGGAATTTGTCTTGGGCTCAATTTCCTTTTGCTTGTCCCGTAGCCTCCACTTTCCGGCCCATTCAGCTTGGCCCACCTCTTTCCGTTTTTCCTTTCCGTTCGCTCGGCTATTTCTTCTTTTGGCCCAAGCTGTGCTAGCCGAGCAAGCCCAACCACCTCTGTTTTTCTTCAGCCCAAACCGAGCACTTGCATCTCCTTTTTCTCTACCGCGGGTCCCACCGGATAGGCCACATACGTGTCTTCCTCTTCCCGTCCTCATGTGGGACTCTCGAGTCCATATCTAGCATGCCATGAACACCGCCGGCACTCTCTTGGACTTCCTCCTCTCGGAGCCTATATAAAGGACCCCAACCTTATCAAATTGTTCACCTTACGTTCCTCCAATGGAACCCTAAGGTGCTGGTTCCGTTCCCTTCTCCGTCGCGCCAAATCGAGCTAAAGAAACTCGCCACTGTCGCAAGCCTTCACCCTCGGATTTCTTCACCGCTCGTCGACCTCCAACCACTTTGAGCATCCCCTGGTGATCCTCGTCACCTTTCCTAGCCGATGCTCACATTCGTCTCCTCAGATGTCATCCAATCGTCGGTTTCCATCGCACCCGAAGCATCCCCACTACCTATGTCACGACCGGCGTCATCCAGCAACCATCCTTGCCGAGCCACCACCTCTAGTAGCTCTGTCTTCTCCTCGGCATCTCGTTTTCATACTTCATAGGAGCAATGTTGCCGCTAATGTCGTCGCCGACGAGCCCCAGTAGCCGATTAGAATCTCTATCCCTCCCTCTTAGTTTCCTTTCTCTGCCATTTTATGCCTCATCCGCCAATCCATCGGCCACCTTAGCTTTTCTGCTTACATGGCACCCTTGTGGCAACATATGTGGTAGACCAAAAGTCCAACCCTAACCAAAATCCAGTGAACCAAGTCCACCATACACCATCCCTATGACGAGTGGGTCCCACAAATCAAATTCAATTTCTATTTATTTTCTTTTCTGCCGAAAACCTTGGTGACATCAGCGGGCACAATAATTGTTTTTCCTTCCAAAAAATAATTCCAGTAGATCCATAAATCCTGATTTTCAGTATTTTATGTGATTTCAAACTTTCAAAAACCATATCTTCTTCATCCGAACTCCGTTTGAGCCCATTGAAATTTATAATTTATCTAAATTCGGAATCTGTTTATCTGAGTTTTTTATTTAATTTTTGGAGTTTTTTCTCTCTGTTATTTATTTATTTGGTTTATTTGCTTTGTTTGCGAGTAGACATTGATTCTTCAGGGAGTTTTGAGCAAGGAGGAGTGCATCAAGATCAAGACCAGTACTAGGATCTATTCCAAGGCAAGCTGTAGTCCTTTGATCATATTGAACCTATGATTTTAAAAGTATATTGTTTTATACAATTGCATGCTATCTTTATACAAATTATTTTGAGATTAGCTATCACCTGTTGTCATTATGCCTCCATTGATTATTTGAGTGCCATGAATCATTTGTATCGCCAACATGGGTATCGTGTAAATGCTTAGTCAAGCTTAGTTTCGATGGGTTATTTATCATATGTGTCATAATGATTAATCTTGACTTAATGATATATGGAATCATGGTGGTTAGCCACTCTTGTTAAAATTTATGTACCATGATAGGGAATGTTATTAGTCTTAGTTAAAGAAAATGGTTTTCACTCGGGCGAGTGGTTAGTGTATTAAGGGTTTGGATTTAACACGTTGTGGATTGTGGTAAGATCGCTTGAGTAACTTGTCAAGGACTTAATCTTGTACGCCATTGAACTAGGCCTTAACCGTACAACCACATGTCTAGTATGGGTTGGACTTGGCAAATTAATTAGCGATGTTTTAATTTGGTTCTGTTTTGGTTGTGTTTGGCGCAAGAGAGGGGCCTTGTCTAGTCAGTTAAACATTCATTGTTGAAACCTTAGTGAGCAGAACTGGGTCAAAACAGAACTTTGTAAATGCCTTAACGCATGCTCTAGACTGCTTACCTAAGGTAGTGAGCAGTGGTATCGACGGATGACAAACAATCTAGATAAGTCTTTTATGTGGGTAAAGCTATACAACCTCTACAGAGTGTAAAACTATTTGAATAGCCGTGTCCGCAGCTATGAACGTGTCCGGGGATTTCACACGAGAGGTAGAGTTTCTTATAAAATGTGTTGGAATGTGAATGGGAAGTTCACTTGATGAATATGTTGTTTGTTTGGTGAACGGGTAATTCACTTGGTGGTTTGTCTTGGGAAGTGAATGGGTAGTTTACTGGTTATTTCAAAGCAATTGTTTATTTATTTATTATTGTTTCTCAACTACACATTTCAATCTATTATTTTTATTTATCATCAATACTACTTTATGCAAAAAAACCATACAGCTAACCTTTCTCAAGCCTTGCATGAATACTATTTGCATATATTTCCCTACAGCTTGCTGAGTGTTTTATGTACTCACAGCTTTATACCTTTGTTGATCAGTTATAGAATATCAAGCTGCTCAAGAGTTCGCCCAGGAGTACCATGAAGGTTTTACAGATTAGGATGCGTTCTCCACTCGATTGCCTATGGGCATGTTGATTAGCCATTTCAAGAGTTTCGTTCCGCTACAAGAGTTTATTTGTTTCTTTAGCCCTGCGTGGCAAGTTAAGTAAATGTTGACCATAAGGTTCAGTTATTATTACTATTTGTTACTTTGAGATCCTTTTAGTTAACTCGAATAAATGGATGGTATTTCATCACTTTTTCCTGTGTGAGCTAGCTACTGATCTAGGACTAGTTTAGAATACACAGAGTGTTCCTGAATCATATTTTTTGGTCCTGACAGAGGTGGTATCAGAGCTATATCGACTGTAGAATGCAACCTTAGTTAGTATAGTCATTTTACCTAAAAGCTTCAAAACTTATTTTCTAAATCAAATCAACTCAATTTGACTTAAGTAGTTATTCTTTTCTCATCTATTCTATTCTCTCTCATCTGAGTCTAGTCTATTCTATCCTTGCTCATCTTGTTCTTGAGATCTGGTCTCTTATCTTATTTGCACTTTGATTTGTAATCTTAATTTGATTGTCTTGTCCTGTTAATTTCTTTAGATGGTTCAAGTGTATCATGATCAAAGAGGAGATTGGCCTGGAGTTCTTCAGTGCTTGTTGTAGAGCTTAGGAACAAGCATGAGTGCAACTTACTTCACCCAGGAAAAGAAAGTGAAGAGGAACATAATTGGATTCGATACAAGAGTGTATTTCATCATGAGGGTTGGGAGCCACATCCGTCATCACAACATGAAGTGCCACAACAAGCTGAGGACATGTGAGCAGTCAAAGTTGCTCATAAAGCTGTTCGAAGGATTTGCATATTGCACCGGATCGATTTGTCCAAGTTGGTTCGGAAGTATGTGATGCAAGTAGCGTCAATACTAGCTATTCCTGAATTGGAAGAAGAGTTTGAAGAATTCTCAGTTCAATTGCTGTCACCTTCTCCACCCAGTCCAGAAGAAAGGCATCGAATCACTGGCAATCGTCAGGAGTATATTCGTCGCTTTGTTCCAACTATTCGTCCAGAGTCTCCACCAGCAGTTCGCAATCGTTGGTGTTCTACAGTGATTCGGAGCCAGAAGATGAAGAGTCTTTGTTCTCTAGTCCAGAGTGGGAGCCATCCTATTAGAGTCTTTAGTAGCGCTTTTAGATCGTTGTTGCATTAGGTTTTATTTGGGCTGTGTGTAAGTTGGACCTGCAGTTTTGCTGTCAAGCATTATGTTGCAGTCATACTAAGGCTTTAATTTCAAGAGTTTATTTGGCTTTCATAGTGTTTCAGCTATATTTTGCATGTATTTTGTCTTTGGGTATAATTTGTTCCCCTAATTAAGTTGTTTCTGTCTTCTCTATCCTGTTCTGCCTCGCCTATTGTGCCATTCCCTCGCATCTACATTGTTTTTGTATCTTACCTACTAAAACCTGTGGAGAATCGTCACAGATGGTCGACACTCGCAACACATCGAGCCGTACTCAGTCAGCTGATGCCAATGCCAATGTCAATGCTAGTGGCTAGTCACCAGTCCCTAGAGCCGCAGATCCAAGCATGGCACAACTGCTAGCAGCTCAGACCCAATTCGTGAGTACAATGATGCAAAATATGAACGATATGATGACTGAGCAAAGTCAGACCGCCACTGCAATTGTCAACTTGATGAATCAAAATAACCAGAATATTCAATCCATAGCTGTTCCGCCGCCAGCTCATCACTATTCCAAGTTATCAGAGTATATGAGGACTCGCCCGCCTACATTTTCTCATTCGTCAGAACCCTTGGTCGTAGAAGATTGGCTTCACTATGTTGAGAAAAAGCTCGCCATTGCCCAATACAATGATCGAGAGAAAGTTCTTTATGCTTTACATCAATTGGAAGGTATAGTCGCAGAATGGTGGGAGAATTACACCGCAGCTCATGAGAATTCGCAAGCTATTACTTGGGAGGAATTTTTAACAGCTTTTTGTCAAGCGCATATTCTAGATGGTATAGTGGAAATGAAGAAGAATGAATTTCGTGAACTACAGCAAGGAAACATATCCTTGGGTGAATATCTCAATAAGTTTACTCAACTTTCCCACTATGTTCCAGAAGATGTTGCTACAGATAATGCACGTCAGAAGCGACTCAAGCGTGGGCTTAATCCTGGATTGAAAGTGCAAGTGGTTGGTAATCATTATGTGGATTTTCAGCATATGATGGATAAAGTTGTACTCATAGAAGATTCCCATCGTGAGTTGGATGAATCTCGCAAAAGGAAGATGATACAATATGGAGTTCATGTAACAGCCCAAAATCCTTAAGTTGGATTAGCTAAGCATCTAATGTGCATTCATGAAATTTTGGACCTCTTTAAAACTTTTTGTTGCAAAACAAATAGGTTACAACCTGGTTTTCCAAAACCTAGAAATGAAATTTCTAAAATAAAATAAAAGTTGGGCAAAAATTTGAAAACTTAGTTCGGAGTAGGGTATAAAACCCTATGTAGAAAATCCCTTGATTTTGAAGACTAGATCTGAAACCTAGTAACCCAACACTTCTTCTCCATTTCCAACTAGAAAATAAATTTTCTATAGCTTAGAAATACAAACTGATTCCTATTTCAGAAATATGGTATACCCATAGCTGGGAATAATGTATTTGGATTTTATGTGCTCTGTTATACTTGTTTAAAATTTTCTGGAATTCTTGAAGGATGTTTGGTTCTCATTTGATTTGCATGTTCGAATTTGAGTTGGAATTTAAAATACGAACAAACCTTAAACAGTGCCTAGAAATAATTTTCCTAGATTCTGGAACACTTTATCAACTCACCTTTAAAAATTCACAACTTTTAGATTTTAATTACTATTTTAAGTAACCAGTCAATCTAAGAAAATCGAAAGTCAAACATCAAGAACATGCACTTAAAATAATGTTGGGAAAATTTACTTTAAGTAAAACCATAAAAAATTTCTGAATAATATTCTTTATATTTTTAGCCTTCCTAAAATTTCATATTTTTTGAGCTATTTTGCTCTATCTAATCAATACCTAAACATCTCGCCAATTTACAAAAATCATTATAACTCATCCTTTGTTCCTTCGCCCACGGTATTGACCGAGCGCCCACGGTTTTCCCCACTCCTCCTCGCGTCACGCGCGTCACCATCGTCATTCCGGGTCACGCTCGACCGAAGCCCACGCTGCTGTCGCATCTTGCCGTCCGCCCCAACAACTAGAAGCCCCTTGCTCCCACACCCTTTTCTTCCATTCTCCCCTTTCTTCTTTTCTCCACCCAAATGGAGCTGTGCTCCTGGCTTCTTCCACCTTCCCCTGGTGTATGGCGCCACCTCCTCCTCCATGAAGCCGCCGCCTCCCCTCAGTGCCGGCTGCCTTCATCGAGCCGTCGCCCCCTGTCCATGGTGCGCCGCCCCTGGGCCATGGATCCGCCCCCACCCAGCTTCACCGGACCGTCTCCCTTCGCCTCCCCCTGGCCGGCCATGGCGCCGCTGCGCCGGATCCGCCCCGTCTGCCACCTCCCCTTCACTCCAGTCGCCGTTGCCACCTCCCGGCCATGGCGCCTCCTCCGCCTCAGCGCCGACCTGCCTCGTCCACCACGCGGCAGTCGAGCCGCCGCCGTCCCTCGATGGCACCGCCGCCGCCCCAGCTCCTCCCCTCCGCCGGATCTGTCTCCTCCGGCCCGTTCTGCTTGTCCTCGTCTCCACGCTGGCTGCCTCCCAGCTCCCCGGTCTGGAGCTGCCGTGCCGCCACCCGGTTCCTCCCTCCACGGCCCAGCTCACGTCGGCCGCCGTCCTCAGCTCGGCCGCCGCATTCGGATCCTCCCCGGCTCGTCCCCACGCCTCCTAGCCCGTGCGCCCCGGATCTTCCTCGGCCCGGCTGCTCCACCACCGCCGCCGCCGCCTTCGTCGCCCCAGATCCGCCGCCACCATCATCTCCCTCGGCCCTAGCTGCTCGGCTCCATCTTCATCGGCCCCGGCTCCGCCTCAATCTATGCCGACCTCGGCTTTCCCTATGCCCGACAGCCGCATGACACCCCCCGAAGGTAGCCCTCGACGCTGTGTTCCCATTTTGCGCATCCCCCAGTCCAGCGCACCGCCACTTCACCGCTCACAAGCTCGGCGATGGCCGGCTTCGCCCTTCTCTGTTGCCCAAAACTAAGATAGGTTCTGTAGCTCCTCTTTGAAACTGAAGACAGAACTAAATTGCAAAGTCAATTCTCCTAATCTAACAAGCTTTGTGTATGTCAAATGACCACTCAATTGTAAACTGTCTTATGAATGGTTGTTTTAGTGAGAAGTTGGTTGCCAAAACCGTAAGGCCTTTTTGGGTTGAACTGATGTTGAGTTGAGGAGTTGTTCTAGAGGCAATTGATATGTCAGTGAATCCTCTTCTTAAACCAACTATTTTTGCTGCCCAATTTTGGATGGATGTTAATTGAGTTACTCAATTGAGTTAGCAAATTTGTAGTTGAGTTTAAAGGAAGTTCAGTTTTTAACCACTTTAGTTTTGAAAAACTTGCTGTAGATGAATGAACAGTAACCTGACAAATTTCAGCTTTGTCATAAGGCTAATAACTTGACTACTACTTGAGCCTTTCTTGTTGCAATTAGTTAATTGGTCAGTTATCTAGTAGTAGTAACCTCATCTGAAAGACGTTTGTTGCTGTGAAATACTGGAACCAATACAAAACCACCAACTCCTTTTTGTTGAAGTATAGTCAGAGAAGTGGTATTAGAAGAAAACTTGAAGCATCAGTGTAACCTTCTTAACCACTGTCATTGAAAATTTGGAACCCACTTCATACTTCTAACCAACATGTTGAATGGTAATTAGTCCACTCAAATGCATTAACAAAAATTAAGTTGAGTTTTGAGAGAAAGTTTAGTAGTAAGCACTTCTTGTCAAAAGTTTCTGCTGTCAGGTTTTTGAACAGGGAAGTGATAGTTGCAAATCTCGTTGGCAGTAGGCTTTCAAAACTGTTAAATGGCTAATTGAATCACTCATATATATATATATATATATATATATATATATATATATATATATATATATATATATATATATATATAAATTGACAAAAGGATAATTGAATTAAGTGAGAAGACTTATCTAATAACACCTCTTTACCTCTGACCTTTTTGATGAAGGGTATGACCTGAGAAGTGCTTTGATAGTAGTATTCATTGCCAAAACCGACAGTCCATTGCTAATACAAGTTGTTACGAATGTCCTTGGCTCAATTAACCCTTGAACTTTTATCTAACAGCAGCTAGTAATTTGAAAACATATATGAAACAATGATTTATTGAGGAAAGTAGTTGTCATCAGTGAAGTCCTTAATAGCAATATGAGCATAAAACCAGAATTGTTAACCTCATCAAGATTAGTAATCATCCTTTAGCAATTTAATCAAAGAAAGCAAAAGTTAAACTAAAGGCAAGTTTGTAATGCAATACTCATCTAAAACAGTGGGATATATTTGTCTAATGCCAATACAAATAGATTCTAAGATTTAATTGTTAGTATTTCGCATTAAACCTAAAAGAGTAAAATCAGTTATAAGCCAAGATTAGGTTATAAGTAGTCAATCAACATTAGACCTTATGTCTTAATCTTAACTTCAAAACCTCATAACTAATTCAATTTAACTCCAAAGCGAGTGAAACCAATTTGGTTAGTTTTCTTATTGATGTACTTTAACTCGGAATAGGTTTGAATCATGTTATTGGCCCAGAAAAATTCGAAATTGGAATTAATTTCTGGAATGAACTATTCTTACACTAGGAATTGAAATAACTTCAAAAATTCGTAAGTAATTCATTTGAACTCCAAATGGGATGAATCCAATTGGGTTGTTCATATAATTTTATCCTTTATCCATTCTTGTAATCCTTATATCCACCACTATCCTACAAATTTTCGCTAAATAATTTAATTCGGATGAACAGTAACAGATGAGAATTAATTTGATTTTCCTGAAATCTGAGATTCAAACTACTATAACTCCCACATACAAAATCCAAATGGAATAATTCTTTTACCTAAATTCATATAAAATCATGATCTACCTACTGTGAATTTTTCATGATTTTTGAATGAATTTGAATTTTTGAGTATTCTCGGTGTTATTCGTTCTTATTTGTTCTTCTCGATTCTTTCGATAGGTTCCAACGATTATTTTGAATACGAGAGTGATCCTCTGCAGCAAGAAAGTTATCTCAAGCAAAGGCAAGCAGTTTGATCATATCCCGTTAATCCTATTACTTTTAAAGTCTAATACTTTGTTTAACTTGTATGTATGTATGCTTTTGTGTCAAAGTAATTTATCATTTAGAGGTAGCTATTCCTATTGCATGGTTGCCCTTAAATTGTTATCCCCTACCACAAACCATAGGTTAATAATATCGCTGGTGAATTAGAGCTCGGTGATTTAATTATGCTCTTCTATTGTCTTTGCGGTGTCATGCTTAGAATGCTTAGCTACCGATAGAAATGGGTGGTTGTCGACATTATGTCGATGACCTTGATCACACAAAAATTAATATACCATTATGTCCAGCATTTGTGCTTTGTTACTTTGTAAATAAACAAAAATGAAAACAAAAATTGTTATTGACTTGGGCACAATGGATGTTGGTGTGATATGTTGGGTGTGAATGGAATGGTGCCTAAGTCCCCAAGGACCGAGTTACTTGTGTGACTAAGCCAAGCGCTTTTGCGTGCTAACCACACGAGGGGGATATGGGACCTCTCTTGGCTAAGTACTTTGGGAGGTGTTAATTGTGGGTCGCAGGTGGTTAAAACTGTTTTTATAAGGGGAAGAGCACCCATGATTGCTTATTTGGGCGGTGTCTCCTACCCTTCGGGTTGTCGCGACTCATAATTAGCATCATTCATTGGAAATGCCTCGTAGGACTTAGCCGTGCCGGCATACCAAAGGAACTGTGCTTAATCTAGTGGCGAAAAGGCGGTCTGACGTGTGGGAACATTGGTACACCCCTGCAGGGTTAAAACTATTCGAATAGCCTCGTCCTAGGTTATGGACATGCTTGGTAAGGTCGTGCAAGAACTAGACTACAACATTTAATTAAAACATGATGGGTTGGTATGAATGGATGTTCATACTATTGTTGTGGTGACTATTGGGTTAGTCACTTCCAGGTTGTCTTTACTATTGTTATTATTATTTGTATCGTTGTTATTTCAACTTTTAAAAAGGAATTGTCAAATTGCTTTAAATCTATTACATTATTGCAAATGAAAACTTGCTTTATGCTAAAATTGAGTCCAAAGCCTCATCCACCTAAATAAAGCTTGCATGTAGCTAATTATAGGCTGTTACCCTTACACGTCAGTCTTGCGAATACATTTTGTACTCATTTGCTTTGCTTAACTGTAATTGTTGCAGAGGAGGTTGATCCCCAAGGGATTAACTTTTGTGAGTGGACTTCGCTTTGACGACTAGCTGGCGGCCCAGTCAGTTTGCCTTGTGGGTTAATGGCAAACCGGTTGGCTTTTGTTTATCGCCATCTTATGGCATTTTTGCTTCCGTTGTTATTTAAGTTTTAGTTTGTGTGGCCTGTTGGCCTTGTTGTAATAAAATCTCTATTATGTATGTCTTTTATAAAGTTTGTGCTTCGTTTCTATGTTTGTATGGAATTGATGCATGATTTTGTAAAAGGGTGTGTATACAGCACTTCTGGGATGTATACATTTTCCCGAGGCACGGGATATTTGGTTTGTGATACTAGGGTCAAGTGGATGGCTAAGTATTACAAGTTAAATACCCCGGGGTCTCACAAAGTTTGGTATCAGAGCCGTACTGGCCGTAGAAACCCTAGCTTGGTCGTCTTTAGGATGATTTGAAAAACTTATTTTCAAAGTATCAAATGGTTTATGAAAGCTTAAGTAAGTTCTCAGATTTTACTCCTTACCTATTTTAGCTTGCTCATCTCATCTTGCTCTCAATTGAGTTTTAAAAGTTGTTTTGTCTTTTCCTCTCAAAAGATAGTGTTATCGTTTAATTCGGCTTTTGGGGAACCAATGAGATTGGCGAATTGAAGTGTGAGCTGCCTGTTTCAAGGTTTTGAAGTTCTGGAGTCGGTGATTCGACGAGGAGCTTGGATGCGAAATCTGGACAGCAAGCATCAAATTTCCGGACAGCAGTCTCAAAGGTTTCTAATTAGGATAGATAATGAGAGGATAATTCAACTAAAATTTGTGGGAATAAAAGGGTAAGATGTGATATTAGTTGGCTAGTGCCTAAAGCACCCCTATATGGTTTTTACCATGCTCTTTAGATGCGATAAAATTTGGTTTTGTGCTGGTTATTACGCCTTTGTGCCTTAGCACCCTCAATTGGATCTTGATTTTTGATGTTTGAAGTGTGCATACATGTTAGGGTTAAGATGCATACCCCCGGTTCACTTACTCACCTTATGCTCAGTCTTTCCTTACCCCATCCTTTAGGCATCAAAATGTTTAAGGGGGGTAGAGGAGCTTTTTAGCGCATACAATTGGTAGAAGATACATCAAACTAGGTGTTAAACATCTTAACTCTTATACCTTGATCATGCATATAGTTTTTAAATTAACTCAAGCATGTCTTGTTACTGAACTTGTATAATCAAGAAGCATGGTTAGTAGTCCATCTTGGTGATTAAAGCATGAGAATGACTAACATGTAGAGGTATAAATTGAAATTGCCCTTAACTTGCTTTATCTTAACATTATTAACCAACTTGGAAATTAACAACTTACCATGCTCATATAGATTTCTTGCATAAACCTGAAATTTAGGATGTCTTGGATGTTATGGCTTGATGTACTAGATTTTTATAGGGCTAAAGAAAGAATACTTGTCTATGATAGTGAGAAGTATGAACTTGTTGTGATTAAAATTTGGTGTAGTTTGTATTCCACCTTGCTTAACTGGAAATGATAGCTTATGTAGGGTTCTTTGGGTGGACATGTGCTCTTTGTATGGAAAATGCAATACCTTTCGTTTTGTTATGCATTTTTGGTTAAGTTTGAAAGATTGGTGCACCTGTAGCAGTTGGTACCCCCTAAAATCTTTCAATTATTAACATGAGAACCTGATGGTGTGTAGTAATAAATATACTTTTTCCAGAATTTATTGAACTTGTTTTGCCTAGATATTAATTCAAACGCTTTGTAGGGCTGTCCTGGCCAATTTTGAATCTGGTACTAATAGGTAGGTGTAAACTGCTAGTACCCAATTTTCTGGTGTTAAGTATCACCTCAGTAGCATGCCAGAATTTTTCTGGAAGTTTTGAACTTAATTTCACTAGTGTTTGAGCCTATGTCTTGTTTTCCTTGTCTGAATTGTTGTACCAACTAGAACCTGAGATTATTGTGTAGGGTTAATTTTCCTAGCATCTATAGTGTCCAAGAAACATCCCAGAATTGTTCTGGAATTTTTCTAGCTGATTTGATACGTTTCCCAAGCTTTAGTTGCTCACTAGTAGTCTTTAAACAAAAATCTGTGAACTAGATGCTAAGCTTAATGTATGAGTGAACTTTAAAATGATAATACTTGTAGGAGTAGGCTTGTTTGAGTGTAAGCTTTCTTGATGCTTGTGTAGATTTTGATATGATTTCACTAGCATGAGTAAGCCTTAGTGAGCATTATTCTAGTTATCAAATTGAGGGTTTGATTTCTATACTAAGGATCAAGTCATGCTAGTATGAATCCTTGTTGATGGTCGAATCTTATACTCACCTAACCAAATGAAATTATCTTGTTGCATTTTGATAGGATCATGTAAGCATGCAAGTGAAAGTTTGCACCCTCACTAATCCAACCTAATTTGTCATAAAATTGGATTGCATCCTTTCATGCATTCATCCAATGCATTCCTTTCCGAGCTGGGCAAATAGAACTAGTAAAGCAAAGGTTAAGCAAGACTACCATAAAACTTTGCTTTATCTTCTCTTCTCTGCACAGTATCCAAGTGTTGTTGTTAGATTACCATTTAACCAGTCCTTTTGTTCTATCACTTGATACCTTTTTCGGTCAAGTGAATGTAGTCGTGTCCTTCATACTACTAGAAGGCGACGCAAAGCTTGATATGTTTGAAGTGCCTTCAAATCAAGAAAGGAAAGGTTCAACAAAGTAATGGAAAGGAAAATATGTCAGCAACGCCAAGATACTTCGTCAAGATCTTCCGGCACTATCTCTGAAGGAAATCAAGACAACAGATAGTGCATTTCGTTTAGAGTTGAAAGAACCGCCTAAAAAACACGTAACAGAAGGATCTTAGAAATCCTTTGACAAAGCTTCCCTCTTTAGAACCTAAAACATATGAAGAGCCTCACTTGGTTCGGGTTTGCGTTTGGTTAGCGACGAAATCCGAATTGTGACTCCGTGACCAAACCCACCTAGGTCTGCCCTAGTCTTTCGTTCCGACTTCCGAACTACCGGAATCTCGGGACGAGATTCTGTTTAAGGGAGGTAGGTTTTGTAACAGCCCAAAATCCTTAAGTTGGATTAGCTAAGCATCTAATGTGCATTCATGAAATTTTGGACCTCTTTAAAACTTTTTGTTGCAAAACAAATAGGTTACAACCTGGTTTTCCAAAACCTAGAAATGAAATTTCTAAAACAAAATAAAAGTTGGGCAAAAATTTGAAAACTTAGTTCGGAGTAGGGTATAAAACCCTATGTAGAAAATCCCTTGATTTTGAAGACTAGATCTGAAACCTAGTAACCCAATACTTCTTCTCCATTTCCAACTGGAAAATATATTTTCTATAGCTTAGAAATACAAACTGATTCCTATTTCGGAAATATGGTATACCCATAGCTGGGAATAATGTATTTGGATTATATGTGTTCTGTTATACTTGTTTAAAATTTTTTGGAATTCTTGAAGGATGTTTGGTTCTCATTTGATTTGCATGTTCGAATTTGAGTTGGAATTTAAAATACAAACAAACCTTAAACAGTGCCTGGAAATAATTTTCCTAGATTCTGGAACACTTTATCAACTCACCTTTAAAAATTCACAACTTTTAGATTTTAATTACTATTTTAAGTAACCAGTCAATCTAAGAAAATCGAAAGTCAAACATCAAGAACATGCACTTAAAATAATGTTGGGAAAATTTACTTTAAGTAAAACCATAAAAAAATTTACAGAATAATATTCTTTATATTTTTAGCCTTCCCTAAAAATTTCATATTTTTCGGAGCTATTTTGCTCTATCTAATTAGTACCTAAACATCTCTGCCAATTTACAAAAATCATTATAACTCATCCACTGTTCCTTCGCCCATGGTATTGACCGAGCACCCACGGTTTTCCCCACTCCTCCTCGCATCACGCGCGTTGCCATCGTCATTCCGGGTCACGCTCGACCGAAGCCCACGCTGATGGCACTGCCGCCGCCTCAGCCTCCTCCTCCGCCGGATCTGCCTCCTCCCGGCCAGTTCTTGTCCTCATCTCCACGCCGGCCGCCTCCCGAGTCCCGGTCCGGAGCTGCCGTGCCGCCACCCCGCTCCTCCTCCACGGCCCAGCTCACGTCGGCCGCCGTCCTCGGCTTCGGCCGCCGATTCGGATCCTCCCGGCTCGTCCCGCACCTCTGCCCGTGCGCCGGATGTCCTCGGCATTGCTCGCCACCGCCGCCGCCTTAAATCGCCCAGATCCGCCGCCACCGTCATCTCCCTCGGCCCTAGCTGCTCGGTTCCATCTTCGTCGGCCCCAGCTCCGCCTCAATCTGCGCCGACCTCGGCTTTCCCTACGCCCGGCAGCCGCACGACACCCCCCGAAGGTAGCCCTCGACGCTGTGTTCCCATTTTGCGCATCCCCCAGTCCGGCGCACCGCCACTTCACCGCCCGCAAGCTCGGCGATGGCCGGCTTCGCCCTTCTCTGTTGCCCAAAACTAAGATAGGTTCTGTAGCTCCTCTTTGAAACTGAAGACAGAACTAAATTGCAAAGTCAATTCTCCTAATCTAACAAGCTTGTTGTATGTCAAATGACCACTCAATTGTAAACTGTCTTATGAATGGTTGTTTTAGTGAGAAGTTGGTTGCCAAAACCGTAAGGCCTTTTTGGGTTGAACTGATGTTGAGTTGAGGAGTTGTTCTGGAGGCAATTGATATGTCAGTGAATCCTCTTCTTAAACCAACTATTTTTGCTGCCCAATTTTGGATGGATGTTAATTGAGTTACTCAATTGAGTTAGCAAATTTGTAGTTGAGTTTAAAGGAAGTTCAGTTTTTAACCACTTTAGTTTTGAAAAACTTGCTATAGATGAATGAACAGTAACCTGACAAATTTCAGCTTTGTCATAAGGCTAGTAACTTGACTACTACTTGAGCCTTTCTTGATGCAATTAGTTAATTGGTCAGTTATCTAGTAGTAGTAACCTCATCTGAAAGACCTTTGTGGCTATGAAATCCTGGAACCAATACAAAACCACCAACACCTTTTTGTTGAAGTATAGTCAGAGAAGTGGTATTAGAAGAAAACTTGAAGCATCAGTGTAACCTTCTTAACCACTGTCATTGAAAATTTGGAACCCACTTCATACTTCTAACCAACATGTTGAATGGTAATTAGTCCACTCAAATGCATTAACAAAAATTAAGTTGAGTTTTGAGAGAAAGTTTAGTAGTAAGCACTTCTTGTCAAAAGTTTACCAACATCGGAGTTTTTGAGCAGGAAGTGATAGTTGCAAATCTCGTTGGCGATGAGGCCTTCAAAACTGTTAAATGGCTAATTGAATCACTCATATATATATATATATATATATATATATATATATATATATATATAATTGACAAAATGTAACACCCCAAATTTCAATTAGAGATAATATTATCGGTAAGAGAGAAACTTGTTAGGAGAGGAATTTTATTCAATTTCGATTGTAACAAAGTTTAGAGATGGAATTAGTTCAAAATTCAAATTTTTGGGAGAGAACTGGGCCACCAACCCATATTCGATAGGAGAGGAGCTGGCCACAGCGGCCCAAGGCCCATGAGAGGGCTGGCAGCCCATTAGAAGGCAAGGGAGGGGAGGGGACCAAACCCTAGCCACTATTTGCTACAGTAGCCGCCGTGCTACAGTAGCATCATGCTACAGTACTCCACCTCCTGCTGCTCCTCCGCTCCCCGGCGCCATCATTCCTACTGCCGGCCATCGGGAAGAAGAGAGGAGAAGGGAAAGGAAGGAGGAGGAAAGGAGAGTTTCTTCGGGGAGATTGTTCAGCATCATCCTAGGGTTCTTCAAGGGTAATGAGGTGCTTTCCCCGCTTTTTGATGACGATTAGATGTGAAATTAGATTAGTTGATTGGATCGATTTGCTGCTGTTAGAAATTCAATTCTGTCCAGTAGATTGCGTGGCCGATTTCGGGTTCTTAGAGGCCGAATTTGAGATGTCCACCTCCAAGAGATATTTAGATTCTGTTCTTAGCTTTCCGTGACCGCCAAGAACACGAAATTCCGACGTACGGATCAAAAGTTATGATAGTTTCATTCCGACTGTGGACACAAAGAAAAGGGGAGGTCGTGGACTGTTGGATCTGATCCAACGACTACGACCTCAACAAGGTGGGAGGAGGTCTTTGTGGTTTGATAACAAGGGGAGGTCATGGCCATGGATCCTTGATCCAACGGCTATGACCAAGATGAGGTGGGGAGGTCCTTGCGGTGTTGACCGCGGAGGAGGTCGTGGCGGTTGGATGGTGATCCAACGGTTACAACCTCCACAAGGTGGAGAGGAGGTCTGTTGCTGCTGGGGATGTGGTTGGGTTTGACCAGCTTTGCAAAGCGGCTCAAGCCCAAGGAACAGTGCAAGTTTTGAATTCAATTTTCAACAGCTGAGATTTTGTAGAATTATTTGAGATAGCAAATGAACTCCAAATTTTATGAAATTTTAACTAGAGCTTGCTGACATTAAGATTAATCTTACATAAAATTTCCAGAGGTTTTTATGCAATGCATTTTTCTCAGGAAATTCTTTAAGGCTGTTCAAGGGTTTGTTTTACCTCCAAAAATTATCAAACAAATTTTAAAACTTATGATACTTTTCAAAGGGGTCCCACAACAACTCTAGGGCCAAGGAAAAATATTTCCAAAGGTTTGGCACAAGATTTGTAACAAGTGGAAAAAGAGTTTGACTTTTGGTCAATAGAGCTTAGTGTTTTTGGATAACACAACTCTTGGACAAGGAATACATGTGAGTTCAAGAGTTTCAAGATGTGAGAAAAAGTTTTTATTTCTACACATTTTCTTACATTTGAAACACACACCTGTTTATACAGTTGGGATGTTACAGAGTACTTACTTGTGTAGGCGGAGAGGCTTGGGGTTTAGGGGCATCTTCTTTGCCTACAACCGCAACGCATCGCGAAAGGCGAGTACTTTGATATTCTTATGATTTGTGAACGCTGAATGCTTGATGTTCATATTGTGTTTTTTTGTGATCCATGAGAATATTCAAAGTTTATGTTCCTTTCTTATGTGTTATTTCTATGTTTGGATATGATGTCTTTCATAATTCATAATTCAATACAAGCATACATTTTCATGTTCCTTCCACGGGAGTGGATTATAAAGACCCATCAATTCCAGTATGGGCACGTAAGACCCACCATTCCAATGTGGGCAGATTTTTCATCCACGGGAGTGGATTTCAAAGACCCATCAATTCCAGTATGGGCACGTAAGACCCACCATTCCAATGTGGGCAGATTTGGACACCCGTATGAAACGTTCTTCATACGGGATTTGGATCCCCGTATTTTGTTAAATGCGGGCTTAAGTGAACACCGACGGGTGTGTCACTAGCTATACCGGTATAAGCATGTGTGCAGTCCATTCTTTTCTTTAAATCCATTCATTCCATCCATCCATATATTCATTCGGTGTATGTTCGCATTCTTTAATGATGAGGTCTTGTTCGTATTTGTGGTATGTTCATTTATTCATTGTACTTGCTGAGTCATGGACTCATTCTTGCTTTGTTTGTTTATTTTAGGTGCTCATTGATGCTGGCTCTATTGGGAGGGAGTAGACACGCACTAATCATGCAATTCACCATAGTCAAGTTCAACAATATGATTTAGTTTCTATCTTTCATTCGTTAATTAATGAACTGTAATAAATAAATTTAGATGGTGAAGGAAGGATACCTTCTCCATGTTATGGTTGATTTATTCTGCTTGAGAACTTTGATCACCTCTTTTGATATAAGTATTTGTATTGATTCTTTTCGTGCCATGGTCTGTTAAATATTGATCCGTTTATGCCATTAGATGATAATTTATTCAAATTCTTCCGCATCGTGGTTGTATGTTAGATTATTTAGGTGACATCTTGGCTTCCAAATAGCGTGGTGTTACGAGTTGGTATCGAGCGGGCTTTAGGTCCGTGGTAATTAAGTTATTAAAATGACACACTTGTGCGCGATGGGTGGGGTTGGGTAATTCATTGTTTCCGCATTTCCATTATTATGTTTCATTTGTTGAGCAATTGTTGAATTGCTTCATACTATCTTTCTTGTTGTTAATCTATGATATGATGTGACATCTTATATCTATGAATTTATTCTATGATTGTCATGAGATGATCCTATATATTTATAGTTAATTACATTGGTTCTGTGGCGTTGATAACGGATGTTAAGAAGTTGAGGGCGTGGTTGTCACTCTGGGATGCACCAGGTTACACCACTGTTTGTGGTGTGTGGTTAGGGGAGTAGTTACCCCGAGTACCATAGTTTCAGGGTTGAGTGTGAGTTGCTTTAGAAAGTTGTTCTCTTTCTTGATTTCTGAATTTGGCAAAATACTTGTTCTGTGGTGGTTGATAAATTTCTCTTGGGATCGTGCTTCATGATAGTTGATTGGTCCCAATGGGTCTTTAATGATTCTGTAAAACAATTATTGTTTTTCGACTGTTGAGTTGCTTTCACTACTTGTGATTTTGGTTAATTGTCGAGATTGATACTTTCACGATTGTTCCTTCTTTCTTATTGGAAAAGAATGATTCATGTATTCGTTTGATATTTTGGTTAATGAAAGTTTTCTATTACAAGTTTGTTAATATGAGAAAGCCTTGGTTCTATGTATTTCTTTTGGATCATTCTGAGTGTTGAAGTTAGTACATCTCTTTTCCGAAGGAAAGTGTTAAGATCCTTTTGTGATGCCTTGTTGTGGTTAAGTTGGAGATTTTATTCAAACAAAATGGTTGGGTATGGGTTTTCATTGGTCCCTATTTGTTTTTCAGGGCAATTAATGTCTTTCCAACTGTCGAGCTCTCTTTACTACTTGTAAAGGATGTTATTTACAAGATTGTTCTCTTTCATGAGAATCCTATCTTTTCTATTGATAAAGGCGACTGGTTATCCGTTTGGTATTTTGGATAATGGAAATTATTTCTTTTACAGAGTTCATTGAATAAGGTTTTGATTCCATTCAATTCTTTTGGGGTAGTTGGAGTGTTGAAGTTCGTAACCTTTTCTTTCTGAAGGAAAGTGTTAACAATCTTTTGTAATGGTTGTTGTGCTAAATGATAAGTTGTAAGAATACAAGGTAATTGATCATGTATAGGATGCCAAGTTGGGTCAATGGTATGTTGCATAGTTAATCTTAAGCGATGTCCTTGGTAGCATAGTTGGGTAATTTCTTGATGATCTTTCATAAATGCTAGAATTACCTATGCGACGTGGTAAAATTCTTGAAACCTGATTAAAGGTCTAGATAGATTGTTGGTGAATCGGAAAGCACCATATCTTCTTACATGTTTAATGCATTTGTCAATTGATAATGAGAGCGATGTTGGTGTGGCGTAATACCAACAAATTGAGTGGACTAATTTCATAAGTGGCCTTGATATCGTACCTTACAAGATTGCTATTGCATAGTATGATCTTGTTAAAGTAAAAATTATTTCAACCATGTGGCTTGTGCGTCTTTTGAAAAGCTTTAGGATGCTATAATAAAGTCGATGATTCTTGGTACTCAGATGTATATTCTTGATGTTATTAAAATTAACAGTAATGTAAGATTGATATTAATTCTTTCAGAGATAAAGTAATTTGATCGCCATTGGTGATATCGCTTAGAACATTTCAAGTTTTGCTTTAGTGACCTTTTAGAGCTGATGAATTAGGTGGTATCTAAAATTAGTTCAAACAAAATGATGTATTTGAATGTTCTATTGGTTCTTAAGTGATTCTTGAGTTTTGAGCTTTAAGGCTCCTTAGTTGAGTTGGCAAAGTGATGTTTCAATCAAAGAAGAATATTTCTTTTGTTAAAGGCAAAAGCGTAGTAGAAGTATTTGAGTTTTACGCCAAGTTATGTAACTTACGGTCTATTTGAAGTGTGCCTAAACTTTCTGCTTTTGCCATTAGAGCTTCTCGATTTTTTTAGTGCAACACTTTCTTCTCAAGAGAGGTTTGATGTTTTCTTCGTGCGGGACTTGTGCCCTCAATTGTGGACTTCCTTTATGATTTCCGAGTTCATTGCTTAATTGACTATTTTCCCTTGGTCATATGCTTAATGCGAGTGGCAAACGTTTTCTTTGCACTGGGAATCGTTTTCAATTGTCTTTTCTTTTGAGAAATGAATTATGGATCTGTTCTATAAAACCCTTTAGAGTGTTTAGTGGCACCTGGTTGGTGGTGATCAACTGAGAGACTTTGTGAGACTTTGAAAGTCAAGTTGTTTGAAACGCAATAAGTGATAAGTTGATTTCTTGGAGTACCCTTGGCGAGGGTTTGACTTAAACAAAAAGTTTTGTCCTTAGGGCCAACTAATGTCATTATTGCAATTGATAGAACCTATAGTGGTTGTGGTTCAAGATCTTTCGTTCATGTTAAGTGGAACCTTAGAAATTGTTTACAAGTATGGGAAATATTGGTCAGTTCATGAGAGTACCATGATGGGGTACCTTATACGGTTGTGTATAACAATTGTGTTGGTGTAGTTTAATGAGGATAGAATTGTGAGAACTCTAGTCGTTACGACAACTTTGGAGATGGTAGGAAGTGTTGAGTTAATGTCAGGTATGACTTGGTTTCAATGAGTAACTTTCTAGAAGTTAGAATCTTTCAAAGGGAATGTGTGGCTTTAAAGTTCAAAATATTGGGGATTATCAAAGGTATGGAAACCTTGATCAATTTTAATAAGTAACGCAATTGGAAAGTATTGCGAGGTTGGGTGGGTGATTTCTGATGATGTCAATGAGTGAGTATGTTAGAATTGTGGGCATGTTCAATATGATTTCTCTATCTGTTATAAGATAAGTTCGTTGTAGAGGTTTTGGTGGTTAAAATTGGGCTTTGCATTTTTTATGCTAGACCTTTGGTCGCCCAATGATGGTGTGTAGAGAAAATAGATTAATGGCATTTCTAGAGCAGTGGAATGAGCATTGATAGAACTCTTCTGATGTAGTACATGAGTGTGTACTGAGGATTCTAAAGTGTTATTCTTGAAAGTTGGAGGTGATGGGATTGCGTGGGTTTTTTTGAGGTGCTTTGGTGCTTTCTAACAAATTAATTTAAATCGAGTTGAAGGAGTTGTCTAGAGTGTTCAGTGGAATCAATAGAGTCTCTCCGCAAAGGTGTGGATGATGTATTTCGGTTTAAGCATAATTTGAGGATGTTAAATTAAGAGGTTTGAGCCCGTGTGGTATGTGATGAATTCGAATTCTAAGGTTTGAGAGAGACTTTATTCCTAAAAGAGAGCGAGAAAAGGATGTTTCCTCGGGTGGTGAAGCATTTTCTTGTTTCTTGTTTGAGTTTTGTGTTGTTGATTGGTGTCTTCCGCACTTTGAGTTGGCGCTTTGTTAGCATGTTTGATTCTCTCCAATTCAGACAAACCAAAAGAAGTGTTTGGTTTGGGTATTCGAGTGATTTCTCCTTTGGCTTTCGTGGTATTCAATAAAAGCGCCTATTTAGAAAGTGGAATTGCTTTTGTGATGAGTTGTCACTTTGGATTTGACCCTTTTGTGGAGAGTTAGCATTGCGTGGATGCGATGAGAACTCTTTAATTTCAGTTGGATTCTCTTTGTAAAATAGATGTTTAAGAACGAGTTCTGTTGTGCATTCTTGTTTAAAGGAGGTGCTCCTTGTTAGATGAAGGGTTCAATTTTGAGCATTTTGTGTGCTTTCGTACCAGAAGGGAAGTTGGCCCAAGTACATTTATTCGTTTCTGACAGTTGTAGAAATTAGGAAGTTGGCATATCACTTTGACCGTCTCGGGTCCATTCGCGAAGTACGCAACGTTTGGTGTGTTCTGGTGTTAATTGAGTAACTAAGCAATTCAAAGCGTGGGATTTCGTTAAAGATGTTGACCATCGAGTAGGGTCTTACCTTCGATTCTCTTCTGATGATTGTACCTGAAATTGCCGGGTTGAGTGTTAGGACAGACATTGTTTTACATCCTTGCGTTGTGGTCTCATCAATTTCAGAGAGAGGCCAGTTGGAAGATGGTGTTTCGTATGTGCGAACAATATCCGGATTTATTCGCAATGGATGCGTGTTTGTCATTGTTTAATTCCAGTCGTAGTTTTCTTTCGAGAAGGCCGGTGAGTAGATTCGGGGTCGAATCCTGTTAAGGGGGGTAGAATGTAATACCCCAAATTTCAATTAGAGATAATATTATCGGTAAGAGAGAAACTTGTTCGGGAGAGGGAATTTTATTCAATTTCGATTGTAACAAAGTTTAGAGATGGAATTAGTTCAAAATTCAAAATTTTGGGAGAGAAATGGGCCACCAACCCATATTCGATAGGAGAGGAGCTGGCCACAGCGGCCCAAGGCCCATGAGAGGGCTGGCAGCCCATTAGAAGGCAAGGGAGGGGAGGGGGCCAAACCCTAGCCACTATTTGCTACAGTAGCCGCCGTGCTACAGTAACATCGTGCTACAGTACTCCACCTCCTGCTGCTCCTCCGCTCCCCGGCGCCATCCTTCCTGCTGCCGGCCATCGGGAAGAAGAGAGGAGAAGGGAAAGGAAGGAGGAGGAAAGGAGAGTTTCTTCGGGGAGATTGTTCAGCATCATCCTAGGGTTCTTCAAGGGTAATGAGGTGCTTTTCCCGCTGTTTGATGATGATTAGATGTGAAATTAGATTAGTTGATTGGATCGATTTGCTGCTGTTAGAAATTTAATTCTGTCCAGTAGATTGCGTGGCCGATTTCGGATTCTTAGAGGCCGAATTTGAGATGTCCACCTCCTAGAGATATTTAGATTCTGTTCTTAGCTTTCTGTGACCGCCAAGAACACGAAATTCTGACGTACGGATCAAAAGTTATGATAGTTTCATTCCGACTGTCCATAATTCTGACGTGATTAATCTGTCAAGTTGTCTCCTAAGTTATGAGTTTGTTAACAGCAGATTTAGGGTTTTCACCCAACAAGGTTATTGTAGACATTTTTATAACCTTTCCAGAATGATAAAGAACTCCCTAATCGGAGTTGTAGATCAGAAGTTGTGACTAGTTCTTTACTGCTGTCCGCTTCATCTGGACAGAAGCTGCCATTCAAGTTCATCTGCTTGCTATCATTTGATTTTGGCCGATTTGGGTCGTCTCGCCAACTAGAATGTTGTAGATATGTTTGTTAAGTTTCGTTAGGAACTGGGCTCACCTCGTTCTGAGTCCCAGGTCAATAGTTATGGTTATTTCCGTTCTGCTGTCCAGATTCGATTAGATGATTATGTTGCCTGTTTTTCAGAATAGGGCTTATGGCGATTTCTTGGGTGTTTGGGAAGGTGTTGTAGAACGATACTGGTATTGTAATGTACCATGTTGTAGTTATTTCGAGAATGTGAGGACCCCGGTTTATTAAACTTGTAATACTTAGTCATCCATTGACCCTAGCATCACAAACATAATAATCCGTGTCTTCGAGATATGTATACTTCTCAGAATGCAGTATACACACCCCTTTACAAAATCATGCATCAATTCCATTCAAGACATAGAACCAAAGCACGACTAGAATAAAAGACATACAAAATAGAGTTATTACAAAAGGGGCCGACCGGCCAAATACAACTAAAAGGATAAACACAGCGGAAGCAAAAGCCATAAGATGGCGATAAACAAAAGAGAGCCACAAGGTTTGCCTTTAGCCCACAAGGCAACCAACCAAGACGCCTAGCTCGATTCCCAACCGCCGCACAACTCACAAAAGTAAAGCCCTTTGGACTCTACCTCCTCTGCAACAAAGTTATTAAGCAAAGCAAATGAGTACAAAAATGTACTCGCAAGACTAACGTGTAGTATAACAGAACTATAAATAACTACATGCAAGCTTTATTTAAGTGGATGAGGCTTTGGACTCATTTTAGCATAAAGCAAGCTTTCATTTGCAATAATGTAATAGATTGAAAGCAATTTGATAAAGCATTTTCAATTGTTGAAATGACAGCGATACAATAATAATAACAACAACAAGAACAACCTGGAAGTGACTAACCCAAGTCACCACAACAATAGCATGAATTATCCAATTCATACCACCCATCAAGTTTTAATTAAGTGTTTAGTCTAGTTCTTGCGGGAAATCACCAAGCGTGTCCATAACCTAGGACGAGGCTATTCGAATAGTTTTAACCCTGCAGGGGTGTACCAATGTACCCACACGCCAGACCGCCTTTTCGCCACATGATTTAGCACACTTCCTTTGGTATGCCGGCACGGCTAAGTCGTCTGAGACATTTCCAATGGATGATGCTAATTAAGAGTCAAGAACCCACGGGATAAGGACACATTAGACAGCCTAACCGGTCTGCTAATGCTCCCTTCCCAACACCATACACACACTTTTTTTTAACACACCCACCGACCAGCTCATAATTAACACCTCCCAAAGTACTTAGTCAAGAGAGGTCCCATATCCCCCTCGTGTGGTTAGCACACAAAAGTGCTTGGATCAATGGCGCAAGTAACTCGGTCCTTGGGGACTTAGGCACCATTCCGTTCACACCCAACAAATCACACCAACATCCATTGTGCCCAAGTCAATAACAATTTTGTTTTCATTTTTGTTTATTTACAAAGTAACAAGCACAAGATGGACATAATGGAATAATAGTTTTTGTGTGATCAAAGTCATCGACATAATGTCGACAACCGCCCATTTCTACCGTTATCTAAGCATTACTAAGCATTATCAACGTAAACTACTAAGTGATAAGAGTCCATCCATCGAACTCTAAATCACAGCAAGATAATCCTAGGCTTAGTAGTAGAGAATGAACTTTTACCTACAAGATATGCATCTATAGGCTCAACTAATCGATATTTTAACACAAAGTAGCATGCATACATACAAGTAAAACAAATTATTAAACTTTAAAGTAATGGGACAATAATGAGATATGATCAAACTGCTTGCCTTGCTGGTTTTGCTCAATATATTGCTGAGGATCACTCACGGGTTTAAAGTACTCGTCAGCACCTAACGAAAAGGCGAAAAGAAACGATAAGAACGACGAAAACCACAAAGACAGCATAGAAAACAAACTCCAAATGCTCTGAAATTTCTACAGCAGAAAGAGGATGATTTTTAGGGAATTTAGCAATAAGAACCAATTGATTTGGATTCTCAATGCAAAAGATATGAGCAAAACAATTCTGCTCAGCCCTAAAAATACCAAACTGCTACTATTCACTAATTTAATTATTTGGCAACATTTTCTGGAAAGGTGGTGTTACTGAGATTTTTACTGTAAAACCAGCACCTCATGAGATGAATAACACAATTGAGTTCATCTCATTTGGAGCTATTATGCACTTTCTATAATTTTTCAAAGACAAGAACTTGAACAAAATTAAAATGCACAAGTAAGCTTTTTGAAAACAGTGACATGCCTAAATCCTATTCTAACATTTAGTGCACTAATAGAGGAAGCCAACAAAGTTGGATTCACTGAAAAATAATCTACAGAGATTTACTTATGCATTTTACAAGTTAAGTGAATTTTTAATGAAACATTTAAAGTTAGTTTTGAATTTTATTTTCAAAACCATTTTCTGTAGCTGAACTGGGCACATAACCATTTTTAGATTAGAGCCTGGTCCAAACCAGAGCTATAGAAATTTGAATCACCTTATTTGGATTTAAAATGAATTAGTTATGCATTTTCAAAGTTCATACCTTTTTCAGTTCATAAATAACAGCTCACTGGAAATTCCTAAAAACCAATAAGACAGGGGAGGACATGAGCCATACATCTTGAATCTAACGGCTCAAGACCTCCCAGAGAACATCGCACACGCGCGCTCGCGAAGGTCCAGAGGTCATGGGCCGTTGATCTTGGATCCAACGGTCCATGTCCTCCCAGCAACGCGTACGCGCGATCAACAGGGGAGGTCGTGGCCGTTGATGCTGCATCCAACGGGCCACAACGATAGAGGGAGGACCGGGACAGCCCAGATTTAGCGAGGGAGGTCCTCAATGGTTGAGATGACCTCGAGGAGGTCCAACGCGGAGGTCTTAACGTCACAGACCTCCAGGGAGGTCTGGACGGCTAAGATGCGAAAGGGGGAGGTCCTGGACGTTCAAGATCTCCTTGGAGGAGGTCTTGGATGGCCCAGATCCAGAGCCGCAGTGCTCGCACATGTGCGCGCGCGGGCCAAGAGTTAAGGCGTGCGGGAGACAAGGAGGTCCAGGCGCGAGGTCTTAAATACGCGAAAAGAGGCAGGATTAATGGCAGTTAAGGCAAAACCAATGATTACTACGGTTAAGCAATGATTGGCGCATTTAAGGGGGAGGATCTTTGTCTTAACGGCACGCGCTTGACATCCCGTTCCGACAAGAACCTCAACGCAAAGATGGGGTCATTGCCGACGATGCAGACCTCGCCGGCGACAACCAAGGGTACCCACGTGTGCACAATAGTGTTGCGCACAAAAAGGGCTCACTCTCGACGGCGGCGACGGCCTTGAATGCCGGCGAGCCGGAGAGGAACAAGACAACACACACGGCCAAAATGACCACAGCTAAAATTGAGATCCGCAGCATTCATACAAGCGTGTGCCAACACTAAGGGCTACCAGGAGGATTACCTGGAGGTCCAGAGGTGCTGAGGAGGTCGTGGAAGGGGAGGACCAGAGCTGGGGAAGAAGGGTTGCTCCACGGCCAACTCCAAGAACCACTTTGGCCACCTCTGAAAAAGGTCCCAACCAAATTAAGTTAGGGTTAACTCCAGGAGGTTTGGAGAGCACAAAGTGAGCAAGAGGTTGAAGACGGAGCCACTGGAACTCTTGGGCCACTGAGGAGCTCCAAGGTCTTCAATGGCGATAAGGGGGAGAAACTTGGCCAAGCACAGAGGCAAGGCAGAGCTCGAAGGCGTGTAAAAGAAGCCAAGGGTGATACCCAGGAGGTTTTATAGCTAGGGCAAAAGGGGTCATGGACCACGAGTTAAGCTCATGGTGAGCTTAGCCCATGCGCGGTCCATGGCTTGGACAGGACAATGGAGGTGACAAGGAGTAGGTTAGGGCATGGCCTAGGGCGGAAAGGTGCTGACACGCATTTAATGCGCACAGGCACAGAGCCGTTGGACATGACAGGGCTCTGACCTTCTCCACCGCCATAGCTCTTGCACGCGAGCCCAAGCTAGGAGAAGAACAGGACCTCAAACCCACCGTTGGATAAAGAGGATGGGGAGGTCCTGGCCCTCAGATGTGTTTTTGAACCGGTAAGGCTTTAAACGAAAGGAGGAGGTCACAGCCCTCCGATTTGGACTAGGGTGGTCGTGGCCCTCCGATTTTCATTGCGCGGATGCGCAAGGATAAAGGGATAGGAGGTCCAAGGCATTGGATCTAAATCCAACAGTGCGGACCTCCTGGGAGGACTTAAGCTGTGCGCAATACTGCCCAAGACGTGGAGGTCATGGCCTTTGGATTTAAATCCAAGGGCACACAACTAAAGGGGAGGTCCTAGGCGCTGCGCCAAGCGCAGAGGAGGTCAGGACCTTTGGATGTTAATCCAATGGTGCTGATCAAGTGAGGAGGACCTGAGCCTTGTGCGTAGTGCAAAGGAGGTCCTGGCCTTTAGATTTAGATCTAAGGGCTACGACCTCACGTGGGTGGGGAGGTCTGATGCGCACAAAGAAAAGGGGAGGTTGTGGACTGTTGGATCTGATCCAACGGCTACAACCTCAACAAGGTGGGAGGAGGTCTTTGTGGTTTGATAACAAGGGGAGGTCATGGCCATGGATCCTTGATCCAACGGCTATGACCAAGATGAGGTGGGGAGGTACTTGCGGTGTTGACCGCGGAGGAGGTCGTGGCGGTTGGATGGTGATCCAACGGTTACGACCTCCACAAGGTGGAGAGGAGGTCTGTTGCTGCTGGGGATGTGGTTGGGTTTGACCAGCTTTGCAAAGCGGCTCAAGCCCAAGGAACAGTGCAAGTTTTGAATTCAATTTTCAACAGCTGAGACTTTGCAGAATTATTTGAGATAGCAAATGAACTCCAAATTTTATGAAATTTTAACTGGAGCTTGCTGACATTAAGATTAACCTTACATAAAATTTCCAGAGGTTTTTATGCAATGTATTTTTCTCAGGAAATTCTTTAAGGCTGTTCAAGGGTTTGTTTTACCTCCAAAAATTATCAAACAAGTTTTAAAACTTATGATACTTTTCAGAGGGGTCCCACAGCAACTCTAGGACCAAGGAAAAATATTTCCAAAGGTTTGGCACAAGATTTGTAACAACTGGAAAAAGAGTTTGACTTTTGGTCAACAAGAGCTTAGTGTTTTTGGATAACACAACTCTTGGACAAGGAATACATGTGAGTTCAAGAGTTTCAAGATGTGAGAAAAAGTTTTTATTTCTACACATTTTCTTACATTTGAAACACACACCTGTTTATACAGTTGGGATATTACAGAGTACTTACTTGTGTAGGCGGAGAGGCTTGGGGTTTAGGGGCATCTTCTTTGCCTACTACCGCAATGCATCGCGAAAGGCAAGTACTTTGATATTCTTATGATTTGTGAACGCTGAATGCTTGATGTTCATATTGTGTTTTTTTGTGATCCATGAGAATATTCAAAGTTTATGTTCCTTTCTTATGTGTTATTTCTATGTTCGGATATGATGTCTTTCATAATTCATAATTCAATACAAGCATACATTTTCATGTTCCTTCCACGGGAGTGGATTATAAAGACCCATCAATTCCAGTATGGGCACGTAAGACCCACCATTCCAATGTGGGCAGATTTTTCATCCACGGGAGTGGATTTCAAAGACCCATCAATTCTAGTATGGGCACGTAATACCCACCATTCCAATGTGGGTAGATTTGGACACCCGTATGAAATGTTCTTCATATGGGATTTGGATCCCCGTATTTTGTTAAATACGGGCTTAAGTGAACACCGATGGGTGTGTCACTAGCTATACCGGTATAAGTATGTGTGCAGTCCATTCTTTTCTTTAAATCCATTCGTCCATATATTCATTCGGTCTATGTTCGCATTCTTTAATGATGAGGTCTTGTTCGTATTTATGGTATGTTCATTTATTCACTGTACTTGCTGAGTCACGGACTCATTCTTGCTTTGTTTGTTTATTTTAGGTGATCTTTGATGCTGGCTCTATCGGGAGGGAGTAGACACGCACTAATCATGCAATTCACCATAGTCAAGTTCAACAATATGATTTAGTTTCTATCTTTCATTCGTTAATTAATGAACTGTAATAAATAAATTTAGATGGTGAAGGAAGGATACCTTCTCCATGTTATGGTTGATTTATTACTGCTTGAGAACATTGATCACCTCTTTTGATATAAGTATTTGTATTCAGATTCTTTTCGTGCCATGGTCCTGTTAAATATTGATCCGTTTATACCATTAGATGATAATTTATTCAAATTCTTCCGCATCGTGGTTGTATGTTAGATTATTTAGGTGACATCTTGGCTTCTATATAGCCAGGGTGTTACACAAAAGGATAATTGAATTAAGTGAGAAGACTTATCTAATAACACCTCTTTACCTCTGACCTTTTTGATGAAGGGTATGACCTGAGAAGTGCTTTGATAGTAGTATTCATTGCCAAAACCGACAGTCCATTGCTAATACAAGTTGTTACGAATGTCCTTGGCTCAATTAACCCTTGACCTTTTATCTAACAGCAGCTAGTAATTTGAAAACATATATGAAACAATGATTTATTGAGGAAAGTAGTTGCCATCAGTGAAGTCCTTAATAGCAATATGAGCATAAAACCAGAATTGTTAACCTCATCAAGATTAGTAATCATCCTTTAGCAATTTAATCAAAGAAAGCAAAAGTTAAACTAAAGGCAAGTTTGTAATGCAATACTCATCTAAAACAGTGGGATATATTTGTCTAATGCCAATACAAATAGATTCTAAGATTTAATTGTTAGTATTTCGCATTAAACCTAAAAGAGTAAAATCAGTTATAAGCCAAGATTAGGTTATGAGTAGTCAATCAACATTAGACCTTATGTCTTAATCTCAACTTCAAAACCTCATAACTAATTCAATTTAACTCCAAAGCGAGTGAAACCAATTTGGTTAGTTTTCTTATTGATGTACTTTAACTCGGAATAGGTTTGAATCATGTTATTGGCCCAGAAAAATTCGAAATTGGAATTAATTTCTGGAATGAACTATTCTTACACTAGGGGAATTGAAATAACTTCAAAAATTCGTAAGTAATTCATTTGAACTCCAAATGGGATGAATCCAATTGGGTTGTTCATATAATTTTATCCTTTATCCATTCTTGTAATCCTTATATCCACCACTATCCTACAAATTTTCGCTAAATAATTTAATTCGGATGAACAGTAACAGATGAGAATTAATTTGATTTTCCTGAAATCTGAGATTCAAACTACTATAACTCTCACATACAAAATCCAAATGGAATGATTATTTTACCTAAATTCATCTAAAATCATGATCTACCTACTGTGAATTTTTCATGATTTTTGAATGACATTGAATTTTTGAGTATTCTCGGTGCTATTCGTTCTTATTTGTTCTAGGTTCCAACGATTATTTTGAATACGAGAGTGATCCTCTGCAGCAAGAAAGTTATCTCAAGCAAAGGCAAGTAGTTTGATCATATCCCGTTAATCCTATTACTTTTAAAGTCTAATACTTTGTTTAACTTGTATGTATGCATGCTTTTGTGTCAAAGTAATTTATCATTTAGAGGTAGCTATTCCTATTGCATGGTTGCCCTTAAATTGTTATCCCCTACCACAAACTATAGGTTAATAATATCGCTGGTGAATTAGAGCCCGGTGATTTAATTATGCTCTTCTATTGTCTTTGCGGTGTCATACTTAGAATGCTTAGCTACCGGTAGAAATGAGCGGTTGTCGACATTATGTCGATGACCTTGATCACACAAAAATTAATATACCATTATGTCCAGCATTTGTGCTTTGTTACTTTGTAAATAAACAAAAATCAAAACAAAAATTGTTATTGACTTGGGCACAATGGATGTTGGTGTGATATGTTGGGTGTGAATGGAATGGTGCCTAAGTCCCCAAGGACCGAGTTACTTGTGTCACTAAGCCAATCGCTTTTGCGTGCTAACCACACGAGGGGGATATGGGACCTCTCTTGGCTAAGTACTTTGGGAGGTGTTAATTGTGGGTTGCAGGTGGTTAAAACTGTTTCTATAAGGGGAAGAGCACCCGTAGTTGCTTAGGCTAGGCCAGTCTCTCCTACCCTTCGGGTTGTCGTGACTCATAATTAGCATCATTCATTGGAAATGCCACGTAGGACTTAGCCGTGCCGGCATACCAAAGGAAGTGTGCTTAATCTAGTGGCGAAAAGGCGGTCTGACGTATGGGTACATTGGTACACCCCTGCAGGGTTAAAACTATTCGAATAGCCTCGTCCTAGGTTATGGACATGCTTGGTAAGGTCGTGCAAGAACTAGACTACAACATTTAATTAAAACATGATGGGTTGGTATGAATGGATGTTCATACTATTGTTGTGGTGACTATTGGGTTAGTCACTTCGTGTTGTCTTTTCTTGTTGTTATTATTATTTGTATCGTTGTTATTTCAACTTTTAAAAAGGAATTGTCAAATTGCTTTAAATCTATTACATTATTGCAAATGAAAACTTGCTTTATGCTAAAATTGAGTCCAAAGCCTCAACCACCTAAATAAAGCTTGCATGTAGCTAATTATAGGCTGTTACCCTTACACGTCAGTCTTGCGAGTACATTTTGTACTCATTTGCTTTGCTTAACTGTAATTGTTGCAGAGGAGGTTGATCCCCAAGGGATTAACTTTTGTGAGTGGACTTCGCTTTGACGACTAGCTGGCGGCCCGGTCAGTTTGCCTTGTGGGTTAATGGCAAACCGGTTGGCTTTTGTTTATCGCCGTCTTATGGCATTTTTGCTTCCGCTGTTATTTAAGTTTTAGTTTGTGTGGCCTGTTGGCCTTGTTGTAATAAAATCTCTATTATGTATGTCTTTTGTAAAGTTTGTGCTTCGTTTCTATGTTTGTATGGAATTGATGCATGATTTTGTAAAAGGGTGTGTATACAGCACTTCTGGTATGTATACATTTTCCCGAGGCACGGGATATTTGGTTTGTGATACTAGGGTCAAGTGGATGGCTAAGTATTACAAGTTAAATGCCCCGGGGTCTCACAGTTCATTAGAATCAGCTACAAAGAGCCAGAACCAATGCTCAGCAGCCTTTTCATTATAATAATTCATCTGCCGGATTCAGAAGCCCTACGCCGGTATCTCATGCCGGAAACTCAAGAATTCTCAATGCCAATAACAACAATAATCATCAGCCTCAGAGGACCAACAATCATGCCGCAAGAGTTACTTGTTTCAATTGCCATAAGATAGGTCATTATGCTAACAAGTGTCCACAGAAGCAAGGGCTGACACCAATTCCTTTCAATTTAGGAGCCACCCCAGCTAAGACATCTTTGCCAAGAGCGGGGAGAGGAATGCCTTAGACTCCAAATCAAGCTACTAGGACTCCATCAGCTGCATCAAGAGAAGGCTGAATCATGTCACTGTAGAAGAAGTTCAACCAGTTCAGAACGTCATTTCTGGTAAGTTTTTAAGTTAGACCAGCGTTAGTTGCAGCTTTGTTTCACTCCTAAGAGAAATCTAATTAGAAGAGTGAGTAAGGTTTGAACCTATTCTTTAGTCAGCCCAAATCTCGAGGACGAGATTCTCTTTAATGGGGGTAGGTTTGTAACATCCCAAATTTGGTCCGTTTTTGAAGCTTTAAAAATAAAAATAACCATTTGAATTTTCTTGTTAAAGTTCCAGCTTAATTTGAATTTTTAGAAATCAAAAATATTTAATGTGAATAATCTAAACTTCAATTAAATTAAAATTTGTTTTACTTGAGTTCTTGGTGTTCCATAGAATTTTATGGAATTTTGGGATTTATTTGCTATTTATTTGAGCTTAGTTTTCATTATCTCAATATCTAAATTCATAAATCAGTTCTAAATCTGGAATCTGTCTCGGGCTCAATTTCCTTTGGCTTAGCCCGTAGCCTCTTCTTTCCGGCCCATTTAGCTTGGCCCACCTCTTTCCGTTTTTCCTTTCTGTTCGCCCGGCCATTTTTCTTTTGGCCCAAGCCGTGCCAGCCGAGTAAGCCCAGCCACCTCTATTTCGCTTCAGCCCAAACCGAGTCGCTTGTCTCTCCCTTTTCTCTACCGTGGGTCCTACCAGACAGGCCACGTACGCGTCTTCCTCTTCCTGTCTTCGCATGGGACTCTCGAGTCCATATCCAGCACGCCATGAATGTCGCCCATACTCTAACAGACTTCCTCCTGTCGGCGCCTATATAAAGGACCCCAACCCCGTCAAATTGTTCGCCTCGCATTCCTGCACCGGAACCCTAAGGCGCCGGTTCCGTTCCCTTCTCCGTCGCGCCGAATCGAGCCAAAAAAACTCGCCGCCACCGCAAGCCTTCACCCTCGGATTTCTTCACCGTCCGTCGACCTCTAGCCACCCCGAGCAGCCCTTGGTGATCCTCATCACCTTTCCGAGCTGATGCTCACGTTCATCTTCCTCGGGCATCATCCAATCATCGGTTTCCATCGCAGCTGAAGCATCCCCGTCGCCTATGTCACCACCGGCGTCAACCAGCAGCCGTCGTTGCCGAGCCGCCACCTCTAGTAGCACCGTCTTCTCCTCGGCATCTCGTTTTTGTACTTCATAGGAGAAATGTTGACGCCATTGCCGTCGCCGTCGAGCTCCAGTAGCCGATCGGAGTCTTTGTTCGTCGCTCTCAGTTTGCTGTCTTTGCCATCTTATGCCACCTCATCCGCCAAGCCATCGGCCACCTTAGCTTTTCTTCTTACATGGCACCCTTGTGGAAACATATGTGGCAGACCGAAACTCTAACCCGAACCAAAATCCAATGAACCAAGTCCACCATACACGATCCCTATGACGAGTGGGTCCCACAAATTGTAAGGACCTGACCTGAGAGGACCTAGAGGGGTCTCCCAGGACCACCCAGGAGGTCCAACCGGACCACCAAGGAGGTCCAACTGGACCACCCGGAGGTTTGGGATGTTCTCCGAGACTTCCCAAGAGGTCCCCTAGGACCTCCCGGAGGTCCTCCAAGACCACCCTGGAGGACTCAAAGGTCCACCCAGGAGGTCTTCAGGACCACCCGGATGTCCCGGTCTCTGTGCGCAAAGCTAGTCCTAAGATCAGCAAGCTAGCTCGCACAGACTCAACATTGGTGACATCACAACCATACCACACGCATAAGATGAAGCAGAAAAATTAATATTAATAGAGACCTTATGGTCAAGCTTGTTTACAGAGGTACCACGCAGGGCTAACAACAAAAGAGAACACTACAGCAGAAACCAAAATACTTCATAGGGCCAATCGACAAGCCCAGCGGCTATCGAGTGGAGGACGTCTCCTAGCACGCAAGGTCTTCCCTGAACTCCTCCTCATAGTGCTCAGAGCACTCTGAGAGGTCTGCGGCTGCTGATTAACCAGAGGGAAAAAGCTATGAGTACTTTGAATGTACTCAGCAAGTCATAGGGAAATGATGCATAACATTTATGCAAGCCTTGACAAAGAAAGTTGTAGGGTTAGATTGCACAAAGCAGTATTTAACTGGAAAATACAATAAGTAGATTGCAAAGCACAAGTTGAAAAGATAATACATAAGTAAACATGTTCTTTGAAAACAGCACACAACCACCCGGGTCAAGAGCAAAACCACACGAAACCAACCACAACTTTTTAGAAAGCTCTACCCCTTGCGTGAAAGAACCGGGCATGTCCATTACCGAGGACGCGGCTATTCGAATAGATTTTACACTCTGGAGAGTTTATGCACTTTACCCACAAGACACGAAGTCCTCTAGCTGGTTGGGCACCCGTCGATGCCCCTACTCACTTCCTTTGGTAAGCAGTCTAGAGCTCATGACAAGGCCTTTACAAATGTCAGTCCTGACTTTGTTCTGCCCGCTGAGGATTCGCTTTAAAGGGCCCCCTCTTGCACCATTAGACCACCACGACAGAACCGCATCAAGACCTCGCTAATTAGTTGGCCAGGACCACCCCACCCTGGACTTGTGGTTGCACGGGAATGACCTAGATCGATGGCGTACAAGGTTAAGTCCTCAGTTGGCTGCTCAGGCGAGACTATCCACATCCCAGTGTGCACAAGGCACCCACACTCACCACCATCCACTCGCCCGAGCATAAATCATTTTCTGGTTCAACCCGGCCAAATGACCATTCTGGTCTTGGCACACAAAATTTAACAATAGTGGCATTGCTACAGTTCCATAGTTCATTAGTCAAGAATATCATTGTTGTGTTCAACCCGGCCAGAGAACCATCCAGTCCTGGCACACAAATTTTAGTTAAGGTGACAACAAATGTCGTAGCCTCACGCAGAGCCACACTTCATTTTAATCAGCAACACTGGCTACTACTACACAAGCCACAACCAGTGTGCTGGGGTAAGCTAACATTGATGGTCCATGGTGAGAACAACATCTACTAAAGCATGACTAAGCGATAAAACGCACCCTTGTTGGTATACAAAGACGTAACCAACTAAGATAACCCATCCTACGGATGACAAAGGATACATGTCAACATGTTGCTTTCAAACATACCAAGGAGACATATCGGCAAGTGGTGATTAACTACTCCCAAAACTATTTTCTATAAAACTTGCCATGCATGTTTATATCAAAACAATATACTTTTGCAAAAATAGGTTCAATATGATCAAAGGCCTATGACTTGCCTTCACTGAAGAGCTGAGGGTCTTCTACTGAGAAAGCCGGGTCTAGGAAGTCTTCAGAACAACCGGATCCTACACGCGCGAATAAGACCCAAGTAAATAAAATGAACCCACAAAACTCCAACAAAAGAACTAAATCAAAGCCAAAAGAAAGACACGGGCTCAGTACGAAGATAGAAATTTGATTCACCGAACCGGAGCTCCTATCAAAGAAGAAAAACTCTCCAGAAGAGTGGTTCAAGGCTTTGGAAACAAAAGGAAGCAGAAGGCCTCTCTGGTGCTTTATACAGGCACGGGGAGGCTTAGAGAGGGGGAGACAGCGTACTTAATGCTCACAATGGGAGCAGGTAAGGGAATGAAAGGAGCGGGTTAGGAGGTGACAAAAAGAGAAAAGACAAGGTATGGTGGAAATGATAGCATTTAATGTAGCATTAAATGCTTGAAGACTTTTCTCCCCCCCCGGTACTGAACCCCGAGAGAGAGAGAGAGAGAGAGAGCGGTCCCACAAAAGAGGTGGTCATGACCGCCAGGGTGGTCTTTGCAAAAAGACGAACTGAGGTGGTCTTTGCAAAAGACCAAGAGGGTCGTCTTTGCGAAAAGACTACGGGAGAGGTCATGACCCGAAAAGGTTGGTCTTTGCAAAAAGGCCAAAAGAGGTAGGGGGTCCTAGGGCAAGGAGGATACGCGCAGATCCAACCAAGGGAGGTCTGGACCCTCAGATCCAAACGAAGGGAGGTCTGGAGGACTAGGGGAAAGTCCTGAAGACAAGAAGGTCTTAAGGACAGGAGGTCCTAACCAAAAGGGAAGGTTGTGACCAAGAGGTGGTCGTAACCAACAGGGATGTTTAAACCCAGAGGGGAGGTCTAAACCACAAAGCTGTAACGTCCCAAAATTTGGCTTTTTAAAAATCGTTTGAGTAGTTTAGGTTCCTGAAAAATTTCACCAATTTTATTCGAATTAATAAAGCTTAATAGGGAATTTCCTAACAATAAAATATTTAATTTGACTAATCCAAACATCAATTTAAAGAAAATTATCCCGTTTGGATGGGCTTCACTGGAGTTATCCCGTTTCGTTCCGCTACAGCTTCATTGAGCATTTTGCCTTCTGAGGCATTAATTGTTAGCTTTGACCTTAAGGTCTTTACTCTGATGTTTATTGTATTTGCCTGTTTATTAGTTATCTTTGTTTATGGAATTGATATTTCACTGATGTTGTCACTGTGTGCACTAGCGTGATCCTACACTAGTGTAGTATACACAGAGGGTCCAGAATTGGGTCCCGACAAAAGCAGGTCTAATCCAAAGGGAAGGATCTAGACCAACTGAGGGGTCTAAACACAAAGGGAATCCAGGCCCCACAGGATGTCTAAATCCCAAGGAGATCTAAACCTCACAGGAGGTCTAAATCACAAAAAAAGACACGGAGGAGAGACACAGGCGGCAGAGAAGGAGAGAGAACACTAGAGCTCAAGCAATTCTCCAAATAAAACCAAACTCGGAACAACCAGCAAGGAACAGGAATAAATAACAAGAAACGAGCTCTCAATGTGAGACCCCGGGGTATTGAGCTCGTAATGCTTAGTCATTCCATTGACCCTAGCATCACAAACAAAATATCCCGTACCTCGGGAAAATATGTACATCCCAGAAGTGCTGTACATACACCCTTTTACAAAATCATGCATCAATTCCATACAAATATAGAAAATCGGTTTTAGTTGGGTTCCTTGTGCTCCAAGGAATTTTTATGTATTTTCTTGGATTTTTCTAAATTTATTTGCTATTTATTTGAGCTCATTTGGATTTTCAGCTTTTATTTTAATTCCTAAATCATTTCTAAATCCGGAAATGATTGTGGACCGAATCTGACTCGGCCCACTTCTTTTCCTCCCTCCTCCGGCCCGCTTTCCTTCCAACCCCATCCGGCCTAACTCGCCTAACCCTCCCTTCGGCCCGGCTCGCCACGCAGCCCAAACCGCCCGGCCCGACTGGCCGCTTGACCCAACCAACCTCTCCGCCGCCAACCCTAAAGGCAGCGCTGCCTCCATGTGGACTAGGACAGCGCCGCCGCCTGGGGGTTCCTCTCCCGCACGGATGCCCTGGGGTGCTTCCGCGTCCGAGCTCAACTCGCGCCGCCGCCTGCGCCCTCGCCCACCTCGCGACGCCGCCTCCGATGCCCTGGTCGCCGCCGCCAAGAAGCCGCCGAGCATCGCCGTCGGGTCCGTCTTCTCCAAGTCCGGCATCGACCGTCCCAATCGCCGTTCTCCACCGTTGGGACCTCCCGAGCCGTCGCGCCCGCGTCACGGAAGCTGCACCGCCCTCCTCCTCCGAGTGCCACCACCGGTGGAGCTCCCGCATCGTCTATCGCTGGCCCGACTTCATCTCTTCAACATTGGTGCTCCGCCGCCGCAAATTGAATCGCCGCCTCGGTAAGCGCTAGACAAATTCCACCTGGCCACACGTTTCCTCGCTCATCCTCTTTGTTTTCCCTTGGTTGATTCGTCTTCTCCGGCACTCTCGCTTCACCGCCTCACTCGCCAAGTCCCGCTGCCGCCTGTCTTCGACGCCGACGAGATTCGGAGCACCCCGGCTGAGCCGACGCCTCCCACGGCACCCGGTCAAGGCCGCCGTCACGTTTTTGCCCTCACCGATGCCCCACGGTCGTCGATCGCCATCGACGAGGGTGACCCGAGAGTGCCATGGATGCTCCCACCCCTGTATCCTCACCTCACGCCATCTTGTCACCTCTTGCCGTGTTAGTTGCCACATAGACCTCTTCGTTGCTACGTTGGCACCACCTGTTTACCGATCCGTTATCAAATCTGTATCGCTGCCACATCACCACCTTGTTCTCCGTGACAGCCGCGTCTTCGATTCCGTGCACACCCCCTCACTGTCACCTAAGCCATCAAACTCATCGGAGCTCTGCCTCTCGCCGGCCATCCCTGGAGTCGCCGTGTCGATGAACCACCGGGACGATGCGCTAGTTCCTATGTGCTTGTTTCCCTTGGTGCTGTGTCACACCGATGTGGTAGCCACGTGATCTGCATTGTCACTGCCACCTCCCTTTGGTTGCCCCTTCCATGTGGGCCGTCCAGCTCTCCCTCTCTCTTTAGTCTCTTTGGTGAGTGGGTCCCGCACGATAGATCAGTGCCAGTGCCACATCGCTATTCCATCCTCGCCACCTCAGCGTCTGTGCACATGTGGCATGCACCGTCATCACCTGTGTGACCTGTACCTAATCCAGTCCTAAAACCGGAGCAGTGTAGATATGGTTCATTGTGAACCTCGTCTATGACTTGCGGAGCCCCTTTCTCAATCAACACCAGTTAAACCCTAGCCCTAATCCACACCGGTGTAGACTCGGTTCACCGTGAACCAAGCCTATGCCAACCGGCCCCGCATGTCGTTGCACTGTTGTGTAACCTCAGTTCACTATGAACCTACTCTATGCCTCGTGGACCCCATTCATCAGCCAGGCATCTCAAACCCTAGATGTAAACCTAACCCTGAGCCATACCCGGGTAGACTTGGCTCACTAAGCCGGGTCATTTACTCGTGGTCCCCATCATGTTAGACCCTATTATGTGAACTCAGTTCACCATGCACCAAACCCTAGCCCGTGGACTGGGTCTATGGACCAATGGCCCACTTGTCTTTCTCTTTACCTTATTTTCTAGAATTAGTGTAATTCTAGAAATTCGATTATCCAGTGAGTCCTACCTGTCGTCCCCTATTCATTTTCGAAAATTAATCCGATTTCTGAAATTCAATTATCCAATTGGTCCCACATGTCATTCACTGCCTTTGTCCTCTCTCACTTACCCCGTATCCAATTCTTTCTATTTTATTTAATCCGAAGGAATATTCTCTGAATATTCTTTCCTCTCGCAAATTCATCATTTCATGTGATCTTTCAAAGCTCACATCTTTTAAATCCGAACTCCGATTGAGTTCATTTGAATTCCTAAATTCATCTCAATTCAATATCTATTTATCTAAGATTATTATTTAATTTTTGGAGTTTGTTTATTCTCTGTTAGTTATTTATTTGGTTTATTTGCTTGTTGCGAGTAGACGTTGATACTGCGAGAAGTGCTAATCAAGAAGGAGCTGAAGATCAAGGAAGTAGAAGATTAAAGTTAAATAAGATCGTCATTGCTAGCAAGGCAAGTTGTACCTTTGATCATATTGAATCCCAATGTTCTAAAAGTATCTTGATTCAAATTATTGCATTTACTTTAAGTATTTATTTAAATGCTTTTGGGTTTAGTTAATAATCCAAATTTGTTATAACCTCCTTGTCTACTTGTTATGTCTTAATCTTTTGTCACCCTAGCTTGGTTATTTATTAGTTGGTATTATTGTAGCACCAACGTGGGTTGGTTATATGCGATTAGATTGCTTAGCCATGCCACGAATCACCTTTTCATGTAAAGTTGCAATTATCAACTTGACTAAGTGACTATGGAACTATGTGATACAACTGTGTGTACTGTGTGCTATTATGGCATGTGTCGCACTTAACCAACTGGGTGGGAAAGGATTTAGACTGAGGCAAGTGGTGGAAACTGTGTGACATGGTGGCTGTGTGAATTGGGGATATGAATCTGTGTGTCAAAATAATCTGTGTGTCGTAGTGAGAAATTGGAAGTCTTGCCTTGGTCATTTAAGGACTGAACTTTGTGCGCCATTGAATTGGGCCTCTCGTACAACCACATGCCTGGTATGGGATGGGCCTAACTTAGTAAGTTATGGATTCTTGACATTGATTACTCAGGTAGTTGGTTAGACTGTGTGAATAGGTGGAGGTGTGTTCTACCAAGTAGTCACATCGTGGGACGGTTCACCGCTTCCCTGTCCAACTGTGTGTGTCGTACCATCCACTGTGTATAGTTTGGTATGATGTTTCGTAAGCACACTGGGAGTGTCAATGTTGAGATGAAGTTTCTGAAAGGTTTTGTTGTGATCAGCTCCGTACACGTTGATTGCATCGTGTGGGTAAAGTGTACAAACTCTGCAGAGTGTTAAACAATCTATTGAATAGCGTCATGGTCATGGACATACTCGGGGATTTCACACGAGGGGTAGATCTTCATAAACTGTGTGGGAAGGGAGCTGTGTGATCTAAATCATATGGCTATGTGAATAATCTGTTTAGGCTGTGTATGTCTTTATGAAATCAAATTGTTAAATTATGATTATCTATTTGTTTTACTTGCTTTCAATCTATTAATTGTATTCAATTGCAAATGTTGCATTTCTGCAAAATAACCACAAAATGTCATTCCCTTGGAATAAGCCTACATGTATAATCGCATTTCTGTGGTATGACTTGCGAGTACGGTGTGTACTCACGCTTGCTTTGACGAATCAAGTAGAACTGAAGGAATCGCCAGTCAACAAGGTCTACTTCAAGGATCGTGGAGAACTAGGTCGCGCACCCTAGCCGATTGCCTGTGGGCATATGGATGGGCTTCACTGGAGTTATCCCATTTCGTTCCACTACAGCTTCATTGAGCATTTTGCCTTCTGAGGCATTAATTGTAAGCTTTGACCTTAAGGTCTTTACTCTGATGTTTATTGTATTTGCCTATTTATTAGTTATCTTTGTTTATGGAATTGATATTTCACTGATGTTGTCACTGTGTACACTAGCGTGATTCTGGACTCGTGCAGTATACATAGAGGGTCCAGAATTGTATTTTTGGGTCCCGACAAAAGCAGGTCTAATCCAAAGGGAAGGATCTAGACCCACTGAGGGGTCTAAACACAAAGGGAATCCAGGCCCCACAGGATGTCTAAATCCCAAGGAGATCTAAACCTCACAGGAGGTCTAAATCACAAAAAGACAGCCGAGGGAGACACGGGGCGAGCAGAGAAGGGGAGAGAGAACACTAGAGCTCAAGCAATTCTCCAAATAAAACCAAACTCGGAACAACCAGCAAGGAACAGGAATAAATAACAAGAAACGAGCTCTCAATGTGAGACCCCGGGGTATTGAGCTCGTAATGCTTAGTCATTCCATTGACCCTAGCATCACAAACAAAATATCCCGTACCTCGGGAAAATATGTACATCCTAGAAGTGTTGTACATACACCCTTTTACAAAATCATGCATCAATTCCATACAAATATAGAACCAAAGCACGAACTAGATTAAACAAACAACATACATAATAGAGTCATTACAAAAGGGGCCAACCGGCCAAATACAAGCTAAAGAGTTAAATAACAGCGGAAGCAAAAGCCATAAGATGGCAATAACAAAAGCCAATTAGTGTGCCTTTAACCCACAAGGCAACCAACCAGACCGCCAACCTAGTCGTCAAACCTGCAACACATCTCACAAAAGTGTATCCCTTGGGGATCAGCTTCTTCCTCTACAACAATTAGATTTAAGCAAAGCAAATGAGTACAAAAATGTACTCGCAAGCGGCGATGTAGTCACTACTACGTAAAAGGCTTTCATAGGCGGTTCAAAACGTCATCACGCGGTTTTCGTGGAGCCGCCCGAGTTTATGGGTCGATGATGACATGAGGTCATCACGAGCGGTTTTGAACCGCTGTGATGTATACTTTCCTGAGCGGTTTGTGGTTCAAACCGTCTGCGATGAGCAGTAATATCATAGGCGGTTTCAGCCACAAACCGTCAGTGATAAATAATATCACGAGCGGTTTCAGCCACAAACCGTGCGTGATAAGTACATATCACGAGCGATTTCATCCACAAACCGTCGGTGATAAGTACATATCACAGCGGTTTGTGGCTGAAATCTGTGATGACTTCTCTATATAGCCCCAGCGTTGGTGCTTGTACCATTAAATCGGCATCGTATATATATATTATATATATATTGTTCGTAATCTCTCGGCCACTTTGAGGATCGTCCGCGACATGAGAAGGATGAGGCGGTAGCCACGGCAACCTTATTGAGCCCTTGCGAGGTTAAAAGTATGGATGCAAAGAGGCGTTAGGACATCCAATTACGGATTGGGCGTCGCTATGTTGAAAGTGTCGTTCATCTTGTGAGTACTCCGTGGGAAGTTGCATCATGTATTAGCAACCAACCATTCTTGAGCATGTAATCGTCTTTAAACCCAACAAGAACACCAAGCAACCATTCTCATATTTCAGAATTCTCAACTTGTTGCTTGGTGTTCTTGTTGGCTTTAAAGACAATTACATGCTCAAGAATTGTTGGTTGCTGATAGATGATGCCACTTCCCACGGAGAAGTTAAGATCAACGTCACTTTCTGAACATAGCGACGCCCAATCCGTAATTAGATGTCCTAACGCCTCCTTGCATCCATACTTTTTAAACTTATAGGGCTCAATGAGGTTGCCCGTGGATACTATCTCATTCTTCTCATGTCATGTGGACTAATTTCCTAAAGTGGTCAGACTACTTAATAATATATATATATATATATATGATGCCGATTTTAATGGCACAAGCAGCCAACGCTGGAGACTTTATAGAGAAGAGATTATGAATGGAATGGTAGGGCGTGCACTGCACATAAGACGAGGAGAACTTGACCGGCATGAACAAGGGACTATTAATATGAACTAATTATCAATTCAATTTCAGCATGAGACTATTGACACCATTACATCACAGAGCAAGGGGACTGTTAATATGAACTAATTATCAATTCAATTTCAGCATAAGACTATTGACATCATTACATCACACAAAGAAGAGGACTATTAATATGAACTAATTATCAATTCAATTTCAGCATAAGACTATTGACACCATTACATCACAGAGCAAGGGACTATTAATATGAACTAATTATCAATTCAATTTCAGCATAAGACTATTGACACCATTACATCACAGAGCAAAGGGACTATTAATATGAACTAATTATCAATTCAATTTCAGCACAAGACTATTGACATCATTACATCATAGAGCAAGGGGAGTATTAATATGAACTAATTATCAATTCAATTTCAGCATAAGACTATTAACATCATTGAGCAGTTCATCAGCAAGAGAACAAGACCAAGGGTGTCCAAACCCACCACACCAGTAGTAGCCCTCGGCATCCATCGCAGAGCACTACCTAGCCATTTTCATCACAGAGCAAGGGGGGTAGAGACAGAGAGGGACCTTAGTATAGCACAACCACGGTGGCGACCCCACCACCAGCACAACCCTCATCCATTTTCTTTACCTTGCATAAATCACACAAACATCAGGACACAACTTAAGGCTCATGCATAAAAATCAAACTCAACAAAAGACATTAAGCTAACAGATCTAGAGGAGAATAGAGGGAGGATGGGGAAAGCAAAGCCCGGCCAGGGCCCTAGCGGGGCGCAACAGGGATGGGCGGCGACGGCGACGAGGTCGAGCGGCGGCGTCGAGGTGGGGAGGGGAACGGAGTTAGGGCGGGCGCAAACCCTAGCGGAGCTGGGGAGTGACGAGAGTTAGGGTGTCACCGTCAGTTGTTAGAGACTTGGTGACACTACAAAGACACTCTTATCGTCTGAGTGTCTTTTGCAAGGCCACCGATGCTACAACCGCCGGCGACGGAAGAATGGCGGCGTCAGCAGCGACGGGGAGGGGAACGGACGAGAGTAAGGCCGCTGGGGAGTGATGAGTTAGAGCGCAAACCCTAGCGGCCAGCCGGGCTCCTACTTATAAAGAGACTTATCACAGACGGTTCTATTATGGAACCGTCAGTGATAATTATCACGGACGGTTCCATAATGGAACCGTTCGTGATATGGGACATATCACGGACGGTTCCATAATGGAACCATCCGTGATATGGGACACCACAGACGGTTCCATAATGGAACTGTCTATGAAATGGTTTTTTCTCAAGTATATTTATCTTGTATATACACTTACATGACATGAAGAAATTACATGTTTATATTAAAAAAAGCAGAAACCTATAATTAAACAAGGTTTTTCTAGTGGCGGAGGTAGGCTGCTATCTCCATCTGCAATACTTCATAAGCGGCAGTGTCGGATCAGACGATTCTCGATCATCGTGACGAAGCCTAAAATCGCCCACCGTTGACGCTGCTCGAAAGTGTCTCCCAAGACCCTCGATCGTTGAACCAAGAAGAATTGAGCTCATAGGCTCTCTTCCCTTGCTTGAGGGGTCTCGGCCTGGTCGACTCAGTCGCCTGCCGCCTCGATTACACAGTCCGAGTGACGGCAAGCCTCTTGGAGACATGCAACATCATTTTGGAGGACTACGTCGATGACGCGGTAAACTCGCCGAAAGTGGGAGATCACCCGGAAGACACGGCGGAGGAGGATGTCAAGGCGGCGGAAGGTGGTCGCCACTGCTCCGCAAATTCTCCGCCGGGCAGAGGAGTGAAGACACTGTTGATCAAACAGTGTTCTTCCGCAGCACGGTTCAACTTACACCGAGAGAGGTGCTCGTACAGTGCGGCCAGGAAGGCCATCAATGCCGGCGACAAGGAAGAGGCAGCCATTTCTTTTTTTTATAAGTATGTGGGGATGATCATCTTGGATGGCGGATGATCCTTTTTATAAAACAAGGAATAAATTCGGAGCGTGAGACGAAGAGACGCATCGGGGAGCCGAAGCGGATCGATGCGATGAAGAGACGCGGGAGCCGGGCGATGGCGGATGGCGGCAAACGAGCGATCGGCGATGAAGAAACACACCGTGGAGCAGAGCGATATTATCACGAGCGATTATTGTTAAGAACCGCTCGTGACACTAATTAATATCACGAGCGGTTCTTGTTCCAAACCGCTGCATGCATTTCCTGAGCGGTTGTGTTTTAAAACCGCTCAGTGATACTAATTAATATCGCAGACGGTTCTTGTTGTAACCGCTCGTGATACTCCTGACGGTTTTCAACATGAACCGTCGTGATATTACTCTTCATAGACGGTTTTAAGCGCAGCCAAGATACGCATGAGCGGTCTCTAAATCAAAAGCTATGCGTGATTGAATGTAATACCGACGGTTTTGGTCAACCGTCTGTGATGAGGCATCCAGTATTAGCCTCTTTGTAGTAGTGAGTGTAATAGCCTATAATTAGCTACGTGCAAGCTTATTTAAGTGGAAGGCTCTAGGCTCATTTTAGCATAAAGCAAGTTTTCAATTGCAATAATGTAATAGATTCAAAGCAATTTGACAAACTGTTTTTAATTGTTGAAATAACAGCGAGTAACAATATATAAATGACAACAATAAAGACAACCTGGAAGTGACTAACCCAACAGTCACCACAACAATAGCATGAATATCCATTCATACCAACCCAACAAGTTTTAATTAAAGGTTATAGTCTAGTTCTTGCACGACCTTACCAAGCATTGTCCATAACTTAGGATGAGGCTATTCGAATAGATTTAACCCTACAGGGGTGTACCAATGTACCCACACATCAGACCACCTTTTCGCCACATGATTTAGCACACTTCTTTTGGTATGCTGGCACGGCTAAGTCCTACGAGACATTTCCAATATTGTGTAGTAACTACGAGTCGCCCGTATGGATAGAAACCCATACATTGAGACAGAGTCATTGTAAAGCCGAAAGTCAACTACCACTGTAGGGTAAAGCTCCCGGACAACTACAATGCCCTTCGGTGTGGAGAACCTAAACCGGATTCCACTCCCGCTCACCCAACACATATCACAAGTTTCTTTTTCAACACAACACACACACACAACCTCCTGCGACTCGGAGCTAACACACGCCAAAGTACTAAGTCAAGAGAGGTCCCATATCCCCCTCGTGTGGTTAGGACGCAAAGATTGCTCAGTTTAGTGACACAAGTAACTCGGTCCTTGGGGACTTAGGCACCATTCCAACACACCATGAGATCACACCAACATCCATTGTGCCCAAGTCAATAACAACTTGTTTTCAATTTTATTTCTTTACAAAGTAACAAAGCACAAGTGCTGGACATAATGGAATAATAGTTTTTGTGTGATCAAAGTTATCGACTAAGTCGATAACCGCCCAATTCTACTGTTAGCTAAGCATTTCTAAGCAATATCAACACGTAAACTACTAAGTGATAAGAGCTCATCCAACGAACTCGAAATCACAGCAAGATATTCCTAGGCTTAGTAGTAGAGATTGAACATTTACCTACAGAGTATGCATCTATAGGATCAACTAATCGATAATACTTTAACAACAAAATAGAGCATGCATACATACAGTTGTAAACAAAGTATTAGACTTTAAAAGTAATGGGATTGGATATTGACGAGGATCTAATAATCCTCATTTTATCTTTTATCTATAATTCTTATTATGGGTAAATATAATGTCATGTGGTCTCTGGGTATACCCCTTAGATTTACAAGGGAGAAGCCTACCAGGTGGTCGTAAGTTCTTCTACGACCACCCCTATAGTCGTAAGTCTTGCTACGACTACCTTATGGTCGTAAGTTCTTCTACGATCACTACCCAGTCGTAAGTTATTCTACGACTACCCCATAGTCGTAAGCTCTTCTGCGACTAGGTCAGCTACGACCACCTTAAGATCAACAAAACCTACAAGCGAGTGGGTCCAATTGATTAAGGAATCCAAGCAGTCAGCGTGCGCTGTTACTCTACGAAGTAATAGCACTTAATACCCCATTATCTCTGACAAGTAACTGCCAGGCGGCGTGAAGGGGTCACCACTCCAATAATTACTGCCAACATGCGCCCATTACTGGATTTGATGAGGCGCCTCTTCAGCAGGGGAAAACGGCTATTCCTTCATGACTATATAAAGGCAGCGATCAGAGAGGGGAGACAGGTGATCAAGGCATACACACACGCTATCAAGGCGATCGGAGAGGACAACAAGCAATCAGGAAGACAGTTAGACACTATTTTCTGTAATAGCCTTAGTCTTTTCTCCCGATTGCACGAAATACACTCAATACCATACACAGACAGGAGTAGGGTTGTTATTCTCTCTGGAGAAGGCCTGAACCTGTATAAAAATACCCGTGTCAATCTCTCTGTGTGATTCCATTCTAGGAGACCCCCCGAATCAAACAATCTTTACGTAAGATCGGTTCTAAAACACCGACAGATATGATCAAACTGCTTGCCTTGCTGGAGATGCTCACTATGCTGCAGAGGGACACTCTCAAGATCAACGCACTCGTCGGCACCTAACGAAAAAGCGAAAGAGAACTGATAAGAACGAAGAATACCGAAAAGACTCAACAGCCAACTTTCACCAAATACTCTGACATTTTTACATCAGCAAGAGCATGATTTTTAATGAATTTAGCAACAAGAACCAATTGATTTGGATTCTCAATGCAAAAGTTATGGCCAAAACAAATCCGCTCAGCTGGAAAAAGGCTGAAAATTTGAAATCGGTTACTGTTCATCCGAATTAAATTCTTTAGCACAATTTTCCAAAGAGGTGTCACACATGAGATTTTTATGGTAAGCAAAGCACCTCATGAGATGAACAACACAATTTGATTCACCTCATTTGGAGCTAGGATGCATTTTCTATGATTTTTCAAAGACATGCACAAGAGCACAAAATAAATGCAACCACAAAATAGTGGCATGCCTAAAAATTATTCTACAATTAAGCACACTAACAGAGGAAGCCAACAAAATTGGTTTCACTCAAAAAGGATCTGCAGAGAAATACTTATGTAATTTTCAAGTTAAATGCAATTTTTAGAGCAACAATTAGAGCCTATTTCTAAAAAATTTACCAAACCATTTTTTGGAGCCAAACTAAGCTTCCAACGGATTAAAGCTTAGTTCAAACCAGAGCTAACAAAATTTGAATCAACTCAAATGGAGCTAAAATGAATTAGTTATGCGATTTTGAAGTTTATTACCTTTTTCAGTTCACAATTAAATCTCTCGGGATATTCTTTAAATCAAAACAACGTGGAAAAGCCTGGACCGTTGATCTTGAATCGGACGGCCCAAGCCCACGGGACGAACCCGATGATGCGTGTGAGACCAGATGAACATGGACCGTTGATCTTGAATCCAACGGCCCGGATTGAATCTGAGGTAGGCGCATTTGAACGCATGCGCGCGCGAATGCCTGCGAATCTCCACCGTTGATCTAGAGATGGACGGCTCAGATTGACAGCCACGTTTGGAGGTTAAAACATCCATGCGATCTGAGCCATAGATCTAAAGATGGACGGTCCACAGCTAAGCACATGCACAGTGCGGCTTAACTGCACGGGCCCACCCGTCAGCGACTCAGGAGCTCACTTAAAGACGGCCATTAACTGCTAAGCATTGATTAACACTAATTAAACCGATGATTAGCCTTAATGATGTCCTAAACGACCCGCATAGTGACTGTGCCCGTCCGACAAAAGACCCGCTGGGGAGATTGGCTTGCCGCCGGCGACCTAGGGCACGGTGGCACAAACCAAGGCCAGCTATGGGTGCGCAATAGTAACGCGCACCCACTGGTACCACCCATTGCGACGGCGGTGGCCTAGAACGCCGCGAGCCGAAGGTGTATGCCGCCACGACGCCGCAAAGCTTAAAACGCAAAGGAGCTCCGCAATGTTCGAGAAGCGATGCCGAGCATCTAGGGGCTACTGGAATACGACCTAAGCACGGAGGAGGTCCAAAGGTGGTCGGAGAAGCTCTTGCGGCGGAGGACCTTGCCGGTGCCGAAGAAGACAACGCGGGGAAGATGCTCCGAGCAAAAATAACAACACGGGGTCATCACATTAGCTTCAAAAGGGCTCACAGAAGGTCCACGAGCATGTAATTGAAGAATGGAGATGCTTACCGACGCTGAGGAAGAAAGGGGTGATTTCGGTCGCAAGATCCAAACTTCAAAATTAAGCCACTCCTATAGAAGCAACCTAAAATCAAGTTAGGGGTTTTGACCACCGAGATGAGAGACACAAGCTGAAGCAAAGAGAGAAGAAGAAAAGCCACTGAGGCACTGTCTTCACCGAAGAGCTCGAGGTGCAACAATGGCGGCCAAGGTGCTTTGGGGTGACCTGAGCTCAACAAACCGAGAGCAAGTGGAGAGAGTATTTAAAGGAAGCCAAGGAGGAACAAGGGGGGCTTAAATAGCCAGAGGAGCAAGGCATGGAGCTAGGCCAAACACCCACGGTGAGCTCGGCCCATGCTCGGTTCACAGCTTGGCCAAGGACGCGGAGGGGATGGGGGCAGCTCTGTACACGACTTTGGGGCCGAAAGCACTGGCAAGCATTAATTAGCAGCAGCAAAGAGCTGTTGAGAGGTGACAAGGCGCTGTTGCCCTCGCCCTGTGCACGCCATGGTGACCCGGCGCTTGCACGGTGAGAGGAAGGGGATGAACAGATGTGGCGCGACGGTGACGGTTCAATTAAAATCCAACGGCTGACAGAGGCTGGTGCGAGTCCAACATCACGTGAGGGGGTTGAGTCGAGCCAACAGGAGCGGGATGATTTTGATCGTTAGATAAAGATCAGGGTGGTCGTGGGCCATTGGATCTTGATCGGGGTGGTCGTAGTGAAAGGGGAGGTCGCGATCGTTGGATTTCGATCCGATGGTGCTGAAAAGAGATGGGAGGTTGTAGGACCGGAAAGGCGACTAGAGGGGGGGTCAATAGACGCTTTCTCTATTTTTCACCTCGATCGAACTCAACACTACTTTCACTCCAATAGTAATAAAAGCTATGAAGATCGTATATGAGCACGCGGATGACCTATGTTGAATCCGATCAAACCCAAGCAAAAGACCAAAAAGCGACAAGCTAACTGCCAGACACACACAACTAACGATGCAATAAACTAATCACCTAGTTTCAGCCACTAGTACCACAGGGAATTAAACACACTCCTCACTCGCATCAATGGAGACAGCCAAATGAAATGGAAATAAACAAATCTTCAAAACCTTGATTAAGCAGCCACAAATCCAAAAGCAAACTGCTTGAATCTAGATTCCTCTGCCTCATGTTTGATGTGGAGACACAGATGCAGTAAATCGATAGAGATAAGACTTGCGCACAAACTTCAGCTAAAAATTAGCAAAAACAAACGCTACCGCAAGCTCTGATTTACATGCGCTCATAACTTCTGACAGCCGCCGCCTCCGGGCTCCTTGATTTACGACGGATGCTCTAGCCAAGCACAGCAAGCCGCCACAACATGGGCGCTACAGGCTCACAATTCCCGCACCAACCAAGGAGCCGAGACGCATGAGAAACGGCAACAAATCAACAAGATGAATCAACTCAAACCGATCAGAGCAGGTACACAATAAACTAATCCAACAGGTTGCTGCCACTTAGCAATAAAAAAACTCAAATCAAAACGGGAATCAATACTGCCGCAGCAAACCACATGAAACCAAGCACAGCATCAAACCGAACTCAGTCGCATCAATACTCTGCCCAATAGTAAAAGCAGCTCAAGGAATAAACTAAACTGATCGGTCACAGGGGCACGCAAAACCACCGATTCACAGGGGCACACAAAACCACCAATCTTTCCAGGAGAACAAGGCGCCGACAGCCAAGAAAAACAAAACAAACCAACAGGATGTAGAGCCAAAAAGTAACGGCAATCAATTTTAGACAATATACAAACGGCCGCCACGAGCTCACGAATTTTACCGACGCAGCAGCCGCCAAGAAGACACCGGTTTCTTGCGGTACTCAAAGCGCCGCCATTTCTCAAAGCTCATATTTTTTCTTTTCTCGGTAGAATGGCATGCCGCCAACCACTGGATCTAATTTTCCCTCAGGCTCACACAGCGCCGCCACACAACCTATTCTCCAGCAGCAGCCCTAATGTCCCATCTCCAAAATCCTTTTATATGACAGCCACCAACCCTAAAACCCTTTTAGAATTGGGGCTTCTAGAAGATTAAACCTAATGAGCTTCCGTTAAGGCCCAACAACAATGGAACACACACGCACACATATTAAAGCGTCGTCTTCAATTCTCTTGACCTAATCCACTTCATGACGCACCGTCTTGCGCCACGGGTTGGCATTAGGTCACCAAAGCGGTATTTGGTAAAATTACCAAAATACCCCTTCTCGATCTTTTCCGAAGACCGAGTCCAATCATGTTGAAGCAATCGCCTGCTTCGCCACGTGTAGGTTGATCCAGCGGCTCTCATCGTGTCGGCAAGTCTCTCCCATCCGGTTCCCACCGGACCACCTTGGCACTTGCACCGACCCCCGCACCGCTTGATCAACCAGTCGCACCGAACTGCCCGTTCGGTCATCCTTGCCCATTCTGTGCCACGCTTGAGTCACTTGACCTCACCCGGCATTCATGATCGTTCTGGACCTCAGCTCTCCAAGCTTAGTCCCGATCCTCCTCGCCGTTGACCGTCGTTGACCTGCAAGCCACCTGCACAGCAATAGACAAGCAAACACAAATCCGGGAACAAGTTCTTCACAACTTGACCCACGTTAATGAAATCATGCATCATGCAACACATATGCACTATAGCCTATGAACTCAATCTATTCCAAAGCCAAATTCCCAAAATGGCTAAAGATCAGCCTTTTAACTTTGCCGAAAACGCGTGAAACTTCAAACCAAAAGCAACATTACCAATTGTTTCATCATCCTAAGATCATGGGCATATCCCCATGATATCCACATTCTCCCCCTTGATGAACACATTAGCAATTTCTCAGAAAATGTAATTTTGTGGTTTGAAAAGTAAAATACTTGCAGTTTTCGCGCAAAGGCACAACTTGGTCCAAATGCAAGAGAAAGCAAAGGAAATGACCAAGCTGGCTTCAGAATAGCATAAGTAAGTGAGATAAGGCAAAAGAAAGCACAAAAGCTTCAATTTCCAAAGAATCGACAAAATCTCACTTAAGGTCCATATGAATGAACAATTGTTCTATTTGACCTTTGATCATTGAGATGAAAAGCTCTAAAACAACATTTTTGACCAATCTTTCTCCCCCTTTGACAATGGATTCATCAAGGTGCATGGAAGAAGATAGAGCATGAATGTAATGAAATGGCTGCAATTTTGTAATTTTTCATTTTTTTGTTTTGTTTTTAACTTGAGCAAAAGGAGCCATGAAGATTATCCATGAAGACTGTACAAGTATTACACCAAGCCATATTATGTAAAGAAGCTATATTCAATCATGGCAAAACATGTACAGCAAAGCTAAGGCCAAAATAGCAATAACCTGAGATTAAATGAATCGACAACATGACAAGGTGCTCAAGATCATAGTTTAACTAAAGGTATCCAAAAATGAGTCAGGTCATGTCTATAAGCGAGATTGAGCCAGAACCTAGAAAAAGAGTCAAGTTTGAGCATTCAGATTTGAAACAATTTGATCAAGCATTTAGAATTTAGCCCATTGAGCACTTTGCTGAAAATGATTGGTTTTATCTTAGTAAAGCAAGTCCTGTACTAGGAGCCATCCACAACTGCCTTCTAAGCTTCAACCAATTGCCAATTTGTTTTCTTAGCATTGTGCTAGATCTCAAGCCTCACTGCGACCATCCCAAGCAACAAAAGCTTAAGAGAACAGTCTGGGTCATCCAAAACTCTCCTTGAGTTCATGCCTAGTGCAATGGCAAGCCGTCTCATGAGAAAGAATTGGTGAGATCAGTTTTTTTGCACAGAAAAAGCTCATTTTTCATTTGCTTGACTTAAGAATTATCATAGCTCAATTTAAAACTCAAAATAAGTTCAAGACTCAATTAAGCCTATATGACATGGCATGAATCATGAGAGGATCACTAAAGCAAAACTACTCACAAGATCCAACAAGTCATATTATAATTCAGTTTGCTCACAGATAATAAAGCTAGCATGGCAAAAGCTAAGCTATACATAAAAAGCCACAACAGAAGTCTAGCAAACTAGCATAAAATATGGCAGGGTATAAAGAATGAAATCATGTCATACAAGGATAATAATCAAAGCTCCACAAGGTTATATTACAATGCAAGTTGTTGAATTTTAAAATGCATTATGATACAAATGAATGCAAAAAGAGCAAACTCCCCCTCAAAACATCCCATAGGGAAAAATTAACCCTAACTCACTTCTCAAGGTGGCAAACCTTGTTGGGTCTAAAAGATTTGAGAGGAGATTTGCCAAAAGAGCCTTGGACTCCACAACGCTAGCACAAAGACTTCAAACTCCACAAGATCTCTAGGAAAGCAACTCGAAAAGCTAGGGAGCGAAACACCATCACTAAAATGACCTACAGGCAACTCAAAAACCTGCTAAGGACCAGTGAATGGGAAACAAGCTCGACCTAGGCTGTGAGAAGAGTGCATCCTAGCAAATCATGGGATAAGAAGAGTGCCTAGAAGAAACATGTGCTAGAACAAAGCCTCCTATCTACCCTGAACACAACAAGCCCAACACTTGACACAAAACAGATGCTATGCAAGGTAGACTAGGGATACCATACATAAAAGTAAGGTATAGAAGCTCGAACCTGAGTCGCACTGCTTGGCAGTGAGATGTAGTCATGATGGATGAAGATCCATTCCTTGAAGCTCCAGAAGGTAGTTGCGCTCACCCATCATCCTCATCTCAAATTCCTTTGTCTCCAAGAAGTGATAGCCATCATTGAATGCGCATATGAAGAAGAACCAACAGTTTGAAATCATGAATCACATGTTCTTCTTCTCAACTGAAAAGACTACACCAAAGAGACAGAAAAGTCTATGCCTTGGTACTGGATAAGTGAGACAATATCTAGAGAAACAGTACCAAGACACATGACTAGCAAGAATAGCTGCAAATGATCCAAAGCTCATGAAAGCATATAATCAACAATTTAAGACATGAGCATGGAGAGAGACAACTCAATTTCAGTACATGCTATCCAAGATATGACAAAACTCAACCTATCCTTAGTCCACAAGAAGGCATAGGAGCAAGCAAACACGCACATAGCATAACACACATCATATATTACAGTCAAAGGTAAAGTGTGCTAGTGAAAGCTATGGCAAGATCCATGTATCCACAATACCATGAGAGCAAAAGATATGATAAGGAAACAAATCATGGAAATCAAGTAAGCATGTGAATACTGTAGGACAAAGATCAACAAGAGCAAAAAACAGAATATACAAGACAGCACAAGCTCATGAAGACTAAACCAAGCTTATACATCCATGAAACTAGAGAATAACAATATCATACAAGGATATATAAACAGAATACACGCAAAGGCATGATGAATAATATCATAAGAGAACACATGCCGATAAGATACAAATGAGCACAATGAAAAGTACAACACGCCAGGACTGAATAATCGTGAAGATAAAGGCATGAAGGTGTAAGAAATCTCACAGTGCCCTTGGCTGTCATGGTCCTAGTAAAAACATCTCCAAATGTGATCCACTCGTTGTCAGATGCACGTGTGAGAGAGGAGAACCATCTAAAACCTCCAATCATGTGTCGAGAACACCCAAAGTCAATCAAGTCATATGTCCTCCTTCCTCGCACGACGGACCTACAGGGCATAAGCAGGAAACATCTGTGCCTCGGTACTGGGGTTAGTGATAAGAGACTTTGGAATCCAGTATTGAGTCACACGATGCTTGGGCAAAGCAGTAGAAGCAGCAGCAAAATGGTTAGGAGTAAAATCATAAGAATGCACACGAGAACCACCTAGACCTCTCCGAATCGACCTACCAAAAGGTCGGTACTCCCCCTGTCTAGATGCTATCCGTGGTCTCTCCTCACGAAATCCTAAACCAGAATGCTGCCTAGAGTCACCAAAGGAGTCAAAGAAGTCCTCTACGAACCTAGGCCTATGTCTAGCAGGAAAAACAGGCTGCCTGGCTCTAGAGACTGTGAGACCCCGGTTTTATTAAGCTCATAATACTTAGTCATCCAATTGACCCTAGTATTATCAACCAAATAAACCCGGTCTCGAGAGATGTATACTTCCCAGAATGCAGTATACATACCTCACAACAAAAGAATGTATCAATTCCATACAACACATAGTACATAAGCAACAAACCGAAGTTAATATTAATAGGAATAGGCTATTACAAAGAGGGCCTTCGCCAAATAACAACAAGTACTACTAAGATAACAATGAAGCAAAAGTGCCATAAAGATGGCTATAACACAAAGCCAATCAGTGTGCCTTAACCCCTAGGCATCTGACCGGACCGCCAAGCTAGTCGTCGAAGAAGCTGCAACACGTAGCACAAAAGAGAGGCTCTTGGAGCTCTCCTTCTTCCTCTGCAACAAAAGCCACCAAAATGCCACAACCACGGCGCGATGAGTACATAAAGTACTCCATAAGACTTACGTGTGAGATAACAGAACTATAAATAGCTACATGCAAGCTTTATTTAAGTGGGTGAGGCTTTGGACTCATTTTAGCACAAAGCAAGTTTCATTTGCAATAACATAATAGATTGAAGGCAATTTGGCAAAGCATTTTAATTGTTGAAATAACAACGAGATAATAACATGATAACAACAACAAGAACATCCTGGAAGTGACTAACCCAAGTCACCACAACAATAGCATGAACATCCATTCATACCAACCATGTCAAGTTTTAATTAAAGGTTGTAGTCTAGTTCTCACGAGGCGTTTCCGAGCGTGTCCATAACCTAGGACGAGGCTATTCGAATAGTTTTAACCCTGCAGGGGTGTACCAATGTACCCACACGTCAGACCGCCTTTTCGCCAAGCACACTTCCGTTGGTATGTCGGCACGGCTAAGTCCTACGAGACATTTCCAATGGACAGTGCTAATTCTGACCCGCACAACCCACGGGGATAAGGACACAATAGACTGACCTAACCGCCCCGCCAACGCTCAATTCCCACACCACACACACACATTTTATCTTTAAAACACACCAACCGAAAGCGACCCCAATTAGCACCGCCCAAAGTACTTAGTCAAGAGGGGTTCCATATGCCCTCGTGTGGTTAGCACGCAAAATGCTCGAGCGGTGGCGCAAGTAACTCGGTCATAATGACTCAGGCATACTACGCATCCAAAACCACACCATCCATCCAATATGCCCAAGTCCAAATCAAACTTTTAGTTTCAGATTTTGACTTTACAAAATAACAAAGCACAAGTGCTGGACATAAAGGAGTAATAATTAGATTTGTGTGATCAAGACCATCGACTAAGTCGATGATCGCCCATTACTACCGATAGCTAAGCATGTCTAAGCAATTTAAATCGAAAACTACTAAGTGATAAGAGCTCATCCAACGAGCTCAAACCACAGCAAATAACCTAGGCTCATGGTAGTAGAGGATGAACAATTCCTACAGATTATGCAACTATAGGCTTGCTAGCGACATTTAACACAAAGTAGCATGCATACATAGAAGTAAAACAATATATTAACCTTTAAAGTAATGGGACGTTAGAGGGGATATGATCAAACTGCTTGCCTTGCTGTTGTTGCTCAAGTTGTGGCTGAGGGTCACTCTCGGGATTACCACAAATGTCGAAACCCTAACGAAAGAGCGAAAAAGAACCGATAAGAACAAAGAAACCAAAAAGACTCAACAGCCAACTTTCTCCAAAAGACTTGAAAATTTTACAGCAGCAAGGTAATGATTTATCATGAATTTAGCAACAAGAATCAATTGATTTGGATTCTCAATGCAAAAGTTATGATCAAATCAATTCTGCTCAGCTTTATTAATTAAACATGTGCTACTATTCATCGCAAACAATTTCTAGACATGCAGTGGAGCTGAAATTTTTAAGGTAGCATAAGCACCTCATAAGATGAACAACCAAATTGGATTCATCTCAATTGGAGCTATAATGCACCTTCTATTAATTTTTGAAACAAGAACTTGAACAAAATTATAATGCATGATTATTTTTCCTGGAAACAGTAACATGTTCAAAACTATTTTTCCTAGTAAGTTCATCCTTAGAGGAATCCAACAAACTTGGATTCACGCAAAAAGAGTTTACAGATAATTAGTTATGCATTTTACAAGTTAAAGGATTTCTAGTGAAACAATTAAAGCCTATACAAAGTTAAAGTTAATCCTGGACATTCTTGTAACTATAACATGATTAAAGCTATTTTTAGACTGAAGTATAGTTAATCACAGAATTAACCAAATTTATTTCAACTAAAAAGGAGTTATAATGAATTTGTTATGCATTTTACCATTTAACTGAAATTTTAATGCATTTAATAAAACTGAGAAAGATTAGAATTTAATTTCAGGTTTTTCTGGAGTCATTTTAATCTCCTAAACATTTTTAGATTAAAGTTGAGATTATAACAGAATTAACACGACTGGAATCATCTAAAAATGAATTCACATGAAAAAGATATGCATTTCCACACAGTGAACTAGCGAGTGCCTGAGCGAACCTCAGCCGCACATCGCGAGATGGACGGTTCACAGTGAACGAAGAACAAATTCCTACGCGATCTAGACCACAGATCACAAGAATGGACGGCCCCTAATGAGCCACGTCGCCTAACTGAAAACGACGACGGCGCGTCCGACAATTGACCCCGACGCGGTCCATGGCTCATCGCCGGCGACCAACAGCACGGCGGTGCGAGTGGGTGCCAGGGATGGGTGCGCAATAGCATTGCGCACCCTCTGGTACCACTCACACCTGCGGTGGTGGACCAGAGCGGCGGCGCACCGGCGACGAGCGGAGGTGGAAAGCACGGGAACGACGACAATGCTTGCTGCTCCGCTGCGGTTCACTTGAGCGGGTGCCAAAGCCACTAAGGACTACCAGGAGTATACCTGGAGGTCGCGGAGGGGCGGGAGAGGTCGGAGGAGCACTGGCGGCGGAGAGGCTTGCCGGCAGTGGAGACGAAGACGCGGAGAGAGTGACCTGGGCCAAATCAGTGAGACCGCGTCATCAGGACAGGTTCCATACCTCCCAGTGATGCCACCAGAGAAAGGAATTGGAGGGAGGAGGACTCACTGTCGCTGGAGACGAAGATGGGTGCTCGCGGCCGAAAATGGGGGAAACTCCGATTGCGGACACGCCTGTACAGGTAAGCCAAATCGAGTTAGGGTGGTTGCTCCAAGAGGGTAGAGGGAGGAATGGGAACAGAGAAGGAGCAAGGGCGCCTTTGGAGCACCAGGCCCACCAACGAGCTTCACAGGCGAAAATGGCGGCGAGGTGCGGTGGTTGTTTGGAGCTCCAAAGAAGGCAGTGGGTGCTAGCTAGAGCTGCATAATAGTGAAAAGAAGGCAAGGAAGGAGGACCGGGTGCTTAAGTAGCAGTAGGGGCAGAGAGCAACGGCATGGAGGCCTCGGGTGCTTTGACCACCAAGGGAGCACTGAGGGCGACGGGAGCAGGTAAGGCGAGGACCTCAAGGGCGGTGCACGACGAGCATTTAATGCTCTGCAGAGCGACCCGTTGAAGCCTGCACCGAGGTGACATGACGACCGCTGCCCACGCTCACGCCTCTGCCATGTGTGAGCACCTGGTTTTATTAGGCTCATAATACTTAGTCATCCAAATGACCCTAGTATTATCAACCAAATAAACCCGGTCTCGAGAGATGTATACTTCTGAATGCAAGATACATACCTCACAACAAAAGAATGTATCAATTCCATGCAACACATAGTACATAAGCAACAAACCAGAAGTTAATATTAATATGGAATAGCTATTACAAAAGAGGGGCCCTTAGGCCAAATAGCAACAATTCTAAAAAGATAACAATGAAGCAAAAGTGCCATAAAGATGGCTGTAACACAAAGCCAATCGGTGTGCATTAACCCTAGGCATCGACCGGACCGCCAAGCTAGTCGTCGAAGAAGCTGCAACACATAGCACAAAAGTGAGGCTCTTGGAACTCACCCTCTCCCTCTGCATCCAAAACCACAAAAAAAAATGCCACAACCACGGGCGGATGAGTACATAAAGTACTCCGCAAGACTTACGTGTAAGATAACAGGCCTATAACATATGCTACATGCAAGCTTTATGTAAGTGGAGGTTGTATGTCTCATTTAGCACAAAGCAACATTTATTTGCAATAATGTAATACATTTAAAGGCAAGTTATCAAATCTGTTTTTAACATTCAAATATCAAGTTTGACAACGATAATAACCATAAGTAGATGAGAACCAGAAACCTAGAAGTGACTAACCCAATAGTCACCACAACAATAGCATGAACTCCGTTCATACCAACCAAGTCAAATTTTAATTAAATGTTGTAGTCTAGTTCTCACGGGGCGATCCAAGCGTGTCCATAACCTAGGGCGAGGCTATTGAATAGTTTTATCCTGCAGGTGTACCACTTGTACCCACACGCCGCATCGCCTTTCCTTTACGCACACTACCAAAGGTGTCTTTGGCACGGCTAAGTCCTACGAGACATTTCCAATGGACAATGCTAATTCTGAGTCGCACAACCCACGGGGAGAAGGAGACATCACACGACCTACCCGGAAGCTAGTGCTCCCCTCCCACACCACACACACACATTTTATCTTTAAAAACCACCAACCGAGCGACCCCAATTAGCAACGCCAAAGTACTTAGTCAAGAGGGGTTCCATATGCCCCTCGCGTGGTTAGTACGCAATATTGCTCAGTACGGGAGGCGCAAGTAACTCGGTCCTTAGGGACTTAGGCATACTTCCACAATCCAAAAACCACACCATTCATCCAATATGCCCAAGTCTAAACAATCTTTTATTTTCAGGTTTTTACTTTACAAATTAGCAAAGCACAAGTGCTGTACAATATGAAGTAGTAATTAGATTTGTGTGATCAAGACCATCGACTAAGTCGATGATCGCCCATTTCTACCGCTAACTAAGCATGTCTAAGCAAATTAAATCGTAACTACTAAGCGATAAGAGCTCATCCAACGAGCTCCAACCACAGCAAATAACCTAGGCTCATTGGTAGTAGAGGATGATCATTTCCTACAGATTGTGCAACTATAGGATTCACTAACCATAATTAAAACAAAGTAGCAATGCATACATAGAGTTTAAACAATATAATAGACTTGCAAATATAGGATGAATCATGGTCAAACTGCTTGCCTTGTTGCTGTTGCTCAAGTTGTGGCTGAGGGTCACTCTCGGGATCGCCACAAATGTCGAAACCTAACGAAAGAGCGAAAAAAGAACCGATAAGAACAAAGAAACCAAAAAGACTCAACAGCCAACTTTCTCCAAATGACTTGAAAATTTTACATCAGCAAGATATTGATTTATCATGATTTTTTCAACAAAAATCAAGTGATTTGGATCCTTAATGCAAAAGATATGATGAAATCAAATCTGCTCAGCCTAATTAATTAAAAATGTGTTACTATTCATCGCAAAAATTTCTAGACATGCAGAGGAACTGAAATTTTTAAGGTAGCATAAGCACCTCATAAGATGAACAACCAAATTGGATTCATCTCAATTGGAGCTATAATGCCCCTTCTATTAATTTTTGAAACAAGAACTTGAACACAATTAAAATGCATGATTATTCTTTCTGAAAACAGTAACATGTTCAAAACTATTTTTCCTAGTAATTTCATCCTTAGAGGAATCCAACAAACTTGGATTCACGCAAAAGAGTTTACAGATAATTAGTTATGCATTTTACAAGTTAAAGGATTTCTAGTGAAACAGTTAAACCTACAAGTTAACAAAATTAATTCTGGACATTTTTGCAACTACAACATGCTTAATTTCATTTTTAGATCTAAGTGTAGGTAATAACAGAATTAACAAACTTGATTTCATCTAAAAGGAGTTAACATGAATTTATTATGCATTTTAAACTTATCAGAATTTCCAATACATTTAATAAAGCTGAAAAGGATTAAAATGATCTTTTACATTTTTCTGGAGCTATTTCAACCATGCAACTATTTTTAGATTAAACTTTAGCTCATAACAGAATTATCAAAAGTGGAATCACCGAAAATGAATTATTGCGAAATAGTTTTACCTTTTCAAAGTTTAATGCGATTTTCGGTTGTAAAATAAATCCCAGAATTTCCTAAAATCCAGTCACGAGATAAAGATGTGGCTCAATCTGGGCGTCGAATTCGCATCCAAAGGCCCACGGTGAACACCTATTCATGGTCCGATCGGCCCGATGAATATCGTAGATTGATCTTGAGATGGCGGTGATATGGATTGAAGTGTATCGGACGCCAAGCGATGCATCTTGACAAGCGGGACCCATTGTCATGACGATTTGAGTCATCTTGCGGGAGGTTTTAACCCGTGCCGCAGTGAAATGGGTCCCACCGTCGGCGATAAATAAACGGGGAGTTTACTATGCGCATTAAAGGGTGATTTAAGGCGCTGGCCCACATGTCAGTGAGACAAGGACCCCGTTTAGGACATCATTAATGCTAAGCAGTTAATTAACCAATGATTAGCGCACTAATGACGGGATCTTTGTCCTAATGATTCTCGGCACAGTACTTCCCCGTCCGACAAAATGCCGAGGGAGTTCCCGAGCTCGTCGCCGGCGGCTCCGGCCACGGCGGCGCGAGCCAAGGACAGGAATGGGTCCGCAATAGCCTTGTGGACCCAATGGCACCACCCACACCGACGGCGACGGCGTAAATCGCCGGCGAGCCGGAGATAAGCGGGGTGACCGTTTCGGCCAAAAGACCAAAAGCGAAAATGTTGCTCCGCAGCGGTTCTGAGCAGCAGGTGCCACTTCTAGGGACTATAAGAAGGGTACCTGAGGGCAAGGACGAACCCGAAGTGGTCGAAGAAGCTTCGGCGACGAAGCACCACGACGGAGCCGGGGAAGACAACGAGGGAAACACGGCCTAAGCAAAAGTATTGCGACCGCGTCATCGGGTTAGCTCCACCAGTGCTCAAAGAAGCTTCACGAGCAAGGAATTGAGGAATGGAGCTACTCACCGGCAACGGGGAAGAAGGGGGTTGATTTCGGCCGAAATGGGGACTTTTGCAATTCGGCTTCACCCTGTAAAGATGAATCCAAATTAAGTGAGGGGATTTACTCCAGGGGGTTAAAGGGTGGCTCTGGAGCAAAAATAGAGAGAGGAGAGGGACAGGACCACCGCCTTTACCGAGGTACCCGAGCTCCAACAATGGCGGTTGCAATGGTGGGGAGGTGGTTTGAGCTCAAGGGACCAAGAGCAAGTGTGGAAGGCGACTAAAGGAAAACCAGCAAGGTGTAGGGGCTTCTTATAGTCGAGAGGGCAAGGCCAAGAGCCAAGCTCATGGTCATGGTGGACTTGGTCCACAGCTCCTCCAGGCGAACAAGGACATGGAGGAATGGATGGCTCTGCAGAGAAAGAAGACTAAATGGCTAAAGCTCTGGCGCATTAATTAGCGGCAGAGAGAGCCGTTGTGAGGTGACAAGGCTGAGCCTCCCCACGCCTACTCTGCCCACTCTCGGCACAGCAGCCTGGCCGAGGACGAAGGCGCAGCGAGGAGGACGACGAAGCGGCGGCGTCCGATTTTAATCGCTGCGGCCGAGATGAAACAGGAGGATCAAGGGTTCTGCGATATGGACCGTCGATCAAAATCTAACGGCCCATGACAATTGCGCCAGCGCGAGCCATTGGCTCGAGCCCGAGTGCAGTTAGTTGGTTGGACCAAGTCCATTGGCTCGAGCCCGGGTGCAGTTAGTTGGTTGGACCAAGTCCATTGGCTCGAGCCCGAGTCTGACTCAGACCCAAGGAACAGTGCCGGTTTGAGTTTGAATTTGGAACTGAGATTTTGTGGATTTAATTGAGGTATCAAAACAACTCCAAAACTTATGAAAATTTAACTGGAGCTTTCTGACATGATGAATAACCTACCATAAAATTTCCAGAGGTTTTAATGCCCTGCATTTTCTCCAGAAATTTCAGAAGGTTTGGACAATAGGGTTGGACCAGGTTTGACTGGTTTGACTTGCCTCAAAAATTATTCAAATAATTTCTAAAATTATGAAATAATTCAGAGGGCTGCTAGTCACCCAAGGAACTTAGGCAAATTATTTACAGAGGTTTGCACAAGATTTTCCCACGGAGGTTTTTGATAGGAGTGAATTGGAGAATTTGATTTTTGAGTTTGGATTTTCCATAATTCCTTTGCAAGAATTACCGATTTGGGCAAGCATTCTCAATTGAAGAAAAAGTTTTAATTTCTCCTCATTTTCAGAATCGGGATGTTACACCATGGCCTCTTGCGCGCGAGAGCGGCTAGCGAGAGAAGAGGATGAAGTGGGCTGTAGTCGGATTTTGATCGGCGCGAGAAAGGATCGAGTGGGTGAAGGGTTCTGATCGTCGCGCGCAGACGATAAGAATCAACGACCACGAGTTAGCGCCAGCGCCCGAGCCGAGTGCCGTTAGTGGACTCGACCGAGTCCGTTGGCTCGAGCCCAAGCCTCACTCGCGCCCGAGGAGCAGTGAAAATCAATTAGGGTTTGAATTTGGAACTGAGATTTTGTGGATTTAATTGAGGATCAAAACAACTCCAAAATTTATAAAAATTTAACTGGAGCTTTCTGACCTGATGATGAACCTACCATAAAATTTCCAGAGGTTTTAATGCCCTGAATTTTTCTCCAGAAATTTCAGAAGGTTTGGACATTAGGGTTTGACCAGCTTTGACTTGGTTTGACTCGCCTCCAAAACTACTCAAACAATTTCTAAAAATTATGAGAAAATTCAGAGGTGCTACAAGTCATCCCAAGAACTTGGGAAAAATATTTACAGAGGTTTGGCACAAGATTTTACCAAGGAGGTTTTTGATAGGAGTGAACTGGAGAAGTTGATTTTTGAGTTTGGATTTTCCATAATTCCTTTGCAAGAGTTACAGATTTGGGCAAGCATTCTCAATTGAAGAAAAAGTTTTAATTTCTCCTCATTTTCAGAATTGGGATGTTACAAAACCTCCCCTCCTTACAAAAATCTCGTCCCGAGATTTGGCTCACTCGGGGAAGAAAGAGGGATAGTCCACACGTAGACGATCTTCCCTTTCCCAAGTGGCCTCATCCTCAGAATGGTTCGACCACTAAACTTTAAGGAACTTAATGGTCTTATTCCTCGTTCTTCGTTCAGACTCATCGAGTATGCGAACAGGGTGCTCGCGATAGGTCAAATCTTCCTGAACATCGAGAGCTTCCAACGAAGCTTCCACAGTTGGAACACGGAGGCACTTCTTTAGCTGGGATACATAGAAGACATCATGTACCCCCTCAAGTGCAGATGGCAATTCCAACTTGTAGGCAACAGCTCCCTTCTTCTCGATAACGCGGTATGGACCGACATATCGAGGAGCTAACTGCCCTTGGCCTTGAAAGCGTTGATGGCCCTTCAGAGGAGAGACTTTGAGATAAACAAAGTCATTGGGCTCAAAGCTCAACTCACGACGACGGCGATCCGCATAGCTCTTTTGCCTGGATTGAGCCGTGCGCAAACGCTCACGAATAAGCTGGACTTGGCGCTCAGCCTCATTGATTGAGTCCGGGCCAAAGAGAGGTCTCTCACCGGTCTCTGACCAGTTCAACGGGGTTCTACACTTTCTCCCGTATAAGGCCTCAAAAGGTGCCATGCCGAGACTGGCCTGAAAGCTGTTGTTGTAAGAAAACTCGGCGAATGGCAAGCATTCTCCCAATGCTTCCCATAGGAAAGGACACAAGCACGAAGCATGTCTTCCAAAACTTGGTTGACCCTCTCGGTCTGACCATCAGTTTGAGGATGATATGCTGTGCTAAAGGTAAGACGGGTTCCCATAGCCTCTTGCAAACTATGCCAAAAGCGAGAGGTGAAAAGAGAACCACGATCCGAGACAATTGTCTTGGGCACACCATGCAAGCACACGATGCGGGAAACATAGAGGTCCGCCAATTGACCAGAAATCTTGGCTCGCACCGCAAGAAATGTGCTACTTTAGTCAACCGATCAATGACAACCCAAATGGCATCATTCTTCTTCGGGGCGTGGGTACCGGTGATAAAGTCCATGCCGACGGAATCCCACTTCCATTAGAAGACGAGTAAAGGTCAAGCGATCTGCAGGGGCCGATGCTCGGCCTTAACACTGACGACACACGCCGCACTTTCGACAACGAACCGCAATCTCCTCTTCATTCGGGTCCACCAAAATCTCTGGCGGAGATCTTGATACATCTTTGTGGCCCCGGGATGAATGGATAAAGGCGAATCATGGGCTTCGCGGAGGATCAAATTCCGCAACTCCATGTCCTTTGGAACCACAAGGCGTTGCCCGAACCTCACAACACCATGCTCATCCTCAGAAAAGCATTTGGTCGTTCCGTTCTTGGCATTTTCCTTAATGTGGCTCACTCCTATATCCGACTGCTGAGCGGACTTGATCCGATCCACCAAGGTTGGTTGCACAACCAAGGCAGCGAGAGAACCATGCTCAACTAAGCTCAAGTTGAGACGCTGAAATTCTTCAGAAGAGTGGGCTGAAGCTCCTTGGACAACAAGGCATTGCAATGCGCTTTCGACTAAGCGCGCCAACAGCGACATTAGCCTTGCCGGATGGTAGTGAATACCCATATCATAATCCTTGATCAACTCCAACCATCTCCTTTGCACGAGGTTCAGTCGGTTTGTGTGAACAAGTACTTTAAGCTTTTGTGATCCGAATACACTTCTAGCGACACGATTAGGTAATGTCGCCAGATCTTAAGTGCATGAATCACAGGCTAACTCCAAATCATGGGTAGGATAGTTGAGCTCATGAGGTCTCAATTGCCTTGATGCATAGGCCACTACCTTGCCTTCTTGCATAAGGACGCAACCGAGGCCTCGACGAAGCATCGCAAAAGATATCGAAGCTTCGATGGATATCGGGAAGAACAAGAGCGGAGGCGGTGGTCAAAGCGCTTCTTGAGTACTTGAAAACTTTCCTCACAAGCATCCGACCACAAGAACTTCTTGTCCTTTTGAGCAACTCCGTCATCGGCCCGCGATCTTGGAGAAGTTCTCGATAAGCGGCGATAGTATCCCGCTAAACCAAGAAAACTCCGCGCCGGTGACGGCAGCGGTGACTCCATGAAAGAACATCGCTGACCTTGCTAGGGTCAACGGCTCGCCTCGCTTTGAAAGAACGTGGCCTAAAAGGACACTTCCTTCAACCGAATGCACACTTGCTGAACTTGCGTCTGGTGGTGCTCACGCAGACTTGCCTAACACAAGCTTGGTGCTCGGCGTGTTCCTCATCGTTCTTGGAGTAGATAAGAATATCATCGATGAATACCACGACAAACTTATCCAAATACTCCATGAATACCGAATTCATGAGATTCATGAACAAGGCAGAGCATTGGTTAAGCGAATGACATGACGACAAAGGTACTCATACAAGCCGAAGCGAGTAGAAACGCCGTCTTTGGAATATCCTCGGTCGAATCCGAACGATGATATCCCACTCTCAAATCAATCTTGGAGAAAACTTCGACCTCCGGTTAATTGATCGAAGAGATCGTCGATCTTGGGCAATGGATACTTGTTCTTTACCGTCACTTCATTAAGTGGGCGGTAATCAACGCACATGCGTAAGGTATCCTTCTTCTTTACGAAGATTTTGGACAACCCCAAGGAGATGAGCTAGGCGGATGAAACCCTTCTCTTGCAGCTCACTTAAGCGCTTCTTCAACTCCACCAACTCGTTCGGTGGCATCCGATAAGGCCTCTTTGAGATAGGGCGGTGCAGGAGCCAACTCAATGACAAACTCGAGGTCTCGAACGGGTGGCATTCCCGGAAGATCTGCGGGAAAGACATCAACGAAGTCACAAACTGTTGGGACTTCGCTAATATCTAGAGCGGGTTTCGCTTCAAGCGCGAAGAGATGCGGATCTAGCGACCGGTAAAAAGCTTAACCTCGCCGCCGAAGGACTAGATAGAGATGAGCTTCTGGCGCAATCGATTTGTCCCATGTCTTTGAGACAACCAATCCATGCCAAGAATTACATCTAGACTCGCTGAATGGAGAAGGATAAGGTTTGCTAAGAACCTTACTCCTTCGATCTTGATAGGAACATCCCTACACTCAGATTCAGCTCTCAACTCCGAACCAGGAGAGCGAATAAGTAGCAGGACCGACAATGGAGAGAAAAGAAGCTCTCCAACAAAGAAAGAAAAGACTCGAAACAAAGTAATGAGATGCTCTGAATCAAACAAGACGAGAGCAGGGTGAGAGTTAACGAAAGTGTACCTAGCACGGCGTCGGGTGCCTCTGAGCCTCCTCTGCGGTGGCGGCGTTGACGCTGCCACTACCCACGCCAGGTAGCGGGGACGATCTTCGGTCTGCGAAGATCCACCTCCTTGCCGCGTCCTCCATTAGGACGAGGGTGCTCCGGTCTTCTTAGGGCATTGATTGGCATAATGCCCTTCGCCGCAGAAGAAACAAGTGACATTGGCCGCCGGATTGCGGGAGCCACTCTGCTGTCGGCGAGCACACGTGGATCGGGCACGGCTGCGAAGGATGAGGAACAGGCGGTGACCTCGAAGTCTTGAGGACCGAGGCTGGAACCCAAGACCGCCTCAAGCGAGGACGGAAGGAACTGGACTTGGAAGACTTGTAAGTCTCCCACTTGCGCTTACGGGAATCCATAAGCTCTCGAGCCGCATGCTCAGCGACGATGGCCTTGTCGACCAAGGTCTGGAAATCAGGAAAGTCGACAATGGATAGCTTGTCCTTCAGCTCCTCGGACAAGCCACGCCTGAACTTGGCCTGCTTAGCCATATCAGTGGCCACATCCTCAGGAGCATAACGAGCTAGATGGTTGAACTCGTATACATACTCCATGACTGAGCTACGCCCTTGCTTGAGCGCAAGAAACTCCTGCTTCTTGATCTCCATCAAGCCGGCAGGGATATGAGATCGGCGGAAGGCAGTACGAAACTCCTCCCAAGAAACGGTGTGGTCTGCGGGCTGCATGGCGAGAAAATTCTCCCACCATGACAAAGCTGCACCCTCCAGCTGGTGCGATGCAAACAGCGCCTTCTCGTGCTCCTGGCACTGCGCTATGCGAAGCTTCCGCTCCACAAGACGAAGCCAATCGTCCGCATCCAAAGGGTCCTCAGACCGAGAAAAGGTAGGGGGCTGAGTACGAAGGAACTCAGCAAGGCCCCCACGAGGCTGATGGGCATTCCCTGGCCCAGATCCTGAAGCTCCGGAAAGTGCAGTGGTGTTGCGTGCGATGGCGTCGATAGAACTCTCTGTCATCCCGCGGTTGCGCTCAATCTGCAGAAGGACCTCGGCCATGGTCGGAGGAGGAGGAAGCTCCTCGTCCTGACCAGCTGACTGGCCTTGGCCGCTACGAGTGCGTCCGGCCATCCTGTTACAAGAAATTTTGGTTAGCAACTAGACTCGAACACAAAGCCTTTAAAAGAAGCAAAAGCGATCGACTAGGGAATGGAATATCACCTAAACAAATGCCAAAACAGCGAGTAAATCAACTTTAGAAGCTTCTAAAAGACTCTAAAACAGCCAAGAAACACCAAAAGCAAGGCTCAACTTCTCAACTCAACTAACCCGCATTGAATGAACGAGTAATTGATCGAGAAGATTCAAAATCAGATTGTAAGATGAGATCTAAACCTATTAGAGAGCAAGGTTAATGCAGCGAAATAAGTGTTAGATACTTAGCTAACTAGTATCACATCTTACCCTTTTATTCCCACAAATTTTAGTTGATTTAACCTCTCATTTTCTACCCTAATTACTGACTTGTGCTTGCTGCCCTGAATTACTGGTTGGCTGTCCAAAATCCCAGATTTGTATTTCGGCTCCAACACTTCTATTCTTCACCAAAAGGCAGCCAAGATTCCAAATTTAGAACTCTCATACGTTACCCAAAACCCAATTAATCGATAACAACTATTTTGTAGAAGGGAAGAGAGGAAAACAACTTTTAAAACTCAAATTAGAGTGAGATGAGAAGAGAAAGCTAAGATAGATGAGGACTAAAATCTGAGAATTTTCTTAAGCTTTCAAAACCCATTTGATACTTTGAAATTAGGTTTTCAAAATATCCTAAAGACGACCAAGCTTGCGTTACTACGGTCAAGACGGCTCTGATACCAACTTTTGTGAGACCCGATTTTATTAAGCTCATAATACTTAGTCATCCAATTGACCCTAGTATTATCAACCAAATAAACCGGTCTCGAGAGATGTATACTTTCGAATGCGTTATACATACCTCACAACAAAAGAATGTATCAATTCCATACAACACATAGTACATAAGCAACAAACCAGAAGTTAATATTAATAGGAATAGGCTATTACAAAAGAGGGGCCTTCGGCCAAATAACAACAAGTACTACTAAGATAACAATGAAGCAAAAGTGCCATAAAATGGCTATAACACAAAGCCAATCGGTGTGCCTTAACCCTAGGCATCTCGAGGACCGCCAAGCTAGTCGTCGAAGAAGCTGCAACACGTAGCACAAAAGAGAGGCTCTTGGAGCTCTCCTTCTTCCTCTGCAACAAAAGCCACAAAAATGCCACAACCACAGGCAGATGAGTACATAAAGTACTCCGCAAGACTTACGTGTGAGATAATGAGAACTATAAATAGCTACATGCAAGCTTTATTTAAGTGGGTGAGGCTTTGGACTCATTTTAGCACAAAGCAAGTTTCATTTGCAATAACATAATAGATTGAAGGCAATTTGGCAAAGCATTTTAATTGTTGAAATAACAACGAGATAATAACATGATAACAACAACAAGAACATCACGGAAGTGACTAACCCAAGTCACCACAACAATAGCATGAACATCCATTCATACCAACCATGTCAAGTTTTAATTAAAGGTTGTAGTCTAGTTCTCACGCAGGCGTTTCGGCGTGTCCATAACCTAGGGCGAGGCTATTGAATAGTTTTAACCTGCAGGGTGTACCAATGTACCCACACGCCAGACCGCCTTTTCGCCAAGCACACTTCCGTTGGTATGTCGGCACGGCTAAGTCCTACGAGACATTTCCAATGGGCGGTGCTAATTCGACCCGCACAACCCACGGGATAAGGACACAATAGACACCTAACGGTCCGCCTTGCTCAATTCCCACACCACACACACACATTTTATCTTTAAAAACACACCAACCAAAGCGACCCCAATTAGCACCGCCCAAAGTACTTAGTCAAGAGGGTTCCATATGCCCTCGTGTGGTTAGCACATAAAATGCTCGAACGGTGGCGCAAGTAACTCGGTCATAATGACTCGGGCATACTACCGCATCCAAAACCACACCATCCATCCAATATGCCCAAGTCCAAATCAAACTTTTAGTTTCAGATTTTGACTTTACAAAATAACAAAGCACAAGTGCTGGACATAAAGGAGTAATAATTAGATTTGTGTGATCAAGACCATCGACTAAGTCGATGATGGCCCATTACTACCGATAGCTAAGCATGTCTAAGCAATTTAAATCGAAAACTACTAAGTGATAAGAGCTCATCCAACGAGCTCAAACCACAACAAATAACCTAGGCTCATGGTAGTAGAGGATGAACAATTCCTACAGATTATGCAACTATAGGCTTGCTAGCGACATTTAACACAAAGTAGCATGCATACATAGAAGTAAAACAATATATTAACCTTTAAAGTAATGGGACGTTAGAGGATATGATCAAACTGCTTGCCTTGCTGTTGTTGCTCAAGTTGTGGCTGAGGGTCACTCGGGATTACCACAAATGTCGAAACCCTAACGAAAGAGCGAAAAAGAACCGATAAGAACAAAGAAACCAAAAAGACTCAACAGCCAACTTTCTCCAAAAGACTTGAAAATTTTACAGCAGCAAGGTAATGATTTATCATGAATTTAGCAACAAGAATCAATTGATTTGGATTCTCAATGCAAAAGTTATGATCAAATCAATTCTGCTCAGCTTTATTAATTAAACATGTGCTACTATTCATCGCAAAAATTTCTAGACATGCAGAGGAGCTGAAATTTTTAAGGTAGCATAAGCACCTCATAAGATGAACAACCAAATTGGATTCATCTCAATTGGAGCTATAATGCACCTTCTATTAATTTTTGAAACAAGAACTTGAACAAAATTATAATGCATGATTATTTTTCCTGGAAACAGTAACATGTTCAAAACTATTTTTCCTAGTAAGTTCATCCTTAGAGGAATCCAACAAACTTGGATTCACGCAAAAGAGTTTACAGATAATTAGTTATGCATTTTACAAGTTAAAGGATTTCTAGTGAAACAATTAAAGCCTATACAAAGTTAAAGTTAATCCTGGACATTCTTGTAACTATAACATGATTAAAGCTATTTTTAGACTGAAGTATAGTTAATCACAGAATTAACCAAATTTATTTCAACTAAAAAGGAGTTATAATGAATTTGTTATGCATTTTACCATTTAACTGAAATTTTAATGCATTTAATAAAACTGAGAAAGATTAGAATTTAATTTCAGGTTTTTCTGGAGTCATTTTAATCTCCTAAACATTTTTAGATTAAAGTTGAGATTATAACATAATTAACACGACTGGAATCATCTAAAATGAATTCACATGAAAAAGATATGCATTTCTAAAGATTAATACCTTTTTAGGTTCATAAATAAACCTATCGGAAATCCGAAATCAATAATGGCGTGGGCGATTGTGGGCGTTGATTTTGAATCGGACGGCTCACAACCACGGAACAGCGACGCAGCTTGCGCTGGAGACGATGAACGAGGACCGTTGATCTTGGATCAACGGTCCACGTTGAATCAACGCGACGCGTTTGGATTCCGCTGCTGAAGACGCGGTGGTCGTGGGCCGTTGATCTTGAGATGGGCGGCTCACGACCACGCCCACACGATGAACTAGCGAGTGCTGGCGAACCTCGGCCGCACATCGCGAGATGGGCTATTCACGGTGAGCGAAGAACAAATTCCTCGCGATCTAGACCACAGATCACAAGAATGGACGGCCCCTAATGAGCCACGTCGCCTAACTGAAAACGACGACGGCGCGTCCGACAATTGACCCCGACGCGGTCCATGGCTCATCGCCGGCGACCAACAGCACGGCGGTGCGAGTGGGTGCCAGGGATGGGTGCGCAATAGCATTGCGCACCCACTGGTACCACTCACACCTACGGTGGTGGACGAGCGGCGGCGCACCGCGACAGCGGAGGTGGAAAGCACGGAACAGCGACAATGCTTCTTTGCTCGCTGCGGTTCACTTGAGCGGGTGCCAAAGCCACTAAGGACTACCAGGAGTATACCTGGAGGTCGCGGAGGGGCGGGAGAGGTCGGAGGAGCACTGGCGGCGGAGAGGCTTGCCGGCAGTGGAGACGAAGACGCGGAGAGAGTGACCTGGGCCAAGTCAGTGAGACCGCGTCATCGGGGACAGGTTCCATACCTCCCGGTGATGCCACCAGAGAAAGGAATTGGAGGAGGAGGACTCCTTGTCATTTGGAGGCGAAGATGGGTGCTCATGGCGAAAATGGGGAAACTCCGATTGCGGACACGCTGTCTGAGTAAGCCAAATCGAGTTAGGGTGGTTGCTCCAAGAGGGTAGAGGAGGAATGGGAGCAGAGAAGGAGCAAGGGCGCCATGGAGCACCAGTTCACAAGCGAGCTTCACGAGGCGAAAATGGCGGCGAGTGCGGTGGTTGTTTGGAGCTCCAGCAAGACGAGTGGGTGCTAGCTAGAGCTGCGCAATAGTGAAAAGAAGGCAAGGAAGGAGGACCGGGTGCTTAAGTAGCAGCAGGGGCAGAGAGCAACGGCATGGAGGCCTCGGGTGCTTTGACCACCAAGGGAGCACTGAGGGCGACGGGAGCAGGTAAGGCGAGGACCTCAAGGGCGGTGCACGACGAGCATTTAATGCTCTGCAGAGCGACCCGTTGAAGCCTGCACCGAGGTGACATGACGACCGCTGCCCATGCTCACGCCTCTGCCATGGCCCTGCGCGCACGCGAGAGCGGGCGAGCGCGAGGAAGAGGATGAAGTGGCCGCCGTCGGATTTTGATCGGCGCAGAAAGGATCGAGTGGGTGAAGGGTTCTGTGATCGTCGCCGCGACGATAAGAATCAACGCCCACGAGTTAGCGCCAGCGCCCGAGCCGAGTGCCGTTAGTGGACTCGACCGAGTCCGTTGGCTCGAGCCCAAGCTGGCTCGCGCCGAGGAACGATGAAAATCAATTAGGGTTTGAATTTGGAACTGAGATTTTGTGGATTTAATTGAGGATCAAAACAACTCCAAAATTTATAAAAATTTAACTGGAGCTTTCTGACCTGATGATGAACCTACCATAAAATTTCCAGAGGTTTTAATGCCCTGCATTTTTCTCCAGAAATTTCAGAAGGTTTGGACATTAGGGTTTGACCAGCTTTGACTTGGTTTGACTCGCCTCCAAAACTACTCAAACAATTTCTAAAAATTATGAGAAAATTCAGAGGTGCTACAAGTCATCCCAAGAACTTGGGAAAAATATTTACAGAGGTTTGGCACAAGATTTTACCAAGGAGGTTTTTGATAGGAGTGAACTGGAGAAGTTGATTTTTGAGTTTGGATTTTCCATAATTCCTTTGCAAGAATTACAGATTTGGGCAAGCATTCTCAATTGAAGAAAAAGTTTTAATTTCTCCTCATTTTCAGAATTGGGATGTTACAGAGACTACAGCAGGTGAAGGGACTCCTCTAATGGTTCTCAAGTTACTCATCCTCTCCTTCCTCTCAATCTTGGCTCTACGGAAGCAGAACTCAACAATGTGGCCATTCTTCTTGCAGAAGGTGCAATGGTACTTGACCTTTTGAAGGGTCGACTGATGAAGTAGAAGCACCTATCTTGCTAGAAGTGGTTTGGGCAAAACCGGTGATTTAAAGACTATCTTGGATGGCTTAGGGGTTCTACCTCAAGCAGGCCCTTGTCAACATGACTCTAACAACCTTAGGTGGATGGTTCTTGGTATGCTCTAGGGAATCAAATCCTAGGCCTCTATTATTCACACTCACCTTAGACTTGTCAAGAATCATGTTGAGGTTCTTCTTCCCACCAATAAATCTCTCAAGAGTCTCTTTAAGGTAGTCATTTTGTTTGGCTAGTTCATAACAAGAAGCACACTTATTTGACTTGCTAGCCCTATCACACTTTTCCTTATAATGAGCTACCTCGGCTTTCAAAGCCTCACAAGACACACAATAGTTATCTCTAATCCTATCCAGCTGCTCTTTGAACTTAACTCTAAATGCTTCTTATATCTTATCTACATGATGCCCAATCTCAATGCAAAGATCACAAGAATTAGAGTCAACAACTTTCTTGGAAGCATTTATGGACATGGATTGTTCAATTTTAGCCTTTTCTTCTAGTGTCTTGTTTAAAGCATCATTCTCAAGTGTGAGTTTAACACAGTTTTCACATGAAGCAGTTTTAGAGTAAAGAATTATTTCAGACATCTCCTTCATTTTAATCTTATTTTTCTCACAATGAGAGCAGGTGTGACTAGCATCAAATTTCATCAATTCTTTTGTAGCACTATCCAATTTTAGTTCAAGTAAAGCACAATTTGAACAAGGCAAAGGAATAGCATCTACAGTAGTCACATCTAAAGCAATGGCATTCATGTAAGCAGGACTAGACTTGAGGGATTCTAGTTCATCAAGAGCATCTTTCAATTGATTCACAACAGAGGAATGAGCAGATTTTAGGTTAATCAATTCATTTTGCAAGCTAGAGCAAGAGTCACAAATATCAACAGGATTAACAGATTTAAGCCTAACAACCTCTAAGTTCATATCATCAATCATGTTGTCCTGTCTCTTAATCAATTTAGCTTGCTTCTTCAAATTGTGTTCAGCAATGACCAAAGCACGCTTCATATCAGCAAGTGAGGGACATACCTCATCTGGGTCACTGAAAGGGTCATCGTCGTTGGAGGAGTCGACGTCGTGGCTACCCCTGGCCATGAAACACATGCCGGTGAAGTCCTGAGCCTTCTTCTTGCCATGGGTGTCATCCTCGTCGTCCTCCGTCTCCGAGTCCACATCACTCATGTCAACACTCTCTAGAGCGGCAAGGACCCGGCTGACGAACTTGCGATAGTTGGTCTTATTGGATTTTGCATCCTTAGCTTGAGGACGCCTCCGAGTGTCCTTCTCCTCCTTGCCCTTCAGCTTGGTGCACCTAGAGCGAATGTGGTTTGGCTCACCACACTCAAAGCAAGTGATCGGACCACCTCTCCTTCTGTTCCTCACTTTGTTGTACACTCTAGAGAATTTTGTGGATAGGAGGGCTAAATCATCCTCAGGTAGCCTCTCTAGCTGCTCATCGGTCAAAGAATGTAAAGCGGACAAAGAAAAGCCAGATGAGTCAAAATCAAATGAATCAGTCGAGCTACCCTTAGATGGGTCGACCACCAAAGCCATCGACTCTGTCTTGGGGAGACGCGAGATAAAGTCAATCTCATGCGGCTTCAACCTCGAGTAGAGCTTATCCATGGTAAGCTCACTCATGATAGTGTTGTCATTGATGGATGTGATCTTCATCCCCCAAACCTTCACATCAAGAGCACCCAAAAGCTGGCGTGCGTTCTCAGACTCAGTGAAAACAAGATCAACAGCGCGAAGATCATGAAGAATCTTGGAGAACCTCCCCCATAGCTCATCTAAAGACTCACTAGGTCTTTGCTCGATCTTTGAGTATTCTTTCTTGAGCTGGTTCTGTCTCACTTCCTTGATCATGATCGAACCCTCGTGGTAGTCACAAAGGGTCCTCGGATCTCGTGAGCAGACCTCAAATGAGCCACTGCGCTCAAACTCAGATTGACTAAGACCTTGGATCAAAAGTTAGAGCCTTGCTATTAGCCTCAACATCCGGATTGATCACATCGTCATTGGGTGGCACAACATATGGATTTTTGACCTTAAGCCAAATAAGCGTGCCCTTGAGCCTCGATGTAGGCATGCATGCGTGCCTTCGAAGCAAAATCAACTCTATCAAACACAGGTGGTTTGGTTGAATACTTGTCGATCGCCATGGCTCCAAAGACCGGTTAAGATCTATGAGAAGAGCTAACCGGGCTCTGATACCAATTGTAGGACCGGAAAGGCGACTAGAGGAGGGGTGAATAGACGATTTCTCTATTTTTCACCTCGATCGAACTCAACACTACTTTCACTCCAATAGCAATAAAAGCTATGAAGATCTGTATACAGGCACAGCGGATGACCTGTGTTGAATCCGATCAAACCCGAAGCAAAAGACCAAAAACAGCAAACTGCTGCCGCCGCACACACACAGCTAACGATGCAATAAACTAATCACCTAGTTTCAGCCACTAGTACCGCATGGAATTAAACACACTCCTCACTCGCATCAATGGAGACAGCCAAATGAAATGGAAATAAACAAATCTTCAAAACCTTGATTAAGCAGCCACAAATCCAAAAGCAAACTGCTTGAATCTAGATTCCTCTGCCTCATGTTTGATGTGGCGACACAGATGCAGTAAATCGACAGAGATAAGACTTGCGCACAAACTTCAACTAAAAATCAGCAAAAACAAACGCTACCGCAAGCTCTTATTTCTATCTGCTCATAACTTACAGCCGCTGCCGCCAGGGGCTCCAGGATTTGCGGACGGGATGCTCTAGCCAAGCACAGCAAGCCGCCACAACATGGGCGCTACAGTCTCACAATTCCCGCACCAACCAACGAGCCAAGACACATGAGAAACGGCAACAAATCAACAAGATGAATCAACTCAAACCGATTAGAGCAGGTACACAATAAACTAATCCAACAGGTTGCTGCCACTTAGCAATAAAAAAACTCAAATCAAAACGGGAATCAATACTGCCGCTGCAAACCACATGAAACCAAGCACAGCATCAAACCGAACTCAGTCGCATCAATACTCTACCCAACAGTAAAAGCAGCTCAAGGAATAAACTAAACTGATCGGTCACAGGGGCACACAAAACCACCGATTCACAGGGGCACACAAAACCACCGATCTTTCAAGGAGAACAAGGCGCCGACAGCCAAGAAAAACAAAACAAACCAACAGGATGTAGAGCCAAAAATATGACAATCAATTTGAGGACAATATGTAAGCAGCCGCCACGAGCTCACGAATTTTACCGACGCTTCAGCATTGCCAAGAAGACACGGTTTCTTGCAAGTACTCAAAAGCGCGCCATTTCTCTGACGCTCATATTTTTCTTTTCTCGGTAGAATGTGCCGCCAACCACTGGATCTAATTTTCCCTCAGGCTCACACAGCACCGCCACACAACCTATTCTCCAGTAGCAGCCCTAATGTCCCATCTCCAAAATCCTTTTATATGACAGCCACCAACCCTAAAACCCTTTTAGAATTGGGGCTTCTAGAAGATTAAACCTAATGAGCTTCCGTTAAGGCCCAACAACAACGGAACACACACGCACGCATATTAAAGCGTCGTCTTCAATTCTCTTGACCTAATCCACTTCATGACGCACCGTCTTGCGCCACGGGTTGGCATTAGGTCACCAAGGCAGTATTTGGTAAAATTACCAAAATACCCCTTCTCGATCTTTTAGAAGACCGAGTCCAATCATGTTGAAGCAATCGCTTTTGCCGCCACGTGTAGGTTGATCCGATGGCTCTCATCGTGTCGACAAGTCTCTCCCATCCGGGTCCCACGGACCACCTTAGCACTTGCACCGACCCGCCTCTTGGATCAACGATGCGCCGAATCGCCTGATTCGGTCATCCTTACCGATACGTGCCACGCTTGAATCACTTGACCTCACTTTGGCATCCATGATCGTTCGGACCTCGGCTCTCCAAGCTTAGTCCCGATCCTCCTCGCCGTTGACCGTCGTTGACACGCAAGCCACGACTGACATTAGATAAGCAAACACGAATCCGGAACAAGTTCTTCACAACTTGACCCACGTTAGTGAAAACATGCATCATGCAACACATATGCACTATAGCCTATGAACTCAATCTATTCCAAAGCCAAATTCCCAAAATGGCTAAAGATCAGCCTTTTAACTTTGCCGAAAACGCGTGAAACTTCAAACCAAAAGCAACATTGCCAATTGTTTCATCATCCTAAGATCATGGGCATATCCCCATGATATCCACAGAGGTCGTGGCCGTTGTATTTCGATCCGATGGTGCTAAAAAGAGATGGAAGGTCGTGGCCATTGGATTTTACATCAGATGGCCCAAACGCACCCGGTGCGGCTTGGTGCAGTTAGTTGACTCAACCAAGACAAGTGGCTCGAGCCAGGCTCCCGTTCGCACCCGAGGAACAGTGCAAACAGATTTGGATTTGAATTTGAAAGATGAGTTTGGAAGAATTTTTAGAGGTAGCAAACTAACTCCAACAATTCTAAAATTTTGACTGGAGGTTCCTCACTCTAGGATTAACCTTACATAAAATTTCTAGAGATTTTCATGCACTGTATTTTTCTCAAGAAATTCCTCAAGGTTTGTTCTAGGGTTTGACCAAAGGTCAAACTGATTTGACTTGCCTCCAAAAATTATCAAATAATTTCTAAAAATTATGAAATTTTTCAGAGGGGTCACACAGCATCCCTAGAACCAAGGAAAAATATTTCCAAAGGTTGAACATAAGATTGCCAACAAAGTTGAAAAAGGGTCATGACTTTAGTCAATTAGAGATTTAGGTTTTTGAATTCCACAATTCCTTTACAAGAATTACAGAAAAGTTCAAAAACTACAAGATGCAAGAAAAATTTTAATTTCTTCTCATTTTCTTACATTTGAAACACAAACCCAGATTTGGGATGTTACACTCAAGATAAGGGGGCTCGACTCATTGAGAGGAGGTCCAACGAGTCGGGAGGAGATCCAGCCACGAGGGTGATCTTTGCAAAAAGACCAGCAAAGACTAAGAGGGTGGTTTTTGCAAAAAGGGACCAAAAAGGGTGGTCTTTGCAAAAAGACCAGTCGCGACCAATAGGGAGGTCGTGACTCTAGAGGGAGGTCGTGACCAATGGAAGTCATGACCCAAGGGGGTGGTCTTTGCAAAAAGACCAAGAGAGGTCCTGAGGGCAAGGGGTCGAAGGCACGGCGAAGCAGGGCTGTCCGATTTGAATCGGGCGGTCCACAAGGAAGTGGAACGTTTAGACCAGCCGAACGCTACACTCGATTGAGCCATCCAAAAAGGATTGGACAGTCCATGAGTGGGAAGGGCGCGAGACTGGTTTGGACCGCGTGAAGGGAAAGGGAGGTCCGAACCCAAAAAAGAGATCCAACGGAGGAGATCCGAAGGGGAGGTCCTGAATAGTCAAGATCAAACGAGGGGAGCTCCTAACGGTCAGATCAAAACCAAGGGAGCGGAGCGATAGCAAGGAAAACATGGGGAAGGCTAGGGCCGTCAGATCTCGATTGAACAGGGCAAGGCGATTGGAATATCCAACACAGGATTGAACGGTACAAAAGCAATAAAGGTCTGGATCAGCCGGAAGGCTCGAACAGACGCGAGGGTGGTCCCAACGGTTAAGATGAACAAAAGGGAGGTCTCAATGGTCAAGATGGAACCAAAGGAGATCCCGACGATCAAGACCAACGCAAGGGAGGTCTCAACGGCCAAGACGAAGCCAAAGGAGATCTCGACAGTTAGGACCAACACAGAGGAGGTCCGAGAGAAAAGGGAAAACAACCCGAATTTAGAATCTCGAAGTTCAAGGATGTTTAAAACACAAACCCGAGCTTGGAACACCTCGGGGGTGTTCAAAACCGAAGAAAAAGGTCTGGACCAAAAGGGATGTCCAACCAAAAGACACAAGGGGAGGTCCAGGGAGATCAACGGAGGTTTGCTGAGCCTAGGAGGACACAGCACAATCAGGAAAAGTAGGTCAAGATGCAAGGGGAGGTCTAAAGGAAAAGGGATTCTCAAGACACCCGAGAACTTCAGAAAACACCAAAATAAACCAAACCCGGATTAATTGAAGTTGGATTAATTCATATTAAATCTCCAAATTTCTAAAATCTTCAAGTTAAGCTAGAGCAATTCAACAAAATCGAATGGTTATTTTTATTTTGAATTTTTTTTCAAAAACTCCTGAAAATTGGGATGTTACACAAATCAAATTCAATTTCCTTTTATTTTCTTTTCAGCCAAAAAACCTTGCTGACGTTAGTGGGCGCAATAATTGTTTTTCTTCGAAAAAATAATTCCAGTAAATCTATAAATCCTGATTTTCAGTATTTTATGTGATTTCAAATTTCCAAAAGCCATATCTTCTTCATCCGAACTCTATTTAAGCCCATTCAAATTCTAAATTCATCTAAGTTCGGGATCTATTTATCTGAGTTTTTATTTAATTTTTTAAGTTTGTTTTCTCTCTGTTATTTATTTATTTGGTTGATTTGCTTTGTTTGCGAGTAGACGTTGATTCTTAGGGGAGTTTTGAGCAAGGAGGAGTGCATCAAGATCAAGACCAGTACCAGGATCTATTCCAAGGAAAGCCATAGTCCTTTGATCATATTGAACCTATGATTTCAAAAGTATATTGTTTTATACAATTGCATGCTATCTCTATACAAATTGTTTTGGGATTAGCTATCACATGTTGTCATTATGCCTCCATTGATTATTTGAATGTCATGAATCATTTGTCACCCTAGCATGGATAATTTTAGTTGGACATATTGGTATGACCAACATGGGTGTCGTATAGATGCTTAGTCAAGCTTAGTTTCGATGGGTTCTTTATCACATGTCTCGTAATGATTAATCTTGATTTAATGATATATGGAATCGTGGTGATTAGCCTCTCTTGTTAAAATATGTATACCATGATAGGGTATGTCATTGGTCTTGGTTAAACAAAATGGTTTTTCGCTCAGGTGAGTGGTTGGTGGATTGAGGGTGTGGATTAACACGTTGTGGGTTGTGGTAAGATCGCCTGAGTAACTTATCAAGGACTTAATCTTGTGCGCCATTGAACTGGACCTTAACCGTACAACCACATGTCTAGTATGGGATGGACCTGGTTAATTAATTAGCGATGTTTTGATTTGGCTCTGTTTTGGTTGTGTTTGGCGCAAGAGGGGGCCCTGTCTAGTCGGTTAGACATTTAGTGCTGAAACCTTAGCGAGCAGAACTAGGTCAAAACAGAACTTTGCAAAGGCCTTGATGTGTGCTCTAGACTGCTTACCTAAGGTAGTGAGCAGTGGTATTTATGGATGCCAAACAAACTAGAGAAGTTGTGTTGTGTGGGTAAAGCTATACAACCTCTATAGAGTGTAAAACTATCCGAATAGCCGTGTCCGCGGTTATGGACATATCCGAGGATTTCACACGAGAGGTAGAGTTTCTTATAAAATGTGTCAAAGTGTGAATGAAAAGTTTACTTGATGAATATGATGTTTGTTTGGTGAACGGGTAATTCACTTGGTGGTTTCACTAGTACAGACAGGGTCATCACAGACGGTTCGGAACCGTCATCACAGACGGTTTTGGAACCATCTGAATTTATGTGTCTGTGATAACAGGCGGTTATCACAAACGGTTTTTGAACCGTCTGTGATAAGGCCCAATATAGAATGTTTTTAGTTGAAACCGTCTGTGAAGGTCTAGTATCACAAACGGTTTCTACCAAAAACCATCTGTGAAGGGCTAGTATCACAGATGGTTTTAGGTGGAAACCGTCTATGATACGTAGGATATCACAGACGGTTCTATTTACAAACCGTCTGTGATAGAAAAGTCATCACAAACGGTTTTTAGATGAAACCGTCTGTGATGACTGATATATCACAGACAGTTTGTGGCCGAAACGTCTGTGATGGCTGGTATATCACAGACGGTTTGTGGTTGAAACGTCTGTGATGACTGATATATCACAGACGGTTTGTGGCCAAAACTGTCTGTGATGACTTTTCACTATAAAGCCTCCAAGCAGTGGCTGCTTGTGCCTTTAAAACTGGCATCATATATATATATATATATATATATTATTCTAAGTCCCTCAGCCACTTTGGGGGGATTGTCCACGCAGAATGAGAAGGATGAGACAGCAGCCACGGGCAACTTCATTGAGCCCATGCAAGTTTAAGAAGTATGGCTACCAGGAGAGCGTCAGGACATCCAATTACCTTGTTGATGATACATGATGCCACGTCGATCAGTACCGGTAGCGTCAACATGGAGCCGGATGAGGCAATGACCATGGGCAACTTCATCGAGCCCATGCAAGTTTAAAGTATGGTTGCCGAAGAGGCGTCGGGATATCAATTACAGTTTGCGATATATGATGCCACTTCGATCGGAGTGATGTGGATGGGCGGTACTGAAATTGGGAAGTGGCATCATGTATGCCTCATCCTCCTCATGTCATGTGGATGACCCCCCAAAAGTGGCTGAGGGACTTAGAACAATATATATATATATATGATGCCGGTTTTAAAGGCACAAGCAGCCACTGCTTGGAAACTTTATAGAGAAGAGATTGGGAATAGAATGGTAGGACATACCTGGGACGCAAGGTAGGAGAATTTGACCGGCATGAACACAGTTACACAAACAAAGGTGAAATGAATGGCGAGAAGCAACGGATGACATCTTGACAAAAAATGACAAATCAACAATAAGTCATAACATACATATCACACATTTTATACATCTATTTTTGCAAATCATCAATCATACATATCAACAGCCCATGTTTCACCAAGCAAGTTTCCACTATCAATAGCAGACAACACTTGACACTTCTGAATAAGTCATAACTCATAACAATATAACATGTCAACAACCTATACATATCAACAACCCAATAAGTCATAACATATCATAAACCCATACATATCAATAGAAGAGACAACACTTGACACTTCTGAATAAGTCATAACTCATAACAATATAACATATCAACAGACAACAACACATACATATCAACAGCCCAATACTTCAATAGCAGACAATACTTACACTTCGGAATTCATTCATTCAGCAATCAGTAATCTAGTATTAGCCTTTTTGTAGTAGTGATTAACAATTGATAAGTGATAAAAATTAACAAGTAGCCAAGTTCAAACTTCAAACATAGAAACTTAAATCGAGGTTCAACCAAAAGCAAGGTGCCACTAATATGACCCAACATAGGAGTGGTTCAACTTAAGTTACATAACAAAATCAAATTCCAGTGCAAGGCTAAATAAAAGACAGCATGCGACTCTTAGTATGTACTATGTTACATGACTAAATAAAAGACAGCAAGGCCAAATAAAAGATAGCATAAGAACAAGCATCTGCATGGATCATTGCATTCATTTATATTTATGATTTCTCTACTTCACTCTACATGTATGTATTACACATTTACACTTCTCTTCATGTATGTATGTATTACACATTTAGCATCTGGGCTCTAGCCAATGGCTATCACCATCAGCATCAACCAACAACCATAAACATCAACAAGACAAGAAGGGGACTTACGCGTTAGAAGGGTGTCCAAACCTACCACACCAGTAGTAGCCCTCGGCATCCATCGTAGAGCACTAGCCATTTTCATCACAGAGCAAGCGGGTAGAGACAGAGAGGGAGTAAGGTAGGGTGATACCTCAGTACAGTGCAACCACGGCGGTGACCCCACCACTAGCACAACCCTCATCCATCTCCTTCACCTTGCATAAATCACACAAGCATCAGGACACAACTTAAGGCTCAAGCATAAAAATCAAACTCAACAAAAGACATTAAGCTAACAAAGAGGAGAATAGAGGGAGGATGGGAAAAGCAAAGCTAGGGGGGCCAGGGCTCGACCGCAGGAGGTGGATTGGGTAGGTGCAGGTGGCGACGTGGTGGATTGGGTGGCGACGTCACCTAGTTGTGGCATGACCCTGACACTGCATAAGACACTCCTATCGTACGAGTGTCATGTGCAGTGCAGAGTGGTGTCACAACCGGCGGCGACGGGAAGAAGGGCGGCGACAGTGATAGGGTCGAGCGGTGGTGTCGAGGTGGGGAGAGGAACGGATGAGAGTAAGTGCGCTGGGGAGTGACGAGTTAGGGTGGGCGCAAACCCTAGCGGCCGGGCTCCTACTAATAAAGAGAATTATCACAGACGGTTCTATTATGGAACCATCAGTGATAGTTATCATAGACGGTTCCATAATAGAACCGTTTGTGATATGTCCCATATCATAGACGGTTCCATAATAGAACTGTCCGTGATACGTCTCATATCACAGACGGTAATGGAACCATCTATGAAATGGTGTAATATCACAGAAAGTTATTGTTAAGAACCGTCTGTGAGGTTTCATAGACGGTTGTTTGTTGAAAACCGTCTGTGATATATAGAATTATCACAGACGATTATTGTTAATAACCGTCTGCAAAACCTCACAGATGGTTTTAGTTATGAACCGTCTGTGATATTTCCTCTTCACAGACGGTTTTTAGCGCAGCTAGTAATACAGACGGTATCTAAACCAAAATCTTCTGTGATTTCATGTTATACAAATGGTTTTGGTCAACTGTCTGTGATGAGGCATCCAGTATTAGCCTTTTTGTAGTAGTGTTTGTCTTGGGAAGTGAATGGTTAGTTCACTGGTTGTTTCAAAGCAATTGTTTATTTATCTATTATTGTTTCGCAACTACGCATTTCAATCTATTATTTGTATTTATCATCAATATTGCTTTTTGCAAAAGAACCATACAGTTAACCTTTGTCAAGCCTTGCATGAATACTATTTGCATACATTTCCCTATGGTTTGCTGAGTGCTTTATGTACTCACGGCTTTACGCTTGTGTTGACCAGTTGAAGAATATCAAGCTGCTCAAGAGTTACCATGAAGGTTTTGCGGATTAGGATGCGTTCTCCACTCGATTACCTATGGGCATGTTGATTGGCCATTTCAAGAGTTTCGTTCCGCTGCAGGAGTTTATTTGTTTCTTTAGCCCTACGTGGCAAGTTAAGTAAGCGTTGACAATAAGGTCCAGTTATTATTACTATTTGTTACTTTGAGATCTTTTTAGTTAACTCGAATAAATGGATGGTATTTCATCACTGTTTCCTGTGCGAGCTAGCTACTAATCTAGGACTAGTTTAGAATACACAGGGGGTTCCTGAATCGTATTTTTGATTCCCGACAAACGACTGTCGAACTTTTCGACATGGTAGACAAGTATGCAGCCGCTAGTAAAGCAGTCGAGTAGTGTGAAGCTATTGATTGTAGGACCGGAAAGGCGACTAGAGGGGGGGTGAATAGACACTCGCTTAAATCTTCACCTTAATTAGATTCAACACGAACTTTTCTTCAATAGCTATGGTAGCTATGAAGAATAGAGTATAAGCACAGCGGATAACTTGTGTTGAATCCAATCAACCCCCAAAGCAAAAGACCAACAAAAGGATCAAACCCTAATCTGATAAATCGGTCAGACCGGCGACTAAATTTCGGTCAGACCAACAGGTGGTGTGACCTGCATTTTGGGCGGTCAGACCGGCTGACTGACGAACAGAGGAAAATAGCCAAACTTAAAATGGTCGGGCGGTCTGACCGACATATAAAAATCGGTCTGACCAATTTTGTCCAGAATAGAAGGAACAGCCCGAAAACCGAAACTCAAATCGGTCTAACTTTTGATCTACACGGCCAAACTTGACCAAATTTGGAACACACCTTCCTAAGGATATTAGGAACATATTCCAAGCAGAGATTGAGTAGATCCACGTTAAAGTTTCAACCTTTTTCCATTTTACCGAAGGAAGGTTCAAAACCGGGGCAAAATGAAAACTTGATCCAACACTTGCACGTGGGAGATTGATGATCTAGGTGATCTTAGATATGTTCCCACATGTCATAGCAAGATATAAGAGGGCACAAAACCAACCAAGAACCCAAGGATCAAGAAAAGACCAAAGATCACAAATATAGAGCAAGAACGCAAAAGAGACTCATCTTTGGGAATCATCCATAGATTGATCTGAGGTTGAGAGGGTTTATAGCCACTCCATCCATGGAGGACAAAGCTCAATCCATGAGCACACAACTCAACTCATCTCCTCTCCCTAGAGCTCTAAGCCTCTCCTCTTTCTCTAAAACCCTAAAACCAAACTAGGGTTTACAAATGAAATGCTTGGGTCTACTGGACAGCAACCCCTCCTATTTATATGAGGCTTAGACCTTCTAGAAGACTTAGTCCAAATGAGCTCCCGTTAAGGCCCAACACAAACGGGTCACACACACACGCATTTTAAAGTGTCGTCTTCAACTCTTGACCTAATCCGCTTCTCAAACGCACCGTCTTGCGCCGCGGGATCTTTTCCGAAGACCGAGTCCGAACTGCGCGAAACACATCCCATGCTTCGCCATGTGTAGGTTGATCCAGCGGCTCTCATCCTGTCAGCAAGTCTCTCCCATCCGGTTCCCACCGGACCACCATGGCACTTGCACCGACCCCCGCACCGCTTGATCAACCAGTCGCACCGAACTGCCCGTTCCGTCATCCTTGTCTATTCTGCGCCACGCTTGAATCCATTGACCTCACCCGGCATCCTTGATGTTCTGGACCTCAGCTCTCCAAGCTTAGTCCTGATCCTCCTCGCCGTTGACCGTCGTTGACCTCTAAGCAACCTACACACCAATAGACAAGCAAATCGAATCCGGGAACAAGTTCTTCACAATTTGACCCACGTTAGTGAAAACATGCAACACATATGCACTGAAGCCCATGCCCTTAAGCTAACCCAACACGCATCGCCAACAAGGCGACGAAGACAAGTCAAAATCGATCAGACCGCCGTTCTGGCCGGTCCGACCGCCCCTAGGACTTAGCCAAAAAATCCTTCGAGACATGGCCGGTCTGACCGCCACAATGGCTGGTCAGACCGCCAGAGGCCTAACAGAACAGAAATTTTGCTGAAAACGTTTGATTCGACAAACCGCAAATGCCATTGCCAATTGTATCATCATCCTAAGATCATGCACATATCCCCATGATATCCACATTGATCGAAAAGATAAAAATCCCCAGTCAGGCCTAGAGAAGCAAGAGAAGAAAAGTAAGAAGTCCCTCAAGAATAAGAAGAATCACAAGCCCGACTACAAAGAAGTCCTCGTAATTCTAGAAAAATTTACCAAGGACAAGAAAGACTTTTCTGGTCGGAACAAGGCAAAAGCTCCAACCGATGATTACAAGAAAAATAAGAAGTGTTGTCCACTTCACCAGGCAGCAGAGCATGATATGTGCACCTACCGAGCCTGGCAAAAGAAACGTGAGGATTACTACTCAGGAAAAGGCCCCGTCCCGTCCATAACAGAACTTGAAGAACCAAGCTCCAAGAAGGACAAAGATGGCGATGAAGAGATGGAGTACAAGGAGCTGCAGCACACAGTCGATATGATTTTTGATGGATCCTCCTCGTACGAGTTAAGACGTCATCTGAAGGCCATGGAATAGGAGGTGAATGTAACATCCCAAATACCTAAACAGGTGTTTGTTCAAATGTAATTAAATGTGTAGAAATTAAAACTTTTTCTCACATCTTGAAAACCCCTAAAACTCTCATGAGATTCTTGTCCAAGAGTTGTGTAATCCAAAAGCATAAGCTCTTGTTGACCAAAAGTCAAACCCATTTCCCTTTTGTCACAAATCTTGTGCCAAACCCTTGGAGATATTTTTCCTTGGTCCTAAAGTTGATGTGGGACCCCTCTGAAAAATATCATAAGTTGTAAAACTTGTTTGATAATTTATGGAGGTAAAACAATTTCTTGAACAGCCTTCATGAATTTCCTGAGAAAAATGCATAACATAATAACCTCTGGAAATTTTATGTAAGGTTAATCATGATGTCAGCAAGCTCCAGTTAAAATTTCATAAATTTTGGAGTTGTTTGGCTATCTCAAATAATTCTGCTAAGTCTCAGCTGTTAAAAACTAAATTTAAAAGCCTATACTGTTCCTTGGGCTAGCCAATTTGCAAAGCTGGTCGAACCCAACCCACTCCCGGGCTCAGCAGACCTCCTCTCCACCTCGATCAGGTCGTAGCCGTTGGATTAGCATCCAACCGCCACGACCTCCTTCATGATCAATCTGACCAGACATCCCGCCTCATCGGGTCTTGGCATTTGGATCAAAATCCACGGTCTGACCTCCCCTTCGTTGTCTAGCGCCCTAGTCCTCCACCCATCTTGGTCATGTGCCGTTGGATCAAAAATCCATGGCCCTGACCTCCTCGAGCGCTCAAACCACCTTGACCTCCTTTTGTATTCACTTGAGGTCGTAGCCGTTGGATGCAATCCAAAGGCCACGACCTCCTCTGCAAACCTTTTCTGCGAGGTCCTCCCCACCTTAGTGAGGTCATAGCCCTTTGATCAAAATCTGAGGGCCAGGACCTCCTTTGCGCCACGCGCAAGGCCCCGGACCTCCCCGCTTTAATTATTGTGCGCCGCTGGATTTACATCCAACAGCCCACAACCTCCCAGCGTTATCAAGCGCTCACAACCTCCCCCATCTTGTGTTGTGCGCCGTCGGATTAAAATCCACGGTCACAACCCCCTCTTAGTCTCGTGCGCATCAGACCTCCCAGCGCACACGAGGTCGTAGCCGTTAGATGTAAATCTCACGGCCATGACCTCTCTTGTGCGTTGTGCAGCGTCTAAGTCCTCCCTATCTGTTATGTGCCCTTGGATCTAAATCCAAAGGCCATGACCTCCACATCTTGAGGCAGAAGCGGCATAGCGTTAAGTTCTCCGGGAGGTTTGCACCGTTGGATTGAGATCAACGCCTTGGACCTCGATCTCTTTTCCTTTATGCATCGCGTTAAAAAATCGGAGGACCACGACCTCCCGTCCAAGATCGTGTGGTGGGACCTCCTCCCGATCCTTAAGCGTAATGGTTCAAAAAAAAGAGCATCCGATGGTTAGGACCTCCTCGAAGCCTTATCCAACGGTCCATATGATCTCCTGTTCTTCTCCTACCTTGGCGCACACGCGAGCCTCGGAAGTGGGCAAAGTCGAGCCATGTCACATCCAGCGGCTCGCCTGCAAGCATTAAATCTTGCGTCGGCCCTTTACGCCCTAAGCCGGGCTCGACCACCTACTTTGTCCTACCCATCTTGTCAACTCCATGGACCTCCGTGGGCTAAGCTCACCATGAGCTTAACCCTAGCAGGGGCCTGCATTCTCAAGTTATAAAACCCCATTGGGTTCCTCCCTTAGCTTCTTTGGCACACTTCCAAGCTTTGGCTTGCCTCTGTGTCTTTTGGGCTTCCCCCTCCTTGACCTCCTCTTTTGGCCGCCGGTGTTGAAGCTTGGAGCCCTCGGTGGCACATTGCTCGATGGCTCCCTCTCAACCTTTTGCTCATTTTAAGCTCCTCCAAACCTCCACGAGTTGAACCTAACTCTTTGTTAGGTTGACATTTTCAGGAGTGAGCTAGTGGAGCTTGGAGCTTGGACTTGAGCAGTGGAGCTTGGAGCTTGTCAGCCGTGGAGCTCATCGTCTTCACCAGCGCCGGTCCTCCTCTTCTCCAACCTCCCCGGCACCTTCAGGACCTCCAGGTACTTCCTGATAGTCCTTTAGCGCTGGGCACCCACATGTATGCTGTTGCGGAGCTTTTGTTTGGGCACCCGCTTGAATGGCAGCTGCGGAGCTCCTTTTTGCTTCTTGCCTTTTTGGACCGTGTGATCTCCTTCGTGTTCCTCTCTGGCTCGCCGGTGTTTAAGGCCGCCACCGTCGTTGAGAGGAGGTCCACTGGGTGCGCAAGGCTATTGCACACTCAGTGGTACCATTGGATGTCGTCGGCGAGGTCTACATCGCCGGCGATGACCACATCTTTGAACCCGGGTCTTTGTCGGACAAGAGCAGCGGCGCTATTGTCGTTTTTAGGACAGAGATCCGCCGCGTTAATGCGTTCATCATTTGCTCAATCATTGTAATCAATGGCGTGTCTTAAATGTCTTTAATCCTCCCGTGTTGCGCATTTAAGACCTCTCGCGCGCGGACCTCCTCGTTGTCTCGCGTGCATTAACTCATGTCCGAGCGCGTGCGCGTGCGCATGCGCAAGTTTTGGCGCTGGATCTGGGCCGTCCAAGACCTCCTCCGAGGAGATCTTGAACGTCCAGGACCTCCCCTTGCGCGATCGTGGCCGTCCAGACCTCCCCTGGAGGTCTGTGACGTTTGGACCTCCGCATAGGACCTCCCCGAGGTCATCTCAGCCGTTCCTGTCCTCCCTGTGTTGATCGCAGCCGTTGAGGACCTCCCCCCATCGTTGTGGCCCGTTGGGTTCACCATCAACGGCCACGACCTCCCCTCATCTCGCGCATGCACGTTGCTGGGAGGTCCATGACCTCTGGACCTCTCGAGCACGCGGATGCGTTAACTACTGGGAGGTCTGAGCCGTTAGATATGAGATCAGTGGCTCACGTCCTCCCATGTCTTTAGGGTTTTTAGAAATTCCTGTGAACTGTTAATTTGTGAACTGAAGAAGGTATAACTTTAAAATTTCATATCTTCTTCAATTTAAATCCAAATGAGGTCATCCAAATTTTGTTAGCTCTGGCTTGACCTGAGCTTTAATCTAAAAATGGTTATGAGCCCAGTTCAGCTCCAGAACATGGTTTTACAAATAGGTTTCTAAACTAGATTTAAATGTTATACTAGAAATTCCTTTATCTTGTAAAATACATAACTAATGCTCTGTAGATTATTTTTGAGTGAATCCAACTTTGTTGGTTTCCTTTATTAATGAACTCACTGTGAAAATTAGGTTTGAGCAGGTTGATGTTGTCAAAATGAGTACTTGTGCATTATAATTTTGTTCAAGTTCTTGTTTTTGAAAAATTATAGAAAGTGCATAATAGCTCCAAATGAGATGAACTCAATTGTGTTATTCATCTCATGAGGTGCTGGTTTTACAGTAAAAATCTCAGTATCACCACCATTCTAGAAAATGTTGCCTCATAATTAAATTAGTGAATAGTGGCAGATTGTATTTTTAGGGCTGAGCAGATTTGTTTTGCTCATAACTTTTGCATTGAGAATCCAAATCAATTGGTTCTTGTTGCTAAATTCCCTAAAAATCATCCTCTTGCTGCTGTAGAAAGTTTAGAGTATTTGGAGTTCGTTTGCTGTGCTGTCTTTGTCATTTTCGTCGTTCTTATCGTTTCTTTTCATCTTTTCGATTAGGCGTTGACGAGTGTGTTGATCCCGTGAGCGATCCTCAGCAACCATTTGACCAGCAACAGCAAGGCAAGCAGTTTGATCATATCCCCTCTAACGTCCCATTACTTTAAAAGTTAATATATTGTTTTACTTGTATGTATGCATGCTACTTTGTGTTAAAATGTCGCTAGTAATCCAATAGTTGCATAATCTGTAGGAATTGTTTATCCTCTACTACCAATGAGCCTAGGTTATTTGCTGTGGTTTGAGCTCGTTGGATGAGCTCTTATCACTTAGTAGTTTTCGACATCAATTGCTTAGCCATGCTTAGTTACCGGTAGTAATGGGCGATCATCGACTTAGTCGATGGTCTTGATCACACAAATCTAATTATTACTCCTTTATGTCCAGAGCTTGTGCTTTGTAATTTGTAAAGTAAAAATCTGAAAATAAAAGATTGATTTAGACTTGGGCATATTGGATGTATGGTGTGGTTTTTGGAATGTGGTAGTATGCCTGAGTCATTAAGGACCGAGTTACTTGCGCCACCGTTCTGAGTAACTTTGCGTGCTAATCACACGAGGGGGATATGGGACCTCTCTTGACTAAGTACTTTGGGAGCTGTTAATTATGAGCTGATCGGTGGGTATGTTTTAAATAAAATGTGTGTGTGTGGTGTGGGAGGAGAGCATTAGTAGGCCGGCTAGGCTGTCTAATGTGTCTTTGTCCCCGTGGGTTGCGGCTCGTAATTTGCATCATCCATTGGAAATGTCTCGTAGGACTTAGCCGTGCCGGCATACCAAAGGAAGTGTGCTAAATCATGTGGCGAAAAGGCGGTCTGACGTGTGGGTACATTGGTACACCCCTGCAGGGTTAAAAATATTCGAATAGCCTCGTCCTAGGTTATGGACACGCTCGGATACGCCCCGTGAGAACTAGACTACAACATTTAAATTAAAACTTGATGGGTTGGTATGAATGGATGTTCATGCTATTGTGGTGGCTAATGGGTTAGCCACTTCGAGATATTATCTATCAATTGTTACTTGTCTTGTGTTTCTTGCAAATGAAAAATGAATTGCAACTTTGCTTTGGAATCTATTTAAATATTGCAAATGAAAACTTGCTTTATGCTAAAATAAGTCCAAAGCCTCATCCACTTAAATAAAGCTTGCATGTAGCTAAACTATAGTTACGTTATATTACGTCGGTCTTGCGAGTACATTTTGTAATCATTTGCTTTGCTTAAAAACTTTGTTGCAGAGGAGGTAGGGTCCAAAGGGCTTTACTTTTGTGAGTGTGATTGGTTGGGAAAGCGACTAGCTTGGCGGTCGGTCGATTGCCTTGTGGGTGAAGGCACCTTGGTTGGCTCTTGTTTTGGGCCATCTCTATGGCACTTTTGCTTCCGCTGTTATCTTAGTAGTCTTGTGGTTATTTGGCGGTCGGCCTCTCTTTTGTAATAACTATCCTTTATGTATATTAACTTCGGTTTGTTGCTTGTTACATTCTATGTGTTTGAATGGAATTGATGCAATCTTTTGTAATGAGTTGTGTGTCTTGCATTCGGGAAGTACATATATCTCGAGGCACGGTTTATTTAGTTGATAATACTAGGGTCAATTGGATGACTAAGTATTATGAGCCTAATAAATCGGGGTCTCACAAAGGTTGGTATCGAGCCATCGACCGTAATAACCCAAGCAGTAGCCTTTAGGATATTTTGGAAAACTTATTTTCAAGTATCAAAGAGTTTATGAAAGCTTAAGTAATTCTCAGATTTTACTCCTTACCTATCTTAGCTTTCTTCTCTCATCTTACTCTAATTTGAGTTTTAAAAATTGTTTACCTCTCCTTCCCTCAAAATTTGTTGTTAGCGATTAAATTGGGTTTTTGGGAAACTTATGAGAGTTCTAAATTTGAAAATCTTGGCTGTCTTTTGGTGAAGAATGGAAGTATTTGGAGATGGAATTCAAATCTGGAAATTTAGGGCAGCAAGCTCAAGTTAGTGATTAAGGTAGAAAATGAGAGGTTAATTCAACTAAAACTTGTGGGAATAAAAGGGTAAGATGTGATACTAGTTAGCTAAGTATCTAACACTTATCTCGCTGGTTTAACCTTGCTCTTTAGTAGCATTAGATCTCACCTTACAATCTGATTTTTACCTTCTCGATCAATTACTCGTTCATTCAATACGGGTTAGTTGTGTTGAGAAGTTGAGCCTTGCTTTTGGTGATCCTTTGCTGTTTTTAGAGTCTTTTAGAAGCTTTTTAAAAGTTTAATTACTCGCTGTTTTTGGCTTTCGATTTGGGCGATATTCCATTCCCTAGTCGTTAGCTTTTGCTTTCTTTAAGGCTTTGTTTTTGGGTTTAGTTGCTAACCAAATTTCATTGTAACAGATGGTGGGCCTTTTCGTAGCGGCCAAGGCGTCAGTAGCTGGTCCGACGACGAGCTTCCTCCTCCTCCGACCATGGCGAGGTTCTTCTTGAGATAAGCGCAACCGTGCGGATGACAGAGAGTTCTCTTGGGCGTCATCGCAGCAACAACACCTTGCCCTTACCGGAGCTTGAGGATCCAGGCTAGGGAATGCCCATCACAGCGTGGAGGACTCGTGGAGTTTCTTCGTACTCAGCCCCTACCTTTTCGGTCGAGGACCCATTGGATCTGAGACGATTGACCGTTTGGTGGAGCGGAAGCTTCGCATTGCGCAGTGCCAGGAGCACGAGAAGGCGCTGTTTGCATCGCACCAGCTTGAGGGTGCAGCTTTGTCATGGTGGGAGAGCTTTCTCGCCATGCAACCCGTAGACCACACTGTCACTTGGGAGGAGTTTTGTACTGCCTTCCGTCGATCTCATATCCCTGCCGGCTTGATGGAGATCAAGAAGCAGGAGTTTCTTGCGCTCAAGCAAGGCGAGCTTCGCTTATGGAGTATGTCTCGAGTTCAACCATCTAGCTCGTTATGCTCCCGAGGATGTGGCCTTGATATGGCCAAGGTGCCAAGTTCAGCGTGGCTTGTCCGAGGAGCTTAAGGACAAGCTATCCATTGTCGACTTCCCTGATTTTCAGACCTTGGTCGACAAGGCCATCGTCGCTAAGCATGCGGCTCGAGCTTATGGATTCCATAGCGCAAGTGGGAGGCCCACAAGTCATCTAGGGCCAGTTCTTTCCGTCCCCGCCGGCGGTCTCGGGTACCGGTCTCGGTCTTGGCGCCCGAGGTCACCGCCTGTCCCTCGTTCATCGCAGCGTGCCCGATCCGTGCACTGCGAGTCAAGAGCGGCCCCGCAACCCGGCTGCGGGGGTCACATGCTTCTCTTGCAACCAGAAGGGGCATATGCGAACCAATGCCCTAAGAAGGCAGAGGCGACCCCTCGTCCTAATGGAGGACGCGGGCCAGGAGGTGGTTCTTCTCAGGACCAGAAGATCGTCCCGGCTACCCAAGGCGTGGGTAGTGGTCGCGTCAACGCCATCACCACAGAGGAGGCTCAGGAGGCACCCGACGTCGTGCTAGGTACGCTTTCTGTTAACTTTCATCCTGCTACTGTCTTGTTTGATTCAGGAGCATCTCATTCCTTTGTTTCTGAGTCTTTTGCCGCTGTTGGTGAGCTTCTTTTCTCTCCATTGTTGGTCCCGCTACTCATTCGCTCTCCTGGTTCGGAGTTGAGAGCTGAATCTGAGTGTAGGGATGTCCCTATCGAGATCGAAGGAGTAGGGTTCTTAGCAAACCTTATCCTTCTCCGTTCAGCAAGTCTAGATGTAATTCTTGGCATGGATTGGTTGTCTCAGCACATGGGACAAATCGATTGCGCCAGGAAGCTCATCTCTCTATCTAGTCCCTCCGGCGAGCAGGTTCGCTTTTCACCGAAGCTGCTAGGTTCGCATCTCTTCGCGCTTGAAGCGAAGCCCGCTCTAGATATTAGTGAAGTCCCAACAGTTTGTGACTTCGTTGATGTCTTTCCCGCAGATCTTCCGGGGATGCCACCCGTTCGAGACCTCGAGTTTGTTATCGAGTTGGCTCCCGGTACAGCCCCTATCTCAAAGAGGCCTTATCGGATGCCACCGAACGAGTTGGTAGAGTTGAAGAAGCAGTTAAGTGAGCTTCAAGAGAAGGGTTTCATCCGCCCTAGCTCATCTCCTTGGGGTTGTCCAGCAATCTTCGTAAAGAAGAAGGATGATACTTTACGCATGTGCATTGATTACCGCCCACTTAATGAAGTGACGATAAGGAACAAGTATCCATTGCCCTGCATTGACGATCTCTTCGATCAATTAACTGGAGCTCGAGTTTTCTCCAAGATTGATTTGAGAGTGGGATATCATCAGGATCGGATTCGACCTGAGGATATTCCAAAGACGGCGTTCTCTACTCGCTACGGCTTGTACGAGTATACCGTCATGTCATTCGGCTTAACCAATGCTCCTGCCTTGTTCGTGAACCTCATGAATTCGGTATTCATGGAGTATTTGGATAAGTTCGTCGTGGTCTTCATCGATGATATTCTTATCTACTCCAAGAACGATGAGGAACATGCCGAGCATTTGAAGTCGGTGTTAGGCAAGGCTGCGTGAGCACCAATTTGTCTGTGAGTTCAACAAGTGTGCATTACGGTTGAAGGAAGTGGCTTTCTTAGGCCATGTTCTTTCATCGAGGCGAGCAGTTGATCCTAGCAAGGTCAGCGATGTTCTTTCCTGGAGTCAGCCTGCTTCGGTCACCGAGGTGCGGAGTTTTCTTGGTTTATGTAACACCCTGATTTTTAGAGCCTTTTTGAAAATTTTCAAAATAAAAAGAACCATTTGATTTTGATGATAATTCAAAGCTTAACTTGAGAATTACAGAATCTGGATTGTTTAAAATGACTAAGCTAAACTTCAACTAAATCAAAGTTTGGTTCTTTTGATGTAGCTCTAGCTCTCTGGAGCTATCTCCCTTTTCTTGATAGGATTTCCTCTCCTTCATCTGTTTGGACATTTTTATATGTCCGCACCGTCCCCTTGTTTGACCTCTGTTGTTGTGCGGATCTCTTGATCCTGGACCACAATCTTCAGTTGGGCATATTCTTGTGCCCAGGCCTCCCTCTGGGTTGATCTAGCCAGACCTCCCCTCACATCTTTTGCTTGAGTCTCCCTCTTGCTTACTGGAATGCCCAGTAATTCACTTGAACCTACCTGTGGCCAATTAGATCTTCTTTGCATTCGATTGAACCACCTTTGTGCTCAATTGGACCCCTTCTGATTTCCCTCTGAGCCGTCAGACCTCCCATGTGAAGGCCTGAACCGTTCAGACCTCTTGTGATCATCATCCAAGGATCCGAACCTCTTTAGGTCTAGATCTTCTAAGTGTTTGGACCTTCCCTGGTCCAGATCTCCTCCTTTGGCTTAGACCTCCTCAGGGTCTAGGTCTCCCTTTTATAATCACTTGAGTTCCTTCCATGCTCTTGTGAACCTCTTGGTGATCACTTGGATTCCTTTTCGCCCCGATCCTTGTAGCCTTCTCTTTGGAAAGGTCCTTCTAGTGCAATCAGGTATTACCACTCCAATTCACGGTAATACCATTCTTTAGGACCTCTTTCCCATTCGTTCAGACCTTTCCCTTTGAGTTTGATTACTTTGAAACTCTTTGTTGGTTCTCTTCGGATCAGACCTCTTTTCTGTTCAGACTTCTCTTAAGTCAAGACCCCTTGTTGCTTGGGCACACTCCTTATGCCCAGTTCTCTTTTCAGCTAGGACATTATGGTATTTCATCGGGTCTTTTGTGTGCCTTTGAGCTACCTCGACATTTCTTCCTAACCGAAAGGACTTTCTGTGGGTTCATTCTGACCTTACTTCATTGGATTGAAGATTTCCCTTGAGTTACCTTGACCTTGGCGGCTCCATCTAGAACTACTCTGGGTGGAACTCCTCTGTAGAATCCCTCTTTCTTGAAACCCCTCCGCCTGGACCTCTCTTTGTTTTGAATCTAACGGTTCGGACCTCCCCTCATTTCGAATCCTAAGGTCCAGACCTCCCCGTGCATTACTCTCCTTGGAACCTCACCTTCACGTTTGATCTTGGCTGTTGGACCTCCCTCTTGGAGATCCAACCGCCCGGACCTCAACTTGTCCTTAATCTTAACCACGGGACCTCTTGGTAGTTCTTGGACCTCCTGTCCAAGACCTCTCCGTGGCCTTTTAAACCTGGCTCTGGACCTCCTTGCCAGACCTCTCTTGTAGAGATCCTGACCGTCAGGACCTCTCCATGTCCAGACCTCCTCCGCATCTCTGGACCTCCTCCACTTCAGACCTCCTTGAGTCGCGGGACCTCCTTTGATGAAGTCCTGGTTGTCCGAACCTCACCACATGGACCTCCTCCATGTGTATTTGGACCTCCCCATGTTAGGACCTCCTTTGTGTATATCGGGACCTCTTAGTTTCTTAGACCTCCTTGAGGACTCTCTTCTTGAGGCAAGACCTCCCTATTTTGACCCGATTGTTTCAAAATTGATCGCCCCACTTGCGGTAGTGGTCATTCTCATTTCTCCGCCACGAAAATATCTTGGGCATTTAATGCATGTCTTATCGCATTAAATGCATCCACATACGTAGTAATTACTTTGAATTGGGTCACTTAACCGCACCACGACATTTTCTTAGTCCTTCCCAAAGCAACATAAGTTGTCCTTCGTCGTACTTTTTAACCAGGGTGGTAGTGACACCTGCTCTGTCACTCACCTATCTTTGACCTATTTCTATACTTATCCTTGACACGTATATTTCTAGTCCTCTTCCCCACTTTGACTACAATTAGACCAAGAAATTCTACCACATCACCTTTCTCCACACTCTGTTATCTTAGCTCCTGCTCAGTGGCTTTCCAGGGAAGACCTTGCTGCTCACGACCTCCCCTCCATCCATTGTTCCTTCTTGTCCCTGGTGAGTCCCCTGGCGATCTCCTCCACCCTTATTTTTCTCACCACATTGAGCAGGTCGTGTCCTTCACAGGACCTCCCCTGGTGGACACCTTCTGGATTTCTATGGCGTTTATTTGAGGAGCTCCTTCCTGGTCTCTGTACAAGAACCATCTCCCAGGACCTCTCTGTGTATTGTTTAAGTCACTCCTCGGGGTCTTTTGCTAAAGACCACCCTCCTCTGGTAAGCTTAGACCTCCTCCCTAAGAACCTAATCTGAAATTTAGACCTCTTCGGTTAATTGAGTTTTAAGGTTCCTCTGGAGTTATTTTGGTTCTTTATTTGGAGTCTCTGTTGGTTCTTATTTGAGTGTTGTTTGAATCTGTTCTTTAACCGTGTAGATCTTGGCGTCCACGAGAGCATTTGTGAGAGAGTAGATCCTTAAGCTGTCAAGCAAGAGGCAAGTTACACTCTTGATCATATTGCACCCAATACTTCAACTTAATTATGTTCAGTTTCAAAGTGTAGTGCATGCTTATTTTTACCAAGTATTTCAATACCTGGTTTAAATTCATAGTTATACCTACTTCCTTTGTATGACCACTGTTGACTTTGGACTGAACTCATTGTCACCTTTAGATCAAACTTGGGTCATGCAATAGTGTGAACCAAAACCATTTGAAAAACTGGTGCTTAGTCAGGCTTAGACCAAAAATCTTGATTTGGGGAAATCTTTACCAACATGACCAACTGTTTCTTTCAAATGTTTTAACCATGACATTGGGTTGTCATGGGGGTGTGAAAATGTTGCTGGGAAAGCAAATAAAATAAAATGGATTTAGACTAGGGCGAAATTGGTTGGCTTGGTTGGTGCAAGTTTATGCACGGGATTGTGCCTTTATGGTAGATCGATGCCCTTGGGTTTGTGGAAGTCGCCCTAGTCATTGGAGGACCGGTCTTTGAGCGACCAATGCTAGGCCTATAATGGGCCATTGCCAAAACCGTGCAACCACACGTCTCCAGTCTGGGGCATGGGATCTGGCTGAGTAATTTGCAAAACTTCACCATATGCTGCTCCATTGGAGGTGTGGGAGGTCTTATATGGCCAATGGTCTATTATAACCCTCTGTTCCCCTTTGGTGCAAGAGGGGCTTCGCGGATTGCTATCCACAGGGGGTGAAACCTTAGCAAGGAAAGGCGTGGTGGAGCAATGCATTGTAAAGGCCTTGTCATGAACTCTAGACCTCTTACCTTGGAAGTGAGAGGTGGCACTTTCAAGATGCCAAACAAACTAGAGGAATCATGTCGTGTGGGTAAAGTGCACAACCTCTGCAGAGTTAAATCTATTCGAATAGCCGTGTCCACGGTCATGGACGTGCTGGCAAAGGCCACTCGGAGTTAGATGTTGGTTTTGGGTTTTTCAGAAATGTTTATCAAATCTGTTTTTGGGATTGCTATCCCATGGGTTGGGCAGGGAGCCTTGTGACAGGAGGGTATCCTTCACCACTTGTGATGAATGAATATACAACTGAAAATTGCTTTGCTAAAATGAATTTTATTTACTATATGATGCTTGGGAACTTAATACTGGTAATTGGAAATAAACATGGCTTTATGCAAATTAACCATAATAAGCCTTCCATTGTGATATCCATTTATGCATGTCATTTTGTTATCTGACGGGTGTAACTTGCGAGCACGGTTGTTGTGCTCACTCTTGCTTGCTGCTATCTTTTAGTAGGAATTGGAAGCTTTGGGTGATCTACTCAGTGGACCAAATGGTCCAGATCGACTAGGATTGCGCCCTCGGTAGGTTACTGTGGTGTCTTAGGGTGGCCCTGTGTTTATTTTGTTATGCTTTGCCCTGGCGGCTTGTAAGATCTCTTGTAAACAACTCCTTTGGTTATTAATAAAGCTTGTGTTGTTGCTATGTTACCACTGGTGTTGCTGTGAAGAGCTAGCCATGATCCTTGGGACTAGCTCGGGTTTCACAGGGGACCTTGGAGCAGGCTCGAACCTGCATGTTCTCACGATGGGGAGAGCGTGTGAGGTTCTAAGGTGGTCCCAGATCTCCACGACCTCCTCTGGAGGGTCGTGGGTGGTCTTGGTGAGCCCTCGAACCTCCTCGTTTCTGTCTGTGGTGGCCGTGGCAGGCCGTAGGTGCTCCCTGGTTCTAAAACTCTCTCTCGGGCCACGTTCTCACGGACCTTCAGAGGTCCCTTGGACCTCTGGGAGGTCTCGGTGGACTGTCCGAGAGGTCCTTTGTGGACCTCCTGGGAGGTCCTGATGGACTCTCCAGGAGATCTTAGAGGACCTCTCGGGTGCCCTAGGGTTGGGTCGCTACAGTTTAGCGGGATACTATCGTCGCTTTATCGAGAACTTCTCCAAGATCGCGAAGCCGATGACGGAGTTGCTCAAGAAGGACAAGAAGTTCTTGTGGTCTGATGCTTGTGAGGAAAGCTTCCAAGTACTCAAGAAGCGTTTGACCACAGCCCCCGTTCTCGTTCTTCCCGACGTCCATCAAAGCTTCGATATCTATTGTGATGCTTCTCGTCGAGGCCTCGGTTGTGTCCTTATGCAAGAAGGCAAGGTAGTGGCCTATGCATCAAGGCAATTGAGACCTCATGAACTCAACTATCCTACCCATGATTTGGAGTTGGCTGCTGTGATTCATGCACTTAAGATTTGGCGACATTACCTAATCGTGTCGTTGTGAAGTGTATTCGGATCACAAAAGCCTTAAGTATTTGTTCACCCAACCTGACCTGAACCTCAGGCAAAGGAGATGGTTGGAGTTGATCAAGGATTATGATATGGGTATTCACTACCATCCGGGCAAGGCTAATGTCGTTGCCGATGCGCTTAGTCGCAAAGCATATTGCAATGCCTTGTTGTCCAAGGGGCTTCAGCCCACTCTTGTGGAAGAATTTCAGCGTCTCAACTTGGGCTTAGTTGAGCATGGTTCTCTCGCTGCCTTGGTTGTGCAACCAACCTTGGTGGATCGGATCAAGTTCGCAAAGCGATGGATATTGGAGTGAGCCACATCAAGGAAAATGTCAAGAACGGAACGACCAAGTGCTTCTCTGAGGATGAGCATGGTGTTGTGAGGTTCGAGCAACGCCTCGTGGTTCCAAAGGACATGGAATTGCGGAATTTGATCCTCCGTGAAGCCCATGATTCGCTTTTTATCCATTCATCCGGGGCCACAAAGATGTATCAAGATCTCCGCCAGAGATTTTGGTGGACCCGAATGAAGAGGGAGATTGCGGTTCGTTGTCGAAGTCGACGTGTGTCGTCGATGTCAAGGCCGAAGCATCGGCCCAGCAGATCGCTTGACCTTTGCTCGTGCGGAATGGAAGTGGGATTCCGTCGGCATGGACTTTATCACCGATCTGCCCCGAACACAAAAGGGGAAGGATTCCATTTGGGTCGTCATTGATCGGTTGACTAAAGTAGCACATTTCTTGCCGGTGCGGGCTAAGATTTTTGTTGGTCAATTGGCAGACCTCTATGTTTCCCGCATCGTGTGCTTGCATGGTGTGCCCAAGACGATTGTCTCGGATCATGGTTCTCTTTTCACCTCTCGCTTTTGGCATAGTTTGCAAGAGGCTATGGGAACCCGTCTTACCTTTAGCACGGCATATCATCCCCAAACTGATGGTCAGACCGAGAGGGTCAACCAAGTTTTGGAAGACATGCTTCGTGCTTGTGTCCTTTCCTATGGGAAGCATTGGGAGAAATGCTTGCCATTCGCCGAGTTTTCTTACAACAACAGCTTTCAAGCCAGTCTCGGCATGGCCCCTTTCGAGGCCTTGTACGGGAGAAAGTGTAGAACCCCGTTGAACTGGTCAGAGACCGGTGAGAGACCTCTCTTTGGCCCAGACTCAATCAATGAGTCCGAGCACCAAGTCCAGCTTATTCGTGAGCGTTTGCGCACAGCTCAATCCAGGCAAAAGAGCTATGCGGACCGCCGTCAGCGTGAGTTGCGTTTTGAGTCTAATGACTTTGTTTATCTCAAAGTCTCTCCTTTGAAGGGCCATCAACGTTTCGGCATCAAGGGCAAGTTAGCTCCTCGATATGTCGGTCCCTACCGCGTTATCGAGAAGAAGGAGCTGTTGCCTATAAGTTGGAGTTGCCGGCTGCACTTGAGGGGGTACATGATGTGTTCCATGTGTCCCGGCTAAAGAAGTGCCTCCGTGTTCCAAGCGAGGAAGCTCCGCTGGAAACTCTCGATGTCAACCCGATTTGACCTATCGCGAGCACCTGTTACGCATACTCGATGAGGTGAGCGAAGAACTAGGAATCGTTCCATTAAGTTCCTTAAAGTTCAGTGGTCGAACCATTCCGAGGACGAGGCTACTTGGGAAAGAGAAGATCGTCTGCGTGCGGACTATCCATCTTTCTTTACCGAGTGAGCCAAATCTCGGGACGAGATTTCTGTAAGGGGGGGAGATTTTGTAACATCCCAAATACCTAAACAGGTGTTTGTTCAAATGTAATTAAATGTGTAGAAATTAAAACTTTTTCTCATATCTTGAAAACCCCTAAAACTCTCATGAGATTCTTGTCCAAGAGTTGTGTAATCCAAAAGCATAAGCTCTTGTTGACCAAAAGTCAAACCCATTTCCCTTTTGTCACAAATCTTGTGCCAAACCCTTGGAGATATTTTTCCTTGGTCCTAAAGTTGATGTGGGACAGCTCTGAAAAATATCACAAGTTGTAAAACTTGTTTGATAATTTATGGAGGTAAAACAATTTCTTGAACAGCCTTCATGAATTTCCTGAGAAAAATGCATAGCATAATAACCTCTGAAAATTTTATGTAAGGTTAATCATGATGTCAGCAAGCTCCAGTTAAAATTTCATAAATTTTGGAGTTGTTTGGCTATCTCAAATAATTCTGCTAAGTCTCAGCTGTTAAAAACTAAATTTAAAAGCCTATCTTTGTTCCTTGGGCTAGCTAATTTGCAAAGTGGTCCAACCCAACCCACTCCGGGCTCGGTGAGACCTCCTCTCCACCTCGATCAGTCGTAGCCGTTGGATTAGCATCCAACCGCCACGACCTCCTTCATGTCAATCTGACCAGACATCCCTCACCTCATCAGGTCTTGGCATTTGGATCAAAATCCACGGTCTGACCTCCCCTTCGTTGTCTAGCGCCTAGTCCTCCACCCATCTTGGTCTGTGCCGTTGGATCAAAATCCATGGCCCCGACCTCCTCGCGCTCAAACCACCTTGACCTCCTTTTGTATTCACTTGAGGTCGTAGCCGTTGGATGCAATCCAAAGGCCACGACCTCCTCTGCAAACCTTTTCTACGAGGTCCTCCCCACCTTAGTGAGGTCATAGCCCTTCGATCAAAATCTGAGGGCCAGGACCTCCTTTGCGCCACGCGCAAGGCCCCGGACCTCCCCGCTTTAATTATTGTGCGCCGCTGGATTTACATCCAACAACCCACGACCTCTGTAACGTCCCGTTTCCTTTTAAGTCCTTGTCAAGTTTTCAAAATAAAAGTAACCATTTGGCTTTATTGAGAATCCAAAGCTTAAACTGAGATTTTGAAATCTGGAGAGTTCAATTGGAATTAATCAAACCTTAACTAAGTCGTTGTTGGTGTTCCTTGCGGGTTGTGGCTCTCCGTGGTGTCTTGCTGCCCTCGGGCTGTGGTTCTCCGAAGCCTCGCTGTGTGCCCCTGGTTTGTCTCTTCTCTCTTAACTCCCTTTGTTGGTTTGAATCTCTTTGAGGTCCAGACCTCTCTCTTACCTCCCCTCTGTTTGAACCTCTCCCTTGCTTGGGGTTTTCCTGTCAAGGACCCAGCTCGGGTTTGTGTTTCAAAACCCCTTCGGTTCCCCCCAAGCCACGCTTGGCTTTGCTTCTTTTGGACCTCCAGTGGACCTCTCCACGAACCCCTGAGTTCTCCTAGCCGCTCAGACCTCCCCTTGTTGAGATCTAGCCGCTCAGACCTCCCCTTGTTGAGATCTAGCCGCTCAGACCTCCCCTTGTTGAGATCTAGCCGCCCAGACCTCCCCTTGTTGAGATCTAGCCGCCAGACCTCCCCTTGTTGAGATCTAGCCGCTCAGACCTCCCTTGTTGAGATCTAGCCGCCCAGACCTCCCTTGTTGAGATCTAGCCGCCAGACCTCCCTTGTTGAGATCTAGCCGCCTGACCTCCCTTGTTGAGATCTAGCCGCTTAGACCTCCCTTGTTGAGATCTAGCGCTTTCAGACCTCCCTTGTTGAGATCTAGCGGCTCAGACCTCCCTTGTTGAGATCTAGCCGCTCAGACCTCCCTTGTTGAGATCTAGCCGCTCAGACCTCCCCTGTTGAGATCTAGCCGCCTGACCTCCCTTGTTGAGATCTAGCCGCTCAGACCTCCCGTGTTGAGATCTAGCCTTGTGACCTCCCCTTGTTGAGATCTAGCCGCTCAGACCTCCCCTTGTTGAGATCTAGCCGCCTGACCTCCCCTTGTTGAGATCTAGCCGCCAGACCTCCCTTGTTGAGATCTAGCCGCCCAGACCTCCCTTGTTGAGATCTAGCCTGCAGACCTCCCTTGTTGAGATCTAGCCGCCTGCCTCCCTTGTTGAGATCTAGCCGAGACCTCCCCTTGTTGAGATCTAGCCGCTCAGACCTCCCCTTGTTGAGATCTAGCCGCTCAGACCTCCTCTTTGAGATCTTGACCGATAGATCTCCCTTTTGGAGATCTACTCGTTAGGACCTCCCTGCACCTGTTGATCTGGACCGTTGAAGTCCTCCCCCCTTTGAAATCTTGACCTTTAGACCTCCCTGGTGCAGATCCGAGTGTCGGGACCTCCCCTTGAGTCCTTGGACCCCCTGTCCAGGACCTCCCTCTCTGAGTGTCCTTGGACCTCTTGCCCAGGACCTCACAAAGTGGTCTTTGGCGGGAATGACCCTTCTTGGTGGGGCCACCTCTTTGACCGATGGTGCACCCTTTTGATCGGCCCCACTTGCGGCCCCTCTTCACCTTGTAATTATTGCTCTTGCCTCAGAACTCATGCGCATTTAATAGGTGTCGGGTCACATTAAATGCAGTCACATCTGAGGTACTTTATTTCAATTCTTTTTGGGCAAGCCCCGCCTAGTTATCCCGATTGCCTACACGTCATTGAACCTTTTTCTTGGTGCACTCCACCAACTCCGGCTATATATAGCCCGGGAGGCGAGCCTTTGTAATCTTTTTGCTCATTTCTTCATTCCTGCCTCCTCTGCTTTCGGTTCTTCCTTGCGCAAGACCCTCCCGGGGAGCTCTTTGAGGCGGTGTTAAGCCTCTTGGTTTCCTTTTGTCTAAGTTGGTTTGAGTTCCTTTTTGGTTCTTTTGTTGTTCTCGGCTTAGTGTGGTTTTGCTTATTTGGTTCTCTTGCTAACGTGTAGATCACGAGTTCGAGGAGATCTTGGACCCGACTCTTCTTTGCAGAAGGCTCTCCTGCTTGACCAAGGCAAGCCACAGACCTCCTTTTGATCATCTTGAACCAAGTTTTGCAAATGTATTTCGGTTTTACTTTATCATGCATGGCTATGTTTATAAGAAAATGGTTTGGGCAGTAGTTACTTGCCTACTTGCTGTTATGCCTCCTTTATACCTTGTCTCCATCATGTTGTCATGTTCACCTTGTGAGCCTTAGGATGGATAATTTAGTTGGTGTTCTCTGTTATTTGCCAACATGGGGGCCGTAGGTCTTATATAGCCTCGCTTAGAAAATGTGGTTTGAGCGTATCATGCTTCATCTCTAATAATCTTGACTACTAAGTTATGAAATGTGTGGTTGGTGACATTGTTGAGCGGCTATGGCGGGATGCCTAAAATTGTGTTGACTGTGGTGTGAGACCACTTGGTTAAAATTTGTGTGCAGACTGGGTGGTCTTTTGGCATGGGCTAATACAAATGGTTTTGCTAAGGCAAGAAGGTAGGGAGTGAGTAGTGGGTCTTTGTGCACACTTGGTTGTGGAAGTCTTGCCTTAGCACAATTAAGGACTTCACTTTGTGTCTGTTGAAGCTGGGCCAAATAGTGCAACCACAAGATCATTTTATGGGAATGGTGCAGGCTAAATAATTAGCAATGAGATGGCTTGGGGCTGTTGTGGTTGGCGTGTGATTAGTTGGCGCAAGAGGGGCACCCCATAACCCCGTGGATTTCTAGACCCTTTGGAGGGATTGCGAAACCTTAGCGGGCAGCCCTAGTCGGGTTCAAAGCTTTGTAAAGGCCTTTGCGCTCTCTAGGCTGCTCACCTTAGGAAGTGAGCAAGGGTGACCGGAACCCGCCCCGCTAGAGAGATCGTGGATTGTGGGTAAAGTTGTACACCTCTGCAGAGTAAAAGATCTATTGAATAGCCAAGTCCTTGGTCATGGACATGCTCGATGAAATGGTGCAAGGGGTAGATGTTTCAAAAGCTTGTGCCATGGACACTTCGCGAGATGCCTTGGCTTTGCCTCAAGAGACCTTGGCCGGCTCTAGAGGGGTCAAGGTTGGCTCGGGTAGTGGTCCAGGTTGGTTTGGACCTCTGGAATGGGTGTTCGAGTGGGTTTTGGGTGAGGACACAGCCTTGGTGTGATCAGACCTCCCCAATTTTTGGTTGTGGCCGTGAGTTGGTGCTCACTCCACTTTTTTTAAAACATCAAAAGTATTATGTATTATGGTTTTACCTTCTCTGCCTTACAATCTATTATTGCTATTATTGTCAAACTTGGCTTTATGCAAACTAACCATACTGACTCTTCATTGGTAAGTCCTTGCATGAATATTATTGCATCTTTGCTCTCTGTGACTTGCTGAGTACATTCCAAGTACTCATGGCTTAAGCCCTGTGTCAAAGTAGATTTTGAGGATGACCAAGTGCAGGGCAGTGCAGACCTCTTCGAGGAGGAGTTCTTGACGACTAAGATGCCTAGGGCGTCCTCCACCCGACGACTGTGGTGCTTGTTGGATGGCCTTCGTGTTTTGGTGTTTGAGCCCTAGAGCTCCTTGTGCTTGATTGTAAGTCCTCGTTGGTTTTGTAAGCCCTCGATGGCGAGACCTCTTGTTAACAAGCTTGACCATAAGGTCCTATTATATAAAGTTTTATTTATCTCGCTTCATCTTTGTTGGACCTCGTGGTTGTGGTATTGGCTTGTGTTCTTGTGCGAGCTAGCTCTGTTGTCCTGGGACTAGCTCAGATGCACAGGGGCAGGACCACCAGGAGGTCCCACGGGACTTAGTCTCGGGAGGTCTGCGGACCTCTCTTGGTGATGTGCTGGAGGTGCTACTGAGGCGGTGGCGACCATGACCTCCGGGAGGTCCTCAAGACCTCTGGGAGGTCGATGGCGGACCAAGACCTCCGGAGATCCATAAGACCTCTGGGAGGTCCCGCAGCACCCCCTCGGTAAAGCTCCATGCGGTGCTACCACATCTTTCCGTTGTGACTTCAGCAAAAAAAAAATGGTCCTCCGGACCCTTGCGGTACATCACGAGGTGGGTCGTCACAGTTGGTATCGAGCCTAGGTCGGTCAGAGGGCGTGGCCAGAGGCGTAAAGGTCGATTTAGTTTTTATCCAAAAGTTATTTTCTAAAGCAAGTCAACTTAAAATTTGTTTAGTAGTTCTTTCCTTGTCTTTGGTTCTATCTTGCCCTTATCTTGCTTAAAATCTTTTCTTGTCTGTTCTACTCTCATCTTAACTCCTCCTTAGTTCCCTTATCTTATCTCTCTTTGGAACCTTGATTTTGAATCTAATTTGACCTCCTCGCCTTTATAACTTCAATAGGGCCGATTGAGAAAGGTTAGGATTAGTGGTCCTATTTCGAGTCTCGCTCGGCTTGGGTCTTGAAGACCTCTGTTTTGAAGCTTTTGTTGCCTCTTTTGGCCTCCTGGCCTTTTGGTTCTCTCTTGGGTTAACCAAGTCACCCCTAATAGATGCCCTATCTTTATTTCTCTGATCCTCTTACCCTTTATGCTTTCCTTCTTACCTATTAAACCTTTAGAGTTTTGTCCAGATGGTGCAGACTCGGCAGTCCACAAGTCAGGGTGAGCCCCCAGAACAGTTGCCTCCACCCCCACCTCCTCTAGTGGCAAACAGAGACCGGGTTTTGGGCGGTTTATGGCAAAGACAAGCTCGATGATGAGCTCTATGATGCGAGAATATGAACAGATTATGGCTCAACAAAGCCGACCACCAATGCTTTACTTGCCATGATGAGTCGAATAGTCAGTCAAGCAAAGACCACCACCTCCACCCGGCTCACCATCAATCAAGGCCGTCGAGTTCATGAAGACACGCCCACTACATTCGAGCTCTCCGAGCCTTTAGATGCGAGATGATTGGTGAGATCAACAGAGAAGAATTTGGATATTGCTCATTGTGAAGACAGGAGAAGGTTTTGTTTGCCTCACATCAACTGGAAGGACCTGCAGCTGAGTGGTGGGACACATTTTGTGCCTCACATGCTGACCCCCAAAGGATCACTTGGGCAGAATTCACAGCTGCTTTTCGTCATTCGCATGTCCCGATGGGAAGGTAGAAATGAAAAAGGAAGAGTTTAGAGAGCTCAAGCAAGGCAAAGCATGTCAAGAAGTGAGTATCTCACTAAGTTCATTCAATTGTCGCGTTATGCTCGCGAAGATGTGGCTACGGATGATGCGCGCGAAGCGCTTTAGCGAGGCCTCCATCCCGGTTTAAAAGTTCAAGTTGTGGGCAACGATTATCCCGATTTCCAAAGCATATGGTGAACAAGGCAATGCTCATTGAGGAATCCCAAGAGAACTCTCTCGAGTCCTACAAGAGAAAGGTGCCACCTCCAATGCTCGGCAAAGACCTCCCAGCGTGTCAAGACGTTTGTGCAAGACCAACCCAAGCGCCAAGGACCTCTGGACCTCCCAGACCTCTGCTAAGACCTCCTTGTTGTCCTCTTTCGGCGCCGCATCCTTGGCAAAGACCAAGTCAACCCTAACGACCTCCACAAAGAAATGGGATCACACCTTCAAGTGCCACCAAGTGGGGCATTTTGCCAATCAATGCCCACTAAAGACAGAGCCAACCACCAAGACCTCTACTTGGGACCTCCTCGACCAAGACCTCTCAGTCAGCGGGACCTCCTCAAGCCGTAACCTCCCAAACGTTTGGAAGGGGCCGTGTGAACCATGTGGCGATGGAAGAAGTACAGACCTCCTCGGACGTGGTACTAGGTATGTTCCTAGTAAATTCGATGCAGTGCAGTTTTGTTTGACTCTGGAGCTTCCCATTCATTTATTTCTCGAGTTTTCTTTGCAAAGCACCAGTTTGAGTTGTTGCTCTTAAGTCTACCTTGTTGGTTCAATCCCGACTCGAGAACTAAGCACGAACCGTGGTTGTCCACAAGTGAAAATGGTCATAGAAGGAGTAGAATTTCTAGCCAACCTTATCCTTTTGGACACGTGTCCCTAGATGTGATCTTGGGCATGGATGGCTAGCTAACCACCATGCCATGTTGGATTGTAGTGGCAAAAGTATCTCTTTGACCAGCCCTAGTGGTGCCTTTGTGAAGTTTTCGCCACCTCGGAGAAACTCCAAGGAGCCCTATCTTGTAGTGCTCAAGTTCAAGTTTTGGAGGATGTCCCTGTTGTTAAAGAATTTGTGGATGTGTTCCCTGATGAGCTCCCAGGAATGCCCCCAGATAGAGACCTTGAGTTTGTCATAAACCTTGTCCCATGGACCTCCCCCATCTCCAAAAGGCCCTACAGATTGCATGTTGATGATCATGTGGAGTTGAAGAAGCAGTTGGAAGACTTGCAGAGCAAGGGTTTTATTAGACCTAGCTCCTCACCTTGGGGAGCCCCAGTGATTTTTGTGCCTAAAAAGGATGGCACTCAAAGGATGTGTGGACTACAGAGCTCTCAATGATGTCACCATCAAGAACAAGTATCCTTTGCCAAGAATTGATGATTTATTTGATCAATTGAAGGGGGCGGCTGTGTTTTCCAAGATAGATTTGAGAATAGGATATCACCAACTCAAAATTCGAAAGGAAGACATCCCTAAGACAGCTTTTTCAACTAGGTATGGGTTATTTGAGTTCACTGTTATGTCTTTTGGGCTGACCAATGCCCCTGCCTATTTCATGAATTTGATGAACCGAGTGTTCATGGAGTACCTAGACAAGTTTGTCATTGTCTTTATTGACGACATTCTAGTGTATTCCAAGAGTGAAGAGGAGCATACAAGCCATCTCTTTTCGGTTTTGGAAAAGCTGAGAGCTCATCAGCTCTTTGCCAAATTTAGTAAGTGTGAGTTTTGGCTAAAAGAAGTGGTCTTTTTGGGGCATGTTTTGTCAAAAGAAGGAGTGTCTCACAACCCTAGTAAGGTTCAAGATGTGCTCAATTGGGAACCCCTAGGACCGTGCCTCAAGTTCAAGTTTTCTTGGCATGGCGGTTATTCTGAAGGTTTATTGAAGGCTTCTCCGGATTGCAAAACCTCTCACTCATTTGTTAAAGAAAGAAAAGAAGTTCCTTTGGACCTCAGACAGAACAGAGCTTCCAAGAGCTCAAGAGAAAGTTGACCTTTGCCCAGCTTTTGGTTCTTCCGGATGTCGAAAGATTTCAAGTTTATTGTGATGCATCAAAGCAAGGACTTGGCTGTGTTCTAATGCAGATGAGAAAAGTGGTAGCTTACGCTTCAAGGCAGTTGAAGCCTCATGAAGCAAACTACCCTACTCATGACCTAGAGTTGGTCATTGTGGTTCATGCCTTAAAATTTGGCGCCATTACCTCATTGGTAATAGGTGTGAAATTTACACCGACCACAAAAGCCTAAAGTACATCTTTACACAAGCGATTTGAATTTGAGGCAGAGAAGGTGGCTTGAGCTTATTAAGGACTACAATGTGGAATTCACTACCACCTGTGCAAGGCCAATGTGGTGGCGAGATGCTTTGAGAGTAAAAGTTTATGTCAATACTTTGATGGTTAAGGAGAGCCAACCGCCTTGTATGAAGAATTCTTGAAGCTTAGACTTGAGTTAGTGGAAGAAGGGTTTTGGCAACTCTTGAAGTGCAACCTACCTTGCAAAAACAGATCAAGGTAGCCCAAGATGGAGATCTTGGCATCCAAGAAATCAAGACCAACATAAGAGAAGGGAAGGTGCAAGATTTTCCATAGATGACCTAGGTGCGGTGCGGTTTGATAAGAGGCTCTGTGTGCCCAATAACACGGAGCTCAAGGGTATGATACTTAAAGAAGCACATGAGGCATTGTATTCTATACACCTGTGAGCTACGAAAATGTACCAAGATGTCAAGGAATTGTCTTGGTGGCGAAAATGAAGAAGGAAATAGCAGATTTTGTGGCCAAATGTGACACTTGCCAAAGGTTAAAGCAAAGGCACCAAAGACACGGAGGACTTTTAGTGCCCTTACCCATACCCGAGTGGAAGTGGGAAGAGGTCGGCATGGATTTTATTCTTGGTTTACCTCGCACCCAAGCTGGTTTTGATTCTATTTGGGTCATAGTGGATAGATTAACAAAAATGGCTCACTTTATTCTGTGAAGACTACTTATCTCGAGACAAGCTAGCGAAATCTACATGGCAAAAGTGGTGTGCCTTCATGGTGTTCCAAAGAAAATAGTTTGGATAGAGGATCTCAGTTCACCTCCAAATTTTGGCAAAAGCTACATGATGCCTTGGGCACCGAGCCTCAACTTTAGTACAAAGATACCACCCTCAAACAGATGGCCAAACCGAGAGAGTTAACCAAGTCCTTGAGGATATCTTTGAGAGCTTGCGCCTAGAAAGACAATCTAGTTGGGACAAGATGTTACCATATGAATTTTCCTATAATAACAGACTACCAAGCGAGTCTCCAAATGTCCCTTTGAAGCTATTTATGGGAGAAAATGTAGGACTCCTTGTAATCGACAGATCGGGTGAAGGCCAAGTTCTTGGCAGGACTTCTTGAAAGAAGCCGAGGATCAAGTAAGATCAATTAGGGAGAAGTTAAAGGCGGCCCAAACTAGGCAAAAGAGCTACGCAGATGTTAGGCGCCGAGACCTAGCTTTTGTCCCAGAGACCGAGTCTACCTCAAAGTTTCACCTCTCAAAGGTATGCAATGGTTCGAGTTAGTGGGAAGCTTGCTCCAAGATTTATCGGACCCTTTCCAGTCCTTGCCCGAAGGGGTGAAGTAGCCTACCAGTTGGACCTCCCTCCTCAGCTTGCTGGAGTTCACAATGTGTTCCATGTGTCACAGTTGAAGAAATGCTTGCGAATGCCAGAGGACCAAATGCCTTTAGAAGCTGTGGACCTCCAAGAAGACCTCACTTACAGAGAGCACCCCATCAAGATTCTGGACGTGTCCGAGAGAGTTACCAGGAGCAAGACCATCAAGTTGTGCAAGGTGCAATGGAACAACCACTCCGAAGCCGAGGCGACATGGGAACGAGAAGAGGACCTCAGGAAGGAGTTCCCCCACCTATTCTCTTGCTCAGCCTGAATCTCGGGGTCGAGATTCCCTTAAGGGGTGAAGGTTTGTAACGTCCCGTTTCCTTTTAAGTCCTTGTCAAGTTTTCAAAATAAAAGTAACCATTTGGCTTTATTGAGAATCCAAAGCTTAAACTGAGATTTTGAAATCTGGAGAGTTCAATTGGAATTAATCAAACCTTAACTAAGGCGTTGTTGGTGTTGCTTGCGGGTTGTGGCTCTCCGTGGTGTCTTGCTGCCCTCGGGCTGTGGTTCTCCGAAGCCTCGCTGTGTGCCCCTGGTTTGCCTCTTCTCTCTTAACTCCCTTTGTTGGGTTGAATCTCTTTGAGGTCCAGACCTCTCTCTTATCTCCCCTCTGTTCGAACCTCTCCCTTGCTTGGGGTTTTCTGTCAAGGACCCGGCACGGGTTTGTGTTTCAAAACCCTTGGTTTCCCCCAAGCCACACTTGGCTTTGCTTCTTTGGACCTCCAAAGGACCTCTCCACGAACCCCGAGTTCTCCTAGCTAGCTCAGACCTCCCTTGTTGAGATCTAGCCGCTCAGACCTCCCCTTGTTGAGATCTAGCCCTCAGACCTCCCCTTGTTGAGATCTAGCCGCTCAGACCTCCCCTTGTTGAGATCTAGCCGCTCAGACCTCCCCTTGTTGAGATCTAGCCGCCTGCACCTCCCTTGTTGAGATCTAGCTTTCAGACCTCCCCTTGTTGAGATCTAGCCGCAGACCTCCCCTTGTTGAGATCTAGCCGCCTGACCTCCCTTGTTGAGATCTAGCCGCCTGCACCTCCCTTGTTGAGATCTAGCCGCCTGCACCTCCCCTTGTTGAGATCTAGCCGCTCAGACCTCCCTTGTTGAGATCTAGCCGCTCAGACCTCCCTTGTTGAGATCTAGCCCGACCTCCCCTTGTTGAGATCTAGCCTCAGACCTCCCTTGTTGAGATCTAGCCGCCTGACCTCCCTTGTTGAGATCTAGCCTGCAGACCTCCCTTGTTGAGATCTAGCGCTCAGACCTCCCTTGTTGAGATCTAGCCAGACCTCCCTTGTTGAGATCTAGCCGCCTGCACCTCCCTTGTTGAGATCTAGCGCTCAGACCTCCCTTGTTGAGATCTAGCCGCTCAGACCTCCCTTGTTGAGATCTAGCCGCCTGCACCTCCCTTGTTGAGATCTAGCCGCTCCAGACCTCCCTTGTTGAGATCTAGCCTTTCAGACCTCCTCTTTGAGATCTTGACCGATAGATCTCCCTTTTGGAGATCTACTCGTCAGGACCTCCCTGCACCTGTTGATCTGGACCGTTGAAGTCCTCCCCCTTTGAAATCTTGACCTTTAGACCTCCCTGGTGCAGATCCGAGTGTCGGGACCTCCCCTTGAGTCCTTGGACCCCCTGTCCAGGACCTCCCTCTCTGAGTGTCCTTGGACCTCTTGCCCAGGACCTCACAAAGGGTCTTTGCTGAATGACCCTTTGCTTGGGGCCACCTCTTTGACCGATGGTGCACCCTTTTGGTCGGCCCCACTTGCCAGCCCCTCTTCACCTTGTAATTATTGCTCTTGCCTCAGAACTCTGTGCGCATTTAATAGGTGTCGGGTCACATTAAATGCAGTCACATCTGAGGTACTTTATTTCAATTCTTTTGGGCAAGCCCTGCCCTAGTTATCCCGATTGCCTACACGTCATTGAACCTTTTTCTTGGTGCACTCCACCAACTCCGGCTATATATAGCCTGGGAGGGCAGGCCTTTGTAATCTTTTGCTCATTTCTTCATTCCCTGCCTCCTCTCGCTTTCGGTTCTTCCTTGCAAGACCCTCCCTCAGAGCTCTTTGAGGCGGTGTTAAGCCTCTTGGTTTCCTTTTGGCTGAGTTGGTTTGAGTTCCTTTTGGTTCTTTTGTTGTTCTCTGGCTTAGTGTGGTTTTGCTTATTTGGTTCTCTTGTAACGTGTAGATCACGAGTTCGAGGAGATCTTGGACCCAGCTCTTGCTGCAGAAGGCTCTCCACTGCTTGACCAAGGCAAGCCACAGACCTCCTTTTGATCATCTTGAACCAAGTTTTGCAAATGTATTTCGGTTTTACTTTATCATGCATGGCTATGTTTATAAGAAAATGGTTTGGGCAAGAGTTACTTGCCTACTTGTCGTTATGCCTCCTTTATACCTTGTCTCCATCATGTTGTCATGTTCACCTTGTGAGCCTTAGGATGGATAATTTAGTTGGTGTTCTCTGTTATTTGCCAACATGGGGGCCGTAGGTCTTATATAGCCTCGCTTAGAAAACGTGGTTTGAGCGTATCATGCTTCATCTCTAATAATCTTGACTACTAAGTTATGAAATGTGTGGTTGGTGCCATTGTTGGCGCTTTGGCGGGATGCCTAAGCTGTGTTGACTGTGGTGTGAGACCACTTGGTTAAAAATTTGTGTGCCAGGACTGGGTGGTCTTTTGGCATGGGCTAATACAAATGGTTTTGCTAAGGCAAGAAGGTAGGGAGTGAGTAGTGGTGTCTTTGTGCACACTTGGTTGTGGAAGTCTTGCCTTAGCACAATTAAGGACTTCACTTTGTGTCTGTTGAATGGGCCAAATAGTGCAACCACAAGATCATTTTATGGGAATGGTGCAGGCTAAATAATTAGCAATGAGATGGCTTGGGGCTGTTGTGGTTGAGCGTGTGATTCGTTGGCGCAAGAGGGGGCACCCCATAACCCTGTGGATTTCTAGACCACTGGAGAGGATTGCGAAACCTTAGCGGGCAGCCCTAGTCAGTTCAAAGCTTTGTAAAGGCCTTGCAGCGCTCTCTAGGCTGCCACCTTAGGAAGTGAGCAAGGGTGACCGAACCCGCCCCGCTAGAGAGATCGTGGATTGTGGGTAAAGTTGTACACCTCTGCAGAGTAAAAGATCTATTCGAATAGCCAAGTCCTTGGTCATGGACATGCTCAGTGAAATGGTGCAAGGGGTAGATGTTTCAAAAGCTTGTGCCACTGGACACTTTCGCGAGATGCCTTGGCTTTGCCTCGAAGAGACCTTGGCCGGCTCCAGAGGGGTCAAGGTTGGCTCGGGTAGTGGTCGGGGGTTGGTTTGGACCTCTGGAATGGGTGTTCGTGGGTTTTGGGTGAGGACACTGCCTTTGGTGTGATCAGACCTCCCCAATTTTTGGTTGTGGCCGTGAGTTGGTGCTCACTCCACTTTTTTTAAAACATCAAAAGTATTATGTATTATGGTTTTACCTTTTGCCTTACAATCTATTATTGCTATTATTGTCAAACTTGGCTTTTGCAAACTAACCATACTGACTCTTCATTGGAAAGTCCTTGCATGAATATTATTGCATCTTTGCTCTCTGTGACTTCTTGAGTACATTCCAAGTACTCATGGCTTAAGCCCCGTGTGTCAAAGTAGATTTTGAGGATGACCAAGTGCGAGGCGGTCTGAGACCTCTTCGAGGAGGAGTTCTTCGATGACTAAGATGCCTAGGACGCCCTCCACCCCGACACTGTGGTGCTTGTTGGATGGCTGCGTGTTTTGGTGTTTGAGCCCTAGAGCTCCTTGTGCCAGATTGTAAGTCCTCGTTGGTTTTGTAAGCCCTCAGTGGCAGACCTCTTGTTAACAAGCTTGACCATAAGGTCCTATTATATAAAGTTTTATTTGTCTGCTTCATCTTTGTTGGACCTCGTGGTTGTGGTATTGGCTTGTGTTCTTGTGCGAGCTAGCTCTGTTGTCCTGGGACTAGCTCAGATGCACAGGGGCAGGACCACCAGGAGGTCCTACGGGACTTAGCCTGGGAGGTCCTGCCGGACCTCTCTTGGTGATGTGCCTGGAGGTGCTACTGAAAGGGTGGCGGCCACGACCTCCAGAGGTCCTCAAGACCTCTGGGAGGTCAATGGCGGACCAAGACCTCGGGAGGTCCGCGAAGACCTCTGGGAGGTCCCGCACCCCTCGGTAAAGCTCCATGCGGTGCTACCACATCTTTACGTGGTGACTTCGCAGCGCAAAAAAAAAATGGTCCTCCCGGACCCCTTGCGGTACATCACGAGGTGGGTCGTCACAACCTCCCAGCGTTATCAAGCGCTCACAACCTCCGCCATCTCGTGTTGTGCGCCGTCGGATTAAAATCCACGGTCACAACCCCCTCTTTGTCTTGTGCGCATCAGACCTCCCAGCGCACACGAGGTCGTAGCCGTTAGATGTAAATCTCACGGCCATGACCTCTCTTGTGCGTTGCGCAGCGTCTAAGTCCTCCCTATCTGTTATGTGCCCTTGGATCTAAATCCAAAGGCCATGACCTCCACATCTTGGGCTGTAGCGCGCGCAAACATTAAGTTCTCCAGGAAGTTTGCACCGTTGGATTGAGATCCAACGCCTTGGACCTCCTGATCTCTTTTCCCTTTGCGCATCCGCGTTAAGGAAATCGGAGGACCACGACCTCCCCGTCCAAGATCGTGTGGCTGGGACCTCCTCCCAGTCACTTAAACGCGTAACGGTTCAAAAAAAAGAGCATCCCATGGTTAGGACCTCCTCGAAGCCTTATCCAACGGTCCATATGATCTCCCCTGTTCTTCTCCTACCTTGGGCGCGCACGCGAGCCTCGGAAGTGGGCAAAGTCAGAGCCATGTCACATCCAACGGCTCTGGCCTGCAAGCATTAAATGCGCCACCCTTTACGCCCTAAGCAGGGCTCGACCACCTACTTTGTCCTACCCATCTTGTCAACTCCATGGACCTCCGTGGGCTAAGCTCACCATGAGCTTAACCCCAGCCCAGGGGCCTGTGATTCTCCAAGTTATAAAACCCCATTGGGTTCCTCCCTTAGCTTCTTTGGCACACTTCCAAGCTTTGGCTTGCCTCTGTGTCTTTGGGCTTCTCCACCTTGACCTCCTCTTTTGGCCGCCGGTGTTGAAGCTTGGAGCCCTCGGTGGCACATTGCTCCAGTGGCTCCCTCTCAACCTTTTGCTCATTTTAAGCTCCTCCAAACCTCCTGGAGTTGAACCTAACTCTTTGTTAGGTTGACATTTTCAGGAGTGAGCTAGTGGAGCTTGGAGCTTGGACTTGAGCAGTGGAGCTTGGAGCTTGTCGGCCGTGGAGCTCATCGTCTTCACCAGCGCCGGTCCTCCTCTTCTCCAACCTCCCCGGCACCTTCAGGACCTCCAGGTACTTCCTGATAGTCCTTTAGCGCTGGGCACCCGCATGTATGCTGTTGCGGAGCTTTTGTTTGGGCACCCGCTTGAATGGCAGCTGCGGAGCTCCTTTTTGCTTCTTACCTTTTTGGACCGTGTGATCTCCTTCGCATTCCTCTCCGGCTCGCCGGCGTTTAAGGCCGCCGCCGCCGTTGAGAGGAGGTCCACTGGGTGCGCAAGGCTATTGCACACTCAGTGGTACCATTGGATGTCGTCGGCAAGGTCTACATCGCCGGCGATGACCACATCTTTGAACCCGAGTCTTTGTCGGACAAGAGCAGCGGCGCTATTGTCGTTTTTAGGACAGAGATCCGCCGCGTTAATGCGTTCATCATTTGCTCAATCATTGTAATCAATGGCGTGTCTTAAATGTCTTTAATCCTCCCGTGTTGCACATTTAAGACCTCTCGCGCGCGGACCTCCTCGTTGTCTCGCGCGCATTAACTCATGTCCGAGCGCGTGCGCGTGCGCGTGCGCAAGTTTTGGCGCTGGATCTGGGCCGTCCAAGACCTCCTCCGAGGAGATCTTGAACGTCCAGGACCTCCCCTTGCGCGATCGTGGCCGTCCAGACCTCCCCTGGAGGTCTGTGACGTTTGGACCTCCGCATAGGACCTCCCGAGGTCATCTCACCGCCTCTGTCCTCCCTGTGTTGATCGCGGCCGCTGAGGACCTCCCCATCGTTAGGCCGTTGGATTCACCATCAACGGCCACGACCTCCTCATCTCGCAAGATGCACGCGGCCGGGAGGTCCATGACCTCTGGACCTCTCGGCGTGCGGATCGCAGACCATCGGGAGGTCTCGAGCCGTTAGATCTCGAGATCTGTGGCTCACGTCCTCCCATGTCTTTAGGGTTTTTAGAAATTCCTGTGAACTGTTAATTTGTGAACTGAAGAAGGTATAACTTTAAAATTTCATATCTTCTTCAATTTAAATCCAAATGAGGTCATCCAAATTTTGTTAGCTCTGGCTTGACCTGGGCTTTAATCTAAAAATGGTTATGAGCCCAGTTCAGCTCCAGAACATGGTTTTACAAATAGGTTTCAAAACTAGATTTAAATGTTATACTAGAAATTCCTTTATCTTGTAAAATACATAACTAATGCTCTGTAGATTATTTTTGAGTGAATCCAACTTTGTTGGTTTCCTTTATTAATGAAATCACTATGAAAATTAGGTTTGAGCAGGTTGATGTTGTCAAAATGAGTACTTGTGCATTATAATTTTGTTCAAGTTCTTGTTTTTGAAAAATTATAGAAAGTGCATAATAGCTCCAAATGAGATGAACTCAATTGTGTTATTCATCTCATGAGGTGCTGGTTTTACAGTAAAAATCTCAGTATCACCACCATTCTAGAAAATGTTGCCTCATAATTAAATTAGTGAATAGTGGCAGATTGTATTTTTAGGGCTGAGCAGATTTGTTTTGCTCATAACTTTTGCATTGAGAATCCAAATCAATTGGTTCTTATTGATAAATTCCCTAAAAATCATCCTCTTGCTGCTGTAGAAAGTTCAGAGTATTTGGAGTTCGTTTGCTGTTCTGTCTTTGTCATTTTCGTCGTTCTTATCGTTTCTTTTCGTCTTTTCGATTAGGCGTTGACGAGTGTGTTGATCCCGTGAGCGATCCTCAGCAACCATTTGACCAGCAACAGCAAGGCAAGCAGTTTGATCATATCCCCTCTAACGTCCCATTACTTTAAAGGTTAATATATTGTTTTACTTGTATGTATGCATGCTACTTTGTGTTAAAATATCGCTAGTAATCCTATAGTTGCATAATCTGTAGGAATTGTTTATCCTCTACTACCAATGAGCCTAGGTTATTTGCTGTGGTTTGAGCTCGTTGGATGAGCTCTTATCACTTAGTAGTTTTCGACATCAATTGCTTAGCCATGCTTAGTTACCGGTAGTAATGGGCGATCATCGACTTAGTCGATGGTCTTGATCACACAAATCTAATTATTACTCCTTTATGTCCAGCGCTTGTGCTTTGTAATTTGTAAAGTAAAAATCTGAAAATAAAAGATTGATTTAGACTTGGGCATATTGGATGTATGGTGTGGTTTTTGGAATGTGGTAGTATGCCCTGAGTCATTAGGACCGAGTTACTTGCGCCACCGCTCGAAAGCAACTTTGCGTGCTAACCACACGAGGGGATATGGGACCCTCTTGACTAAGTACTTTGGGAGGTGTTAATTATGAGCTGGTCGGTGGGTATGTTTTAAATAAAATGTGTGTGTGTGGTGTGGGAGGAGAGCATTAGCAGCCGGCTAGGCTGTCTAATGTGTCTTTGTCCCGTGGGTTATGCTCGTAATTAGCATCATCCATTGGAAATGTCTCAGAGGACTTAGCCGTGCCGGCATACCAAAGGAACTGTGCTAAATCATGTGGCGAAAAGGCGGTCTGACGTGTGGGTACATTGGTACACCCCTGCAGGGTTAAAACTATTCGAATAGCCTCGTCCTAGGTTATGGACACGCTCGGATACGCCCCGTGAGAACTAGACTACAACATTTAAATTAAAACTTGATGGGTTGGTATGAATGGATGTTCATGCTATTGTGGTGGCTAATGGGTTAGCCACTTCCAGGATTGTTATCTATCAATTGTTACTTGTCTCGTGTTTCTTGCAAATGAAAAATGAATTGCAACTTTGCTTTGGAATCTATTTAAATATTGCAAATGAAAACTTGCTTTATGCTAAAATAAGTCCAAAGCCTCATCCACTTAAATAAAGCTTGCATGTAGCTAAACTATAGTTCTGTTATATTACACGTCAGTCTTGCGAGTACATTTTTGTACTCATTTGCTTTGCTTAAAAACTTTGTTGCAGAGGAGGTAGGGTCCAAAGGGCTTTACTTTTGTGAGCTGTGCGGTGGTTGGGAAAGCGACTAGCTTGGCGGTCCGGTCAGTTGCCTTGTGGGTGAAGGCACACTAGTTGGCTCTTGTTTTGGGCCATCTCTATGGCACTTTTGCTTCCGCTGTTATCTTAGTAGTCTTGTGGTTATTTGGCCGGTCGGCCTCTCTTTTGTAATAACTATCCTTTATGTATATTAACTTCTGGTTTGTTGCTTGTTCTGTTCTATGTGTTTGAATGGAATTGATGCAATCTTTTGTAATGAGTTGTGTGTACTGCATTCTGGGAAGTACATATATCTCGAGGCACGGTTTATTTAGTTGATAATACTAGGGTCAATTGGATGACTAAGTATTATGAGCCTAATAAATCGGGGTCTCACAGTGAACCTTGCTGAGTTTCCGATCACCGTCAAGCCGTTCAGGTGGCTGGAAACTGTAATCTCCTTCAGCAAAGAAGACTACCCCATTCTGCCAACTCGACCAGGTAGGTTTCCTATAATAGTTGAATATACTATTAACAATTGTAAAGTTAATCAAGTCTTAATAGATGGAGGTTGCTCTTTAAACATTTTATTTACGGGAGCATTGGAAGAGATGCAGATTCCCATGTCTAAGGTAAAACCCATGAAATATGATTTTTGATGGATCCTCCTCGTATGAGTTAAGACGCCATCTAAAGGCCGTGGAACAGGAGGTGAACCTTGCCGAGTCTCCGATCACCGTCAAGCCGTCCAGGTGGCTGGAAACTGTAATCTCCTTCAGCAAAGAAGACTACCCCATTCCGCCAACTCGACCAGGTAGGTTTCCTATAATAGTTGAATATACTATTAACAATTATAAAGTTAATCGAGCCTTAATAGATGGAGGTTGCTCTTTAAATATTTTATTTACAGGAGCATTGGAAGAGATGCAGATTCCCAAGTCTAAGGTAAAACCCGTGAAAAATGACTTTTGATGGATCCTCCTCGTACGAGTTAAGACGCCATCTGAAGGCCGTGGAACAGGAGGTGAACCGTGCCGAGTCTCCGATCACCGTCAAGCCACCCAGGTGGCTGGAAACTATAATCTCCTTCAGCAAAGAAGACTACCTCATTCCGTCGACTCGACCAGGTAGGTTTCCTATAATAGTTGAATATACTATTAACAATTATAAAGTTAATCGAGTCTTAATAGATGGAGGTTGCTCTTTAAACATTTTATTTACGGGAGCATTGGAAGAGATGCAGATTCCCAAGTCTAAGGTAAAACCCGTGAAATATGATTTTTGATGGATCCTCCTCATACGAGTTAAGACGCCATCTGAAGGCCGTGGAACAGGAGGTGAACCTTGCTGAGTCTCCGATCACCGTCAAGCCGTCCAGGTGGTTGGAAACTGTAATCTCCTTCGGCAAAGAAGACTACGCCATTCCGCCGACTCGACCAGGTAGGTTTCCTATAATAGTTGAATATACTATTAATAATTGTAAAGTTAATCGAGTATTAATAGATGGAGGTTGTTGTTTAAACATTTTATTTACGGGAGCTTTGGAAGAGATGCAGATTCCCAAGTCTAAGGTGAAACCCGTGAAATATGCCTTCCACAGCATAGTGTAACATCCTAAACTATGGTTTGTGTTTCAAATCTATAAAAGTATGAGAATTTCAATTTTTTTTATGAAACTCATGAGTTGCACTTGGTTTTCTAAAGTTTGCATTGAAATTTCAAACTTTTACTTGAAATCAAGTTTCTATTTGATTCCAGAAAAATGTTTGTTTAAAAGTTTCTGGAACTATTTTATTTAAATACTAGATTATTTATCATGAATTAATATAAATTTTCCTAAAATTTTTGAAGTCAATTTGACCTCACTAAAATCATAGCCAAGTCACTAATCCAGATTTGGAAAGGAATTTATTTTAGACAAATGGAAAATGAACAGTGGCCAAAATAAATTCTCCTAAGTCCTAGTTGAACCTGATAACACCAACAAAAATTTTTAGAATTGTTAGAATTTAATTGCTATTTTAAACTGCCAAGTCAAACTAGTTGTGTTCCCCGCTTGTTAGGCCCGTCGTATTCTTCGGTGCCGCTCAACTGAGAGCGCGCTGGCACAGCGCATGCGTGCCACATAGCTCGTTGCTGCCATCTCATGCTCCTGAGATCGCCCACGAAGCGTCACCGGAGCTTCACGAACCTCCCACGCCTTCTCCGCTCACACCTTTGTTTTGGCCGTGAAAGAAGAAGTTGAGCTCGAGCTCACCTCAGTGCCACCCTCTCATCCACGACCCTGACACTGAGTTCCTCTCTGTGCGTCGCCTCCATTTTGGCCAGTCCCAATCCTTGGCGTGCGCTGAATCGTCGGGGACAATTTCTTCATTCTCAACTCCGGCGGCCTAGGCCCCGAAGCCTTTAAGGCGTTCTGGTGAGTTTACCTCATTGTTATCTAGGCCATTAGGATCGCATCATCTCGCTGAGGCTTATGACCAAGGTAATTCATTTTTTGTGCTTCAACAAGGGCGTGCGAACCCTTCTTCTCCAACCTCGGTGATTCGCCGTCGCTTCGATTCCGGCCGCCACCGCCCTCCTTAGTCATCAAGGTCTTGGGTGCCTCATTCCTAGAGTCATGGTGATTTTGAGGTGCACCTTCCTGAAGCTTCTAGAAGCTCATAGCGACTTCTCCACGGGAGTAGCTCCTTTGTCTCCACTTCCGGTCATCGCCAGCTCACCGCCGGCCACCTTGGGACTCCACGTTGCCACCAATGTGTTCACAAGGACCGTGTGCATCTGTTGGTGTCTTCCCTGAGCCCGGAGCGTCCCTCTTCCATCCGATCCATTTCCTCACCACCGCTCTCACGCACGAAGCCTCCGACGAGTCACCAGCGTATTAGGTAATAGGAAATCATTAGTATTTAATTGATCTCTTGAGTGACTGTTTGACATGTGGACCCCGCCGAGGTAAACGCGATTAGAAACCTAAATGAAACATTTAAACTACCCAAGTCGTTGACATGTGAGCCGTCATGGCTGGTTAAGTAGTTGAACAAATCCTGAAGTACATTTTCTATTAAGGGAAGCGTACTTCTTAACCGCTTAAATCGAAGTTACGTTTTTGTAATTAGAAGACGTATTCTTTGGAATACGCCTTCGGCATCGCATTTAACCTTGATCGGTCAAAGCTAACCGGGTCAAACCCAAACACTAGGACCCCACTTGTCATTCCCTATGGCTAACTGAGGGTGAGTGAAAAATTTATTTAATTCATTTCGAAATTCCGAAACGAATTAAAATAACACTGAAAATTCAATTAACTTAAAAATTCATAACTAATTCAATTTAGCTCCAAATTGAATTAAACCAATTTTATTGGTTTTCATTTTTAGTGTACTGTTAAATGGAATAAATTTTAAGTATGTTTCTATTCTAGAAAATATGGGAGCTGAATTGATGTCAAAAAGGAATTATCCTTACACTAGAAAATGGTTTAAACTTCAAGAATTCACAAGTAATTAATATTAACTCCAAGTAGAGCAAAATTAATTTTGTTAATTCTCATTTTTCCTGTACTTTAACTTGGTATAAGTTTAATGTATGCTTATGTTTCAGAAAATTGTGGTAATTAATTTATTTGTGCAGTCATGCCTTTAACTTGTTAAATTCTTAGGAAATCCAAATAAAATTCATTATGTACTAAAACTTTCACCTAAAATCTTTTAAAATCAAACTCTACATGCTGTGTATGCATGTTTTATGAAATTGAATATTGGTTCTTTTCGGTGTTATTCATGCTTTTTTTCTCGATCGACAGATTTCGACGAATCAGGTACATACGAGAGTGATCCTCAGTAGCAAGAAGATTATCTCCAGCAAGGCAAGCAGTTCCTCCTTTGATGCACATTGATCCTATTATATTCACATGCTAATATTTCAATTTCAATTGTATGTATCCATGCTATGTTAATGAGTAATTTCTCAGTTCGCGATAGTTAACCTGAATAGCTACATGAACTGTAGGTAAATATCCATCCTTTACCACTGAGCCTAGGTTACATCCGCGGTGGTTTAGAGCTCGATGGATGGGCTCTAATCACTTTATATTTAGTATGCAAGTTGTTGTCGCTTAGCCATGCTTAGAACGGTAGTCTAGGGATCATCGCTTCGGCGATGGTCATTACAACATCACTTTAAATATTTGAGTCAGGGTACTCATGTATGTATTATATTTGGAAAAACTAAAACTAAAAATAAAAAGAATTTAGACTTGGGCATATGGATGATGGTGTGGTTATTGGGTGTGTGGTTGTGTGCTTGAGTCAACAAGGACCGAACATCTTGTTACACTAAACCAAGCATTATTGCGTGCAACCACATGAGGGTATTGGGAACCCCTCTTGACTTAGTACTTTGGGGTGTGTTAATTAATGAGTCGCCGATGGTAGGTGTAGGAGAATAAAAAAAATATGTTATGTTGTTGTTGGGCATGTGCGGGGTAGGTTCCCTCACCCAAGGAGCATCGGCGGTTGCTAAGGCTGAGCCGATGTGTCCGATACAACATATGGGTCCTCCGTGGGAGCCCGAGTAGGGCGGTTCACTGAGGGTTAACCCCCATACATGTGACTCTTAATTAACTCATTCCATTGGAAAACATCTCGTAGGACTTAGCTCTGTCGGCATACCTTTTGAAGTGTGATCAATCACATGGCAAAAGGAGCGGTCTGACATGTGGGTAAAGTTGTACACCCCTGCAAGGTCTAATCTATTCGAATATAGCCATGTCCTTGGTTGTTGTAGCAGCCCAATTTTTATTTTCTAGTTAAAATTAAAATTAAATATTTTATTGGAATTTTCTAGAAGTTTAAAGGATTTTTCCTATTTATTTCAAAGCCAAAATGATGATGCTATAAGTTGATTTTCCTTTAGAAAAATAATTCAATAAATTCAGAATTATCCATTTCTATCATTTCATGTAAATTTCAATCTTCCGAGAGCCCATTCTTTTTCGTTCGAGCTCTGATTCAAGTGATTCAAATTTCTAAATTCATATAAATTCAATATATATATCCAAGAACCTAAATTATTTAATTTTGAGTTTATTTGATTTTTTTTAAATTTGGCTTGTTTTCACGTATAGATTTCGATGACTTCAGAGAGCCAGATTTCGACGCCATTTCAGAACAACAATTAATTGAGCAAGGAAAGTTACATATTTGATCATGTTTGATCCCAATATTTTAAATTATTTATATTATGTTTTGAATTATAATTGCATGATTATTTCTATTAAATTTAAATACCTATTTTGAAATTGTAGTTAATCCCAATACATTTGTACAGCCGAATCTTGACATTGACATATCCATACCTTGTCACCTTAGATGAAATCTAGTTTATGCAATAGTGCAAACTAGAATATTTTGGGAAAACTTAAGCTTAGCCGTGCTTAGACCTGAAATATTTGATTTGGGAATTTACAGCTAAAAATTAAATGTGGTTTAAATTGTATCCATAGCATTGGTGTGGCATGGAAGTTTAAAATGATTTGAAAAATAAAATAAAATTAAAAACTGGTTTGGAATTGGGCGAAATAGATAGTTGGTGGGTGCAGGTTTATGAACGAGCTCAATTCAATGAATGGTTGACGTCTAGGGGTTATTTTGGAAGTCGCCCAAGTTGGTTAAGGACCGGTCTTCGAGCTATATTTTTTGCAAAGCCAATTCATACTACCACAAATCTAGTATGGGACAGACCTGTCTAAATAATTTGCAGTGTTCCACTGTTAGTTGTGCCATGTTGATGTATGGGTGTCAAAATGACCTACTTTTATTTTTTTTCCCACATGGCGCAAGACGAGGCTTTCGGCGGATGGTTTAGTCCAAAGAGAGTGAAACCTTAGTGGGCATGACTACTTTCAAATGATGCGTTGTAAAGGCCTTGTGATAATCACTTAGTCGCACACCTACGGAAGTGTGTTAGACGGATATTAAAAGTTGATTATATCTCATGGGTAAAGTTGTACAACCTCTACAGATTGTAAAACTATTCGAATATCCGTGTCCACGGTCAAGGACATGCTAAGCAAAGCCACTCAAAGTTAGACTTTGATTTTGTTCCAAAGTGTTTTATAAAATGGTTTATAACATGGATTGGTGTCCATGAGAAAAATATGGGTTAAAGCACTAGGTTGGTGCTTGTGTTTAAGTTAGTGTTAGATTGGTGCCTACCTAGCTTTATTAATTTATTAAAATTCAATTTTAGATATTGTAAAATTTGAGCTTTTGAACTTAGCTATTGAGATTGCTTTTGCACAAATAACCCTATAAGCCTTACTTTGATAATATCCATGCATGCATTAACTTTGTTATGGGTGTAACATGTGGAGTACATTTTTGTACTCACCTTTGCTTAATAAAATGTTGTTCAAAAGAGAAGGACTTCGCTACTGGTGTAGATCTCGACGACTAGGCCACTACCCTAGTCGATTGGTTATGACAGATTAGCTGGGCTCTACTACTTCTTCTTCATCTTCTGGTGTGTTCTTTATTGTTGGCTTGTAAGCCTTTCTTGTAATAAACTCTGATATTTATTAATAAAGTTATACGAATTATAGATGTTACCGTATTTGTTTACTATGTACACTAGCTACTGTTCTAGGGACTAGTGTAGAATACACAGAGGATTTGGGGTGTCACACCTAGGTCTGACTTGATCCGTTGATAAAGCCTCTCTCGCAACCTAAGCCTGAGGTGCACACAAGAGTTATGGGTACTAGATACTTGTATGATTGACTCTAGTGCAAGTGGGAGACTGTTGGTGATATGCCCTAGAGGTAATCATAGAGATTATTGTATTACACCTATGTTTATGAGTTATAGAATAAATGTTATGATGTTCCTTGCATGAATTATCATTTATAAATATTAACAACTACGTGACTTGTTGGTGAAGCTCTTTAACTTATATGATGTCATTCTAAATGTATCCCTGGTCGGATGTCACTAGTTGGAACACTAGTGACTTATTGACTAGCACATGTATTCATTGATGATCATGTTTCACCGGTCATGGATATGGGGATATCAAATCAATAATGTGAACACATGTTAGATAGCATGGTGTTGGATTGACACACCTTGAGACACTATTGAGATTATTATGATTTTATGTGTCATCAGTTGGTCCTGTCGGACCCCCGGGCGTTGAATACCCGAAGTCCTCATGTGTGTACCATACTAGTCTCATGATCAATGGCTAGAACTGTAACACCCCAGTCCGACAAGGGCCTGAAATGCTACTAAACTAACATGTTCACAAAATTAAATCAGAAGACAAAATTCTAAATTTCGGCAGAACCTCCCCTGTATAGTTAGCTATACTGGAGGTTCCAACAGTCAAATATATCAAGACAATAAAGGAATCAATAAGTAACAGAACCATCACAGGAGTATAGTCAGAAATCAATCAATTATATCAAAATGATGATCGAAGATCACACGCAGTACTACTTCAATAATAATGTGGGAGAGGTCATCAACCACAACCAACTTTATTTATTACAGTTTATTAATTAACGAATCAGAAATGGAACAAAAATGTAATCATGGACTTGATTAATGTGAAGTGAATGAGTAGTGTGTGCCAACTCCCTCCCAATAGAGTCAGCCTCAATGATCAGCTAAAATAAACAAACAGCGCAAGAGTGAGTCCGAGACTCAGCAAGTCCAGTAGTTAAATGGCACATACAACAACCATGTTTATGACAACATCATTGAACAATATGAATAAGTTACAGAATAAATACTGGAATGGATGTAATGAATGAATTGGATGAAATGAAGGGACTACATATATGCATATACCGGTATTGCTGGTGACACACCCGTCGGTGTTCACCTAAGCCCAAACTTAACAAAATGCGGGGATCTAAGTCCCGTATGAAGAACGTTTCATACGGGTGTCCCAAACTGCCCACATTGGAATGGTGGGTCTTACGTGCCCATACTGGAATTGATGGGTCTTTTTAATCCACTCCCGTGGATGAAACATGAATGATGGATGCATGGAATGAAATATGAATATTGAAACGACATGCTCTATAATCATGGAGATAACATACATGGAAGTAACATGAACATTAAATATTAACATGGATCTTAGGAGCACAATACCAACACCAGGCATTCACATTTTATAATCAAGAACATTAAAGTACTTGCCTTCCGCGATGCGACGCGTCAGTAGGCAATGGCGGTGCTCCTAAACCTGAAGCCTCTCTGCCTACACAATATGTACTCGAAATAAGAACAACATATAACAGGACGCTTTCACTAACATTCTACAACGCATCCCCGAACACCCAAGAGTTAACTAATAGACTTAGTCTAAAACGGGCCACACCAACACATAAGTGAATCTAGACAGCGGCACGGAAAAGACCATAACTATTAACCTGGGACTCGAAACGAGGTGAGCCCAATTCCTAAAGAAACTTAACAAACATATATATGAAAACCTAGTTGGGGAGATAATCCAAATCTGCCAAGGAAATATACTAACAGGCAGCTGAACATGGAAGACAGATTCCGTCCCGACGAAACGTACAGCAGTAAAGCAGATAGCGTAACTCTTGATCTACCACTCCGATTGGAGCGTTCTTTGGCATTCTAGAAAGGTTACGAGATTTGCTAAAATAATTTAGTTGGGTGGAAACTCTGAATTTTCCTCTAACGTAAACATATTTTAGGAGGTAATTCAACAGATTCATCTCGCCAGAAATCTGGACAGCAAGAATAAAACTAACATAACTTTTGATCCGTATGTCGGAATTAGGTGATCTTGGTGGCTATGGAAAGCTAAGACAGTAGACTACAATTATCATAATAGGGAGGATTCCTTATTCGGAACTTAACAATGCTCAATTTGCTACACAAAGTGACTGCTGGGAACTAATCGATGTTCTGGACAGTGGTACGTAAATGGCCATATCTTTCCAACCATAACTCGGATTCAGGTGAACTCAGAGGCTGTGGAAACCTGACAAAATAATCTACAACTCGCTAAGAGATCACAAGTCCTAATTCGGCCTTGATCTTGACGAAAATCAACGTTGAACAGAGAACAGCAATCTGAATGTGAACACAGCACTATCGATGAACCAATAACCAACCTCTACCAAGAACGAATCTGAATCAAACAGCAGGGATGTGAGATGATACTCTAGGAGACACGTGAGACGCTGATCCTTGCACGAATCACCAATGGACGACGGCCTCCCGGCTGATCTTCCTTGATTTGGCCGGCAGCACCAAGGAGGAGGGAGGAGCTGCTGCCACCAATGGAGGAAGAAGAAACTGCTACCACCAATGGAGGAAGGAGGGCTGCCACCAATGGAGGAGGGAGATCGGTTTGGGGCTGTAGGGGGCGCCACCACCAAAAACAGCAGGGGCGGCGGCTGGTGGTGAATGAAGCAGCCAAAGGAAAAAAGAAAGGAGGATGCCTAGGGTTTGGAGGGGTGGAGGCGCCATGGGCCTTGGGCTGTTGGCCAGCCATTAGGCCAAAGCACCCTGGGCCGGAGGCCCATCTCTTTAAACCCTCCCTCCAAAACTGAAATTACTCTAAACCTTTTTCCCCGAATAAAATCTCTAATCGACTCGTGGTATTACATTCTACCCTTAATGTAATTCGACCCCAATTCTTACCCATTTAAAAGAACACAAGGATGAATTGCCAAGAAATTGGAATCAACGAATTTAACACATACCGGAAGCAAACAGGTTGGGATATTGCTCGCGCATGCGAGACTCTAGCTCCCAAGTGGCCTCTCTTTCCGTCTGATGAGACCAAAGAACTTTGACATATCTCGGTGTCTGCTCTCCTCGAGAACCCGCCTCGACTCCTCCAGATTTTCACGGTCGGGACTCAAAAGTGAGATCCGCTCAATGCTCAACGGTTCAAGTGGAATAGCATGTTCTAGGTCTCTCAAATATTTCCTCAACATGGATACATGAAACACATTATGAACTCCTTGCATAGACTCAGGAAGATCCAAATGATAGGCGAACTTCCCAATTCGTGCCACGATTGGAAACGGCCCAACGTACCTCGGGCTAAGCTTTCCTTTGGTACCAAAACGCACTACACCCCTGGTAGGTGATACTCTCAAAAGAACCTCGCCCCCACTTCAATTCCAAATATCGCCGGACATCTGCGATAGCTCTTCAGCCGGCTCTGAGCGACTAACAAATTATTCCTAACCTCGCCACCTCGCCACAGCTTCTTTAACCCAATCAGACCCAAATCGCCCGCTCTCCAATCGCATCCCAAAGACAACGGGATCTGCACTTCCACCCATAGAGAACCTCAAACGGTGCCACTCGAATGCTAGCATGGTAACTATTGTTATAGGCGAACTCTGCCAAAGCTAAGTGGTCTTCCCAGCCTCCCCTCCAAGACATAACATAGCATCTGAGCATATCCTCCAGTGTCTGAATGGTGCATTCAGACTGACCATCTGTTTGGGGGTGAAAAGAGGTACTAAGACGAAGCTGTGTGCCCAATGCACTTTGCAAACTCTCCCAGAACTTGGAGACGAACTTGGCGTCTCGATCAGAAATAATGGTCTTGGGTACCCTGTGCAACCGCACTATCTCTCGCACATAGAGAGGAGCCAAATCGCTTGCTGAGTTGGTTGTGCGAATAGGTATGAAATGTGCAGACTTACTGAACCAGTCCACTATGACCCAAATAGCATCTTTCCCTCACTGCGTGCGAGGTAAACCAACTGCAAAATCCATGGAGATATCATCCCATGGCCAAACTAGAACCTCCAAAGGTTGCAATAGCCCTGCTGGTCGCATATGCTCAGCCTTGACCCACTGGCAAATTCCACATGATGCTACATACTAAGCTATATCGACCTTCATCTTCTTCCACCAAAAACTCTTCTTCAAGTCCTTATACATCTTGGTCTCACCAGGATGTACGGTATATGGAGTACGATGTGCATCCCTTAGAATCTTATCTTTGACTTGAGCCTCCTGTGGCACACAGAGGCGGCCTTTAAATCTCAATGCACCAGAATCGTCAACACTGAAGTGGCCTTGTTTGCCCTCATCTATGCGCTTCCTCACTCGCTGGAGCATCTGGTCATGCTGTTGTGCCTCCCGTACTCGATTTGGAATGGCTGACTCAAGAAGCAAACGAGTCTCAGTTTGGACGGTACCCGCAAAGCAAAAGGAGATATCCATACGCTCAAAATCGGTAATAAGACAACTGAGAGTAGGAGGTATCGCCTTGCGACTCAGGACATCTGCTACAACATTCGCCTTGCCCGGGTGATACTGAATGGTGAGATCATAGTCCTTTATCAACTCTAACCACCTCCTCTGTCTCAGGTTCAAATCCTTTTGGGTAAAGATGTATTTCAGACTCTTATGATCAGTGAATATATCACAAGATTCGCCGTACAAGTAATGGTGCTAGATCTTTAAAAAAAGAACCACTGCTGCAAGCTCTAAATCATGAGTAGGATAATTCTGCTCATGTTTCTTCAACTGCCTCGATGCATAGGCAATCACCTTGCCTTCCTGCATGAGCACACAACCAAGCCCAACTATAGATGCATCTGAATAAATAGTGAACCGCTTCCCAGGCTCGGGAAGTGTATGAACTAGAGCGGTCACCAATCTATCTTTCAAAGTACAAAAGCTGCGCTCACACGTATCTGACCACTGAAATTTGACACCTTTCTGCGTCAATTGAGACAACGGTCTAGCAATGGTTGAGAAACCCTCCACGAAGCGCCGCCACTGTTGAAATCTTGCTAGGATCAACTGAAATGCCCTCCTGATTGATTACATGGCCCAGAAATCCGACTTCAGAAATCCAGAATTCACACTTCTTCAGCTTGGCATAAAATTGGTTCTCTCTTAAAGCTTCGAGAACCAACCTCAAATGTTGACCATGATCCTCTTCCGTCTTGGAATAGATCAAAATATCGTCAATGAACACCACAACGAAATCATCAAGGTATTGATGCAGCATACTGTTCATCGCTTCCATGAAAACTGCATGAGCATTTGTTAGTCCAAAAGACATAACCTTATACTCATAATGGCCATACCTCGTAGAGAAAGCCGTCTTCTCGATATCTTGCTCCCGAACTTGAATTTGGTTATAACTCGATCAAGGTCAATCTTGGAGAATACTTTAGCTCCTTCACCGATCAAAGAGATCCTCAATGCGGGCAAAGGATATTTATTCTTCACAAGAGCTTCGATTAAGAGCCCGATAATCCACACACATACGCCTAACCGCCATCTTTCTTTTAGTGAATAAAACAGCGCCCCACGGCGTAAACACTACGCCGAATCATATCTTTGGACAAAAAATCGTCCAATTGCTTCTTCAACTACTCTTGGAAGGGTCGTGCCAACCGGTATGGAGTCATTGAAATAGGTCGAGTTCCCGGAATAAGATCAATCCGGAACTCCACTTTCCGTGCTGGCGACATTCCAGGAAGCTCCACAGGAAAAACATCAGAAAACTCATTCACCACAAGAATCTCTTCAATGCGCAGTGAGGAATCAACCTTCTCGCTAAGAGACCAAAGCAACCCAATGGTTGAGGTCCGAAGTCTGGGAAATAGACTAGCCAATACGAATAAGGAATCAGACGGTGCACTGCCCTGAAACACCAATTCTTCCCCGGACGGGGCTTGCAAAGTTACCGTCTTCCAGAAGCAACATATCTTGGCACGGTAATTGAATAACTAGTCCATGCCCAGAATAATGTCGAACGGTGACAATTGAATTACCATAAGGTTAGCAGTGAAGTTCTCATCATCAATAGTGATTGAACAGCCCGGACAAGCCGTAGAGCTAGAAATAAGACCCCCCGGAGAACTGACTACCACAGACTCAGAAATATGCTGCAAACCCAACCCCGCCCTTCTAGCAAACTCCAGAGACACAAAAGAATAGGTAGCCCCAGAATCAAAGAATACTAAAGCCTCATGCAAATCGACTAGCAAAGTACCTGTCACCATGTCAGGACGGCCCAATGTCGCAGGAGTAGGCATGGCGTAGACTCCCGGTGGTGCCAGAGCAGAAGACACACCGACACTCTGTGTAGGGTGAACAGGAACTGCAGTAGGTGAAGCGAACGACGGGGGTGCAGATGGAATGGGGTTCCAGTAGAACCCCGCAGGAGGTGCAGGAGTAAATGCTGCCGAAGGAGCCCATCCTGAAGAAAACTGAGGTACAGGAACAGCAGCTAGGGTCTGAACTGAACCCCGAGGAGCACTGGAAGAAGTCGCTGCTGGGACTGGCTCCCATTTGATAATGCTCGCTGGGTTCTGTTTACATACTGACAACTTGTGGCCTTCCCGGCCACACTGACGAATGTCCCTTTGAAAGAACACTCTGATGCCCGGTGCTCTCCACCACACCAAGCATTTCATACCTTGACACGAGTAGGACCTTGTCAAGTGTGGATGACGAAGAATGTGGCACCGATGAGGAAGATCGCCACTCATCGAACAGACGGTATCTCGACTTCTGAAACCTCTTGGGAGCAGTGTCACGAGATGACCCACCTCCCCACCAAAACTCTGCTTCGCCACCACCAAAACCACCAAGCAGGACAGGGCCACTAGTAGCCTACCTCTGAGAAGAAAGATCTCTCTCGGCTCCATTCCCTAGCCTGCTCGACCATGGAGCTGAAATCGTGCAAGCCAGTTGCCCCTAGGACGTGGCGATACTCCGGAATGAGGCCCCTGCGGAACCTCTTGGCCTTCTCCCGATCATCATTGGCCACTGCTGGTACAAAGCGGACCAGATTGTTGAATCCACCTCGACTCGATTAATCGACATCTTTCCTTGAACAAATGTCAGCAGTGACTGCTCCATCCTCTCAACAAATGAATCCGGATAGAATTTTATCCCGAATCGCTCCACACGAATACCTCCCAAGTGGTGGTCTCTGACCGGGTCCTAGCAGATAGGACCCTCCCACCGTGATATCGCTTGATCCTTCAGCTTGAAAGGTTACGAACCGCGCCTTCACAAGTCATCTCTAGGGCACCAAACCGCTCTCCATATATCTCAACCAATCTGCAGCCTGAACCGGAGTACCTGCTCCGTCGAAGGTGTCCAGACGAAGTGACATCCACTCGCGGAGACTCATTCTAGCCTCGGGTGGTATTTCTGTAGCAGCAGGTTCTGCAACTAGTGCAGCTGCAGCAGGAAGGGCTGCTTGCACTTGTCGACGGAGTTCCTGATTCTCCCTCTGAAGATTCTGAATGATAGCAGCTGACGTGGCCTAAGCTTGCATGCCGACCGAAAGCGGTGAAGCAACCCCTCAAGAAGACACAAGAGTCTCCTCGGACGAAGATGAAGACACAGCCGGATCGCGTCCACGACCATGGCCACGGCCCCGGCCATGGCCCAGTGGACGACCGCAGCCACAGGCCACTCCACGACCATTGCCTCTATCCCTCACCATCTAAGAACACCAAAGCATAAAAACTAAACGTTTAACTTAACAGTAATAGAAGCACAGAAACATTTCATCAATTTCTCAGCAAATGAAACATAGCAATAGGATTGCGGAAGCCACGAATTACCCATCCCGCCTACTGTGCACAGTGTGTCATTTTAATAAATTTCTATTAACCACGGACCTAAAGCCCACTCTGATACCAACTGTAACACCCCAGTCCAACAAAGGCCTGAAATGCTACTAAACTAACATGTTCACAAAATTAAATCAGAAGACAAAATTCTAAATTTCGGCAGAACCGCCCTTGTATAGTTAGCTATACTGGAGGTTCCAACAGTCAAATGTATCAAGACAATAAAGGAATCAATAAGTAACAGAACCATCACAGGAGTATAGTCGGAAATCAATCAATTATATCAAAACAATGATCAAAGATCACACGCAGTACTACTTCAATCATAATGTGGGAGAGGTCCACAACCAACTTTATTTATTACAGTTTATCAATTAACGAATGAGAAATGGAACAAAAATGTAATCATGGACTTGATTAATGTGAAGTGAATGAGTAGTACGTGCCTACTCCCTCCCAATAGAGCCAGCCTCAATGATCACCTAAAATAAACAAACAGCACAAGAGTGAGTCCGAGACTCAGCAAGTACAGTAGTTAAATGGCACATACAACAACCATGTTTATGACAACATCATTGAACAATATGAATAAGTTACAGAACAAATACTGGAATGGATGTAATGAATGAATTGGATGAAATGAAGGGACTACACATGCATATACCGGTATTGCTGGTGATAGACCCGTCGGTGTTCACGTAAGCCCGCACTTAACAAAATACAGGGATCCAAGTCTCGTATGAAGAACGTTTCATACGGGTGTCCCAAACTGCCCACATTGGAATGGTGGGTCTTACGTGCCCATACTGGAATTGATGGGTCTTTTTAATCCACTCCTGTGGATGAAACATGAATGATGGATGCATGGAATGAAATATGAATATTGAAAAGACATGCTCTATAATCATGGAGATAACATACATGGAAGTAACATGAACATTAAATATTAACATGGATCTCAGGAACACAATACCAACACCAGGCATTCACATTTTATAGTCAAGAACGTTAAAGTACTTGCCTTCCGCGATGCGACGCGTCAGTAGGCAATGGCGGTGCTCCTAAACCTGAAGCCTCTCCGCCTACACAATATATACTTGAAATAAGAACAACATATAACAGGACACTTTCACTAACGTTCTACAACGCATCCCCGAACACCCAAGAGTTAACTAATAGACTTAGTCTAAAACGGGCCACACCAACACATAAGTGAATCTAGACAGTGGCACGGAAAAGACCATAACTATTAACCTGGGACTCGGAACGAGGTGAGCCTAGTTCCTAGAGAAACTTAACAAACATATTTACGAAAACCTAGTTGGGGAGATAATCCAAATCAGCCAAGGAAATATACTAACAGGCAGCTGAAGATGAAAGACAGATTCCGTCCCGATGAAACGTACAGCAGTAAAGAAGATAGCGTAACTCTTGCTCTACCACTCCGATTGGAGCGTTCTTTGGCATTCTAGAAAGGTTACGAGATTTTCTAAAACAATTTAGTTGGGTGGAAACCCTGAATTTGCTTCTAACATAAACATATTTTAGGAGGTAATTCAACAGATTCATCTCGCCAGAAATCTGGACAGCAAGAATAAAAATAACATAACTTTTGATCCGTATGTTGGAATTAGGTGATCTTGGTGGCTATGGAAAGCTAAGACAGTAAAATACAATTCTCATAATAGGGAGGATTCCTTATTCGGAACTTAACAATGCTCAATTTGCTACGCAAAGTGACTGCTGGGAACTAATTGAAGTTCTGGACAGTGGTACGTAAATGGCCGTATCATTCCAACCATAACTCGGATTCAGGTGAACTCAGAGGCTATGGAAACCCGACGAAATAATCTACAACTCTCTAAGAGATCACAAGTCCTAATTCGGCATTGATCTAGATGAAAGTCAACGTTGAACAGAGAACAGCAATCTGAATCTGAACACAGCACTATTGATGAACCAATAACCAACCTCTACCAAGAACGAATCTGAATCAAATAGTAGGGATATGAGATGATACTCTAGGAGACGCGTGAGATGCTGATCCTTGCACGAATCACCAATGGACGATAGCCTCCTGGCTGATCTTCCTTGATTTGGCCGGCAGCACCAAGGAGGAGGGAGGAGCTGCTGCCACCAATGGAGGAAGAAGAAACTGCTACCACCAATGGAGGAAGGAGGGCTGCCACCAATGGAGGAGGGAGAAGCTACTAACACCAATGGAGGAAGGAGGGTTGCCACCAATGGACGAGGGAGATCGGTTTGGGGCAGCAGGGTGCGCCACCACCAAAAACAGCAGGGGCGGCGGCTGGTGGTGAATGAAGCAGCCAAAGGAAAAAAGAAAGGAGGAGGCCTATGGTTTGGAGGGGTGGAGGCACCATGGGCCTTGGGCTGTGGAGGTGCCATGGGCCTTGGGCTGTTGGCCAGCCATTAGGCACCCTGGGCTGGAGTCCCATCTCTTTAAACCCTCCCTCCAAAACTGAAATCACTCTAAACCTTTTTCCCCGAATAAAATCTCTCTAATCGAGACTCAGGGTATTACAAGAACACACAATCACAACCTTGACATTCACATCAATACAATCATGCATACAAAATAAAGCAAATGGAGGTACTTAATTAAAACGGTTAAGGTTATTACATCACAGGCCGACCGGCCAAATAAAAGCAAATATCAACAGAGTAACAAAAGTGGCAGTAGAAGTAAAGGTGATAAAAATAGATAATTTCCAGCGGCATGCCCTTCCAAAACCCTTAGACAACCAACAAGGAACAAAGCCTAGAAAGACTTGTCATCGTCTGGAGCTGGCTCATCCTCATAATCTGAACAACAATGTAAGCAAGATTGAGTATAATGCGTACTCAGCAAGACTTGTGGTGTATCGCAAAAATTATATAAATGCACAGCTAACAAGAGGTGTGGCTCTATGATACAAGTTATTTTGCTTTAAGCAGGTTTTATTTGCAATATCCATACATAATATTTTGTAACGAAAGTTAAAAGGCAGTTAAATAGATACATGACAGTAAGTAAATAATTGAATGAATAATAACAACATCTCGCAAACCTCCTCGGCTACGAGCAATATTTCATTTTCAGCCATAGACGTGGCACTTAACTCAAGTATAAATCAACAAAACATTTCCCATGTTTTCCAACAAAATCATTTTTGAGAAAATCAAATCTATACTCGATGTGACCACAATAGGCACGATCATAACCACGAGCATGGCTATTTAAATATATTTACACTCTACAGAGGGGTGAAACTTTACCCACAGCACACGAATTCTCTAACTTGTTCGGTATCCGTCAATACCACCGCTCACTACCTTAGGTAAGCAGTCTAGAGCACATGTCGAAGCCTTTATATCATCTAGTCCTACCCTTGCACTTCACCTGGTACACCCTCGTATCAATGAGGCATTCGCCATTGTGTCAGAAGGCATTGTGCCCAACACCTCAGTGAAGGAAGCCCCTTCGGACATGCCTATACTGGTCACGCACGCACTACTACGAGCGGTCTACCAACGTGCAATGCTAGTTTTCAATAACTTAATTAGCTAATGTCATCCCATACCAACACATGTGGTTGACCAGGGTACACCCCCGTATCAGTGAGGCATTCGCCATTGTGTCAGAAGGCATTGTGCCCAACGCCTTAGTGAAGGAAGCCCCTTCGGACATGCCTATACCGGTCATGCCCGCACTACTACGAGCGGACTACCAACGTGCAAGGCTAGTTTTGAATGACTTAATTAGCTAATGTCATCCCATGCCAACACATATGGTTGTATGCTTAGGCTTAGATTGATGGCACCGGCGTTCAGTCCTTAATTGACCCCGGTGAGGATCTCCCCCTATCACTAGTGAGGTACACCCCTCACTATTCTCAAAATATAATATAACTCGCCTACATCGAAAACTAGATTTTGATTTTTGATTTTTGTACAAAATAACAGAGGTACACCCCTCTGAACATTTTTCATTAATCTCCCAAATTCACTTTTATTATATTGTCCTTTTATAGCGTTTAGGGAAAAATTATCGCTCTATTAAGCACTTGTGCGATATTCGCATTTGAAACTCCCAATTTGACATTATATATTGCCTAACCCATAACCTAAAGGCTACAATAGTAAGGGAAACAATATTTCAGGGGAATTCATGCATCAATTAGGATTACAACTACCGCTATCCTAAACATAGCACTTTAACATCAAACATACACGCATGCATAATAGATTGTGCAAAAAGAAGTACAATAATTAAAATAGTAGGATCAACATGATCAAAGGGGTTGCTTGCCTTGCTTAGGTTCTTCTGAATAGGAGGATGGATGGTTGTCAAAAATAGTGTTCGAACAATGGATTTCTAATCAAAAGAGCCGGAAACAAATTAAATAAAGAAAATAATTTTAGCTGTAACCAAATCCAAATGTTTTTCCATATTCAGGTACAGCATGATTTTATATGAATTTAGCAAAAATATTCATTTGATTTGGAGTTTGTATGTGAAAGTTATGGCCATTTTAATTTCACTCAGGTTATTAAATCCTGAAAATAAATAAACGTGACGCTGAAAGTGCATTTTCTGAATTTTATGTTTTCCAACAAAGAAAGCGTGATTCATTTGAAATGAAAGTGGATTTTCTCATTTAATGAATTGTTCTGTTCATAGTTATCATCATGATCAAGCTTACGCTAAGGTACATCTAGTACTCTAGGTTATCCTTTAACTAAAATACGTACTAAGGACTATTTTTTTGTTAAGTAGCTATTTACTTATTTTATTTCATGGAGCCTAGGTATTACTGACTACTAATTCTTCCCTAGCAAATACCCATCCTCATTGATGGATTAACAATTCTCCTAACAAAGGACCATCTATAGGATTCACTATGGCTACCTTTTATTTTAAATTGGAGGATCGGATGGGAGGGGCCTATAGGGTAGGAACTCATAGTTTAGATTCTACTTTCAACATAGACTTAATTAGGCATGTGGTATAAGGTGCAAGTTATGTCCTAATCAAAATGTGCTCGTTGAAAGTATAACCCTCCGTTTAGTTAATTATTAGTGCCCCGAGGTCTATTGGTCACATAGACACTCTAACCGCACATGGCTACATTTTAATAAAGGTATAAGATTTTATGGTTAACATAATTCCTAGTTGACCTCTATTTTAACCTAGACATTTGTGTCACACTAACTAGTCTTCAATTACAGTTCACCACTATTTTCACTTTCATTGGCAATTAAATAGATTAACCTTATATTTAAGAGCCTTATGACTTGTCATCATTTCATGTTATGCTAATTTTTCCTCAGTTAACATGTGACGCTAGGTTTTTTGACAAACATCTATTCAGGTGGGTCTTAGGTATATTGTAACTATCTTATCAATTTAATTATGGCCAACTTAATCATACCATAGTGTGTAACTTAGTTGATAGCATTACTAGTTATTATCTAGTTTCACTTGGCATTATTGGTGTGGCTAATCTAACAACAGAATTTGTGTGGAATCTACCCTCTTATACCATTATGTCATTATTATGGTGAATTCTTATTTACTTGCATCATCACCACTTACCTAAGCCTAGGGACTACTTCCATTAACAAGACATTAGCGATATTGGCAATTTTATTTGATTTTCAACTTGGAGCATTATCTTATGCATTTACTCTAAGGGTATACTGATGATTTTTAATATCTAATCATTTTACCAATTTTTATTAACCATCTCATTGAGCTATTGCTACTATTGACACACTACTACAAAAAGGCCAATACCAGATGGTTGACCAAAACCATCTGTATTAAATACAATCACAGACGGTTTTGGTTTAGCAACTGTCTGTGTTACTGGCTACACTAAAAACTGTCTGTGAAGAAGTAATAGTACAGACAGTTCGTGTTGAAAACCATCTATAAAGTATCACAGACGGTTCTGAACAAGAACTGTCTGCGATATTACTAAATATCACAGACGGTTCATGTTCAGAACCGTCTGTGATACTTCATAGATGGTTTTCAACACGAACTGTCTATGACTCTGATTTTACCATGGCTTGGAATCACTAATACTCTGATTTTACCATGACTTGAAATACCAATCCTTTGCTGCGTCCCTACCATGGCACCCAATTCTCTACGGTGGTAGGGTTTGGCAGGGTGACGGCTTGCCACGGCAGGGCTTGGTAGGGGTGCGGCAGAGGATGGGGTGCCATGGCAGGGGCACATCATAGGATTGGCTACCCAAACCCTACCGTGACACCCAATCCTCTGTCGCGGTAGGGTTTGGCACGGTGACGGCTTGCCGCGGCAGGGCTTGGCAAGGGCGCGGCAGAGGATGGGGTGCCACAGTAGGGGCGCGACATTGGATTGGCTACCCAAACCCTACCGTGACACCCAATCCTATGCCATGGCAGGGTTTGGTAGGGTGACGGCTTGCCGCGGCAGGGCTTGGTAGGGGCGCGGTAGAGGATGGGTGTAACGGCAGGGGTGCGGTAGAGGATGGGGTGCCACAATAGGGGCGCGGCATAGGATTTCCTACCCAAACCCTACCGCGATAGAGGATTGGGTGAATGGTAGGGGCGCAACAGAGGATTGGCTACCACAAGAGGGGCGCGACAAAGGATTGGCATTTCAAGTCATGGTAAAATCAGAGTAAGGAAAATTGCAAGCTTGGTAAAATGAGAGAGGTGGGAAAATTCCAAGCCATGGTAAAATCATAGACGTTTTTTGTATGAAACCGTCTGTGAAGTATTACGGTCATCACAGACAGTTTTTGTATGATGGTTAAAACCGTCTGTGACTCGCAACATGAGAGAGCGAAAAATTTTGAATACTTGCGCGGGAGCCAAATTGTTTTGGCGCTATCCTTATATATTATAGCCACCCCAGCTTTGTCTTCCATCAGTCTCTCCCTCTCCCCTCCCCACGCCAAGCTCTGGCAACCACCCTTGATTCCCCGTTGAGGTTCGGTGAGGAGACACAGCCGACGACGAGGATGAGGAGGGAAGCAGACAAGCTCCTTGTTTGTCGCAGGAGGTAGATTGCCAGAAGGTACGTGTACATCCCCAAAGCGTACACAATTTGTTGGTTATTTGTTGTGAAAAAAATGATCTTAATTTTGTGTTACCTAAGATCATAGCGCCGCTAGAGGTTTTCAGTCATCTCTCCTTGCCGACGAGCTTGAGTCGAACTCGGACGACATGCAAGAATAGTTTGTGATATGCTTGTGAGGTACAGAGAGGAGCTCGCAAGACCAATCCAAGAAGTCGATGAGTTCTTTAGGAGCTTGGAGGCACAGATGATTTCTAGCTAGTTTAACTTTGTAACTTTATTCTTTTTTTCCCATTCGGGGGGGGGGGGACATTGTGAAACCTTTTGGGTTCCCTTTCCTATAATGTGTTTGCCATTAGAATTTTAATTGGATTTTAGTTGTCTTGCTTGAGGTTGCATATGGAAACTACTGTCCAGCACTTGATTGGTTTGGCTCAAGATCCGATTTTTGCAATAGAAAAAACTATCAAAGACGGTTCTTGTTCAGAACCATCTGTGATAGCTTTTTTCACATATAGTTCAAAAACCCTCTGTGATGACCTCATGTCATTACTGACCCATAAACTCAGACGGCTTATGAAATCGTCTGTGATGACGTTTTTGAACCATTTGTGAAGACTTTTTCTGTAGTAGTGACATCATCATAACCGTGGCATAAGGCTTGCTGTTGCTTGGATAACCATATTCCGAATCTTGACTCCTAATTAGTTTTACTCTTTTAGATTAAATGCTAATGGTTAATTAACTCAATATGATTTCTACTTAACTGGCCTTTGCATTTGACATGGCTTTAGCTCACTACTCCTTTTCAAATTACCCTCTAACTTCTTGACAATTCCATTAAGAAGAATTAGCTTATTTAATCAGCTTACTGTAACATCCTAATTTTCTGAGCTTTAAAAATCCTTTTGTTTAGTTAGTAGTTGAAAATTCACCCTTTGGTTTTATTTAAATTTAATTCAAAAGCTTAACTTGGACTTTTAGTATTAAAACAATTTAATATGATTAAAGTCAACATCAACTATTGTCAAAACTATTTTATTTGGATTCTATAAGCTTGGATATATTTTCTAGAATTTTTTTTGAGTTTATTTGCTATTTTCTAATTGCCATTTGGATTTTCTCGTAATTTCTAAAAAGAAAAACTATTTAAAATCTCAGAAAATCAACCGGGCCGAATCTCTTCGGCCCAGTTCTCCTTTCTCCACACGCGCGTTCGCTCACGTTCGCTGACCGATGGGCCCCGCCACTACGTCGTCCTCCTCGCGCCCGTCTTCTCCGTTCGCAACTGCACCTTCGTCCGCCATTGCCACCTTCTAGAAGCCCCACCACTGCGTTGTCCTCCTCGCACCCGTCTTCTCCGCTCACAGCTGCGCCTTCGTCCACCGTTGCCCCCTTCTAGAAGCCCCGTCTAACAACAGGACCTCTCCAACTAAAATCTCTCAGGCTTTAATGCCAAACCTTATCTCCTTCCTTTCCGTGTCCGTTTTGGTTGAAATCGTATCCCAAATTATATCCTATCTCTTGGAATCTCAAATTTGATTTCGTGTTCATCTCGGACTCGATTTGGGGGTTTCCTTATCCCGACATGCCTGAGCCCCTATAAATAGTCCCCTAGGGTTCACCCTTGCACCCACACCTCAGAACCCTAAGCCATTGTGCCTCGAGAGCTCGAGCGCCGCTGTAATCCAAGTTCTAAGGTTTTCAGCCGGAGTTCATTTTCTTTGAATTGTAGCACCGTCATCATCATCCTATGGTCGTCGTCTGCATCATAATCACCGCCACCACCAGAGCTACCTCCAGCAACCCTTCATGACCACAAGACACCACTGGTGTTTGTCGTCGACAACAGCCGAACCTTCTTCTCCGCTTGAACCACACCGTCGGTCACCACCGTCGTCTTCGACCACCTGGTGAGCACCTCATTGGTTTCGCAATAGCATCAGCTACTTGTTGGTACCACTCGTTGCTAGCGAAGCCCTGCCGTTCACCGTCAATCATGGAGACCTAAGCCTATCGCGTGGTCGTAAACTCCTACGACCAGCACTCGTGATCTTCCTACAACCAGCAGTCATAAGCTTCCTACGATCAGGAAGTCGTAAGTCTCCTACGACCAGGTAGTCGTAGCCTTCTATGACCACGTGCACTCGAAACCTTCTGACTAGGTGGTCGAATTTCCATTCGAGCACGCGTGGTCGAAAACGTTGAACAGTACTCGATGTACAGTGCTCGATAAATAGTACTCGAAACTTCTTTTTTAATATTTTCTTTAGTTTCCGATTGAGCCCATTCAAATTTCTAAATTCATCTAAATTTGAGATCTATTTATCTAAGATTTTTATTTAATTTTTGCACTTTGTTTGCTCTCTATTATTTATTTGTTTTGTTTATTTGCTTCGTTTGCGAGTAGACGTCAATACTTCAGGAAACCTTGAAGAAAAAGGAGTGCATCAAGATCAAGACCAGTACCTAGATATCTTTCAAGGTAAGTTATACCTTTGATAATATTGAACCTAGTTTTCAAAAGTTATATTGCTTCAAATTATTGAATTTACTTTAAGGATTTAGACTGAGGCAAGTGGTGGATACTATGTCAACTAGTGGTTGTGTGAATGGGAATGATAATCTGTGTGGCTTAGTTAGAAATTGAAAGTCTTGCCTTGGTCAATTAAGGACTTAATTTTGTGCGCCATTGAACTGGGCCTTCCGTACAACCACATGCCTGATGGGACAGGCCTAACTTAGTAAGTTATGGATTCTTGACATTGATTACTTAGGTAGTAGGTTAGGCTGTGTGATGGGTGGAGGTGTGGGCTACCAGGTAGATCACATCGCGGGATGGTTCGCCACTTCCCTGTCCAACGGCGTGTGTCGTACCAATCACTGCGTATAGGTTGGTATGGCGATAAAGCACATCAAGAGTGTCAATGCTTGAGATGAAGTTTCTGAAATATTTTGTTATGATTAGTGCTTGCAACACTAGTTATATCTTGTGGGTAAAGTGTACAAACTCTGTAGAGTGTTAAATCAATCTATTTGAATAGCCGCGTCCGCGGTCATAGACATGCTTGGGAATTTCACACAAGGGGTAGTTTTCATAAAACCTTTGGGAAGGGAGCTGTGAGATCTAAGTCATATGGCTGTGTGAATAACTTATTTAGGTTGTGTGTCTTTGTGGAAACAAATGATAAAATTAATATTATTTATTTGTTTTACTTCATGTTTTAATCTATTATTCATATTCAATTGCAAATGTTGCATTTCTGCAAAAGAACCACAAAAGCCATTCCTTTAGAATAAGCCATCATGTATAAATTGCATTCTGTGGTATGACTTGCAAGTACGGTTGTGTACTCATGCTTGCTATAATCAATCAAAAGAAGTGGAGGAGTCTTCGCCTGCTTTCGAGGAGGAGTTCTACGAAGGTGTTGATCGTTAGGGTCTTGATCCTAGTCGGTTGCCTGTGGCGAATTGATGGGATTTCGCTGAAGTTTAGTTTTGTTCCGCTGCTGCTTATTTCTTTATTGCTAGCCCTGCAATGCTTCATAAATGTAAACTCGACCATAAGGTCAAAATGGTTATTTGCTAATCAAATTACTCGTTTATGCTATTATTTCGTTCGTGTGGATCGATATTCACTTATGTTGACACTATGTGCACTAGCGTGATCCTGGACTAGTGCATTATACACAGAGGGTCCAAAACTACATTTTTGGGTGCCGATAGAAGTGGTATCAGAGCAATACTGACTGTAGGTCTTGACCTTAGTTAGATCAGCCATCTTGGAGTGTCCAAATTATTTTCTAAAGCAAAAATTAACTTGCAAGATTAATTGAATTGCTTAACTCTTCTCATATCTTTCTCGACTCAACTATTGCTGGAATTATTCCTCTCCCCGCTGTTTTTAAGCTGTTCTTACCTTCTCATCTGTCTTGTCAGTGCCTCATCTTCAGAACTATGGTGAGCGCATGGGAGGACTAGCCATTGAGCTTTGGAAGCTGTTGCAAGTGCTTGGAGGCTTCGACCGTCCGATGTACCGTGGCAGCAACTGGGTAGTTAGTGGCCGTGACCGTGGAGTGATCTGCCGTTTGACTATCTACGCTAGGAGGAACACCAAACAAGCAAACCCCTGAACATCTCAGCTCAGAGGATTGTCAGGACCGAAGCAATTCAAGAGGCTTCACGTCTCGCCATCCTAAGGATCTGCAACATCTACGCTCAAGAGCTACAAGACACCGTCCTCCGCTAACACCCTTGTGCCTCTGCAGTGGACCTTCCCGTACGCTACCCGTCTACAGATGGAGAGGGCAATGCCACCATGGTGCATCTTGCTAGTTCACCGCTACTCAGGAGGAGTCACTGTAGTTGGCCGCCACAGAGGTGGAGTGTGTCCACGAGACCTTGCAGATGGTAGAAGACAGGATTGCCGTGCTAGAAGAAGCCCTCTACGGTAAGCACGAGCCTGAGGAAGAGCAAGAAGAGGAAGACCCTGAAGAAGAAGAGGAACCAAAGGAAGATCCAGAATAAGCTGAGGAGCCAGCAGAGGCCGCAGAGCCAGAGGAGCCAGTTGTACCTGCACTAGGGACGCCTATTCCTGCTACACCAGTCCCGGGGCATTAGGATCAGTTTGCAAGGATACCAGCTCACTTCCAGGTCTACAGCAGGCAGGAGCACCGCCGTGGTTGTGGAGGTTACCTTAGCGACTGAGTTCACTAAGGTTTAAGTTTGGTCAGGCTTAGCCAGTTTAAGGTTAGGAGTGTTGCCCTTAGGGCGGTAGATTGTGTGTTTAGGTTTGTTCTTATTTCTTGTGTGCGAGTATGAGCTGCAAAGGCCCTTAGGCATTTGTTGCAACCATGCTAAGACCCTATTAATAAAGTATTTTAATTGGTTTTCTTGAAGCTGTGTTTGTTGGGTTTAATCTACCCCCTCGACTAGTTCTTAACTCATCTTGTGCTTGCTACCTTATCTAACCCATGGAGCTTCACCAGATGGTTCAGACTCGTCATGTTGCTGCAAGTGGTTCCAGCACCCCTATGTCAGAAGGCGATGAGCAGACCCCTGCTGGAGCAGTACCACCGCAAGCACCCCCAATCAACCTGCAAAACTTTGGAGCTTTCATGGCAGCTCAAACCCAAATGATGTATATCATCATTAATCAAATTCAGAATATGAACAATCAGAACAACAACAACAACAACAATCACCACAACGGAGCCCCAGTCGCTCATGGTCATCATGGACCATCAAAGCTCGCCGAGTTCAGGAGGACTCGCCCACCCACCTTTTTTGGACATGTCTCACCAGTTGAGGCCGATGATTTGCTTCGTGTCATTGAGAGAAAACTGCTGATCACTCAATGTAGCAATCATGAAAAGGTTCTGTACGCCACTCACCAGATGGAGGGCATAGCCACCGAATAGTGGGAGAACTTCTGTGCAGCGCATGAGACAACGTAAAATATTACTTGGGAAGAGTTTTCCACAGCCTCTCGTCAGTACCATGTGCCGGAAGGGATCATTGATCTGAAGAAGGATGAGTTCTGCGCTCTCAAGCAAGGAGGCATGCCAGTGACTGACTACCTCAACAAATTTTCTCAGCTAGCTTGCTACACCACAGAGGATGTCGCACCGATAAGGCTTGCTAGAGTCGCTTCCTGAAAGGATTGAATACTAGATTGCAAGTCAGTTTGATTGCTCATACCTTTCTAGATTTCCAGGAGCTAGTCAACAAGGTGTTGATTCTTTAAGATAAACACAAAGAACTGGAAGACAACCGCAAACGCAGAATGGCTCAACAAGGGAGTCACCAATCACAGCAGAAAGGAAGAATATTTCCGCAGCAATTTAAATTTTTCCGCCGTAGAACTCTTTCAGGACGCCTGCACCAATTTCTGTACCTCGTCCAGTTGCTCAGAACTTTCGCAATCCTGCACCAGCCAACCCCAATCCAAGGAACAACTAGCAGAATGACCCAAGAGTTTGTTGTTCCTACCATCAGCCAGGACACTTCGCCAACCAATGTAATCAAAAGGGAACAATCACTTCAATACGCTTCAACCTTGGAGCTACATCCGCCAAGACATCAACGCAGAGCAACAATCAAGGAGCTTCTCAAGCTACCGGTCAATCCGGAGGAGCGCCACAATCTGTAGTTAGAGGCCATGTCAACCACGTCACTCTGGAAGGAGCTCAGTGCACCAGACGCCCCATGGGTAAGTTTTCGTAAACTCGGTACTGTGATCGCTTTTGTTTGATTACGAGCTTCAGATTCATTTGTTTTTGGAGTTTTTGCAACTAACAATAACTTAGAAGTTATGTATCTTAAGCATACTCTGTTAGTCTAGTCGCCTGGAGTAGAGCTAAGTTCTAAAGTGGGATGTTTAGGAGCTAAGTTACTCATAGCTGGAGTTGAGTTTCTAGCCAACCTTATTTTTGTAGACACCGAGACCTTAGATGTCATTCTTGGCATGGATTGGTTATCAAAGCACAAAGCTGTGCTAGATTGTGGCCGAAGAGCCGTAACAATCGAGGATACCAAGGGAAACAAAGTAGAGTTTTTAGCTACCTCAGTGCGTGATGGACATCTGCTAGTCAATAGCCTGAAGACTGTTGCTTTGGAAGATGTGCCTATTGTCAGAGAATATCTAGATGTGTTTCCAGAGGAATTACTAGGAATGCCACCGAACCGTGACATTGAGTTTGTCATCGATCTAGTGCTAGGGACAGCACCAATTTCTAAGAGACCTATCGGATGCCAGCCGATGAGCTAGTAGAAATGAAGAAACAAATTGAAGAACTTCTTGAGAAAGGTTTTATGAGACCAAGTTCATCGCCATGAGGAGCGCTAGTTTTGTTCGTCAGAAAGAAGGATGGAAGCATGAGAATGTGCATTGATTATCGCTCTCTCAATCAAGTCACCATCAAGAACAAGTACCCATTGCCCCGAATTGATGATTTGTTTCATCAAATGAAAGGACCCGGGGTATTCTCAAAGATCGTTCTACGATCAGCTTACCATCAGTTGAAGATCTGTCTGAAGGATATACCGAAGACCACTTTCTCAACGCGGTATGGACGTTATCAGTTCTTAGTCATGTCCTTTGGTCTGACTAATGCCCCTGCTTATTTCATGAACATGATGAACAAGGTATTCATGGAATATTTCAACAAGTTTGTGGTAGTGTTCATTGATGATATTTTGGTTTACTCCAAGTCAGAAGAAGAACATGCTGAACACCTGAGGTTAATCCTAGAGAAAGTTAGAGAGCATCAATTGTATGCAAAATTTAGCAAGTGTGATTTCTAGAAAAATGAAGTTGATTTCCTTGGTCATGTGATGACAGCCGAGAGAGTAGTAGTTGACCCCGGTAAAGTTAAAGCAGTGATACATTGTGTAATATCCCAAATTTCTGTTACCAAAATTAAAATAAATAAGGATATTATTTTATTGAATTTTCTGGCTGTCAAAGTTCTTTCTTGATTTTATGTAATTTAAAAGAGTTTTATTTGTTAAAAGGAAAGAAAAAAATTAAATATTTAATTTCTTGGTTTTAAAGTCAAAAAGAAATTTTACGGAGTTTTCTGGGATTTTATTGATTTAAAGTTAAAAAGTAAAATTTTCATTAATTTTTGGAAGTTTATAAACTTTTCCTAATTATTTTAAAGCCAAAATAATTTATGTGCAAAAACTATTACCAATTATAAGTTGAAATTATTTTTATTAAGTTCAAAATAATTCTAGGAATTTTTGTGAATTTTTCTAAAATTTTTGAACTCTATTTGCAATGTTCTAAAAATGTTTGATTTATTGCTTAAACTTTATTTCGAAAAAAAAAAATTCTGTTCGGACTGGTCTGAACATTCTTGAGCTGATCGGTCCGTCTGTGCTGTGTAAACAGTAATTCAAAAAAAATATTTAAAAATATATATATTTGTTTTTTCTACCGTGCGGGTAACCGGATTCCCATCGGGTCACCCATCCCCTATTTGCTCCCGTGTGTGCACCGCTTAACATCGAAGGATCCAACACGTGTGCTGCCACTTTCCTTTGTTGCTTTAAATCAAAATACTCATTCTCTTTATTACTTTTATTCCCTCCTTTCTCTCTCATCTCATCTTCTACCTCCAGAACTTTCTTCTCTCGGCTTTTCTTTCTTCAACCGTGCAGCAAGCAAATGGCCGAGCCATCCATGGTCGCCACCCTCACCGACCTCACCTCCGGCCACCGCCGCCCCTCGCCTCACTGCCGGCCATCTCCACCGCCGACTGTGCCGCTCCTCTCCTCCCTTCCCTCTCTCCCCTTTGCTGCCTAAGCATAACCGAACAGCTCGGCCGCCATTGTTGCGCAGCGAAGCTCCGCAAACGGCCGCCCCCAACCATCCCCGACCTTCGCGCGCACGTGCGCCCACCTCCGCCTCGATCTCCACCCTTTCCCTGGCCGTTTTTCCTCCATCACGCGCACGTTCACCACCGGCCGCCAAAATCGCCGCCGGGCACCTCACGCACAATCTCCTCGTTCTGGCCTCGTCCGCTCCTATAAAAGGGACCACAAGGTGCCCCCGTTCCTCCTAATTCCATCGCCGCCACCCATTCCTCCCCTCTCCTCGTAACCTCGCCGGATTTTGAGTTCTCCTCGCCGGCGGCCGCGAGCACCCCGCCGCCTCTAGAGCCGCCACCGTCGACGCTCCGGCCCCGACCCCACCACCGTTGGGTTCGCCACACCGTCACCGACCCGGTGCTCGCCTTTGGCTCACCGGAAACCCACGGGAGCGCCACCGCCGCCACTGCCGTGCGCTTGTGAGCTCGCCGTCGCCACCACTGACCGCTCCTCGCCGCGCCGCCACCTCCTACGGCATCGTTGCAAGGTGAGCAATCCATTGTTGTTGTTCGTCGGCCACCCCTCCCTCTCTCTCACCGGCACTGCCATTTCTTTTCCTCCATTCTTGCTGTTCGGCTGGAGGTGGAAGACAGTGAACAGTAGCATTGTCTAGTTACATGCTCCATTCTTTGTACATAGAAATTTTATTCTTTCCAAAAATCGTTCTCTCACATGCAAGCTCCAAATCCGTTAATTCTTCTTCCTAAATTCATCTACTATTTTCAGTATTTATTTCATAATTTTTAGATGTTATTTAATTTTCGTCGTTTAATTGGTCCATTTTGCGCGTCGTCGCCGCCGTCGGGCGACCGTGCATGTTCCACCCCAACCAAGGAGAGCATTGTGTTCCCCACGGTTCTCTCTTCATTTTGTCGCAAACCTCACCCGCTAACTCTTCTTCGTTTGCCCGAAACGCCGACGTTCGCCCGCTGGCCATCGAAAGTCTTCTCCGTCGGACTGCGTCTTCATCGAAGATCCTCTCGCTAAACCGTCGACACCATTGAGTTTGCCTCGACGCGTCATGCTTCCATCGCCATCACCATGGCTATAAAACTCTTTCCTTGTTCCTAATCAATCCGAAACCACAATTCCAGTGAATAGTGCAATTTTCGGAATTCTAGCATTTTATGTGATTTTCAACCTTCCGGAATTTTGTTCTCCCTCATACGAACTCTGATTCCTTCGATTCAACTTCTTAAATTCATATAAATTCGATATCTCCCTAGCAGTATTTATTTATAATTTTTAGATTTTATTTGGATTTTATTTGAATATTATTTGAATTCGGATCGTTTACGCGTATAGATTACGACGACTTTGGACAACCGGATTTCGACACCGTTTGAGAAAATCGACTAATCCAGCAAGGCAAGTTACATTCTTGACCATATTTTCACCCATTATTTTAAATTATTTAAATTCTGTTTTAAATTATTATTGCATGCTTATTTATAGTCAGTAATTTAAATTCCAGTTTTAAATTCATACATATGCCTAAATCTTTTGTATGGCCAAATTTGATAATTGAATCAAATACATTGTCACCCTAGATAAAACCTAGTTGATACAATAGTATGAACTAGGATCATTTGAAAATGTTGCAAAGACATGCTTAGACCAAAAATGTTGATTGGGGGAATTTCAGCTGAAAATCAAATATTGTTTAAATTGTATCCATGGCATTGGTGTGTTATGGAAGTTTATAAATGACTTTGCAAAATGAAATAAAATGATGGTTTGTACTTGGGCGAAATGGTTGTTTGGATGGTGCATGTTTATGCACGGGCTCAATCTGGTTAGGGTTGAGGCCCAGGGTTTTGTGGAAAGTCGCCCAAGTCAGTTAAGGACCGGCCTCTGAGCGTCCCTTTGCTATGCCTATAATGGGCTATGCCACGTCGTACTACCACATGTCCTGAGTATGGGTAGGGGACCTGGCTGACTAATTTGTAATGTTTCACCGTGGTCGTTCCATCCGGTTGCGTTGGTGTCTTTTATGACCTACTTTTATATATTCCCACCTGGCGCAAGAGGGGGCTATGAACTCTGCGAGTTTCTATCCACAAGGGGAGAAACCTTAGCGAGGCGAGACTGCGGTAGAATGGCGCATTGTAAAGGCTTTGGCACGTGCTCTAGAACGCTTACCTAAGGTAGTGAGTGGTGGCATAGAATTATGTCGAACAAACTAGAGAATTCGTGTCATGTGGGTAAAGCTGTACAACCTCTGCAGAGTGTAAAACTATTCGAATAGCCATGTCCACAGTCATGGACATGCTAGCAAAGCCACTCAAAGTTAGACTTTGATTTTGATTTCAAAAGACTTTATCAACTAGTTTATTCTAAAATGGGAATTGGGCAGGAAGCCATGTGATAGGAGGGTATCCTACACCATTCATGTGTGAATGTTATCTGACTATAAAATTTAAGAATTTATAAAATGAATTTTAGTTATGGAATAATTGCTTTGGAACTTAGTACAAGTATTTAAAGAAAATGCTGCTTTATGCAAATTTAACCAATAAGCCTTCCTTTGAGATACCCTTATATGCATGCATTCAATCTGTTACTTGACGGGTGTAACTTGCGAGCACGGAAGTTGTGCTCATTCTTTCTTAATGCAAATAATTTTAGAGGAGAAGGACTTTGCTACTGGTGTGAATCTCGACGACTAGGCTGCTACCCCAGTCGATTGCCTGTGGCAGATTAACTGGACTCTACTACGTCTTCTTCATCTTTCGTTGTGTTCTTTATTGTTGGCTTGTAAGTCTTTCTTGTAATAAACTATGTTGTTAATTATTAATATATTTGTGCGATTTATGGATGTTACCATATCTGTTTACTGTGTGAACTAGCTACTGATCATGGGACTAGTTTAGAAATGCACAGTGGATTTGGGGTGTTAATCCCGGGTCCGACACATTGGGAACAACCCAAGACTATTACTCACATTCGTAGTTTCTTGGGAATGGCAGGATATTATCGTCGTTTCATCGAAGGATTCGCAACAATTGCTAAGCCTCTTACGTAGTTGTTGAAGAAGAAGTAAAAGTTTACTTGGACCCTAGCTTGTGAAGAAAGTTTTTAAGAATTGAAGAAATGTTTGACTTCAGCCCTAGTGCTAATTTTGCCAGATATTCGCAAGGATTTTGATATCTATTGTGATGCTTTGCGTCAAGGGTTAGGATGTGTCCTGATGCAAGAAGAGCTGTCGCTTATGCGTCTAAGCAATTAAGGCCTCATGAAGAGAATTATCCTACCCATGATTTAGAACTAGCTGCCGTAGTGCATACTTTAAAGATTTGGCGTCATTACCTCATCAGTAATCGTTATAAAGTATACACAAATCATAAGAGCCTGAAAAATATTTTCACTCAATCTGACCTGAACATGAGACAGAGAAGATGGTTGGAATTAATAAAGGATTGTAACCTTGGAATCCACTACCATCCTGGTAAGACCAATGTCGTTGCAGATGCTTTGAGCCGTAGGAGCTACTGTAATGCTTTGGATGTAAAAGAGATTTGTTCAGAACATCAAGAGGAATTTGAGAAGCTGAAGCTAGAAGTTGTATCTAAAGGATTTGTGGCCAGTCTAGAGGTGCAGTCTACTTTGGAGAAGCAGATTCATGAAGCTCAACCAAAGGATCATGTGTTTTTAGGTATCAAGAAGAAGATGACAGAAGGAAAATTCAAAAACTTCACCAAAGATGATCAAGATAAACTGTGGATCAATGGACGTATCTGTGTGCCAGATGTTGATGGGTTGAGATAGCTGATCTTGAAGGAATCCCATGACTCGAAGTATTCGATTCACCCTGGTAGTACTAGGATATACTAGGATGTTAAAAACAGATTTTGGTGGCCAAATCTGAAGCGAGAAGTCGCAAAGTTCGTTGCATTGTGTGACGTATGTCAAAAAGTAAAAGCAGAACATCAAAGGCCAATAGGTCTATTGCAACCCCTGAAGATTCCAGAATGGAAATAGGAAGAGATCGGAATGGATTTCATTATCGGTTTACCCAGGACTCAATCGGGTTACGATTCGATTTGGGTAATAGTTGATCGTTTGACTAAAGTTGCCCATTTCTTAACAATCAAAACCACTTACTCGGGAGATTGCCTGGCAAAGCTATATATGTCAAGAATTGTCAGTTTGCATGGTGTGCCTAAGAAGATAGTGTCAGATCGAGGATCTCAGTTCACCTCTCATTTTTGGCAAAGTTTTCATGAAGCTTTGTGTAATATCTCGATTATTCGTTAGAGAGAACAACATAGTTGGGAGAGGGAATTAAATTAAAAATTCAGAAATCGTGGGGGATTTGGACCTTAGGCTTCTAGCCCAAGGCAGTGTAGTCCTTGTGGGCCGGCCTTAAGTGGGCCAAGAAGGGGGCGCCCATCCTCTAACCCTAGCCGCCCCTCCCCCTTTCTCCCTTGGCTGACTCCCTCCCCTCCCTCATTCTCTTGGCCACCACCCCCCTCTCCTCCCTTGCGCCTCCTCCCTGTCTAGCACCTCCCCTTGCAAGCCTTGTTGTCCATCTCCATCCATTGGTGGTCTTCCCTCCATTGATGATGGCCAAAGGAAGGAGAAAGAAGCCCCTATGTGCTACCGGCCATGGTAGAAGAGAAGAGCAAGAGGGAGAAGGAAGGGAAAAGGAGGATCTTGTGCAGTTTTCAGCGAGTCAGCGTGTCTTCTAGGGTAATTTCATTTCCTCAATAGCTAGTCTAATGTTTTTTCTAAGCGATTTGGGGTGGAATATCATATTGGTTACTTGCTATCAGCTAATCGATATTGCTGCAGTTCTGTTAATTCATAAGGACGAGTTCGTTCCAATTAGATTCAGTGTTTAGGGTCTCCTAGAGACATGTGGGGAATTACGTTGGCTTTCTGGAAAGTATTAATTCGCAATTTTAGTTGGATAATGAATTAGTTATGATTTTCGCAAGTCTGAGTACCTGTTCAGTTCTGGATTCGGGCAGCGATCCTAGTTCTATGAATTAGGGTCTAGAGATGGACAAATCTGGTCGGTTCATCTCATGAGTAATGTAGATAACTTTATGATATTTCCAGGGAGTCCAAGTTCATAATTTTTGGACATTTAGAACGAACGTTATGAATTTTTGAAGTTATTGTTGTAGTCTGTCCTTCTGTTGTGGACAGTCGAGAAAGACTAATCCGTTAGCAACCTTTGTTGCATAGTAGGGAAAATTGTAATAAATTTATTGAGGAAGCTAGTTTTCTGTAGTTTCCAGAATGTCTTAGAACAATGTGTTTGGATGTACCAATTAAAAGATACGAAATTCCTAAGTCGTTAGTACCGAAGATGACAGAACTGTCTTCGGAGTTAAAAATAAAGGCTTAGATGGAATAATTTGATCTTTTCGTCAACTGAGAAGTTGTAGGTATGCATGTTTAGATTACAGGGAACTTAGGTTCATGATTTTTGGAGCTTTTACTCAAAAGTTATGGATTTTCCTTTGATGGTTGTCAGTTTGGACAGACTGGGATTTGGGAGTATATCGGTAAAGTTTTGGGTTGCAAATAGTTGCGATCGATTTCTTTTTGTTTCATTGCTATGCGGTGCACTTTTGAATGGTATTCTTAGTATACTTTACGGTTGCCAGGTGGTGGTGAGAACCGGGGTTAGAGTCTTCCCATTGTCGTCATCCGTCTCGCGGTTGAGGCAAGTGCAAGCAGTGTGGAGTGAATTGTGAAGCTTTATTCATGATAATTGCCATGATTTACTTATAAATTTATATCTATGATAATATCGCTGTATATTATTCTCTCATGTTGATTTGAGAATAGAAAGTTCATTTGCATCATGGCATACATTCCTGAGTCTTGGACTACGTGGTAGCCAAGAGTTGTTTCTTTCAAGGTCCCCGTCATGCATTGGACAGGCATGAGATCCCCGTCATGTATTGGATGGGCATGGGTCCCCACAGTCGTAAAGTGTGGGCTTGAGGTCCCTGTGCCTAAGGGCACAAACTTGAGTATGCATTGACGGATGCACTACTCCGTATTACCGGTAATTACAAAGAAGGAAGAAAGAGCATTCTTGACATATACATTGCATGCAAGTATAAGAGTTTTATTTATGGATTCCTTGCTGATGTTCATATGAGGATTTGTTATCCTCATTTGTTGGTCATGATGTTTTGTTTATTATCACTGTGGTACTTTGCTGAGTCGTGGACTCACGCTTGTTGCTGTTGTTCTTTTTAGGTACCTCTCGAGGCAGCGACATGCATGGAAAGGGGTGGTTTTGATGCACTTCACACATAACCACTCATGGCAAATAAATTAGCTTATTTACCTACAACCTCAAGATCATGCTATTTCCTTTAGTTTAAGACTGTGTCCATCCTTCGCGGTGGTTGATTCACTTGTATTCGTGGCAGCCAAGTTTTATTGTGGATGTTTCTATGTATGCCTTTAAATCTCAGATATTGATTCATCTAAATCTATTTGATAGAATAAATTGAATGATTTGATTAGTCTTACACCCTCGTAATTCTGATGAATCTTGATGATTTAGATTTAACTATTAAAGAACTGCTCTCATTATTGATTCGGTTTTGGATGAGAAATAGCAAGATTCATGCCTAGATTATTATTAATTGATAGGTAGTATTATTTAACTTGACTATTCTATAACTTGCGCTAGTTCCTATGATTAGAATTGATTCATTCATTGTTGTTTGTCTTGTTGAAATTTTATTAGTAAATTAAAGTAAAGTGATTCTGTAAGGTGGTTTAGTAGCATCCTAGGCCCTATGTTGGGCTGGGGTGTTATACTTTGGGTACTCATCTAAATTTCAGTACTGCATATCATTCTCAGATAGATGGACAGACTGAAAGAGTTAATCAAATATTAGAAGATATGTTAAGAGCATGTGCTGTAGCTAATGCTACCAGTTGGGACAAGAGTTTGTCGTATGAGGAATTCTCTGTGAGGACCCCGGCTTATTTGGCTTGTAATGCTTAGTCATCCATTGACCCTAGCATCACAAACAAAATAACCCGTGTCTTCGAGATATGTATACTTCCCAAAAATGCAGTATACACACCCCTTTACAAAATCATACATCAATTCCATACAAGACATAGAACCAAAGCACGAACTAGATTAAATAAAAGACATACAACATAGAGTTATTACACAAGGGGCCGACCGGCCCAATAACAGCTAAAGAGATAAATAAACAGCGGAAGCAAAAGCCATAAGATGGCAATAAACAAGAGCCAATTAGTGTGCCTTTAACCCACAAGGCAACCAACCGGGCCGCTAGCTAGTCGTCAAAGCGAAGTCGAAGTCGGTCTCACAATGATTAATCCCTTGGGGATTAATCTCCTTTGCAACAATTAATTAAGCAAAGCAAATGAGTACAAAAATGTACTCGCAAGACTTACGTGTAGTGTAACAGACCTATACATATGCTACATGCAAGCTTACTTAAGTGGAGGCTGGAGGTTGTTTTTAGCATAAAGCAAGTTTTCATTTGCAATAATTAAATAGATCCAAAGCAGTTTTACAATCTGTTTTTAATTTGCAAATAACAGCGAGACAACAACATAATAACAATAGATAGATGGCAACAACAATCCTAGAAGTGACTAACCCAATAGTCACCACAACAATAGCATGAATTACACATTCATACCACCCACATCAAGTTTTAATTAAAGGTTGTAGTCTAATTCTTACGGGAAATAACCAAGTTTGTCCATAACCTTGGACGAGGCTATTCGAATAGATTTAACCCTGCAGGGGTGTACCAATGTACCCACACGCCAAACCGCCTTTTCGCCAAGCTATTTAGCACAATTCCTTTGGTATGCCGGCACGGCTAAGTCCTACGAGACATTTCCAATGGGTGATGCTAATTAAGAGTCGCGACAACCCGAAGGGTAGGATGCACCGGCCCAGCCTAAGCAACTGCGGGTGATCCCAATCCCTATAAAAACATTTTAACCACCATCGACTCATAATTAACACCCCCCAAAGTACTTAGTCAAGAGAGGTCCCATATCCCCCTCGTGTGGTTAGCACGCAAAAGTGCTTGGATCAATGGCGCAAGTAATTCGGTCCTTAGGGACTTAGGCACCATTCCACACACCATGAGATCACACCAACATTCATTGTGCCCAAGTCAATAATAGTTTTGTTTTCAATTTTATTTCTTTACAAAGTAACAAATCACAAGTGCTGGACATAATGGAATAATAGTTTTTGTGTGATCAAAGTTATCGACTAAGTCGATAACCGCCCAATTCTACCGTAAGCTAAGCATTTCTAAGAAATATCAACACATAATCTACTAAGTGACAAGAGCTCATCCAACGAACTCTAAATCATAGCAAAATATTCCTAGGCTTAGTAGTAGAGATTGAACATTTACCTACAGAGTATGCATCTATAGGAGCAACTAATCGACAATAATTTAACAACAAAATAGAGCATGCATACATACACTTTGCAAACAATATATTAGACTTTGAAAGTAATGGGATTAAACATGATCAAACTGCTTGCCTTTGTTTGCTGATAATCTGGACATTCTCATGAGAATCTCAATTGCGCTCTCACATCAACGTCATCTAACGATAAAAACTGACAAAGCGAAAAACAGCGAATAAACGTCAGAATTCCAAAAAGTCTCCAACAGTTAAGAAATTAATACAAAAGAAAGATAATAATTTTAGATGAAATTAGAGACATATACTATTTGATTTGGAGTTTGAAAAGAGTTGATTAAGAACTTCTGAAATTGTTTCTACAGCAAGGTCTACAAGCCTATTGACTAAAACTGATTATAATCAGAGTACCAACACCTACAATTGCACCCTTAACTCTAACAGAACTGGTATCACAAGACTCCCTTCAAAATAAACTTCCTATTGCCATCTCACTGAAGTGACCTAAATGAAAAACAAAGCATTAACTAGCAGAGGCAAGAGATGGTCTTGCAAATGGATTCCCTGATTGATGAGGACATCACTCCTTCGGATACACGCACTACACAAAATCCTCCAGATCCGGTTGCTAAACTACAAGGTCCTATGACAAGAGCTCGTGCATGTCACTTAAATTATGAGGTTTTAGATCTTAGTTCTTCCGCTGTCCAAACCACTTTGTGCCTTTCGCAGTTGTGTTTTCAGTTTTCGCGTTGTTGAATTAGAGTCCATTGTCGGTGTCTTTGTTGCTGGTCTAGTCGTCGTGATCTAGTTTCTAGCGTCGAGTCTCTGCTGTTCTAGTCATCGTGTATCTCGGCTTGCCCTTGGCTGCATCCGTTGTTTTGTCTGCTATAGCCGAGATCGTGTCATCACCCTCATCCGACCACGTACTCAGTTTCGACTTTCCCCCCAACTCGAATTCAACCACCTGGTCGGATACGACCACCTCCTCGGGTTCGACCACCCAGTCGGATTCGACCACCTACTCGAGTTCGACCACCTCCTCGTGTTCGATCACCTAATCGAATACGACCACCTCCTTGAGTTCGACCACCTCCTCGGTTTCGACCACCTCATCGAGTTCGACCACCTGCTTGGCTTCGACCACCTGCTCGGATACGACCACCTCCCTTTTCGACCACCTAGCCAAAGTTCAGAGAGAGAGAGAGACCACCTTTATACCCCTGCTCTCCGGAAAAAGTTTGTGACCTATATATATCCCCAGACCCAGAAGAGGGTTTTGAAGAGTTATGAGTCAAGGTCACTTTCGCGAAAAGAGAGAGAGAGAGAGAGAGAGAGAGGAACCCTCGGTTGGGTTTCGACAGTCAAAAAAAAAAGAAGAGAAGCAAAAAAAAAGAGGAGAGAAGCAAAAAAAAAAAGGAAAGAGACCACCCCCAGTTGGCTCACGACCACCCTCAGTTGGTCTACGACCACCCTCAGGTGGCTCACGACAACCTGTTGGTCCACGACCACCCATAGGAGAAATCAGTTGCTTTGTGAATTTTCTTCCTTTGTGCTTGTATCTACCCTATTTTTTTCAGCTTGCTTGAGCTAGTTCTAGGAACGCGTTTGGACCAGCAACTGTAACGAGTGTCGTAGACTTTGATTCAGCTTTGCTAATCTGATTTCATTATTGCTATTCCTTGCTACTAAATTTTGCCTGTCCGAGCTCCACATACTTTCGGTCCTCAGATTTGGATCCTGGCTTTCGCCATCCGCCACGGTCGTACATCCCACCTTCTCCGATCATACCACCTGCGGCAATTGGTAAGAAATTCATAAGAGCTTGGTAAGACGCTTGAGAGTGTGTGATCCCACCTCCCACCACCTAGTAGTTGATAGGGATAATATCTTTGTGTTGTCTTTTGTCTTCTACTAACCATGGTAGGTGAGGAATTGGAGGCGCAAGAGTGTGTTTTGAGGGAAGAGCTCACGAGGGTGTTGGATGAGCACCGCCATGCTATTAATGATGACATTGATAGGAAGTTTGCAGAAACAACTGCTACACTGCAGCAACTCAATGATAGTATCGCAATGCTCAACACACGCATTGATGGTTTGGCCAATCAACCACCGAACAATGGGCGTGTGGGTCCTCATGGTGCAGCCCATGACCGTGAGTTTGACAATGAAAATGAGATGCACAACCACGACGCCTTTGATGCACGACAACGGAACCGGTTGAACTTCAACCGTCAAGGTATGAGAGGTAATAACGCTCAGCAACATAATGCACGTGTTAATGATGATCCATATGCTAAAGTCAAGTTCACTATACCATCTTTTGTGGGTGCTTATGATGCTGAAATATATCTAGATTGGGAGTTGACGGTAGAACAGAAATTTAATGCTCACTTAGTTCCTGAAGTGCATAGAGTTCGACAAGCCACAAGTGAATTTAAAAACTTCGCCATCATTTGGTGGAATAGGGTATGCAATGATGGATTAGCGCCTACTACTTGGGTTGCTTTAAAGGTTGCTATGCGTAACAGATTTGTTTCACCTTCTTTTAAATGTGATTTGCTTAAGAAATTGCAGCGCTTAAACCAAGGCAATAGATCCGTAGAAGAATATTATCGAGCTACAAATCAAGATGTTATGCGTTGTGATATTATTGAGGATGAAGAGGCTGCGATGGCACGTTTTTATGGAGGATTAACACGTGAAATTCAGGACATAGTTGATTACAAAGAATATGATAGTGTCCCTAGATTGTTTCAACTTGCATGTTTGGCAGAAAAGGAATTGCAGGGACGACAGCAGAGGCCAAGGAACAATTTTGGAAGCACGTCTACACCAAGAACAACGCTAGGATAAGTTAAAACAGTCCCACCTTTGGCTACACGGTCTGCTGCCCCCTCCTCGAGTAGGGCGCGTTCAGCAACACCTCCGACACCATCACATGCACCCGAGGTAAGCAAATCTACTAGTGTGCATGCCCCGGCTAAGAGTTCTTCTTCGGTTGCTTCCATGGGCCGGACGACTGGGATTATTTGCCACCGTTGCAAGGGAATGGGCCACGCCATGAGGGATCGCCCAAGTCGAAAGCATACCTTGCCACTGCAGACGGAGGTTATGTAAGTGCTAGTGATATTGAGGATGAATATGTACTTGCAGCTAACATTGCAGGTGGAGGAAACGAAACAGACAGTGATGCTGATGATGTAGAGGAACAAGTAGCTGCTGTTGACACCGGGAATCATATGAGCCTTGTTGCACAATGAGTGCTGAGCGCACAAGTGGAGAGAGAAGAGCAAAATCAATGGCACAACTTGTTTCAAACTAGATTTCTCGTGAAGGAGAGAACCTGCAGAGTAATCATTGATGCAGGGAGCTGCAATAACCTTGCAAGTTTTGAGATGGTCAAGAAGCTTGGCTTGGCCACACAGCCACACCCACGTCCCTACTACATCCAATGGTTCAATTCGTGTGGTAAGTTAAAGGTAAACCAAGTTGTGAGAGTGCAATTTTCAGCTGGTAATTACAAAGATAGTACCGACTTTGATGTAGTGCCTATGCAAGCATGCTCTTTGTTGCTCTAAGAGGCCTTGGATATATGATAATGATGTTTTGCACCATGGTAGAGCTAATACCTACTCGTTCTCACATAGGGGTAAGAAGATTAAGTTGTTGCCTTTGACACCAGCTGAAATTGTGAAAGATGAAGTAGAGCGTGCTAAAAATGATAGAAACACCAATGAACATGATTCTAAAAATCAGCAAGTAGCAAAACGTGTTTTCCCACCTAAAGGGGAGAAAGTGACACCTAGTTCTAAATCCGAGGGAATAAAATTGAAGGGGTGTGTTATGCTTGCCACTAAATCTGAACTTGCTGAAACTTGTGATAATGAGCTGCCATGCTATGCTTTGATATGCAAAGATGCTTTATTTTCACTCGAGGATATATCTAGCTCTTTGCCTCCTACTGTTGCTAACCTTTTGCAGGAGTATGTGGATGTATTTCCAGTTGAGATACCCTTTGGATTACCACCTATTCGAGGGATAGAGCATCAAATTGATTTGATCCCGGGAGCGACTTTGCCAAACCGTGCTGCATATAGGACCAATCCAGAGGAGACTAAGGAAATTCAGCGACAAGTCCAAGATCTTTTGGACCGTGGGTACGCGTCTAGAAAGCCTTAGTCCTTGTCTTTGTTCTGTTCTTTTGGTTCCTAAGAAAGACGGTAGTTGGCGTATGTGTGTTGATTGTAGAGCCATTAATAATATTACCATAAGGTATCGTCATCCTATTCCTAGGCTAGACGATATGCTTGATGAGTTGAGTGGTTCTATTATTTTCACAAATATTGACTTGCGGAGTGGTTACCACCAGATTAGAATGAAATTGGGAGATGAATGGAAGACTGCTTTTAAAACTAAGTTCAGACTATATGAGTGGTTAGTGATGCCTTTTGGTCTAACTAATGTACCTAGTACTTTTATACGATTGATGAACGAGGTTTTACGTCCTTTCATTGGAAAATTTGTGGTGGTTTATTTTGATGATATCTTGATTTATAGCAAGTCACATGAGCTACACTTGAATCATATACGTGCTATTTTTAATGCTTTGAGAGATGCACGTTTGTTTGGTAACCTCGAGAAGTGCACCTTTTGCACCGATCGAGTTGCGTTTCTTGGGTATGTTGTGACACCACAGGGAATTGAGGTGGATGAGGCAAAGATTGCAGCCATCCAAAGTTGGCCGACGCCTACCACTATGACACAGGTGCGTAGTTTCCACGGCCTTGCTGGATTCTATCGACATTTTGTGCGAGATTTCAGCACCTTGGCTGCCCCATTGAATGAATTGACAAAGAAAGGAGTGCCTTTCCAATGGGGACCTGCACAAGAGAAGGCATTCAACTTATTGAAAGAGAAGCTCACCACAAAGACCCTACTCCAACTCCCCGATTTTGGTAAGACTTTTGAGATTGAATGTGATGCTAGCGGATTGGGATAGGTGGTGTACGATTCAAGAAGGTAAGCGGTTGCATATTTCAAAGGAGAAATTAAATGGGCCTCGTCTGAATTATTCTACCTATGATAAAGAATTGTATGCTTTAGTTCGTGTGCTTCAAACTTGGCAACATTATCTATGGCCCAAAGAATTTGTTATACATTCTAATCATGAATCGCTAAAACATATTAGAAGTCAAGCTAAACTGAATAAACGACATGCTAATTGGGTAGAATTTATTGAGTCGTTTTCATATGTCATAAAGCATAAGAAAGGTAAGGACAATGTGATTGCTGATGCGCTTTCTAGACGTTATACCATGTTATGTCAACTTGATCATAAGATTTTTGGTTTGGAGACCATTAAAGATTTATATGCTATTGATTTGGACTTTAAAGAAGTGCTTGAACATTGTAAAGGAGTGAAAACATGGAATAAATATGTGCTGATTGATGGTTTGGTCTATCGTGCTAACAAGCTATGCGTTCTAGTTAGCTCCGTTCGTCTTTTGTTGTTGCAGGAGGCACATGGAGGAGGTTTGATGGCGCATTTTGGAGCAAAGAAGACTGAAGATGTGCTGCCGCCCACTTCTTTTGGCCAAAGATGAGGTGCAATGTCGAGCGCTACGTGGCTCGCTGCACTACATGCAACAAAGCTAAGTCCCGTCTCAATCCACATGGACTTTATATGCCTCTTCCTATTCCTAGCGCCCCTTGGGAGGATATTTCTATGGATTTTGTTTTAGAATTGCCTAGCACAAAGAGGGGGAGGGACAGTATATTTGTAGTAGTGGATCGGTTTTCTAAAATGGCACATTTTATACCTTGTCACAAGAGCGATGATGCCACAAACATAGCTGATTTGTTTTTCAGGGAAATCATTCGCTTACATGGAGTGCCCAATACTATTGTCTCGGATCGCGATACGAAGTTTTTGAGCCACTTTTGGAGATCACTTTGGAACAAATTGGGGACAAAGCTACTATTTTCTACTACGTGCCATTCCCAAACTGATGGACAAACGGAGATTGTCAACCGCACGTTATCCACCATGTTGCGGGCTGTTTTAAAGAAGAATTTGAAGATGTGGGAAGAGTGTTTACCGCATATTCAGTTTGCTTACAACGGGTCAGTACACTCTACCACCAAGGTAAGTCCATTTCAGGTAGTGTATGGTTTTAACCCCCATGCTCCTATTGATTTACTACCTTTGCCTACCTCTGAAAAAATTAATTTAGATGCTAAGAAGCGTGCTGAATTTGTTCTTAAGTTGCATGAAACAACTAAAGAGAATATAGAGCGTATGAGTGAAAAGTATAGAGTTGCTGGAAGTAAAGGTAGAAAAGAAATAAAATTTGAACCAGGTAATTTAGTTTGGGTGCATTTGAGAAAGGATAGGTTTCCGAAATTAAGAAAATCAAAGTTGATGCCTATGGCTGATGGACCATTTAAGATAATTGCAAAGATAAATGACAATGCATATCAATTGGATCTACCTACAGATTTTGGGGTTAGCCCTACATTTAACATTTCAGATTTGAAGCCATACGTGGGAGAAGAAGATGAGCTTGAGTCGAGGACGACTCCAATTCAAGAGGGGGAGGATGATGAGGACATCACTCCTTCGGATACACGCACTACACAAAATCCTCCAGATCCGGTTGCTAAACTACAAGGTCCTATGACAAGAGCTCGTGCACGTCACTTAAATTATGAGGTGAGCTCGTTTCTAGGTGCTAATAATTTATCTATGCAGAATGGTATGCTACCTAACAATTGTGATCTTCTGTTACTTAGGAATAATGGGCAGGATCCAAACCATCTACGCCCAGTTTCCCAGGGGCTACGACCAGTTCTCTGTGATCTACAAGCTCTACGACCAGGTGTACCCGCTCTACGACCAGATCTGCCAGATCTATGACCAGGTCTCAAGCTCTACGACCAGTCCTACGACCAGGTCTCAAGCTCTACGACCAGTCCTACGACCAGGCTGCCAGATCTATGACCAGGCCTCAAGCTCTACGACCAGGCCCACGACCAGTGAAATAAGGTGTTGCGTCACCGTTTTAGGCCTAATAAGGCCTTGTAAGCGTGGCGAGGTCAAAGCCCAGGATGTGTACGCCTCTCCACATGGCAGCACAATCCTAGGTCAACCTCCTCATGTTTCCCCCCCCCCTATATATTGCAGCAGCCGCCACAATTTAGGGTGGGTTTTTCTTAGATTATTCTGCCACTTTGCAGTTTCGCCGCTTGTTCGGTTTGAGGAACTCCACTTGTGAACTTCATCTATATTCGCAATATAATTCAGATTGCATCTACCTTGTTCTTGTGAGTTGCTTCGATTGCTTGCAGGAATCATAACCCTCGTGGTAAGGTCGATCGCGTGCAAGCGTGGTTGATAACGACAGTCGTACGGGTGTAGCGAATTGCGAGGTGACGATCTACGGGTCAGAAGCCTCAAAGCGTCAACGTCCTCCCAACGAAATCAATCGAACCTATCGGAAGATCGGGCCACCGTGTTTCATCACTGATATTCCAATTTTTCCCTCAAAACACCTTCTCTGCTCAAGAATCCATCTAACAGACTTTAGCAGTTTTTGACAACTAACCTTTCCACTAAACAACCATTCACACTTGCTTTCAGAATAGCTTACTACTGCTAAATAGTTGTCTAACACTAATTGAAACAAGGGAACTGCTATCTACTAAAACTTGCCATGCTACTAACCTTTTGACAAATCTGATTCTTGTCAGGGTAATGTCAACTATCATCTTCCCAAATAAGTTTTCAAAATGCCAATCTCACGAATGAGTGGCATCAAGTCAGACAAAAAATGGTTGGCCTTCAAGTGGTTTACTAAAAAAAACACAATACCTTCGCTGATCTAGCACCTACAACAGGACAACATCATAATTGAAATTAAGCTGCTGCTAAACACTAAGTCCTCTGTAAATTACTTATCCGAGCATTAATTTGATTTGAGTAATCTAGCAGATGGTCAAAAGGTCTAAAAGCATCTGTATTTACTGGAGGCTCTACTTCTTAGGGAAACAAAGAAAGAAGAAAAAGGAAGCACAGAGGGGAGCGGCACAGTGGCGCACGCAGGCTGGAAGCGATGGTGGAGGAGGGCGGGCGACTTGATGCAGCGAGGCGTTAGTGGCGCACGGGCCAAGGCGCAGGGAGACGGGCGACGCTGAGGGGCGGCCGAGGCGGATCCGGCGGCAGGAGGGACACGGCGCCGGTATCTTGGCTCGGCCAGGAGGTGAAGCAAAGGAGGAGCCGGGCAGTGGGGCCAAGGGACACAAGGGGGCAGAGATCCGAACGACAGGAGGCACCTGGGCGGCGACAGTGCGGCCGGGCCAGGTTGAGCTGGTGGCGGCGAGCGGCCGCCGGGGCGGGAAGGCAGCCGTGGTGGTCATGAGCCGACATGGGCTGGGTAGAGCAGAAGGTGGCGGCGCCAAAAGGTACTTTACGGGCTGGGTTTGAGCTTTGGAGAAGAAAGGAGAATGGAGGGGGAATGGAAAGGAGGGCAATGGAGCAGGCTGCCATATGGTGATGGGGCGGATGCGCAATGTGGAGACGGCATGGGCGATGGCCGGATGCGACAGCGGCGTGGGCTTTGGTCGAGCGTGACCCGGGATGACGATGGAGACACGCGTGATGCGAGGAGGGGCGGGGAAAACCGTGGGTGCTCGGTCAATACTGTGGGCGAAGGAACAATGGACTGAGTTAGAATGATTTTTGTAAATTGGCAGAGGTGTTTATGTACTGATTAGATAGAGCAAAATAGCTCTGAAAAAGGTGAAATTTTTAGGGAAGGCTGAAAATATAAAGAATACTATTCTGTAAATTTTCTATGGTTTTACTTAAAGTAAATTTTCCCCCAACATTATTTTAAGTGCATGTTCTTGATGTTTCACTTTCAGTTTTCTTAGATTGACTGGTTACTTAAAGTAGTAATTAAAATCTAAAAATTGTGAAATTTTGAAGGTGAGTTCATAAAGTGTTCCAGAACCTAGGAAAATTATTTCTAGGCACTGTTCAAGTTTTGTTTGTATTTTAAATTCCAACTCAAATTCGAACATGCAAATCAAATGAGAACCAAATATCCTCCAAGAATTCCAGAAAAATTGGAACAAGTATAACAGAGCACATAAAATCCAAATACATTATTCCCAGCTATGGGTATACCATATTTCAAAAAAAAAAGACCGTTTGAAATTCTGAGATAAATAAAGTATAGTTTCGGGTTTGAAAACAAGAATGCTTTTAAAATTACCTCAGGCATTATAGGGGCCTTAGAGGTTTTACTGTGCTTAACTTGAATCCCAAAATAGCATTCCCACACTTGGAATCTTTTTAGTCTTGCTTAAATTTCAAACTAGGCTTTTTGAATGGAAGAAGGAGTATTGGATTACTAGGTTTCAGATCTAGTCTTCAAAATCAAAGGACTTTCAACATAGGGTTTTATACCCTACTCTGAACTGAGTTTTCAAACTCTTGACAAATTTTTATTTTGTTTGAAAATTTTTATTTCTAGGTTTTGAAAAACCAGGTTGTAACCTATTTGCTTTGCAGCAAAAAGTTTTAAAAGGGTCCAAAATTTCATGAATGCACATTAGATGCTTAGCTAATCCAACTTAAGGATTTTGGGCTATTACATTCTCGTACAACAACAGTTATCAAGCCAGTCTGCAAATATCACCATTTGAAGCTTTGTATGGTCGTGCCTGCAGAACTCCTTTGAATTGGTCAGAAATAGTTGAACGTTTGGTATTCAGGCCAGATATTATTCAAGATGCAGAAGAACAAGTGTCTATGATCAGAGAGAGATTAAAGATAGCTCAATCGAGGCAGAAGAGTTATGCCAATAACTGTCGTGATCTCAGCTTTGAACTAGAAGATTTCGTGTATCTTCGAGTTACTCCACTCATAGGTGTAAAGAGGTTTCATGCCAAAGGGAAGCTTGCCCCTAGGTATGTTGGTCCGTTCAAGATTTTAGATCACCGTGGAGAAGTAGCTTATCAGTTGGAGCTGCCGCAGTCGTTAGCACGAGTGCATGACATCTTTCATGTCTCTCAGTTGAAAAAGTATCTTCGTGTGCCAGAAGAACAAGCCCGGTTTGAATCAATTGAGCTGAAAGAAGATCTCACTTATAAAGAGCAACCAGTCAAAATTTTGGATGTTGTAGAGCGTCGTACCAGAAGCAAGACCGTTCATTTTTGCAAAGTTCAATGGAGCAATCACTCAGAAGGAAAAGCAATGTGGGAGCATGAAGAAGAGTTGAAAGCTGAGTTTCCTGAATCTCGGGGTCAAGATTCCTTTAAGGGGGAGGTTTGTAACATCCCAATTTTCTGAGCTTTAAAAATCCTTTTGTTTAGTTAGTAGTTGAAAATTTACCCTTTGGTTTTATTTGAATTTAATTCAAAAGCTTAACTTGGACTTTTAGTATTAAAATAATTTAATATGATTAAAATCAACATCAACTATTGTCAAAACTATTTTATTTGGATTTTACGAGCTTAGATATACTTTCTAGATTTTTCTAGAATTTTTCCTGAGTTCATTTGCTATTTTCTAATTGCCATTTGGATTTGCTGGAAATTTCTAAAAAGAAAAACTATTTAAAATCTCGAAAAATCAATCAGGCCGAATCTCTTTGACCCAGCTCTCCTTTCTCCGCGCGCGCGTTCGCTCACGTTCGCTGACCGGTGGGCCCCGCCACTCCGTCGTCCTCCTTGCGCCCGTCTTCTCCGTTCGCAGTTGCGCCTTTGTCCGCCATTGCCACCTTCTAGAAACCCCATCCGACAATGGGACCTCTCCAACTAAAATCTCTCAGGCTTTAATGCCAAACCTTATCTCCTTCCTTTATGTGTCCGTTTCGGTTGGAATTGTATCCCGAATCGTATCCTATCTCTTGGAATCCCGAATTCGATTTTGTGTTCATCTCGGACTTGATTTGGGGGTTTCCTTATCCCGGCATGCCTGAGCCCCTATAAATTGTCCCCTAGGGTTCGCCCTTGCCCCCGCACCTCAAAACCCTAAGCCATTGTAACTCGAGAGCCCTTGCCGCCGCAATCCAAGTTCTAGGGTTTTCGGCCAGAGTTCATTTTCTTTGAATTACGGCTCCGTCGTCATCATCCTGTGGTTGTCGTCTGCATCATCATCACCGCCGTCACCAAAGCTACCTCCAGCAACCCTTCATGACCACGAGACGCCACTAGTGTTTGTCAAAGAGAACAACCGAATCTTTGTCTCCGCTTGAACCTCACCGCCGGTCACCACCGTTGTCTTCGACCACCCGGTGAGCAACTCATTGGTTCACAATTGCATCAGCTACTCTGTAACATCCCAATTTTCTAGAGTTCTTGAAAGTTTTCAAAATAAAAATATCCATTCGGTTTTGTTGAATTGCCCAAGCTTAACTTGAAGATTTTGGAAAATTTGGAGATTTAACATAACTTAATCGAACTTCAACTAAAGCGAAAGTTTGGTTTATTTCGAGTTGTTTGAGTTCTGGTCTTGTTTTTCTCTCTCTCTCTCTGTTCGATCAGACCTCTCGGGACCTCTCTTGACCTCTTTAGACCTCTTCCCCGTTTGGACCTTCTCTTTGGTTCAAACCTCTTCTTCGTTTAGACCTCCTTCTAGTCTAGACCTCCTTCTCTATTTAGACCATCTCTTTGGTCTAGACCTCCTTTTCCTGTTCATGCTGTGTCCTCCTAGGCTCAGCAGACCTCCATTGCGGTTTGGACCTCCCTCTCAGTCTAGACCATCCTTTGGTTTTGACCTCCCCTTGGGTCACGACCACCCCCGAGGAGCTCCAAGCTCGGGTTTGTGTTTCAAATGTCCTTGATTTCCGAAATTCAAGGTTCAGGTTGAATTTCTCCTTTCTGGACCCTCTTCCCGCTCAACCCTCTTTCCTTCGCGGGCTCAGTACCTCCTTTGCGTTCATCTTGACCGTCAAGACCTCCTTTGGTTCCATCTTAACTGTCAGGACCTCCTTTGCGTTCATCTTGACCGTCAGGCCTCCTTTGGTTCCATCTTGACCGTCAGGACCTCCTTTGCATTCATCATGACTGTCAGGACCTCCTTTGGCTCCATCTTGACCGTCAGAACCTCCTTTGGTTTCATCTTGATCGTCAGGACCTCCTCGTCCTCAGGACCTCCTCCTCAAGACCTCCCGCTCAAGTCCAGACCTCCCTTTCATTTGGACCTCCCCGCCTGTCAATCCTTTTTCTCTCTCTTCGCATAAGCACGCTTAGTCCGAGCTGTCCGATCGTGCTTGGACGGTCCGTTGAATTGTGTCGTTCGAGCAGTCCAAACTTCACTCGCAGCTTGGACCATCCGATTGTGGTTAGATGGTTGGATCAGTTGATTTTGGGCGCGCGCGCTTCGGACTGTGTTGGACCTCCTCGTCCTTGTGGTCTTTTTGCAAAGACCACCCTTTTGGGTCATGACCTCCCTTGAGGTCCAAACCTCTCCTTTGGGTCACGACCTCCCTTTGGAACGCGACCTGCCCTTGGTCTTTTTGCAAAGACCACCCTCCTGGTCTTTTTGCAAAGGCCACCCTTTTGGGTCACGACCTCCCTTGAGGTCCAGACCTCTCCTTTGGGTCATGACCTCCCTTTAGGTCGCGACCTCCCCTTGGTCTTTTTGCAAAGATCACCATCCTAGTCTTTTTGCAAAGACCACCCTTTTGGGTCACAACATCCCGTGAGGTCCAGACCTCTCCCCTGGGTCACAATCTCCCTTTGGGTCGCGACCTCCCCTTTGGTCTTTTTGCAAAGACCACCCTCGTGGTCAAGACCACCCCTTGTGGTCAGGACCTTCCCCTGGGTCATGACCTCTCTTTGGGTCACGACCTCCCCCTTAGTCTTTTTGCGAAGACCACCCTTGCGGTCACGACCTCCACTTGGTCACGACCACCCTTCTAGTTGGACCACTTTCATAGGTCCTCTGCTCACCTTCTTCCTCCTCTCGTCGTGTCTTAGTGTTGCGGGAGTCTTTGTGCATTTAATGCTGTAGTGTCGCATTAAATGCTGTCACCTCCACCATACATTGTCTTTTCCTCTTTTGTCACCTCTTTTACCCACTCCTTTCCCTTCATTACCTGCTCCCGTCATGTGCATTAAATGTGCCATCCTCCTCTCCGGACCTTCCCGTGCTTATATAAAGCACCAGAAAGGCCTCTTGCATCCTTTTGTTTCCTAGTGCCTTGGACCTCCCTCAAAAGATCTTTTTCTTCTTCGATTAGAGCTCCGACTCAGTGATTCAAGTTCCTACCATTGCCTTGATCTCGTGTCTTTCTTTTTAGCTTAGTTGGGTTCTTTTGTTGGAGTTTTTGTGGATTCGTTTTATTTACTGGGTTCTTGTTCGCACGTGTAGGATTCGACTGTTCCGAAGACCTCCTGGACCCAGCATTCTCAACTGAAGAAGCTCAGTTCTTTAGCGAAGGCAAGTCATAGACCTTTGATCATGTTGAACCCATTTTACAAAAATTATATTATTTTGTTATGAACATGCATCGCTAGTTTTATAAAAATGGCTTTGGGAGTAGTTAAACACCACTTGTCAAATATGACTCCTTGGTATGGTTGAAAACAACATGTTAACATGTATCTTTTTTTCATCCGTAGGATGGGTTATTTTAGTTGGATATGTTTTTGTGTACCAACATGGGTGCGTTTTATTGCTTAGCCATGCTCTAGTAGACGTTGATCTCTCGATCTCATGACTCAAAGAATGTTGAACCTGACTAATGAACTATGGAACTGTTGTAATGCCACTATTGTTAAAATTTGTGTGCCAGGACCAGGGTAGTCATTTGGCCAGGTGAACCAAAAATGTTTTATGCTTGGGCGAGATGTCAGGGGGTGAGTATTGGGTGCCTTGTGCACACTAGGATGTGGATAGTCTCGCCTGGGCAGCAACTACGGACTTAACCGTGTACGCCATTGATCTGGGTCATTACCGTGTAACCACAAGTCCAGGGTGGGGTGGTCCTAGCCAACTAATTAGCGAGGTCCTGATGCGGTTCTGTCAAGGTTGTCGAATGGCGCAAGAGGGGGCCCTAAATGGCGAATCCTTAGCGAGCAGAACCAAATTAGGACTAACCTTTGTAAAGGCCTTATCACGAGCTCTAGACTGCTTACCAAAGGAAGTGAGCAGGGGCATCGCCAGGTGCCCAACCAACTAGAAGACTTCGTGTCTTGTGGGTAAAGCTGTACAACCTCTGCAGAGTGTAAAATCTATTCGAATAGCCGCATCCTCAGTTATGGACATGCTCGGTTCTTTCACGCAAGGGGTAGATCTTTCTAAAAAGTTGTGGTTGGTTCCGAGTGGTTTGGCTCATGACCAGGGTAGTCGTGTGTTGCTTTCAAAGAACTTGTTTACTTATGTATTATCTCTTTCAACTTGTGCTTTGCAATCTACTTATAATATTTACAACCAATGCTGCTTTATGCAAACTAACCATACAGCTTTTCTTTGCCAAGCCTTGCATAAATGTTATTGCATTCATTTTCCTATGGCTTGCTGAGTACATTCAAAGTACTCATGGCTTGTGCCCTCTGGTTAATCAGCAGCCGAGGATTTCCCAGGGTGCTTCGAGCACTAGGGGGAGGAGTTTGTTGAAGACTTGATGGACTAGGGGGTGTCCTCCACTCGATAGCTTGTGGCTCGCCGAGTGGCTCCGCGTTGTGTTTTGTTCCGTTGTAAGTGTTCCTTTTGTTGTTTGCCTTGCGTGGCACCTCTATAAACAAGCTTGACCATAAGGTCTTTTGTTATATATATTAATTTGTCTGTTTCATCTTAAGTTTGTTGTATGGATGTGATGACACTAATGTTGAGTCTGTGCGAGCTAGCGATCTGATCTTGGGACTAGCTCATTGTGCACAAAGACTAGGACCTCCGGGTGGTCATGGTGGACCTCTGGGTGGACCTTCGAGTCCTCCTGGGTGGTCCTGGAGGCCCTCCGGGAGGTCTTGGGGGACCTCTTGGGAGGTCTTGGAGGACCTTCCCAGACCTCCGGGTGGTTCGGTTGGACCTCCTGGGTGGTTTTGGGAGACCCCTCCGGGTCCTCTCGGGTCAGGTCCCGACATACTTGTTGGTACCACTCGTTGCCGGTGAAGCCCCACCGTTCACCGTTCATCATGGAGACCTGAGCCTATCAAGTGGTCGTAAACTCCTACGACCAGTAGTCGTGATCTTCCTACGACCAGGAAGTCGTAAGTCTCCTACGACTAGGTACTCGTAGCCTTCTACGACCACGTGCACTCGAAACCTTCTAACCAGGTGGTCAAATTTTTTTCAGAGCACCCGTGGTCGAAAACATTGAACAATACTCGATGTACAGTGCTCGATAAACGGTACTCGAAACTCCTTTTTGTGTAGTTTCTTTAGTTTTGATCTTCTGAGAGCCATTGTCGACGATCAAGTCATCGATCTTACGAAATAAAAGAGGAAAATGATGCAAGATATCCTGGGAGATAATAGGGCTGCTCTTTATTGATATGAACTGGATTTACAGGGGGTACTCTCGACCTGACTAAGGACTAATCCTGATTACACTGAGTATGAAGATTGCTATGCTAACCAATCAGACTTAAAGCACGAATCTAAGGCTGATTGCGTTGCTTGTTTCCGATTGCTCTAGCTTGCATTGCCTATCTCTTGTCTTCTATGCTCCGCCCTTAAATAGCTTCTGAAGAGGTGGCAGTTACTCCTAGAGAAGGCGTCCATGGTGAAGCATTGCGACTGGTCGGAGCAAGGCGTCAGTTAACAATGTGTTAACTGCTCTGCGGTTGAGTGTCTGGGAGACAATCAACCGTATGGTGGTTGATGTCAACATCTTAAAATTATATAGCATCGCGTGGTTTGGAACATATAGCACGTGTCCCATTCATCACACGGTAACAATACCAATTCGTATCTTTTCCGAGCAGCTATCTGGTCGGAATATAGGCACAAGACCTGATCCGACCAGGGTACCCATTATGTAACCTCTGGAATCCTCACGACCAGTGAGGTCGTTAGTCTTAGGGGTTACGACCATGAAGACGTATGGTCTTTTATTATGTATTAAAATAATACATAGAGGTTTTAATCCTCGTCAGCTTGCCCCCGAATATTAAATGAACAGGTCATGTGAACAATTATCTTCCCATGAAGTCGTATCGAGCAGACCCCATTTAATGTCGTGACATTTGAGGTGGTCTGTGTTCACTTTAAGGTTGAGAATTTGCCTTGGGAACCAAAGAGTTTATTTGTCTGTTAGACAAAAAGGTTTTTGTCCGTTGGACTTTTAGGTAACTCCCGATTGCAACAAAAGATCTGAAGCTATAAAATCCCCATCGCTAGGCTTTAGAGCTTTTATGCTTTCAGACTTTCCTCCAATCCCATTCAGTTCTCTGCCAAGAAACCTTTCCGACCACTTGTTGTTCTTCCGACCACAAAGCCTCCTATGACCACTACTTATCCTTTGAGGATTTTCATCATGTCGGAGCAAATCACGAAGTGGATGCCTTCGGAGCTAACTAAGAAGAAGCTTGAGGCGTTGAAGAGGATTGGGAAGCTCCCGGATAGAAATTTGATTAGGTGGATGTCAGTGACCGGAGACCATTTTCTGAGCCACGAAGATGGGGAAATCCCTGTTTTCCTCGCCTACATCGAATGTGGGCTGAGCCTGCTGGCGCACAAATTCCTCCTCTGGGTTCTTGAATATTACGAGGTGGAGTTGGTGAATCTGGCCCTGAATTCCATCGCCAATATCAGTATTTTCGCCTACCTATGCGAGTTGTACCTAGGAGTGCGACCAAATTTGAAGCTCTTCAGGTATTTCTACCGAATGGTGATGGGAAGATCCATGGTGACTGCCGGAGAATGCACGTTGTGCCTTCACAACGGGAAGGCCGATGAGTACATCCGAATGTACTCGAAGTCTTCGTGGTCGTCCTGGAAAAAGAATTGGTTTTACATGACGGTTACAAAGGACAACGGCCTCTACTTCGCCGGAATGAGGGCGAACGAGAATCCCAAGTGGAAGGGGACCGTGGAGAAAACAGGGTTGGTCGGGAGATGCGTAGATGCCATCAATGATCTGAGGATCAGAGGCTTGACTTCCTGGCATGTGGTGAGAGATTTCACCAAATGCCAAATGCCAAATAAGTCCTTTGAAGCTCCGGACTCCATCTCTGTTATGGTTCATTAGTCGTGATGAAGCTATCACGGACTCACGAGATGGTAAGTCTTCGAAAGAAGCTCCGACCAGTATGACTTAGTACTTGATTATCGTAAACCTTAAAATCTGCTCTGTCTTCTTTTTCTTCTTAAAGCACTTTCTGTTGAGGAAGTCAGAGAATGGATCAAGATGATCTGCGCCGGGGAGCCTGGTAAAAAGGCTGCATTCCCCGATATCTTAGCGATAGCTCTGCTGAAGAGAAACTGGCAAGACTTAAGGTAGATAATCAATTGTCCTTTATCTTACATATATACATATCCTCCGATCAGCTTATTGATCTTGCTCTAATTTTGTAGGTGGTCGGACTGAGAGTTATACAATCTGGTGAGGATCAAAATCCTACCTTGGTTCCGACCGATTCCTGCCTGGAGGCATTGGAAGAGGATGATTCTTCTGAGGTAAAAAAGAGCTTTGAAGGAATATATATATATATATATTAGATAGAAAATTTCATCACCTAATCAAACTTGTTTTTTGATTTAGGTGGGAGAAGTTGAAGGCCCGCATAGCAGAGCTGTAGAAGTCGCAGACCTCAGAGTGGTCGTTCATGACCAAGCAGTTGTTACTGAAACAATTGATCTGGAGGTTGATGAAACCACACCTCCAATTCGATGGTCGTGAATGCTGCCCACGATGAGTTGGTCGAGGATATTGCTTCCGACCTTATGTTGGAAGATGTGAGGGGTACGACCAACCCTACCAGCCCAGTGCCGGTAAAATTAGTCGAGAAGAAGAGGAAAGCTAGCAATACAGAATTTACTCTACGCGTTTCAAAGTAAAAACTAAGAAATCAACTAGGTATGTACAAATGAAAGAGCCGTATAAGTGCATACCTTTAATAGTTTTTGATGATTTGGGGTTTTGAGCTTCCTTTCTTCATTTTGAACAGATTTTCTGGTGTCCTAGTCGTCTCTGACCAGATCTCTCCTGAAGATCAGGCACCCAAGGAGGTCCTCGTCCAAAGCACTTTTTAGGAGAAAATTTTCGAGGACAGAGTAGTCGAGGAAGCCCCCGAGCAGGTGTCGGTACCAGCAGATGTTCAGGATCCATTGGTTATTCTAACTCCTTCTGCGGAGGTAGATGCCCCTAAAGGCCCTTAATAGGTCCCGACCCCTGTTGGTAATTCTCTCAAACCTAACAAATTCCCTTTTTCTCCCCGATTTATCGAGGATAAGGAGCTTGATGAGGCATGGGGAAGAATATCGGACCATCAGATCAAGATGAATCCTAATATCATTTTTACCGGTTATAATGACCTGGCAATTCGGGTAAATATTTACGACCGGTTTCATAACCTTTCTTAGAAGTTTATAGAAAAACTTAAAGAAGAATGCTATTTTTGTAGCACCTGGTCGAACATTTCGCTGTGGTCGGAGTACTAACCCAGCAAATAAAGGACTTGGAGAAGAAACACTCCGAATTGGGAAGTAAGAACTTTCTTCTTGACCTTCTTTCTTCTTCAATGCTTTGTACTTCTTTAATCATTCTCCCTTACGCATTCGATAGATTTGGAGAAAATAAAAGAAGAGGTCATGACTGATAAAGCCAGAATAACCCAGCTTGAGGAAGAAAATCAAGCTAAGGACCGGTCGATCGCTGAGGTGATGACCAGGCATGAAACTCTTGAAAAGAGGATTGAAGGTAATTGGTCGTAGACATAACTAATTAACCTTTTCTAATCATGCTTACTTATTACTTGTTTTTACTTGTATATAGCAAACTCAAGCGTTGAGTAGAGCAAAGAAGGCTCTGAAATTTGAGCAGGATAAGGAGGCAGCTCTTGTGCAAAATCTTGATGAAAAGATTCATGGTTTAAACAAGATGGTATTTGATATGGGATCAAGATCAAGTCCGCCTACCTTAAGAGATCCAATAGAGAAAATGAACTACTTAGGTCAACTTCTAGAAGATCTCAGTGGTCTGCTCAAGACTACCCGAGAGAATTATGCCCGGACTATGAAAGAAGGCGTTGCCAGTGGAGTTAGTTATGCATTGGCAAAACTGAAGGCTTTCGACCCCTCCATTGATCTCTAAGCCGTTGAAGATGACTTCAACTGCCTGCCTGATGAGGCGACCCAGTTTATGAAAGAACTAAGGCCGCTTGGAGACAAAGTTGTAGAGGAGATGGAGGTCGGATCTCCATCAAGCAGTAATTAGTCTAGAGACATTCTGGAGTAGGACATTGTAATATAAAAAATTATATACAAAACTTACCTTTATGTCATCAACAATTCTTTTGTTTATCCTGTTGACTTTTACAATTCTCGTATACTCCCTAGCCCCCGACTGCTTTGAAGTAGAAGAACTTTACTAGACAAGCAGTGAGCCAAGAAAGAGAATGAAAGTCGAAACCATTGTTTGGAAGGTATATACTGATCGTAAGACAATACTGATCGTAGCAATACTAGGAAATCATGTTTGGTCGGAACCAGTGTATGAGTTCGACTAGTTATAGATCTTTGTTTGTCATAATCGAAATACCAAACAAAACTATATATGGTCGGAAAAAAGATTTGTTGTGTTGACAAAAGTAGAAATTCAAGAATGTATGCAAAAAACGAAAAGTGATCGTATTTATATATATTACCCAAAACTGGTCGGAATAAATGCTAAGAACAGAAGACATGGAAAAAACAATTCGCAAAATGTGCTCAGACTCAAGTCCAACTGGCAGCGAGGATCGTAAGAAAAGAACCGTCGCTAGGAAGCTCCTTCCAGTGGGTAGGACCACGTGCAAAAAAGGAGAGATTTCGACTAGGAGGTTTTTCGTGTCCCGACCAGTAGCCAAACGAGAGTAGAACAGAATCTTGAAATGAAGAAACATAGTCTTCATAATCTTAAGTGTATAAGGTACTATGTGAAGTTATTTGTATTATGCTCTATTTACTCGTATGGTCGCGCGTGAGAATCATTCATGGAATGATCACGACTAGGACCTATACAGCGTATGACATAGAGGCTGTTGCCAAAGAGAAACAGAGATCCTGATAACGGATATCGGAGAGAAAAATTGTCTTGTCCGACCATTTCAAATAACAATAGTAGTTGACCAGAGTATAGGCATATATATATATATAAACTATATCACTCGTCAAAGAGAAATAAAGGAAACAACTAATCTTTATTTAAATGCAAAGAATGGAAAGAATGTAAAAAGTAATTAAACATAGAACTTACACAATTGATCAATGTTCCAAGAATTTGATAAAATTTTCCCATCAGACATGGCCAGTCGTACAGAGCCTGGTCGGGTGACTTCGACCACAATGTAAGGACCTTCCCACTTAGGAGAAAGCTTGTTGCGATTTGCTTGGTTTTGAATTTTTCTGAGAACCAGATCACCTACAGCGAGGCTGCGATATTGCACCTTACGACTATGGTACCTTCGCATGGCTTGTTGGTAGACTGCTGATCGTACCAGGGCTTGATTTCGTCGTTCTTCTAGGAAATTGATGTCGTCGAGTCGTCGTTCATTCTTATTGTTTTTGTTGAAACAATCAGTTCGAGCAGAGCCGATTTTTAGTTCTAGAGGAAGCATGGCTTCAGCACCATAAACTAAGGAGAATGGTGTTTCACCGATCGCATGACTGGTCGTGGTTCGAACGGCCCATAATACAGAAGGGAGTTCTTGAACCCAAGCTCCTGACCGTTTGATCAACTGGTCGAATACTCGACGTTTGACCCCCTGCATAATGATACCATTGGCTCACTCAACCGCTCTATTGCTCTGCGAATGAGCAACAGAAACAAAATGAAACTTGATCCCAAGTTCTTTGTAGAATTCTTGGAATTGACCGCTAGAGAATTGGGCACTGTTATACGTGATTATACGACTGGGTACACTAAATCGCGTGATCACATTTTTGGTAAGAAACCTCTTAGCGGCCGCAGTTGTTGTTTTAACAACTGGCTCGGCTTCGATCCATTTTGTGAACGTGTCAATCATGACGAAAAGGAATTCGAAGCTCCCGGGTGCACTTGGAAAAAGGTCCCAGAATGTCTAGTCCCCAGATTACAAAAGGCCAAGAAAGAGGAATGGTCTTCAAAGCTTGTGCCGGCTAATGTACTTGTCGGCTATGAAACTGACATTGTACGTACTTCGTCACGAGCTCTTTAGCATCATGAAGGGCAGTTGGCTAGTACTACCTTGCCTCAAGGCTTTATCGACCAGGGTTCTATAGGAATGATATGCTCCACAGACTCCTTCATGGATTTCGGCTAGCAGTTTAATGCCATCCGTTTGAGATATGCATCTCATCAACACTCTGTGAGATCCTCGTTTGTACAAGGTACGTTCGATCAGAGTGTATTATTTGGCCTTTTGTGCTATACGATCAACCTCTACATCATCTTCTGGAATTAGATCATGCTGAAGATAATTGTAGATCGATGTCATCCAATCTCTACCTTGATCGTGACAGCGCCAACCGTCAACGACCTGTGGAGCATCCATGTTCTCATGATCGATTTGTACGACCTATAAGGAATCATGAATGTTCTCGGAAGGCTCGACCACCGAGGGTGCATCAAGTTGCTCAAGAAAAACTCCCGGCGGGACGGTCGACCTTGTGGAGGCCATCTGTGCCAACTGGTCTGCTAGAAAGTTTTCCTTTCTAGGAATATGTTGGATCTGGAAACCGAAGAAGTGCTTTTCGAGTTTCTGTACTTCCGCCAGATAAGATTTCATCTTGGTACTCGAGCATTGTTACTCTTTCCCCCACTTGATTCTCTACTAGTTGAGAATCGCCTTTCACTAGTAATCTGTGAATCCCGAGCGAACGAGCTGCTCGAAGTCCTACCAGTAAACCTTCATATTCTGCTACATTGTTTGTAGCAGGAAAGTTTAACTGGATGGCGTACTTTAGATGTTCACCAGTAGGGGATATCAAGACCACTCCAGCCCTTGAGACTTTGAGCATCAAGGAACCATCAAAGTACATTGTCCACTCATCGTGGTGTTCGTACTCGGGCCCTTGGGTGGGTTCAGGGTTTGTCCATTCGGCAATGAATTCAGCTGTTGCCTGGGACTTAACTGCTGTTCGTTAGATGAAATGGAGGTCGAACGTCCCTAGTTCAACCGCCCATTTTGCTATTCGTCCTGATGATTCCCTATTTCCAAGGACTTGACCTAAGGGATACCCTGTTGGTACGACCACTTTATGGGCCTGAAAGTAATGCCTTAGTTTTCTCGAAGCCATAAGGAGACCATAGAGCAACTTTTGTACCTGTGGGTATCTTTCTTTTGGTCCATGTAAGACTTCGCTTACATAATACACTGGTCGTTGGATGCTATCACGATCTATGACCAGTACACCACTAACTGTCTGTGGCGTTGCAGCCACGTAAATTAGCAATGTTTCTCCTGATCTTGGAGAAACTAAGATCGGGGGGCTCATAAGGTACTTCTTAAGATCTTCAAAGGCATCGTTTGCCTCTTTAGTCCACTTGGAACTTCCATGTTTCCAAAGAAGCTTAAAGAAAGGCAATCCTTTTTCTCCTAACCTTGCTATGAAACGACTTAGCACTGCCATATAGCCGGTTAGTTTCTGGACCTCTTTCTTCATGGTCGGAGGGTGCATCTGGTCGATGGCTGCTATTTTCACTAGATTTGCTTCAATACCTCTAGCCGAGACTAGGAAACAGAGTAGTTTTCCAGCGGAAACTCCGAACACACACTTTTCCGGATTCAACTTGAGGTTATGTCTTCTCAAATTGTTGAAAGTCTCCTATAGGTCGAGAATATGATTGCCAGCATTGATGCTCTTTACGACTAGATCATCAATGTAGGCTTCTAGGTTCTGACCTATCTGCGGATTAAAGGTTTTCTGCATCAGCCTTTGAAAAGTTGCACTAGCATTTTTGAGACCAAATGGCATCTTAACGTAACAGTAAGTGCCATATGGGGTGATGAAGGAAGTTTTCTCTTCATCTTCTTTACACATATTAATCTAGTGGTACCCTGAATATGCATCTAAAAAACTTAGTAACTCACACCCTGAGAAAGAGTCTACAAGTTGGTCAATGCGTGGAAGGGGAAAGTCATCCTTCGGACAAGCTTTATTAAGATCTGTAAAGTCAATAAACATACGCCACTTCCCATTATTTTCCTAACCATTACAGGGTTGGCTAGCCATTGAGGGTGGTTGACTTCACGAATAAATCCAGCCTTGAGGAGCTTGTCGATCTTCGACTGGATTGCCTCCTTTCGATCAGGTGAAAAATGTCGTAGCTTCTGCTTGATCGGTTTTTTATCAGGCTGGAGACCTAGCCTGTGCTTGATCACCTCCCTGGGGACTCCAGCATGTCGGACGCCCGCTTGGCGAATACGTCCTGATTTGCTCGGACGAAGGAGATGAGTGACTCTTCCTATTTGGGGTTGAGTCTTGCCCCGACCAGTATCTTTCGGGTAGATGGGTCTGTGTTTCCTGACCCAGGTGGCGACTTGGCGATGTCTGGAGAAGCGCCTTTGTCGAGCAGTACCTCCTTAGTCTGGTCGGATGGCTTGGGTGTCATCTTTGGCCTTGAGTGTTTGACCTACACGATAGATGGATTAGCCTCTCTGGTCGGAAGTTCATCGACCAGCTCTAAGGATTTCTGATCACATGCGTAAGCCATTTTTTGATCACCTTGAACCATGATGACTCCTTTCGGTCCTGGCATCTTTAAACTTTGATAACCGTAATGTGTGGCTATCAAGAATTTTGCAAGAGCCGGATGACCAAGGATTCCATTGTATGCGGATTCGAAATCCACTACATCAAATGGAACCCTCTATGTTCGGAAGCTATCTGGTCTTCCGAACGTAACCGGTAGGGAAACCTATCCTATCGGTTTGGTGGTAGAACCCGGAACTATGCCATGAAAGGCATACTTCGCTGGTTTCACCTTTGATTTGGGAACTTGCATTTCTTCTAATGTTCCTGCAAATAAAATATTTAAAGAGCTATCTCCATCTATCAAGACTCGATTAACTCTACAATTATTAATAGTAGGCTCAACAATAATTGGGAACCTACCTGGTCGAGTCGAAGGGATGGGGCAGTCTTCTTTTCTGAAGGAGATTGTCGTGTCCGACCACTTTGATGGCTTGATGATGGCCGGAGGCTCGACCAGGTTGACCTTCCGCTCTGTGGCCTTCAGATGACGCCTCGACTCGTATGAAGATGACCCACCAAAGATCATGTTGACCATATGTTGAGGGTCTTGGTAATCTCTTCGTCGCCATCTTTGTCCTTTCTGGAACTTGTTTCACTGAGCTCCTGTATTGCGGGGAGTGGCCCTTTACCTGCATAGTAATCCTCCAGCTTTTTCTGCCAGGCTCGACAGGTGCGCAGGTCATGCCCTGTCTGCTGGTGAAGTGGACTTACCCTTGGAGTACTTCTCAGGTACCGCCAGGACTTCTTTCTCGTCGGACCTGCGGTTCTTCTTTTTCCTGAGAGCCTTCTTCTTCTTTTTTTCTGGTTTGTCCAAGCTAGGTTGGGGAATCTTGTCCTTTCGATCGATGGCCTCGCACCATTCAACCGCTTTGCTAGCGGCTGCGTACTTGTTGGACATGTCGAAAAGTTCAACAGTTGTCTTTGGAGGGTGCATTGCTATGTCCTCCGTAAACCGCCGGTTCCATAAACCTCCTTTGAAAGCCTGGATAACCGATGATTCTGCGACCTCGGGTATCAAGTTACGAACCTGGCTGAATCTCTTGATGTATTGACGGAGAGTCTCATCAGAGCCTTGCAGGATTCCGTGGAGGTCATCCTCCTTTCCAGGGCGATCATACGTGCCTTGGAAGTTTGCGATCAGGAGGTCGCAGAGTTGCTCCCAAGTGTAGATTGATCCAACCGGTAGGTTAAGCAACCATGACCGGGTGCAACCTTCGAGTACTGTGGGCAGATAGTTTTCCATCACATTTTCGTCACCACCAGTAGCTCTGATGGCGATGGTATATATTTGGAGAAATTCCAATGGATTCTGAGTCCCATTGAATTTGTCCAAATTGGCCGGTCGGAACCTGTTTGGCCAACGCACAGCTTGGAGCCCTGCAGAGAAGGCTAGACAACATGTGATCGATTCATGGCGCCTTCTTTGAAAAGGTGCCGGATTGTAATCGGTCGGAGACCGGTTCCTGAGATTGGAACGCTAGAGCTCCGGTGTGCCGATTCGGTCGTGGACATTGGTACGATGTCCTCGACCGCCTGCTTGATTTAGACGATGTCAAAGATCGTCTGGTCCAAGCGATTGTTCTCTCGACGTGGTGAGGGAGTGGCTACCTGGAATAGCCTTCTTCCCTCGTGACTCCTTGGTCGGAATCGTCGAGGAGGCCTTGGTATCGAAGGTTCTCCAGTTCGACCATGCTGCCCTCTGCTGAGGGAGGAACGTTGGGATGAAGTCATGGTTTGACTTCGCGAAACCCTTTGTTCCCGATATGCTTCCGTTCGTTGCATGGTCTGTTGAAGAATCTCTGATACTTGGCCTACGAGCTATATAAAACCTGGAGTCTCTACTAAAGCAGGGTTAGAATTATTCAATATATATTGAACACGTTGCAGGTTTCATACAGTTACCGAAGGTCTCGGGGGGTTCATACTGGTAGTAGGCATTCGCAGATCTGAACCTTCCTCCGACCTCCGGATTTGTTGTGTCCTATCAGCTACTCTTGGTGGGACAGTGCCAGGCGAGTAAACTGATGGACGTCGATCAGCTCTGTTGCCTCCGAAAGTTGGTGCTTGATGGCCCGTATCATCTCTACCAGCACGTGATGGCGTGGCAAAGTGTGTAGGACCGTGCAAGGCATCTTGATTTGCATCTCCGATCGCATTGACCTCGTGCCTCTAGCAGCGATCTTCCAACGAGCTTCCATTGTAACTAATGGAGAGCCTTCCAGTGCTTCTACTAGGAGTTTCCACGACGAAGAGCGGTCGGAGATGAGCACCTCCGGAGGTCTTCTTGGTGGACTCAACCGGATCCGGCGGACTGTCGATCGTATGGTGAGTCTTATCATCCCCACTTGGCCTACGACCAGTGGAGGTTTCATCGACACTGTTACCAGGTGTCGGTTGGCCCCTAGAATCACCAGAAGCCGTAGGTGAGTACCTTTCAGCCATGATTTCATCGAGAGTATAGAGATTCTTGGGTTGCGACGCTGAGTTTTCGTCACCTGTTTTGCTGATCGGAAGGACCAGGCTTGGAGAGGTTTTCTGCCGTTCTGAGTTGGTCGAGACGGCTGATTCCTCTAGAAGCGCCACTTGTTGTAGTGGTGCATCCTCATCCATCCGGTCGATGTCGCTAACATTGGCGACGTGCGAGCCGGCAGAGGAGGAGGAGGAGGACATGCCGTTCTCTTGCATGGCACAGATGCATCCTTCCATGTCGAGGTCGGCGTAGTCCGCCAGGTCGAACCAATTCTCCTCATCCCAAACTCCGGCCATAGTCGCATGAGAAATTCTGAGGAATGAGCCAGGATTTGATGAGCGGAGAGTTTCTTCAGGAAACTTGCGTCTTCATCCCCATGGACAGCACCAGCTGTCCACGATCAAGTCGCCGATCTTACTAAATAAAAGAGGAAAATGACGTGATATATCCTGGGAGATAATATGGCTGCTCTTTATTGATATGAACTAGATTTACAGGGGGTACTCTCGACGTGACTAAGGACTAATCCTGATTACACTAAGTATGAAGATTTCTATGCTAACTAATCAGACTTAAAGCAGGAATCTAAGGCTGATTGCGTTGCTTGTTTCCGATTGCTCTAGCTTGCATTGCCTATCTCTTGTCTTCTGCGCTCCGCCCTTAAATAGCTTCTGAAGAGGTGGCAGTTACTCCTGCAGAAGGTGTCCCTGGTGAAGCGTTGCGATTGGTCGGAGCGAGGCATCAGTTAACAATGTGTTAATTGCTTTGCGGTTGAGTGTCTGTGAGACAATCAACCGTATGGTGGTTGATGTCAGTGTCTTAGAATTATATAGCATCGCATGGTTTGGAACATATAGCACGTGTCCCATTCATCACAAGGTAACAATACCAGTTCGTATCTTTTCCGAGCAGCTATCTGGTCGGAGTATAGGCACAAGACATGATTCGACCTGGGTACCTATTATGTAACCTCTGGAATCCTCACGACCAGTGAGGTCGTTAGCCTTAGGGGTTATGACCATGAAGATGTATGGTCTTTTATTATGTATTAAAATAATACATAGAGGTTTTAATCCTCGTTAGCCATATCTTCTTCATCCGAACTCCGATTGAGCCCATTCAAATTTCTAAATTCATCTAATTTTGAGATATCTTTATTTAATATTTTTATTTCATTTTTGCAGTTTGTTTACTCTCTATTATTTATTTGTTTTGTTTATTTGCTTCGTTTGTGAGTAGACGTCGATACTTCGGGAAACCTTGAAGAAGAAGGAGTGCATCAAGATCAATACCAGTACCTAGATCTCTTTCAAGGCAAGTTATACCATTGATCATATTGAACACAGTTTTCAAAAGTTATATTGATTCAAATTATTGCATTTAAATGCTTTTAGGTTTTGTTGTTAATCCCATTTGTTATATCCACCTTGTTTACTATTATGTCATTATTTCGTTGGTATTATGGTAGCACCAACATGGGTTCGTTAGATACAAGTAGATTGCTTAGCCATGCCACAAATCATCATATCACGTGAATTGCAAATATAAACCTGACTAAGTGATTATGGAACTGTGTGTACTGTGTGCTATTACTCGTTGATGGCATGTGTTGCACTTTACCAACTAGGTGGGAAAGGATTTAGACTGAGGCAAGTGGTGGATACTATGTAAACTGGTGGCTATGTGAATGGGAATGATAATATGTGTGGCTTAGTTAGAAATTGGAAGTCTTGCCTTGATCAATTAAGGACTTAACTTTGTGCGCCATTGAACGCGGCCTTCTGTACAACCACAAGCATGATGGGACGGGCGTAACTTAGTAAGTTATGGATTCTTAATATTGATTACTCAGGTAGTAGGTTAGGCTGTGTGATGGGTGGAGGTATGGACTACCAGGTAGATCACATCGTGGGATGGTTCGCCGCTTCCCTGTCCAACGATGTGTGTCGTACCAATCACTGTGTATAGGTTGGTTTGGCGATAAAGCACATCAGGAGTGTCAATGCTTGAGACGAAGTTTCTAAAACGTTTTGTTATGATTAGTGCTTGCAACACTAGTTATATCTTATGGGTAAAGTGTACAAACTCTATAGAGTGTTAAATCAATCTATCCGAATAGCCGCGTCCACGGTCATGGACATGCTCGGGGATTTCACACGAGGGGTAGTTTTCATAAAACCTTTGGGAAGGGAGCTGTGTGATCTAAGTCATATGGCTATGTGAATAACTTGTTTAGGCTATGTGTCTTTATGGAAACAAATGATAAAATTAATATTATTTATTTGTTTTACTTCATGATTTAATCTATTATTCATATTCAATTGCAAATGTTGCATTTCTGCAAAAGAACCACAGAAGCCATTCCTTTGGAATAAGCCATCATGTGTAAATTGCATTCTGTGGTATGACTTGCGAGTACGGTTGTGTACTCATGCTTGCTATAATCAATCAACAGAAGTGGAGGAATATTTGCCTGCTTTCGAGAAGAAGTTCTACGAAGGTGCTGATCGTTAGGGTCTTGATCCCAGTCGGTTGCCTATGGCGAATTGATGGGATTCCGCTAGAGTTTAGTTTTGTTCTGCTGCTGCTTATTTCTTTATTGCTAGCCCTGCGAGGCTTAATAAATGTAAACTCGACCTGATACGGGGTGGCCCGATCTTCTCGAGTAGAACCGTGGATAAATAGTGCTTGACGACGAACACCGCTCAGCTGTACACCACGCGCCAGCGCACGGACTTGCAGCTCTATGGATATTCGCCAACACGCACCGGGATGATCGCTGCTAGACCACGAGCGGAGATCGCCAAGCCCTCAATTCCCAGCGGAAAAGCAAACTTGACCTTAATTGGCAGAACAAACAATGGATCACCTAGTCCTCTCTCAAAGTCCTCGCATGAACTCTGGTTTAGAAAGAACAAGCAATAGCTATGTTTCAATTTTTATGCAAAAACTGGTCTGTTTTACAATGGGGGTCTACCCCTCAATATATAGTCTCGGCCTAAGAACTATTTGGTACTAATTTCCCATGTGGTATACTATTCACGCACACTGTTCATGGGCCGGTACTATAGCATGGTACTGTTCATGGGCCGGTGCTGTGGCACGCGCACTGTTCGTGCCGGTTGCTGATTGCACCATAGACTTGGGCTTCCTTCCTAGTTCCTCCACACGGGCTTTGTGCTTGACCACTTGGGCCTTGATCCCTCGCTTGGCCGCATAGACCTTGGCCCTCTCCTCCTTGGCCGAATGGGCCGCATATTCTTGATCTCCGTCCATCACTGAATCTTCAAACTTGAGCACAAGCAAAACACTGTTTTTAGGTAGTATAAAATTCTCATTAAAATCAATGACATATTCATTAAGGAGCAAGTTCACCTGAGATTGTAGTTTCTTGGCACGTGCTCTTGTTATTGGTCCTGTCGGCAACTCGAGGCGTACATCATGATCCTTAGGTGGAGGAGAAGAAGGTGTTGTAGGGATGCCCTCATCATCCTTCCCCGCTTGAAAAGGCGTCGTCCTCGGCGCTAGATCATCAGCACCGAAGAACGGCGATAAATCAGCAACATTGAATGTCGAGCTCACGCTATAGTCATCTCCTGGAAGCTCGATTTTGTATGCATTATCGTTAATCCACTCAAGCACTTTGAAAGGTCCATCTCCTCGTGGCAGTAACTTCGATTTGCGTCGATCTGGAAAGCGATCCTTGCGGTAGTGTAACCAAACTAAATCGCCCGGCTGAAATAGCATCTTCTTTCGTTTCCTGTTCGCCTTTTCAGCATAGTACTTTGCTTTGCGTTCAATTTCTTCTTTCACCTTGATGTGTAATTTCTTCGCATATTCAGCTCACTTGGACGCCTCCATATTTGTTCGTTGTTAACTTGGAAGTGGCAGCAAATCAAGTGGCGTAATAGGCTTGAAACCATACACCACCTCAAACGGGCACATCTGTGTAGTAGAGTGGACGGCTCTGTTGTAGGTGAACTCCACGTGCGGCCAACAATCCTCCCACTCCTTGATATTTTTCTTGATCACGGTCCTCAGCAGCATCGAAAGGGTGCGGTTCACCACCTCCGTTTGACCATCAGTTTGGGGATGACAACTTGTGCTGAATAATAACCTTGTCCCTAGCTTCCCCCAAAGCGTCTTCCAGAAATAGCTCATGAATTTGACGTCATGATCCGAGTCAATGGTCCTGGGCACACCATGCAACCGCACTATCTCCCTGAAAAATAAGTCAGCAACATGCAATGCATCGTCGCTCTTGTGGCATGGAATAAAGTGTGCCATCTTCGAAAATCGATCCACAATGACAAAAACATAATCCCTCCCCCTCTTAGTCCTAGGTATTCCTAAAACAAAGTCCATACTAATATCTTCCCATGGTGCATTAGGAACTGGAAGAGGAGTATACAAACCATGTGGATGCAATTTCTATTTCGCCTTGTGACAAGTTATGCACCGTTGTACATACCTGTCTACATCACGCCTCATCTTAGGCCAATAAAAGTGATCGCTCAGCATAGACAACGTCTTCTCACGTCCAAAATGTCCCATCAATCCACCTGTATGAGATTCCTGCAATAATAACAAACGCACGGACGATTCTGGAACGCATAGTTTGTTAGCACGAAATAAAAACCCATCATGAATGTAAAATTTGTCCCAGCCTTTTCCATCTTTACAATGTGCATAAGGTGAAGCGAAATCATGGTCATTAGCATATAAATCACGTAAACTCTCTAAACCAGGAACTTGCACATTTAAGCGATTTAAAAGCACACTTTTCCTAGACAGAGCATCAGCAACCACGTTTTCCTTTCCCTTCTTATATTTTACAATGTAAGGAAATGACTCGATAAATTCTACCCACTTAGCATGTCGACGGTTAAGCTTAGCTTGGCCTTGCAAATATTTTAAAGCCTCATGATCAGAATGTATAATAAATTCCTTAGGCCATAAATAATGTTGCCAAACTTCTAAAACTCGCACTAAAGCATACAACTCCTTATCATAGACCAGATAATTCAATTGTGCACCTTTGAGTTTTTCGCTAAAATAAGCAACCGGTCTACCCTCTTGCATCAAAACACCGCCAATACCAATTCCACTAGCATCACATTCAATTTCAAAATTCTTAGTGAAATCAGGTAAAACAAGTAACGGTGCCTCAGTTAAACGCTTTTTCAATTCATCAAATACGACTTTGTCGTACACCCCCATGTAAACTCAACACCTTTTTTTGTTAATTCATTCAGTGGGGCAGCGATGGTGCTAAAATCCTTAACGAAACGCCGATAAAAACTAGCGAGTCCATGAAAGCTCCTAATTTGACTAACATTCATAGGAGTAGGCCAATTTTTAATTGCTTCAATTTTAGACTCATCTACCTCTACTCCCTACGCCGAAACCACATAGCCCAAAAATATTACACGATCTTTGCAAAAAGTGCACTTCGTTAAGTTCCCAAACAACCTAGCATCACGTAAAACCTGTAGCACTTGTCTAATGTGGTCAATATGATCAGATTCATTATGGTTGTAAATCAAGATATCATCAAAATACCCGACCACAAATTTCCCAATGAAATGCCTCAAAACATGATTCATCAATCTCATGAATGTACTAGGTGCATTAGTTAACCCAAACGGCATTACTAACCACTCATACAAACCAAATTTTGTTTTAAAAGTAGTTTTCCCCTCATCCCCTTCTTTCATCCTAATTTGATGATACCCACTACGCAAATCAATTTTAGAGAAAATAACAGCACCACTCAATTCATCTAACATATCATCTAAGCGAGGTATAGGATGACGATATCGAATCGTGATATTATTAATCGCTCTACAATCTATGCACATGCGCCAAGTACCATCTTTCTTTGGAACTAAAATAACAGGAACAACACAAAGGCTTAAACTTTCACGTGCGTACCCTTTGTCGAGACGCTCTTGTACTTGTTTCTGAATTTCCTTTATTTCCTCGGGGTTGGTGTGGTACGGTGGTCGATTTGGTAGCATCGCTCCCGGAATCAAATCAATTTGATGCTCTACCCCGCGGATTGGTGGCAAACCAGCGGGCACCTCCTCTAGAAAAACGTCGCTGAATTCCTGCAAAACATGAGAGACACCACTAGGAAGAGACATCAAGTTGTCAGTAGAAAGCAATGCATCCTTGCACAGAAGTACAAAGTGCACAAAATTGGGATTCTCACAAAAAGCTCTCATCTCTGATTTGGTGGCTAACATTATTAAACCTTTATCTCCCTCATTGTTCTTTTTACCGCCCAATTTTGGCTTGTGACTCTCACTCACCGAAGGTGGAATCTCTCTATTTGGTTACTCTCAATTTTCACCTCAACTTTCTTCTTATCAGCATTGACTATTTTTGTCGGTGTAAGTGGATACAAAATCACATCTTTGCCGCTCCACTTAAACTTGTAGCAGTTTGTATGTCCATCATGATAAACATGGCGATCAAATTGCCATGGGCGCCCCGATAGTAAGTGACAAACGGACATGGGCACCACATCGCAAGCAATGGTATCCACATACTTGCCAATCTTGAAGTGCACCTTCACCATATGACTAACTTTCACCTCGCCCACATCGCTCAACCACTGCACATGATAAGGATGAGGATGCGGGAAATATTTTAAGCCCAATTTTGTGCACATCTCCTTGTTGGCTAGATTATGACAACTTACTCCATCAATTATGACTTTGCACACTTTACCGCCAACTATCGCCCATGACTGAAACAAATTACACTATTGTGCGGTAGACTGGATTTGTGACACGCTAAGTACACGAGGTGAGCACACTAGCATATGCTCTCCATCTGGCGACCCCAGCTGACAGTCCAATCTCTCATCCTATGTGGGATCCTCTACAAAATCAACAAATAGAGTAGTATCGTCCTCATCACTAGCTGAAATATACCCATCATCAGTAAGTATCATAACTTTATTATTTGGGCAATCTTTCTGAAAATGACAAACTCCCTTGCACTTGTAGCATGTCACATCACGTGACCGGCCTGTAGAACCCATCGAGGATGTTGCGCTAGCAGCGGGCGCCGGTGGTCAGCGCGCCGGTGGTGGCGTACTATCTGTCTTCCTCTGTGCTGAACTACGCGTCGCTGAATTGCCCCCGGATGGAGAGGACTTGCCCGGCTGTCCTGTCTTGTGCGGTGGTGCCGTGCTCGCTGAATAACGTTGTCGTGCAGCATACTTAGCATGTTCAATTACCTGCTTCTCAGCCTCACGTGCCTGATGCATCAACTCAACCATGTTGTTGTATTGATGATGATTAACAATCCGCCGAATAGCATAATTCATCCCAGCAAGAAAGTGAGCCATCGCTTGTTTCTCATTCTCACGCACATCAGCATGTATGATAATCTGCTCCATCTCTTTATGATACTCATCAACTGATTTCAATCCCTGTCGCAACCCAATCAGCTTCTCATGCAGCGATCACTTGTAATGTGTAGGTACAAAGCGTGCGCGCATCTGTCGCTTCAGCTCGTCCCATGTAACAACATGTGGCTCGTGTCACTCCATACGCTGCTACACACAGCGCTCCCACCATGTAGCAGCATATCCGTCCAAAGTAGCAACGGCAAGATCGAACTTGCGCTGATCAGAATAGCGGTACATGTGAAACAGCTTATCAACTTTCAGTTCCCATGCAAGATAAACCTCTACCTCTGTAGTACCTTCAAAGGACGGCATTGTGAACTTGGGCTTTGCAACAAGATCATCGGCGTCCTCATCGCGCTGACGATTGCGTGCATACTGATTATGTTGACGACGCGACAAATAGTCGTCGAACACGACCTCGTCGCCGTTGTCGTCAGCGTGGCAGTTGCCATGGCCTCCTCCATGGGCACCACAGTATGCACCCCCAAGGATGCCGTCATACGTGCCTCCATAGGTACCATCATGGACGCCATCGTTGGTGCCCAGGTAGGCACCACCTCCTCCTGCGCCATTGCCACGGCCGCATCCTGGTGCAGGGGACGCGCCGCGACCTCAGTAACAACACGGCGCTATTGCGCCGCCTCGTGTACACGCGCCTGTTCGTCAAATTGTCATTGGCGTGGTTCATGCTCGCGCTGCCGTCTAGCGGCAACCTCCACATCCGTCTCGTCGCGCGGCTCGTACGGGAGGTGTACACTCCCGCATCGCCACGTGTACCAGTACGCATCGGCGGTGAGCTTGGCAATAGTGTCGAGCAGTACCTTGTGGTTGTCGTCAACGGTCACGGACAGCTTCTGGAAATCTGTCCCTAGGCCGTCCAAGTTGTGTTGAACATGCCCAAGGTTGCCGCACACCAGGTCGACCTCAGTCCAAAACTCGTCTCGGAGCGTGGCACGAAGTGTATGGAAGGACATCTTGGTGACCGTATCAGTAAGGTTGTCGTCCAGATCCTTGTCGTGCTCGCTTCCTGACATTGTTAAAGTAGCAAAAATACCAAGTGACAATATATGTGGAAAATAAGTGGGAATCTCTCAACTACTGTTCTGAAACAAAGCAAGTTGTACCATTCCGAAGTAAATTAAGAGTAGCAAAAACTTACGCTCGTAACAACGACGACCAACCAAGATTGTGCGAGCGAATATCAAGAGCAACAGTCAATACATGACACGGATGTTTTTGGTGGAGCTAGGTGAGGAAAACAACCTAACAAATTCAGAATTTAAAGATTGTCGAGCTTGGTAGCAATCGAAACGAGACTCACAATGCCTAATTGCTGATCAATAAATATAAGTGAGGAATAAACAATAACACACGCACAATGATAATGGGACTATTGCAATCAAAGGAAGGAGCGATACAAAGAACAATGTTGTATGGATGTGAACGCTCGTATTGCAACAGTTTAAGGAGAGATGCTAGCAAGTGCTCAAAGTTGTATATGAGGGCACAAGATTGCTCAAAATTATGGTACACGAACAGCAGTGGATACACTCTAATAAGAGAATATAACACTATGGCCGATTTTTTTTTGCACTCTCTCTGTTTTTTTTTTCTCTCTGTTTTTTTTTTCACGGCCGAGTACTAGTAATCACAGCCGAGTAGCAATCAGCGATGCTATTTTTTTTAACTCACGGTTCGAACATGAACAGTGCGCAACCGTGAACAGTGTTCATACGTGAACAGTGCCCTCACGTGATTTTTTTTTTTTGCTTTGTGAACTCACGGTCAAGTACTAATCACTCACGGCAATGAAGCAACTTGTTGATTTTTTTTTCAACTCAAGGCCAAACAGCAACTATATCAAACAGGAGCAAAAATTAATGTACCAAACCGTGCGCACACTTAAACCTATGAGCAGTCCCTCGAGCACAACAACAAGCTAGTCTCAATAGGGAAAAAAATATCGCAAAGATGTGGAGCTTGCTAACCAACAACTATCGTGCAATCGAGTTGATATATGTGAAGCAAAATTGCACGTAACAAGGGGAAAACAAAAAGTGACGCGAACGGAACACAACCAGCAACTAAACACGATGAACAAGTGGATTAAGACCTAACAAAACGCACTAAAAAACTGAATTAAACTACAGTGAAAGACAATATATATATTTTTTGTGGCTTTTTTGGTGTATAGGACTGAAAAATAATCTACTAAAATATGGGTAAAAAGAGATTCTACCAAGTGGCCTGGAATCTGATACCACGATGATAAGGGGTGGCCCGAGCTTCTCGAGTAGAACCGTAGATAAATAGTGCTTGACGACGAACACCACTCAGCTATACACCACGCGCCAGCGCACGGACTTGCAGCTCTATGGATATTCGCCAACACGCACCGGGATGATCGCCGCTAGACCACGAGCGGAGATCGCCAAGCCCTCAATTCCCAGTGGAAAAGCAAACTTGAGCTTAATTGGCAGAACGAACAATGGATCGCCTAGTCCTCTCTCAAAGTCCTCGCATGAACTCTGGTTTAGAAAGAACAAGCAATAGCTATGTTTCAATTCTTATGCAAAAACTGGTCTGCTTTACAATGGGGGTCTACCCCTCAATATATAGTCTCGGCCTAAGAACTATTGGGTACTAATTTCCCATGTGGTACTATTCATACGTGTGTTTACTGTTCATGGGCCGGTGCTGTAGCACGTGCGCTGTTCATGCCAGTTGCTGATTGCACCATGGACTTGGGCTTCCTTCCTGGTTCCTCCACATGGGCTTTGTGCTTGACCACTTGGGCCTTGATCCCTCGCTTGGTCGCATAGACCTTGGCACTCTCCTCCTTGGCCGAATGGGGCACATATCCTTGATCTCCGTCCATCACTGAATCTTCAAACCTGAGCACAAGCAAAACACTGTTTTTAGGTAGTATAAAATTCTCATTAAAATCAATGACATATTCATTAAGGAGCAAGTTCACCTAAGATTGTAGTTTCTTGGCACGTGGTCTTGTTATTGGTCCTGTCGGCAACTCGAGGCGTATATCATGGTCCTTGGGTGGAGGAGAAGAAGGTGTCATAGGGATGCCCTCATCACGACCATAAGGTCAAAATGGTTATTTGTTAATCAAATTACTCGTTTATACTATTATTTTGTTCGTGTGGATCGATACTCACTTATATTGACGCTATGTGCACTAGCGTGTTTCTGGATTAGTGAATTATACACAGACGGTCCAGAATTGCATTTTTGGGTCCCGACAGTTACTAACAAATTTTTGTTGTCCAATTATTAAGTGGAGCTCTACTGTCACTGTGATCATTATGAAATTCTTAATTTTGCTTTTCTATTCATTTGGCTATTAAAGGCTACTAAGCACTGTCAATCATCCTAAACTACTGGACTTAGATATCATTGTGTGGTTTGCAAATATTAAGCTTCCATTAGATGTTAATCCTACTTAATGTTGTTTTGACTGAGCCTCTATTGGATTGGGCCCACTGTCAGTGACTCACAGAGAGAGAGAGAGAGAGATGGCACACAGAAACAAAGAATAGAGAGGCCAGAATAAAGGAAGCTGTGGGTGGCTAGGGGTGGCGCTCTTTGCCGGCGAGAGAGAGGTTGTGAGGCCTCGGCGACCCAAAAAATGGATTGACCAAGGGACAAGGAAGCTAGGGGAGGCTGCGTTGTGGCTCCGGCGGCCTTGTGGTGGCGCGGCGAGGGCGAGCGGCCATCTGCCGTGAGGGAGAAATGAGGCGGCGGTGCTTGGATGGGGTAGGGGCTAAGATAGAGAGAGCATGAACATGAGAGAGGTACTTGGAGCAGACCAGAGTGGTCGGCAAAGATGGGGAAACACTGAGGTGGGCCGATGGCATGAGCGATGGGCAGCGCAGTGAGGTCACCGTGGCACGGTTGCTGTGAAGAGGGAGGGCAAGGGTGAATGGTGGGGCTAGCAAGGAGGTGGTGTGGAGATACATTGGGCGAGAGGAATTTAAGCGAAGCTCGCCTGACAAGTAATGGCGGCGGTGGAGGCGGTTTCAGATGGTTTTGGAGAAGATGGTGGTGGCGCGGCGTTCCAATGGTCAAAGGATGAAATTAGGTGAGGAAAAATGATCCTTGGTTGCTAGAACGTGAGGTGATGCGGTCCATTAGTGAAGGAGCTCACTGATTTGGTCGGAATGACGAGTGGAAACGATGGCTGCGAACTGAATATCGCTGGGCACGAAGAAGAAGCCCGTGTTCCTGGTGATTCAACTGCATAGAGCGAAGGGGAGTGTGAGGGATAGAAAGAGGAGGTACAGGAGATCATCAAGGACATGGAGATAAGGGCCAAAGCTCATCGCTGCGGTCGGGGAGCACCGCGGTGGCGCGGCCATGGCCAAGAGCGACATTTGGCCTCGAGCTCGAGTGGAGCTCGGGGAAGGGAGGAAATGGAGAGGAAAGGTGGGAGAATGAAGTAGAGGACCTGAGGCACCTAATGCTCATCTTATAAGGGGAAAGGGACGGAGTATTCGCGGGGAACCCAAGTGATCCAGCAGCGACGCACCATAGGCGACGACGGGTGAGCAGGTAGGGATGGGACCGTGACCGGGACAGTGCGTGTGTGCGGCGAAACCAGGGGCAGATGGTCAAAACTAGGGGCGAGGTGGTTGGTGCGGCATGGGCATGGAGGAGCCAGCCATGGCACGGGCGATGGTGCTATGCCATGGAGGAAGAACCCTAATGGGTGAGGCCCACCTGTCAGTGGGAGAGAAGAGGATGTTTAGGTTTTCCATAAATCCTAAAAAGGGTTGAGGTTTCGGGAAATTTTTAGACATAGCGATTTAGCTCTGAAAATTATGAAATTTTTTGGGAGGCTCTTGACATAGTGTAGAGCACTGTGTAATGTTTTTAGGATTTCGTTTGTTCCATATTTTTCTCTAAAAATCTTTTAAGTATCCATTTGTATGTATTATTTGATTTGAGGAAAGCTTCAAAACAAGCTTTAATTAATCCCCCATCTTATTAATAGTACAATTCCACCAAGTTTGGATTTTTAAATCCTTATGTTTTGTTCCAGACCATTTTAATTATCAAATAGGCTTGTGTTTCAAAATTTGCTACTTGGGTTTTATAATCAGACAAAAACCTTGAATGAAAATCTAGGAAAAACGAATGAAAATAAGATGCATCAAAAAGTATTAAAAAGTTCACATTTTCACAAATTTTGAAAATGAGCTCAAATTTTGGGATGTTATAGGTCTCAAGCAATGATGATGTATAATCCTTGGACATGAGATTGGCATGGTTTCCTACATGTGTAATAGTACACTTAGGGGTTGCCAAATGGTACTTCGTAACTGGGTAGTTATAAAGGTAGCTTTCGGGTATGCTATGAAACATGCGGAGGATGTGACTGGTCGGATATGGAATTTGCCCCTCCTAACATAATAGGAGAGATATCTCTAGGGCCCCCGATATGGTCGGATAAAGAAAGTGCATGGCCGTGCCAATAGTGGCCAAAGAGTCGACCACATGAAGTTATCCATCACTTGATCGAGAAAGTATAGAATAGTCCATGGATGACAATATATCTCACATGGAGTTCAACCATATATCATGAGGCAAAGAGAGAATACACAAGTAGGTCATTTAGTCCGACCAGATACGAACTAATCGTATGGACATACGGACTGGTCGTAAACTGGTCGAACAAGATCACTAATTAGTTGACGAATTGGTTGTAAGGAGTTACGAATTGGTCGTGACTAAATAGGAACTAGTCATATGGATATACAAGCTAGTCGTAAGTGATAAGGACCTGGTCGCAGATCATATCGCATAAGGTTTGTCTAGTATAATATTTATATGTGCTCAGGAATCGTTGTGTCCTGCTAGGAACCACTAACAACTCGTAGTCGGAAAGGAGTTTCCGAGTCACAACCGATTACACATGAGCCTATAGGGTTACACACTTAACGGGTTGTAACAAACGAGCTCGGATAGGATTTGTTATGGGCTCTTTATAAGGGGATGCATGGGGTTGTTGGTTCGTATGTGTAGCTCCACCAAAACACTAGCCGCCATCTTCTCGAAGGCCCTACGTATTGTGGGCGTTGGTGCTAGCACATCAGTGTACGGCATTCCATCCCTAGACGTGTGGATGCCGTAGAGGCGCTATTACGGTTGCTGCTGCGCTGATCGAGGACGATCCATGACCTACCCAAGGAATGCGATAGGTTGTTGGAGGAGACGATCGGTGCCGAGGACGTTGGACGATAGACTACGACCACTACATGGGCGAGCTCGACGTTGGACCAGGCTGCTCCAACTCTTCTTCCGCTGCACTGCATGTCTGGTGGTAACAATCTATGATCTCTTGCTTGAATGGCATCCTAGTCTATGTGGTATAATTTTTGAATTGCTTGCAAGTGTCGCCTACCCGTATCCCTTCAACTTCAACCTTGAGTTCTAGCACATTCGAGTTCGATGTTGTGAGAGCTGCCAAGCGATTTAATTTGTAATGCTTAACCTTTCCGTTGGTCCTAGCATTACAAATTAAATTTTCCCGCTCTCGGTGTATATGTACTTCCCAGAACTACAGTACACATACACCTTACAAAAATTAAGCACCAACTCCATACGCAAGTTATTACATTACCGAAGTTTTCATAATTTACAACATATCCAACATACAGCTAAGATTTCATACAAAAGGTGAAGTCTGCAGCAGAACACCTACCATAAGATGGCTGAAAACCAAAAGCTAACCGGCTGCCCTTACCCATAAGGCAACCGACCGGAAACGCCGAGCTAGTTATCAAGAGTGAAATCAGCCTCACAAACGTCAACCCCTTGGGGATCAACCTCCTCCACAGCAAATAGACAATGCAATTGAGTACAAAAATTGTACTCATAAGACTTACGATTAACAAACCTATACATAGCTACATGCAGGCTTGAATCAATAGAGATGGCTATAGAGTTCATTTTCAGCGTAAAGCCACATTTTATTTGCAATAGTGTAATAGATTGAAGGCAATTTGTTAAAACAGTTTTTAATTATTCAAATATTAGTGAGATAACAATTATAATCATAATTAACATCGTAGAGGTGACTTCCCACAGCCACCACAATAATAGCACGAATTACCCATTCATACCACCCATTCTCAAGTTTTATCAAAATGTTATAGTCTAACTCTTGAAAGACCTCTCCAAGCGTGTCCATAACCAAGAATGTGGCTATTCGAATAGTTTAAACCTTGCAGGGGTGTAAAACTTTACCCACATACCAGACCGCTCCTTTTGCCACCGGATAAAGCACACTTCCAAAGGTATGCCGGTAGAGCTAAGTCCTACGAGACGTTTCCAATATTATGTATTAACTACGAGCCGCCCGTATGGATAGAAACTCATACATTGTGTCGGAGTCATTGTAAAGCCTCAGTCATCTACCCCTCAGGGTAAATCCTCGGACAACTACAATGCCCTCGATGTGGAAAACCTAGCTAGGATTCCACTCCCGCACACCCAACAACAACAACACATTTCCTTTTTTTAACACAACACACAACCCTCAACCTGCGACTTGGAGCTAACACATACCAAAGTACTAAGTCAAGAGGGGACCCGTATGACCCTCATATGGATGCACGCAGTAATGCATGGTTCAGTGGGACAAGATGTTCGGTCCTTGTTGACCCGGGCACCAACCACACACCCGATAATCACACCTACAAACCATGTGCCCAAGTCTACATCATTTTGTTTTTCTTTTTAGTTTTTCCAAATATATTACATACATGAGTACCCTAACTCAAGTATTTAAAGTGAGGTTATAATGACCATTGCCGAGGCGATGATCCCTAGACTACCGTTCTAAGCATGGCTAGGCGACAACTCGTATACTAAATATAATGTGACAAGAGCCCATCCATCAAGCTCTAAATCATAGTGGATATAAACCTAGGCTTAGTGGTAAAAGATGGATGTTTACCTATAGTTCATGTAACTATTTGGTAAACTATCGCGAACTGAGAAAATACTTGTGAACATAGCATGCATACATATAGTTGAAATTAAAATATTAGCATGCAAACATAATAGGATCAATGTGCATCAAACGAGGAACTGCTTGCCTTGCTGGAGACAGCCTTCTGGCTGCTGAGGATCACTCTCGTATGCACCCTAATCGTCAAAATCTATCGATTGAGCAAAAAAACGAATAAGAACGAATAACACAAAAAATAAACAAAATTCCACTTCATCCGATCATGCATACACCATAGGTAGAGAATGATGTTTAAAGAATTTTAGGTGAAGGTTTCAGTCCAAAAGGAACTTATTTGGATTTTCCAAGTGTTTAACAAGTTAAAGACATAATTACACAAATAAATTAATTACCACCACTTTCTGAAACATAAACATACATCAAATTTATACCAAGTTAAATTACAGGAAAAATAATAATTAACGAAATTAATTTCACTCTATTTGGAGTTAGGATGAAATACTTACGAATTTTTGAAGTTTAAACCATTTTCTAAGGTCAAAACAATTCCTTTTAACTATCCAATATTTTTCTGAAACAGAACCATACACGAAATCTATTCCATTTGAAAGTACACTAAAAATGAAAACCAGAAAATGGTTTCATTCTATTTGAAGCTAATTTGAATTAGTTATGAATTTTCTAAGTTATTTGAATTTTCAGTGTAATAATAATTCGTTTTGGAATTTCTAAAAGCATTTAACCCTTTTTACACCAGCGCTCAGCTAGCCAAAGGAACTGACAGGTGGGACCTAGGCGAGGGCTTGACTGGGTCAAGCTTTGACCCAGCCCCGGCCGAAGGCAACGTCAGAAGCATATTCTTTGAATACGTCTTTGGTTTTCAAGAAACGTAAACTCATACGAAGCATTAAAGAATTACGTCTTTTCTTAAGAGAAAATGTACTCCATCACTAGGCGCAATTACTTAATTGGCTGTGAGGGCCCACATGTCACAGGCTCAAAGGTTTAAACAGGACGATTTGTGTTTCTAAACGCGTTTAACTCGGCGGGGTCCACATGTCATATGAACACCAATGAAATAATTAACACTTAATGACTTGGTCTTTACCCTAATGTGCCGGCGGCTCGTCGGGGCTTTCCCCGAGTGCGAGCGTGGTGGTGAGGTACTTGATCTGGCAGAAGAGAGATGCTTCGGTCTCAGAATTGGTTGGGCTAAGTGCACAACGACCTCTTGAACTCGTTGGTGAAGATGCGGTGGCTTGAGGCTACCCGTGGCGAGCTCTCATCAGCCGGAGGTGGAGACGAGAGGGCTGCTCCCGTGGAGAAGGCATTGCGGTGGTCAAGGAGCCTCAGAAAGGTGCGCCTCGGGATCACCTTGGCCCCAGGAGCACAATGTCCAAGACACCTATGGTGATGGAAGACTGCGTTGGCCACAATAACATCGGCGGTGGCTCACCGCTGCTGCATAAAATGGTGTCGCTCGTCCTCGTTGAAACACCAAACTCCAATTAATCTTGGTGGAAGACTTAGCATGAATTTGTGATCACGATGGACAAGATTGTGCTAAGATTGACTCAACAGAACGCCCATGAGAAATTGGGCCGTGGTTGCAAGAGTTGAAAATGACAAAGTCATTCCCGACGCATCAATGCACTCCAAGGACTGGGATTGGGCAAAATGGAGGCGGCGTTGAGCAAGGATCTTGGCGGTGGGGTCGCGGGTGCGAGGGCGACACCGAGGCGGTGGCTAGCTCCTCGGTTTCTTATCCGGCCGGAGTAAAGAATCGAGCGAAGAGGGTGAGAGAGAGCGAGAGAGAAGAAATGGATAGGCTTAGGAGCTTCACGAAGTCTCGGTGACTCTTCGCAGACAGACACGCGTGCATGGGGTTGTTGGGACCTAAAAATGCAATTCTGGACCATCTGTGTATAATGCACTAGTCCAAGATCACGCTAGTGCACACAGTGTCAACATAGATGAATATCAATCCACACAAGACGATTAATAGCATAAATGAGTAATTTGATTAACAAATAACCATTTTGACCTTATGGTCGAGTTTACATTTTTAAGCCACGCAGGGCTAGCAATAGAGGAATAAGCAGCAGCGGAACAAAACTAAACACTAGCGGAATCCCATCAATTCACCACAGACAACCGACTAGGATCAAGACCCAAATGATCAGCACCTTCGTAGAACTCCTCCTCGAAAGTAGACGAAGACTCCTCCACTTTTGTTGATTGATTATAGCAAGCATGAGTACACAACCGTACTCGCAAGTTATACCATAGAATGCAATTTATACTGATGGCTTATTCCAAAGAAATGGCTTCTATGGTTCTTTTGCAGAAATACAACATTTGCAATTGAATATGAATAATAGATTGAAACATGAAATAAAACAAATAAACAATATAGATTTTATCAGTTGTTTTCACAAAGACACACAGCCTAAACAAGTTATTCACACATCCATAAGACTTAGATCACACAGCTCCCTTCCCAAGTGTTTTATGAAAACTACCCCTCGTGTGAGATCCCCGAGCATATCCATGACCGCAGACGCGGCTATTCGAATAGATTAATTTAATCCTCTATAGAGTTTGTACACTTTACCCATATGATATAACTAGTGTAGCTAGCACTAATCGTAACAAAACGTTTCAGAAACTTTATCTCAAATATTGACACTTCGATGTGCTTTATCACCATACCAACCTATACACAGTGATTGGTACAACACACACCGTTGGACAGGGAAGTGGCGAACCGTCTCGCGATGTGATCTACCTGGTAGTCCACACTTCCACCCATCACACAGCCTAACCTACTACCTGAGTAATCAATGTCAAGAATCCATAACTTACTAAGTTAGGCCCATCCCATCAGGCATGTGGTTGTACGGAAGGCCCAGTTCAATAGCGCACAAAGTTAAGTCCTTAATTGACCAAGACAAGACTTCCAATTTCTAACTAAGCCAAACAGATTATCATTCCCATTCACACAGCCACCAGTTCACACAATATCCACCACTTGCCTCAGTCTAAATCCTTTCCCACCTAGTTGGTTAAGTGCAACACATGCCATCAATGAGCAATAGTACACAGTGCACACAATTTAATCACACAGTCTTATAATTACTTAGTCAGGTTTATATTTGCAACTCACATGAGATGATGACTTGTGGCATGGCTAAGCAATCTACTCGTATCTAACCAACCCACGTTGGTGCTACGATATTACCAACTAAATAATGAACCAATCTAGGGTGACAAAAGATTATGATATAATAATAGACAAGGTGGATATAACAAATTGGATTAATAACTAAACCCAAAAGCATTTAAATAAATACTTAAAGTAAATGCAATAATTTGAATCAAAGTATTTTGAAAAATGGGTTCAATATGATCAAAGGTATAACTTGACTTGAAATAGATCTAGGTACTGGTATTGATCTTGATGCACTCCTTCTTCTTCAAAGTTCCCTGAAGTATCAACGTCTACTCGCAAACAAAGCAAATAAATAACAGAGAGCAAAAAAACTCCAAAAAATTAAATAAAAATCTGATATAAATAGATCTCGAATTTAGATGAATTTAGAAATTTGAATGAGCTCAATCGGAGTTTGGATGCAAAAGATATGGCCTTTGGAAGTTTAAATCTAAAGAAAATACCCTAAAAAGGATTTATCAGAATTAACCCGAATTATTTTCCAAAGGAAAAATCGGATTATGGCGCAATGCTGATGTCAGCCCTGACATTTACGGCTGGAAAAGAATTAAAAAGAAATTTTGACAAGTGGGACCCATAAGTCGGTGAGACGGCTCACGGTGGACTAAGCCCACTCAGCCTTTGGATCTGGAATTGGGCAAACTGTGCCAGCACATGCTGACGAGGCCGACACACACGCAACACGTATGCGCATGCGCTGAGGTGGCTAGCTGATGTGGTATGCCACGTCAGATCGACGACGGTGAGCCTCTGATGTGCGCGACAACGTCGAACAACGGCGACTCGTCAGAGGTGAGTGGTCACGTTGGATAGCCCTCGCTATTGCGCACCTGGTGGTAGGCTTTTTGGCACTGTAGGTTGACGGTGGTCGCCGGAATTGCAATAGGAGCGGGGAACGAAGCACGGCTATTGTCGGGTTTGACCTCTAGAGACGCCCTGGAGCAAAGGAGAGGCGCACGAGGTAGCTTCGGTGACAAGGATGACAATGGTGTGATCCATGGAGGCGGAGCACGATCAACGGCGATGGAATTTGAAGAACACAGCTACGGCGACCGAAACCCTAAAGTTCAATTGCGGCGGCGCTAGGGTTCTTGGGACGCAATTGGATGGGGTTTTGGTTTGAGCAGACGAAAGCGCACCCGAGGGTACTATTTATACTCAAAGAACTGACTCGGATGAGGAATCCCCAAATTGGGGTTGATACGGACTCACCGGTTTTAGAGATAGAAACAGAAATGAGATACAATTTTTATCCCAAAAGATGCGGAAGAGATAAAGATTAAGTTTGGCAAGATTTCCCAGGATCATTTAGTTAGAGAATCTGATTGTCGGGTGGAGCTTCTAGAAGACCAACAATGGTAGAAGCGGCGACAACTTCGCGAAGAAGACGGCTCCGGAGACGAAGCTCACGCGGTCCACCTGGTAGCGAAATAGAGACGTGGTCCACCTGGCAGCGAAACGAAGACGTGGCCCACTAGTCAGAGAAACAAAAGCACAGATGAAGGAAAGGCTGGACTGACCAGTGGGACCCACTGTTAGCGAGACACGAGCAGACCTGAACGTTCGGACTGGTCCGAATGGCACACTGGCCCACCCGACAGCGATGTCGCGGACGAAGGGGAGACTAACAGATGGGGCCCACTATCAGCGACGGCAAAGGCGCGGTACGTTCGGACGGTCCGAATGGCACATGTACACACTACGTCGATATGGCCATGGCGGCGGTCATAAGGTCGACATGGGACCCGATGTCGGCCAAGGGCGCGAGAGTGAGCGAACCGGGCCGCACAGGAACAGGCTGGGGTTAGAATAGGGTTGGGTTTCGGCCCAATCCATTAACTGAGATTTAATTTAGTTTTTCTTTTTAGAAAATACCAGAAAATACAAATGGCAATTAGAAAATAGCAAATGAACCTGGAAAAATTCTAGAAAAATCTAGAAAATATATCCAAGCACATAGAATCCAAATAAAATAGTTTTGGCCATAGTTGATATTGGATTTAATCATATTAAATTGTTTTGATACTAAAAGTCCAAGTTAAGATTTTGAATTTAAATTCAAATAAATCCAAATGGTGAATTTTCAACTACTAACTAATCAAAAGGTTTCTAAGACTCAGAAAATTGGGATGTTATAGAGGTGGCGATTGAGGTCGTCGTGGCGCTCATGCGGCTGCGCTAGCGTCGCGTGGCTTAAGCACGAGGAAGACGACAGTTTTGACGGGAGGGGCCCGCCCGTCAGCGACAGCGAGAAGAGCAGCGCGGTGAGTGGGTTTGGTCCGAATCGGAATAGTGAAGTTGGGCCCGATGAGATGGCGCGGTCGAGCCGGGTCTCTAAGGTCCGGTCTGGTTTGAGTTTGGGCTCGGTCGGTTTGAATTAGGGTTTAGAACCTGATTTCTAATTCGACCAAAATGCCACTAGTTTGACTAGGCCGTTAAAAATAGCAATAAAATTCTAAAAATTCTGAACATTTTTGGAAGTGTTCTCAGGTTCAACTATGACTTTGAAAAATTTATTTCAACCACTGTTCATACTCTATTTGTTCGAAATAAATTCCTTTTTAAATCTGCATTAGTAACTTGGTTAGGATTTTGATTAGGTCGAAATAACTTCCAAAAATTTGGGAAAATTTATATTAATTCATGATAAATAATATAGTATTTTACAAAATTATTTCTAAAGACTTTTATGTACACATTTTTCTGGAATCAAATAAAAACTTAAATTCAGGTGAAAAGTTTGAAATTCAAAACAAACTTTAGAAAACCAAAGGGCAAACTCATGTGTTTCATTACAAGTTTAAAAAATCTCATATTTTTATATATTTGAGACACAAACCATATTTTAGGATGTTACAGATGCCTCCTTTGCATTGTCTTGGTTTCCGTGGCTAAAAGGCATGTGCATAGTAGAGCGGTACACATCGGTTTATTTGCCACTTGTCTTTACAATTAAATTGTCATGAAATTTATTTATGCTTATTTAAATGCCATGATAATGATAATGGTATGGTAATGATGATAACATGATGAGAATGGGCCATGCATGTTAATGGATAATAGAAAATGTTTCATCAAATGCATTCATCATGACCAGATTGGATGAGCCAGGTTAGTGAGGACGTTATATAACTATTCCGGTGCGGTCGGTGAGAAAGTTATATGGCTAATCCGGACAACTATAGATAAAAACCTACTTCGGTAGGGACTCCGCAAGATGGAGGATATAGTGTATCATCAACGGGTGAACACTTCGTTATACTAGTATAAGCTAAAAGAGATGCATATGGACATGTAGCATAGCCAAGCATTCCATACATGAAAAGAGGATAGTGTTAAATGATCACAGGAAAGATGATGATGTTAATTGAGTATATGGTTGTGGATGATAATGATTTACTTGAATGATAAGCTATTAGTTTATTGTTCTATTATGCACTTGCTGAATCTTGGACTCACTCTTACTTTGTTGGGATGGAAATAGCACATATGCATCACATGCTATCATCCACATAGTTATCATTACATAGTTGCTATCATTAAATCTAGAGACTTGATACTTTCATCTAGAGTTGATTCGTAGACATGGTTATCATTAGTTTAATAATTGGAGCTTTGTTGATTTAATTATGGTTTGGTTATTTAGTTAGTTGTTGCTAATCAATGTTCCCAGGAGTATGGCTCCGGACTTTCTTGGGCGCATGACCCTGAGCGTTCTTGAGCACGTGGTCCCAAGCTATATATGGGATAGTTAATCCTTTATGCATTTATTTAATCATTTATGCATTTATATTGTTGTGATTGTTGAAAGGTGAACCATTGTAGGTTTTATTCCATGCAATGGTTGCTGGACTGATGGGTAAATGTGGTTTAAACTATGAGTGAAAAAGGTCTAGATGATTTTATAGGTTTAGTGTTGAACTAGGGTGTTACACTCCTTTTTGGACCAGCGCAAGAACAAGTATCTATGCAAAGGCGCTTTCCTTGTCTGAAATGGTATTTCTCCCGAAGCATATATTCTGACACCACTCACTCACCGCGACTCTCAAGCCTCAAACACTCTACAAACCAAAACAAGGGACCATACGCGCTTTACGTTTTCCGGCGCAGATGCTTCTTTCCTTGAGTTCCTTCGCTCCCCTTGGACAATGCAGCGCATGCATCCATGGAAGAAGCTAGGAGCCATTTAGGTCTGTAGGTGTAGCCGTGTAGGAGGACCCCATATAGCTTTAGTTCCTGCACCAACCGAGAAAAGATCGGCGATTCTAGTTCAAAAGATCATTCGTTTCACTCGTTTGTTAGTGCTGCCGATCGAGGAGCTGCACCGAAGGTCGCTGATGTTGTTGCCTCTTGGGGAGTTGGGGTGCAGACATGCATTATTCAGAGGTGTACGCAGATGAGCGAGCGAGAGAGATGGAAGCGGCGGCGCAGAGGCGAATGGGTTGCTCGCCCTTTTGCAGGATGTTTTCTCGAGTGACCATGAAGTGCAACGGTGCGTACATATATATACTCATTTATAACGAGGTAGCCAGATATATATTAAGTTGGGTATTTAATAACAAGGCCGGCCTGGCTAGGATGCATCAGTTTGCATGTCAGTAAGTAAAGTAGCTAGTATTAGTTTATATTAAGTTGGGTAGTTGTTCTCTTCATGGACTTCAAAACTAGCTAGTATTAGTTTGCATCTCAATTACACGTTGCTCTGTGCACCTCACGGGTTAAAAAAACAAGAATCGCCTTGGAGAAATCAGCGTGTTTTGCACTTGTTTGCCTTTCTCTAGTCCGTAAATGTCATGGCCAGTGGACTCCTATGCATATATAGACCTACATACATACGGTATGGCTCACTTCCAATTTTCATGCACGATCGTTTTTCTCCGATCTCTGCTAGGGCGCGAAGGACGGATGAGGAACGAGAGGATGGACTACGCCATGGCGTACCCTACGGCCGCACGTACCGTCACCGTCGCCACCACCAACCACCACCACGTCAACGCCCACGCCATCCCGCCGGAGCCGTCACAAACCCACACGACCCTGCCCGGGACACCGTTCGTCGCCGCCGCCCCGCCAGCGCGAGCAGGCGGCAAACCCCGCAAGAAAAAGAAGTCCAAGCGCGTCCGGTTCACGCCGGCAGGGCCGGTGCCAGCCGGGCCGGCGCCACCGCCGCACGTCGCACATGCACAGCAGGACACAGCGGCAGGGACGAGCAGCGCGGCAGCGAGCCACCACGACCACCCGGCCGGTGCCGAGCCGTACACCCCGGCGGCGCACGGTTACGGGAACGGGTACGGCAGGTACGCGCCATCGCCGCTGACGCGGTGGGAGATGCTGGTCCCCGTGGGAACGCCAAGGCGGTACGAGTACTTCTCGGGCGAGTACCGGTGGTTCTACCCGACGTCGGTGAGCGATGGCATCTGCTGCATCACCACCGACGCCAACCGGCTCACCACCATCTTCAGCGAGGAGAATCCCAACGCTTGCACCATAGTCTGATCAGTGTTCAGATAATAAAATTTATTTTCTTCGACAAATTAGTAGTAATTAATTAGGCGAATATGATGCTTGTAGTCTTGTGTAGATAAGGTTGGTGACAGTAGCGTGATTGGTGAAATGGATTTGTTCTAATGTTTCGGCTTATATTTTCTTTGTCCCATGCATATTACCTTTTCACAAAAGTGGGTATAGGTTTATATTAGTTAAGAGACAGAGAACTAATTCCAGCATAAGTCTTTTGTCTGGAAAAGAAGATGCCTGATTATCCATTTCTTTTTCGATTAACAATGCTTTAAACCATGAGAAATTTTTAGAGTATAATACATTATACCAGTAGTATATAATGGTAGTATAAATCAAATCTGATCATTGATTTGTTAATGGTATAATAGAATATTTTTTGTATTTATAATATTTCCATGAGAGTATTATGAACTTTTCTAACTAGGGTCGAAAATATTGCTTTTGTACCATGTGATCCCCAAATTGGCAATTACAATTCTACCCCCTCATGATTGTACTATCCATACTATCACGTATAGTATAACTAAATCCTAACTAATCTAAACTATTGGATAAAAAAATAGATAGCACATATTAAATTGAGTGTACCATAAAAAATCTTTTAAACCATATGGCCTCCGCCCCTGTTTCCGGCAGAAATGTTGGATTTAATCTTGTTTAGTATTTTTAGTTTCCGTTTTTTTTAGTCTTAGTATGTATGGAAGTCTGGAGGCTTGCCGTGAGGGTGTACACGAGACGAAGTTGTTTCCGTGTCTTAAGTCAGTTTTGCATGTGTATATAAAGCAGGCCTAGAGCCATGTAAAGAAGTAAAATTGTGTTAAGAATAAATAGAAAGACAAAAAGAGGAGCACTGCTTCTGAGAAGAAATCGTATTCTCGGCGTCGTTCTTTGTCTCGACGGTTTCTCTCTGCAGGAAGGCACAACAAGAGTAGAGGCTGCAAGCGTAGCTTTTCCATCACGTGAATACAGATAGAGAAGAGCCGCTACATGGAGGACAGCTGCTACCAGCGAGTCTCATGTGGAGAAAGCTTCCAGAGAGTCATGTACAGCTGGGTGCGCTTACCGAAGCAAAGACAGTGGAAAGAAGAGAAAAAATCTAACATTTGGTATCAAAGCTACAAGAGTTCTTTGCAAGGTGTAGCACAAGACATCTTTGCAAAGAACTAACAGAGAATACTCATGGCTGGTGGAGGGTCCTCGTCATGGGGTAGTGGAGAAGCATCGGAGGCAAAAAAAAGACAGCCTTGTACCGATGATATATCCACGGCTCACGAAGGACAATTACACCATCTGGGCGATAAAAATGCGGGCGGTGTTGCAAGCACAGGATGTCTGGGATGCTGATGAACTGGGCGGCGATGCATTCAAGAAAGGAGGCACTGACTACTGGAAGAATCGACTGGCCTTGATGGCGATCTTTCAAGACATCCCAGAAAGCCCGATGTGTACACTGGCCAAAAAGGACTTGGCCAAATCAGCATGGACAACAATTAAGATGGCAAATCTTGGACACGAGCGTGTCCGAGAGGCTAAATTACAGACTCTCAATAGAGACTTTGAGGAACTAAAGATGCAGGAAGATAAACCTGTAGAAGACTTTGTCGGCCGACTTTCATTATTGGTCTGTGACATCTGCGAACTCGGAGAGAATGCGTTGGAGGAAATCGAGGTTGTTCGACGGTTTCTCTGAGCAACTCCGACCAGGTACATGCAACTAGTAATCTCCATTGAGCAGTGTGTTGATTTGAAGACTCTTTCTGTTGAGGATTTGGTTGGTCGGTATAAAGCATATGATGAGAGAATTCGGACCAGCTTTGGTGATCCGAAATATCAGGAACATTTGATGCTATCTCGTTCTCAATGGGAGGCAATGTCTACTCAGGGCAAGAAATCTAGTGAAAATCTGAGCAGCACTGTCAAGAAGGGAAATTGGCAGAGCAATAGCCGAGGCAGGGCTAGGCAAGACGGTGATAACAGATTCCATGACAAGTCACATATCAAGTGTTTTGAATGTGACAAATTTGGTCACTACGCGTCGGAGTGTCGAAGCCACATAAAGTGCTTCAACTGCGATAAGTACGGGAATTACACTTCGGATTGTCGAAACAAGAAGAAGAATGAGGAGGTAAACCTCAACCGGGTTAGTGAAGACGACAAACCTGCCCTGCTTCTCTCCTTATGTGTCAAAGAGGCGTTGGTCACGGTAATGTTAAACGAGGAGAACGTAGTTCTAAAACTACGGACGGAGGGAGGAAACCACGATCACACAGATCTGTGGTGCTTGGACAACAGAGCAGGCAATCACATGACGGGAGATCGCCCCATGTTCCATAAGCTCGACGAGAATATTTCCAAGTTTGGCGACGGCTCCACGATACAGATAAAAGACAAAGGAACAATGTTCCTACAATGCAAGAATGGTTATCAGAAGTTGCTACCTGAAATTTATTTTATACCGAGTTTCTGCAACAACATACTCAGTCTTGGGCAAATGGCAGAACGAGGGTGCAAGGTGGAGCTGCAGAATGAATTCTTACATGTCTATGACAAAAACAAAGATCTATTGATGAAGGTGGAAAAATCCCCGAACCGGTTGTACAAAATTTCCCTAAAAATTTGTAAGCCGGTTTGTTTGAAGGACAGTCTGGAGGAGCCAAGGTGAAACATGGATATCGAACAAGAACATGGCGGGACCTAGGGGTGGCACGCAGTTGGCATAGCAAGCGGAGCCTCGGGAGGTCCAGACGACACGCAGCAAGGCACGCTGGACGCTGCACTAGGCGGTGAGTCTCACGCGGATGCAGAGCAGGGGCGGCTCCAGCAATAGGGCAAGGCTGGGCGGTCGCCCGAGGTCCGGCGCCGATGACCCCCCCCCCTCCGTCCCAGGCGCCGGCCACTGCAGTCTGCAAGAGGTGAGGTTCAGCCGTCCAGAGGAGGAGGCTATGTCTAGAGGAGGAGGCCACAGCCCAAAGCGCCTACAGCCCACGCCCGGCCCAGCTAAGCCCATGCGCATCTCTTATTCTCATTACCTCTCCCTGGTTCCCCCAAATCCCCAATTTGCAAAAACTCAAATTCTCCAAATCTCCAACCCTACTGCTAGGCGGCGGCAACAGTAGGCGGCACCATGAGGAGGAGCGAGGAGCGGCCAGGCCGGGCAAGGCGGCGCCAGACGGGAGGAGCTCAGTGGTCCACCAGAGCCGAGCGGGTGGCCACGGCCGACAGCGCATGGCGTGTCTTCGCTCGCGGGGACGGCACCGGTTGCTTGGAGGAGCGAGGAGCGCGGCGCCGGAGGATGAGCGCGCTAGGCCGCCAGTCGAGGAGGAGCCCGGAGGCGGCACCGAGCGGGACCGCGGGAGGAGGAGCTAGCGCGGCGCCAGGCCGCCATTCGGGGAGGAGCCCGGAGGCGGCGCCGGGCAGAAGACGGCAGGGAGGGGAGGAGCAAGGAGGTCAGGAGGAGCCGGCCCGTGAGTGAGGAGGTCAGGAGGTGAGCTGGTCTGGTGAATGTGAATTTGAGAAAATAGAGAGCCGTGATTGAGGAGGTGAGCTGGTGAATTTGAGAAAATAGAAATTAAAGATGGCTCCTCCTAAGTCTAAAGAAAAAGGTAAGAATTGGATTTGCGCAATAGACTATCCGATGGGTGGCTCAATGACTTGATGGTGTACTACATCGAGCAGGGGATATTTAAAAGACTTGATCATGATAAATTTAAGAAACAATTTCAACCCATGAAATCTCGGAGAATGAAATTGCCTCGGCCTCATAGACGTAATTAGTACTTTAATGGTATGTCTTTCTGTTTGTTATGTTCAATAATTTTTTATGATTTATGATGGATTAATCTGAATACTCACCATCTATTTACTTTTAACAGGTTGTTACTAGTAATTTAATAATTTGGTATTTTGGTGGTAAATTGTTATGTAAACTTCATTGATGAGGTACATTTTCTATATTTATTCTGTCTTTGTATGTTCACATTATGCGGATTGTAGTTTTGAGATATATTTATTGTCATATACTCTATTGAAAGTGATTACAACGTGTATTATAGATGATTTGCTTTGTTATCGAATAATAGTATTAGTTTATTCCGCCCAATCTAAATTCTAATTCTGGTCCACCACTTATGCAGAGCACGGTGTACATGCAGTAGGAGGCCAATGCACATGCATGCGTAGCAGGCAGCGGCTCAGGAATTTCAGACCCGGTGCACACTGCTAGAGGTGGCGACCCCACGCACAAGCCAGCGCACACGACTTGGTTGGTCGATGCAGAGGGCCGCACGCTCGATTGCATGCAAGCACAAGAGGAGTGAATACAGTTGGCATTGATAGTATTGGTTCTGGTGATATAAGGCTGCTCCCAGTGCTCCACCCTAGCCAGTATCTTAAGAGTGCCATGTAGGCAAAAAGCTGAGATGGCAGTAGATTAAATGAGATGATAGATTGTTGCAGTATCTAAATAAGAGACTGCTCTGGCTCGAAGTCATAGACAAGAAAATTAACTCATTTCCACCTTGTACACACCATCTCCTTGAGATTCTACATCTAATTAATTAAAAGGACCTAAGATACTACACCATAAGAAACCATACATTGGGAAGATAGTATCCTAACACTCCTCATGCACTAAGAAACTGCACTAAGATACTGTCTATTGGGAGCAGCCTAAGTGCCAGAGGTTTTGGTTCAAGAAGTCAAGGCACCGGGTCCCACATGCATGTATTTTCCACGGGAGACAGCAGCTCCGAAGGTCAAACCGGTGGGCCCCAAGCACATGCAGCCAGCATGTCCCACACACATGCAATAGGTGTGGCTCAGTTGGAGATCAGGTAGAAAGAACTTTCGGCAGCAGCAGGAACAGCATGGAGATAAGTTGAAGATGAAAATTGATCCAGTAGAAGTTGTTGTTGTCTCCTCATGATGGCAAGCAAGAAGATAACTACGAATTTGTAGCTGAGAAAGCCATACTGACCGAAGAAAGAAAACAAAAACGAAAGAAAATAAAAGGCAGAAGGAAGAGGATGTTCGTCTGAAGCTAAGTACTTAGAAACGAGAGAAGATTGACATGATTAAAATGAAGAAACAAAATTAAAGAGATGATTGTTAGATTTAATCTTGTTTAATATTTTTAGTTCCCGATTTTCTGAGTCTTAGTCCGTATCGAAGTTTGGAGGCTTGCCGTGCGGATGTACACGAGACGAAGTTGTTTCCGTGTCTTAGCTAGTTTTGCATGAGTTTATAAAGCAGACCTAGGACCATGTAAAGAAGTAAAATTGAGTTAATAATAAATAAAAAGACAAAAAAGAGAAGCACCACTCCCGAGAATAAATCGTGTTCTCGGCGTTGTTCTTTGTCTCGACGGTGGTTTCTCTGAAGGCACAACTAGAGTAGAGGCTGTAGGCGTAGCTTTTCCATCACGTGAATACAGATAGAGAAGAGGCGCTACTTGGAGGACAGCTGCTACCAGCGAGTCTCACGTGGAAAAAGCTTCTAGGGAGTCACGTCGAGAGGACCAGGCTTGTCCAGGCATTGGAACTCCTGAAGCAACAGCCACCACATTCCAGGCATACTTAGCCATGGGACAATTGAAAAAGAGATGATCAATAGTTTCATCACCAGTGCAAAAATAGCACTGTTTGTCTCCTTTCCATTTCCTCTTAATCAAATTATCCTTGCTTAAAATCACTTTCTTGCTCAAATACCAAAGAAATATTTTAATCCTCAGAGGAATTTTCATCTTCCAGATATATCTGTGTGGACAAACCACATTTGAATTATCAGCATTATCAACATGGAATCAACTGAAAAATATCCATTCTTGTCCATTTTCCAAATCAAATGATCATTATCATCATTCAAAAAAAAATATGTGAGCATTTGATCTTAAGATCATGCCAGGCATTCAATTTATCATCCAAGGGTGTTCTTCAAAAAGACATTAAGCTAACAGATCTAGAGGAGAATAGAGAGAGGATGGGAAAGCAAAGCCCGGCCAGGCCCTAGTGGGGCGCAATGGGGTCGGGCGGCGACGGCGACGAGGTCGAGCAGTGGCGTCGAGGTGGGGAGGGGAACGGAGTAAATGCGCTGGGGAGTGACGAGTTAGGGCGGGCGCAAACCCTAGCGGAGCTGGGGAGTGACGAGAGTTAGGGTATCACCGTAGTTGTGGCACAACGGTGACACTGCAAAAGACACTGCACAACCGTCTTATACAGTGAACCGTGGTGTCACAACCGTCGGCGACGGGAAGAATGGCGGCGTCAGCGACGGGGTCACTCGGGTGGGGAGGGGAACGGACGAGAGTAAGGGCGCTGGGGAGTGACGAGTTAGAGCGCAAACCCTAGCGGCCGGCCGGGCTCCTACTAATAAAGAGACTTATCACAGACGGTTCTATTATGGAACCGTCAATGATAATTATCACAAATGGTTCCATAATGGAACCGTCTGTAATATAGGGCATATCACAGACGGTTCCATTATGGAACCGTCTGTGATATGCCCAATATCACCGACGGTTCCATAATAGAACTGTCTGTGAAATGGTTTTTTCTCAAGTATATTTATCTTGTATATATACACTTACATGACATGAAGAAATTACATGTTTATATGTCAATTTTGTCATTTAAATAATGTGAACATTTGCTTTAACTATATATATATATATATAGTAATAATTCAACATATAATTAATATAGTAACTTCACCTCCAAACTTTTTTTTTATTTTGGAATTTTCATATGGCCAAATTAAACAAATGGCGATACCGCTACAAAAAGATTAAAAAAAAGTAGAAACCTATATATAAACAAAGTTTTTCTAGTGGCGGAGGTAGGCTGCTATCTCCGTCTTCAATACTTCATAGGCGACGGCGTCGGCATCGGACGGTTCTTGATCATCGCCGAATGAAGCTCGAATGCGCCCACTCACGACGCTTGCTCGAAAGTGTCTCTCAAAGACCCTCGGACTGTTGAACCAAGAAGAATTGAGCCCATAGGCTCTCTTCCCTTGCTTGAGGGGTCTCGGCCTGGTCGACTCGGTCGCCTGTCGCCTCGATTACGCAATCCAAGTGACAGCAAGCCTCCTGGAGAATTGCAACGTCGTTTTGGAGGACCACGTCGATGACGCGGTAAACTCACCGAAAGTGGGAGATCACCCGGAAGACACGGCGGAGGAGGATGTCAAGACGACGGAAGGTGGGCGTCACCTGCTCCGGCAAATTCTCGGCCGGTAGAGGAGTGAAGACACTGTTGATCAAACAGTGTTCTTCCGCGAAGACAGTTCAACGACACCGAGAGAGGTGTCAGAGACAAGGCGCCGTGAAGGCCATCAATACCAGCGACAAGAAAGAGGCAGTCATTTCTGTTTTTTTATAAGTATATGGGGATGATCATCTTCGATGGCGGATGATCCTTTTTATAAAACAAGAAATAAATTCGGAGCGTGAGACGAAGAGACGCATCGGGGAGCCGAGGCGAATGGTGACGAAAAGACGACGGCGCATTTAAGAAACTCATCGTGGAGTCAGAGCGACATTATCACTGACGGTTATTGTTAAGAACCGCTCGTGATGTTTCTGACGGTTATTTGTTGAAAACCGCTCGTGATATGTAGTATTATCACGCACGGTTATTAATAAGAACCGCTCGTGATACTTCACGCATTTTCAACATGAACTGCTCGTGATATTATCTCTTCTGAGCGGTTTTAGCGCAGCCAAGAATACGACGGTCTCTAAACTAAAACCGCCGTGATTAGATAATCTGACGGTTTTGGTCAACCGTCTGTGATGAGGCGTCCAGTATTAGCCTTTGTATAGTAGTGAACTCATATGAGCATTATACAACTACATAGAAGAGAGTGCGTTTGAAACAGGATATTATTATTTTGTGGTTTTTTAATGTGATGTGGGTTCCAGTTATTAGTAGAAATCGGTTCAATACATTGGAGAAAAACAAGCTCAATTCCTAGAATGCTTATGTGGCATGACTTTGAATCGACGTCAGTTCAATACATTAGAGATACTCTGAAGCAACGGCCACCACATTCCAGGCATACTTAGCCATGGGACAATTGAAAAAGAGATGATCAATAATTTCATCACCAGTACAAAAATAGCTCTGTTTGTCTCCTTTCCATTTCCTCTTAATCAAATTATTCTTGCTTAAAATCACTTTCTTGCTCAAATACCAAAGAAATATTTTAATCCTCAGAGGAATTTTCATTTTCCAGATATATCTGTGTGGAAAAACCACATTTGAATTGATCAGCATTATCAACATGGAATCAACTGAAAAATATCCATTCTTGTCCATTTTCCAAATCAAATGATCATTATCATCATTAAAAAAAATATGTGAGCATTTGATCTTAAGATCATGCCAAGCATTCAATTTATCATCCAAGGGTGTTCTTCAAAAAGAAATGCACCGCAAATTATCTTTCGAAGCTTCACAAACAGAAATGCTTTTGCTAAAAATTATGTTATACCATTGAGGAAATCGGTGCATCAAATGAGTATTACCCAACCAAGAGTCCTCCCAAAAACTAGTTTGCTCTCCATTTCCAATTTTAACAGCACAATGGGGTAGAAGTAAGCGTTTGATTTTCATAAGCCCAGACCAGAAGTGAGAATCTCCCACCTTATGAGAGACTTGGGAAAAGGTACAATTACTCAGGTATTTTCTTCTGAGTAATGTCTGCCACATAACTTCCCCATTATGCAGTCTAATCACACATTTACTAACCAGACTGTAATTATGTTTTTCCAGGTCCAGAAATTCCCAAACCACCTTGGTCTTTAGGTAAACACACTACTTTCCAATTTGTCAAATGATACTTCTTAAGCCCCTGTTCTTCTCGCCAGATAAATCTGGATCTGTAAAAGTCCAGCCTCTTAATGACACCCTTAGGGATGGGGAAAAGAGATGCCATATAAAGAGGCATGCTGGTGAGAAAAGAGTTAATAAGGGCAATTCTACCTCCAACAGACAGGTTCAACTTTCTACATTGGTTATATATATAGTGCAAGTACGTGTTCCTTTTAACCGTTCCAATTGGCTAGATCTCAAACACGTAAGCAAACTAAATTTCTGATTCTTTTCTAGTTCTTCCTTTATGTGGATAAATTTTCCCATACAGAAGAGGATTACCAAAAAGGACTGCATTATTTATGTCAAATGTGAATTCATTGTTTTAGTACATCTCAACTATTGAATGTTAGTGTTGTCATAATTCATAAAGGAGCGTCAAGTGACGGCTCATGCATTCGGTTGACGACTAGTAGCTGTAATATATATCTGATTAATTTGTACCATTATAATCTAGACTCACAAAAATAAACTGTGTAGATCTGCACTTTTAAGGAATTGTTGTTCAATCAACAGACTCTGACCAACCAGGCCCGTCTGCAAGCTGCGAATTGTAATTTCTGCCCGTTACAATGACTAAGACGGAGCTGCCACACGAACCAAGTCCTCATGGCGACTAAAAGTGTAGTTTTCGATAGGTATATCGAAGGGCATGTAGTTTTGTGAAAAGTTTTGTTAGAGGTGTAGTTTAGTGATAGTTCGGACAAAATATGTGTAGTTCCATAAAATTTACTCATATAAACGTAATATATGCACATCGGATCCAAACAATCCGAAAAATACCATAGCTTGCAAATCATACGTTAAGAATAATAAAAGAATGAATGGGAAAGTATAATTTAAACACAAGTTAGTATACAGGCAATATAGAAAAAAGAAAGTTTGATATGTTGCAACTGATAAAAGATGCTCATCCTCAAAAGATATTAATAAACACCTGCACATTGTAACACTAAATATAATTTGGAACATGTCGTATGTACCGTTGCCTGGGATGATGAATATTTTTCCAATGCAATCAACCATTTTCAATGTGAAGGTTTCAAGCATTAAGTTGAAAGTTAGGTTTTGTGATATGAAAGTTTGAAATTTTGAGTAAAAAGTTTGAACTTCTGAGTTGAGAAGTTTGAAAATGGTGAGTTGACAGGTTTGATATTCAAAAGTTGGATGGTTGAAACTTTGATAGTGGTGGTAGCGGCATGTGGCGAGGCACCGGAACCGCGGCATGTCATCGGAGAGGAAGGTGCCCACGACCAAAGGGGGGCCAACATCAGGAGTGTTTAGCCATTTAGGTTGCACGTGTATATTTAATTATTTGGACTCTAGATAAGCAGCTACTATAGCCCCATCAGCCCATAGGCGTTGTTGCAACAATATAGAATGAGTAGTTCTGTTTGTTTAATCCCTTCTATCAAAAACGCTGCCACCGTAGGTCAGTAGCTTCTGTTCGGCGGTGTCAAAAGAGGAAAACACTGCAACTTCATTAAAATTATGGTATTTGCTCGTATTCTACTCCAATTTTTTTAGGTCATCTTCTTCACTTTTTTCCTTAACTCATTCAGTCTTAAATATCAATCAGACCACAAATGCGTTCAAAACGGGAGCCAATCTTTGCTTATAGTTTTAGTTTTGTTAATATTTTTGAAGATGTCCATTAGGTTTGAGGGAGTTAATGAGTTGGGGAATTTGATAGCACACAATTTCACATAGTTAAGTGCATGTTTGGAATGCAAGAATTTCATAGGGATTTCGTAATAATTTCACAAGAAACAGTTCGGTTCGCATAGGATCCGAAAAAAAATCATGTGTTCCGAACGAGAAATCAGTATCTAGGTTGTTTACGATTTTCTATAATCATTTTTAATCCATGGTGTGTGTTTGTTTGTTTTGTTAATTCGGTCTCTTTTTTTAGAGCTTTATCTTTGCTTGGACGTGTTGTAATTAATTTTCATTGCTCATAATTAGTCTAGGTTTTTTCATGTAGTTGGTGAAAATTTTAGCTTTGACATTTGAAAATACATACTACATGTAAATTTGAACAAAGGCCCTTGTTTTTAGTTTGCCTTGGGGCCCACCAATTACCAGGACCAGCCCTGGGTGGATGGGGCGCAGGGCACGTGCGGCAGTATGGTGCAAGAATGGCATCCATGCGCACAATAGGTAGCCACATTTTAGACTTTCCCATTTATTTTTATTTTTGGGAAAATTGGGTATATTTGACCCAATATTGCAGCTTTTTTTATGTAAGCACGCGAGCCTGGTGGAAAAAGAGTGTGCTACCGCATCTAATTCGACTAGGCAAGGTCCTGTGACACCTATCCTGTATCTTTCTTCCTCAGCTTGTACTTTGTAATCTCAATCTCATTCTCTCGCCCTAGTGCCTTTCTAGTGGTGCTCCTTATTGCCCTTCTCCCCCTCTCTTTCGTGAGTGGGGCACTCACCGGCAGTGGTGGAGTTAGGAATTTAGCAATGAAGATGTCCACTTCAAGGATGAAAAAAAAAATCTTGTATGACACATATGTAATTTCACAAGTCCAACACAATTACACAAAAGAGTTCGAAATTAGTTAACAATGCAGTACAAATAGTTCAAATAAAATCTTACATGAATAAAAGAGTCCTAAATAGCTAATGAAAATCACAATACCACACGACGCGATCTCATTCCTTGGAAGCACTTGATTATATCATCATCACTAACATTCGAGAAGATATCTCGCTCTATAAAGGTGACTAAACAATCATTCAATACTTGATCGCTCATACTATTTCTCAACTTGTTCTTCACGAGATTCATCACCGAAAATACTCTTTCAACGCTCGTCGTTGCCATCGGTAGGAGCAATACCAATTTGAGAAGCAACCATACCAACTTGTAAATATCATACTTTCTTGTTTCAATAAGCTTAGTAGAAAGCTCACCGAGATTCTTTAGGCCCTTAAATCTATCATCGCTTCGCATATCATCAATGAAGTTATCAAGTTGGAAAGAAAGTCTCATTAAATTCATGCTTGAAAAATCATTGGGATAAAAGTTGGCAAGGCTAAGCACTTTATCCCTATCATAAGAAGCAAACGAATTCAGCGAATTTAAAGCGGACATACAAACAAGCAACTCCATATTTACCTTGTCAAACCGATTGTCAAGCTCTTGGAGAACATTATAAATGATGCCAAGATACACTTCCCTTCTAAAATGATCATCATTTGTTTCTTTTGGGTAAAAACGTGATGACCTTGCATAAGGCAGATATCTACCATCCGGCTTAGGAACTTCGATGCCATATTTAGTGCAAAATGGTGTTACCTTTTCTTGAAAGAATTCTTCCCACCCATCACACCTCATTCATTGCATTCTATCATTAGCCAAATTAACAAGTGCCATAGCATTAATAATATCTTGGTTTCTCTTTTGCAAAGACTGAGACAACTCATCTGTGTATCCAAGTATGACAAGCATCAAGTGTGCATTTAAAACAAAGTCAAATGACTCAAAGGCTCCTACCATAGCATGTATTTTTGGCCAATCATTTTTCTGTGAGGGGTCTTTTCCAAACTGTATGAGTACTTTGTGGATTGTTGAATATATACCAATAATATGCAAAATAATTTTATAATGAGAACCCCAACGAGTGTCACCGGGCCTAGCTAACCCCATCTCTTGATTTAATTCACGTCCACTTTCTATCTCACTCAATTCTAGTACTTTCAAAACTTCTTTGGCTAAATTGCTGAAATTTGGCCAGTCCAAGTGCAAATTGCTCATATGTATACATAGCTAAAAAAATTACACTTTGGGGGGACAGCACTGCCACTGCCACCGCCACCGATTTGTGCAGAGGCAATGGTGCGCATGGGGCTGGCGACGGGTAGTGGTGGTGGCGGAGCGGGGTGGCAAGTGGGTAGATCTGTTTATGGGCGGGCCGGACCAAATTTTTCGAGCTCGGACCTTGATTTTTGGCTCAGAGGCCCGGTGCGAAGCTCTCGAAAAAGCCTGACAATGGCAATAAAAATTTTAAAAAAATATTTGTTATTCTCGAAATGAATTAAATATTAGTTTTTATTCCAAAAAAAATTAAAATAGTACTATTTATATTGGAAAACACAGTTTTCAGGGTCGAGCTAGGCCGGGCTTGGGCCTACCCATTCAAGGCCAGGCTTTTCCACGCCCGACCCGGCTCGAGGTTTGAATAGGTCTACAAGTGGATCGCACAATGAGGTTAGACTGGGGGTGATGGGAACATCCAGGTTGTGCTTGGACCACGGCATTAGGGTAGGCTTCGTGAGGACAGTAGGAGCATCTACACAACAGGCTAGGTGAGGCATCCCCTTTGTTTGTTTTTTGGGAAATTTTCTAATATGCCATTGCTTGGATCATCTCTCCAAATATGCCACTCGAAAGTTTTTTTTTCTAAAAATATCAATTCCTAGTGTGAAACTTTACACTAGGGAGTGACATTTTTGAAAGAAAAAACTTTTCAGTTGCACATTTGTAAAACATCATCTAAGCAGTGGCATATATCAATTAAATCATTGTTTTTTTCATCCCTTTCTACATAGGAGAGGAGTGGCTAGAGAGTAGATGTATGTAACGCCCTAGAGTGTCCAAATCGGCCCTACTCCCACTCGAAAAATACCACGCACACACAACAAACCATTTGCATTTTTCTTAAATTAACTTATGCAAAATGGTTAACCCATAGTTAGTTGTTTTTGACACCTTGACCTTACAAGCCCGTTCGTTCATGGGCGCAAGTTACCGATCTCCCGTGTCCTCTGCCGACTGCTCTGCCATCATCCTACTTGACTGTTAACCCAACGTCGTCCTCTTTGGCCATTTTCATCTCCTCAACCACCAAAAACCGCTAAACCTACAGACCCGTCGCAGTGTCGCACATTCCCTTCATTGATTCAACACCACATCGCTCGCTGTCACCGGCACGGCAGGGACTGCAGAGTAACCACCGGCAGCGACTCATACAGCAAGAAAGCGGAAGAAGGCCACCAAGCTTTAAGACGATGATCACTTCAACTGTGCACGGACCTACGACCCTGAAGTTGGCAGGTTCATTCGCAGCCACTAGGTTGCAGTTTTGTTGATAAGGTGAGTAACTGAAGACACAAAATGCTGGCATTTGCAAGGAGTTCATTTATGCATGAGAGCCATGTAGGTAGGGGTGGATAACGAGCTAGTTCGACTCGACTCGGCTCGGCTCGTTAAGAAAACGAGCTCGGCTTGTTAAACTAACGAGCAGAATACTTGGATCGGCTCGGCTCGTTAAAAAACTCGAACTCGGTTCGTTAAGCTCGTTAAGAAAGTCAAGACATCCCAGTTTGAAGCTCGTTAGACTCGCTAAAAAAGGAAAATCCGCATAATAAAATTTTTAGAAAATCAAAAGATCACACCTTGGGACTTAACCTTCATGGACCATCTAAGGGTTACTGGGTTAGGCTGGTCTGGTGCTACTGCTCAACTGTACTGGTTTTTTAAACAAGCTAAACGAGCTTAACGAGTAACTCGCGAGCCAGCTCGAACTCGGCTTGTTGAAAACGAGCTAAATTGCCGGCTCGACTCGGCTCGTTAAGGGACCGAGTTCAAGCCGAGCCCTTAACGAGTCGAGCTGACTTGCGAGTTTCGAACTTTTTTTGCGCCCTTAGTCAGGCCTTTGCCTTCGCGGTGATACTCTTGGAAGAGCAGGATTGTGAATGGGCAGCAGCATGGATTCAGGCAACGCCGCAGTATTTGTACGTGGGATTCCATCCAGATGTGACTTGACCAGTGCCGATGTGTTTGTGTCCAACCAAAATATTCCGTGTCCCTGTGATTAATTCCGTTGGATCCCTTTGTGTCCAACCAAAATGGAGTTGTCTTAAACAATTTGAACCTGTTAACGAAATCTGCACAGCATCTTCTGTTATGGATATAATCTCTGTAATCTGTTTTGCCGGTTGTACTGTTCCCCGTCCAGCACGGGATTCTTTCCCTTTATTTCCGCTGCGCCTTCCTTCTTCCATCTGGGTTCATTGCGACCAATATCGTCTTACATGGCATCAGTAATCCAGGCTTTTTCCTTTGCCTCGGCTCGCCATCATCTTCCTCCTCCCCTGTCATCATGAGCACCGACTCTGGCTTCTCATCTCCTTCCTCCACCTCCTCCTCATCCGCACCACTATCCTCCGTGTCCACAGCTGCTTTCCCCTCGTCTGCCATCTCCTCTGTCAACATTTGGACTCATCCGATTGTTTTGGATCTAAAGGAATCAAACTACTCCCAGTGACACCGTTTCTTCGATGTGGTGCTTGGCAAGTTCGGTCTTACCCATCATGTTGATGGCTCTAATTGTAACATCCTGACGGAGCCCAAAATACCACTAAACTAACCTAACTATCAATTTTAACAACAACTGACACTAAATTACATAAAGCATATCAAAGATAAAACACATTCACAGGTCATAATAACACAAGGATAACAATAAAGAAAATCATAGATAATTAATTCATATGAAACATGCCAAAATAATAAACCAAGTCCAACGCAAAACCAAACCAATCATGTCTAATTAATGGATAATCAACTAAGGCTAAGCAATAATATTCATTCCTAATTATAACTTATCACACTAATAAATTGTCTCATGATCAATAGTTCCTGTAATTGAATAAATGACATGAACCCAAGTGTGTGCTAGCCCTTTCAACGAGCAACATCGTCAATAGTCACCTAAAAATAACAATAGAGTAAGAGTGAGTTCACGACTCAGCAAGTATGATAATAAACATTGAACAATGCTTAATTAGTAGTAAACAATATTATCATCAACATCAATTGTTCTCTTTTCTTTATTCTCATACTCAATCATTCAATTCACTTTTCTTTATTCTCATACACAATCATCAAATACTTTTCATTCAATGCATCTCTACACTACATGTCCAAATGCACTTCTTTCGCATATACCGGTATAGCGTGAATGTTCACCCGCCGATGACACACTCTCAAGCCCATCCTCCTCAAGGATCAGGGACCTTCTCTACTCCCATGGAGTTGTGATTAATATGATCACCTTCTCAAATACAATGATGTTTATGAACGCACAATTATTCATAGATTTATCATTATTAACATTATCCAACGTTCTCATATACATCGATACGAATAAAATCATGACCATTCACATTGCTTGCAATTAAATCAAGTAAAAGCACAAACAATATAATGATAATGAGTGGTAAAGAATACAGTGATCAACCAATTAACACTATCTAGTATGCACTTGCATCTTTATCCTAGCGAAGATGGATAACGAAGCGGCGGAACAAACAATTCAAAATACATCTCAAAATCATAACATCACAGCACCAATACGTTATTTTAACCATCATCGCACGTCTACGCTGAACCGACCCATTTAACCCAAAACTACCGAATGCACTACCCGTTGTCCCAGTAGTAAAATGGCTCTAACTTATTTATACGAACTCCAAATTCAATCATCCCAAACTTTCTGGAATCCTCATGAAACAACCTACAATTTTCTTGTTATGACGAACCTCTGATTCTATAGCTTTCTACCATGTTTATTTACTCGAAGACCATTCCAGAATCTATTAGAATAGTTTGTTTCACAATTTTATATCTTTAATTCTAAAACTTTAAAATATGTGAACAATATGAGTACTAGAAACTACACAAGGTTTCCTACAATATTTAAGTTGACACAAATATTTAATTTTACAATTTACTACATGAAACCGACCCAACTTCACAATGTCTGCCAACTATGTCTAGAATCTAGATAGCAATATTTCTGAGGCTATATCTTTTTGCTCACTACTCCAATTTTAATGATACTGACCTTCCTGGAAGCTAACGTGATTGTATAACTTTTCTCTAATTAGAATGAACTCTAAATCCGACCCTAAATATCTTTAATCATCCGCGAAATGCTCTGCGTGGCAACTCGACGAACTATGGCAGAATAGCAACTACCACTACACCATGACATAGAATTAAGGGCAATATACTATCGGGGAAAAATGGGATGAGAGGCAAAACATGTGCCGGCAATGTCCAAGAGATTACGGGTCCCGTTATCTGCTGGAAATAATTATTGTTTAGAACAACTTATCTGTCAGCTATGTTTTTATGTTAGGTACAACACATCTGCCTTGGAAAAAGTCAACTAGGTCAACATATCTGTCGGGGATTAGAGCCACGCAATCCTAGGTGTGAAGGTGAAAAAAATAGAGGAGGGAGGCGCAAAGACCTGAACACACCTTTCCACCTTATGCCCAAATATCTGAATAGCCCCTTCCTCTTAGCGCCTCCTCCTCCCCGACGGCGCCTTCCTCCTAGCGTTGCCCTCCTCTCCCCATTGATATCCTCCCTGGCCGCGCCTCCTCCCAGCGCTGCCCCTCCCTGGCCGTCCCTTCCTCCCAGCGCCACCCTCCTCCCTGGCCGCCCCATCCTCCATGGCCTCCCCTCCTCTCCACTCTGTCCCACCTCCCAGCACCGTCTCCTTACCCTGTCCACCCACCTCCCAGCTCTGCCCTGACCTGACTTTTGGGGGGGGCGTTGGTGGTGGTGTTTTGTTTGGCGCAAGATGCAGTTCACTGAGATCATCCAGAAGAACCTCCACCTATACTAGTTCCGTAATAGCATCCCGCTCACCACCGTCGCCACCGCCAACTTCACCCGCGGTGATCTCGCCACCGCCCTGTGGAAGGTACCAATTTGGCTTCACTCTCTCCGTCTTTTCAGCGTTCTGGTGTTAGTTGCGCCTGAGCGTGGCAGGGATGGATTAGGTTGGTTTGGTCTGTTGTTGCACCGATTTGGGTGTTTTAGGGCTCTATTAGGCTAATGTTACTACTAGATTACTACGTTCTGTTCATGTCAGTGGGTTGGGTTTGGTTCGGGCGTGCCTTAATTTGGAGTGCTCCAACCCTGATTTCACAAATCCAGTGCTATTGGTGGTGTTACTGGAAATGTAGGCCTACTCAAAATAGGGGGCATATAGTTTACAAATGTAGAGGCGTGTAGGTTTTCCTTGTGCACAGTTAAATAGTTTGTAGATGAATATTGTCTGTTGTTTATGTATTGGTTGTTCAAGCTAAGGTCAAGCAATGTCTCAACTATATTCTGTAGATGTGCTTTAGCTGTTTGGGATGAATCATTTTTCCCCAACCAATGTAATTGCATGCTTCCATGTTTCCAACATAAGGTTCATAGAGCACATTTGCATGACAATATTTAAGAATTATTCTATAGTACACCTAAGAAATGCCTAGTATAGTAGTATGATATTGTCGTCACTATTGCAATAGTATGATATTCCCGCCTCTTCCCTGACTGCTCTCCTCCCCCCAGCCGCCCCTTCCTTCGAGCGTCTCCCCACCTCCCAGGACCGCTATCCTCCCACGCCGCCCTCTTCCCCAACTGCTCTCCTCCCAGCGCCACCTTCCTCCCTGGTGCTATTATTACAGTTCCTAGTATTTTTGCTTTATTTTGCTGAGTGTGGTGCTATTATTAGTTTATAGGAGCTAGTTTTGTGCACTCAGTTTGTAGTGGACATATTATTAGTTTATAGTTTGTAAGTGCAAGAAAATCTAGAAGCGTGACATACAAATTTAGGACATGGCTGGATTTGTAGTAGATTTGGTTTCATGGGCCGAAGCAATCCTACCCATTAACGTATAAAATGTTACTTTGGTTTCATCTTTTTCTAATTATGGACTTTTTCGCTTCATGGTGTAGATCAAAACATGTGATTGATACAATGATTGATCTGAGGTGTACCCAACTTCCCGGTTAGTGCTCTTAATCTTACCATGAATGTTGTTATGAAATGGCACATCCTGATATCCCATTCGTACTTATTTGAACTTGTTAATTTGTGTTTGGGCATGGGTGAGGGAAGCATTTTTACACTATTGGGTGTTGAATGTTGTGAAGTTGTCGTTAATCATGTGCTAAAAAGGGCTGCTCAACTGCCTCGTCCTTATGGGGATATGAGCGCCTGTAACATCCTAATTATCATAGCCTTTTTGAAGCTTTAAAAATATAAGGAATCATTTGCAAGTTATTGGATTAATTTAAAGCTTAATTTGAAATTTCAGAAAATGAAAAATATTTTAAATGATTAAAATAAACTTCAATTAAATTCAAAATTATTTTGAATTGTATTATTGCACGACAAATTACAAACCTATCATGATTTGCTTTTACTGGACATGCTATCCAATACATTTTATTATTTTGCACTATTATAATCTGAACCCGCTAAGATAAGTAGCGTGGAACTTTTTTCTGTATTGTGTGAATATATATATTGTAACCTTCGAGATATCCAACTCTTTCCATATTATATAATAGTAGATGAGTAGGACTCCTATTAAGTTATGTGTTTAGATTTTGTCATCACCTTTTTTCGCGTGGCGTTTTTTTCTCTTTTGCACGATGTAAGCTTTCACCATTGTCCATGGCGTGGGGCTGCAAGTGCTATGAGGCCAAGAGGCATCATGTCACGATCCCAGCGATGAACCGAAAGAATTAGGACACTATTCATGATTTCTATGATGGATTTAGGAGATGGAGAAGAACAGAGAAGGATAGAAAGGGAGTTGGGAAATAATTTGCTTTTTCATCGATGCCTCTTGGCAACATAGCCGTGTTCCTTTTACAAGCGCGAGCAAAAGCTGTAGAGAAAACGACAATGCACCTGGTAGCTGTTCCCAAACCAGCCCGTTACAATTACTCAGTCCATTCGGCCCATATCGGCCCACTACTCTTCTCTTGCTGGTTTGTGCCGAGAGTAGTCTGTAGTGTCATAGTCATGACATTCCCCTCCGCTTGAGATGAAGCTTGACCCCAAGCTGAGGCCGATGGTAATTGTTGACGCGAAGCATGCAGATTCTCCCATGTGGACCATTGCGAGGTGATTGAGACCACTAGACTAGTCCCCGTGGGTTGATCTTATGCCCCCTTCTGCTAAGTTGCATCGCCGATATCTTCACAGGACATAGAACATGGTCAAAATAAATGATATTGAGGGAATCATCTGGACTTACTGATGCTGGCGATTTGATTGCTTTCTTCAACTGGGAGACATGAATGACTGGATGTATAAGACTTCCCACCGGTAACTCCAGGTTGTAGGCCATCTTGCCTACCTTTTGAATGATCTTGTAAGGACCAAAATACTTGAAACAAAGTTTCTGAGATGATCTGCGAGCCACCGAAAGCTGTACATAAGGTTGTAACTTGAGATAAACCAATTCGCCCACTTGAAATTCCCTATCAGAATGTTTCTTGTCGACCTGGTCCTTCATTTTCTGTTGCGCTCTTGCAAGATTTTGCCGAATCAATTTAGTCATTAACTCACGATCTTGTAACCATTGTTCTAATTCCGAAACAACACTGCCATCTCCATTGATAATGCCGAAGTGGCACGGTGGATGACCATAGAGTACTTCAAATGTTGTTTTGCCGAGAGCTGAATGGTAGGTTGTGTTATACCAAAACTCAACTTGTGGTAGCCATTGCAACCACTTGGTTGGACAAGCTTGAACCATGCATCAAAGATAGGCTCTAAACACTGGTTCAAGCGCTTGGTTTGACCGTCGGTTTGGGGATGGCAAGCGGAGCTCATATTCAGTTTGGTATCGGTTAACTTGAACAACTCTTGCCACAGAGCACTTGTGAAGACCTTGTCTCTATCAGAGATGATCACTTGAGGAAGGCCATGCAATTTGTAAATATTGGTGAGAAACAATTGAGCTACTGTCCAAGCAGTGAAGGGATGCGCTAGGGGCAGGAAATGACCATACTTAGAGAACTTGTCCACCACCACTACAATGGTGTCAAAACTCTTGGACTTGGGCAAGCCTTCAATGAAATCCAGACTAATAATAGTCCAAGCTTGCGTAGGAATTGGTAATGGGGATAATAGACCGGGTGTTTTAACATGTTCTGGTTTTGCCTGTTGGCAGATAGGACAAGCTGAAACAAATTGCTGAATATCCTTTTTCATGCCGGGCCATGCAAACAATGCTTTGATTTTATGATAAGTAGCAGTGATGCCGCTGTGTCCTCCCACACCACTATCATGAAGAGCAAGCAATACGGCCTGATGTGCTTCTGTGTGCGTACCCAGCCAAATGCGGCCTTTGTATTTGATAATGCCATCCTATAGAACAAAGCCCTCGGAATTGGCTCCAGTCAATGCCAGTTCAGCCAGCAGTAGTTTTGTTGCAGCATCCTTCTGATAGCCTTCCACTACTATTTCCAACCACCTGGGTCTACTAGTGGATACTGCCAACACTTTTGCACTTTGCTCCTTTCGGGATAACGCATCTACAGCTTTGTTATCCAATCCCTTCTTATATATCAGTCTATACTGAAGACCCAATAGTTTTAGAAAGGCTTTATGTTGCATTCCTTGTGTAATTCTTTGGTCTCCCAAATGTAACAAGCTTTTGTGATCTGTAGCAATAGTAAATTTACCATGTTGTAAATATGATTTCCATTTATCCACTTCCATGAGTATTGCCAAACATTCTTTTTCATATGTAGATAATCCTTTGGCTCTTGGCCCTAAGGCTTTGCTCAAATATACTATGGGATGACCTTGTTGCATAAGGACAGCACCAATGCCTACGTCACTAGCATCAGTTTCCAAAACAAATTCCTTGGTAAAGTTTGGCAAGGCTAACACTAGGGCTTGAATAAGTGCTTGTTTGATGGCTTCAAAGGCTATCTGTTCCCTTTCTGTCCAAGCATACATAGTATTTTTCTTTAACAGATCAGTCAATGCCTTACTAATAATGCCATAATGTTTGATGAATTTCCTATAGTAGCCTAACAACCCAAGAAATCCTCTGAGCTGTTTGACATTGCTAGGAGGAGGCCAATGCTTAACTGCATGTATCTTGGAAGGATCTGTGGCCACACCTTGAGCACTAATAATGTGACCCAAATATTCCAATTGAGGCTGAGCAAATGAGCGTTTGGACTGCTTAAGTAACAAATGGTTTTCAGTGAGAATGCTGAATACTTGTTGTAGATGTTGTACATGATCATCCAAGCTCCTACTATAGACAAGTATGTCATCTACAAAAACAAGTAAAAACCTTCTGATAATTGGTGCAAATATTTTGTTCATGACAGCCTGGAATGCAGCTGGCGCATTTGTGAGTCCAAAGGGCATGACTCTGAATTCCCAATGTCCATTGTGCGTTTTGAAGGCCGTCTTATATTCATCCTGTTCAACCAATCGGATTTGGTGGTAACCTACTCTCAGATCCAACTTGGTAAACCATTGAGCACCACTCAATTCATCCAACAATTCAATAATCACTGGTAAGGGATATTTGTTCTTAACTGTAGCTGCATTTAGTTGCCTATAATCCACACAAAAACGCCAAGTTCTGTCCTTCTTCTTTACCAATAACACGGGAGAAGTAAAAGGACTTGAGCTAGATTGAATGACCCCTTGCTGTAGAATTTCCTTGATTTGCCTTTCTGTCTCATCTTTTTGTTTAGGAGCATATCTGTAGGGCCTAATCTGGATGGGTTTCACACCTGGTAGCAATGGAATTGAATGGTCAAAGGATCTGTGAGGAGGCAATGCCTTCGGTTCATTAAATAATTTGGCATGTTCCAGCTGTATTGTCTGTATTGTTGGTGGCACATCTTCAGTTGTAACTGCGAAGCTTATTGACATTAAGTGAACCAATTGAGCTAACCCTCCATTTCAGACTAACCCTTGAGCTTCCTGGCAGAAATCTGAGGACATTTGTTGGTGACATCCTTGACACCATGGAGTGTGACTTGCCTGCCTTCATGAACAAAGCTCAACTTCTTCTGGCTCCAATGAATCCACATAGGACCTTGTTCTTCCAACCACGCCATACCCAAAATCATGTCATAGTATCCAAGCTGCAGCAATCGAACATTAGTGGAAAAAGTATACCATTGAGTCCACCATATGAGTCCCTGAATCTATTGATTACTACACATCCCTCCCCCATCTGCTAGAGACACTTGAATTAACTCTGCTGGTTGTGTGGTAATGCGCATCTTTTGCACCAATGCCTCACTGATGAAGTTCCCTGAACTGTCGGAGTCAATCAACACCAACACTTCTTGATCACCAATGCATCCTTGTAATCTAATGGTCCTTTTTCCTTGAACTCCCACTACAGCACTTTGAGATATACTCATCAATACTTCCTCCTCACTGTCCTTACTGTCGCCATCACTTATTTCAGTGTCATCTTTTTCCAACTGCAGAACTTCCATGAGTTCCTCAAGAACAAGTAGCTGCACATTCTGTGGGCATTTATGTCCAGTTCCCCATTTTTCTCCACACTTCATGCACAAACCCTGAGCTCTACACAGTGATCTCAGGTTTTCATACCTCTCTTCCACCTTTGCCCTGTTCTCAATTTTTTGCTCGATAGGGGCAGCTCCCAGAATTCCTTTGCCACCATAATTATGTGGTTTGTGATTGAACCTTGAATACTCCTTTTGATCCTGACGTCCCTGATACCTCTTTGTTGCCACAAACAATTCTTCTTCTTGTAGAAGGGCCAGCGACAATGGTGTGTCCACTGTTCTAGGTTTGTGCAACACAATGGCCATCCTAATTTCACTTTTTAATCCATCAATAAACCTATTGACAAAGAATACATCATCATAATTTCTATTGTGAGATAACACCTGTGTGCCATAGTCTGGAATTGATCATAGTACTCCTGCACTCCCCCACACTACTTGATGTTCAACAAAGTTTTCATGTAGTTGTGATATAAGTCCTTCCCAAATTTACCTTCCACGGCTACACATAACTCCACCCAATTGTCCACGGTGTGTTGTGCCTCAAATGCTTGCAACCACAAGGAGGCATTGCCATGAAAATGTATTGAGGCATACTGGGCCCAACACTAGATTGACACACGAAACATATGAAAGTATTTCTCACACTTATCCTTCCAAACTCGCGGATGTTCCCCATCAAATTTGGGAAATTCTGTCTTGGGCATACAAAACTCTCTTTGTTGGTGGTTATGAATTCCTGGAGCTCCGAACAAGCCCTTACCACCAATCATTCCCCCATCACAAGTAGCTAGAGAATTTTGGCAGGGAAACTCACCTTTGATTGTATTATGCCCCGCGGTGGGTATCATTCCCTAAGCCTCCCCTTGGTGGTACTTCTCATCACGATACCCATCATCTCGAGGTGTAGTTGTACAGGATAGATTGGGTGGTATACCCTCCAACTGAGACACCCGTAATCTGAGATCCTCCGTAGCTTGCCGCAATCCATTCAGTGAATGATCAACGGTAGGTCTCCATTCTTCTGCTTACTTAATCCGATCATCCATTCCCGTGATCATCTCTAGGATAGCCCTGACATTATCGTCCAGGGTAGAGACCTTTCCTTCCGCCGCTTCCATTCTTGAAGTAAGTGTGGGCTTCTTTTCCTTCCTCTTCGCCACGGTTGCCGTAGAATCAAGATGCTCTGATACCAAATATGTCACGATCCCAGCGATGAACCGAAAGAATCGGGACACTATTCGTGAATTTTGTGATGGATTTAGGAGATGGAGAAGAATAGAGAAGGATAGAAAGGGAGTTGGGAAATAATTTGCTTTTTCATCGATGCCTCTCGGCAACACAGCCGTGTTCCTTTTATAGACACGAGCAAAAGCTATAGAGAAAAATGCACCCGGTAGCTGTTCCCAAACCAGCCCGTTACAATTACATAGTCCATTCGGCCCATATTGGCCCACTACTCTTCCTTCTCTTGCTGGTTTGTGCCGAGAGTAGTCTGTAATGTCATAGTCATGACACATCATCACGAGCATGCACCAGTCACCGACAGAACCATCATCTATACGCTCTTTCTTTTTTGGAGAATGCTTGCCGATTGAATCGCTAGCTCTGAACGCTAGCTTTATCCACTCATTGAATCCTTATCCACTCAACTTGATCTAATCAACTCCACTCCTGTCTCCATCCAGCACCTCCATTTCTCTTTGTCCAACCAGCACCTCCATTCCCCTCTGCATGCAGGACACAACACCTCTCTCTTCCCCCATTTTCCATGCTCCACACCCTCTCCCATGCTTCTTCCCTAAGTCCGACAGTAGCACATCAAGGCTCCCTGATGACGTATACTCAACGGTGAGGGGCATCGCACCAGAGACCATATGTGGTGGTGAGCCGCTACCTCCTCGGGCTTTACAACCTCCATCCTCCTCCTCCTCGGCTTTGTCGTGGCCGGCCGCGACCTACACGAGCGGCACCATGGCCAATCGAGCTTCATCGCCACTGGGCTTGATCTCCGGTGACCACCACGACTGTCGACCGTCTTCGGTGGCCAATAGAAGAAGGCAACCCTTAACCCCTCACACTCCGATTCAAATCTCTCTCTCTCTCTCTCTCTCTCTATATATATATATATATATATATATATAGCATAAGGCGAGCAAGAGAGGCGAGCCATGGCGGAGCTGCCACTAGTGACGGGGCTGCTGGACCTGCTCCCCTGCAAGCTCTCCCCGAAGCCCCTTTCGCCACCGCCACTGCCCATGCCCTCCCGTCGCGTCCCCTCCAGCTCCCAAGGCGCCGCCGCATCACCTCGCTGCACCGTCCCCAAGCTCCAATCCACCACCGGTAAATGATAGCTCGTGCTTGTACTCCCCGTGCCTGGGCCTCCCCGCACCCAGCTGCCCTGCGCCCTGGCCTCCTCCGCGCCCGGCCACCTCCTCTGTCGTGGTCGCCATGCTGTCCGGAGCCTAAGACCGAGTGCATCAGCGTTGTCATTGAGGGCGAGGCCGGTGAGTTAGGTGTTTATTGTCGTTATAGGTTTTTTTTTTGTTGCAACCGATGATTTGAGATGTTGGGGACTGTATTTTTCAATGCTGCAGTAACAAATTATTGAAGTTAGTTTTTTTTTCATATTTTTTTAATGTCGTAATTGTTTCACTGGTTGTTGCACAACAAAATAAAAATGTTACATAAGTTAGTCTCAAGCGTTAATGCTTGAGATGTCGATACTTGAAAATTTATCGCAGGGTTCTAATAATTTGTTGCAAGTCCCCCCAAATTGTTGCATATGTGTTTTCAAAATGTTGCAAAGGTTATAGCATCATCGATTAATGTTTTTTCAAACTTTTGTGCTAATTTTCAAGTATATCTATGTATGCTAACGAAATCTTTAATTTTTTAAGTGAATTTTGACAAGAATATAGATCCTCCTCTCCATTTTTTTCGAGATCCAAGTACTTTATTGCATATGTTGAAATTTTTTTTTGTTGCATGTATTATTGGACATGTTACACGAGAGGAGTAAGGAGCGTAGTACGTTTAGGCGCTAATTGCGTCTTTTTTTTCTTTACAAGATTTAGCTTGCCTTATATACACGAGTAAGAAATATTTTCTTTGTTGTTTTTAAATTTCAAAGTACCATATATATTTAAGTAATAATATCCCATGGCCAGCATAGCTTAGCTTTAATTAGGGCCCACCGAATCAAGGACAAGATGTTTTACCTTTTTTAGAAATTCTAGCATATTTATTTTTTTTATTAGTAACATCCAATGATCGACGTAGTCCAGCTTTAATTAGAGCCCACTGTATTGAGGGCCAGGTGTTTTTTATATTTTTTGAAAATTTGTAGAATATTTATCTCTTTTTTTAGCAGCTGCGAAACGATGGTCATAGACTTTTGTTATAATAGTTAAGTATCTGTGCGTTTCTACGAAACATTTTATGAATGTAATAATTTATTAATTAAAGTAGATATAATATATCTTAATTCGTCAAGACACGCAGAGCAGACCAAAAGAGCAAGGACGGAGAGGAGGAAGTGAGGCCCGTCCAGATCGATCCGGGCGACGGGGGAGGAGACGTGCGTAGCAAAGCTAAAGAGCGAGGGATGGAGGCGAGGATGAAGCGGAGGAGGAAGCACAGCGGTGTCACATGCGATGCCAGGAGAGGTGCAGTAGGGAGCGTACGATGCGATGAGATAGTTTGCTGATGACGTGATCCACATGTCAGTAGAGAGGGACATGAGTGGGAGGGTAGAGAGGACGGACGACCACCGACTTTATTTTTTTAGTAGAGATTATAGCTAGATATGGTGTACGTACGATGTATGCCAATGTACATATGCATTAGTGTGATAGAAGAATTTTGTGAATGTCAATTGTTCTCCTCAACTGACTTCACAATTCCAATGAAATTTCTCCTTCCTATGCCACACTAATCAAATCCCTTGACAGAAATATTTCAAACAAGAACTTTACGAAAATACAATCAGCCCTCCGCAGAAACATGCGGGAGGTTCGCCTATTTTTATCCTTATTTTTAACTCAAATTCTTGGAAGCAAAGCCGAGCAACAGTTAAAACCATCAACTTAGCCCCAGTATCAACCATCCATCTATGGCCAACCGTCCAGATTTAGCTACTTCGTTTCTCCTGCCCAAATCTCTCGTCATCTTTCCTCTTCCTTGTTCACGGCAATGGATACGGCGCCTTGCACGGAGCTACCTCCTCTCCGTCGGCCCCGTCTCCACATTGCTTGCTGGAAGCCTGGTTCTAGTGCTTACGAAATCGTTCTTCGCTTTTAACAAGCAACCACATAAACATTCTCTAATCCTCCAGGAGAGGATAGACTATTATGCTTGCCACTGTTTCGGCTAGAGAGAGGCATGTTGTGTGGCATTTCAGCCAGACATGATTCATGCATGACGTACCACACGAATGATGCAATTATGCAATTAATTTGGAGCTTTTTTGAGGTGCTTCTCGGCGCCCAGCCAAGCAAGCGCGACTCGATCTGAGAAGAACAGCTCAGGAGAATTGGCATGATATTGGTTCCTGAATTGCGATAAGGTAGTTCGAAGAAAGATTTGCTTAGTTGCAGTGAAAAGTAACAAATCAATCTGAAGTAATTTCTCCTGTAAATGGCCGAACAACCCACACAAGGAAGACTAAAGAAGATGGGAGATTTGGGGAAGAGGAAAAGTGGACAAATCTGAAACGCTGATGTGGAGGGATAACACTTATTTGTCTACGCAACGTATTTAAGAAGTGAGGATTCAAATCCGGATTGATTAGTCCACCATCCGTGGTGATAACCAACTCAACAGGGGATACTTAAAGAAATGATTAGTTTCTTATTTGCCATTGGAAGCTGACTGGGTCCCTAAAATACCATCGTAAAACTCTCAACTTTCATCACTTCGTTATCATCGGATCTCAACTTTCATCCTATTTTTGTCACTCCCGTCGGTCAACCTTGAGTTGACTGTCAAATTGTATGCGAAAAGACTTATTTATACTTCTTCTTCATCCCTCCTCTCTCTCTCTCTCCGTCTCTCGCACGCGTGGTAACTAAGCTAGCGCATGACATGGCAAGCTCTATGTTTTGGGTCTGACCGATGGGGCCCACACGGTGGTTGCTTGTGGGACGTTGACGTGTGGATTCCACAGAAGAGAGGGTTAGGGCTCGGGCTCAGTTTGTTGACCATGGCGGTGGCGGCGTGGACTCCAACGAAGGGCGGCGTTGGCTCCAACGAAGTCCGACGGAATGGTGTGCTCCGGTGTGGCAGCGCACAGGCACCAGGACGATAGTAGCGGCTCGGCATGGTCCCGTGAAGCGGCGAGTAGACGATGGCGCTGGGTCGGAGCAGCACTGGCAGTGGGGATGTCTAGGCAACTCCAGCAAGCCCAAATCTGGCGAGAGCGAGGACAGCTGCGGCGAGCTCCCGTGAGTGTGACACTGCTACGAAAACAGCCACGACGAAACGGATCAAAAAGGACGAAGAGGATATGAGGGCTCATTGGCACAAACAGAGCTTGATGGAATGACAATAGCGTCGTTATTGGCGGTGGATGGGCGGCACGGCGTGCGAAGGGGAGCGGGAGCGGGAAGCACGCGAAGGCTAGCTGGAGTAGAGGGGCGGGGCGGCGCGCGGCGGGAGCGGTGCGCGAAGGGGAGCGGGAGTGGGAAGGGAGGCTCGTGGAGGCGAGATGGAGAAGAGCGGCGGCATGACACTCGGTGGGAGCGGTGCGGAGGGGCGGCATGCAAAGGGATGGGAGAGGGAGTGAAGGGGCGACATGACGCACAGAGGGGAGCGGCACTGCGTGCGCAGGGGAGGGGCGTGGGAGTAGAGGGGAGGTGGCCTGAGTAGGGGGGAGGTCGGGGCATGAAGAGGAAAAGGAAGAGTGAGGAGGAAGAAGAAAAGTAAGATGGGATTTTGACAATTTTTTAGTGGTTAATGACAGCCGGATGTAACGGTGCTAACGGAAGTGGCAAAAACGAGATAAAAGTTAAGAACCATTGAAAATGAAGGGATGAGTTTCACTGTGGTATTTTAGGATCCGGCCAACTTCTACTGAAAATAAGGAATTAATCGTAAAAAAAGTGATAAATCTGCATGGTTAGTTATAGATGGACGGCTAATTACGGGGCAAAGTCACGCTGTGACTTTCCTCTTAGGGTGTGTTTGGTTGGCAGAATCCTCTAAGGATTACCAGGAATCATCTAGTAATCCTATGAGATAACCTTCTTTGGTAAAACATCCAAGAATCTGAACCAGAAATCTAATATTACCATGGGAAACAGATTACCATCAATTCCAGAAATCTCTTTCCCGTAGAAAAAGGTGTCTATCATAGATTACCAAGGGAAAGTAATCTTTGTTATTGCATTTTTTATCATGTGATTTTGATTCATCACAGTTAAATTTTGAACTTTCATAATTCAAAATCCAAATTATGATTTATTTTAACATTCGAATATCTGAATTATGGAATTTAAAAATCATATTTTCAAAATATGAATTTCCAAACCAAAATATCAAAAATTTGAATCCTAAATTTTGGAATCTTAACTTCAGACAATTTAAATTTGAAAATTCAAAATTTCAAGGTTGGGTTTCGAAAATCTTTTTTTCTTTCTTTCAAATTTTGAATTCTAGATTTCATATATTCAAATTCCGAGAATTAAATTTTATAAAGCCAAATTTTGAAAGTTTCAATTTTGAGTTTCGGAATTTCAAATACTAATAATTTAAACTCCAAAACTCAAATTTTAAATTTTAAATTTTCAAAATCCAAAATTTGAACTTTTGAATCATAAAAATGAAATTCTAAATGTTGAAATTTTCAATTGTAAAATTCAAAATTTATAGATGTTAACCTTCATGGTTTGAAATTATGATAAAGACTAATATATAGTTTCCTTCAAATCAACCAAACGTTGGAATCTTAGATTGCTGGTAATGTGTTTACTAGTAACCAGATTGAGGAAAATATTAGATTACAGCGGAATATGAGATTACACGTACCAAACGCAGAATTTTTTTTGATTTGGCCCTGTAGCGCCACGTAAATGCAAAAATAGCCTCCTTTGCAGTGTATTTGCAAAATCAGCCCCCCGAAGAGCGCAGAATCCTCAGGGAGCCGACGCGTGTCCCCTTCCATGGTCGCGAGCACTGGCAAGGGGACGCCTTGCAGGACCAATGATCTTGAGTCACGGGATCTGAAGGAAAGGCCACCTTCTACGGTGGAGGGCCTTGAAGGATGGCGACCTCTGCGGTGGTGGAAGCGGAAGGTGCGGCCACATTCATGATGGACGATCATGAAAAGAAGCCGGCAACTCCTCCAGCCGTGATTAGGGTTTCCAGCGGGATTGGCAGCGATTAGGGTTTCCAGCGGGATGGGATTAGGGTTTCTAGCGGTCTAGGGTTTCGTTCAGGTTAGCGCTTTTACAAATACGAAATTTTTTCAATCATTTTAATTAGGGTTTCAACGGGCACTGGTATTTGTAAAAAAACATTCATTAAGAAATATGAGCGCCGAGGTTTGTAAATTAGGGTTTCCTTTAATCCGAAATCAGGGTTTCGTCGCGGTTTCAGTGCTGTTTGTAGTAATATCAAAATATAGCAAATGAGTTTAGAAAATTACGAAACTTTTGTGCGACCTCTGTCACAGTGTTGTTTATACGTAATTTTTCTATTATTTTATTCGTTCAGAGAAAGGATGATTGATAAGCATATCAAACGAGGTATAACCTTTAGGATGTCGTCCAAGCAAACTTTGTCTGCTAAAACACTTGTTGCCTTTTAGAAGTGGGATAAAAAGGCACTAGTACTATTGGAGTCTCTCCTCGATGAAGTCTTCGGAACGTATACATGTATATAGCCAGGTAGTCGATGAAGTACTTTATGAAGCTTATATAGAATATGATTGAAGGGGCTGAGAATGCTAGTTGTGATTACGAAGATGCCCTAAAACAGGAGGATTCGATGTCAGTGTGAATGGTTCTTTCTGGGATTCCACTAGAAGAGGCATACTTGCAATATAGGCTTGCTTTGATAGCTTAGCAGAGACACGGAACCAGAACTACATTAGAGTCCACGGACAGAAGCACGTTACACGTAGTCACATGGCATGATGGTTCGGCTAATTGCTTTAGTCATCCTCGCTACTACTACGGTACACTACGACATAAGCATCCGGACCATGTAAGTATACATGCATTTAGGGGATAGTAAAAAACAAGGCGGGTAGGATGGGGGACTACTACGGAATGACCTGACCTACTGCGTGGACTGGGGCCATTTTCCCTTCCTTGCTTGCTCAGCATTGAACTCCTCGCCAGCCTCTTTGGCCTTAGCCGCAATTTCTCTCTTTCTCTCACGCTCCCTCTCGTAAGCCTCGTGCTCCCTGCGCCTGCACGCCTCGAGATGAGCTTGCGTCTCCCAACGTATGCGCTCGTTGTGCTCGTCGTTGCGGTGTTGCTCCTCTAGGATCTCGCGGTCTCTTTGGTCATGCCACTTGTCCATGTCGAGAGACCACTGGTCATGTGGATGGATCTCGTGGTCGATCCACTTGCGGTAGCCACATAGAAGATCTGGGGACTACAGGTAGATGGGAGAGGTTGTTAGTGCGTACCTTGAAAGAGAAATAGTACGGAACACTGCTAGAATCGGTCCTTACTGGCCGTCGATAGTCTTTCGTGTCCCAACGTCGGTCGGGATAGTCACTGGAGTAGTTTGCGCAACCCCAGTAATGCATGCTCAGGCTAAGCGGGTGCTTGGACTTCAAGAACTTGCATGGGTCCATGCACCAACAAAGGGGCGGTGTCTCCCCCTCTGGCGATTATTGCGGCGAACGCTCGGTTGGAACGTTCGGGATGGGGTTGCTGCTACGGGGGGTTTCATTACGAAGAGATGTCATCTTGGCACGCTCCTCTTGCCGGACCCGGGCAGCAGCAGCCCTTGCTCGGTCGTCCCACTCCCTGGCATCCCTTGCTAGCTTGCGGATCCGGTCCCATTGCCTCTGCCTGTCGTCCATCCCGACGGGGTGAAGGAAGCTCTGGTGTAGTGTTGGGTTTGGTTGTGTAGTGTTGGGTTTGGTTCAACCCCCTTTTATAAGCCCTAGGGTTGGCATGGTGTCGTTAATTTCATGCAGAGTCCTGTCTTTTGGTTCTGAAAAGCTGAGGAGTTAGAGTGTTGTAGTGTCGATTTGAAAAGCTGGCGAGGCATTGTGTTGTCACATCTTACTTTCCAGAGAGAAGTCATGTCTTGCTTTGCAGAGTGCTGTCTTTTCGGTTTGAAAAGCTGGCGAGGAAGAGTATTGTCACGTCTTTTTTTGCATAGAGAAGTCATGTCTTACTTTGCAGGGTGTTGTCTTATCGGTCTGAAAAGCTAGCGAGGCAGAGTGTTGTCACGTCTTACTTTGTCTGCTGGATCGATCCTCCCCATGAACGACATGTTGCGATGTATGTGGATAGATTGTGGGACCGAATCTTTGAGTTGGAGGCACGGATTGATAATCTCAACGAGGAAAATGATGACCTCCGCCAACAGATGCAGCGCGAGAGGGGCAACGAGGAGGTCGTGAACATAGGAAGTTCCTATGATCCCACATGCTACTGCGCAAACCCTAGCTGCATATGTACGTGCCACTACAACGACAGCCAGCCACGTCCGAGGCGCCCCCTGTAGAACACTCCATGTGGGTAGTGCGAGGCACCTTCTATAATTAGGCACAGGCGGAGAAGCTTGTACCTTGGTAGTCTCCCCTTCTGTACGCAATTATGTTCAATCTCATAAAGCATGTAACTAAATGGTGGACGCGTCATTGCGGTTGCCTTTTATCAAGTTGACTGTTGCATTGATATGTTGTGTGCATTAACCATAAACCTAACCCTAAACCCAAACCCTAACTAGTGTAATGCAAGGATACGCGATAGTTGATCCATTCATGAAGGACTGCGATGCATAGGTAAATAGTGGACATTACAATCTCATTACAATTGAACTTCTAAATGGTAGGAACAAGAAATAATAGTAGAGCACACTAAAACTCATGGTCCCTGCCTCCGCCGCCTGCCCCGACACTGTAGCTGCTCCGAAGGGAATGTGAACCTGTCAGGGGAGTGTCGTGCCTCTTGAAAGTCGTAGTGGGACTGCTACGTGGGAGGTAGTGTCACATAGAACTCATTGTAGGGAGCCAGGCAAGACTCGAGCATATCGTCCACCCACTCGTCCTGCAGAAACGACACTGGTGCGTTACGACAGTGGTAGTCCTGTAAGCATAGTGACGTCCTGGAGAGTAACGGTCATCTCCCCCCATCGGAAGTGGAAGGTGTGCGTCTCCGGTCTCCAACGATCCACGAGCGCGGACAACAGTGGTGCATCAGACTGAAACACGTGCTCTAGGTCCAACAAGCGGGCAATGGGCAAAAGCCCAGTGTCCCGTAGTAGTGGGGCGTACCACTGGTCCAAAGGCCACTGCTCTCTAGGACTCCTGAAGACAAAGCTCGGAGAGCCCACGTCGGATGACCACACGTGGCATCGGTGTCTCCAATCCCACCATGGGTCGAGCAGCTCGTACGTGACGTCGTCTGCAGGCTGCGCCATCTCCTGAGGTATGTATAACAACAAGTTAGTGTGTAAATAAAACAGGACGTAGAAATAAGCAAAACAAAAGCGAAACATATAGCATACATACACAATAGACAAATGACAAGAACCATTGTCCGACACATTCCAATATATAGAACACGATAACACTTGACGGGAGTGCGTAAGAACGCCTTACAACAAAAATATAGCATACATAGGTAACAAACATATGACAACAGCCATTGTCCGACACATTCCAACACGTACAACACGATAACGTCTAACGCATTACAACAAACATATAGCATACATATATAGGCGGTGAAACTTCGTCGCTACGGTGTGTTGCTTGACCCGAGCCTGTTCGGGCAGGTGGCAAATGAGTGGCCAATCATCTTGTAGAATCTGCATCTCGGGCGCCTAGCCCGTTGCCCACGCTGGCTATCATCCATGTCGTTACGGATGCGGTGGGACTGTCATCTTCCACGGCCGGCCTACTTAAGTGTGTCGTTCGGCACCCACTTCACGTGGCCAGGCCAGAGGTCCCTGTAATGCATGTCCAGCCCATACGAATTGAACTCGGCACTCCAAGTGCCGTACAAGTGGTGAATGTCGTAGAACTCAGAGACGTATTGCATCGAGGACTGGTGCCATGCTGCGCACGCCGCGTATACATGGGAGCAGGGCTTGTGAAGAAGCTGCGGCTTATTACAGGTGCAGGACGCTTCCCCATCGATCGAGTAGACTTGTTTGCGATCACCCCTAGCTTGACCCGTGACATACTTCTGCCTTAGATGGATCTCAAACTTCTTCCTAATGCCATCCATGGTCCTAGTAGTGTGCGCACGAACCTTTTGGATCTTCTTGTCCATGTAGGCCTGCGCCACCTCCAAAAATTACTTGCCTTCATCCATATGCTTCCTCGCCATTATGGCTCTGTTGACGAAGTGGCTCTGTTGACGAAGTACCCCGCGGTATGGTTCCAGGTCTCCTCAACAATTGCGGTGATCGAGAGGGATCGAACACCCTTCAGGACTCCGTTGTACACCTCCGACATGTTGGTCATCATGATTCTGTACCGCGCACCACCGGTGTCATGTAGCAGAGACCATTTCTCTAAGTCAGGTGCGTGCGAGTTTACCCACTATGTGAACTCCCCAACTCTAACGGAGCCTCCTGCCGCTGCCACTGTCCCTGCCCCCGTGTCCTGGGAATTCCTTACATGCTTGCTAGTATCCTCGTCCAACTGTCTTCACACAGCATCGAACTTCCGCCTTTGGTTCTGCATGCATAGCTTGTTGAAGGTCTTCATCAAGTCCTTGTTTCTGAACCATGTGTGGAAGTTCGCCGCGAGATGCCTCATGCACCATCGATTCGTCAGGTCATTCCACTGGAAGGGAGGCTGTGTCCCATTTTGCATCGTGGTAAACGCGAACAGCAACCCAGCATTGTAGTCTGAGATGATGCACACACCTGGGCGATCTTGAACCACCGCCCGCTTCACGTTTGCAAGGAACCACAGCCAACTATCCGTGTTCTTGCTCTCAACAATCGCGAAGGCCACGGGGAATAACTGTTCGTTCGCGTCGGCTGCTACCGCGGTGAGGATGGCGCCCTTGTACTTGCCAGTGAGGAAGGTGTCATCCATCGACAACACAGGACGACAGTACTTGAACCCTCCGCTCGCCTGGGGGAAGGCCCAGAATAACCTGTTAAGGATAAAACAATTCGGCCCCTTCGTAGGATGCACCCGGTCCAGCTTGTCAATGTATGTCCTGGGATTCGACTCTGCAATTTGATGGAGCATTCTTGGGACAAAGTCGTAGGTCTCTTCGTATGTGCTGAACATACGCTCTAGGACCTTCTGTTTCGCCCGCCATACCTTGATGTAGCCAACCAGGAAGCCCACCGTATTGACAACATCTGCCAAAAGTAGCTTCGGCGAGACAGATACATCAGCTACGACGAGGTGGCTTATCAGCTCCGCAATAGATGACGACGTCAGGTTGCGGTGCCTATGAAGTGTGTGAGGACTTCCTCCCAGAATGCACGGGAGAGGGCAATTACCGGAATTTTTTTTTGTGTGTGTGAGCGTGCCCCGGTACCACCGCTCCAAGGAGCGGTCGTACCGCCTACAGGTTCCGAGAGAGGAGGCTTGTCCGGACCTCCCAGGAGATCTTCAAAGACCTCTAGGAGGTCCTGACTGAGTGCACTGAGCTAGTCCCAGGAGTCCAAGCTAGCTTGGACAAAACAACATAGGTGTGATCACAACCACAACAGCTAAACAAAAGATGAAGCAGACAAAGTAAACTTTATAATAAACAAGACCTTATGGTCAAAGCTTGCTTACAAGAGTTGCCAACTTGGGCTACAAAACCCGATAACAACACCTTACAGCAGAACACAAAAAGTGTGCAAAGCCATCCGGCAAGCCCACAGGCTGTCAAGTGGAGGACGTCCTAGGCAGCTGGATCGTCAAAGAACTCCTCCTCGAAGAGGTCTGGGCATCCCTGCACTTGGTCATCTTCGAACACTGCTTTGACACAGGGCTTAAGCCATGAGTACTTTGAATGTACTCATCAAATCGCAGGGAACAAATATGCAAATAGTATTCATGCATGGGCTTAATAATGAGAGCTATAGAGTTCGTTGCAAAAAGCGATATTTCATAGTAAATAACAAGTATAGATTGCAAAGCTCAATTTGAAACAATAATATATAAGTACATTTGTTTGAAAAGAGGGGGAAGTGAGCGCCAACTCACTTCCCAAGCCACTGGGGAGTGCAGTCGCACCCGACGGGACCTCTCCCAAGACCTCTCTGGAGTACCCACTCCAGAGCTCCCAAGACCACTTGGGGGGAGGTCTGGTCGCACCCACGACCAGAACCTCTCCCAAGACATCTCTGGAGCACCAACTCCAGAGCTCCCAAGACCTCCCTAGGGCTCCAAGATCTCCTCTGAGCACCCGCTCAGGAGCTCATTGGACCACCCTAGGGTTCACAAGACCTCCACGACCATCCAAGGACATCACAAGCACTCGGAGCCACCCAGAGTACCTGTAGACGTCCCAAACCAGCCATGGAACACAAATTTTTGAGATGTCTACCCCTTGCACCATTTTCACCGGGCATGTCCATGACCAAGGACTTGGCTATTCGAATAGATTGATACTCTGCAGAGGTGTACAACTTTACCCACAATTCACGACCTCTCTAGCGGGGCGGGTTCCCGCCGAAACGCTTGCTCACTTCCGAAGGTGAGCAATCTAGAGAGCGCGACAAGGCCTTTACAAAGCTTTGTCCTGACCTAACCTGCCCGCTAAGGTTTAGCCGTCTGTAAAGGAACTGACCCCTCTTGCGCCATGCAAATCGGCATGCACCACCACAATAGAACCAGTCAAGACTTCACTAATTATTCGCCCGACCATCCCCATAAAATGATCTTGTGGTTGCACTAAGAATACGATCAGCGAGCATAAAGTTAAGTCCTTAATTCTTTGCTCGGGCAAGGCTTCCACATCGATTGTGCGAAGAGTACCCTTTACTGCACGATCACTTGACCGAGCAAGAAAGCATTTTGGGTTCACCTAGCCAAAGACCTCCCTGGTCTTGGCACGCAAGATTTTAACAAAGTGGCCTCGCACCACAATCAACATAACTACGGCATCCCACCATAGTCGCTCAACAGTGGCACCAACCACAGATTCTATAGTTCCATTAGTCAAATTATTAGAGAAGGAACATGATTCCCAAGACCCCCGGTTCCACAAGCAAGACTAAGCATAAACATACGGTCCCATGTTGGCAATACCAAACAATACCAACTAAAATACCCAACCTAAGGCGTCCAAAAGGATCATGTCAACATGTCGAATACAATTGTCCAAGGAGGCATATTGTCAAGTAGGAAAATAACTAGGCTCAATATGATCAAAGGTTTGCGACTTGCCTTCGTTGAGCAGTGGTGAGCCTTCAGTAGAAACCGCTGGGTCCAAGAACTCCTCCTCAAACGCGGGATCTACACGTTCGCCAAAGAACCAAATAAGCAAACCAAATCCAAGCAAGGAACTTAAAAGAAGACTTAAAAAGAGCTTAAACCAACTCAAACAAAAACCAAGAAGCAAGAGGTCCAGGCTGGAAGGGGAGGTCCAACCCGAAAGAGGGTGGTCCTTGTAAAGGGATCCGCAGGAACCAATAGAGAGGCCTTCTTGGCAATGAAGAGGTGATGGATTAGCTTCAAAGAACTCCTTGGTGAGGTCTCGAGCAAGGAGAACACCAGACGGGAGCAGGGAAGTTGGAAATGAGCAAAAAGGTGACAAAGGGAGGCATGCCCAGGCTATTTATAGCCGGAGCTAGTGGAGAAGCAACAAGGGGCTCAGCAAACTTGACACATACCGGTGATGGGCAGGACAAGGTTAGGTCAGGGTAGGTCACCAAAAGAATAAAAAGAAGTACCCTAGATGTGACTGCATTTAATGTGAGACAACAGCCCTTAAATGCGCACAAAGTTTTGAGGCAGAAAAATTGGGAAAAGTGAGCAAGGCTGACAAGTGGGGCCAGTCAAACTCAAGAGAACAGATCAGTCAAAGGGTTGGTCCCAGCCGCAAGGGAGGTCTTTGTAAAAGACCAGGGGTCTTGACCTCTAAGGGGGAGGTCCTGACGGTCGGATCAAATCAAAGGGAAGGTCCTGACGGTAGGATCAAATCAAGGGGAGGTCCTGACGAGGAGGTCCTAAGATAAGGCGCGGTCGAGCAGGACCGTTAGATTTCAATCGGACAGGGCAAGGCAATTGGGTCGTTCGGACCGAGCGAACGCTCCAACGGATCGGGGCTATCCAATATGGATCTGAAGGCTCTAAAGGAGTGGGACGTTCGGACCATCCGAACGTCTCACCAAGATCAAACCGTCCAACGCAAATCGGACGGTACACAAGCGATAGAGGTCAGGATCCAACGAAAGGCTCGAACGGACGCGAGGGAGGTCCAAATAAACAAGGAAGAGGTCCTAGAGGACACAGGGAGGTCCTAGAGGACACAGGGAGGTCCCGAAGGACACGGGGAGGTCCAAAGGACACAAAGATCACCCGAATTTGGTTTTCAAGATCCAAAGACCTTTGAAACACAAACCCGAGTTAGTCTAAGACCCAGGAGGGGAGGTCCTAGACCTACAAAGGAGGTTTGGGCAAGAGGAGGTCCCAGCGAAAAGGGCAAACTAAGCCAAGCTTGACTCTTCAGAAAACAAAAGGGTTTGAAACACAAACCCGGGCAGAGAACCACGGGGTGGTTGTGACCCAAAAGAAAAGAGGTCAGAACCAAAGATAAATTCGAACAGGGAGGGACGTCTAAACCTTAAAGAGATTCAAACCAACAAAGGAATTCTAGCTTAAAAGAGAGGGAGAGATCCAAGCTTAGGGGAGGTCCAAAGAACTCTAAGGAGGTCCTATGAACACAGAGGAGGTCCAAATGACTCTTTGAGGTCGTATGAACACAGAGGAGGTCCAAATGACTCAAAGGAGGTCCTATGAACACAGAGGAGGTCCAAAGGACTCAAAGGAAGTCCTATGAACATAGAGGAGGTCCAAATGAGGACAGACTAAACCAAGGCATACAAGGTGAACAAAGAACAGAGGACTAAAACTAGAGAGCACCAAAGAACCCCAAAAGGACAAAGAGCACAAACCTAAAGGACTAGTTGAGGTTTGGTTAGGTCAGGTTAAACTCCCAAATTTCTAAAATCCCAAGTTAAGCTTTAGCAGGCGAATAAACCCAATGGTTTCCTTTTTAGCTTTGAAAACGGCAAGAACTCTTAGGAAAAACGGGACGTTACAAACCTTCACCCCTTAAGGGAATATCGACCCCGAGATTCAGGTTAGCTAGAGAATATGTGCGGGAACTCCTTCTTGAGGTCCTCTTGGCCCTGTGTTTATACCTTGATGTGGTTGCTCCATTGCACCTTGCAAAGCTTGATGGTCTTGTTTCTTGTGACTCTCTCGGACTCATCCAAGATCTTGACGGGTTGCTCCCTGTAGGTGAGGTCTTCTTGGAAGTCCACAGCTTCCAAGGGCATTTGCTCTTCTGGCACTCTTAAGCATTTTTTCAACTGAGAGACATGGAACACATTGTGCACTCCAGCAAGCTGAGGGGGAAGATCTATCTTGTAGGCCACTTCTCCTCTTCGGGCAAGAATTGGAAAAGGTCCAATGAATCTTGGAGCTAGCTTTCCACTGATCCTGAATCGTTGCATTCCTTTGAGAGGTGACACTTTGAGATATACTTGATCTCCGGGAGCAAAAACTAGATCTCGACGCCTATTGTCGGCGTAGCTCTTTTGTCTGGTCTGTGCAGTCTTCAACTTCTCCCTTATTGACTTCACTTGGTCCTCAGCTTCCTTCAATAGATCTGGTCCAAGTACTTGTTCTTCACCAATCTCTGTCCAGTACAAGGGTGTTCTACACTTTCTACCATAAAGAGCTTCAAAAGGAGACATCTAGAGGCTTGTTTGGTAGCTGTTATTGTATGAAAGCTCAGCATAGGGTAACATTCTGTCCCAACTTCCTTGCTTTTCCAGAGTACAAGCTCTCAGCATGTCCTTAAGTACTTGGTTGACCCTTTCAGTTTGTCCATCAGTTTGTGGGTGATAAGCTGTGCTGAAATTGAGGTCTGTGCCCATAACATCATGTAGCTTTTGCCAAAATTTGGAGGTGAACTGGGAACCTCTGTCTGATACTATTTTCTTTGGGACACCATGCAAACACACAACATTTGCCATATAGATTTCTGCCAATTTGTCTCCAGAATAGGTGGTCTTTACAAGAATAAAGTGAGCCATTTTGGTTAGGCGATCTACAATGACCCATATAGAGTCAAAACCAGCCTGGGTCCGGGGTAGACCAGTTATAAAGTCCATCCCTACCTTTTCCTATTTCCACTCGGGTATGGGCAAGGGCACCAAAAGACCTCCAGGTCTTTGGTGCACGGCCTTAACCTTTTGACAAGTATCACATTTGGCCACATACTCTACAATTTCTCTCTTCATACTAGGCCACCAGTACATCTCCTTAATGTCTTGATACATCTTTGTAGCTTTAGGGTGAATGGAATACAGTGCTTCATGGGCTTCTTTTAGTAAAATCTTCTTGAGTTCTATGTTATTTGGCACACATAGCCTCTTGTCAAACCATACAGTCCTTTGATTATCTTCTGAAAACCTCAAAGATTTCCCTTTTCTCATGTTGGCCTTGATTTCTTGAATGACTACATCTTCAACTTGGGCTGCCCTAATCTGTCTTTGCAGGGTGGGCTGCACTTCCAAAGTTGCCAAAAACCCTTCTTCAACTATCTCAAGTCTGAGTTTCTGGAATTCCTCATACAAAATAGGCTGACTTTCTTTGACCATCAATGTACTACTATAAACCTTTCTACTTAGAGCATCAGCTACCACGTTGGCCTTGCCGGGGTGATAATGAATTCCCAGATTGTAGTCTTTAATTAGCTCTAACCACCTTCTCTGCCTCATATTCAAATAAGCTTGGGTACAAATATACTTTAAGCTTTTGTGGTTTGTGTAGACTTCACATCGGTTTCCAATGAGATAGTGGCGCCAAATATTCAAAGCATGCACCACGGCAGCTACCTCTAGGTCATGAGTAGGGTAATTTGCTTCATGAGGCTTCAATTGTCGGGAGGCATAGGCTACCACTCTTTCTTTCTTGCATTAAGACACAGCCGAGTCCTTGCTTTGATGCATCACAATAGACTTCAAAGTCTTTTCGGACATCTGGCAATATCAAAACTGGTGCAGAGGTCAATCTCTTCTTGAGCTCTTGAAAGATTTGTTCACATTCAGAGGTCCATGAGAACTTCTTTTCCTTCTTCAATAACTGAGTGAGAGGTCTTGCTATTTGAGAAAAACCTTCAATAAACCTTCTATAATACCCTGCCATACCAAGGAAGCTTCAGACTTGAGGTACTAACTTAGGAGGTTCCCAGTTGAGCACATCTTGGACCTTACTCGGATTGACAGAGACCCCTTTTTCGGATAACACATGTCCTAAAAAGACCACTCCCTTCAACCAGAACTCACACTTACTAAATTTTGCAAAGAGTTAGTAAGCTCTAAGCTTCTCCAAAACCGAAAAGAGGTGCTTTGTATGCTCTTCTTCACTTTTAGAATACACAAGGATGTCATCAATAAAGACAATGATAAACTTGTCAAGATACTCCATGAACACTCTATTCATCAAGTTCATAAAATAAGCAGGGGCATTGGTCAGCCCAAAAGACATAACAGTGAACTCAAACAGCCCATATCTAGTTGAAAAAGCTGTCTTAGGAATGTCTTCTTGGCGAATCTTAAGCTGGTGGTACCCTAACCTCATATCTATCTTTGAAAACACTGCAACTCCCTTCAACTGATCAAACAAATCATCAATTCTTGGCAGAGGATACTTGTTCTTGATGGTGACTTCATTGAGAGCTCGGTAGTCCCCACACATCCTTTGAGTACCATCCTTCTTGGCCACAAATATCACTAGAGCTCCCCAAGGTGAGGAGCTAGGTCTAATGAAACATTTGCTTAATATGTCTTCAATCTATTGCTTCAACTCTACTTGGTCATCAACATGCAGCCTATAAGGTCTTTTGGAGATGGGGGAGGTCCCTGGAACAAGGTTTATTACAAACTCAAGATCTCTATCTGGTGGCATTCCTGGGAGCTCATCAGGGAACACATCTGCAAAATCTCGGACCACGGGGACATCTTTTAGAGCTAGAACTTAGGCACTGCAAGCTAGAGCTCCTTTAAGCTTCTCTGAGGAGGCTTCAAACTTCACTGTGACACCACTAGGGCTGGTCAGGGAAATGCTCCTCCCACTGCAATCCAACATTGATGGTGGTTTGCAAGTCAATCCATACCCAAAATCACATCTAAAGACTTTGTGTCCAAAAGGATAAGGTTGGCCAAGAACTCTACTCCCTCTATAACCAATTTAACTTGTAGACAACCCTGGTTCGTGCTTAACTCCGAACCGGGGGATTGAACCAACAAGGTAGATTTAAGAGCAATAACTTGAAACTGGTGCTTAACAACAAAACTCCGAGAAATAAACGAATGTGAAGCTCGAGAATCAAATAAAACTACTGGTGGCCTTGAATTTACTAGGAACATACCTAGTACAACATCGGGAGGTCTGGGCTTCTCTCTGACCACATGGTTCACACGACCCTTCCAAAAGATTGAGAGGTCCTAGCTTGAGGAGGTCCTGCTGGCTTCTTTGGGAGGTCCTAGCAGAGGAGGTCCTAAAGACAAGGTCAGTAATTTGCTTGAGTCCTTTGTGGGCATTGGCTAGCAAAATGCCCTACTTGATGACACTTAAAGCAAGTGATCCCTGCTACTGGAGAGGACTTTGAAGGCTGATTGCTGCCGCTAGTGATGTGACGCTGACTTGGGACAACTGATCAGGAAGTCTTTGCAGAGGTCCAGGAGGTCCTTGGCGTCTAGGTTGGTGCTGCACAAAAGTTCTGGCACATTGGGGAGGTCTTTGTTGAGCACTAGAGGGTGACATCTTCCTCTTGTAAGCCTTGGAAAGCTCCTTGCAAGATTCTTCAATGAGCAAAGCTTTATTTACCATGTGCTGAAAATCAGGATAGTCATTGCCAATGACTTGAACTTTCAGGCTGGGATGGAGACCTCCCTTAAAATGCTTCTGGCGTGCATCATCGGTGGCAACATCTTCACGGGCATAACGTGACAACTGAGTGAACTTGGTGAGATACTCACTCACAGTCATATTGCCTTGTTTAAGGTCCTGAAACTCATTTTTCTTCATCTTAACATTCCCATCGGGGACATGGGAATGGCGAAAAGTTGCTGCAAACTCAGCCCATGTAATCCTCTGGGAATTAACATGAGAGACATAAAAAGTGTCCCACCACTCGGCTGCGGCACCTTCTAATTGATGTGATGCAAACAAGACCTTCTCTCTGTCTTCACAGCGAGCAATATCCAGCTTCTTCTCAATTGATCTCAGCCAATCATCTGCATCCAGAGGCTCCGGGGAGCTCGAAAAGGTGGCTAGGTGAGTCTTCATAAACTCTGACAACCTTAATTGAGGATGAACCAAGGGTGGAGGTGGCGGCACAACTGCTGCTTGGTTGTTTTGGCTCATCATGGCAAGCAATGCATTGGTGGTCTGACTTTGTTGTGCCATCATTTGGTTCATGTTATGCATCATGGAACTCATTGTTTAAGCTTGAGCTGCCATAAACTACCCCAAACCTTGATCTGACACTGCCACTGGAGGAGGTGGTGGTGGAGGCAACTGTTCTGAGGGCTCATTCTAACTTGTTGATTGCCGAGTTTGAACCATCTGCACCAAAACCTCTCTGGTTTAATAGATAAGAATGAAAACATAATAGATAAGAGGGAATAGCACAAAGATAAGTTAGAGCAGGGGAGAAAGATGGATTATTCTATTAGGGGTGACTTGGCTAGATTCAAAAACAAAAGCCCAAAAAGGCTTAAAAGGAGACAATAAAACTACAAACAGAGGTCTTAATGACCAAGCTAAGCGAAACTGAAATTAAAAAGGGATTACTACCAACCTAGCCTTACAAAGTCGGCCCTATGGAGGTTACAAAGGCAAGGAGGTCAAGTTAAGACTTGAAAACAAAGTTCCAGAGGAGGTAAGATAACAGAACCATTGAAAAAGATAAGAATGAAGTAGAATAAGATAAGAAGAGATTGAGACAAGGTAAGTATAGCATAGAATCCAGAACAAGAAAGAACCACTAAACAAGTTGTAAAGTTGATTTGATTTAGAAAATAGCTTTTGAAGCAAAACTAAAATGACCCTTCTACCTATTGCCACGTCATACAGCCGACTAGAGCTCTGATACCACCTTTGTGAGGACTTCCTCTCGGAATGCACGGGACAGGGCAATTACCGAAAAAAAATTTGTGTGTGAGCGCGCCCCGGTACCACCGCGCCAAGGAGCGGTAGTACCGCCCGTAGGTTCCGAGAGAGGAGGCCTCTTCGGACCTCCCAGGAGATCTTCAAAGACCTCCTAGAGGTCCTGACTGAGTGCACTGAGCTAGTCCCAGGAGTCCAAGCTAGCTCGCACAAAACATCATAGGTGTCATCACAACCACAACAGCTAAACAAAAGATGAAGTAGACAAATTAAAATTTATAATAAACAAGACCTTATGGTCAAAGCTTACTTACAAGAGTTGCCAACTTGGGCTACAAAACCCGACAACAACACCTTACAGCGGAACACAAAAAGCGTGCAAAGCTATCCGGCAAGCCCACAGGCTGTCGAGTGGAGGATGTCCTAGGCAATTGGATCGTTAAAGAACTCCTCCTCGAAGAGGTCTGGGCATCCCTGCACTTGGTCATCTTCGAACACTGCTTTGACACAGGGCTTAAGCTATGAGTACTTTGAATGTACTCAGCAAATCGCAGGGAACAAATATGTAAATAGTATTCATGCATTGGCTTAACAATGAGAGCTGTAGGATTAGTTGCAAAAAGCGATATTTGACAGTAAATAACAAGTATAGATTGCAAAGCTCAATTTGAAACAATAATACATAAGTACATTTGTTTGAAAAGAGGGGGAAGTGAGCACCAACTCACTTCCCAAGCCACTTGGGGGAGGTCTGGTCGCACCCATGACCAGGACCTCTCCCAAGACCTCTCTGGAGTACCCACTCCAGAGCTCCCAAGACCACTTGGGGGAGGTCTGGTCGCACCCACAACCAGGACCTTTCCCAAGACTTTTCTGGAGCACCAACTCTAGAGCTCCCAAGACCTCCCTAGGGCTCCAAGATCTCCTCTGAGCACCTACTCAAGAGCTCATTGGACCACCCTAGGGTTCACAAGACCTCCATGACCACCCAAGGACATCACAAGCACTCGGAGCCACCCAGAGTACTTGTAGACGTCCCAAACCAGCCATGGAACACAAATTTTTAAGAAGTCTACCCCTTGCACCATTTTCACCGGGCATGTCCATGACCAAGGATATGGCTATTCGAATAGATTGATACTCTGCAGAGGTGTACAACTTTACCCACAATTCACGACCTCTATAGCGGGGCGGGTTCCCGTCGAAACCCTTGCTCACTTCCGAAGGTGAGTAGTCTAGAGAGCGCGACAAGGCCTTTACAAAGCTTTGTCCTGACCTGACCTGCCCGCTAAGGTTTCATCGTCCTGTAAAAGGAACCTGGCCCCCTCTTGCGCCATGCAAATCAGCATGCACCACCACAACAGAACCAGGTCAAGACTTCACTAATTATTCGGCCCAGACCATCCCCATAAAATGATCTTGTGGTTGCACTAAGAGGCCCAGATCAACAGAACGCAAAGTTAAGTCCTTAATTGCTGCTCAGGCAAGGCTTCCACATCCCAGTGTGCGAAGAGCACCCCCTTTACTGCACGATCACTTGCCCGAGCAAGAAAGCATTTTGGGTTCACCTAGCCAAAGACCTCCCTGGTCTTGGCACGCAAGATTTTAACAAAGTGGCCTCGCACCACAATCAACACAACTACGTCATCCCACCATAGTCGCTCAATAGTGGCACGAACCACAGATTCCCTAGTTCCATTAGTCAAGTTATTAGAGAAGGAACATGATTCCCAAGACCCCCGGTTCTACAAGCAAGACTAAGTATAAACATACGGTCCCATGTTGGCAATACCAAACAATACCAACTAAAATACCCAACCTAAGGCGTCCAAAAGGATCATGTCAACACGTCGAATACAATTGTCCAAGGAGGCATATTATCAAGTAGGAAAATAACTACTACCCAAACCATTTCTTATAAAAATAGCCATGCATGATTAAGTAAAGCAAAATACATTTGAAAAGCTAGGATCAATATGATCAAAGGTCTGCGACTTGCCTTCGTTGAGCAGTGGTGAGCCTTCAGTAGAAACCGCTGGGTCCAAGAACTCCTCCTCAAACACGGGATCTACACGTTCGCCAAAAAACCAAATAAGCAAACCAGCTCCAAGCAAGGAACTTAAAAGAAGACTTAAAAAGAGCTTAAACCAACTCAAACAAAAACCAGGAAGCAAGAGGTCCTGGCTGGAAGGGAAGGTCCAACCCGAAAGAGGGGGGTCCTTGCAAAGGGATCCGTAGGAACCAACAGAGATGCCTTCTTGGCGATGAAGAGGTGATGGATTAGCTTCAAAGAACTCCTTGGTGCGGTCTCGAGCAAGGAGAACACCAGACAGGAGCAGGGAAGTTGGAAATGAGCAAAAAGGTGACAAAGGGAGGCATGCCCAGGCTATTTATAGCCGGAGCTGGTGGAGAAGCAACAAGGGGCTCAGCAAACGTGACACAGACCAGTGATGGGCAGGACAAGGTTAGGTCAGGGTAGGTCACCAAAAGAATAAAAAGAAGTACCCCAGATGTGACTGCATTTAATGTGATACAACAACCCTTAAATGCGCACAAAGTTTTGAGGCAGAAGAATTGGGAAAAGTGAGCAAGGTAGACAAGTGGGGCCAATCAAACTCAAGAGAACAGATCAGTCAAAGGGTTGGTCCCAGCCACAAGGGAGGTCTTTGCAAAAGACTAGGGGTCTTGACCTCTAAGGGGGAGGTCCTGACAGTCGGATCAAATCAAGGGGGAGGTCCTGACGGTAGGATCAAATCAAGGGGAGGTCCTGACGAGGAGGTCCAGAAAAACACACCACGGGGAGGTTTGAATGGTTAAGATCTCCAAGGGAGGTCCTAACGGTCGAGATCTAACAAAGGGAGGCGAGCGGTTAAGATCTCCAAAGGGGAGGTTCTAGCAGTCGAGATCTACGAAGGGAGGTCTCGAGCAGTTAAGATCTCCAAAGGGATGTCCTAATGGTGAGATCTAGCAAAGGGGAGGTCTGAACGGTTAAGATCTCCAAAGGGGAGGTCCTAACGGTCATAGCTAGCAAAGGGGAGGTGCGAGCAGTTAAGATCTTCAAGGGAGGTCCTAACGGTCGAGATCTAGCAAAGGGAGGTGCGAGCAGTTAAGATCTCCAAAGGGAGGTCCTAACGGTCGAGATCTAGCAAAAGGAGGTCTGAACAATTAAGATCTCCAAAGGGAGGTCCTAGCAGTCGAGATCTAACAAAGGGAGGTGCGAGCGGTTAAGATCTCCAAAGGGAGGTCCTAACGGTCGAGATCTAACAAAGGGAGGTGCGAGCGGTTAAGATCTACAAAGGGGGAGGTCCTAATGGTCAGATCTAACAAAGGGGAGGTCCTGCGCGACCATGAGATATGGCGCTGTGGAGCAGGACCGTTAGATTTCAATTGGACGGGGCAAGGCAATTGGGCCGTTCGGACCGAGCGAACGCTCCAACAGATCGAGACTGTCCAATAAGGATCAGACGGCTCTAAAGGAGTGGGACGTTCGGACCATCCGAACGTCTCACCAAGATCAAATCGTCCAATGCAAATCGGACGGTACACAAGCGATAGATGTCTGGATCCAACAGAAGGCTTGAATGGACGCAAGGGAGGTCCAAATAAACAAGGTAGATGTCCTAGAGGACACAGGGAGGTCCCAAAGGACACGGGGAGGTCCAAAGGACACAGAAATCACCCGAATTTGGTTTTCAAGATCCAAAGACATTTGAAACACAAACCCGAGTTGGTCTAAGACCCAGGAAGGGAGGTCCTAGACCTACAAAGGAGGTTTGGGCAAGAGGAGGTCCCAGCGAAAAGGGCAAACTAAGCCAAGCTTGACTTTTCGGAAAACAAAAGGGTTTGAAACACAAACCCAGGCAGAGAACCACAGGGTGGTTGTGACCCAAAAGAAAAGAGGTCAGAACCAAAGATAAATTCGAACAGGGAGGGAGGTCTAAACCTTCAAGAGATTCAAACCAACAAAGGAAATCTAGCTTAAAAGAGAGGGAGAGATCCATGCTTAAGGGAGGTCCTACGAACACAGAGGAGGTCCAAATGACTCAAAGGAGGTCCTATGAACACAGAGGAGGTCCAAATGAGGATAGACTAAACCAAGGCACACAAGGCAAACAAAGAAGAGATGACTAAAACCAGAGAGCACCAAAGAACCCCAAAAGGACAAAGAGCACAAACCAAAAGGACTAGTTGAGGTTTGGTTAGGTCAAGTTAAACTCCCAAATTTCCAAAATCCTAAGTTAAGCTTGACCAGACGAATAAACCGAATGGTTCCTTTTTAGCTTTGAAAACGGCAAGAACTCTTAGGAAAAATGGGACGTTACAAAGTGGCTCTGCAAGCTCGCGTGTGTGATCCGTGGCGGCACTCCTGAACCGTTGTGCACGAACCTTGCCAGGGCAAGATCCATTCACACACTTGACGATGTGGATGTCAGGGTTGGACCTGATACGTCCGGCTAATATTGACGACGTATCTGGCAATGGCCTGCTGGGCAGTGCTCTTGTTGGGGAAACGCTGCCCTAAGAGCAGGGTATCTTCATTGAACCCCCACGCCACCTACTCTGGCTGCGGCAGAACCAGGGATGTCGCTGCGATGTCATCCAATCTAGACGAGACATACGCAACATCGGTGGTCACAACACCACCAAATACACCTCCCGTAGTAACTTCTCCATCAAGCTCCTCTCCAGAACTAGCTGTATCCACAGCCTCCTCCTCGCTTTCAACCTGCTCAACAAGGTATTCGTGGCAGTCAGTATGGGCTGCCCACCACCTTTCAATGCCTTCGTTTGACTCGAAAGCCTCCACACGCCTCCTCAAGTCTCCATCACCCACTTCCTCGCCCATATCTCCGCCAACAGTAGCGTCTACATCAAATCCACCAGAACCACCCATGGCGGATGATTCCGTCCTCTCCACAAACTGGACATACACCATCGGCCTGGCATATATTGCAGCGGTGGGGTTGCACACAACCTTTATGTAGTTGGTCCACGAAGCGTCACTGCTCACCTTCATAAGTTGCCAAAAGGTCTGACCTTCACTACCCAACACCGAGGCATACAATGCCTCAATGCGTAACTTCTTCCATCCAGTGTCCCGATCGAACGCGGAATGCACACACCTCCTTAGCTCACATAGACTCATGTCCTTCAGGCCTGGTGCCTGGATCTGGGTCCGGTCACAATTTGACAGGTCCGCTCCGTACGACCCATCGCGTACGAGACCATCGCCATAAAACACGAACAAGTCTTGAATCGACATGTTCAGGGAAGACGGTGTTGGGTTCTACGCGCAAAACGACAAACATAAATAAATAAATACACTTGACTACGTGAGTATTAACCAATAGACAAAAATAGCAGAAATAACTCTAGTGTATCAAGAAACCATATGATGTTAGTATCAAACTTGAATCTTAATAGATTGGATTAATTTTGCTCCTACTAATTCACATTCAATTGAGTATTACAGGATTCAATTCTATATATGGAGTTGTAAATAAAAAAACAGGACTTAAATGGGTAATCAAGTAACAAAAATTATTAATATATTCTGCAGTTTGGCTATGTGACTTCTTCTGATCTTGATTAATCTTTCCTAAATGTATTTCATACTTCTATTTCAATACTAAATAATATCCCACTAGGTCGAATGGTTTGCATAACTACACAATGTTATTTTATTTAAAAAAAACAATTCAAATAATTCGTATAGTTACATGGTTTCAAAATAGAGATTTTTCGCCCCTATTAAAAATATGCTACCAACCTCTACTTTTATCTCATGCGAGATCGATAACTACAACATAGTTATATCTTTGTCAGATAGACCTTTCTATACATGTGTCTTAGTCTTGGTCTACCTATTTAGATTAGCTTCCCCTCAGACAATACAATGCATGTGCCTACAAGCTCTACCTCTTCTATTCCACACAACATCAACTATCTATGCCATAGTTATAGACTGCCTGTTACTCACAATAGGCCTTTCTATAGTCGTTCTCTACATTCTCGAGTGGTTCATTTGTTTCACCATTAGGGCAATAATGCACACCGTCCTCGGTTCTAATAATTTGTCCATTAACATGATTTCTACTGCATGAAGGATTACTATATTTACGTGCTAATTAACTAACAATGATATCCACATAAACTAAACATTTACGTCAACTAAGCATGGTTACTTAACACATTCTACACAATCAAGAAGTCATTACGGTAATAAAAAATAACTACGCTACTTGCTAAAAATATAATCGCATGTCCATGAAAAATACCTTTTCTTGACGCTCGCAAGCCGATCTACAACTTATATAATTGCGAAACCTCCAGATTCAAATTGAAAACCTCCCAAAATGCAACTCAAAATAACCTTCTTTTCCTCCTCTCGGTCTCTCCTTCGTGGCTGAAAGAAATGCAAATGACGGAGTGACGAAGCGACGATGGACGCTGCCTTCTTATCTCCACCAGTTGCTAAGGACCGGGCGACGGGCGGTGTAGGCGGATGGCCACGTCGAGGCAGGCGGTCTTGAGGCGCCTGGCCGGTGTATGGCGGATGCCTTGCAAGGGGGCGGAGCTTGCAGAACCTTGGCGGCGTGGAGAGCGCTGCAGCGAGGCAATGCAAGGCCCCCTCATCCTACGCTCGGCGGCCGTGGTAGGTGGCCATGCTCCTGTGCTTGCCCACCGCGGAAAGAGCGGCTGCTCCCACGCTCGGCGACCACGGAATGTCGCCGGGCCCGCCACCTCCCGCGCCATTTGCTCGCTTCCGTGCTAGCGCGGCCTGCCGCGTTGCCTACTCGCTTTTCGCGCTCGGCAACCGCGGAATGGGACACGCGTCGGCTCCTCGACGGTTCTGCGCTCATCGAGAGGCTAATTTTGTAAATACGCTGAAAAAGAGGCTATTTTTACATTTAAACGGTGTTATAGGCCAAATCAAAAAAAAATTCCCAAACGCACCCTTAAGTCAGGATCTGCGTCCCCACTCCGCCATGCTTCTCCCCTTATGCCCCCTCCCCTCTCCCCTCTCCCCCTCCGCCGCCTCACCCCCAAGCCAGCCCTCGCCGCCACCGCTCGTCTCTCCCACTTCGACCCCTTCGTCTCCTCTTCCTCCTCCGACGACGAATCCCCCCTCGCCACCGAGCTCTTCCCCGCCGCTGGCGCGCCCACCCTCCTCTCCGTCGCGCGCTCGCTCGCCGCCTCCCCGAGCCCCTCCGTCCCCTCCGTCCTCGGCTTCCTCCGCCGCCTGCCCCCCGGCGCTTCCCCGCACCTCTTCCCCCACCTCATCGCCGCCCTCTCCCGCTCGCCCCAGCCCCTCCTCGCCCTCCGCCTCTTCCTCTCCCCGCCCACCTCCGCCGCCGCCACCCACCACTCCTTCAACTCTGCCCTCCTCCGCTTCCCCCTGCCCCCGCACCTGCTCCCCGGCTTCTTCTCCCACTCCCTCCGCCGCTTCCCCCGCCTTACCCCCACCCTCCTCTCCTTCAACCTCCTCCTCAAGTGCGTGTGCTCCTCTCTGGTCCCAAGAAACCCCCGTATCTATCTTGAAATCGCTCTACGGGTTCTCTACGAGAGCATTCCGGGCTGGAATCTTGCGCCGGATAAGTTCACCTACTCGACGGTCGTGTCTGCGCTCGCGGATGCAGGGCGGGTGGATGATTCGGTGGCGCTGGTGCACGAGATGGTGGCGGATGGGGTGGTGGCGGCCGAGGCCTTTAACCCCGTGCTGAGGGCGATGCTGCGTGCAGGGGATGTTGTGGCGGCGGCCAAGCTGTTTGGTTTTATGCAGCTAAAGGGGTGCGCGCCAACTGCCGTGACATACAATGTGCTGGTGCATGGATTGTTGGTGTGCGGGAAGGCCGGAGCGGCAAGTAGGGTGATGAGAAGAATGGAGACGGAGGGGGTGGCGCCAGGGGTGATGACGTATGGGGCAGTGGTGGATGGACTGGTGAGGTGTGGGAGAGTGGAGGATGCATGGAAGGTGGCTGAGGAAATGGGGAGGAAGGGGCTTGCACCCAATGAGTTTGTGTTCTCGGCTGTGATCACCGGGTTTTGTAAGTCAGGGAAGGTCGACAGGGCACTGAGGGTGTGGGAGGCAATGTTGGTGGGTAGGGTAAGGCCGAACATTGTTTTGTATTCAGCAATGATTAATGGCCTTGCCCGGTGTGGGAAGATGACAGAGGCCGAATTGTTATTTGGAGAGATGGTTGAGGCAAAATGTGTACCAAATATCATGACATTTAGTTCAATGATTTGGGGATATTTCCAAATTGGAGATCCATCACGGGCTCTTTCTATCTGGGAGGAGATGGTAAGGGTTGGGTGCACACCAAATGCTGTTACTTATAGCATATTGATCAATGGGCTGTGCAATATAGGGAAATTGAAGGATGCTATGATGGTCTGGAAGCACATGCTTGGTCGTGGCTGTGCACCTGACACAATTGCTTATACTTCAATGATCAAGGGGTTGTGTATTTCTGGGATGGTGGACGGTGGTCTGCGTCTGTTTTACGACATGCTGGCCAGGGGGGATTCCAAGCCAGATGTCATCAGTTATAACATACTGCTGGATGGATTGCTCCGGGTAAAGGACCTTCCTCGGGCAATGGACTTGCTCAACCAGATGCTTGACCAGGGGTGTGATCCAGACACAGTAACATGCAATATGTTCTTGCGGGAAATTGGGTTTGGAGAGGGGAAATCAAGGGAATTCTTAGAGGGCCTGCTGGCGAGGCTATGCAAGAGAGAGAGGGTTAAGGCAGCTGGAGATGTTGTGATGGTGATGCTGGTTAAGTATATTGTGCCAGATGCTGCCATTTGGTTAATGGTGATTAGAGTTGTTTGCCGGAGGAAGAGGGTTTGGAGAGTGATTGATAAATGTTGGGATGAGATTTGGAGGTCCTGAAGATTTTTTTTAGGATTATTAATTCTTGGTACCAAAACGAGTACACACGCTGGAGCTCACATGCTGGAGGTTTTTTATACTCCATTTGTTGTAAGTTGTACTTTGTAACGCTAACTGATTCATTCATAACAAAGATTTTGACACAATAAAGTGATTGCTATTAATCATTATGCTTTTTGTAGATCATTTTCAAGCTCCTCTTGTTTTCCAACCTGCATGTCCTCATAGAAAAATGTTTTTTCCTGTATGGCAATGTGTTTGGCAGACCTGTGTGATTTTTACTTGCCCCTTTGTTTTGTATCTTCATCTTGCTAGAAGTGATGGGGTTGCTTGCAAGTTATAACCTGAGTGCTGTATCCGAAGTTCCAATCCAGTGTGCTGATTATATTTTTTAAAATTTCATTGTTGAGATGCTACCTTAATATTTGAGTAAAGTCCATTACCGGTCCTTAAACTTTTTATGCTGTATCATCCCGGTCCATAGACTTTCAAAGTGTGTCATCCCGGTCCCTAAACACTGTTTGGGTCTCAAACATAGCCCTCTTGCTTAGGCACAGTAATGGCACACTTTGAAAGTCTATGGACCGGGATGACACAGCATAAAAAGTTTAAGGACTAATTTGAGACCCAAACAGTGTTTAGGGACCGAGATGACACACTTTGAAAGTCTATGGACCGGGATGACACAGCATAAAAAGTTTAAGGACCGGTAATGGACTTTACTCTTAATATTTTGTTCTATCAAATCGATACTTGTAAAAAAAAAATGAATTAGTTGTAAGTTGTAACCGTTCTACAATGATATTGCTTTCATTATAGTAGTCTGTAATTTCCTTGTCAATCCTCTACCGCATGCTTCAAGAAAAGCAAGGAAGTATGTCACCTTCAGCTTCTTTGAACATATCTACAGGATGGAATGTGTGATCAATGGCAGCAGACATGTTTCACTATCTGTATATTTTTGCTGGAGAAGCATCTTTGACACTATTCGATTTCTGAGATGCTTGATTGGCTTCTATGAGCAAGTTTTGTATGCATTCTGCCTCTTCAATCAGGAGGTAGGTTATATTTCTAACTGCATATGCTTACTATCCTAAAGTATTGATTCAACAGTGCTCCATTCGCCTACAGGTTTTTTTTTGGGTGGCTAAGTTTTCCATTATTTCGACATTTTCTGTAGTAGCTGTGCGTTTCAAAGCAAATCGCTGTGGATGATTCAGTCATAGTTGTCACGGCGTCGCTTTGGCGTCCAGTCGCCCCGAAACGTACGCCGTGGAGGAGCGCCTCGCCTTGGCTGTCGCTGCCCCTCGGCCTCACCGTACCAGCCGTCAGGTACGCCCTCCGACCTCCACTCCCTATCGTGGCGTGGCTCGACCTGGCGACCTCCACTCCCGTCGCGCCCGCCGCCTCCTCCGCCTCCGCTGCTTGTAGTCTCCCTCCCTCCCGCCGCCTCCCTCCTCTATCTTGCTTCCCCTCGCCTCCCTCCTCCCTTGACCGCCTCCTCCTCTCGCTCTGCTTCCCCCTCTGGCGTTGCCTCCCTCCCTCTGCTCTGCTTCCCCCTCTGGCACTGCCAACCTCCCTTTGCGTTGCTTCCCCCTCCGGCTTCCCTCCGTCTGCTCTGGTTTCTCCTCTGGCGCTGCCTCCCTCTGCTTCCCCCTCTGCATCTCCCCTCTGCAGTGCTATGCGTTGGTAATCTACTGATGTTCGGTAATCTACTGATGTTAGTAATCTCCTGCTAGTTGCTGATGTGTGATTGTGTGCTAGATGCTTGGTACTTTGCTGAATGTTGATGTAGTATAGAAGTTGCTACTTGCTACCTTAGCTCACCTTGCCTCGCCTAGAGGATGACTAAGCGCCTGTCTAGACGACTAGGAGTCCTAGCGCCCAGCAGCGACATTCATGAGTAAAGAATATAACCATAATACAAACATTCACTTCAATTTTTCTACCGACTAATTGCACTTGCCTCAACCGTGTGAAGCTTGATGACGCGAAGAGAGAGCTGCCCCTGGAATCAAATCACCACCTGAGTATTTTTAACAATCACACTAAGAGGACATTTCTGAACAAGATATTGCTAAAAACAAATATATGATTAACTACGCTCCCTAGCGCAACCCAAAACACCAACTCCTATGAGCATCGATCTGTCCCAAATTGAACGGTCTTTTTCTAAAAATCATAACTTTTCGTCTATTTTCCCAAAAATGGTGTTATTTGATTCTCTGGAAAGCTTATTAAATTACCCACATTAAACTAGTTGGTGAGATTCCCAGATTCTGTCATTCTCTATCTCTACTAAACAGATTACTAAAACTGCTAAACCCTGTCAGAGGTTCTAGACAGCGACACTAAAACCTACGTAACTTTCGGTGCAAACACAAAAAAATTACGTTATCTAGCTTTCTGGAAACCTTATTAAATGACCTACAACTTTCATGTCGGTGAAATTCTCTAAATAAATCGTTAGCTAATTTCTAATGACCAGTTAATACTAGTTGCCAAAATTCTAACAGAGCCTATGAACAATGACATTGCAAAAACCATAACTTACGATCCGTTCATCCAAATGACTTGATTCAAGATCCTACGGAAAGCTAATGACGCTACCCACAATTCTCTAGAAGATGGTCTGATCGAATTGCGTAATTAACAACCCTAAAACTACCGAGCACTACAGACTGTCAGGAATTGATCTAATACCCGATATTGCCAAATCGCAAAACTACACGACTAATCGAACGGGATTGAGGGTTACTCTTGGAGAATGCGCTGAAGGCTGCAAGAACCACCGCGAGGTCCATTTCCCTTCCCTTCTCCCTTCTCCCCCTTCCTCTAACCCGCCGGCAGTAATGGTGGTCCTCTTGGCCGACAGCAATGGAGATACACCAGGGGGTGGAGGCGCAGCCAAGGACCAGGACAAGGAGGGAGGAGGCACCGGGAGGGAGGGTGTGGCTGACCAAGGGGAGGGGGAGGAAGGGTGCACTACACCATGGCATAGTATTAAGGGCAATGCAACCGCCGGAAAAAGCGTGTTGCAAGGCAATTTATCTGTAAGCAATTAGTTTTCCCAAGACTTATTGCTCGCTTGTAAAGTCTTCAGGGAAAAACATTTCCGGCAGATATGTGAATTCTCGCAATTAAGCGCCTAGAAAGTTTTTTCCGGCGATTAGCTATTTCCAGCGATTAGAGGTATTGCCGTGATTATAGGTATTGCCGTGATTAACTCCGCCCTTGATTGTCGTTTTCCCAAATAGATTAACTCCGCCTTGATTGTCCGCTTCCCCGTAGATTAGTTGTTTTCCGGCGATTAATTGCCCTAAAAACTTGGTTTCCATTGGCACGTTAGTTGAAGTTTCCCCGGCGATTATACATATTGCTTATATTACTCGCCCTTGATGTCTTTTTTCCAGCAGTTAAGTGCCCTAGATAACTATTACTACCATAATTTAATCATACCGCCCAGAATAGTGAATTTAATATTTTCCCAATAGTTTGCAACATTCAATCAGAATTTACAAAAACATACAATTTTCTCAATTGTACCACTTAGAAAATATCATTTCAACAATCAAATACAGCCGCAACACATAGATGAAATTCAGATAATGCAAAATAAATAAACCTGAAATATGAAATTACTGATAAGCACAACAATACATGTGCAGTACACCATACACATGCAACTTTAGAATTCCGAGCATTCTAATATAGCCATTGTCTCCTTGGCATGTACAAAATATCCACACAAATGAAGTCGACAATACTAATCTATCCTTGACACATGTAAATTCTCCAACCCCTTCTACCACAAATACTAATCTATCCTTGGCATGTACAAAACATCTACGCAAAAGAAGTCGACCTTGTATCTACACCCTTGATGAAAGTGGAGAATACTCTGCATGTACCATCAGTGGATGTTGTTGCAAGATGTATCTGAAGAAACACGAAAGCAAACAAATCAATATTACATCCAATGAAAACAGGTCATGCGTATACATGACAATACCAATTCCTATAAAGATATTTCATGTCTACACCAAACAGAATTGCATCAAGTTCTTCCGATCATCTTTATGGTATCAATGGGAGATGTGCGTCTCGCAAGTGCCAGACAAACACCTTATATAAACAAGCACACCATAAAGTATTGTGCCTTTAGTTTCCCTACTAAAGATTTCCGTTACTTCCAAGAGATAGATAATACTATACTCACATTGTTTGGATGCCATGTGACACTCGTGACAGAAGATTCATGCTTCTTCCTAATAACCTTGCTAATCCACCTGCAGAAAAAAAAAACGCATATCAAGAGTGACACGTCAACCTCACTAATTGCATGAACTAAATCAGTAGAAAACATGCTCATCAATTAGGATATTCGACATAACTAATGGATAAATAAGGTAATCCAAAAATAGTAGTCAACTAATGTTAGTGCCGGAGACCAATACCAGTTGTTCTCTTGTTCGTAGTAGCAAATGCACATAGACTTAGCACCACCTCCCACAGCAAACTCATTTTCTGCAAACATAGCAAAAATAAATTTAAGGCCCAAGTCATAGATTCATAGTTATTCAGTAAAAAAGGAGACAAAGTTTGCTACTCAAAAGTGCTTGATATTGTATGTTTAGCTCCCAAGTGATTTTGTTATTTCGACATATCATGCATAGTGTTGCCAAGTGCCAACAAAGTATGACAGCACGGCTGAGACAATCTGAGTAAGTAATGCATCCGGACGTCTCATGTTCAAGCATCACAGGCTCGACGAACTTAAAGTTCGTGCTCAAATAAATGGGAGTGAAGATGTTTCACTTATGGTTACTTGCTCATTAGTTGATGTCCAGCTATGTTCTATCAAGGAGCCAAGTTGATGAGAAGCAACGAAGAAATACAAGTTCAAAAGATTGAATCCGTGTGAGCTAAACAATGGGAGAACATATACACTAGGAGAATCTGTTCATTTCAGCAGCAAATGAAGAAAAAAAAATCCAATTTGTTTGTAATAGAAGTACAAAGGCGGGCTATCAAAAGAACCTTTTGGGTTCCATTGAACACATAAAGCTGCACGGTTTAGCTTGAGAATAATAAGGGTAGGTACCCAATCGTGTCCTTCTTGTGTCCAAACATATCTGCAGGAAATAGAAAAAGAAAAAAAGGAAAAAAAACAAGTATTTATCTTCTCTTGGAGTAAGAAGCACAATATATTTACTTGATCATTAGAAAATTAAGCCTCAATGCATACTTACGAATTTCTATCATGTGAAACTATCACGATTTTGTTGGAAGATCTACTCCAATCTATTCCAGACACTATTTGATCATGCTACAAGATTATATATATATATATATATATATATATATAAGAAATAAGATAATGAATTACGTACTGATTAGACACTAGCAAATGAGAATATTTGATGAGAGAAAGAGAGAGCTCTCTAGTGCAGATTCTATGGTAGTTTTTTTTCTTCTCAAAAGAAATGTTAAAGATCTGGACAAAAATCATTAGTAAAAATACAAGTTATGTTATTACTACAATGCATGGGAATAATACTATCATTTAACTAAACACAGTTAGGCAAAACAAGAATGGTAAATAAAAGTGCACAAAGACACCTCAGAAATCAAATACAAAGATGGAGACCAGAAGATTTCAGGCCCTGTAAAATAAGAGACAAGTTCAGCATACAGGACAGACATATCAAGTTATAACAAATTATCAAGGAACATTACTTTGTTTTCTTGGAGCATGCAACTGAATACAACTACATTCGAACTTCATGAAACAAATTCTTGATTGGACAACTACCATGAAAATACAACTAGATTAGTAGTTTAACAAGTGAATTTAAATACATCACACGATAACAGAGGATAGTTAACCAGTTAAGCAAGTGGTAGTAACTAATAACTAGCAAGTAGCAAGTACATGACAGGGGCTAGTCAATCAAGTAGTAACTACTAACTAGCAAGTAGCAAGTCACAACTCTCACACGGTCCAAAATTCAACTAGCCAATAGCCATAGCCAAGTACATTACTACTTGGCAGTTGCACAACAAGTAGCCAAGTAGTAATAGTACGTACTAAGTAAGTAAGTAGCATGTTCTATTAATGGTCAAGGATTTCCAGAACTTTCTGATGGTAAGCGTGCTCAGCCTCAACCTTCGGGCCAAAACAAGAATGATTAGTGACCACATAATTTTCTGATAAAAAGCAAACACCTGATGCATAAGCAAATGTTGCATTAATCGGTATAGTTGATGGTTACCATTGCAATGAGACGTTGTAACGTCAATTTTTCTTCTTGAGCCTCAACGGCAAACATTGCAACAATGACTTCCTTCCCTAACCCCACCATGCTTGACTTCGTTCTTCAAGTTTGTACTTAGTCGCTTCCAACTTTGATATCAATTCACCATTCCTGTGTGATTCTCTTACCTGCTTTTCTTTGTCTTGACACTTCAACAACCTAGAAATGTAACTCAAATTTTAGAATGACTAAACTAAATCACATGACCATTCCCAGGTGATTCTCTTACCCTGTTTTGCCGTCTTGACACTTCAACAACCTAGAAATGTAACTCAAATTTTAGAATGACTAAACTAAATCACATGACCGGAGATGGTAATAGGATCTTGTATAAAAGAGCTTGAGTACAACAGAAGATTATCAGAACAGTTGACACTTGAGTATTTAATTTGGGCATTGGATGGTAGAAACCGGCACATTGCACTGGTATCATTGCTTTGCAAATGATTATATTTTACAATTTCAAGAGACGGAATACGTTTGCATCTCAAATGATCCAATTCATCCATCTAATAGGGCACTTGCAGAAATAACTATTGAATGTTTAAAATCCAATGTTGTTCGCGAGTTGCAACCATATTGTTTACATAGACTGATTCATAGAAAGTATATCTACCATATCATTGATTCATTCTACAGGGTGTCACAAGAAAATTCATTCTTTAAGAGAAGGTAGTTAGAAAATGCAGGGAGTCCCGTTATTCCAACGATGACAATGGGTATCTGTGAATAACTATAAACAAGATAGCAAAAACTTAGCAAGGACAGGCGGCATATATTTAAAGTAGTACATGCTCAAATGTCTAGAAAACTCTATATATATATTTGCAATAGTAGATATCATGTCATAGCATTGAAATAGTTCGTTACATTCTTGTTCTTGATTGAAGAAATTCCCTGTGTGAAGTCATGTTAGCCCAAGCAAATGCAAAGTTGTATATCTCACATTCTTGTTCTTTGGAATGATCTCATAAAAAAAGTATGCCTTTTTTGGTGTATCTGCAACAGGATCATAAGGTGGAATGTTCCGAATAATTATTGACGCCTGACTGTTAGTGGCATCCACATTGGTCTCGGACTTTCCAAGGTCAAGAAGGATCATTCCTTTGTTCATTTAATGATCTCCACTTATTATCCTGCGAGGAATACATAGCTTCAATCAAACCAAACCATAGTCAGATCCAAAAGCTGTAAGCACTACGCATGCCGAGTATCACTTTGTTATGCTCTTAAGATGGGTCATGGGAGATAAAGGGAAGAAATTGTAGCCCTATAAGCACATCTGTAACATCATGAAAATGATTATGACCTATGAATTGCCCCTAACTTTAAACCACTGGTATACTCGATAGCCATCATGACTGCTCATATCAAACCTCTTCCCTTGATTACAAAGAAAAAAAGGAGCATAGAGAGGCATCACTTCATTCATGCACCTTTTGTTCTACAAGCTTTACCAACTTAAAAGTTCAAGCTCGCATAATGTTGTGGATGAACCCAATTCATTCCGCCTCGAATCTTTGTGAATGTGCTTGTTGTTGCGCTTCAAAATGTGGCTTTAGCCTCGTAATATGTTTGCAAATACGATACATTGTAACAATGTTACATATCCTTCAATTCGACTAACAACCAAAAAGTTCAAACTTTTGGTGGCATTGATAGGACGCCACCTTGTTAGCGGCGATGGGGACGACCTTGAGGGTCTCAAGGCCTTGTCGAGGGCGACAAGGCGTACAGCAGAGCTACTGGCACTGGCCTCGTCGGCGTAACTCGGCCGACGGTCGGACCCTCCACTAGGGCGCCAAAACGAGCTCGATGCGTTCGAATGCTTCTCGTATGAACAGCACAAGCGTCTTGGGGGCTCGTGGCGATGGAGGGAAGGAGGAGGCGGTGAGGGAAGGATTTGGGAGGAAGGAGGCGGCGGCGGCTCAAGCCTGTCTGTGTGAGGGAGGGAAGGGAGGAGGCGAGGGGGGAAGGAGGAGGTGACCGGTGGAGATGGTGTGGGGAGGAGGGTGGCGCCGGGAGGAGGGACTGCGGGGAGTTGAGCAATGTGGGAGGTGGGGGGGCGTTGGGGGGGGGCGTCTTGGGAAAGGAGGCGCTGGGAGAGATTGGGCGGCCGGGGAGGTGGGAGGTGGGGGGGTGGCCGGGAAGGAATTCGGGAATTTGGGGATAAGGCTTCGAAAGGAGCGGGTCGGGAAGGTCTTCGCGCCTCAAGACGTCAAAATTTTCAGCTACGCGCCAATGGTCCTATTATTCCCGGTAGATACATTGGCCTGATAGATTTTTTTCTACGGCAGATGTATCGTAGACAAAATTTTATTATCCCCGGCAGATAAATTGTTTTAGATAATAATTATTCCCGGCAGATAATAGGACTCGTAAAATCTTGGATATTGCCGGCAGATAAATTGCCACTAATTTAGTTTTTCCCCGGCAGATAATTGCCCTTAATACTATGCCATGGTGTAGTGGTGGCGCCCTAGGGTTCCCCCTCCTTATATGGCCAACTGCCCCCTTCCCCCTTTGGGCCAAAGTGCTGTGGGCGGAGAGCCCACAACTCAGGTTGTTTGGAAAATGCAAAAATACCCCTATGAACTTCTGTAAAAACCATTATCTCAAATGGGTCCTCATCCCTAAAGACTTTCTTCTCACTTAAATATATTCGGGGTATTACATTCTACCCTACTTAAACGGAATTCGACCCCCAATTCTAATTACGCTTAACGCCAAAGAACAAACATAGCTAAAATTTACCAACAAAATCACGTTCCTGATGTGAACAATTCCGGATATTGCTTGCGTATGCGAGACTCCAATTCCCAAGTGGCCCCTCTCTCGGTCTGATGTGACCATAGCACCTTGACATAATTCAACGTTTTGTTCCTTAAGACTCGTTCTTACTTCTTCAAGATTTGCACTGGCTTAGATTCAAAAGATAGATCCTGCTCAACGGTCAAAGGTTCTAGCGGGATTATATGCTCCGGATCCCTCAAGTACTTTCTCAACATCAAGACATGAATACGTTGTGCACACCACGCATGGACTCTGAAAGGTCCAAACGATATGCCAATTTTTCAATCTGTGCCAGGATCGAAAAAGGCCCAATATACCTTGGGCTAAGTTTCCCTTTGGTACCAAATCGCACAACACCTTAAGTGGGAGACACTCTCAAGAGCACCTGATCTCCCACTTGAAACTCTAACTCTCGTCTCCTCATATTAGCATAGCTTTTCTGTCTGCTCTGAGCTGCCAGCAGATTCTGTCTCACTAAGGCTACATGCTCGAATTTTTTTTGTAAATAATCTATTTTTTATTCGAAAATACAGAAATAATACCGTTTAATTTTTTTTTGAAATAATCTCTAGTCGCCGTCCCATTGGGCGACTAGAGCCTCATGGGTATAGTCGCCAAACGGATGTGCGACATTAGTGCAAGTCGCCCAACGTTAGGCGATTTAAGCTCCTAAACTCACAATTATGTAAACCCAATTGGAACAATTGTGTTAAAATAGATATTACATTTTGTAGGTATTGTATTTAGCAAATCGTATTATATGATGTTATTTTTGTAAAGATAAAAGTGTGGTGACAACGTTGGTTGGTCATTTCTTATTTTCAGTAGAATATGAAGGGTACGAAATATGTCGACTCATAATAACATTTTGTGATAAATCAGTATATTGTTGTAGTCGTCAAATTTACAGAGAATTTTGTGAGGACGATTCAGATAGTAATGAATGGTAAGTAGATAGGTAAGTGATATTGAAATACTGAAATAATATAGGCTTGCTTTCATGGCTTAGCGGAGACACTTAACGAGAAGTACATTAAAGTCCGCGATGTACACATTACACGAGTGACATGGCATGATGGTTGGGTAATTGCTTTAGTCATCCTCGCTACTACTACGGTACACCATGATGTACATCCGGACCATATAAGTATACATGCCTTTAGGGGATAATAAAAACAAGAGGGTATGACGGGTACTACTACGTAATGACGACTCTCTGCGTGGACGGGGCCATTTTCCTTTCTTGCTAGCTCGGCGTTGAACTCCTCGCCGGCCTTCCCTTCCCTTGTCGCGGAATTTGTCCACGTCGGGTGGTATGTCGAAGTCGTCCATATCCTGCGATTCGATGATGTAAGTGCACCGTATAATGAGAATCGAAGAAGGATTTAACTTCTTCATAACTAACGTCGTGGATACGGATTCTGGCCGGCGGCCGGATCTGTTGTGGCGGCCGGTTCACCAAGATGAGCCTTTCCTTGCCTTTGTCGCGGATTTGTACATGTCGGGCCGGTATGTCAAGTCGTCCATGTCCTGCGATTGTATGATGGATGTAAGTACACCGCATCGAAACCTTACGTAATAAGGGCGCCCACCGAGAACACTCTATGTGGGTTGCCTTATGTTCAATCTCCTAAAGCATGTAACGAAATGGTGGGCCAGCGTTATTGCGGTTGCCTTTTATTGAGTTGACATGTTGTATTGATGTGTCGCGTGCTTTAAGTTATATGCATCGAAGAAATATGCAATGTATGAACGAGTTCGAAAACCAAGCTATTCCATATTATCCGATAGAATTAAGATAAAACATACTAGCGGTTGGGTAGTTGCTTACAAGAACCAAAGTACAATTACGACACAATTAGTTCGGCATTTGCTTACAAGAACCAAAGTTACGATGAACTACAAGTTACAACAAAGTAGGAAATGTAATACAAGTTCCTACGTGTCGAAAGCGCCTTGCAAGTTACGACAGTGTGCCCTTCTGGCGGCGGTAGAACGCGTCTACCCGCCACGCAGCTTCCCTTCGTCCATATCGTTAGAATCGACGACTCTGCCGACGGCCCTTCCCCCCTCTCAATAGGTCTAGATCTGGAACCCAAGTCCTATTTGCAATATCCAATGTGGAGAAGTTACCGACAACCCTGAAGCCTCTTAGCTCGCCGCACCACACCTGCTGAACCTTTTCCTTCATGAAGTACTCAGATACAAAGTTAAATGGGTCCATGCGGATCGTCCCACACGCGGCGAGAACATGAGAGCATGGCTTGTGAAGAAGCTTTAGCTTGTTGCATGTGCAGCTAGGTTCATTCACATGGTCTCCAAGGCATACCTCATGGGTAACAAGAGACCGAGCCGTTCCGAATCCGGCTCTGTCTCGGAGGATCACGTCGAATCGATGCTCCGTATTGCCCATTACGAAGACCGTGTGCGACTGAGCCTTCTCGGTCTTGGCCTGCATGTATGTACTAATCTTCGAGCAATAGGGGGTCTGTGGGTTGGCTGCATGAAGTGCCGCATTTGCATGTCTTTCCCTGAAATATCCGATTGTACCATGCAGAACGCCTTCAACAATGGCGACAAGAGGTCGACAACGGAGGCCCCTAATAACCCGATTGTACACCTCTGCAAGGTTAGTGGTCATTATGCCATACCTTGCGCCGTCCGTGTCGTCGTGCGAAGAAGGACCACTTTTCCAATGGCTCGCCTCAATCCAATGAGAGAAACACCGATGTCCCTCGAGGTCCTCCGCGTCAAACGGGAGGGTCGAGCTCCTTGATGGTGTGAGGCGCTCATTTGTGCCTCCCCGGGAATGAGGGGCGCTTGTTTCTCTCGATGACATCCTTCTTGGTATGCTCGCCCAATATCCGCCACAATGCATCAAATTTACGTTCTTTGGTTCGCATGGCAAGCCTCTTGAAAAGTTTCATCAAAGGTTCTTCATCAACTGTTTGAAGAAGTTGGCCCCGGATGGCGAATGCACCATCATTCCTCGTGTCCGCCAGGAATGGCTCATTGGGGTCTTCTTTGAAGTTGTCGGATGGCCTTCATCATCCCGGTGGCGATCATGGATTAGGCGGACATCGGGACGTGCCCCAACTACTCCCATCTTGAGATGTCAAGGAACCACAACCACCGTCGTAGTTCTCACTTTCCACTAAAGCGATGGCTAAGGGTAGAATCGATTGTTGCCATCAACGCCAATTCTTTGTCAGGATCATGCCCTTGTATTTCCCGATTAGAAATGTCCCGCCCATCGAGATCATCGGCAACATGTGTCCGAATGCATTGATCAGGGACCGAATGCTAAGAAGGCCCTCTGCAAGACCATAAAACCTTGCGGTGGTCTTTTGGTGGCGGTCCTTCACAAAGAATGTATGTGCGGGTTCTGTCTTTGCAAAGACTGGAGCATACGAGGAAGGTTGTCGAAGATGCCTCGAAGAACCGAACCTCCTTTCCAAAGCCTTCGCTTAGCACGCCATGCCTTCACGTAGCTAATCTTGTACTTGAATTTCGCCGATAGCCACCATGATGTGCTTGGCCTCCGTGTCCGCTTCTTCACTATCTCTCCGTACATGACATTGGCTATGAAGGTGGATGTGAGGTTGCGATGCTTCGCAATACACTCTCGAGCAAGCGAGTGCGGCTCCACCTTCGAGACAATCCGGTGAGTCTCGTGCTTGGGTCTCCTTGCGCACACGCCAAGGACACCAACCGCTTCAGATTATCTGACGGTATCTTGCTCTGGGTGGATTTGAGTACACGAAGCGGCGTTGCATGGACAAGGCCCACAACTTAATGGCATCTGCGGTGATCCCTTGTCGGCAAACATTGCACGGCCGAACCTCCGCCCCATTGTACTCCCACGGTGATTCGTGCTCGTCGTGCACAAGAAGACCCTCAACGTCCACCCTCTTCCATTCTGCGGGATGGGATCTTAAATCCTCCTCGGAAGAGTTATTACCATCCTCTTGTAAAGCTTCCTCCTCTCGCCGATTGTCAAGTCATCAATCTCCATCGACGTACTATCTTTGTCGACATGCTCCCTGCATCTGCTCTCGCACTGGCACTGGCTTCCTCTTACGCCTCGGCCTCCTCTTACGCCTCGGCCTCCTCTTCGCTTTCGGCAATATCGGCCACAGCGTGTTCGTCATGAACCACACGATCAAGGTCCATTGCTCCCACCAACCCGACGGAGCCGTCGGAAGGGCTCGCGAGGAGTTCTTCGGACATGCTCGCACGAGTAGCACACGATCGTAGCTACGGCGCCTCTGACCTTTGCAGATATGCCTTCCATGCAACCGTCGCATCACTCACGCTCAACTCCCACCGAATGTGCGTGGGAGACCTACTCCAAACCCCTTGTATCACGACACTCCACACCTCGGGGTCCAATGAGAAGGTTACGGTGAGCGGTTTAGGACATCTCCGATTCGGGTATTCTCCAGATTCGGTGTACCAAATCGACTTCTTTCGGAAATCACTTAGGTCAACACCGCACGGACCTTCACGAACCGTACCAACACCGTAATGCACTTTCAATCTGGTCGGCTCGACATGACTACAAATATTACAAATGTTGCAACCAAGTGATTTCTCAACATACATTTCCCATATACTTGCTAAACAAACAAGTAGCCGAGAATAAGAACAAACAAGAGTATTACCTTGAGCGGAGACCTTCTCTTCGTAGGAACAAGCTCCTTTCACGCAAACCGCCTCTCCCGAAGCTCTGCTCCTCGCAAGCTCCTCTCCTCCTCAACCAGATCCGCTCTGCTTGTCCGCCGAGAGAAATGGTGAAAGAAACCATGAGGGACCTGGCCGGCTTTCTATATGACCGTGTAGTCGCTCATCCGTTGTAACGACTTGGCAGAAGTCTTGGCCCAACTGTTGAGCGACACGTGGACTAGTCATTGAACCGTTGCACGACTTGGCAGAAGTCTTGGCCCAATGGTTGAGCGACGTGGACTAGTCGTTGAACCGCTGGATGACTTGGCAATAAGTACAGCCCAACGGTTCATAGTCGCCAACCGTTTCACGAACGATTCAAACTAATATATTAATAAGTAATGAGAACTATGGTAGAGGAATGCATAGACAACCATATCATAGTCGTTACTGAAGGAGAATACGCCAACACAAAATACAAGTTATATAACAATGGTAGATGGAATGCATAGACAACCATGTAATAGTTCCTACAAAAGACAATACGTAAACACAAATGACGTAATAGTTCCTACGAAGACAATACGTAAACACAAATGACGAAACCCCCATCACCACCATTGCGCCACCCGCAAGACTCCGCTCCATCGCCGCCACGCCCCACACCCGGTCCGCGCCCAAAGAAGACGCCCCCGCTTGGGCTTCCGGCGGGGTGCCTAGTCCGGCCCGAGACAGGAAAGGCGCTCAGAGCCCTGCTGATCCGTGGTCCCAGGGGGGTCGACTCCACCTGTGTGATCACTGGAGGCCCGCTAAGCTGCTCAACAGAAAGAACGTCGACAGGTGCAGGCTCAGCTGCCCGCTGGTCCGCGTCCCCGGGTGCTTCCGCGAAGTAAAGATCCACGTCCTCGTGCACGTCCTCGTGCGGGGAGAAGACACCTGCCGGCTCTACAAAAGTACCTGCATGGCAAATAATGTTAGTCTCTACCAAAAAATCGACGATCGCCAACTTGAACAGAGCAAACGCACCTGACTGGACGGCATACTGCGGGATGCTATACCCACCGTACTGTCCGGAGGGGTCGGGGGTGAGAATATACTGTGGCGGTGGGGGTGTGTACCCACGTGCCCACCCGGACCCTCCAGCCTGCCCAGGCGCAGGCGCAACAGGAGGCGGCGTAGGAGCAACAGGACGCGAAGGCCTTCGCGCAAGCGGGCCACGTGGACGTGCCCCTCCTGAGCCTGCTGAGTGGGCTGTAGGACACGGCGTCCTCGACCTATGCACCGACGAGGCCACCTCCCGGACCGACGAGCCCACCTCTCAGATCGACGAGGCCACCTCTCTCTCTGCCGTCTTGCATGACGTCGGGGCCACGATCGCCTCGCCGCCTTCAGAGGTCCGGACGAACAACCGCACTAGCTCGTGCGCGTGACCTCGCGACCAATGCCGATCTGCCCAGATCGACCGTCCGTCGGCCGCAACCCCGACGTTGATGTCATGCGCAAGGAGTATGTCAAAGCGTCAAACCTATAATTCGGTAACGACGAAGACATTTTCAAACACGATTTACGTACCACGAGGTGCACATTCAGCGCTAAGTGCGAGGGTAGGCGTCGGTCGATTAGCACGCGAAGCGGGGAGGGTCGACGACATGCACCAGCCTGGTGCGTGTCTGCGGGCGTACCAGCGAAGGTACTCGTCAGACGCTGCTGGGTCAGATGGGCGCATCATCCGCACACGATCCTCATGGGCGTTCGCCATCGTGCTACCCACGGCTCCATCTTGCCCGCCATGCGGCCCTAGTGCCACCCTCCTACTATGCTGCAAACGTAGCATTGCAATTGGAAGCAAACGTTACGGAAATGTCAAAACATATGTGAACAGTGTTGCATGTAACTTACGCATGGGTCGACTCAGCACCCTCGCCCCGACGGAATGGAACAACTGGCGGAGGCCGAATCGGCGATCACCTGCTGCGCTGCGTAGTCCTCCACGAACACGTCGAAGACGAAGCTTCCTCTGCGCCCGCCAAGACGCCGTCGCGCCAAAGCCAAGTGAAGACGACCAGCGGAGCACGGGCCTCCGTCTCTCGATCGAGTACGGCTCAGCGCAAGACGTCGTCGGCGGTGAGACGGTCCAACCGCTGCTCCACAAAGTGCTCAGACAAGACGTGTGACTGACGCGTGTGCATATCAGGCTCTGCGAGCCAAAAAAAATGGTTAAAAGGATTACCATGTCGACTAAAGAAAATATATAGGGAAATATGTACCCGCTTACGGCACCAAAGGGACCCTACGGTCGGCGGTCCACCGCGTCACCATGGTACATGTCCGCGCCAGACGGTCTCGAAGTCTATCAAAGATGGGCCGTCCGAGAGAGAAGCGCCGAACGACCACACATTGCAGCAGATGGGGGCAACTGTGAGGATAGATGCGGCTTCGTCCGACAAAGACGCATCGCGACAAAGCGCGATGACGTCGCGGCAAGTACGGCCGATCCTCAATCGATCTCGGCTCCTCGCCGATGGATCGCCTTCGCGTAGGCAAGCGCCAACAGAGTCACCGTGGGTCAGCTGTAAACAAGTACCACCAATGTACCACAACAGATACGCCTCGGTGTCGCATAAACCGGTCGACGGTGGGTGGGACCATCCGCCGACCACGCAGAAACGAATAATTAGTAAGCCCGTCATATGGCTAGGCCTTAATGAATCGCTAACCCCATTTAAAATAGGTATTATACTTACCCGAATCGCGAAAGCCACCGCAGGGCGCACCATGCCGCATTGCCGCCCGAGAAGTCGGCACGGAGGTGCGGCCTCCGCCCCAAGAACGCATCAAACTCGCCAACAGGCGTCGCGCCGATCCACACCGCGTCCGTGAGAATGCGGCCGCCCCGCGATAGGCAAGCCGAGCAAAGATCGCGACATCCTCCGAGTCGGGCCATCTCCCCGAAGGGAGGTGGAAGGTGTGCGTCTCGGCCATAACGGTCCACCAGCGGGCCAGAGCGGCCGGTCGAACGGAAGCGTCGTGACCGCCCGGACCGCTGAACCTCCCCATCGTCCTCGGCGACCGGATCGCCGTCCTCTTCGGTGGCCTCAACCATCCGTGCGGCGGTAGAAGACCGAACAGCTCGGCCTACAAAGCACGAAGACGTAAGTACAAAGTGCGATACGACACAAAAAGTTACAAAGTTTACGGACAAACCTCTCTACCCGGCGTGGGTCTAGTCTCCAAGTTCGTCGGGTGTCGCAGACGAACCACCCCCAACTCACCGCGTCCCGCCCGCCAACCGGATGCGGCACACGACGGCTTTCAAGGCGGTCAAGACGTCGACGAACCGGTCTAGCGACCATCAAATGCCAATCCGAACCACTGTGGTCTTGAGCCATACCGCAAATTAAGAAATTAAAAGCATTCATATTACTTACGATTTAAATTATATTCCAATGGGAAATAAATCATATTTGATATGTTCAGTAGTGCCACCTAAACACTTTGCCCCAACACAATGACACAATTTTTCCTACGAAAGGCTATATTACGTTAACGCCTATACCGATCGCTATGGATTAAGTAGATATTTATTACATCATCGTTATTATGCGTATTTATAATGCGTGAAGCTTTAGGAGAAAAAAACAAAATTTCACATGTTTGATAATCCTACGTGTTTGGAACCATGTATCGCGTATTTACCATTCTATAAACTAGTATTTGCGAATGCATGAGTTATCGACATGTTTATCATTTTATAAACTAGCATTTCTAAAAGTAACATGTTATCATTCATCTAGCTCAGACGCAATTAGCGCAAAGACGCATAACAAGACAACTAAAATTTGACATGTTTGATAATCCTCGTGTTTGAACCATGTATCGTGTATTTAACATTCTATAAACTAGCATTTGCGAATGCACGCGTTATCGACATGTTTATCATTCTATAAACTAGCATTTAGAAAAGTAACATATACGCAATTAGCACAGCACGCAGAATAGTACAACTAAATTTATTTTTACTAACTCATTTTTCCTTCATGTTATCTCTCAACATTTGCTAACGCACCATGGTTACTAACTAATTATGCCATCTCTAGATATTTGCTAACAATATGTCATTACACATAAAGTTGATTGCTAACCTACCATGGTTTAGAAAAAAACTTATACAAAGTAATATCAAAAACTTACCGACCTACGCGCGCTCCTCTTCTTCCCCTGCTCTTCTCCTTTTCTTCCCCTCCTCTTTCCTTCTCCTCCTCTTTTTTCCTCTCTTTCTCCTCTCTCTCCTCTCCTCTCCTCTTTTCTCTGCCGATTTAGCTTTGGAATGGCGACGGTTGTCACACATGATTTTATAGTCGCCCCAAGTCGCCATACCGTATGGCGACTTGGCTGAGTTGCCACCATGTCGCCATACGGTATGGCGGCGACCTTAAGTCGCCGTGCGGTATGGCGACTATGCCTCGAAACCTTCAATGTCGCCTTCGGTTGGGCGATTTCAAAAGTCGCCCAACCGCACGGCGACTAGAGATTATTTCAGTAAAAAAAATTAAGCGGTATTATTTCTGTATTTTCGAATAAAAAATAGATTATTTAAAAAAAAAATTCCTACATGCTCAATGGTCTTCTGTACCCAATCCGGGTCCAAAAATGCATTCTCACCCACTGCCTCCCAACAAAGTGGTGACCTGCACTTGCGCCCATACAGAACCTTGAATGGTGCGGCTTTAATACTAGAATGATAACCATTGTTATAAGCATACTCTGCTAGTGGCAACTGATCCTCCAACTACATTTCTAAGACAAAGCGCAAGACCGCAGCATGTCCTCCAAAGTCTGAATGGTATGCTCTGACTATCCATCTGTCTGTGGGTGAAATGTCGTACTAAGTCAAAGCTGAGTGCCCAACGCACCCTGTAGACTCCCAAAATTTGGAGACAAACTTGGCGTCCCTGTCGGAAATAATGGTCTTTGGTACACCATGCAACCTCACAATTTCACGCATGTAAATAAGAGTCAAATCGCTCGCTGAGTTTGTCGTGCGGATAGAAATAAAGTGTGCAGATTTGCTGAAACGATCCACTATTACCCAAACTGCATCCTTTCCTCGCGGTGAACGAGGTAACGCAACAACAAAGTCCATGGAGATATCATCCCAAGGCCACTGAGGAACCTCTAGAGGCTGCAACAACCCTGCAAGTCGCTTATGCTCAGCTTTCACTTGCTGACAAACACCACAAGAAGCCACGTAATTAGCGATGTCCATCTTCATCCGTTTCCACCAGAAATTCTGTTTCAGATCACGATACACTTTTTTGTCTCGGATGAACAGTGTATAGGGTGCAATGAGCCGTCGCCAAGGTCGTCGTGACAACCTTGGATTCAATTATTGTATGCTGGATTGAATCTAGTTAATGGTTCTTTCCAGTACCTTTGTATTTTTCTCTTTCAATAGTACATCTGCTAATATCAGGATGGAAGCGGATCCTCTATATTAGTATAGACTAATGCAGAGAAGCACAGTGACATACATTAGGTTCTTCTCTCCACCATTTCATCCGAAACGAATGGCTTATATCAAGCGTTACGGTACCCAAAATCACTAACGTGCATTTTGCTACCCTAGATATTTCACTGTTTCTACAGTATTTGTTATAGTGCTTCTGCCAAGTATTGTTCATAAAGACTGAGCTCACTATTCAAACAATTATCCTTTGCAATACAGCAGAGGATCTGGATCCTCTCAGGGTATACATGATGATGCATTACACTGGTTGCCGGCGGTGATGTCAGCAACACCCTGGAACTTTTGGATGCTTACGATCATTTTACCTTCGAATGGGTCACGATCTGAAATATACAACACTATATAAAAATTAGGAAGGAGCTCATTTTACCCCTTAAACTTATGATCAGAGTTTTAAAAAAAATACTATAAACTACAAAACAGTTCACTTTATATTTTAAATTGTCAAAACTAAAGCAAGTTACACCATAAATTAGTTTGATTGATGGTTTTAGCCATGTTAGTAGCAGATGGAGCAAATAAAAAGAAGTAAATTTAATACATGAATCCCACGTATCAGCCCATCTCGTTCTTCATTCCTCTTCCTTCTCTATCATCCTCTTTCTCCCATTCTCTTTCTTCTCTGTTGTGCTCGATTCAGGACAGGCCCGGCCACCAAGTACCACCGCCAGTGACCACCCCCTGCCACCGATGGTTGCTCCTTATGCCTCCATCTCTAGTCCCTCTCTATCCTTTCCCCTCTCGCTCATTCTCCAGTCTCTCTACCATCCATATCTCTCTCTGCCCCTGAGAGGAGGAATCGAGGTGGTTTGCGAGCGTAGGAAACGAGACGGCGGTGCGGCGGTTGGTGATCTAGAGCGGTGGCACGGACGGTTCTCGATGACGGAGGCACAAGGGAAGAGGAGGCACCGCCTCCAGATCTGACCCACCCGCTGCCATCCTCGGTCGTCGTCTCCGCCATCCTCGTCGTCTCCAGCGCCTCCACCGCCACCTCCTTCCTCTCTGCCTCCCTCTCCTTCTCCACCTCCCTTCCCCCTCCACACGTCCAAGCGGGACTGCCGTCAAGGACCGCCACCATTGAGCTCCACCGCGCCCCCATGATCGCCATCGTCGCCGGCATCCTCGGTACCACCCCCGCTCAGTGTGCCGCCATAGATCGCTTCTTCGTGTCCGGGAACGTGCTATGTGCATGCTCTCGCCTATGTTTCTCATCGGAATCCACTGACGCCCTATTCATCTTCTCCGTGCCCGGTGATTCCATCGCTGCCTCCGTCCACCTCCGCGCTGCAGAACTCCTCCATTTGCTTCACCATCTCCGGGAACATGCCAAGACGTCGCCGTTGTCACCATTCCGCCACCAGTCTCGCCGTCGCCACATCCTCTAGCCAAAGAAGAAGGGCATGAGTATGCCACATCAGCCAAACATGTACATGTGGATGTCACGTCATCTAAAACTGGGGTGGTTTAGGACGAGGAGGTGATTTGCTCTGGTTTCGATAAATGGAATGTAAAGTGAATGGTTTTGTAGTTAAATGTGTTTTTCGGACTTGGGTAATAAATTCATGGGTATAGTGGAGTTCTTCCTTCCTAAAAATTAAGAGTTGGTGCTTTGCATAGCCAATTGATGATGACAGCACTTTAGCTGTATAGCTATGTATATTTGTATATAATTCTTGTATTTACGCTGGCAGTCAATTAAAAATGGAAACTCTATCCTTTTTCACTAACTCAAGGGTGCTACTATGCTGATAAAAGAGTATTAAGATATTTTTGGTCCATGAGACATGGTCTTTTCTGCCACACCCCAGCTCAACATAGAGCCCGAAATGTCACTAAATTACACTAACTATCAATTTAAACATTATTTAGTATTAAAATACAGCAAGCATATCAATGGTAAAACCCGTCCGCGGGCCACATTAACTCAAATATAACATAAGGCAATCATAGACAATTAATTCCTAATAAGCATAGCAAGATAATATCCAAGATACACGCAAACCAATCGAATAACGTCTATTAAATGAATAACTGACTCCAACCTATCATCTATGGCTAAGAAATACTATCAAGTCCTAATTATAAAGGGGGATTTCATAATTTGCCATTATGAGATAGATGGATTTTAGGATTTGCCCCTCTATATGTCTTTTGACATGTGGGTCCAGGACCCACATATCAAAGACACATGAAGGGGCAAATCCTGAAATCCATCTATTCACTGTGGCAAATTTTGAATTATTCCAATTATAAATCATCATGCCAATAAGGTGTCTTATGACCAATGTTTCATGTATTTGAACATATGACGTGGTTCCAAGTACACTAGCCCTTTCCAGGTGCAACGTTGTCAACGATTACCTAAAAACAACAATAGAGCAAAAGTGATTCCACGATTCAGCAAGCACAATAATAAACAATGAACAATGATTAATCAACTGTAAACAATATCATCACCAACATTAACTGTTTTCTTTTATTTATTCTCATACTCAATCATCACATTCTCACTGTTTTCTTTTATTTATTCTCATACTCAATCATCACATTCTCTTTTCATTAAATGCAAGATACCGCTACTCTGCATGTCCACATTCAACTCTTTTCGCATATACCGGTATAACGTGAGTGAATACTCACGACAATGTTTACTCTCAAGCCCATCCCCCAAAAGGATCGGGGACCTCCTCCACTCCCGTAGAGTATCTACCATGGTTGTCACGGCGACCTTGGCGACCACAGCGCCTAAGGGGCGCTAGGACGCCTAGTCGTCCAAGCGGGCGCCTAGTCGTCCTCTAGGCATTGCAAGACAAGCTAAGCAGCAACTATAATTCTACAACTAACAAGTAGCAACAGTCAATACACAAATACATTGGAGTAGAAAATCCCGGCTGCCAAGTGCCCGTTGCCCCCAAATGCTCATTGCCTCACCGCTCAAGACAAATGCGCTCTGCTTGCCCCCCCGCCCTCTCCCTCCCATTTGGGCTCCCCCTCCCCCTCCCCCTCCCGGTGGCGAGCCTCCCCCTCCCCTTCTCCCTCCCGGCGGCGAGGCTCAAGCTCCCCCTCTCCCTCCCGGCGGCGACCTGACTCCCCCCCCCTCCCGCCTCCTTGCTTCCCTCTCCCTCTCCGCTGCGGCTCCGGCGACTCGGTCTAGGCCGGATCCGGAGCAAGAGAGGCCAGATCCGGCGACGGGGACGCCCGGGGAGTGGCAGCGGCCCGCGGGAGGGAGGGAGAGGAGGGAGGGAGCGGAGGAGGGAGATGGACTACTTGGGGGCCAGCGGCCGGTGCAGTGACGCAGTCGGAGATGGCCAAGGCGAGGCGAGCGACCGCGGCGTCTGCTCCGCACCGCCAGGACGCCTAGGCGATGCCGTGACAACCATGGTATCTACCAACAAGGTAGATATATGATCATCATGATCACCTTCTCTTCATGCAATGATGATTATGAATACACAATTTAACATAAGTTCATCATTAAATCCATTACACATCTTTCATGACTTCATCCACTCTACTATTACCACATCCATTCACAAGGCTTGTAATTAAACAATGAACCAATATAAACAATATAATGGTAATAAATGATAAAGAATGCAGTGATCCAACCATCGATCACTGTGTACCAAGCACTTGCATCTTTATCTCCTTGGAGCTAGATAGCAAAGCGACCGTAAGACACTAGAGGCTACACTCCCATCCCTGAACAAACATTGTAAGACACAATTCAAAATCAAAACATCACAGCACTCACACTTTATACTTATCATCATTGCATGTCTACGCCAAACCGACCCAATTAACCCAAAACTACCGGACGCACTACCCGCTGTCCTAGTAGTAAAACGGCTCTAACTTATACGTATAAACTCCAAATCTCAACATCCACTACTTTCTGGAATCCTCGTGAAAAAGCCTACAACTTCCTAGTTATGACGAACTTTTGATTCTACCATTCTCTGCCATGTTTCCTTCCGTTAAGACCATCATAGAATCTGTCAGGACAGTCCACTTTATAATTTTATATCTTTAATTCTTAAACTTGAAAATATATGAACGATATCAGTTCTGGAAACTACACAAAATTTTCTAACTTATTCAAGTTACCACCGCATTTTAATTTTGCCATCTATTAGAAGAAACTGACTCATCTTCACAACAACTCCCAACTATGTCCAAATTTTGGACAGTGACATTCCCGAGGCCGTAACTTTTCTGTCGCTACTCCAATTCTAATGATCCAGACCTTCTTGGAAAGATAACGAGATTATCTAACCTTTATCTAATTGTACCAACCTCTGAATCTGAGGCTAAATACCCCGAATCGCCCCTGCAAGGTTCTACATATAACCTCGACGAACAAGAGTATGCTGAAAATTAAACTTTCCCTAAGCAAAACGATCTACGAACTTAATAGCGACTAATCCAAGGTAACATCTAGGGACTAATAGGGTTTACCCTTGACGAACACAATGGGTCACAGAAACCTTGCAAAAATCTTCCTTTTTTCCCTTTCCTTTCTTCTTCTTCTTCTTCTTCTTCTTCTTCTTCTTCTTCTTCCTTCTCCTTGCTCTTTCCCTCCTTGCTAGCCTCCTTCCTCCTCTCAGCAGCAACCACCTAGGGCAGTAGGGGAGGCGCAATAGTGGGGGAAGCGGCGCCCTAGGACGAAGAGGCAGTGAGAGGGTGCGGCAGGGACGGGTGGCGGCTAGGGTTTTGGAGGGTTGCTGCCCCCCCTGCCCTTTATGGGCAGCCAGCCGGCCCCCTTGGGCCACAACAACGTCGGCCCACGACCCAAGTTGTCTCACTTTTTCGGATTTCCCCCTATATTAATCGCCAAATTCTCTCTCTAGTACTTTTAGTCGTCCTATTGCAAATCGGGATATTACATTTTCCTCGATGATCAGATTACTTATAGTTTCAAAGTGTTAGCGGAAGAAGTGTGCATACCATAGTTACCAGAAACGCGGTTTGTCCGAGTCGCCGTACGGGATTCGGGTTCGTAGTTTGCCACTTTTTCTTCCAATTTCTACCGCGAACACGAACCCCGTACCCTAAACTGGTTCGGCTTTGACGAATCTGTTTCGTGATTCGTGGGATTTTATAGCGAATCCGGTAACTATGGTGCATACACAAGATTCATTTTAGACATGCATGTGGATTCAGCTAGTTATTTCGAGATGTGACTGAGGAATTATCAGGAATATGATAAAGTGTAGCAGACGTACTCCAGTGTAATTGAAGACAATTGTTACAGATGCTAACAACCATTTTCAACAGTGAACACCAACATGGATCTAACAGTCCAACACAGGTGACTGGGAAATATATTTTAGTGTTTCTGAATGCTTTCTAAATGTCAATTAATTAGGGAATACACAGTGCTTTCAGTTTTCGCGCATTGCCGATATGTCCTGCAATATTTATGAAGTAAATTTCATTTTGGACCATGTAATCTTATCATTGTTTCACTTTGCATCATCCTTATCAAATCTTTTCACTTTGCACAACCTTTTCTTACTTTCTATTTCACTTTGCAACGTCCTGTCAGCGAGAGGGCAATATGGGAGGCGTGCGGAGAGCTTGCCGTAGCAAGGTGGAAGCAACCCGAAAAATAGAGAGCGGGCCGTCGCTGCCGTTGCTATGGCCACCGTTGGCAATACTCCGGATTTTTCTTCACTTTTGACCCATTTCCTAGCTCCATCTACCTCCCCTCTCTCTATGTCGTGCCTCGCTGATGCCTTCTACGTCGCCGTTCACCGTCTGCGAACACCGAAGAAGGTGGTCAAATCCTTACCCTGGTGTAAAGTGCAACATATGGTAAGAAGATGTGGTGCAAAGTAAAATTTTTTTGCTAAGAGTGGTGCAAAGTGAAATCATGATAAGATTATATAGTCCAAAGTGAAATTTACTCGTATTTACACTAGGTTTGCAAGATCAACAAATTCCTCTCTAATTTTGCGTTCTTATCATCACTAGTAAAGAAATTTGAGAAAACTGTGTACTTGCTTGATTCCATCGTTCTTTTACATCATGATTCGTGTCTTCAAATCGTTCACAATATTTTAAAGAATATGTTATTTATGATGTTTATTGTCTTAATTTTAGTTTTATTTCTTATCATTGAAATACACTTCACTTTCTCCCATCTGGTAATTCACATTTTGTACTCAAATACTGCATCATTGATGCCTTCTCATTCAAAAATTTCGTTTGCACTGCAGGTGCTAAAGAAGTGTATCACTCATTCTTACTGTTGTCGTTTCTGTTTGTTGTCAATTGTCATTGTATGACAGTTCCAACCATGGATATGAGGATGATTTCCGTTAGACAAAACTTTTTTGTGCACTAATTCTCAAAAGCTGCTTGGTATACGAGAAAACCTTCACGTTGCAGGATAGATTAAGTTGTTATCTGCAGAATTCTGATTTTTAGGACTTAGATCAGATTGATTCTGCAGCAGTGTTGCATGATTACATAGGTCACTCTGCAGTGTTGGTCTGCTGGTGGAAATCATGATATGCAAATTGGAGTTCGAACAAACGGTCATCCTGCCAATTTTTACACCCTTTGGTACATGCCACATGCAGTGCTCTGTTTTTTTCTATTTGTCTATCTTTTCAGAGTTTGCAGTTTGTAACTCTGATACAATGCAGGTCAATTCCTTCTATCAAATAACTGTCACTGAGATATAACTTAGTGCCTTTGGCAAGTCAACACAAATGATTGGCCCAAATGCATATTATTATAAATAGACTGTTAAGAGTATTGCTTAAGCGCTAGAATTATTAGGATACCACTTTGTGATCTACTACTAGGTCCAGTATACCGGTTTGTATAGAGAGTCTGATTGCTACTGCTTCAGTTAGTCTTCAGGGACGAATCATATAAATATAAAACCTATAGTTCTTGGGTCAGGACATAAAGATGCCACGTGTCCTGGTAACTGTTTTACTGTTGAGCACTGTATTACTGTTCACCGCTAATTGAATCAGGGCTGTCCGATTTGCCACATCGTCACCGTCTGCAGTGGCGTAGCTGGCCCATGGCCAGGACTCGGGCTAGCCCAGCCGATTTCTCAAGAATGTGAATGGGACTAAGGAGTATTACTCAGAATTCACGTGGGGTTTTGACTCTGGGCCTCGGGTCATTGCCCCGGAGGCCCAAGGCCTAGCTCCGCCTCTGACCGTCTATCAGTCCACCCCTCGGCTGGCCTCCCTCTGCCATTCACAGCCCCGTAAGCACCAATCATTGTCGCCCCCCTCTCGATCCCGTCCTTCTGCTTCTGTTTCCCTCCCGCCCTCCTCCGCCTCTCCATCTCGATCTCCGCCTCCGCCTCCGCCTCCGCCTCCTTCGGCTTCCCCTCCCGCTACCTACCTCACAGTTGCGCCCCACCACCCCTGTTAGCAAACCTTTATCCACTCTCGCGCCTACACGATCCGCCTGCTGCGCCATACCTAGGGTTAGGGGTGAGGCCGTAGCGGTTGCCTTGGTGCCGCAGCCGCCGCTGTCTTTGCTGTGCTGGCTACCACCCTCTCTGTTTCGATTTGTACACGGCTCCGCCTCCATTGCGTATCCCTCAACCCAGGGGCGGAGCCCGAGGGGCCAAGGTCAAGTAACCAACAAAGGCAAAAAAAACTATAACATAATAACCTCATTAGTTTCCAGCATAGTATGCATAACACAACATGTGAACATGTTTTGCCAATAAAAAACAAAAACTACATATATATTAACTTAAATTTAGGTATACCACTACCAAGCAGATCGTGTGTATTAAAATTTCATTAAAACTTAACTTCACCGCATTTTCGTTTGGAAACTAATACCTTGGTTATGCCTAATCACCCCTTTGCTTTAGTTCCTTGCAACGACGTCATGACACGGTCCTTCTGGTCGCTGATGTAGTCCAATTCAAGTCATTGTGCTTCCGCGAAAATACAAGAAAGGTGAATGGATTAGAGGAATCATGGGGCGCAGAATGCGAGTAATCAACGTCGTGCTGCTCTTTAATCAATAGTGCTATGTACAATTTAAAATGAAATATGTAAAAAATTAATTTAAAGTATCATTGTGTGTCTCAAAACTGTATTAATTGACTTGAATTCTTGTGAGTTGTGACGACCAGATTTCACTAAGAGTCCCTAATGTGCATATACTTACTATCTTAAAGAACTAATAATTCACTCATTAGTAGTTTAGTACTCAGTAGGGTTGTGCATGGTTCAAGATCGATAGGGGGGCCAGGTTCATGTCCCTAATGTGCATATACTTAGTATCTTAAAGAACTAATACTTAATATCTGGTAAATTTGGCATATGACATTAGATTGTTTCTATTTTGCATCTGATTTTGTGGTGTATTCCCATTGGCTTGCTAATGTAGTCCTACTGAAGGTTAGATGAGGGTGGCGACCAAAGAAATCTGGGCATTGGGTTGATGCGGCCATCGGGCAAGTATTACAGCTTACCCTTTGAGGTGCATGTCCCTAATTAGCTTCATCTCTGTTTTTGCATTCCTACTTACTGTGAATTTCTGTCAGCTTAGCTTTAATCAAAGGATTCTTGGGTCCAACCTTCATACTGGGGAGCTGTTTCTATTTGCTTATCATTTTGGATTGCCTTCCGAATAAAATGATTGGGTTCAAATTTTTGCTACCATGTGAGATGTTTGGCAATGCAAATTTGGTGCTTCTCCTAACTAGCTTTGTTACATTTGTTCTTATTTTAGCAGGGAAACATGCCTTCCATGTTTTGTTCATTTCTGAATGATTTAACTGGACCCTGCAGAGCATATACTCTCTTTCTGGATTAGAAACAGTAAGACACGATAGTTTTTGGTAAAGCAATAGCTCCCAAGTGTTCCGATGTTACATGTTCAGCGACTGTATGTGTTCTACAAGATTCCCCCGCTGCTCTTGGTTTGCTGCTGCCGTCTATCCTAGTGATGCTGATGCCCAACCTAATCTATTTGGGTTAAATATACCACCTCAGATTGATCAAGAGGTACACTCCTCTGGCTCTATATTTTTTACTACCAGTTCAATATGGTCTATTTACTGAATATAATGTTTGCAACTTACCTTTGCTGGTGTTCTCCTTTTTGCATAACTAGGTGGCCTGATCGTTCCATTGTTGTAGTATGTGGCTAGTATCAAGGTTACATTATGTGTTATATTTTGCTAAACTAATTTGTCTTTTAGGAACAAGTAGTAAGATTAGTAATTTGTATTTCAGGAACAAACAGAATTTATTGTTGACTAACTTCAGTCTATAGCATACCCTTGACTATCTAGAATGTACATTCTTTCCCTTGTTTCAGATTAGGTTATATTACTATTGGATAACTAGATCATGAGTTTGTCATATGTTATAGGATTACACATGCAACAAGGAAAGTTCTAATTTCTGTTGTTTTTGTAGTTGGTCTATAAGTGAATTTTCCTTCAAGGCAGTGTTTCAATGAACGTGATTGCTTTGGGAAGTTTGGAATTCCTAAGGATTTTGATCTAAATCCTTCCTATCCAAACAGGCCCTAGGTAAGGTGAATTAGTCTTTATTTTCATCATTCCATATGAAGCTGGTATATGATCAGGCAAATTTTACAAGTGACGCGTTTGCATGGGTTCATCCTACCGTTTTGATCGAATCTTATATGTTTGTTATTTATGCCATGCATGGTCTTTTTTTTGTTGCAGAATATCAGTTGTCCTTTTTCAATTGATGTATCGCATTGATATTGTAATATGTTATTTGTCATCTACAACAGTAGAGTTTTTCCCAAGTGGTTTTTTTGTAAAAAAAAACTTCAGATCATTACGATTACTTCATGTGTTTATTCAGGTCTGCCGTCTGCCTGACCATGCATCTTCTTCGACCAAAATGAGGTACCAATATGACTATATGAGCAGCTATTGTAGGATGGCCACAGTCTGCAGATTCATTGTAAAATCATCTTTTCCCCCATTTGATTAAACTATTCAGTGCTGGAGAAGGAATATATATCATCTAAAACTGTGGTATAATATGCGTTGAGAGAAAACATGCCACTTGGTGTAAAAACGTATAATATACTTCGGAAAACAGAAGCATGTTCAAAGCTGCTACAAAATTGTTAGCTTTATAATCTTTCTTATGAACATGTTAGTTGAATACCGCACCTCCCTATATTGTGGATTCGTATATGGAATTCATTTTTGCATGTTGTCATTTCATATATGGAATTCATTTTTCGCCCGTGGCAACACGCGGGTTTCCAACTAGTTATCAGTAATCACCTTTCAGCCATACGTACTACTATGCTAAATCAATGATCATAATTTACGTAACACTTTATTATTTATGGATTGTAGATATTTCTTTATGAAGAACTTAAGATATATTGATCTTTTCAGGAATTCACTGAGAGGTTTGTACTGGATTGAAGTAATATGAAGCTGTTTTTTTGTCTGTATTTATGATTTTGTTTCGTTTCTTCAGGTACTTGCGATTTGATGTCATCAGCACTAATCACATCATGGCTCCAAGAAACGGTGCTCGAGCAAATCTCAGAAATTTCTTCGCACTTGTATGTCCTGGTCAAAGATGTGGAATTTCTTCCATGCTAAATGTGATTGGCTGATTGCATCAGCATTCAACATTTGCTATCAGCAAAAAGAAAAAAAAACAAAGAAAAAAAAAGATACCAACCACATGCTACCTTGTCCCTACATGGCACATTTAACTTGTGTCAAGCTATAGTGGTACCCTGAAAAGTACTGTGCTTACCATGTAACTTGGTAATAATGACTCATGAATGGTCCTCTACCACTTCTATGTGAAATGGTAATTTATCAATGCCCTTTATTTTATTTTATTTTATTATATGAATGATAACATATTGCAGGCATGATGCCTAGGTATGTGCAGTGACATGAATAATGGAGACAGCATATTTATGCATATCAATTGCCTAACATTTTTTGTAACACCCTAACTATGCGAAAACCAAGATGTAACTTACATTAACAAATCAAAACCGAAACCACAAATCTTTATCAATTGATCATCGAATGACAGCTAGACATCAACTAGTCATTTCTAATAGGAATAAGTTTATATTACACCCCTGAACTTTGGTCCGAGTTCAAAAAACCCTCTAAACTCTAAAACTGTTTGGTTTACACCCTCGAACTACCAATACCAGATCACCCAACTCCCTCAGCCCAAAACCACCCAGTTTTATCGCCTACGTGGAATCACGGCCCACAGGTCAGACACAAAAGGCTTATTCCTCCCTAAATCTCTCTTCCTCTCCACTCTTTCCTAGCACCGTCGCCTCTTCGCCCGGCCGCCTTTGGCTCCGTCGCCTTCAGCTCTGTCGCCTCTGACCGCGAGCATGAGGCTCCTGTCGCAATACCAGGGGGCTGGAGGTGAAGATCCCTAGCTTCTTCCGCTGCCCCCAACCTCACCCTCCGTAGCCTCATCGCCCATTGGTCCACCTTCGCCGCCTCCTGCTCGCCCGACGCCGGTTTCGCGACTTCTGCCGCGGGTCCTTACCCCGCACGGCTCGTTCGACAGGTTGCGTCCTCCGACGCTGACCCCTCCTGGTCCTCGCCGGCAATGGCAACACCACGGCCGCGAATGAAGCAGCCGGCTCTAGCCCGATAAAGAACGTCGTTGTGATGGCGCTGGAGAACCGTTCCTTCGACCACATGCTGGGCTAGATGCGTCGCCTGCTGGGCCTCCCCGTCGACGGCCTCGCCGGCGCCGAGGGCAACTCATCCAACTCCTCGTCCTCAACAACAACACCACCGGTGTGCATCTCCGCCGACGCCGATCTTGTCGTCCCCGACAACCCAAGCCACTCCTTCGAGGACGTCCTCGAGCAGGTCTTCAGCTTCCGCCCAAATTCCACCACCCCCGATTCTATTTCTCCGCCGCCGCCCTCCATGTCGGGCTTCGTCCGCAGCGTCCTCTCCATCAACGCGCTTCTCTCCGGCATCGTCATGCGCAGCTTCAACCCGTCGCTCCTGCCAGCCTTCTTCACGCTTGCCTCCGACTTCGTCGTCTTCGACCGCTGGTTCTCCTCCATCCTGGGGCCCACGCGGCCCAACCGCCTGTTCCTCTACTCCACCACCTCCCACGGGGCCGAGCCGCACGGGGAAGCCGAGGAGGAGCCAGAGCTGCGAGCAGCACGGGCTAAACCCGGAGGCCGCCGGAGGCGACAGAGCCGAAGGCAGGCGGGCAAAGAGGCGGCGGCGCTTGGAGAGAGTGGAAAGGAAGAAAGATTTGGGGAGGAATCAAGTGGGGTTGAGTTAATTAGTGTCTGACCAGTGGGCCTGAGCTAATTAGGATGCCACGTAGGCGATAAACTGGGTGGTTTTGGCCCGAGGGGGTTGGGTGACTGGTATTGGCAGTTCGAGGGTGTAAACAAAAAGGTTTTAGAGTTCAGGGGTTTTTTTTGGACTCTCGCCAAAGTTCAGGGATGTAATATGGACTTATTCCTTTCTAATAACATTACTAACATAAATTTCAGCAAAAAACTAAAATCAAAACCACAGATATTACAACCCAAACAAGATAATACGCATCATTAATAAGTTCCAACTAAATAAAATCATCATCTAACATTTAAAAACTATGAAGGAAACTATTGGAAGTACTAAATAACTAATTATCACATTAAGTGGTTCGATTTGTTTGGAAGCAACATAAACATTATTTAAGTGATGGAGTGAACAACAATGTGATATGCATCCGTGAGCTACTTCCACCCAGGGAATGTCGTCCTCAATAATCACCTAAAACATTGAATGGCAAGAGTGATTCCAAGACTGAGCAAGTACATATGAACAACATATGAAACAATGAATAGAAGGCAAATCATTCTCAATATATATCGAATACATATGTAAATGCTATGCACTTGATGCAAATCATGAATATGACTCAACTTCTCTTCTGCATATACCGGCATAGCTAGTGTAACACTCGTCGGTGTTCACTTATGCCCGTATTCTCAAAATGCGGGACCATTACCTATATGAAGAATTTTTCATATGGGGATCTAATTGCCCATATTGAAAATATGGGGATCTCAATACCCATTCACGTGGGTTAAACATGAATGCTTGAATGAAATGAAATGACATGAAATGAACCTCAATACCCACTCTCGTGGGCTAAACATGAAAGCTCGGAGTGAATGTAATGAAACGAAATGAACACTTCCACACCTTCCAATTGTTATAAACATTTAACGGAAACAAGCAATCATTGGGAAAAAAAACCCATACTTCATAAGATTATCCATATCATAGTCATTCAACCAATTTGTACAAAAAAACATCCAAGATGACTCAAAATGTACTTGCCTTTCGCGTTGCGATAACTTGAAATGTAGAGAAGGCAAAACCAAACACAAGGTCACTCCGCCTACAATAAATACTTTACTCAAAACAAGTTTTGACAAGATAGAACAATGTTAATCGCAACGCTCTAATCCGCACTCCCAAAAACCCATATTTCATATATTTAATCTACTCAAGCGAAACGACGAATTAGCAGTAACTCAATACTAGACAGCGATCTTCTAAAATACATCTCCCATTCTGCTTATCATAAAAATGCATTTTCAATCTCTCTAGAAAGCTTACGAAATTTTCTACAATAGTTAAGTTGGCGAGATCTTCTAATTCTGCCTATATATAATTTTAACAAACAGATTAATAATACTGTCAGAAACTGACAGACATTCTGGACAAAAGATTTAAAATAGCCATAACTTTTATTAGGTTGATCCAAAAATTGTGTTCTTTAACATTCTGGAAAGATAAAATAATTATCTACACAAATCATGTTTGTCAACATCTCTGATTCGGCCGTTATCTATCTTTAATCTATCAATTACCACAACTGATATAACTTGACAGAGATTCTGGACAGCAACATTGTAAAATTCATATATTGAGATCTACTCAACCAAACAAGGTGAACGAATACTCTATGGAAATCTATTGATTTTGTCCACAATTCTCTAAAAGATGACAAGACCAAAATTCGATATTACAAAATCCAAATCTACAGCGCAATGCAAACTGTCTACACTCAATCTGCTACCCGATAGTGCTCGAATCGCAAAAGTAATAACAAAGCAAAGGAAATTGAAGGTCACCCTTGAAGAACACGATGAGAACACGATGATGACGCTGAAAAACCCGCAAGATCCCCTCTTTCTCCTTCCTTCTCCCTTCTCCCTTCTTCCTCTTCTTCTTCTTCTTTTCTCTTCTCTCTTCCTCCTTTTCTTGGCTCTGATCGGCAGCACAGGGGAGCACGGGGTAGCAAGGGGAGGGCAAGGGGGAGAAGGGGGGTGGCGCAAGGGGAGGGGGAGGCTTAGGGTTAGGCTGCCCCTCTCCTTTTGGCCGGCTGCCCCCTTGGGCCAAACGCTATGGCCTTTCGGTCCACGGCCCAAGTTCTTCCTACTTTCTTCCTGTGCAGCGAACACTTCGGAAGTCGTAACTTTTTCTTCTGAACTTGGAATGGAGTGATTCTTGTCTTAAAGTTTATCTAACTCATAGTAATTAAACTTCCTATTTGTGGAGTTTTTCTGAAAACGCCGTCTTCATTATGAAATTTGTCTTGGAAGTTGACTCAGTTGCGGACTTTGGTTGTCTGTGCAGCCTGCCTTGCAGGCCCCATATCTTAAACCTCAGAACTCCAAATTAGGTCAATGAGGATTCTAAATTGGACTATGGAAAGTGATCTACAACTTTGTAGTTATGAGGTTTTCCATTCGAAGCCGTTCCAGTCGCAAAAATCATGTTGCAAGATGATTACAGATTCTATCTTGTTTCTTTGTGAGGCAAATAAAGAATCTCTCAATCTCCTTATATTCTCTGTAAGTAAACGAGATATTACATTCTACCCCCCTTAAACAGAATTCGACCCTAAATTCTACTCGAAAGAACACCAACTGAACTTAATAATCATTAACACGTACCCGACGTTAACAATTTTGGTTGAAGCTCGTGCATGCGAGTTTCCAAGTCGCAAGTCTCTTCATGCTTAGACCATAACGTATACCAATGTCTTACACCTCAACACTCGTCTCGACCTTTATAGGTTCTCTCAATATACATGACACAAATATAAGGTCTTACTCGTTGGCCAACGGCTCTATCGAAAACTCAAGCTTTGGACCTCTCAGGTACTCACTCAGCACTGGACATACAAGACGTTGCATACCCCGTGCATGGACTCGAGACAATCCTGGCGATACGCCAACCTCCTAAATCAAATCAATGCACCTTGGGCCAACCTTCCCTTCGGTACTAAACCAGTCATTCTACACACATCACATAAGACTCTTGTTCCAACTCTCCATCGACCTCTTCATCTTAACAAGGAGCACCTCCTTTAATCAGGTACAGAACTCGCTTTAAGCAATCCCTTTTATAAGTAGAACCCAACTGAAAATAAGGATTCTCATCACAACTATGCAATGCCAACTCCCCCACCAAAAGAGTCAAATCCAAACTTCAAAATTCATCACGAAAACCTTTCCACTTTCCACTTAGGCAGTTTGCAAATAAACATCACTTAAGCCAAAGGAGAAATCATTCGAATACCTAAATCAATAATTTCCTTTATTCTTTCTGAACTAGTAAGAACCACACATGCCAACATAAAGCCAAACTCAATTTGCGAAAGACATATGTCATAAACACATAGCTCAGACAAAAATCAAGAGAGCACTTCTCTATCCGAGAAAATATTCTTTTCGCAGATGTTCTTTTAAGAAATAAACCTTCTCTCAAATCATGGGTTTCGAAATCAACACAATAACTCCTTCCTCTTAACTGACAACCCAAAACGATCCTTAAACCGAAAGCAACAACCACATTTATTTAGGGTGACTCTACTAATCTACAAAAAAGATTCTCTAGTCCACTCCTCTACCAAAGGAATCATTTTGACAAAAGGTTCCCAACACCTCAATAAAGATTTTCACCCACAATCCAAACATATTCAATCCTTAATATCAACATGCAAACATATTCTCGACCAAATTTTATTTATAAGGATTCTAACTCTCAGAGGGTTACTCACTGACGCCAAGTCAAACCTGACAATAATCCAACGATCCCGACTATCTCATTAATTGCTCTAACAATTAGATTACATTCGCTGATCTTACTCTCATTACACTACACCGTCATATTTCACCTACACAACCTTGTGAATTACTCAATCGCGATACTCTAGTAGGTTGATCAAGATTCCCACACCTTTTTGATAGTCCCAGCATCCTGGCATGAACCAAGATTCTTGGATTACAATTCGATATAGGTTCTACTAGTTGCACAATGCAATCAGTTTAGCCCCAAAGACATACATTCTGTTTAAATAAAATTCTCTCCAAGAGTTATATCACAAAATCCATTCATCCTCCAATGCTCCTCAAAAAACTTGCAACCCAAGGTCTCACAACAACATTTAAAATACACACTAAAAGACACTTGTGAAACAAATCGGTTGATCCTTTCTCAAAAGAAAAGGCAAATAAAAACAATTTTCATCACCTAAAAAACATTTACCACTCGCAGTAAACATAAGACTAAGGAAAAATAATCAAATAACAACGGTCTCGAAAAAGAAACAAAGACGAGACAGCAGTTGAGGGCACAAGTCCCACAAGAAAAGAATATCAAATCTTAACCAATAAGAACAAACATTGTTTTTGAAACTTGAGAAACTCTCATGCGGCAATTAGAAAGGTTAAACACACTTCAAGTAAGCTACAAGTTACAAAACTTGACTCCAACCTCAAATACTTATACTACTTTCTTTTATTTAACAAAAGAAACAACTTCCTTTGATTGCAACAACACTTTGCAAACTCAACAAAAGGGGCTTTAGGAACAAACCATAAGAATCTCTTAAGAGCCAATAGAACCTTCCAATACTTCCCTTTGTTCGAACTTATTTCAACTACCACATAAACTATGAACTCCAAAAGATCACGAATACAAAAGGTGAAAATATTCTCAATAAAGCGTGTTGGACCGAAAAGGCGACTAGAGGGGGGGTGAATAGGAGCACGCTCACTTTTTCACAAAAGATGGATTCAACACAAATTTCACTCCAATAGCTATGGAAGCTATGAAGATCAATATACCAAGACAATGGAAGACTAGTATTGAATCCAATCCAAACCCCAAAGCAAAACACCCAAAAATAACCAAAAACTCAAATCTCAAAGTGTTGGGCGGTCTGACCTCTCATAGGGCGGTCTGACCGGTTTGCCTAGCGGTTCGACTGGAATGGGCGGTCGACCGCTCGACAAAGGAACAGGAAAATCAGCAAAATCAGCCCGACAATCCGAAACGAAAAACGACCTAACTTTTGATCTGTAAGGCCAAACTTCACGAAATTTGAACCACACCTTCCTAAAGATATTAGGAACCTATTCCAATCAAAGATTTCAGAGATCCATGCCAAAGTTCCTATCTTTTTCAGTTTGAGCGAAGGAGGTTCAAAAACCGAGCCAAAAGCAAAATATGATCTAGAGACTTGCTCGTGGGTGATTGATGATCAAGATGATCCTAGATGGGTTCCCACATGTCACAGCAAGTTAGATCACGGCAAGAAACCAAGCAAAAACTCGCGGATCAAAGAAAGACCCTAAATCACCAAATAGAGAGAAAAAGAGAGAATAGATTCATCTTGAGAGAAATCTCTTTGGATTGATTTGATTGAGTATTGGTTTACAGCCACTCCACCAAAGGAGGACAAAGACTCAATACATGAGCACGAAATCCAATCCAACTCTCTAGAACCCTAACCTCCACTAATCCTCTCCCTAAGCAAAATTAGGGTTTCAAAAACAATGAAAGGGTTAAGGGGGTGCAGCCACCTCCCTCCTCTATTTATAGTGGAGACTTAGACTTTCTAGAAGAGTAACCCTAATGGGCTCCCGTTAAGGCCCAAAACAAACGGGACACATACGTACGCGTTTTAAAGCGCCGTCTTCATCTCTTGACCTAATCCGCTTCACCTTGCACCATCTTTGCGCCGTGAGTTGGCAAAAGGTCACCAAGGCGGTATTTGGTAAAATTACCAAATACCCTTCTCGATCTTTTGCAAAGACCGAGTCCCATCTTCGTGAAGCACCTCCATGCTTCGCCACGTAGGTTGATCCGGCGGCTCTCTTCATGTCGGCAAGTCTCTCCCATCCGGCTCCCACCGAAACCACCATGGCACTTGCATCGACCCCCGCGCCGCTTGATCGAACTAGTCGCACCGAACTGCCCGTTCGATTACCCTTGTCCATTCTGCACCACACTTGAGTTCATTGACCTCACTCGGCATCCCCCGATCGTTCTGGACATCAGCTCTCCAAGCTTAGTCCCGATCATCCTCGCCGTTGACCGTCATTGACCTCCAAGCAACCTGCACATCAATAGACAAGGAAATCGAACCCGGGAACAAGTTCTTCACAACTTGACCCACGTTAGTCAAAACATGCATCATGCAGCACATATACCATGAAACCCATGAACTTGACCTAACTTCAAACATCGCCGCCACGGCGACGACGAGATAGTGAAACGGTCGACCGCCACCATGGTTTGGCTCGATCGCTCCGCCGGTCGACCGCCACCAAAGGCGGTCGACCGCCAGTCCACGACTTAGCTAAAAATCCAACCTGGAAACCCGAACCTTCTCTGGAAATTTCAAACAAATAGAACTTTTGCCTGGAGGCTCCAAAAATTGTGGGACCAAGTGCAGAAGAACCCTCTCACTTGCCTACACCTACTATTTTTGGCCCAACTCCAAAATCCAAAAACATCGCAATGGCCGGTCTGACCGCTCAGGAAACGCCGGTCAGACCGCTCCATGGTCGGTCTGACCGCCAGCCTGGCCGGTCAGACCGCCAGCGACCATTTCAGAAAACCAAACAGGTATGGCCGGTCTGACCGCCAAAATGGCCGGTCAGACTGCCAAAGGCCTGACAGACTTAGAACTTTTCCGAAAATACGTGATTCGACAAACCGTCAACGACATTGCCAATTGTAACATCATCCTAAGATCTCAGGCATATCCCCATGATATCCACAAAGCGTTATCACGAAAGGCAATCAAACTACCTTCTCTATAAAAGAATCCACACCACTCTCACATTACTGACAATCATACTAACAACAAAATAATACACTCTTAGCAGGAATCATCATATCCTCCTATCCCATCATAAACTTTTCCAAAAGAAACACAATAAATTATCATAATATATCTATTATCACACTAAGATTGCCATAACAGCTTGTTCTAGAGAAAACCTAGTGCACAAGCCACAAAGTTGATACAAAACTCTTTTAACATTATCATACTAGTACACGACAATCTCACAAAATACACCAATCATAAACCACTTAATAGATTTCGTCCATTTAACTCTTACTAGCGCTTAACACCAATTTAGCACACACTAATAGCACTCTAGCCACTACCATTAATAATTGATGATTATTTTAATCAAGGAAGCATTCACGGTCCTACCTCTATTTGCAATCACAAAAACAGTTATGAGTATACATTAAACATTTTACCTCATGTTCAGGAATTAGAGAAATATGTCATTAAAGCTTTAATCATATAATCTTCTATAAAGCAAGGTTTCACAAAGCGATACATCAACGTTCATCTAGCCCTTTATACATGTTTCAATAATCTTAGCATGATAAGAATTTGGTAAATCTAGCATTTACGTATGATCACCAAGTAGCGAAATAAAAGATAAATTCAAGATTAATATCTATTAAGCCAACATTCGAACTCATTCTTAACTAACCATCATGAGCTGTTAGATTAACCAAAAGAGACCCAATGATCCAATTTATCTAACAAATTTAGCATATTACTCAATGTTAATGATCAAACCGGTTCATCAACATTCCACCCTTCTTAACAAATCATAGGTTCTAAACAGGAACAAACTCTTATTTAAAATTCATCATGTATCAAATACAAGGACATTTCAAATTAATCAATTTCACTTCCGTAGATGTTAGTTAAGAATAATTTGTTTGCACCATGCTACTAACCCAACTTGATAACTCTTGCCATAACAATTAATCCATTTAATTAAAACCTCTTAGTTAAGCATGACAAGACATCACTAAAAGGTTTTAACACCTCCTTTTAGAAAAGAGAGGCATTAAACTTCAACACTCGAAATAATCCAAAAGATATACATACAGCTAAAGCTCTCACATTTTAACGAATTTGCAACAGAAAACTTTCCTTGTCCAAAAATATCAAACGAATAAACGAGTTATGTTTTCCAATAAGAAAGATGGAACAACCATGGAAATATCAATCTCGCCAATTAACAATGTTAACAAGTAGTAAAAGCAACTCAACAGTCGGAAGAGACAATAATTGCTCCATAAAACAAATAGAGACCAAGTGAAAACCCAACAACTGCCTTGTAACCAATATCCCAAGAAAATTCATCAATAGCAACTATAACCAGAATAGGCCTAAATCAAGCACAAGGAAGAAAACAACTTTTCTAAAAAACCTCACCCTCAACACCTGTAACTAAGTTACCCGGGGTAACCACTTCACTATCCCAAACCACGAACGGTGGTATAACCTAGCATTGCCCAAGGTCATAACCATGACCTCTATCCCTCGACACCTGGTACCATCACACATAACCAATATAATCAACTATAAGTATACAAGATCATCTCATAACAGTCATAGAATAAATTCATAGGTATAGAAGATCATATCATCTCATAGATTAACAAATGAAACATAACGGAAGCGCAAATGCATTTCTTCACCCAACTCCCATCCTACTATGCACCAGCGTGTCAATTTTTTAATTGAGTAAGCAAGTGGGTTAATAATTTAATTACCACAGACCTAATGCCCGCTCTGATACCAACTGTAACCCCCTGGCTATGCGAAAGCCAAAATATAACTTATATTAACAAATCAAAACTGAAACTACAAATTTTCTTTATCAATTGAACATCGAATGACAGCTAGACATCAACTAGTCATTTCTAATAACATTACTAACATAAATTTCAGCAAGGAACTCAAATCAAAACCACAGATATTACAACTCAAACAAGATAATACACATCATTAATAAATTCCAACTAGATAGAATCATCATCTAACATTTAAAAACTCTGAAGGAAACTATTGGAAGTACCAAATAACTAATTATTACATTAAGTGGTTTGATTTGTTTGGAAGCAACAGAAACATTATTTAAGTGATGGAGTGAACAACAATGTGATATGCATCCGTGAGCTACTTCCACCCAATGAATGTCGTCCTCAAAGATCACCTAAAACATTGAATGGCAAGAGTGAGTCCAAGACTCAGCAGGTACATATGAACAACATATGAAACAATGAATAGAAGGCAAATCATTCTCAATACATATCGAATACATATGTAAATGCTATTTCATATATTTAATCTACTTAAGCGAAACGACAAACTAGTAGTAACTCAATACTAGACAGCGATTTTCTAAAATACATATCTCCCATTCTGCTTATCATAAAAATACATTTTCAGCCTCTTTGAAAAGCTTACGAAATTGTCTACAATAGTTAAGTTGGCAAGATCTTCTAATTTTGCCTTTATCTAATTTTAACAAACAGATTAGTAACACTGTCAGAAACTGACAGACATTCTGGACAGAAGAATTAAAATAGCCATAACTTTCATTAGGCTGATTCAAAAATTGTTTTCTTTAACATTCTGGAAAGATAAAAAAATTATCTACACAAATCATGTTGGTAAATATCTCTGATTCAGCCGTTATCTATCTTTAATCTATCAATTACCACGACTACTATAACCTGATAGAGATTCTGGACAGCAGCATTGTAAAATTCATATCTCGAGATCTACTCAACCAAACAAGGTGAATGAAGACTCTATGGAAAGCTAGTGATTTTTTTTCCAAAATTCTCTAAGAGATGACAAGACCAAAATTCGCAATTACAAAATCCAAATCTACAGCGCAATACAAACTGTCTACACTCAACCTGCTACCCGATAGTGCCTAAATCGCAAAAGTAATAACAAAGCAAAGGGAAACTGAAGGTCACCCTTGAAGAACATGATGACGACGCTGAAATCCCCTTTTTCTCCTTCCTTCTCCCTTTTTCCTCTTCCTCTTCCTCCTCCTCCTCCTCCTCCTCCTCCTCTTCTTCTTCTTCTTCTTCTTCTTCTTCTTCTTCTTCTTCTTCTTCTTCTTCTTCTTTTCTCTTCCTCCTTTCTTGCTTCTGATCGGTAGCACAAGGGAGCACGGGGCAACAAGGAGGAGGGCAAGGGGGTGGCAGCTCTGAATGGGGAGAAGGGGAGGCTTAGGGTTAGGCTGCCCCCCTCCTTTTGGCCAGCTGCCCCCTTGGGCCAATCGTTGTGGACTTTCGGCCCACGGCCCAGGTTCTTTCTACTTTCTTTCTGTGTAGCGAACACTTCGGTGGTCGTATCTTTCTCTCCTGAACTCGGAATGGAGTGATTCTTGTCTTAAAATTTAGCTAACTCGTAGTACTTCAACTTCCTATTTCTTGAGTTTTTCTGAAAACGCCGCCTTCATTACGAAATTTACCTTGGAAGTTGACCCAGTTGCGGACTTTAGTTCTCTATGCAGCCTGCTTTGCGGGCCCCAGATCTCAAACCTCGGAACTCCAAATTAGGTCAATGGAGACTCTAAATTGGGCTATTGAAAGCGATCTACAACTTTGTAGCTATGAGATTTTCCATTCGAAGCCGTTCCAGTCGCGAAAATCACATTGCAAGATTATTACAGATTATGTCTTATTTCTTTGCGAGGCAAATAAGGAATCTCTCGATCTTTTTATATTCTTTGTAAATAAACGGGATATTACATTTTTCGTTTTAAGTTCTAGAGTTTTAAACCATCCTGTTTTCAGTATTTCCTCCTTAATATATAAGCCCGCAACGCTGGGTCATTCAAAGAAAAATCTTATTTTCAGTATTTGGAATCTCTGTACTTTTAAATCTTTCTAACCAATCGGACATTGCAATATGTCAGAATGTTTGTGTGCTTATGTTTCGACTGATTGCTGGAATAGTGAAGCATTTCGCTCACATTGTTTTTCCTCCCTTTTGAAGCAGCTATGGCACAATTGGACGAGGATAGTGGACAACTTGAAATGCTTTTGTCAAAGATGGTTTGCCATGACGTGAATTCGTGAAATACAATGCTGCATTTCCATAGGTTTCTCATGCGGCCATGCTGCCGGTCAACTGTTCAGTGCTCTAACATGTCCCGCCTGTGCTTCCTGTTGCCCTGCTTGACTTGACACTGCATGATCAATGGCTTGGTAGGAGAAAGGAGAAGGAAGGGATCGGGGGCATTTGTGGTATTTTGGAAGAATTACTCCAACAGCAGCTTACTCAGATTCAGAATCAGTTTGAATTCCAGTGGCTTCCAATTGTTAACCCATTTCTTCTTGGCATTTTGAGGATTTCAAGTTTTTTTCTCTTTCTTGATGGCATTGGGCAGGTGAGCAGATCTTGTACTCACATTTCTTTGTAAACCCTATATTCTCGTTCGTTTGCGCTGCGGGTCACACCGTCACAGCTCAGCGTACAAAACCTGCAAAACTACAAAATGTAAGGTCTTTTACATTGTTCAGTTTTATGAAAGTGCCATGCCAGGGAGTCGTCAGAGGAAAGGGTTGAGGTCTTATGAACTAGTAGTAGTCTCTACGACGTGTTTGTCTTAACTCGAGAAACATAAACCAGGAGCGGCGAAATGTAAGGAACACTGTCATGTCCGGGCAATCATTACGTGGCCCATGTGTGTTTAAAGAGAGAGAATATAATCACGTCATTAAACATATATGTAAAAGTCATTTTCTCTAATGCAAATATCTCTTTTGTAAGTGCTTAGATAGTTGTATTATTTTTTTATTATATATAGTTATATACATAAGCATCTGTTAAGCACGGGTATCTAATTAAGCATCGATGCTACAAAATAAGCATTTTATCGATCTTACGTGGTAAGAAAAGTTAGTTTTTATTTGCTAAGCTTCTCTATAAACACCTGCATTAAGCAACTTAGACTAGATGCCTACACGGCGATTGTTAGTGTTGCCTCCACCCAATTAACAGCTCGTTGAAAGTGTAGACGAGATGAGCACGGGTAAACGCCTAACTATCTATTGAGCTTAAATGGACGGCTGGCCCGCGGTCGGTGTCGCCAATATAAATGCCGAATATATTGGTCAGTAAACTCGGCGGTAATCGGTTGGCTGGTTACTTGCGAGTGTTTAGAAATCTCACTACTCTCCGACATTTTCTAAACCGCCCGGAGTTGACAGTGTCGAATATAAATTGTGAGTGGTTTCCGTTTTGTTCTTACATCAAATTCATATTTTGAATCCACACTTTTGGCCAGTTTGCCATGCATAAATCTCGGAGCAAATCTGACAGTCAAGATAAGGTAGGAGGAATTTGAGGAAAACCATGCATGATGACTTGGCAAAAAAAAACATGTAAAAATCACGAGAGTCCATTCACAATTTAGTGAGCCTAGTCCTGAGTCGGCCAAACAAGTCCAAATTAAGTTCCAAACCTAATCAATAGCTCGTTCTGACTTTGAATTCAGCACATTCAAATTCAACCGGTCAATTACCCCCACTGCAAGTACTCAGACCGTGTCACTACAAGCTGACCTAGTGATGAAGACTTCTTCCTCCTACTGCGTAAGTCAACTAATGCTATTTGAACGGCAGTTAAGATGGAGACAATCCAAACCGAACAAGCAAAGTACGTAGCTTAACACCAAATATGGGACAAAACTAAACCTAACCCACTGATCGAAGAGGACGTTTGAGACCTGACGATAGGTCTTGCACCACACATTCTTTCTCTCCCTGTTTGTTTGTTTCTTATGACAGATTGGCAGTATGAAAATATGCTCCATGTTAGGAATTTGTGATTGCTTTTGTACCAGTGTTCTAAATAGTGGCCACCATTCCTTCAATGCTCGTATCAAATTTAGTGTAGTTGGGAATTTCAACTGAATTTATGCCATTTGTGAATTTGCAAGATATGACTGAAAGATAATGGTGAATGCTGAAATAGGATCTGAATTGAGCTAAATTTGGTGTGTATATGTCTATCATATTTCCATTCAAATAAAAACAATATCTTTGGAGCTAAATTTAGTTCATGCTTACTTTACCTGGTAAGTTGTGTACTTGAGCAAATTCACTTTCTACGTACGGTTCTTTCTCGGGCCTTCTTCTCTTCTTTTTAACTTCGCCTATTTCTTCTTGCTCCTTCTAGCCTTTGCTAATCCCCAGTGACTGCTAATCACAAGGGAAAGTAAGGCCCAAAGCACCAAACCCTACGTTGTTGTCCTTTTTATCATTATTTCCTCACATGTTTGGCAGGGAAGCAACATGCATGATGTACACATCTGCCAAAAGAGTCAACGAATGCATGCCAAAGGGCTCAACGGAGATGAGCAAGATGGCCCAAATCTGGCGGCCGGTGTATCTCCCGTCTCGTATGAGGAGCTAGAGCAATTGAGAAAGCGGAGGGAATGGTCCAGATCTGGTGTTAGCCGCGCTGAACCAGGCAGAAGAGGGTGGACAGGTGGTGTCGGTGGAGAGGAGGAAGAATAGGGGAAAAAATAGGAAGGACGGGAAAGAGAAGGTTAGGGACATTTTGGGCAATACCAAATTAACTGACAATGCCACCTGGGCTTAACGGCAGGCAACAGACGAAGGGTTGACGGCGATGGCATGGAGTGAACAACTTTCGCAAACCGATGCCATCAAAGGAATTAGGAGTTACTCAATGGCGGGTCGTGGAACCGTGAGTTATTGAATGGCAAATAATGGATTTTCTCCTTTAACAATCAATATCTACAATAATATATTAGTACAAAAATGTGTACACATACTGTAAAATGCCAAAAAATTACGCTTAGGATAATTGTACTGAGAATAAATGTGGAAATATTTTGAGCATGATTTTGAAATATTTCTTAAATCAATTATTGCATTTGCATACAAACAGTGACTTTAAAATAATTTTCGAGAAAAATTAAGAAAAGATAACATTCTTAAATAATTACACAAGCAACTACACTTTGTCTCAACAAATCAACATCTAATGACAGCTAAACTTCGTCACAAAATAGTTTTGATAAATTACTTAACATAATTTCAGCAAGGATTTAAGTACTAAATTCCAATTTATAACAATTCATTCATGTGGAACGTTATCAAGAATACATCCGGATATTTTAAACCATCAACTAGCATGAAATAACTTTAAGGACGAAAAATAGAGATACCAAGAATTCAATTATTACATTCAACAATTCCCAAATGAAAGGTAGCAACAGAAATATTATTTAAATAGTGAAGAATGTGATAATATGGATTTCTCCATGTGATCTACTCCCTCCCAAGAAGTGTCATCCTCAACGATCACCTAAAAATAAAATTTGCAAGAGTGAGTCCAAGACTCAGCAAGTACGAATGAATGACATAAAAAATACTGAATTGAATGCCAAACAGAAATATTGAATTGGATACAAATCATTCTCAAATTATCCCATACATATGAACATATTATGAATGCGATGCAAGACGCATATGACTCCACTTCTCTTCTATATATACCGGTATAGCTAGTGTAACACCCGTTAGTATTCACTCATGCCTGTATTATCGAAATGCGGGGATTCAGGACCCATATGAAGAATCTTTCATATAGAGATCTAGTTGCCCATACTGAAAATATGGGGATCTCAATACCCACTCCCGTGGGTTAAGCATAAATGCTTGAAATGAAGGTAATGGAATGAATGCATTCTTCCATACTAGCTGTTTAATATCAACTGAAGTATGTAAAGAATGAAAGTACTCATAATTCATAGGATTTAACCACGTCATAATCATAAAACCAATTTAAACAAACAAACATCCAAGATAACTAAACTCTACTTGCCTTACGCGTTGCGACAAGTTAGAAGGTAAAGTAGGTGAAACCAATCCCAAGGTCACTCCGCCTACAATAAATAATTTACTCAAAACAAGTTTGACGAGATGAAACAACGCTATTCGCAACGCTCTAATTCGCACTCCCAAAAACCCATACTTCAAATATTTATTTTACTCAAGCGGAACGACGAACTAGCAGTAACTCAAATCTGGACAGCGACTTTCTAAAATACATATCTTCCATTCTGCTTATCATAAAAATTCATTTTCAGTCTCTATGGAAATTTTACGAATTTGTCTACAAAAGTTAAGTTGGCGGGATCTCCTAATTCTGCCTTTAACTAATTTTAACAACCAGATGAAAACCACTATCAGAAACTGACAGACAAACTGGACAGCAGCAATAAAATAGCTATAACTTTTATTCGGTTGATCCAAAAATTGTGTTTTTTAACATTATGGAAAGCTAAGAGAATTTCATACAAAAGTCATGTTGGTAGACATCCCTGATTCGGTCATTAACAAATTCTAAACTATCAGTTACTACGAATGCTAAAACTTGATAGGGGTTCTGGATAGCAACATTGCAAATACTATAACTCAAAAACTACACCTCCAAATAATGTGATTTTAGATCCTACAGAAACTTAATGAAATTTTCCACAATTCTTCAGGAGATGGTCTACTCTAATTTCGCAGTTATAGTATTCAAAACTACAGTACAACTATCAACAGGGAAAACCAGATCTACTACCGAAATCGATCGCATAGAAAGGAACTAAACAAAAACAACGAGGAGTTGAGGGTCACCCTTGAAGACACGAAGGAACCCGCTGAAGTTCCAGCGAGGATTTCCTCTCCACTTTCTTCTCCCTCTCCTCTACCCTTCTCCCCCTTCCTCTTCCTATCTTCCTCTCCTCCTATCCAGCAGCAAGATGGAGGGCGCCGGCTCCAAGAGGCAGAGGGGCGGATTGAAGGGGAGACGCAGGGCATGCTATAGCACCCATGGGCATGCTACAGTATATGGCGTTGCTAGGGTTTGATTCCCCCACGTGGACCCAAAGAGCTATGGGCCGAAAGCCCGAGTTCTAAAAATCCTCCAGAGTTTTGAATTTTCCCTTTCTAATTCTATTTAATTTTAGTACTAATCACTTATTTATTTTATGTTTAAATAGAATATTACATTTTACCCCCCTCAAACAGAATTTGACTCCGCGCCAGGACTCGAGACGGTTCTAGCGAAACGCTATCTTCCAAAATCCCCGCAACTTCCAGAACAAACCAATGTATCATGGGCCAACCTTCCCTTTGGTACCAAACAACACAACCGGCACATAACACACGGAACTCTTGCTCCATGTCTCAATCGACCTCTTCATATTAACAAGGAGCACCTCTTTTAACCAGGTACAAACAACAAAACTCACTTTAAACGAACTCTTTTACAACAGAGACTAATTGAAAAAAAAACGAAGGATTATCATCACAAATACGCATTACCAACTCCTCACCAAAGAGTCAAATTTGAAATCTAAGATTCATCACGAAATCCCTTCCAGTTTCCAGGTAGGTAGTTTTTAAATAAACACCACGTAAGCCAAAAGAGAAATCACTCGAACGCCCAAATCAATCATTTCCTTTATTCTTTCGGAACCGGAAAGAACCACACGTACCAACATAAAGCTATCTCGAATTGTAAATGACCTCTGTCATCAACACACAGCTCAAACAAAATAATCAATAGAGCATTTCACTACCTGAGAAAACATTCTTTTCTTAATCCTTTCTTTTAAGAATTTAACTTCCCTTAAACCATGGGATTCCAAATAATCGCATAACACACTAACTCATTCTCTTAATTTGGAAACTTCAACGCTATGCTCAAACCGAGTACATCATCCACACCTTTGCAGAGAGACTCTGCTGACACCACAAGAGCATACTCTAGCCGACTCCTCTAACAACAGAATTACTTTGACAAATAATTTCCATTGCACCTCAAAATAGATTTCACTCACAATCACATCACCTCAATCCTTTAAAGATAATCAACTCGGAATTCACAGCACACATATTCTCGATTACTACACCCAAAGGATGCTATCCACGATCATCACACTATTTAAAATCCACACTATTTTCTACACACCACATTGGACCGACAAGGTTCTAGCATAAAAATACAGAGCCCAAATTCAACATCTAAGTCTCCTACAATGAATTTCTGGTATAATTGATAGAAAATTCTCATATTCGTTTACTTAAATTCACAAAACCCAAACAACAATCTTGGTCATTAATATCAACATTCCTCACTAATCAAGTAATCGCCTAGGGCGATTCACTTCACCAATCTTGGACCCTCACTAAACCACACCATTCAAGTTCACCTACACGACCACAATAAACACATTCGCAATATCCTAACTAATTGACCAAGATTCAAACATACTCAATCACTAACGTCAATAAATAAATATATTCTTGTCCAAATTATCCTTAGAGATAATCTAACTCCTAAAGAGTTACTCACTGAGGCCAAGCCATACTTGACAAAAACTCAACAATCCCTACTATCCCATTAATTAACACGACGATTAGATTTCTTCACAATGCTACTCTCATTAAACTACACCATCAAAATTCTTCTACACAACCTTACAAAGTACCCAATTGCGATACTCTAATAAATTGAGCAATATTTTCATACTTTCATTAATTGTAATGTTCCATCACAGTGAACAAAAGATCTTGGACCACAAATCACTATAGGTTATACTAGTTGCAACAACGTAATCAGTTAGCTCCAAAGACAAACATTCTATTTGAATCAAATCCTCTTCAAGGATTACTCCAAAAAAAATTAATTTATCACTCAATGCATCTCAAACAACTCGACACCCAAAGTCTCACAAAAATCATTCACTTGACTATCACCAATCAGCACCACTATACACTCTATAACGTTTTGTAGAACCAGTCCATTATTCCTTTCTCAAAAAAAGATGCAAATGGGACAATTTTCCGTACATAGAAAAACGTTTACCACTCACAGTAACCACAAGACCAAAGAAAATAGTCAAATAGCCATGATTTCGGAAAAGCAAAAGACGGGACCCCAGTTGAGGGCACAAGTCCCATAACAAGATAACATCAAACCTTAGCCAATAGAAACAAAGCATTACTTTTGAAACTTGAAAAACTCCTATGCAGTACATAGAAAGGTTATACACACTTCGGTTAAGCTACAAGTTACAAAACTCGGCTCAAATCTCAAATACATGTACTGTACTCTTTCATTTAACAAAGAGATATTTTTTTCTTAGATTAGAATATCACTTTGTTACCTCAAACTCGAAGAGCCTTTTAAAACCAAATCACATCAATCGCTTAAAAACCAAATAGAACTTTCCAACACGTCACTTGCACAAACTGATTCCAGTTACAACATAAATCATGGGGCCAAAAAAGATTGCAAACGTAAATCTCGAAACCTTTAATTTAAACAATATCATGAAAGCTATCAAATTCTTTTATTTATAGAATATTCAACATTATCATCACAACCACATACTGACAATCATACTAACAACAAAATAATACACTCGTAGCAAGAATCATCATATCCTCTTATCCCTTCATAAACTTTTTCAAAAGAAACACAATAAATTGCTTCATCATGTTCCTATTATCTAATTAAGATTGCATCTACTTGATCTAGGGAAAGTCTAGTGCACAAGCTACAATATTGAAACAAAACTCTTTTAACAAGATGATACTAGAACATGACAATCTCACAAAAGCACACCAATATAAATCACTTATTAGATTTCATCCATTTAACTCCTACTGACGCTCAACACAAATTTAGCACACACTAAATGCACTCTAGCCATTACCGTTAACAATTGATGATTGTTTTACTCATGGAAACATTCATGGTCCTGCCTTTGTTTGCAAACACAACAACAGTTATGAGAATAGATTCAACATTCCACCTTATGTTCAAAAATTAGAAGGAAATGTCTTGAACTTCAATAATATAAGATACATAAGACAATGTTTCACAAGTCAATACATCAACCTTCATCCATTTCTTAATACATGTATCATCAGTTTAGCATGGCAAAATTAGGTGGATCTAGCATTTATATAAGTTCATCAAGTAGTTGAATTCAGAATTAATATCTATTAAGGCAATAAACTAGCACATCTTTTAGCTTAATCACTCCTAATGGTGAGGTTAGCTAAAGAAACCAATTAATCAAGTTTGTCTCACAAGTTTAGCAAATTAGACAATTCTAATGATCTAATCTAGTTCATCAAGGTTCCACAATTCTCAGTTACCTTATTGATTCCAATTAGAGACAAATATACTCTTAATCACAATTCATCACGCAATCATTACAAGACAACAATAGTTTATCCAACTAAGCTACCAAGGACATCAATTAAGATTATTTATGCATCACGCTACTGACCCAACTTGACAACCCACAGCTTATCAATTAATTTCTATAATTATAACTTCTCGCTAAAATATGATAAGACATCACAAAAGAGTTTTAACATTTTCTTTCATAAAAGAGACATTAAACACCAACACCCAAATAAATCCAAAAGAAATATGTAGGTTCAAAACTTCTACATGTTACAGAACTTGCAAGGGATAATTTTCATTACCCAAAACACCAATCAAATAAATGATTCATGTTTCCCAAGAAGAAAGACAGGATTCTCGTGAAAAGATCAATCTTGCAAATTAACGACGTTCACACAAAGCAACATCGGATCAACCGTCGAGAGAACAAATAATCACATTATAGAACAGATAAAGAATGGAAATCCATCAAATGCATTTTAACCACTTGCCAAATAAAATTCATCAATTGTAACTAAAAAAGAATAATCAATCCAAACTCAAGAAAGACAATAACCTTCCCAAAGAAACCCATTCTCAACACCTGGAACTAATTTACTCGAAGTAAACACCCCACTATTCTCATACCCCAAACAGTGGTACAGCTTGGCCATGCCCATGGCTAACACCATGATCTCTACCTCTCAACATCAACTATCATCGCACAACAATCATAGAATAAATTCATAGGTATAGAAGATCATATCATATCATAGATTAACAATGCAACATAACAGAAACGAAAATGCATTGCTTGATCCAAACCCCATCCTACTGTGCACCAGTGTGTCATATTTTAAGTCAACTTTCATAAGCAAATTTGAGCAAAATAAGTTTACCAAAGTTGCCAATTTATTCACCACGGATCTAAAGTCCGCTCTGATACCAACTGTAACATCTTGGCTATGCGAAAGCCAAGATGCAACCTAATTTACTAACACCAATCAACATTATAAACTTTTTCTCAACAAATCAACATCTAATGACAACTAAACTTCATCACAAAACAATTCTGATAAATTAATTAACATAATTTTAGCAAGGATTTAAGTACTGAATTCCAATTTATAACAATTCATTCATGCAGAACGCTATCAAGAATACATCCAGATATTTTGAACCATCAACTAGCATGAAATAACTTTAAGTACGAACAACAGAGATAACAAGAATTCAATTATTACATTCAACAATTCCCAAATGAAAGGTAGCAACAGAAATATTATTTAAATGGTGAAGAATGTGATAATGTGGATTTCTCCATGTGATCTACTCCCTCCCAGGACGTGTCGTCCTCAACGATCACCTAAAAATAAAATTTACAAGAGTGAGTCCAAGACTCAGCAAGTATGAATGAATGACATAAGAAACATTGAATTGAATTGGAAACAAAAACATTGAATTGGATACAAATCATTCTCAAATTATCCCATACATATGAACATACTATGAATGCGATGCAAGATGCATATGACTCCACTTCTCTTCTGCATATATCGGTAGAGCCAGTGTAGCACCCGTTGGTGTTCACTCAAGCCCGCATTATCAAAATACGGGGATCCAGGGTCTGTATGAAGAATCTTTCGTACGGGGATCTAGTTGTCCTACTGAAAATATGGGGATCTCACTATCCACTCCTGTGGGTTAAGCATAAATGCTTGAAATGAAGGTAATGGAATGAATGCGTTCTTCCATACTAGCAATTTGATATCAACAATAACGGAAGTATGTAAAGAACGAAAGTACTCATAATCCATAGGATTTAACCACGTCATAATCATAAAACCAATTTGAACAAACAAACATCCAAGATAGCTAAAATGTACTTGCCTTTCGCGTTGCGACAAGTTGGAAGGTAAAGTAGGTGAAACCAATCCCAAGATCACTCTGCCTACAATAAATAATTTACTCAAAACAAGTTTGACAAGATGAAACAACGCTATTCGCAACGCCCTAATCCGCACTCTCAAAAACCCATACTTCAAATATTTATTTTACTCAAGCGGAACGACGAACTAGCAGTAACTCAAATCTGGACAGCGACCTTCTAAAATACATATCTTTCATTCTGGTTATCATAAAACTTCATTTTTAGTCTCTATAGAAATTTTACGAATTTGTCTACAAAAGTTAAGTTGGCGGGATCTCCTAATTCTGCATTTAACTAATTTTAACAACCAGATGAAAACCACTATCAGAAACTAGCAGACAAACTGGATAGTAGCAATAAAATAGCTATGACTTTCATTTGGCTGATCCAAAAATTGTGTTCTTTAACATTATGGAAACCTGAGAGAATTTCATACAAAAGTCATGTTGGTAGACATCCCTGATTCGGCCATCAACAAATTCTAAACTATCAGTTACTACGAATGCTAAAACTTGACAGGGGTTCTGGATAGCAACATTGCAAATACCATAGCTCAAAAATTACACCTCCAAATAATGCGACTTTAGAACCTATAGAAACCTAATAAAATTTTCCACAATTCTTCAGGAGATGATCTACCCTAATTTCGCAGTTATATTATTCAAAACTACAGCAGAACTATAAACAGGGAAAAACCGATCTGCTACCGAAATCGATCGCATAGAAAGGAATTACACAAAAACAACGAGGAGTTGAGGGTCACCGTTGAAGACATGAAGAAAGCCGCTTAAGTCCCCACAAGGATTTCCTCTCCCCTTTCTTCTCCTTCTCCTCTACCCTTCTCCTCCTTCCTCTTCCTATCTTCCTCGCCTCCTATCAAGCAGCAAGAGGGAGGGCGCCAACTCCAGGAGGCAGAGGGGCGGCTTGAAGGGGAGGTGCAGGGGGCATGCTACAGTATCTAGTGGTGCTATAGTACCCCTGGGCGTGATACAGTACATGAGGGTGCTAGGGTTTGGTTTCCCCCACTTGGGCCGAAAGGCCGAGTTCTAAAAATCCTCCAAAGTTCTAAATTTTCCCTTTCTAATTCTATTTAATTTTATTACTAATCACTTATTTATTTTATGTTTAAACGAGATGTTACACCCCCCCCTTCGCCTTCCTCTCTCACTGTCGTGCCACGCCCGTGTGTCGGGACCCAAAAATACAATTATGGACCCTTTGTGTATAATGCACTAGTCCAGGATCACGCTAGTGCACACAGTGTCAACATAGATGAATATCGATCCACACAAGACAAAATAATAGCATAGATGAATAATTTGATTAACAAATAACCGTTTTGACATTATGATCGAGTTTACATTTACTAAGCTACGCATGGCTAGCAATAAGGAAATAAGCAGCAGCCGAACAAAACTAAACTCCATCGGAATCCCATCAATTCGCCACAGGCAACCGAGTAGGATAAAGACCTAACGATCGGCACCTTTGTAGAACTCCTCCTCAAAAGTAGGCGAAGACTCCTCCACATCTGTTGATTGATTATAGCAAGCATGTGTACACAACCGTACTCGCAAGTCATACCACAGAATGCAATTTATACATGATGGCTTATTCCAAAGGAATGGCTTCTGCGGTTCTTTTGCAGAAATGCAACATTTGCAATTTAAATATGAATAATATATTGAAACATGAAGTAAAAAAATAAAAAATATAAATTTTATCAGTTGTTTTCACAAAGACACGTAGCCTAATCAAGTTATTCACACAGCCATATGACTTAGATCACACAGCTCCCTTCCCAAATGTTTTATGAAAACTAACCCTCATGTGAAATCCCTGAGCATATCCATGACCGCGGACGCGGCTATTCGAATAGATTGATTTAACACTCTGCAGAGTTTGTACACTTTACCCGCACAATATAACTAGTATTGCAAGCACTAATCATAACAAAACGTTTCAGAAACTTCATCTCAAACATTGACACTCCTGATGTGCTTTACTGCCAGACTAACCCATAGAGAAAGCTAGTTCAACACACATCGTTGGACCTGAAGACGGCGAACCGCTCATAAATGTGTACTACTTGGTAGTCCACACCTCCACCCTTCACACAGCCTAACCTACTATCTGAGTAGTCAATGTCAAGAATACATAACTTACTAAGTTAGACCCATCCCATCAGCCATGTGGTTGTACGAAAGGGCCAGTTCAACGGCGCACAAAGTTAAGTCCTTAATTGACCAAGGCAAGACTTCCAATTTCTAACTATGCCACACAGATTATTATTCTCATTCACACAGTTCCACCAGTTCACACAGTATCCACCACTAGCCTCAGTCTAAATCCTTTCTCACCCTATTGATTAAGTGCAACACATGCCACCAACGAGTAATGACACACAGTGCACACAGTTTTATCACAAAGTTCCATAATCACTTAGTTAGGTTTATATTTGCAACTCACATGAGATGATGACTCGTGGCATAGCTAAGCAATCTACTCGTATATAACCAATCCACGTTGGTGCTATGATAATACCAACTAAATAGTGAACCAATCTAGGGTGACAAAAGATTATGACATAACAATAGACAAGGTGGATATAACAAATTGTATTAATAACTAAACTCAAAAGCATTTAAATAAATACTTAAAGTAAATGCAATAATTTAAATCAAAGTAATTTTAGAAAACTGGGTTCAATATGATCAAAGGTATAACTTGCCTTGAAATAGATCTAGGTACTGGTCTTCATCTTGATGCACTGCATCTTCTTCAAAGTTCCCCAAAGTATAACCGTCTACTCACAAACGAAGCAAATAAACCAAATAAATAAATAATAGAGAGCAAACGAACTCTAAAAATTAAATAAAAATTTTTAGATAAATATATCTCGAATTTATGTGAATTTATAAATTTGAATGGGCTCAATCGGAGTTCGGATGCAAAAGATATGGCCTTTGGAAGATCAAGATCTAAAGAAATAACCTAAATAGGGTTTATTGGAATATTCTGAATTATTTTTCTATTGAAAAACCGGAATATGGCGCCAGCATGGCGTCAACCCTGGGATTTTTGGAATTAAAAGAAATAAAAGAAATTCTAACATGTGGGACCCTCATGGCGGTGAGATGGCTCACATGGACCAAGTCCACCAAGGTTTGGATCTGGAGTTTAGGTGGACTGGACACGTGGGCGCACACATGGCGCCGACGCGGGTGCCATCTAGGCTGACACGCACGCACGGAGGTGGAGTTGGTGCAGACGTGGATGGACACGTGGACTATCGATGGCGAGGGCGCGGTTTCCTGTGGTCGCTGGCGATAGCGGCCGCGATGGAGTGCAAGGTGATGCGCATCGGGTAGAGGGCGCGACGACGAACTTGCTGGTATACTCACGGGTGCACAGGGGTGACAAGGATGGTCGGTGGCCAGGTCAAGGCAGAGTTAGGATCTTGGGCTCGACGGCGACGGTGCTAGAGGGGTCCTCCAGCGAAAGCGATGGTAGCTTCAAGATGCGGGTGATGCGGCGATCCCGATGATGGCCTCCAACGGCGACGAGAGCAGCTAGAATGGCGATGGTGGCGATGAGGTCCTTCAGCCAGAGTTTAAGACAAAGACGATGGCGACGGCGCTACGCGACGAAACGATAGCAGTGGCTAGGGTTTTTCGGTTGGCGCGTCACGGGGTGCCCCTCCCGACGGTCCTTGGGCCTTTAAATAGCCTCGGGAGGCGTGTCCGACACGGACTCCAAAAAGAAAAGGCAGCGGAGCTACAGTCCTAGGCGAACGCGGTTGAGTGGCGGCGAAGACGATGACAAGCAGGCCTGGGTGCTAGGGTTCGGCGTGGACACGAGGCTGACAGGGCGGACCCATCAGTCAGCAACACTAAGACGCGGGTCCACCGGTTAGAGAAGCGGACGGTCAGACACGTTCGGATAGTCTAAATGTCCATGCGGGCCCACGCATCAGTGACGGCGATGGCGCGGTCGCGAGGTTGACAGGGCGGACCCACCAGACATCGAGAGGAGGCGGCGCGGGGCTAGGCTGAGCGCGCGCACAGAGTTAGGCTGGGAGGTGGGGCCACGCACAGAAAGAGGGGCTGGGCCAGAGGAAATTCGACCCGAAGCTTTATCTGAGATTTAATTAGGTTTTTCTATTTTATAAATAGCAGAAAAACCAAATGGCAATTAGAAAATAGCAAATGAACTCAAAAAATTTCTAGAAAAACCTAGAAAATATATCCAAGCTCATAGAATCCAATTAAAATAGTTTTGACCTTTGTTGATGTTGACTTTAACCATATTAAATTGTTTTGATACTATAAGTCCATGTTAAGCTTTTGAATTAAATTCAAATAAAGCCAAAGGGTGAATTTTCAACTACTAACTAATCAAAAGAATTTTTAAAGCTCAGAAAATTAGGATGTTATAAACCTCCCTCACCCCTTAAAGGAATCTCAACCCTGAGATTCAGGCTACCTAGAGAAAAGGCTAGGAAACTCGGCTTTCAGCTCTTCTTCACGCTCCCACGTTGCTTCTCCTTCTGAGTGATTGCTCCACAGAACTTTACAGAAACGAACAGTCTTGCTTCTGGTGCGACACTCTGTGACATCCAAAATCTTGACTAGCCATTCTTTATAAGTGAGATCTTCTTTTAGCTCGATTGAATCCAACGAGGTTTGTTCTTCTAGCACGCGAAGACACTTCTTCAACTGCATGCGAGACATGAAAGACATCATGTACTCTTGCTAACGATTGTGGTAGCTCCAACTAATAAGCTACTTCTCCACGGCGATGCAAAATATTGAACGGGCCAACATACCTAGGGGCAAGCTTCCTTTTGGCATGAAACCTTTTGACACCTCTGAGTGGACTAACTCCAAGATACACGAAATCTTCTGGTTCAAATCTGAGATCACGACGATGGTTATTGGCATAACTCTTCTACCTGAACTGAGCTATCTTTAATCTTTATCTGATCATAGACACTTCTTCTTCTACTTCTTGAATAATATTTGGCCTAAATACCAAACGTTCGGCTGTTTCTGACCAATTCAATAGGGTTCTGCAGGCACGACCATATAAGGCTTCAAATGGTGACATCTGCAGACTGGCTTGATAACTGTTGTTGTACGAGAATTCTGCATATGCAAACTCTTGTCCCAACTGGTGACATTAGCTAGAGCACAAGCTCTTAACATATCTTCCAATATTTGATTTACTCTTTCAGTCTCTCTATCTGTCTGAGGATGATAGGCAGTACTGAAATTCAGATGAGTACCCAAAGCTTCATGCAGACTTTACCAAAAACGATAGGTGAACTGAGATCCTCGATCTGACACTATCTTCTTAGGTACACCATGCAAACTGACAATTCTTGACATATATAACTCTGCAAGGCGATCTCCTGAGTAAGTGGTTTTTCCTGGCAAGAAATGGACAATTTTAGTCAAATGATCAACTATTAACCAAACGAATCATAACCCGATTGAGTCCTAGGTAAACCAGTAATGAAATCCATCCCTATCTCTTGCCATTTCCATTTCAGAATCTTCAGAGGTTGCAACAGACCTGCTGGTCTCTGATGTTCCGCTTTCACTTCCTGACACGCGTCGCATAAGGCAACGAACTCTATGAGTTCTCGCTTTAAATTTCGTCACCAAAACTTATTCTTAACATCCTGATACATCTTAGTACTACCAGGGTGAATCGAATACTTTGAATCATGGGCTTCCTTCAAGATTAGCTATCTCAAGCCATCAACATCTGGCACGTAGATACATCCGTTTATCCACAGTATAACTTGATCATCTTTGGTGAAGTCCTTGAATTTTCCTTCTGCCATTTTGAGCTTGATGTCTGGAAACACAGGATCCTTTGGTTGAGCTTCGCGAATCTGCTTCTCCAAAGTAGATTATACTTCTAGACTGGCGACAAATCCTCTAGATACAACTTCTAGTTTTAGCTTCTGAAATTCCTCTTGAAGTTCTGAACAAATCTCTTTCACTTCCAAAGTATTGCAGTAGCTCTTACGGCTTAAAGCATCCGCAACGACATTGGCCTTACCGGGATGGTAGTGGATTCCAAGATTATAATCCTTTATTAACTTCAACCATCTTCTCTATCTCATGTTCAGGTCAGACTGAGTGAAAATATACTTCAGGCTCTTATGATCTATGTATACTTCACAGCGATTACCGATGAGGTAATAACGCCAAATCTTTAAAGCATGCACTACAGCAGCTAGTTCCAGATCATGGGTAGGATAATTCTCTTCATGAGGTCTTAATTGCCTAGACGCATAAGCGACAACTCTTCCTTCTTGTATCAGGACACATCCTAATCATTTACGCAAAGCATCACAATAGATATCAAAATCTGTGCGAATATCTGGCAATATTAGCACTGGGGCTGAAGTCAAACGCTTCTTCAATTCTTGAAAACTTTCTTCACAAGTAGGAGTCCAAGTGAACTTTTTCTCCTTCTTCAACAATTATGTAAGAGGCTTAGCAATCGTTGAGAATCCTTCAATGAAGCGACGATAATAACATGCCATTCCTAAGAAACTACGAATCTAAGTTACTGTCTTGGGTTGTTCCCAATGTAATACTGCCTTAACTTTACCAGGGTCGACCGCTACTCCCTCGGTTGTCATCACGTGACCAAGGAAATCAACTTCCTTTTTTCAAAAATCACACTTACTAAACTTTGCATACAATTGATGCTCTCTAAATTTCTCTAGGATTAACCTCAGGTGTTCAATGTGTTCTTCTTCTGACTTGGAACAAACCAAAATATCATCAATGAACACAACTACAAACTTGTCTAAATATTCCATGAATACTTTATTCATCATGTTCATGAAATAGGCAGGGGTATTCGTCAAACCAAAGGACATGACTAAGAACTCATAATGTCTGTACCGCGTTGAAAAAGCGGTCTTCGGTATATCCTTCGGACAGATCTTCAACTGATGGTTACCTGATCGCAAATCGATCTTTGAGAACACTTCGGCACCTTTTATTTGATCGAACAAATCATCAATTCAGAGTAATGGATACTTGTTCTTGATGGTGACTTCATTAAGGGCTCGATAATCAATGAACATCCTCATGATTCCATCCTTCTTTTTGACGAACAACACTAGTGCTCCCCATGGTGATGAACTAGGTCTCACGAAACCTTTCTCAAGAAGTTCTTCAATCTGCTTCTTCATCTCTACCAACTCATCGGCTGGCATCCGATAGGGTCTCTTACAGATCGGTGTTGTTCCTGGCACTAGATTGATGACAAACTCGATGTTACGGTCTAGTGGCATTCCTGGTAATTTCTCTGAAAACACATCTGGATATTCTCTGACAATAGGCACATCTTCCAAAGCGACGATCTTTAGGCTATTGGCCAGCAGATGTCCAACATGCGCTGAAGTGGCTAGAAACTCTACTTTGTTTCCCTTGGTATCCTCAATTGTTACGGCTCTTCGGCCACAATCTAGCACAGCCTTGTGCTTTGTTAACCAATCCATATCAAGAATAACATCTAAGGTTTGGGTGTTTAGAAAAATAAGGTTGGCTAGAAACTCATCTCCAGCTATGAGTAACTTAGATCCTAAACATCCCACTTTAGAACTTAGTTCTGCTTCAGGCGACTAGACTAACAGAGTATGCCTAAGACGCATAACTTCCAAGTTATTCTTAGTTGCAAAAACTCCAGAAACAAACAATTGCGAAGCTCTAGAATCAAACAAAACTGATGCAGGTACTGAGTTTACCAAAAACTTACCCAGTACGACGTTCGGTGCTTCCTGAGCTCCTTCTAGAGTGACGTGGTTGACACAACCTCTGACCACCGACTACGGTGCTCCTCTGGATTGACCGGTAGCTTGAGAAGCTCCTTGATTGTTGGTCTATGCTATTGTCTTGGCGGGTATAGATCTAAGGTTGAAGCGTACTGGAGTTACTGTTCCCTTCTGAGGACATTGGTTTGCGAAGTGCCCTGGCTGACAGCAGGAATGACAAACTCTTGGTTCATTCTGCCGGTTGTTCCCTAGATTGGGGTTGGCTGGTGCAGGATTACGAAAGTTCTGAGCAATTGGACGAGGTGTTGAAGTTTGTGCAGGCATCCTGAAAGAGTTCTGTGGTGGAAAACGATTAAAATGCTACGGAACTGTTCTTGCCTTCTGCTGTGCTTGGTGACTCCCTTGCTGAGCTATCATGCGTTTGCGGTTTTCCTCCAGTCCTTTGCGCTTATCTTCAAGAATTAATGCTTTGTTGACTAACTCTTAGAAATCTGTAAAGTAATGAGCGATGAAACTTATTTGCAATCCAGTATTTAATCCTTTCAGAAAGTGACTCTAGCGAGACTTATCGGTGGCGACATCTTCAGCGGTGTAGCGAGCTAGCTGCGAAAATTTGTTGAGATAGTCAGTCACTGACATGCCTCCTTGCTTAAGAGCGCGGAACTCATCCTTCTTCAGGTCAATTATCCCTTTCGACATATTGTACTGACGGAAGGCTGTGAAAAACTCTTCCCAAGTAATGTTTTGTGGCGTCTTATGCGCTGCATAGAAGTTTTCCTACCATTCGGCAACTATGCCTTCCATCTGGTGAGTGGTGTATAGAACCTTCTCATGGTCGTTGTATTAGGTGATCAGTAGCTTTCTTTCTATGACACAAAGCCAATCATCGGCCTCAACTGGTGAGATGTGCCCAGAAAAAGTGGGTGGGCGAGTTCTCATGAATTCCACAAGCTTAGATGGTCCATGGTGACCATGAGTGACTGGGGCTCCATTGTGGTGATTGTTGTTGCTATTCTGATTGTTCATGTTCTGAATCTGGTTTATCATTGTATACATCATTTGGGTCTGATCTGCCATAAAAGCTCCAAAGTTCTGCAAGTCGATTGGGGTGCTTGTGGCAGTACTGCTCCTGCGGGGGTCTGCTCATTTCCTTCTGACACAGGGGTGCCGGAACCACTTGCAGTAGCATGACAAGTCTGAACCGTCTGATGAAGCTCCATGGGTTAGATAAGGTAGCAAGCACAAGATAAGTTAAGAACTAATCGAGGGGGTAGATTTGTAACACCCTGGCTATGCGGAAGCCATAATGTTACCTAAGAGACTAACATACAACAACAATACAGAATAATTTCAACCATTTTTCAAACAACAATGCTTTAACCAATTAGAACTAAGCCATTTCTCTAAAATCCAGCAGAACCTCCTTTGTATAGATGGCTATACCGGAGGTTTAAGCAGTTTAATATAGCATCATTCAACAATCAATTCATCCAATTTAACGAATCATCAAAGGACATCCATGATAAGCTAAACAATTATAGCCTAATCAAAAGGGCATCCATAAGCTTCTAATTAACCCTATTACAAATTGTTGAGACTCTACTGAACCAACTAATTTCAACAAGTCAATAAACCATCAACCAAACATTCTAATCCATCACGAGTATTAAACGAACTCAATCAACGAATGAATAAGAACATGAATGGGTCATCCATGACCACAATTAAAACATCCACCACGAAGGATGGACACCAACTGAATCTAGAGCAATTATCAAGAATACGAATTGTGGATAAAAAGGACTAGGTTATTCATTGTGGTTAGTGATTATGTGACGTGCACCAAGTCTACCCCGTCCCATGCATGTCGCTGCCTCGAGAGGTACCTAGCAAGCACAACACAGCAAGAGTGAGTCTACGACTCAGCAAAATGCAATAGAAAATCAAACATAGCATCATATGTAGTCAAAGGGAATAAACCATCACATCATGAACAACATCATTATATACCAATCACATCTTAAACAACAACACTATATACCACAGATCCATCTCTTATGCAGAAATGCAATGAACATGTTATGAATGCACATTCTTCACTTCTTTGCAATTACCGGTAATGCCGAGTAGGGTATCCGTCGATACCTACTCAAAGCCTGTGCCCTCTAGGCACAGGGAACAAAAGCCCACACTCCAAGTCATATAACAGTTCTCACCGACCTCACCGGATTAGTTACATGACTTTCCACGGGTATAGGGAACAAGCCCGTCCAATGCATGATGGGGACCTAACGCCCATCCAATGCCTGACGGGGACCTCAAGGAAACAACCCTTTGGCTACCACGTAGCCCAAGGTTCAGAAATGAATGACATGATGCAAAGTTTAAAGTACGATACCAACTCATCATTGTCATCATTAACAAGGTAGTCTCATTGCTCACCTTGGCCCATCAATATTGTCATCAATTATGAAACCATTACCATGTAAACATCATCATTTAAACATTGACATGTAAGCATTCTCATGTAAATACCACCATGTAAGCGTCATCACAGAAGCATTAGCATGCGTCGTCATGTAAACATTTTCATATAAACTTCATCACATAAGCATCATCATAAAAACATCATCATTAGACTATGGCATTCATGCTCATCAACATTACTAAGCAGCAATTATCAACAATCAACTATAGCATTCATCGAGTAAGAAGTATAAAGACTCATTAATACTACTTGCACTTGCCTCAACCGTGAGACAGAAGAAAAGGCGGAATGCTCTAGCACCGGGGTTCACCACCACCCAAGTTTGGTCGAATGGAGTCCTCAGTAATCGGCTGACCACATTTGCCACAAGCTTTCTGCATGGCAGGCACAGAAACTATTTTATATCACTTTCACATGCACTTGCAGTTTCACACAAACCCTCTCTAGGTAGCGTTGTAATATCAGGCAATCCACTTTTCAGGACAGAACTGTTTTGCCCTGATGTGTTACTTTGACTACAAATGGTTGACTACAAAATACCTCTAGTTCATCCGACCACAGATATCAGTTCAATTCTGATAGAGCAACATAATCCATGAAGGGAGAAGAATCTAGTTGTAGCCTTCATTTCATATACGTTCTTGAAATGTGCTTTTATTGATACTTTCCTCTCTAATCTTGATTATTTAATCTCTAATTAAATTAACAAAACATAGAGAAAGGTTGTAAGATAAATGGCACTATTATTTACAGTCAACTATTTTGGTATGCAAAGTACCAGTTAGCATTTGTTGTTCTCTAACCAGTAGCATTTGGAATGCATTTGATCAGCTCATTCCATCAATTCTTTTCATAACTTCTATCACTATAATCAGCTCCATTTCAATACTACTGGCAGCGTATATCATAGAGAAATTTACTATGCTCTCACAAAGCATATTAGGAAACCAATAATTAGACACTAGACACAACAGTTCAATCATTCCTATCATTATCCAGCACCACCAAATAGAAAAAAAAACTCACATCCTAGTATACAATCATTTAGATGGCTCAGCCACTTCTACTTAATATCAAGAAATATCACCTAGAAAAACAAAGGTCACATCACAGAAGCACTGCAGCGGCACTCACATGTTGACAAATCACAGCGGCACTCACATGTTGACAAATCATAGCACACAGTAGCGTAGAAGCTCAGCCAGGCAACACGCAAAGAATCAGCGCAGCTGTATTCGCCGCAAGCTGCCGCCGAGGAGGCCGGGGTCACGGGAGGGAGCCGAACCAAGTGCACAGCTGTCTGCTGCCACCGCTGCTCGTGGCGGGAGCGCCGCATCCCACGGCTGCTTCGGCCAGAGAAACGCCACCGGAGAGGAGAGCAGCGCTGCGGTGGGATCGCGGCGACGCCTGAGGCGGCGCATCGCCGCGGCCGAAACCTGCGCCATCATAGTATCGGCCGCCGCCTCGTTGTCTCAGCCGTCGCCTTCTCGCGGGGTGGGGCAGCGGGAGTGGAGAGGTAGGGCAGCGCCATGGAGAGAAGCGAGCAGAGCCGGGCCCTAGGCCGGCGGCGGCGCCCTAGGGAGGCGGCGCCGGGGGGCTAGGCTACGCCATCTGCTGGAGGAAAGGGGAAGCCGGGGAGATGAGCCGACAGCACCGCGAGCCGAGGAGCCACGGGTGCAGGCCAGACCGGCGGTGGTGGCAGCCGGATCTGGGCGTCGGTGGTGCACGGAGGCCGAGCGGCGGCGGCGCAAGCATGTCTGGCAGCAGTGGCTCGAATCGAGGCCGGGTGGCGCCAAGGGGGTGGCGACGCAGAGGTCCAGGGAACGCAGGCGGCGCCGGCCAGGGAGCACACTGTGGGGGAGGATTTGGTTGGGCGCAGCGGCCAGGAGATAGGAGATAGGGGCGCAGGGTTTTGTTGGGGCGGCGGCCAAGAGGTAGCTTAGGGGAGAAATTAAACTAGGGTTTCATCTCTCTCTCCCTTAAATGGGTGCGAGGCCAATGCCCTCTTGGGCCAAAGAAACTGTGGGCCGAAAGCCCACTCTCTAGGGAGAAAAGAAAAAAAATCAGAAGTTACACTTCTAACTTAACTTAATTTTTATTTTAATTCTATTTAAATTTTCTTTCTCGCTCAATTAAATCTCAGAGGTTAAACAGGGTATTACAAGATTAAACCCAAAAAAATCAACTTCAAGAAACCAACTGAAATACTTATATTAATAGGGTCTTAACATGGCTACAACAAATGCCTAAGGGCCTTTGCAGCTCATACTCACACACAAAAATAAGAATGAACCTAAACACACAATCTACCGCCTAAAGGGCGACTATCCTAACCTTAAACTGGCTAAGTCTGACTAAACTTAAACCTTAGCGAACTCTTTCGCTAAGGTGGCCTCCACAACCACGGTGGTGCTCCCACCTGCTGTAGACCTGGAAGTGAGTTGGCATCCTTGCAAATAGATCCTGGTGCTCCGGGACTAGTGCAGCAGGAACAGGCGTCCCTGGTGCGGGCACAGCTGGCTCCTCTTGCTTTGCGGCCTCTGCTAGCTCCTCAGCTTCTTCTAGGTCTTCTTCTTTAGGGTCTTCCTCTTTTTGATCTTCCTCATGCTCGTGCTGACCGTAGAGGACTTCTTCTAAAACAACGATCCTTTCTTCTACCATCTGTAGGGTCTCGTGGACGCACTCCAGCTCTGTGGTGGCCAACTCCAGTGACTCCTCCTGAGCAGCGGCGAACTAGGCAAGATACACCACAGTGGCGTTGCTCTCTCCATCTGTAGACGGGTAATGTGCAGGAAGGTCCACTGTAGAGGCATGAGGGTGGTAGCGGAAGACGGTGTCTTGCAGCTTGCGAGCGTAGATGTTGCAGATCCTTAAGATGATGAGGCGCGAAGACTCTTGAATTGCTTTGGTCCAAACAATCCACCAAGCTGAGATGTTCAGGGGTTGGCTTGCTTTGGTGTCCCTCCTGACATAGATAGTCAAACGGCAGATCACTCCACAGTCTCAGTCATTCACTACCCAGTTGTTGCCACGGTACATCGGACAGTCGAAGCCTCCAAGCACTTGCAACAGCTTTCAGAGTTCAGCGGCAAGTCCTCCCTTGCGCTCACCATAGTTCTGAAGACGAGTTATCTGTCAAGACAAACAAGAGGGTAAGAATAACTTAAAAACAGTGGAAAGAGGAAAAATTCCAACAATAGTTGAGTCAAGAAAGACAAGAGAGGAGTTAAGCAGTTCAATTAATCTTGCAAGTTAATTTTGCTTTAGAAAATAATTTGGACACTCTAAGACGACCGATCTAACTAAGGTCAAGATCTACAGTCAGTATGGCTCTGATACTACCTCTGTCGGGACCCAAAAATGCCATTCTAGACCCTCTGTGTATAATGCACTAGTCCAAGATCACGCTAGTGCACACAGTATCAACATAAATGAATATCGATCCACACAAGATGAAATAATAGCATAGACGAATAATTTTATTAACAAATAACCGTTTTGACCTTAGAGTCGAGTTTACATTTATTAAGCCACGCAGGGCTAGCAATAAGGAAATAAGCAACAGTGGAACAAAACTAAACTCCAGCGGAATCCCATCAATTCACCACAGGCAACCGAGTAGGATCAAGACCTAACGATCAACACCTTCGTAGCACTCCTCCTCAAAAGCAGCCGAAGACTCCTCAACTTCTGTTGATTGATTATAGCAAGCATGAGTACACAACCGTACTCGCAAGTCGTACCACAGAATGTAATTTATACATGATGGCTTATTCCAAAGGAATAGCTTCTGTGGTTCTTTTGTAGAAATGCAACATTTGCAATTTAAATATGAATAATAGATTGAAACATGAAGTAAAAAAAATAAATAATATAAAGTTTATCAGTTGTTTTCACAAAGACACATAGCCTAATCAAGTTATTCATACAGCCATATGACTTAGATCACACAGCTCCCTTCCCAAATATTTTATGAAAACTAACCCTCGTGTGAAATCCCCGAGCATGTCCATGACCGTAGACGCGGCTATTCGAATAGATTGATTTAACACTCTACAAAGTTTGTACACTTTACCCACATGATATGACTAGTATTGCAAGCACTAATCATAACAAAACGTTTTAGAAACTTCATCTCAAACATTGACACTCCCGATGTGCTTTACCGCCAAACTAACCCACAGAGAAAGCCAATCCGACACACATTGTTGGACCTGAAGACGTCGAACCGCTCATAAATGTGTACTACTTGGTAGTCCACACCTCCACCCTTTCACACAGCCTAACCTACTACCTGAGTAGTCAATGTCAAGAATTCATAACTTACTAAGTTAGGCCCGTCCCATTAGGTATGTGGTTGTACGGAAGGCCTAGTTCAGTGGCGCACAAAGTTAAGTCATTAATTGACCAAGGCAAGACTTCCAATTTCTAACTATGCCAGACATATTATCATTCTCATTCACACAGTTCCACCAGTTCACACAGTATCCACCACTTGCCTCAGTCTAAATCCTTTCCCACCCTATTGATTAAGTGCAACACATGCCACCAACGAGTAATGACACACAGCGCACACAGTTTTATCACAAAGTTCCATAATCACTTAGTTAGGTTTATATTTGCAACTCATATGAGATGATGACTCATGGCATGGCTAAGCAATCTACTCGTATCTAACCAACCCACGTTGATGCTACGATAATACCAACTAAATAGTGAACCAATCTAGGGTGACAAAAGATTATGACATAACAATAGAAAAGGTGGATATAACAAATTAGATTAATAACTAAACCCAAAAGCATTTAAATAAATACTTAAAGTAAATGCAATAATTTAACTCAAAGTAATTTCAGAAAACTAGGTTCAATATGATCAAATGTATAACTTGCCTTGAAATAGATCTAGGTACTGGTCTTGATCTTGGTACACTCCTTCAAAGTTCCCCGAAGTATCAACATCTACTCGCAAACGAAGCAAATAAACCAAATAAATAAATAATAGAGAGCAAACAAACTCCAAAAATTAAATAAAAATCTTAGATAAATATATCTCAAATTTAGATAAATTTATAAATTTGAATGGGTTCAGTCGGAGTTCAGATGCAAAAGATATGGCCTTTGGAAGATCAAGATCTAAAGAAATAACCTAAATAGGATTTATTGGAATATTACGAATTATTTTTCTATTGAAAAACCGGAATATGATGCCAGCATGACGTCAGCCCTGGGATTTTTGGAATTAAAAGAAATAAAATAAATTCCGACATGTGGGACCCACATGGCGGTGAGACGGCTCACATGGACCAAGTCCACCGAGGTTTGGATCTGGAGTTTAGGTGGACCAGACACACGGGTGCACACGTGGCGCCGACGCGGGAGCCATCTTGGCTGACACGCATGCACGAAGGTGGAGTTGGCGCAGACGTGGATGGACACGTCAACCACCGACGGCGAGGGCGCGGTTTCATGTGGTCACCAGCGATAGCGGTCACGGCAAAGTGGAAGGTGATACATGTCGTGACCCGACCCGGGGTCACCCGAGAGGTCCTTCAAGACCACCTGGAAAGTTCACCAGGATCTCTCGGACCGTCCTCTAGGACCTCCTAGGAAGTCCAGGAGGACCACCTGGAGGTCTAGAGAACGGACCCAAGGAGGTCTTAAGACCCAGGACGTCCCCAAGTGCCACGACCCGACTCGAGGATGGTCGAGAGACCAAACCCGGGGAGGTCGTAAGACTTGGAAATGCCCCAAGTCCTCTGTGTTCCGAACTAGTCCCAAGGACCAACGGCTAGCTCACACAACAAACAATAGTGGTAACATTCATCAACGCAAAATTTATTTACAACAAAAGAGTTGATTACAAGGATGGCTTACAAGCCGGCAAAAGCAAAATACACAGCGGAAGTAGAATAACAAGTCCACTCGATACACCACAGGCAATCGGCTGGAGGGTGTTGCCTAATTGATCTGGTCCTCATCTTCATCAAAGAAGTCCTCTCCTGCTCAATTATCAAATCAAGCAAGAATGAGCACAACAATCGTGCTCGCAAGTTATACCCGCCAAATAACAGAATGATATGCATACATGGATATCTCAAAGGAAGGCTTATAAGGTTGTCTTTGCATGAAGTCATGTTTATTTCCAATTACAGGTAATAAGTTTCGAAGCGGTTATACTATATCTAAAATTCATTTTTCTAAAACAATTTTATAGTTGGATAACATTCATCAACAAGTGGTGAAGGATACCCTCCGATCACAAGGCTCCCTGCCCGAAACCCATTTGGTTAGACATCCAAAACCATTTCAAAGAGGTCTTTTGAAAACAAAACCAACATCTAACTTGGAGCAGCTTTGCCAGTATGTCCATAACCGTGGACACGGCTATTCGAATAGTTTTACGCTCTGCAGAGGTGTACAGCTTTACCCACATGACACGACTTCTCTAGTTTGCTTAGCATCCTTCGATGCCACCACTCACTTCCGTAGGTGAGAGGTTTAGAGCACGTGACAAGGCCTTTACAATGCATCATTCCACCGCAGTCCACCCTCGCTAAGGTTTCGCTCCCTTTGGACTAACCATCCGCAGGGTTATGGCCCCCTCTTGCGCCAGGTGGGACTAATAGGTCATAACACGACTACCCACCGCATCGATAGGATTAACCGCGATGAAACTCTGCAAATTAGTTAGCCAGGCTCTGCCCATTCAGAGCATGTGGTTGCACGGTGAGGTATGGCAAAATACACTCGAAGACCGGTCCTGAACTGACCTGGACGACTTCCACAGAACCTGGACCTCGACCATAGAAATGGATCGATCTCGTGCATGAACATGCACTCATCTAAGCAACCAGTTCGCCCAAGTCCAAACCAAATTTCCTTTTTCTTTGCTTTTCAAAAACATTTGCAAACTACCACGACAACCCAATGTCATGGACTAAAACATTTAGACAACATTGGTCTTTTGGCAGTAAAACTCCCAAAATAAGATTTTTGGTCTAAGCTTGACTAAGCACAAATTTTTACAACATGCTAGTTTATACTAATGTACCAACTAGCTCTTTACTACGATGACAAGGGGTGATCGGATCAATAATCAAATTCGGGTGTACAAAGGAACTAGGAATAACTATGAAGTTAAAACAGGGATTTAAATTACTTGAATTGAAATAAGCATGCAGTAATAGTTTGAAACGCAACTTAAATAATTTGATATGTTGAGTTCAATATGATCAAGGGTGTAACTTGCCTTGCTCGAAGGCTTGAGTGTCTTCTCCTTCAGAGAGCTCGGACTCCCCAGCGTCGTCGCAATCTACACGAGAGAACAGGCAACTCAAATAAAGCTCAAGCAAGATTCAAAAGAACTCCAATGAAACACTAAAATAAAACCAACAGAGATGCTTCGATGGTTGGAGGAGGTCGGAGGAGCTGGTTAAGGAAGATCTGACAATTTGGAGGGAGGTCCAAGAACTGGTCGGAAGAGCCAGAGAGCTGAAATGAGGAAGATGGTAAAGGTAGAGAGCTGCTCAAGCTTATATAGCCAGAGCTGCTGGGAGTTCCAAAGGCACTCGAGTTCACAAGTAGGTGAAGGAGGAGACAGGAGCAAGTAAAGGAGGAGACAAGAGAAGGAACGGGTGCTGCAAAAAGTGGTAGCATTTAATGCGACACTACCGGCATTAAATGCACGAAGACTTCTGTGGCGCCTGAGATACGGCCGGAGGAAAAAGAAAGTGAGTGTGACTAACAAATGGGACCAGTCAAAGCTCAGGTGGAAGGTCCTATGAAGACCTTGAGGAGATCCCTCAGAGATCAAGGGAGGTCCTGACCCGCAAAGGTGGTCTTTGCAAAAAGACCAAGGGGTGGTCTTTGCAAAAAGACCAAAGGTCATGACCACAAAAGGTGGTCTGACTAGAGGGTGGTCTTTGCAAAAAGACCAAAGGTCAAGAGGAGGAGGAGGTCCAAAAGACAAGGAAAAAGGCGCAACGAAGCAGAGCCATCCAATTTGGATCGGGTGGACCAAGGCGATAGGAACGTTTGGACCGCCCGAACGTTTATCTCCATCGGACCACCCAAGCTCAATTGGACGCTTTGCAACGCAAGGGAACGTTCGGGCCGTCCGAACGCTTCCTCTCAATCGAACGCTCCTTGAGAGGGGAAAGGCGCGGGCGCTGGATCGGACTACGCGAAGGAAAAGCAAGATCAAACGAAAAGGAGGTCTCAACGGTTAAGACGAAAACAAAGGGAGGTCTCGACGGCCAGGATGAACTCGAGGGAGGTCCTGTCGGTCAAGATGGAATCAAAGGGAGGTCTCGACGGCCAGGATGAACTCGAAGGAGGTCTTGATGGTCAAGATGGAATCAAAGGGAGGTCTCGACAGCCAGGATGAACTCGAAGGAGGTCCTGATGGTCAAGATGGAATCAAAGAAAGGTCCCGACGGCTAGGATGAACTCGAAGGAGGTCCTAACGGTCAAGATGGAATCAAAGGGAGGGGAGCGATAGCGAGGAAAAAGGCGTGGATGAGTGGGAGCTGTCGAATTCCAATCGAACAGAGCAAAGCGATAGGGACGTTCAGACCAGCCGAATGTGCCAACAAGATCGGGCCGTCCAACACGGATGGAACGGTCCACAAGAGATGAAGGTCAGGACCGAGCGGGAGGTCCGAACGGACACGAGAGAAGTTCAAATGAGGTTCAAATGGACACGAGGAGGTCCAAATGAACACGGGGAAATTCAAATGAACACGAGGGGGTTCAAACGAAGGGGGAATTCAACCTGAATTTTGAATTTCGAATTCAAGAACATTTGAAACACAAACCCAAGCTAGAATGCCTCGGGGGTGGTTGTGACCCAAGAGAAAATCAAACCGAAGGGATGGTCTGAACTGGGAGGGAGGTCCGAACCACAAGGGAGGTCTGGACCCTCAGATCCAAACGAAGGGAGGTCTGGACCCTCAGATCCAAACAAAGGGAGGAGGTCCAAAGAAGAAAAAGAGAACTAGGCCAAAGGAGAGTACGGAGCGAACAAAGAAAAGGAAGAACTCCAACAAACTTGAAAAGAAACCGAACTGATTTAGTTGAAGTTTGATTTAGTCCTTTAAAGCTCTTTTTAAAATCTCAAGTTAATCTTTGAACTCACATCAAAACCAAATGGTTCTTTTTATTTTAAAAATTTTCAAAAAGACTCAGAAAAACAGGGTGTTACAATACACATTGGGTAGAGGCCGCGACGACGAACTCGCCGGTATACTCATGGGTGCACAAGGGTGACAAGGATGGTCGGCGGCGAGGTCAAGGCGGAGTTTGGATCTCGGGCTCAACGGTGACAATGCTAGAGGGGTCCTCCGGCGAAAGCGACGGTGGCTTCGAGATGCGGGTGATGTGGCGATCCCGACGATGGCCTCCAACGGCGACGAGAGTAGCTGGAACGGCGATGGTGGCAATGAGGTCCTTCGGCCGGAGTTGAAGACGAAGATGATGGCGACGGCGCTACGCGACGAAACGACAGTGGCAACTAGGGTTTTCGGGGCGGCGCGTCACAGGGTGCCCCTCTCGAAGGTCCTTGGGCCTTTAAATAGCCCCGAGAGGCGTATCCGACCCGGACTCCAAAACAAAAAGGCGGCGCAGCTACAGTCTTGGGCGAACGTGACTGAGTGGCTGCAAAGACGATGACAAGCGGGCTCGGGTGCTAGGGTTCGGCACAGACGTGAGGCTGACAAGGCGGACCCACCGATTAGCGACACTGAGACGCGGGTCCACCGGTCAAAGAAACGGACGCGCGGATGCGTTCGGATGGTCCGAACGTCCACACGGGCCCACGCGTCAGTGACGGCGATGGCGCGGTGATATCAATCCTTTTACTTTTGCGTACACAAATACATGATATCATCTATCTGTAAGAATAATACTGCTGAAAGTACAAGGCATGGACACCAAAGCTTAACAGGCATAGACACCAAAGGTTATGTGATCAAATCATAGCTAGTAAAATTCCCAAAATGCATGTGATGGGATTTGAACCATAGCATTTACCAAGCTAAACCAATTGCATTACCAGTTGGACTATCAGTACTTAAACATAGATTTTCAAAAGTACTGATGGTTTCCATCCCCTTTCTCTCAAAATGCATATCAAATTTAAAATGTATGGAATATGAATGTTGCATGTTGCATGTTCTATAACATATGGAATATGGCATTTATATATAATATAACAAGTAGAGATGCATGTTGCCTATTCTATAACATATGGAATCTTGTTTTTCTTCATAGTTATAATTTATCACTTGTGAGGAGAAATGTGTATTGGAATCATGTGCTACAATATATGATGCATGTGCAAGAAACTATCTTATCATTGAGGAGTTTTAAAAACAATGAGCTGCATCATAATAATTACACTAGTCATATAACTCCCAGTTTGCTGGAAATATTATAATTAATCAACATGCAAAACCGCCTAAACATAAAATTCCCAACATTATTCAGAGCCGCAAAAGTAACCAGGGGTGAATCCACCGGGTAGACTTCATTAGGCTGAAGCCTACCCTCCATCGGCACCTTGAAACCCCCTCCCAACCCAAGTCCAACCTCCGGCGTAGGCGCGTAGTGGCGCTACCATGGCTGCGTCTGCGTGGCCTTCACACAAGAAGAAAAGCAACCAAGAAGGACGGGACTACACGCGTGGACCTTGCGACTTGCGCCCAGTGAAGCCCAGGCCGCCGACGTCCCCAGTCCCACATGGCAGTGAGGCAATCCCACCTCATGTTCCCCCAAATTCCCCAAATCGGCAAATCCCCAATCGATTCCCCAAATCCGCAATCATTCCCCATTTCCCCCAATCAACCGAGCAAGGAGAAGCGCACGGCGCACCTGACGGACCTGAGGGCAGCGGGCAACCAAAGGGAGCTAGGGAAGTTGGGCGGGGAGCCACCGCGGTTCGCGTTGCCACTGGTAGCTGGGTGTGACCGCGTGGGAGCCGGTCCAACCAGAGCCTGGAGGAGGAGAAGGGCAGCCGCGTGCGTGAGGGAGGGGGTCCCGAAGGAGGCGAGGGGCGGGCCGATGCCGAGGAGGCCGACTAGCCGAGGGATGCCGCCCGGGAGCCACTGAGGAGGCGAGGTCGCGAGGAGGAGGGAAGCCACCGAGGAGGCTGCGCCTGATCTACTCTGCTGAGTGCTGACTGCTGAGAGGTCAGAGGAGGCAGGGCGATTTGGGATTTTGGGCGTGGGGGGCTAGGGGCTGCTCACTACTGAGTAGCAGAAGTGTTGAAGAGCCGAACGGCCCGAACTGCCGATATAGTGTGGTGGTATATACTTGTTACTCAATTTGTTAGTAAGTTTGATATAGTGTGGTGGTATGTATATACTCAATTAGCAATTAATTCGTAGGTTTGCAATAATGGAGAAACGAACTTTGTGTAATTATTTTACAAGCAATTCAAGTAGTACTCCCCCAACCGATGAGAGCGCAACTCAACCAAAGAAGCCTCAACTAGAATTTAATCCAGATGAAATTATTGCTGATCTGGCACATCGCATACCAATAGAAGATTTTGCCAATGAAATTAGAGATAAAGCGAGGAGGACATATTTGTTGAATGGTCCAACTCGAACAATTGGGCATGCCTTTCCAAAGACATTGGATGGCAAAGTGTGGAGATCCTTTCAGGAATTATGGTTTAATAAGTTTGATTGGTTAAAATATAGTGTGGAAAAGGGTGCCGCTTTTTGTTTCTATTGTTTTCTTTTCAAGAAACCGTCACAACCCAACATATTTGGTAATGATGTATTTACAAAAGTTGGGTTCTCTCGTTGGAAGATAGCTATAGATGCTTTTAATAAACTTGTTGGTGGTCCAAATAGTTTCCACAACATCGCAAGGGGTGAGTGTGATGACTTCAAGAATCAACGGTGAAGTGTATCTAGTAAAATGAGCAATTACTATAAGGAGGCCAAAATTGCATACAAAATTCGTTTGACTGCATCTTTAGATTGTGTAAGATATCTCATAGTGCAAGGTGAAGCTTTTCGTGGACATGACGAATCCTCCACTTCCATCAACAAAGGTAATTTCAAAGAGTTGTTGGATTGGTACAAGGATAAGGAGGAAGTGAAGTATGCATTTGATACAGCTCCTGGGCATGCAGTTATGACTTGTGCAGATATTCAAAAAGATCTTTCCAAAGCTTGCGCACAAGAGGTCACGAAAGTGATTAAGGGTGAGATTAGAGATAGAAATTTAGCAGTGCTTATTGATGAGTCTCGAGATACATCAATAAAGGAGCAAATGGTGGTGATTGTGAGGTTTGTTGTACATCTTTTTTTAGCCATACAATTTTCACATTGTTGTATTGTACAATTATTCTAACTTTGCAACATTTGTGGCATGCAGATTTGTGAACAATCAAGGGAAGGTTATGGAAAGGTTTGTTGCTATCAAGCATATCACAAATTGTACATCTGCGGCATTGAAGGATACTTTGGTTAGTTTGCTTGATCATCATGGTTTACCTATTTCTAGGCTTCGTGGGCAGGGCTATGATAGAGCTTCAAATATGATAGAGGAATTTATTGTCTTGCAAAAACTTATTCGGGATGAGAATCCAAATGCTTTCTATGTCCATTGTTTCACCCACCAGTTATAGTTGGTGGTCGTCACTTTTGCAAGTTGTAGTAGAGCTATTGCTAATTTCTTCAACTATATTCCCCTGATAGTGACTATTGTTAGTGCATCTTGCAAGAGAAAAGATGTGTTGATTGAAAATCATCATGATATCCTGTTGCAGAAGTTGGAGAATGGTTTGATATCTACTGGGAGAGGGCTGCATTAGGAATCTGGCTTAGCTAGACCTGAAGATACTCAATGGGGCACACATCTCAAAATATTGCTTCATATATACCAAATGTGGGAAGCAGTTGTGGATGTGCTTGAGCTTATAAGTGAATATGCTTATCAAAACACAAGTCATGGTGGAACAGTAGGTTTGATGAAAAATATAGAATGCTTTCAATTTGTATTCATCATGCATTTTTTGATAACATTGTTGAGCATAACAAATGAGCTATCACTTGCTTTACAGAGGAAGCATCAAGACATCGTTGAAGCTATAGGCTTGATACAGGATGTGAAAGAACGCTTACAAGATATGAGGGATAATGGGTGGGAGCTATTGTTCGATCAAGTCAAAAGCTTTTGTGAGGCACATGGGATTGATGTGCCAAATATGAATGATGTCATTGGAGTTATGGGTAAATTCGTATGTCGGAAACATACAGTGACTCAACAACATTATTACAAAGTTAACATTTTCAATGCTGCTCTTGATGCAACTATGAATGAGATGAATCATCGCTTCAATGAAGTTTCCTTGGAGTTATTTGTATGCATGTCTTATCTTGATCCAAGTGACTCATTCTCTAAGTTTAATGTTAATAAGCTTGTTCGACTTGCTGAGATTTATGCTGATGATTTCATGGCGGCTGATCGATTCTTGTTAAGAAATCAGCTTCAGACCTTCATCCTCAACATTAGGAAAAGTGAGGAATTTCATGGATGTCGTGATATTTCAAAACTTGCTCAATTGATGGTTGAAACAAAAAAAAGATATAACTTTTCCATTGGTATATCGCCTCATCGAGCTAACATTGATCCTTCCAATGGCAACAGCATCTATTGAGAGAATATTTTCGGCAATGAATATTATCTTAACAGATTTGAGCAACAAGGTATCGAATGAGTGGCTAAATGATTTGATGGTGTGCTACACCGAGCGAGACATATTTAGATCCATTGATGATGATAGAATCATAATATCCTTCCAAGGCATGAAATATCGCAGAATGAATTTGCCTCATGAAAGTCGTGATTCAAGCTAGCGCCTTAGTGGTATGGTTCTTTTATTTTGAATGTTCATGATCATTTAAGTATAATTTGCTATTGTATCACTAATTTTTCTAATTTTGATGTATAGGTTGTTACCCACTGGAACCATATTTACATGTTTTGGGGATGCACGTTCCATTAGCGAGGTACCTTCATTGTATTTCTCTTTTTTGCTTTACTTTTATTCATGTATGAATTTGATTGCACAAGAATACAAGACTATGTTTGTTACAAATTAGTTTAGTCATTCGAGACTTTCAGCCAACCCTCCTTTTTCATCCTGGATTTGCCATTGGAAGTAACATGTCAATTGGCAACCGAAATCAGTTCCATTATCGATATACGCACACATACAAATCTAGAATGTTGATTTCTGATAGGACAGCTAGTGGAAGCAACCGTGTAATCAACATGTAATTTATTATCTTCTTTTTTGTCATACAGGCCTGACCTCAACTGTTTCATTTCCTATTCACACAGTGTTGCCAGACTGATGATATCCATGACCCTTCCACAAGCGTGTTCGCCCCCCACCCCCCCAACGTACGGGGGACCAGAGTAAGGGCAAAGTCATCCCATCGCTTGGCCAAAACGGGAGAAAACAAGGAAAAATAATAAAACAATGCAAACATGGTATTTAATCAAGGTTTCCATCTATAGAGGGATATATTATCAATTACCTCGGGAAGTGAGGTATATGCTAGATTGTCATCTATAAGGGGGGGGGGGTATATTATCAATTTTCCCTATGTAGAAAGCTCTTTTACTAGTATTTACTAGAAAATTTGATCTTTTTTCCTTCTTTCTACTGTGTACACTACACCACAATACAGCTTCGAGGGCACTCATTCTGCTGGGAAAAATGGCCTTGAAGGGCAAATTCTCTACGGCAATGACTTTTGTCGACACCGTCTACTAGAGACTCGGTCGTCCGCAATTGTTTTTACTGACAGACATCATTTTTTCCGGCAGAGAGTTAGACCCTGTTGGTCATATTTTCTCCGGCAAAAATTTTATTACCGACAGACAATCTATTTCCGGCAGACAAGTAATTACCGACAGATGTTGTATTATCGGTAGACAGTTTGACACCTACTCAAAATATTACCGATAGATAGCTTACCATTATATGGGTTCCAGAAATCAATTAATATACAATCAAGTTGTCATGGGAAGCAAACACACAGAATGATCAAATCAGCAAAGTATTGGAAATACACAAAATATTGTCTCATTCATCATCCATATGTGTTAGACAATGCCATCATCCAATTATCACTAACACAATACATGAAACCACATCCAGCTAGCTAGCTAAGATGCATGTCTAGTACAACACCCATCTCTTGTCCATACTCGCCAAAATAAATTGTTTGACTAGTAGCTAGCATTATATGCCAACTAGGAAATACGCATTCAAAAGGTACCACTAGCATCCTTGCAATTGAAACTACATGCACATACAAAAGACACCATCCTTTCGCTAGGTTTGTCATTTCCCTAGCTTCCATGCACTTCAACAACAAAGGTTAACATTGTAGAAAGTTTAGCGATCACCTGGTAAGAAAATGCAAGGACAAGCATAAAGTAAGTAAAGGTCATGAAGGTAAAATTCTATGTGCATAAAAAAATCAAAGTTACATAGATAAATAGATTCAATCAAGTACTGCAAATGCCCCTTATAATATTTTGCTAATATTTGCTCTAGATATCATCCATTTAAAACAGAGAAGCTGAGTTGTATGATCATGCCGATAGTGAACCAAGAGAAATGGTAAAGAACAAGAAATGTGAAATGCTAGCTAGATTTTTACTTCTGCCAAGAAACAGTAGTAGTGGCAACTAAAGTTCCTCAGAAAATTATATATCAATGTAAGCTAAATTGGTCCTTCATAGAGGAGGCATGCATAGCAAAAATACCAATGGGTTGTAAAAGCACCACTTGCCACACATGGGACCAGAAACATGCAAGTAAATTTGGGATAGCTAGCATAAACCGATGTTTAATTCCAATTAGATATATACATATAAAAACATTCACATATGTTAGCTTCTTTTTAACTTACTTTTGTTATATGGGACCATATAGACTAATGAAGCAAAGCTCGCCTAGGATATTAGAGCATTTCAGATGACTAATATCTTGGTGTTGTGCCTACAATCAATCAGGAAAAAAAAAAGCATGATCAAATTTTCTCTTACATGCACTATTCACTTCCAAAAATGTTACTTTTCAATATTGCACCACATGAACACTGAATTCCGGTTCCATCTTGACAGATGTCAGCAACTGTTCAAGAGAAAACATAACATAAACAATTGTGAACAAGTTTAACAAAAACTAAGCCTGCTTAGATTGTATTGCCCAATTATTCATTTTTTTTGTCCAATATCGACATAGGAGTCAGGAATAGAAATGAATGAAGGCCTACATGTATTTTTGTACTGCTAGGATTTGATACATGAATAATTCCCTCTTACAGTATAAAATAATTGTAGCTCATAAAACACAAGAGAAAATAGTGGCAGGCCTAAAATAATTGTAGCTCATAAAACACAAGAGAAAATAGTGGTAGGCCTCAGACATCGCCAAATATGGCTGCAAAGTGATGTTGGTCACGTCACTAGCCGTTTTGCAAAGCTCTTGAGAGGCATGAAATCGGAGTCCGAATGTGCTGAGATGACCATGAAGTCATCAGGAGCTTTCATAAGAAGGGTGACGCCATGGACAAGAAGATAATATGAAGTGTCATCATTGGCAAAACCGAAATGACCTTGAATTTCAACTATTGTAGCCTGAATTAGTGTAGCCTAAATTATCCACTTAGGTTCCTCAGACTTATCCACTTAGGTAATAATTTCTATACTAGTGTAGCCTGAATTTCAACTATTCTTTGCACAACTACAACCTGTAGACTATGGCTGCTTGCAACTAATTCATGATGAATAAAACTAGTCTATTCCACTATGTGATAATAAAAAAAAGGAGATAGAACTCATCTATTCCAATGAATAAAACTAGTGAACTAGCAGCAATTTCATATATGGTATAGAATACATGTCAAATAAAGTTAAAGGACAAGCAAGGCACTTAACTTGATCTAACAGTAAGGCGTTGACAACACAATATGGAGTGAAAATCGTGAAATTAGCAGTAGAAGATAATCTAGCAGTAACCCTCTCTATTTCCTTGCCTGCGGTGGCACCGACGGTGGAGGTGGCCGGATCCGGGCTAGCTCAGCCTAGAGAGAAGAGCTGAGGAGGGAGTTGGCTGGAAGACAGAAGATGAGGAGGTCGAGGTGATGAGGTAAGGCGACGGTGGAGGTGGCCGAATCCGGCGGCCCACGGATCTGGGCCGACTAGGCCTGGAGAGAAGATAGGAGGGAGTTGGCTGGAAGACAGAAGAGAAGAGAAGAAAGAAGGAAGAGGCGAAGAAAAGAAGAAAGAAGGAAGGAAGGAAGAAGGAGCAGCGGTGCGGGAGAAAATGGAAAAAGAGAAAAGAAAAGGAGGAAAAGTAGAAAGTAAAAGAAAAGAAAAGGAGGAAAAGTAGAAAGTAAAAGAAAAGAAAAGGAGAATAAGAGAAAGAAAAGAAAAGAAAATGAAAAGGGGAGGAAAGAAAAGAAGAAAAAGGGAAGGAGAAGAGAAGAAAAGGCGGAGGCACAGATCTGGATCGAATTCGATCGACACGCACGAGTGGCTAAGAAGATCACTTCCGGTGATGGTTCGCACGTTTAGTGCTCACGGTAAAAACTTTAGTTGTGCATGTTGCTTTATCAACATGTAATTGGTGAATGATTCCTATGCGCCCCCACAATTTTCATAACGTGCCAATCTTTTTTTCCCTCCCAAGCTACCATTATTGGCAACATATACGGTGTCCCTATTCACGAATTTTTTTTTTCCAACAAACTGTTTGACATGAAAGTTCTGGATTACCGACATATTAGTTGACCCAATTATCTATAGAATTACTGACTGATCTGTCACTGTAACATAATATATTTTTTTGGGGAAAAGGCAAGAGCGTTGCCATTTTGCATTAAAGAAGGAGTAAAAGACACAAATTACAGGGTCAGGCTAACGAGAGGAAAAAAGAGAAGAGGAGAGAAGAAAAGAAGAGAGACGGAAGGGGGGAAACCCTAAAGGCCATTCCTCACAAAAGGTTAACAAACTCCATTGGAAGGTAGGTCGCCAAAAGCTTTGCCCCACTTAGAATCCAGGTCCTGGCCTCTTCCTTGATGATCGCAGCTATTCCGGGGACGTCAGTTCGCTGATGCTGGAAAATTCTTTTATTTCTTTCTTTCCAAATTTGCCACATGGTGAGGATGATAAGGGAGTTTTGTCCCTTCCTTTGCCCAGCTCTTTCGCTTTGAGACAGGGCCAGCCACCAATCTTGGATCGACCCTTGGGAGCCCCATCGTGACGATGCCATAGTGTCATGTTGAGCCCAAGTAGCAATGGCGTTCCAAACTCTTTTGGCAAAGCCGCAATTAATAAGGAGATGATGTGCTGTTTCCGGATTGTTTGTACAAAGTGGGCACCAGAAATCATTTGGCATGCACCTTTTTGCAAGAATGTCTGCCGTTGGCAACCGCTCTTGAATCGCCAACCAAGCGAAAATTTTGCATTTCTGTGGTGCCCAGGAGTCCCAGATAAGGCCAACGAAAGGCTTATGAATTGATCCCAAAAACTGCGCCTTGTAAGCTGATTGGGCGGTGTATGTGCCCGTCGGGGTCCATTTCCAGATGATGTCATCCGGGACTTCGGGAGTGAGTGACACCTGCGCAACTCTCACAAAGAGTTGTACAAAATCCACAAGATGCTATTGAGAGATATTTTTTCTGAGGTCGGCGATCCAAGTACTTTCCCTGAGCGCTTGTCGTACCGTTCGATTCTTTTTTGACGAGATCGCGAAAAGTCTTGGGACCGAGTCTTTCAGTGGCAATTGACCCAACCAAACATCATTCCAAAAGCTGGCTTTGTCGCCGCTTCCAAGCACCAGTATTTTTACCGACAGATAGTTTGTCAGTGAAGATCGATTTTAGCTGACAGACATCTGACAGGAATACTGGTCGTGATGAAGCGGTAGATAGTCGCACTTAACGACAGATCACGGCCGTCTTATTAAAAGCTCGGATGAGAAGGAGAGCCGCGAGGCAGCAACGAATCGTTGGGTACAGTGGCAGCAGAACTGCCGTGCGCACGCATTGACTCGCGTGGCCAACTCGAGGCCGGCGAATTCAATGATGATGTAATTCGATTTATGGTGTGCCGTGCACCTAACGTGCAACCTCCCGGAAAGGTACAATCATGATAAGAAGCACTGCTGCGCCACTGACCGTCCTCTGTAGCTAGCTTCCACAAGCAAGTTCAACTTAGAAACTTGTACGCTTCAGAGCTTATTTATGTCCATGGTATCTTTTACCATACTTCCTCTCAATGTTTCACACTTGCTACTAATACATCTTCCTGTCAAGGTCACCCAGGTCACCCGTTCGGAACATAATGCATATTAATGCGTGTGATATTTCGTGCGAGGGCTAATCATTCAGCATCATCGTGGTACTCCTGGTTCACAAAAACAAATCATTTTGAACATCGATATAGTTCTCAAAATACAACTTTAATCACTAATTACTATTGTAAAATATTAGTATAACCTAATAAAATTATAATATTATGAAAGTACTTTTTGAAATGATTCTACACATATGATTTTTATGTATCTACTCTAAATCAGGGGCGGAGGCAGTGTAGGTGCATTGGAGTACAGTCGTACCTCTAAAATTTTTACACAAAAATCTGGTATATACCCTCCTTAATATATAGAGTATACACCACACAACTAACAACATACTTCTCAACTCCTGGCAACCCATTTAGCATAAGGCCCAACAGAATCTGAGAATCAAGCCCAAGTCAACTAGTAGGGGTGGATATTGAACCAGGTAGTCGTCTTACCGAGTTTTTTTTTAAATAAACACAGTTTGATTTAGTATCATTTTATTTATAGTTTGGAAGTATTTTTAGAACCGAGCTAACGAGCCAAGCCAAGCCGAGCCAGAATGAAATCCAATTTCATTCGTAATTAACTCATTTCAATGTTTAACCAAATAACGAGTCTAATTGAAATAATTTTGAACCGAGCCAACGAGCCCACCTAACGAACTTTTTTTCAACCCCTATCAACAAGTCAAGGAGGCCTCAGGCCTAAGTGACATCTGCCCATCCAAGCACTCTGGTAGCAGTCAGGGCGTGGCGCCCACTGGCACTCATGTGGCATCGGCAGATCATGGCGCCTAGCGCCGCTCGCTTTTGCGCCGACGATCTCGGCCTCGACGCGCCGGTGACCGGTCGCGTCCCTCAATTCTCAACCCCGACGACCGCCCGTCCCCGTGACCGCCCGCCCGCTCCCCTCCTTGGCTCCTTCAAGGTCTAGTGTTGGCTTGACCTCCCCTGTAGTGATTTTTTATTGCAATATTGCTTTCATAGCATGAAGGAACGCCGTATCAAGTTGTAATTTTCTAAAATATTTTGAGATGTTGGTTATAGTGAAAACATGTAATTTGACACATTTGAACTTATGTGCTATGTCATTTAAACTTATGTTGGAACGGGTGTGTCTTAAGTTCGCACCTTTATCGTCAAAATCTTGGCTCCGCCACTGCTCTAAATATTAAAAAGATATCAATAGCTAAAGTTTTCCAAGTTCGACTGCACGCATTCCAAATTAAACGACTTATTTTGGTGAACCAAAGGGAGAGGCACTAATGGTTTTAATTTTGAGGGAAACTAATGATTTTAATTCTTAAGCATTACAGCACATGCACCTTTTTATATTTGAAAGAACAGACTTTGGCGATCGTTACAAATGGTGAACATTTTTTATCGAGAAAATTGCACTATAGATCTCTGAACTTGTGAATTTATGTCACTTAGCTTTTTGAACTTGTATTTTACTTTCTCAGATCTCTAAACTTGTGAGGTTGTGTCACTTTGCTCTTTAAACTTGTATTTTACTTTTTCAACCCCTGAACTTGCGAGATTGTGCCACTTAGCTCTCTGAACTTGCATTGAAGTGAATTTCGTTGGATGTGATGCCGGCGACTTTATCCCCTCTGAGTCCAGTGGACTCGGAGCTGCCCTGTTCCGGCCATGTTCATCGTCCCCATCACCTAACGCCAACAAAAATTTATTCTTCGGGCCTAGAAACACACTGTGCTCGCGCCTTCGCCGGAGTGCCACCCTCGCAGCTTACCGCCGCCGTCACCCTTGCCTCCTCTGAGTCGGCCACAATAAAGAGAAGTACATTCTCAGTGTCAGAGCGGAAGCTAATCACCCTGCACGAAGTCCATTTGGCCGTTTGCTAATAGAAAAAGTTGAGCTGACAAATCACCGTGAGAGAGAGAGAAGTACTGTGCCCCTGCTCTGGCACTGGGAATGTACTTCTCTCTTTCACGGCCGACTCAGAGGAGGCAAGGGCGAAGACGGCGGTAAGTTGCGACAGTGGAGCTCTGGCGAAGACGCGAGTACGGTACGTCTCCGGACCCGAAGAATCTGTTTTTGTCGGTGTGAGGTGATAGGGACGATAAACACGGCCAGAACGGGGCGGCGATGAGTCCATCGGACTCAGAGGGGATGGAGTCGCTGGCATCGCATCCGACAAACTTCGCTTCAACGTAAGTTTAGGGAGCTAAGTGGCACAACCTCGCAAGTTCAAACGGCTGAGAAAGTAAAATATAAGTTTAGAGAGCTAAGTGACACAACATCGTAAATTCAGGGACTTACAGTGTAGTTTTCTCTTTTTTGTTAGAAGGCCCACAAACACTCAAAGGTTTTTTTTTTTTTTTGGAAAAAAGGCAAAGTAATATGCAGCCTGTGCCTTTTCTTCCTAGAAGCAGGGGGATCCGGTTCCCCATTTCTTGCATGCCCAACACATGACATCACAGCCGCTTGTTCATGTTTCCTGAAGGAAATTGGCAAGAAGATGACACTGGAACCTCTGTTCGTAGGTAGAGCTATATTTTGAAGACTGGAGACTGAAGATTCAGCGAGCGTGTGTATAGCAAACATGCAATGATGCACGCGTTTGGTGAAGAGATATACAAGAGTTAGTAATTGCTGGTTATCACCCAACTGAAGGAAGCTAGTGACCGTCGACTTTAGCTTATGTAACTGACTGTCAGCAGCCAGTAGCTTTAGCTTATGAACGATTCTCCCGTCTGATGTATTTGAGTTGAAATGTCCAGACAACCTACTCTCTGGTTTCTTTGTTTATTTCTCAGTGCATTGATCGCCAGTTCAAATTGACTGAATGACAGGTGACTGAATCGCTTGACCAACTTAATTTAATTAACAAACATGTTCCATGTGTATTTCGAAAGTGGACATGCACAAGAAAATAAGAACTGTATTTCGCGAGTCATGGGGATATTATGCTGATGGTAAGAGGCCATACTTCTATCGATGTCTTATAACAAGGTACGGATTCGAATTTGGACATATCTTGTTTCATGTAGAAGTTCTATTTATACGTTATTCTCTAGCAACTAATTATAATATACTCATCAGTTATACCAGGTTCTTGTATGCATGTTGGATGAATTTTTTTTTATTTGGCCATATGGTGCCACCGTAAATGCAAAAATAGCCTTCTTGCCACCGTATTTGTGAAACTAGCCCCCATACGAGCGCAGAATCATCGACGAACCGACGTATGGCTCTTCCCGCGGTCGGCGAGCGTGGGAAGTGGAGGCAGGGTACGCGGGCGCGGTACCAAGGTTCACCGGCGTGGAAGTTGGGGCTGCCACCTCCCGCGGTGGCGGAGTGCGGCAAGTGGGGGCAGGGTACGCCGGCACGGGACCAAAATTCACCGGCACGGAAGTTGGGGCGGCCACCTCCCGCGGTGGCGGAGCATGGGAAGCTCGCCCACCTCCCACGGTGGAGGAGCGCGGAAAGCCGCATCCCGTGGTCACCAAGCGCGGAAAGTGGCCAGGGACCCCACCTCCCGCGGTCGCCGCTCATTACCGCGCCGGGAGGACTGCCGTGCTAGCCGAAGAGCTTCCGCAATGGAGGAGCGCAGAAGGAGCCACACGTCGGCTCCCTGGTGATTCCACGCTCGTCTGAGGGCTAGTTTCGCAAATATGGTGGTAAGAAGACTATTTTTGCATTTACGTGGCACCTTCGTAATCGGTCAACTTTCAGAGTTTACCCATGATGGTTTCGTTGTTTTCAGTTCACCACAGGAGAAGCCTTCATTACTTGTAACCTAGTACTTGTAATTCAGTTTGGTAAGTCCTCCAAAAATAATAATAATTCAGGCTGGTCGGATACTTCTGTAATGTTGAATAATCCTTGATGTTGGTTATTGTTTCAGTTTCTTGTAGTGTGTAATGGCGTAGTTAGTGGCTGCATGTAACGGCATAGTTAGTGGCTCATCAACGCTTTGTAATAGCATAGTTAGTAGTCGCTTCATTGCATGTAACGATGTAGTGTCTTTTGATCAAGATAAAAGGAGAGAAAAACTAGAAAAGCTGCAGATTTTGGGCAGCACCAAAAAATTGTCTCGTGCGTTCACTTCTGCAGTGTGCGTGTGTTCTGGAGAAGAAACAATGAGTGGGTTCTCTCCGGGAGTTGGGCCAACAATTGGTATCAGAGCGAGGTACGAGGAGAAGCCGCGGCGGCGTGGTCGGGCAAAGACGTGGTTTCGGTCGGGTGACGGTGGCTCTCGGTGGCTGCGGCGCTATACCTCGGCCGCACACGACGAGGTGGTGCACGGTGGGCTCAGCCTCGACGGCGTGGCCGGGGGCACGCCGCCGCGGCCAGCAGAGATCTACAAAGGCGGCGCGGACGTAGGGGCCGGAGGGGTCGTCACGCTAGGCGCTGGAGCAAGTGGCCGTCAAGTGGAAGGCGGCGCTTCGCAAGCAGAAGTAACGGACGTGCAAGCGGCAGCTGGCAAGCCATGATGGATAGGCGCTTGCGCATGAGCGCGTGGCAGGGAGCGGCTGTGTCGCAGGCGCCAAGGCGACGACGCTGGAGGCAAGGTGCGAAGGCGGCGGCGAGCGAGCGCATGCGGCCGTACCAACAAAGCGCAACACGGTGTCGAGACGCGGGCGTAGGTAGGTCTGTTGAGGAGCGGCGGCACCGGTGATTTGGAGGCGTCGAGTTTGGCGGGTCAAATGAAGCCGCATTCCGTCGGCATGCTCGGTAGCGCAGCGACGCATCAAGCACTATCGAGCAAGTTGAGTCCGTGTACGAGTATTAGTGCATGTAGGAGTGTTGCATGTGTCATTTATTTGTTTTAGCACGTAGGAGGAGTGTTACATACGTGTGTATATTAGTGTCATGGTCATGCATGTAGATGAGTCAGTGCATGATGCATGTGTGTGCGCGTGAGTTCTTGTAGGTGTGTCCAAGTTCTCATGTGTGTAAGCTCTGTGTGAGTCTCCATCGCCGTCAAGTTGTATCACCGGCGAAAGACAATTAGAGCTGAGTTAGAGGTCGAAGTCGCTGGCAAGTTGTGTCACAGGTGGCATGGTCAGCTAGAAGAATGCAAAACTCCTTAGAGATGCGTTAGGAGATCGGAATTCGGCTTGTGAAGTGTGCACCACGTGGTAGAGAAGCGGTTGCGAGCATAGATTCGGTGACACATAAAGAAAACTTGTGTTGCTAACCCGTGTTGAGTGGGAAGGCGGAACTTTGTGGAGGATGCCCTGTGTGTGGCAAGAGGATGCGGCTATGCGTGTCAAGAAGCTGCGGGTGATCAGCATTTGAGTATCGATGAGTTAAGAAAGCGCATCAAGGATTAGGGGGTATTTGTTGAATAATCCTTGATGTTGGTTATTGTTTCAGTTTCTTGTAGTGTGTAATGGCGTAGTTAGTGGCTGCATGTAACGGCATAGTTAGTGGCTCATCACTGCTTTGTAATAGCATAGTTAGTAGCTGCTTCATTGCATGTAACGTATGTAGTGTCTCTTGATCAGTATAAAAGGAGAGAAAAACTAGAAAAGCTGTAGATTTTGGGCAGCACCAAAAAATTGTCTCGTGCGTTCACTTCTGCAGTATGCGTGTGTTCTAAAGAAGAAACAATGAGTGGTTCGGGCTAACATGTAAGTCATGCAATGGGGAATTGAACATTTCCGAGTTCCGACGTATCTGCAGCAGTAGCATTGCAATTGCTTGTTCAACGATTAGAAGATTTGGTCTTTTTTCTCCCTCCAGGGTAAAACGATTTGGTCTCTTTTCTTGTTTTAGGGTAAAACGATTTGGTCTCTGGTGCAGTGATGTCAAGAGATTTGATATTTAGCTCTCTCAAGTATCAAATAACATCGTCTCAAAAACAAAACAAAAAAAAGGGTCTCAAATGCCATCACCTCAGCTGATTCCTGATCGTCTTATTCTCATACCGCCGCAACTTATAATTCTATACTAATTGCCCATTTTCAGTTGACCCATTCAAAAAAAGAAAGCGACAAATGTTAGTCCTGACACTTCAAAGGACACTAGAATAATTATTTTTGGGGTCAAGTAGGAAGGAGTGAGGGGGAGAGGTACCTTGTCGCGGGCGGACAATGGATCCGAATTATCTTCAGTACTGTAAGACACACTGTGTATACAGTAACATAAGTGTGCTACAACAGATATGGCACTATAGCGAGTACTCGATTTGTGTTGTAGCACAGAAACTGTAGCCCTTAATCTGAACCATTGGATTTCGGTCGGACACAAGAAAACTTCCGACTCCGCGGATTATCACCTCAACATTTTTTACGCCTTCTCGCTCTCCAAAAGAGCCGTATTTACGCGTCAAATTGGAGCTGACGTACGTGACCATGACCAGAGGAAATGTATTATTGCGTTTTCTTTTCTCCGGTCCAAATTCACTGGCAATTCAACTGACAATGCATTTGGTTGTACTTGCGGTACCACGGCACCATTTTTTGGACACTTGGTAATTAACTAGACAAATCCTATTCCAACCTACTTGTTCGGCTTGCCCACCCCTACTACCTCTCCACGCCGCCTATATATGCCGCCAAATCAAACGGCCACCTCGAAACAAAACTCAAGACCACGACAGCACAAAGCAAAAAAAAAAAAAAGAAGTCATTTCAAGAAAGGAGAGAGAAAGCGAGCGAGAGATCGGAATCGGACATGGGTGTGAGCCTGCTGAAGGCGGTGGCGGCGCTGATGAGCGCGTGCACGCGGCGGCTGCAGCGGGCGGCGAGGAGGATGGGGGGCGGCGGCGGCGGCGGCGAAAAGGTGTCCTCGTCGCCGTCCCGCGCCGTGGTGCCGTCGGAGAAGGCGCTGTCGCTGCCGATGGCGAAGAGGAAGGGGGCGGGGAGAGCGGAGGAGGGCGGGGTGTGGAGGAAGGAGATACTGATGGGGGAGCGGTGTCAGCCGCTTGACTTCTCTGGGGTCATCTACTACGACGCCGACGGCAGCCGCCTCGCGCAGCCGCCGCCGCCAAGGTCGCCCATGCGCAGCCCGCTCCCGGCGTCCGTCAAGCTCTCCGCCGCCAACGCCGCAGCCTACTAGAGGCATGCAGAGCTCCTCGCTCCTCGTTCTTAGATCAGTTTGCGAGATGTTTGAGCCGAGCGCAAAGATGGCGATGCGCGCGTGCGTGTGGGGGTGTACATGTACATGGTGTTCTTGGCGCTCTGTTTCTTTATTTGTTTTATCTTTCTTTTTCTTTTTTAATGGTATTGTAATGATAGGTTATGCAAGAGTTTATTGAGAATTATGGTGCTTTTCTGCAAAACATGGTGTCGTTTTTTCTTTTTTTTCTTTTCTTTTAAAAAACTAGTGGTATATATATATATATATATATATATATATATATATATATATTTGTGCTAGATTGATGTGTATGAATGGTACAGTGTTTTTCTTTTTAAAAATAAATTGTACTTGCACCATGCCACCATCTATGTGCTCATCAAGGGAGAAAGAAACATGGTGTAAAATACAGTGTGAATGTGTGAATTTTCCGCCGTATGTTTCATGTGAGCACAGTGGTTATACTTATACTCATACCATGGCATGGATTTTTAGATAAAAGAAAACACATGCCATGGCACGTCAATTGGGACATTTCATGGATGCTTGTGGCAAAAGCTTGAATTGACCCGCGCTATTGATGACCACGTTTGTTTAAGAAGAAGAAAGCAAGAGAGTCTCCCGCTCAGTTAGTTGGTATCATGGGTGGTGGGCTAGTCAACTCGGATTCGAATCGTTTTTTCTTAAATATGTTACGTGGGGGAGCCTTTTTTTTGTTTAAAAAAAACAAGAAGAACGTAAAAGGAGATGACAGGGCCTCCAATATTTTATAATGATACCAGAATAACCCAAATATTGGATGATTTTGTAAAAATAAACCCAAACAAATATTTTAGCTGAAACCTGCTACACTGTGGAGGGAGAAGTTTGCACCATTGATGAACTCCCTCTTTCCGATAATTTTGCAGCCTTATGGTCTACTAATTTGGGGGAAAATATTTTTCTTATCAAATAGGTGCAGCCATTGGAGATGCCCTAATGTTTTACGGTAGCACCTTCGAGTTCAATTTTGTGCTATTTGTACCATGTGTGTATCCGAATCTTTTGGGTAGAACTTTATTTGACATAGCTACGATCACAATTAGGTGCATCATATTCGTTATCATCTACCTATAACAAAAGGACTAAGGTGCTCACTCCTTTGAGAATGTCGGTGCTCCTGTCCCACTTTTTTTTAAAAAAATGGGGCTATTACTCTCTAATAACAAAAGCACATGATAGAGCTCACCACCCATGTATATCTAAGCAATACTATCATTACGAGTGTACGGATGCATCATAGTGGTTTCCATAAATCCAAACAGACATGCCACAGCCAATGAAATCTTAATGAATCCACCACTGTGAATGGTAAGGAATCATCAAGACTCCTTTCTTCTAGCCTCCTAACACACACATATTGGGTTGCCACACACCGAATATTACTTCTTAGACACTAAACTGACCGATTTATCGCATACAACTATACAAGTTACCATATGCATTATAATCACACTGAATCTTAGACCCTAAATCAAGGACTGAACCTCAGCTGGAAAACATTGCTACTTGCATTGGCAAACACTGATAAACCAAGGAAGAAGAGCTTAACTTGAACGGGAAGAATTCTCCATAGTTCATAGAGAGAAATTTGGTGAAACTACTCATGGATAAGGCTAACAGTGTGCATGTGATGAGTGTTACTTGTTCCTCAAGATGTGTTTTGCCCAGTGCACTAAGGAAACAATAACAAGGGAGCAGACAAACACCAACGAACCAGTGACCGAACATTTTCAGGTGCTCATCGTGTGGTCCTTTCTTGCCATGATCTGATCAATCTGGTCAGAGTCGGCATGGCAGATAATCAGATATGCATCGTATGTGTAGTCCCAGAAGCAAACATCGATTGCTTCCGACTTTTCCTTGGAGCAATCGATGGGGAAACAGCTAAGAAAGTACGCACCACACCACCGGCTGGTGCCCACGGGTTGTTATGTTCTGAATTTCTAACAACCTTTCCAGGCAGATCGGATGCGTTTTCTCTCGATCTCGATCGTCCATTTTTTATCGAACACTTAGGATTTAAGAGACTTTATCTGATTTTAAAACCCCTTCGATATCTCCTCGCACGCTAGATTCCAAATAGATGGTCCTGAGTGAAATCTACGGAGTAGATTTGGAGCGAAAAGAGGATGAGCCGCACGCCTTTTGGTCATGTCATGCACATGCACCCACAAAATTCTGAAGAAACAATGCTGATGCCACTACCTTGAAGCTTGAAGTAGAGGTGATCAAACGGGTCATGCCTGCGGCACCGATGTACGGCACGGAACTGTTAGCCAGGCTCAGGCATGGCACAACATGACACGACACTGTAGATAGATCAGACCGGCACGGCTCGATAAGGCGTGTCATGCTTGGGTTGGCACCCCGCCCCAGCAGGTTGGGCCTGACACGGCAAAGTCCGAATGAGGTAGCGGGCCAACAACTCCCACGGCGGCGCACAACGAAGGAGGCAGGGGCACGATGGGCTACACAGGCCTGTCGTCCGTCGGGGTAATTGTACTCGGTCAACACCTCACAACCAGTGAGTACGACGTGCCATGCTTGGATCAACGACCAAACCCACGTGCCAACATGGCCTGTTTAGTTAGCTGCGCCGGCTGGACCGTGCCTAAAGGGTCGTGCCACCCATTCGGCCACGTTTACCTTGAAGGACAGTGCAATGGCGTCATCATCAAGAGCTGCATCATTGGCATGTATGACTGCAACAGATCGTTCATATGGGCCCACCAAAGAGCGAGGAATGTCAGAGGGAAACAGTAGGGAAAGGGAAAGAAATTCAAGATCGGCATTGAAGTGAGCAACCACCTAACAATTCCGGCTTGCTAACGAGTGAGCAGAGCATGCATCCTGTGGCACGCTCCCTCTGAATTTGCGTGTGAAGAATCTCCGGGTTCCACAACAGTAACTGCAATAGACGAGCTTATGTGCTCTTTCAGAAAGATGAGTGCACGAATTCTTTAGCGTCTAGTTGTTGGTAATGCGTGCGGATCAGCTTCAACAGTTGCTAACTGATGGCTTTTAAGCTCGTGCATTTTTCCTTTCGTGACACATTTGATGTATTTACACCGACTCAAGATTTGCTAAAAGCAGGGTGTTAATACGAAATGTGCATGATCACACTTAAGCCTACAATCGCAGACCATCGGTTACCTAAGGAACTGAACTTACATTGCAATCTTTCAGAAGTTTTGTTTTAGGCTGCAATGCAATGTGCCACGCCACATACGTGATGAAATACGGGTAGGCTACACTAGCACAGATTAAAAAACTATACCGCGTAAATCAGAAAGTCATACGAGTAAGAGATCATAGATCGTTACCAATAAACGTGCAGTGCAACGGAAATAGAGTTGCAATGGCCGGTTCAACGTAGCGCACGTCGGTGTAGTGGAAGTAGTCGCTCGTCCTCTGGTCAACCGTCTCCTTGCGATCGACCCGATCAGCACTGCAGTTGCAGCAACGCTTCTACCGAAGTCCACACGTCCAGGGATAGAACGTCGTGCGTCGGTGTGCTAGCACCAGCGCGCACGACAGGGGCTTTGAGAGGTGGTGGTTAGGGTTTCGACGGGTGTGTGTGGTTAGGGTTTCGACGGGTGTGTCTCGGGATCCCTCCTTCAGCCCCGTGTCTCTCTTTATATAGCCTCCAATCAGATCATCTATCCGATACGAGTAGAGATCATATCTTACTCGGAGACTATCATCCGGATCCTTATCGTTCCAACCCATTAAATGTGTGACTCTGTAAGTTCATATATATTCAGCCATGGACCGAAAACTCATTTCCGGTTCATAAGTCGGTAGCGGTCCCCAGTAGAATATAGCGACTTCCAAATATGCATAAAGATCATATCGAACGAACCTATATAGTGCTGATGTACCGATCCCTTTGTCTCACGATACTAGATTAAACTCAAGGTGAGAAACATGCCATCCTTTGATAGCTCGATCCTTTACTCGAATTTGTAGTGGATTACTTGGTTGTGATTGACTCCTCAATCACATTCGGCATGCCCATACACTTCCTTAATCTAACCATATCGAGAGGCTTAGAGATATCTCTCGTGTTATATATGAGGAGTAAATTTCATCTTGATCGCTCACATTCCTTCACATGTTTCATAGTAAACCCGAAAGCTACATTTATGACCACTCAGTTACAGAGCAATGTTTGACAACTCCTAAGTAAACTATTATACATGTCACGATCTCAGGTCTAAAAATCTTACATACACTATACATGAGACCAACTAATGGTACTTAAGAATATAACAATTCACACAATGTCTCATGATAGGTCAATCCAACACTATGTTCTCTAACATATATTCATATTATTGATTTGATATCCTTATATCTATGATCCGTGGAACATAATCATAAATCAATACATGTGTTGATCTATAAATCATAATTATCTCACATAATGATATAAGATCAAGGATAATTTAGAATAACATCAAAACATGAATAAAGAATTCCACGAACAAGTCAAATACTTGTTGATCAATATAAAAGACATTTATTTAGAGGGCAAAATAACATATTATTCGAAAGATCATAAACGTAGAAGTTATACAATCATCTCCATAATCGTCTCTAAGACATATCACTAACAATACAATCTTCACTGGCATTCGTATATTAGCATGTTCCCAGATGCAATATTCAATGGCATTCTTACCAACTGGAAAAGTTCTTCGTTTTTGGCTCGGGTATATCCGACTTCTAAGTGCTAATCTGCACCCAACTCAAGACAAAATTCTACAATGATATATTAATGATAAAAGTGTTTCCAGAAAATAAAATGGCATTGTTCCCTGTCCAAATATACGGTGCAATCATGATCCAGCTGAGACAGCATCATCGGATTCATCGCAATTCGCAACATAAAGCCAATAAAAATATCTACATTGACCATGAAAAATGGAACTATTAAAGAACCGGGTTTGCTGGTCCGACGTAGTGACAGCAAGTCACTAGGGAGCACCAAAGGAAGACCATCTCAGAGCATAACAGGTACTGACTATTCCGTACTGCCGAGGGAATTATTTATAAATGACAACATAAGGGTTGACATCACAGAACATCAAAATTTCACAGCAAGTTGTAACATACACCAATGCAATGCCAAGTTAGTTTGCGGGCTCAATCAGCTGGTATTCGCCATCTTCTCACAGCCTTCTCGAGTACCTCAGCTCGTTCATGGACGCGCGCTGCTTCCTCTTCCACCCAAGACCTGACATAAATTAACCAGTGTGTCATATAGAGCAGCTATTACGAAAATTCTTTTTTTTTCCACCATGGACGCCAGTTAAACATGTTTGAAATTTTCTAAAATGCTGCCAACTACCAGGGTTACAAAAATGCTGTTAAAATTGGCATGATTGAAAAGTTACATGCATTTTAGTGGATATCCAGGAGAGGGGGTCTGCATAGAAGAGCTAACTTGCATACAATTCAGACGGCTGATCTTGAGCATTCCTTCAAGATCAATGGATAATATATAATAGATTTGTCATGGCTTTAGTTCATTACAGGACTACTTACTTTCCCATAAAATCACATATGCAGATGAGCTTATTAAACACACTGTCCACTACTGAAGAATAAAGCATCTTTCTCCGAACTAATCCATGTACAGTGCACATACATTTTACATGTCCACTCTGACCTAAGATGAATTAATGTTTCTTCAGTACCGTGTAAGACTGTAAGTTTATAACCACAGTGGGGGTACTATGTATTATTCTGAACACGCAAAAACCAAGTAATAACCGAAAGTAAAGGTTGTATAAAGACAGACCTTAGCATAGTAAGAGCTTCCTTCTCAGCTTCAAGATACGATTTAGCTTCAGTGACAGCTTGATGCTTCCTGCTCACATCAGATGACAGCTTTTCCAGATTTTGTTCATCAGCCATGATCTCCAGACTCTCAGTGGCTAGTCTATCATACATGCCATCAACTTCTGACCTTAAACTTACGAGTTCCTGTTTCCGTTGCTCTAAAGCTGTTCTTTCCTTCAATAAGTCCGCAAGTTCCTTTTCTCTATCTGTTCTCTCATTTGCAAGCTCATGCAACACATGTTGAAGATGCTTCTCGACTTCAAACTCACGGTCTTGCTCCTTTTTCATCTTGCCTTCCCAATATTGTTTTATATGTCCTCTATTAATTAAATCTTCCATTATTTCACCCATAACAGAAAGCTGGGATTGATTTTCTTCTTCTAGTCTGTTTAATTCATCACGTATTACTTCTTCCATTCGACCACTGGTCAGTGCAGCAGCCACTTGTGCTTTTGTTACAGGTTTATGTGGTTGAAGACGTCTAGTGTTTCCTATCAAATGCAGTGATTGTACAAGATAATTAGGCTAGCATGTTGAAATAAAGATAGCTGATCTGATAAAAAATAAGTATTGCTGATGGCAAGGATATGAATCACAAAATGCCAGACGACAAAAGAGAGAGAGATCTATTACGAGCAGCAGATCTTGTACTAATAGGTGAGTTCATACAAGAAATATTCAACCAAGATCATGTTTGTCCATATGCTCACATTTTTTCGTAAGAGTAATTATAACCCATTAAAAATAGCTAGCACCATGACCTCAAGTATCAGGCAAAATAAAGTACAAGCCCCTTGAAGCAATCAACAGATTTTAATGGCTTAATTCAACATATTTACTTCAGCTCTAAAACATTATAAATACTTAAAAGCAGTTCCCAATAGTGCAATTCAATTCATCTAATAGTGATAAATATAATGGACAAGGAAATAAGGCAAAGATACAAGCTTTCAGTGGGGTAAGTAGGTGGATGAAGGGAAGAGGGAAAGTATTTCGCTAAAAAAAGGGGAAAAGGAAAGAGCTATAAGGTGGTGCTTTCAAGGTTCCACTCACTAGTGTATGGGCAAAGTAACGGACACCAAGGTTTTCACAGCAGCTGAAATCTCAAACAATATACAGAAAAAAGACAACCACATACATTCATGCATGAACTCCATACTAGCAAACATAAGCCAAATAATTAAAAGATTGAGCTATATGCCTACAAGTAAACCACCCACATGTGAGACACAATTCAAAACACGCCACTAACATATGCCAAAACAAAATGTAGTTCCAAATCACTAAAATAAGCAATCACAAAAATGCTAAAGAAAATAAAAGGTCTTGCTAAGCATATCTGTATTTCAATTTAAAGAAAACCGTAGCCTTTTTTTTTAGTAAATTGAGAATCTTGCAGGCAACTAATGACACAAATAAAAGAATATTAACATATCATACCAAAAACTTTGCTGACGATACTGTGCTCACCACCCATCAAGTCCGTAAGTACAGATGCTGATACATCAGGCCAAGCGCTCAAATCCAAAATGCGAACATTTTTACTCAGCATCTGGACTGTAACCAGAGTCAGGATTCACAAAAAAATGAAACAGAAGAATACAATAGAAACATTCCAACACAACATAACAAGATCAAAAGATGTATGTACCTTTTGGTCTAATTCTGATGCAAATGGATGCTCCACTAGCACTTTCCAATTAACAAGATCAAAACGTGAAAGATAACTACAACCACAGCAAAGAGTAGAAAAGTAAGAAAAACATTTAAGTTGTCAAACAAAAGGGAAAAGCTACAGATTCCATATGTTAGTCAGTACCTATCAGGTAGGAAGTTCGAATTTCCCTTGCCACTGGGAGAGCCACTTGTTGATGTCCCCAACAAGCTTGATAATTTGCTAGGTACAATGCCAGATTCTCCTAAAGCTTTTCAACATCAATGAACTAATTAGAAATTTATACCTAGATGCTATTAGATTATCAGCATCTGGAAATCCAGTGAAAGCTATTTTGTTTTTCTCTAAAAAAAAGGTATAGGCTCAGACGTGCATCACTGCATGTTACGCTGTCCAATGTAGTGTGGAAGGAACAGGTACATGAAGCCTGTCTTTGAGATGTAAGAGGAATTGCTGGGCTGAGCTTAATGATCATTCAATATAAATAGGAACTTACATTGAATAGACAAGAAATCTGGATCATCAACATTTACATCATCAAAGGCACTTTTCACTGAATCAGAAGCTATTAAAATAGGAATGATCTTGTGCATCCTTTTCCTGCAAAACATATCATAAAGAAAGCATTACTAAAATGCGGTGCAAAGTTTAGTTTAGTTTTTTAAATACTGTATTGCTTCATTACCTCTCTAACGTTGAGCATAACTTAACAAACCATCTTGCAAATTCCCTCCGAGTACAAAAGTCACTGGAGATGGCATCTTTTTCAATTATCTGAGAAAGCAAAGAAGGTGATGAAAACGTCTTTAGCACTAATGATTTTCTTTAAACTAACTACAAGGTTTCTTACATTAGACAGTTAAATTGACAAGGCATGTGGAAAGAATTCGTGTAACACAAAAAAAATAGGACTACATAAACACTCAAACAACTCATACATAGTACGAAATGTTATCTAAAAGTACTATATGATTTTTAAAAAAGTATATGAAGTAAGGGAATCAAGCTAATTGTGCATTGTGCAATCACTTGTCAGGTAATACTCCACAGCGACAGACCAACTAATGTGCAAAGAAGACACAGAGTCAAACTAAAAAATAACATCTATGGATACAACCTACAGGGAAGAAAGATTTTCCACATCAGATAACATATGAATCTGGAGGTGGAGAGATGAAACAGCAGATAAAAGGTAGGCAAAAAATGCAACAAAAAAAACATTTAAAACCAGCTTTAAATTAAGTTTATCTTAGCAAATTATATGATGGAATATTGAACTTTCAGAATTATAATACCCTGTGAAAGAAGTCAAAGAACTATAAACCCCTTCAAATTAATAGCAAATAGCAGTAATCAAGGCAACACGCAATCGTGTAATTTTTCCTACCCGGATGATCATTTGAGAGCATACTGTAAAAGGCAACAAAGAAATGTAAGGAGAAGCACAAAAGGTAGTTCACCATTCATGATTCAGATATTTGAACAAACTACATATATGTATTGTTAAAGTTGTAAATCTGTAACGTACCTGTAGCTTCTTCAATATAGAGAAAGCCTCCTCATGCATGGGGTCTACAGGAGCTCTAAAAGAAACACGGCCACCACCAGATGGTATGTGATTTCGGCTTGAATCCTCAGTTGTTGCGTCAGCCCTCTCATCCACGGATGTCCTCGAAATTTCAATTGCATCAGGCTCTCTGTCACTTGCATCCTCTTTTGGGGTCCCTGTTGACTCCGGTATTGACATCTTCTCTTGAACATAATGTAATGGGGCACCGATAAGTTGCTGTAAACCTGAAAATCAGCATTATTCCACAATTAATCTGGTTCTTTAATTCTTTTTAAACAAAAATGAAGCAATTGTCTGTCTACAAATTGAATTCAGGACTTCAGTCAAAAGCAAAAGGTAACATCTGCACCATCATAAACACAGAAGACATCAAACTAATCTAGCAGCTAGCACAGATTGATGCTACAAAAGTAGACAGTTCTGACAACAAAAACTATTAAAAATTATCACAAGGACCAAATCAATCCATCCGTTATGAACGGCAGGAAGCCGATGAAAATAGTATAAGTGCTAGGGTAACACAGATTCAAATACACCCTACAATGCTCTACTATATTTCATCTATCCTCTTGGAGATTAGCTGCTGCAGATGTTGCTTTCTCTGCCATAGCTTTACAACCCACTAGAAAACATACTTAAAACTTCTATTATACATCTCTTCAATTTTGCCCTATATATGATACATTCAAATTTTAAAAATGTAGTAGTAAAATGGGCAACACTCCTCACCTAAGTATAAAGTATAGCATCACATAGAAATGAACAGGGGGAATTTATCAATTTACACAGCGGGGGTTAAAACGGTGAGCAACTCACACTTCCTCGAGGATGGCGAGTGCCACGCCAGCCCGGCCAAGACAATCGCCGCAGAAGCCCCCAACCCGACCGCGAGAGCTCTCCCGAACCCTGCAAATGCAATCCCCGCATCAGAAGAGCAAAAGATCCGTTCAAAGGTGCAATCCTTCCGCATCCAGTACTCGGCGAGCGACGAAATCGGTCAAAGATCTAACCTGGCCTCCCCTGTCCCGCTGGCTGCTCTGCCTGCTCGGGGAGCCACCAGCCGCCGAGCCCGTCGTCCGAGCCGCCGCCGCCGGCTGGGGCCCAGCTGGCGGCCACCTTTGCGGCCGCGCGGCGGCGGAGCTGCGGAAGGAGCGGAGCGTGGTGACGCGACGGCGGGGGCGGCGGAGGCGTGGTGAGGCGGAGCGCGTAGGTGGTGGCGGTGGCCATAGCGTGGGGCGACCGAGGGCTAGGGTTTTTGCGCCGCTGGTCTCATCGTACGGCGCCGTTTTGGGTCGAGTCTCGAGTGCACCGTACCAACGGAGGACTCGTTTTTTTAGGGAGAAAGTCCATATTTTTCGACCTTCATACGTGACTAAAGTTGTTTTTCAATCTTCAACCGTAAAATCGTCCACTTTCGTTGTACTCTCGAATCCATTTAAAGCGCAACCTTACACCTGTTCCAATTTTTTTAAAATAATATTATTTTAAAAAATAATTACAAAAATAAATAGATGCCCTAAAAAAATTACAAAAATGGCTCTCTGTCGCCAATTAAACTGGCAATAGTATACTATCTATAAAATCCTAAAAAAAAATCCTCCAAAACTCATTTTAATTCAAAAAAAAAAAAGAAGAGAGGAGGAGTGGGAGAGAAGAAAGGTAGCGAAGCTCTGCTAATTCGTCGCATAGGAGATAGATTGACAGAGCATCAAATCCGGTTACTACCATCATCTTGAGTAAATTTTTTTTTTTGTAACTTTGTACATTATGTTAAATTATGTAGAATTAAGTACATCATTTGAGCTGTAGCGAGTAGAATTAAGTACATAGAATTCAGTAGAATAGCGACATAGAATTAAGTAGAATTTAGTAAATTAGATAATTGTAGTCAAATTACATACTACATTATTTGAGCTGTGTATAGTATAGTTCATCGTATACATATTATGAATGTTACAGCAGTCGAACGATTTAGGATAAATCAGTAGAAATAGGAATATGCCTATTAGAAATCTGTAAAAAATAATCGCAGCTTTATTTAGCTTCCCATTTGTGCGTGGTAATTATATTGTTAATGTCGAAAATTAATTTTAAACTACGAAAATAGGAAAATAGGAAGAACTTTGTTTATTATTTATATTTGCACTTGGAAAATATTTAAAAATATCCTTTAAATTGGAAGACCCTATTACAAATCTGTTCAAATTGCTGAGTAGCCTAAATTTGGTTTACATTTTTTTTGTGGTAATTATTCTGTTAACGCTGAAAATTATTTTTAAAGTAGAATTTTGGTTTTTGTGCATATTTCGTAGTCTTTACAATGCATGCACTTAATTTATAGGTATGAAGGACGCAGGCCACTACGAGTTGCTTGACTGTGAGAACCCGCATAATTAAACCAAGCTTATCAACAGTAATCATGTAATTAACATAAGTAAAATTTTCATTAAAACATGTCAAGCATAATCTCAGAAGTAATCAATTATATAATTAATGAAATGAACCTTGTAATCAAGCAAATATTATTTATCAATAACACAGTTTACAACATCCTTTTTACAAACAAGAATTTAGAATGTTTCAACCAAATGTGTAACTCAAAAATTTATATTATAAATCTTTTACAAACCTCAATTACAAGAAGATAATAAAATAAAGATAAAGGTGCTTGCATTCATTTTCATCCTGACCTTCCTTGCCTCCTCATTCATCCATCCTCAACTTCGTCAGGCAACCAAAAGCTCAAGAAGTAGTTAGCAAAACCAAAAGCGAGAGTGCCACTAGAGTAAAGAAGGGGATTGCCACAAGATATTCAAGTTTACTAGGTCTTCCATACTAACCTAGGTTAACAGGTCCCTCGATCGCCAAGATGACCTGACCAACCAAGTTAGTCGGCACCTGTGGTAACCAAGATATCCAAAACCAACCTAAGCTAGTAGGAGCTAGTAGGCAACCATTACTTCTGAGAGTTTCATCATTCGGCGTCGTGAGAGCCATCACCCACCTTATTTCATTTGCCTCAACCACATTGGAATCCAACAATACATTCCCATTCATATCCGCCCTCTGTTCAAAACATCATTGGGCAACCTAAACCAGCGCCCACAGTATTTCATTCCGATCACCGGGGAGCCACAGGGGTAGCCACATTGCCCACGGCATCATTTTTAGCTCATATGCATCACAGTAGAGAGCAGCCAAGAACAGGAAGTAATAGGATTAAGGTAAATAGGGTTATGGTAAATAGGAATAGGAGCGCCGTAAATATGAAATTACCACAAATGAGGATGAGATCAAACCCAAGTCAGGATAAGACCACCCACAGCCCCAACCCATCCACATTCTTAGCACCTTGGCCACAAGAGAAGGGGAGACCAGAGCATTCCCAAAGCCACCAAGCCCACATCCAACATCAAGCCTCTCGGTGGAGAAGGGAGCAACCAGAGGAGCCTCCCCACAACCCACAACCACCACCACATCAACCATTGCAGCAAGGGGAAGGAAGGAAGGAGCACCAAAGAAGCCAAGACCGCAACTTCTCCCCATCCCAAAACCCTAGCAGAGGTAACCTAGCTAACCTCTGCTTGTTCTAATCATCCATAGCAATCAATCAAATCATCAGACATCATGGTAATCACCCACATCCACCCTCAGTATTGCATATCATCACAGAGCAGAGGGGAGGGTATGAGAGTCATCAAGTACAGGGGGATTAGTACCTCAGTGAGTGTCAGCCAAACCACTCCCCAAATCACCACCATCACCTCTCATTTGCATCATCTAGAAGCAATCGAACCACCATTAGCTATGCACATCATTCAAGCACCAGTAAGCAAAATGATTAAATCAACTAAAGCATAAAAATCAAAGCTTCAGTAAGAGGGTTAAGAGAGGTAGGGAGGTGGGCTCGATGGGGAACCCGAGAGGAGCCGAGGCGCCAGCGGCCATGGCAAAGCCGTGAAGAGCAATGGCCGAGGGCGAGCAATGGCCGAGGGTGAGCAGACAGGAGGAAGGAGGCGTTGCGGCGGTGGCGCGAGGCGGTGCCGAACCGGAGTGGAGGGCCGAGCACAGCGGCGGCGGCGCCCCACCATGTGCCGAGCATGCCCGGGGAGAGAGAGGATGCGCCGGGGAGAGAGGAACGCCGTGGGGGAAGCACCAGGGAGACGGCGCCGATGGGGGAAGTAGGGGGGAGAGGAAGCCCCCCATGGCGGCGGCGGTTTCCAGATCTGGTGAGGGGGAAGAGAGAGGTGTAAGGGAGAAATAGAAATGAGGGAGAGAGAGATTTGAGATTAAGGGGAGGGGGTGTGATCGGTTGGGGGAAAAAGAAAGAAAGGAAGATGGGTTTATTAGGAAAAAATGAGAATACGGTTAGGTTTTGGTTAGAAATAAGAATTTGAATGCTAATTTTTGAATGTATTTAGATTAGACCAATAATCTTGACTCGCTAACAATCGTTTAGCTAAACTAGATTAATTAAGTTCATTAACTTTGCGTTTATTTAGAGAGTTGAAGTTTTGCTTCCGCGCTTTACTAAAATCAAATAGAGGTAAATAAGCAAATAAAATTTGTTAGACTTACTAATCTTCGATTATGTATAGTTTTTCTCATCATTCTTTGGATCGTGTGTATTTTAGTTCTAACCCTAGAACCGATATGCTGGAACGACAGTAGCGGGGAGTGCTAACTAACTGGGGGTTTGAAAAGTGTTATTGATCTAAAATCCACTAAAGAACAGAATCATCTAACTAATGTACATTTAGTAGCACCAAAATGTCACTAAGTATTTACTTTATTATTTAGAAAAAGTCCAGTTTACTCCCCTGAACTATCAGAAAAGTCTGGTTTACCCCCTGAACTACAAAACCGGTTATTTAACCCCCTGAATTTGTCAAATCCGGTCAAATAACCCCCCGTAGCGGTTTGGAGCGATGGTTTTGCTGACGTGGCCGGTTTTTGACACGTGGACATCCACGTCACCCGCTCTCTTCCCTCCACCTCACCTCTTAATCTCTCTCTCCCTCCGTCCGGCAACCTCTCCCAATCCCCACACGCACACCGCCGCGATGCCTCCTTCCTCTTCTTCCTCTATAAGTCCCGCGCCTCCCATGCAGCCCTTCCCATTCCCCACCCCCACCCCCACCCCGACCCTCCTCACGCCCGCCACCGGCACTGCAAGGCCCTCGCCAGACGCCTCTCCCATTGCCTCTCGGACTCCAGCAAGACGCTTCCATCGACGCCACCGCCTTTGACCCGGACGACCTCCCCTCCATCCCACTCCCCCCGTCGTCCTCCCCACCCACGACCGCAGGCGCCATCGCCCGCTGCCGCCTTCCTCGCATGTTGGCTCGTGGAGTCCGCTATCGACTTCATGCTGGGGCACTCCTCCTCTCCGCGTCGCCGCTGGTCATTGGCATCGGGTCTCGGGCCCACGGGAGACCTTCAACGCCGCCGCCAGAGCTTCTCGAGGTGGTCAAGTCGGGCCTATGGGGAGACCTTCAACGCCGCCAGAGCTTCCCAGTGCTTCTTCTTTCTTGCTTCCTCTCTACTTCCTCTAGTTCTACCTCCTGGTGGCCTTGCTCCAACCGGAGCTGGAGCTCACGGCGCCGCCTATGGCCGTACCCAACTCTGCTCCCTTGTCGCGGCGGAGATAGGAGGAGGCGGCCACCGGCCTGGCCGAGCAGAGGGGCGGCGCTGGACAAGAGCTCCGGGAGAGCGGCGGCGGGCCTAGTGGCGGCGCTAGGAGCAGGCGGCGGCGAGGGCCTTGGAGTCTATGAACTTTTGCACATTTCAGCAACATGGATTTGGATGATTATGGTTCAGCCACATCGATTTCGATCACAGAATTTTGCATGCTTTCAGCTTGAACTATCCGCCCAGAATTTTTGCATACTTTCCCGATGCTTGAATTTAATTGATCAGGATCATTGGAAGGACGGAGCGTATTCGTGGACGCCGCCGCTGCCGGCACAGGGGCTAACAAAGGAGAGCGACGCAGTGCCTCGCGGTTGACGTCGTACCTCGCATGGCGCTCGCTGATGGCGACGGCTCGGGCGCAGAGGGCCTTGATGTCACCAGCTCCCGTCGTCGTCGTCGTTTGTAATTGCTTTATACCGAGGCTCCAAGCTCCCGTCGTCGTCGCCGCTGGGAGCCAGAGGGAGGTGCGGGGGAAGCGGCGGAGGCAGCACAGGGAGCAAGAAGATGTGCTTGTGTGTTTCAGCCGTGAGGGGATAAGCCAATGAGAGAAAGGGGAGAGGTGAGGTGGAGGGAAGAGAGCAGGTGATGTGGATGTCCACGTGTCAAAAACCGGCCACGTCAGCAAAACCACCGCTCCAAACCGCTACGGGGGGTTATTTGACCAGATTTGACAAATTCAGGGGGTTAAATAACCGGTTTTGTAGTTCAGGGGGTAAACCAGACTTTTCTGATAGTTCAGGGGAGTAAACCGGACTTTTTCCTTATTATTTATTATCCGTTCCGTCGCATAATTGCAGCAGACGAGCCGACGCAGGCGGCAGTAGTTGAATCGGATTTTATCGACAGTGATCTTTTCTACTCGTTTGAAGGCAAGCTACTCCCTTGTTCATTAATATAGCTATTTTAAATGTAAACATTACTTTGCACTATCTTATATGTATTGCATCAAAACTATTTTCTCAAAACTAAATTGGATTTGAATGAAATTGGGAAGATAAGAAATGAAATGAAGGAAAAGAATGAAATGAAAGCTATTGGGTTGGTAAAAGGGGGCCCGGGTGAGGAAACATGACGACGACGATGATGATGAGGTAAGAGGTGGGCCCCTTTTTACAGGTGGTTATAATATAAGGACAAACAAAACTCTTACTCGGTCAGAAGCCGTAAATCAGTATCAACCATTTTCCCATTTCGACGGGCAGAAAATGTTACCTATTACGTAATTATACTCTCCACATCGGGTAAGTAAATACGGGGAGGATCCCAAAGAATCGGAGGACCAGGCGATATACTATCAAGATGTTGGAGTGTTGGGACCGAGTGCGGCCAACCAACATTATCAAACTTCGGTGTATGACGAGATCAAGAACGTGATTAAATCAAGGCCGCGAAAGGTAATGGGTGGAGACTTAATCACGTAATTGGAAAACGTTCTGTATTCTGAACCCGAAATCGCATCAAAGGAAATGCGGTGGACCTAGCTCAGAGAGAGTTCAGGATAGCTATGGGTAAAGTGGTACAAGCCTGCGCAGTGCTATACAAATCATGAATTCATGCCAGTCTCCTGGATTGGAGTCTACGGGAACCGCTAGGGGTCTTTCTTCTCTCTGAGTAATCAAGTAGTCTTTTCAGAATTAAAATTGCAACCTAAGTTTTAAGGTTTATTTTCAGAGTAAGAGAAGAGGTAAGAATTTTGCTAAGGATGAAATGTTAGAGTCATCAATTGCATTTTAGCTACTAATGCTTGCTGAGTACACTATAGTACTCACTCTTGCTATCTTTCCATTGCTTAGATCCTGATCCAACCGGGAGTTAGCCCGAGTGGGATGAGGAAATTCTACAGGTACCGAAAAATACCGCAGGTGACGGGGGCATTGGGTGCGAGAAGCAGGGCGAGATGATCGCCCCTTTTGACTCGTGGGACGAGGAGACTACCGGAAAAACCCTAGCAGGAAATAGCGGAAAGTGTCTTTCCATGTTTGTAATTAAATTATTGTATTTAAAGCCTTAGACCTGTGTGGCTACTGTTGTAATAAAGAGCAGTTTCTATTTTATTGTTCTGCTGCGTTATCTCTGATAAATGGCTTACTATTCGTTGGAGCAGTGTTCTACTGGGCAAACGAATAGTAATCCGTATGCTTAAGTGTGATTACCTCCTGGGTAATGACACGGGGCGTCGCATTGACACGCATCACTGTAGCCACCTCAGTACCATGCTCCCCCCGGAGGGCGAGGCGTCGATTGAGCTTGACGTGTTGCGACTGCGCATGCCCATCAGGGCATGGAGGCTACACCCAGACTAGGTTCTGAGGTACATGTAGTTCTGACCTTCATGCACTCAATCGCAGTCTGATTACTTTGTGTGCAGTCACATTTATTCTTAATCGTTTCGACGCAGGTTGAGAGCGGCAGGCCTCATTCCACTAGTAAGGATGGTGGAGGCGATGTGGGAGGACAACTAGGACCGCAGTCCTGGTCGTATGTCTAGGTGTTTTTCATACGACTGGACCCTACTAACGGCGCTAGTTGACTGTTAGAGGCTAGAGACGCACACGTTCCACCTTACATGCAGGGAGATGACGCCGACCCTTCAGGACGTCCCCTTCCTGACTGGGTTGCCCTGCGTTGGCTTCCTAATGGTGGCGTACGACATCCCAGCCACGTAGCGCACGGACCTCCTGAAAGCATCTAGGCCCCTAAAAATTGTTTTGGTAATTAATGATAATATGTGAATATGAGATTAACGTGTTTATTGAGTATTTACAAGGTTAAGTCCCATTGGTGAGCTTGATGATGTAAAGATGCATGCTAAAGGACAACATGAAGATCTACATGGCTTAAAGACAAGGTACAAGTAGTCTAGGATCCTTTTTATATTTTACCGGTCTTAGGGGAATTGGTTGGAAGACCGGATTATAGATTAAATATCATACTATTAAGAGGGATCATGACTAGTAGCTTGGTAGCATGGTCTTGTGCAATATGGATCAATTTAGAATCATGCGTGTAATTGTATTTGATTTTGAAAAGCTCTAAGTGTTTTTGTCAGAAATCGGTAGTACCAGAGGCTAACTGGCGGTAGTACCGCTTAAAGCGGTATGACCGTGCTTTACTTGGCGATATTACTGCATTCTGAACGTCTCAGCCAACTAATCGCTAATACGGTACAACCGGCTCATCCAGCAGTACTACCGCATTACGGTCGTTCCGATTTCTAGTTGGCGGTTCGATAAAAACAGGAGAAGTGTATTTTGGTTCGGTGCTTCTCTTTGATAATCAGTTATACCATGCCTTGGAAACAGTAGTACCGCTCTGCGGTTGTATCGATTCTTATGTGGCGGTACATTTTTTTTCCAGAGGGCACCTCTTTCCGGCGAAATTGGAAACCCTACGATCGGTTGCACCGCTTCTTTTTGCGGTATGACCGCATCAAGCGGTAGTACCGTAATTTAGTTGGCGGTCGTACCGCGCTGGGATTTTCAACGGCTATGTCAGAGTAATTAATGCTACTGTTCTAGCCGTTACTGTGCTCTGACAAGGGTGCGGTCGTACCGCTCCCTAGTTGGCGATCATACTGTATTTCGTTGAAAGTTGGAGATTTCCTCCCCAACGTCATATTTGTTGGTGGGGGTTATACATACCCCTCCACCTGCTCAAGGACAGTGTGCTAGAGTTCATTTATCATCCTTAGAGCCTTGAGAGTCTTGAGCATTCACTCAACACCAAAATTCTCTTGTGCATTCATTGTGAGGTAGTTGAGTTCATTCAAGTGCATACTCTCATTCTAGATTGATCCCTATTGCACTTGAGTGCCGTCAAGCGAAGGCCATTGATTTGTTACTGTTGGAATTTTTCCAAACTCCTAGACGGCCTTGGCGGAGGAGCACGGTGATCTCTTCAAGAAGATTGTGAAGAGGCTCAGTGCAAGTTTGTGAGTGGCTTGGAGTTCGTCATCTCCGGAGCGGAGGAAGAACTACCATAGTGATCGAGGGAGGCTTAATTCGTGAAGCCGACTTGATTCGTTCAAGTTTCCTCAACGTGGACTAGTGAAGACCGGCGAGTCTTCGATACTACAGAAAAAACTTTCTTGTCTCACTTGTGGTTATTTCTTGTCTTTACTTATTCCGCATTTACATTTCTAGCTCATTTCTTGTATTGATTTGCTTAGCTAGAATTGTATCTAGTTTAGACTAAGTTTTAATTGTCTTAAATTGTTAAAGTGTCAAAAAGTTTTAAAACCTCCTATTCACCCCCCTCTAGTCGGTTATCCTTGATCCTACAAGTGGCATTAGAGCTTGGTTTCTCATTGATATTTAGACTTAATCGTCTAAGAGAGAAAAGGATGGCTATTGAGGGAATTGCTATAGGAAAGGCTCCCATGTTTGATGGCTCTAATTATACTTATTGGAAAATTAGAATGTCAATTTATTTAAAAGTCATGAGTCCGAGCATTTGAAAAATCGTAAATGAGGGTTACGTCATGCCCCTTAATCCACTAGCTCCCACGGATCAAGAGGCACATAATGCTCATTTAGATGCCCAAGCTATGAATGCTCTCTTTGGTGCTTTGAACGTGGATGAGTTTAATAGAGTGAGCAATTTAGAAACTGCTCACGATATTTGGACCACCCTCTCGAAAATCCATGAGAGAACATCCACAGTCAAAGAAATCAAATTGCATAGGCTTCGGATCAAATATGGGACAGTTGTAATGTTGCCTCATGAAAACATCAATGAGATGTATTCAAGACTCAACAACATTGTGAATGAGCTCAAAGACCTTGGTACTAACCTTCTTGATGTTGATATTATGTGTAAGATGCTTAGGGCTTTTCTGGACAAGTATGAAACGTTGATGACGCTATTTCTCAACTCTCCCGAGTTGCCAAGAATGACGCCAACGGGACTTTTGGGCAACCTCATTACCAGAAAGGCAAGGAAGAGCTCTTGGAGTCGTCTCCCTCAAATAAGAAAATTACCACTTTCAAGGCCAAAGCGAAATCGAGTGATGATGAGGATGAAGAAGGAGACTCCGAAGAGGAGTCTCCTTTTCTTGTGAGAAGAATGAAGAAATTCATGAAGAGACGCTCACGTGGAAGATTCAACTTCGACAAGAACAAGAAAGGGCAATCCTCAAGTGACAACAATCGTTATAACAACATTCGGTGCTATAATTGTGAAGAGAAAGGGCACATTGCTTCCCATTGCCCGCAACGAAGGATGACAAGAGCAAGTCATTCAAGAAGAAGGATTATAGTGGTAAGAAGAAGCTCTTCAAGAAGCTTTACAAAGATGGCAAGCATAAAGCCCACATTGGAGAGTGGGATTCCAATGATGAAGCCCACCGTGATGTGTACGATCTGAGATTGAGTTGCCTTACCTCGCGGGCAGCACAGCCCACATATTGGGAGTTAGTGCAGTTGAAGGGAACAAATTTATGGTAGTCATATGTATGCATGGCGAGGGAGGAAGGGTGGAAATTGGTCTTGTTGGCCCAGGCATATGCCAAACCCACTCCTCCATCCGCGGCTGAACAAGAAGGGGGTGCTGACGCCAAAGAAGAAGTCGGGGACTCCAGCCATAGCGCGGCGCATACAATGGCTGAAGCTTCCGGAGTTGCTGATGCTGTCGATGAAGACCCTGCAGAAGTAGCTCATTCGGTCAGGCAAGCTAGTGGTCTTGCTGACTAGGGTGAGGAGGTGGAAGCCGTAGTGCAAAGGATGGATCTCGAAGACTAGGACTACGTGGCATTGTCTAAAGTTGAAGGTTTCGACGACGAGGATGATGTGGACCAGCAGGCGGTTCCATCCTAGTGGAACACATACCAGTTCGATAACCTCGTCATCAACAAAGGCTCCCATGTGCCGTGGGAGTACGACCAAAGCAAGGTTAGGCAAGGAGCTATATACAAATGCAAGAAGGTCGTGCAGGAGGTGGTCAAATTCTGGGCTATGTCGGTGCGGCGCACATTCACAGTCATCAAGTCTACCCCAAGATAACGACGTGAAGTGTGGAATAGAGGGATGCAGCAAGAAGGGCCGCCCCAAGTGCTAACTAGGCCCTCGAAGCATTGCCACAGCTACCAACAGATGCTCCCAGATTGACGAGGAGGATGGGGGTGCACGTGAAATGCTTCTCGAACTGGATTGAGCACGAGCCTGAGGAGAAGTGGTCGCTGCTACATGACAGGGGTGGTGCTCGATATGGTGTCATGACAACCAATCTAGCCGAGCTGTATAACTGGGTCATACGAGGCGCAAGGTGTCTCCCTTTGGTTGGTATTATGGAGGCAATTCTCCGCGGTACAACGAACTACTTTGTTGATAGAAGCAACAACACATCGCTCACCATGGCAAATGACAGAGTACTCTACTCCGCCATGGTCACCAAGTACATGGAGGAGAAGGGTGAGATGCACTAGTCATTTAAGATGGGCACAAGGAAGCTTCGCTTGGAGATAATGTGCAGGGATAAAGGACGCCACAGGACGAACTGCGAGAAGGTCACCCACAAGTGCACACTATGCCACGGTAGTTGCATATGCACTTGCAACAAGCCCCTTCTTCTACATAGGCCCTGCTCCCATGTCATGGCGCATGTTCGACGGTGGCGCAGCATCCCGACCAGTACCTCTCTAACTATTTCACCAAGGAGGCGGTGATGCAAACCTGGAGTGGAGAGATATATGGTTACGCTGTGGTTGGTCATTTCACTGGCCATCCGACCTGGAAGCAACTAATCTGGGCAGCGGACATTGATAGGCTCAAGGGAAAGGTTGGCTGGCAATAGGTACGGTGCATCAGGAACGACATGGACGAAGCAGAAACCGGACGTCGTACGAAAAAGTGCTCCATTTTTAGGGAGTCTGGGCACACCTTCAAGAAATGCCCCACGAGAAATCCTTAGGACGAAGGAGACATCGGCACTCCGGACGTTGCCGCAGGGACCTCATCCGGTCGCCCAACTCGAGGCAGTCCACATGGGGGATGTTGAGGTCGCGACCACAAGAAAGCACGGACAGTAGTAATATGTTATTACCAATGTTGTAAATTATCATTTTGATTTGAAACAAATTAAGTGTTACGACGTTTTGCTAAATATTATGTAATATTAGTGTGATTGGTCGTAGTTTTGATAGTAATGGCAAATTCACATTTGTTTCCTTACATAATATGTAGTGCATGTACATGACCAATGTTATGCAAGAGGCCATTTCTCCAAAGTTCTCCACTGTCAATGAATTCCCGGGTGCATCGCAATATCACTTACCTTCCTACTTACAAATTATTGATACCTCAATCTTCCTCGCAAAATTATTCAGAAATTCACCGCACTAGAACAATATATGACGATCACAAAATGTTATTGTGAGTCTAACAGATTTCGTACTGTTGAAAATCTATGAAAATCACAAACATACCAATCAGTTTAGGGTTTTAAGTACCTGTCACCAGTTCAACGTAGCGGTCGCCATTTCAAATGGCGACATGTAGCTGTCGCCAGTCAACTGGCGACATGCACCTGGCCCGGCGACAGAGGCCTAAGAGGGTCCCTGTCACTATTTCAACTGGCGATAGCTACTTGAACTGGCGAAGGGAGTCATTTATTTTTGTAAATATCTTTTGAAATAATATTATTTTAAAAAATCCCACCTGTTCCAGGGTGTTTTTGCCCTGATATGGCATCCTAGTTGATAAAGGTTGCTGACATGGCACATTGATCAACGTATCAATTAAATCAGCAAATAGAAATAGCTAGCCCCACATGCAAGCCACTTAATCCTCCTCCTCCCTCCTTCCTCTCTCACTTCCTCATCTGGAAACGAGTCCTCTGCAGCAGTAGAACTATTAATGCATGCATGACTACTGAACGTGTTCTAGTCTAGAGGTGGGAGTCGGGCCGGGCCATTCCGTGCCCGCTCGAGGCCCGGCTGGCTTGGCATGGCCCAAGCACGCCACATGCCGAGCCAGGCCAGGCTGGGCCTGGAAAGACGGTATGATGGACGGCACGACACAACCCAATGTGGCGTGCCGTGCTCGGGCCGACCTAGCACGGCTAGCATGCCAAGCATGCCTGGCACGGCCAGCACACATGCGCTGATGGTTGCCTCGCTTCCTCCGCTTTGCCGCTCCACCGCGCCTCCTTGCCTCTTGCCGCTCTACCTCGCCTCCCGCTCTGCCTCGCCTCTCGCTCCACATCGTCTCCTACACCTCGCCTCCTCCACTCCACCTCGCCTCCTCCACCTCGCCGCTCCACCGCGCCTCCTCGCCTCCCACCACTCCGCTTCCTCTACTCCGCCTCCCGCCTTGGCTCTAGCACCGCTCAGCCTCCTCCGCCGCGCCTCCTCACCTCCCGTCGTGCCGCTCGGCCATGTGGTGGACTGGTGGGGGTGGGGGGACTGGGGAACTCAGGAGTCAGGACTAGTAGCCTAGTAGCAGTGCCATGGTACCACCGAAAGGGCAATGGATGTCTGTGGCTCTGTGCTGTGCAGCAAGAAAAGGCAAAGGGGGTTAATACTTAATACATTCTCATGAAAAAGGGACACGCCGGCCTGACTGCCACACGTGCAAGCTGAAATGCTTAGCTTTATTATGCATTTTGACCGGGTTCCTGAGTGAGTTTATCTCCTTGAATGGATATGTGAGACAAACATGGAAGTAAATGAGTGCCACTATTTGCAGCGAATCCATCCATCCATCACCCAGTTGGAGTAGGGGTCACGGCCTCATGGGAGTGAGTGGCCGACAGGGAGTGGGGTTCGACCGAAAGCCGACAGGGAGACTGAGACTGAGAGAGGGAATTAGGGAAAAGAGATAGGAAAGTTAGATAGAGAGAGTGACCGGTGTACGGGTACATGCGTGGTTGTATGGTTTTCACTCAAATCAAGCTTGCATAGTTTCATGCATGTGGACAACGGTCATTAGCAACGTTCGGGAGGTGCAGACAACGGTCATTACCAATGTTTGGGAGCAACGTTTGGAAGCAACGTTCAGGAGCAACAACCTTCTTCCTAATGGATGGCTATAAAATCAACTCATTTTCTCATTTCTTCACCATCCGTCCACTCTTATTTATTCACCATCCATCCACTCTCCCTATTTATTCACCATCCATCCATCCATTATTCTACCAAGGAGTCAGAGCACCAAGGAGCTCCCGAGCGGTATGCTACTGAGGAGTAGGGATGGCAATTGTGCCCGATTACCCATGTGCCCGCGGGCAATTACCCTAATGGAGTCGGGTATGGGGGCTTTCTTTGCCCATGGGCATGAAAATAGGGACAATCTTCTGCCCATCGGATAAACGGGCGTGGGCATGGGTAAGCTCTACCCGTGCCCGTCACGCCCGTTTACCCGTCAATCCACACTGACAGGTGGGCCCTCAATCTCATCTATCTCAGAACTCCATTAACCGCATCATTGCCGCCACTTGGCCACTCGCTAGCATCCCCAACCCCAAATCCAATCCCCATCTCATCTCCTCTCATCTCCCAGCCCCGGCGCTCGCCTCCCTCCCTCCCGTGGTCGCCGCCGCTCGCCTGCCTCCCTCCCATGGTCACCTCCCACTGTTGGGCTCCCTCCTGTGGTCGCCTCCCATCGCTCGCCTCCCTCCCTCCTGTGGCCGCCGCCGCCGCTCGCCTGCCTCCCTCCCGTGGCCACCGCTACTCGCCTGCCTCCCTCCCATGGTCACCTCCCGCCGCTCGCCTCCCTCCCTCCAGTGGCCGCCGCCGCCGCCGCTGCCGCTCGCTTCCCTCCTCGCCGCTGTCACCGCCTCCCCCCACCATAACTCAAGATCCAAATCCACCCACGCGGGGGGAGGGGGACGAGGGGGTCCCAGGGTGGGGAAGGTGAAGGCGGGGAGTTGGCCGTCGTGGGTAGGGCGGGCGACGGCGGTGTGGGACTGTGGGTGCAGATGGTGGAGGGGAGCTCCCACGTCTTCTCGCTCTACTCCGACGCAGTCAAGGAGGAACCTTCTGAAGTCATCTCCTTGATCAGAGATGGAGATCATTTGGTTGCTTATCGACTTCCAAAAGACAGTGAAGCTGCTCCTGTAGTGGAGTAAGTACAATCTACTCCTTTTTTTTTGTTGTTGTGTAGATCTAACTAACAAAGTTGGACATCAGCAGCAGCAACAACCTGTCATTTTGTTGCGCGAATGGAAGGTAAAGGAACCGAGAGATTTGTGGATCCTCAAATATCATCAATGCAATTCTGTACTTGTAATTGGCTTGTCAAATTGCTCACAGCTTTCAAAAGCTATGTGTTAACTGTTATCTCCCACTCAAGTACTTAATTCGTAGTATAGATGGGCAGATTTGAGATGAATGGTGAGTTTTCATATATATGGTGGGCATATTTCAGATGAATAATGATTTCATATGGCTTGTGTGTGTGTGTTTCCTCTTCTTCCTTTTTGCATAAATATACTGTATCGGTGTGAATTGAGTGCATGGACTTTGATCTCCACTTTCAGTGCAGATGCTTAGCTTAAGTTGGTTTATACGTAATATGATGCACTGTTCGCGGGTATACGGGCATGCCCGCAGGCGACGGGCATGGGCGAGGATCTTCGCCCGTCGTCCTTCACAGGTATGCCGGGGGGGGGGGATTGGGGTCACGGGCATGGGTATGGGTGAGCACTACCCGTGCCCGTCGTGCCCGATTGCCATCCCTACCAAGGAGTCGTAGCACGAAAAGGGCAGTAGGACAACTTAGTGTAAGCTCCCACCGCTGCTCCCCTAGTCCTCCTCCGGCTCCGACTCCCGTTGATGCTCGTCAGCTCTCACCAAGCATGTGAGACTACGGAATGGATGATTGTCATATGGATGATACGGAGGGCTACGAGGAATACCAAGGCGGTCTGGAGCTAATGGGGACACTAAAGTTCTCTCTCTTGTCCATGGACGGTAACATTGGCGAGTCTGGTCGAAGGGCGAATTGCTGAAAGCACATAACCTGGAGCCAGGAAATCCAAGGCGGCCAAATGGTAGAGTTCGCAACTTGTAATTATTGCAAAGCTAGATTAACTGCTCGTACAGTTGCAGGGACATGGCACTTGAACCGGCACTACAAAGCATGCTTGCGCAAGATTGGGGTGCAGAGTCGAGGGGGAGGAGTACAAACGCAGCTAAACTTCGAGGCCAATGGCTCTGTAAGTACTTGGGTATACAACCCGCTTTCTGCCCGTGAGAAAATTGTTAGATATATTGTTGCGGAAGATCAACCGATTAGGATGGGTGAAAGTTATGCGTTCGAAAGAATGGTCCAACGCGGCTTTTGCCCACAATACCAACATGTTAGTAGGAGAACCACTACATCTGATATTTTACGGATGTATCATAAGGGACTAGCAGAGCTAAAAGAATTATTCCTACAAGCTCAGTTCCCTTTTGCTATAACTTCAGACATTTGGACATCATCACACCAGAGAAGTGCCTATCTTAGTGTTGTAGTCCATTATTTAGACGATAATTACAAGCTAAACAAGATAGTCATATGGTTTAAGGTAATTAACGAATCACACATGGGAGAGGCCATTGCCGAGCGTATACTACACGTACTTGATTATTTTAAGATAGATAATAAGATTGCTTCTATATCTCTTGATAACGCATTAGTGAACATGACTGCTATGAACATCCTCACCACAAGATTGCAGACATATATTGGTGGTTATGTTCTCCACCAGAGATGCGTATGCCATATCTTGAACCTTGTTGTTCAAGACGGTATGCAAGCGATTGGCGGATATTTAAACAGTATCCGCGATGCCATTCGCTACCTCACAAATTCCCCACAAGTGGCAGCCAGGTTCGCGAAGTACTGCGCAGCCAATGGGAAGGAGCCAAGAAAATTCGTTCTTGACATGAAGGTGAGGTGGAACTTGACATACATCATGTTAAAGAAGTTACAATGGTACGAACATGTCATATTCGTTTTTGTCAATGCTAACTCTCAAAACAATGAATTGGTAGTTACTAATTCAGATTGGCAGATTGCTAGTCATTTTCGAGAGTTTTGAAGACCTTTTTATAAAGCAACAAAGATTCTATCTGGTGTTTATTACCCTACCTCTTGCTTAGTTATAGAATTTATTTGGTTAATTGCAGACAAGATTGTCAAATCTAGGGAGGATCCCCTTTTAGGTCACTCCGTCGCACTAATGGAGGAAAATTTTGTTAAATATTTCGGTTCTATTTCACACGTGTATTGCTTTGCTATCATTTTCGATCCTATAAAAAAGTTGGCAGGTTTGCAGATCGGTATAGAGGGAATAGGTGAAGGCCTCGGTCTTGATTACTTGGAAGCTTTCGCACATGTCAAAGAGGAGCTTTTTCGTGTTTTCCACATGTATCATGACAAATTCGGCAGCAGCGCGAGATCGGAGGCCTCACAGCAGATGCAACAAGAAAAGACAAGCTTGACATCCCACTTGTGAAAGAAGCTAAAGGATGAGTCTAGTTCTTCGTCCTCTCAATCTCAGGTAGCCCCCAAGTGGAATTCTGTCTCAGAGCTAAACCACTATCTGGAGCATGATTTTGCAAACATCGATCCTGATCTTTCTGGTGGAGGCAAGATAGACTTGCTCGAGTGGTGTAAGAATAACAAGCGGATATTATCTGTGCTGTCATATTTTCGCACGGGATGTTCTGCTGGTGCTGGTGTCCACTGTCTCTTCAGAAGCAACGTTCAACATGGTAGGGAGAATAATTAAAGAAAGAAGATCATTTCTCACACCTAGGACGGTGGAGGCAATCACATACGCCAATGACTGGGAGTTGGCTAAAGAGTGGCAACAGCATCAACTGGAGGATCTTGAGATCGTGCAGACGTACGCTGACCTTGAACGCATAAACGATCTTGACATTGATGAGCAGTTAGTATGTATGCATGTTGTTACTATACTCTTTTCCTTACTAGGGGAACCCTACTCTAGGGCGTAAGGTTTTTAACGAGGCTATAACATTGTATCTGTACAATATCAAGAAAATTCCATTTTCCCCGAAATATTTACGTGCCCATGTTTTTATACAATTAATTCAATTTTAACTAGGTTTTTAATGAAGTGGGCACAAGAGGAATGAAGATGACGGTCGCCGCCACCATCATCGCCACCGCCGCCACCGTCTATAGTTACTTAGGGATAGGCTTGGACCGACACGGCACGGCCCCCACACAGCGGGATTTGGGGGCTTGGACCGACATGGCACGGCACAACGGGGTGGCCGGGCCGAGTCGGCATGGCACGACGCGGCCCGAAGCACGACGGGTGTAACATCCCAAACATGGGTATGTATTTCAAATGCATAAAAATGAGAATAATTTAAAACTTTTGATTGCATCATGTTGTTATTTGAATTTTCTGGAATTTCTTTCAAAGGTTTTGTTGATTTTGAAAATCTAATGCTTCAATTGACTAGAAGCTTAATCCTTTAAAACTTTTAAAACAAATCTTGTGATCATCCTCTGGAATTATTTTTCCTAGGATCTGGATCATCCCAGTGACTCTTCTGAAAAATTTCATAATTTTTAGATTTATTTGCTATTTTTAAGGGACTAGTCAAACCAATTAGATCCTTAGTCAAACCCTATGGCAGAATCTTGAGAAATTTCTAGAGAAAAATACAATGCATAAAAATCTTTGAAAATTTTATACAAGGTTAGTCATAGAGTTAGAAATCTCCCATATAAATTTCAGAATTTTTGGAGCTTCGAAACTTTCTCTAAAAAATCGCAAACCATCTCAGCCTAACTTCAAAAAATCAACCAAACACTGTTTGGGTTTAGGTCAGACCCGAGTCACTTGGTTGAACCCAATTGTCTTCGCGTTCAAACAAGTCCGAACCGACGCAAAGCTTTTTGGACCGTCCGATTTGTTATCAACTGTTCGATTTGATCGGAGCCGTTCGGACCATCCGAACGAGTGACGCGTACGGACCGACCGATCTCGATCGGACCGTCCAGATTTCGTGGTCCAATCAGCCCCAGTCGGTCCGAACGTTGCGACTCGGGCCAACTGATCCGACCTAACCCACTCATCAAACCCGACCGATCCACTTTTGTCTTGTGTCGCTGACTGGTGGACCCCACTGCGCAGCTCTTCGTCTCCACGTCGTGAGTGGCGCTGCGCCGGCTCACCCGCGCTCGCCATGGTGAAATTCACTGGTTGAATTTGTGGGCAATATTGCAGACAAAGGAGGACGACACAGAGGCTATTCGGTGGGGGAGCCAAGCTGCTAGAGCAGGTTGCAGAGTATTCAACGCAAGGGGTGGAGGCTGGGGACACACAGGATTGCAGGAAGCTGAAAGGCTCGTGTAGTTCAATATTAGGCTAAGACTGTGTGTGCGGTAACTACCTGTCTGATGTAATAGGTAGTTACTTGTTTCCGATCTGCTTCTGCTCTTGTGAGAGTGAGGCGAACACTATATATGTTTGTAAGCACCAGAACGACGCTGTAGTTCGGTAACTTCGGTTTCTAACAATAGAAATCGGAAGTTCTGTTTCAAAAAAAAAAAAATCAAGTATTGTTAAATTTGTGATTAACAAGTGTAAACACAATTCATCAGTTTTACCAAAGATTATTTCAAAGAAAGGAATCTATGAGCAATTAGAAACTCAGCTGTGAGTCTTTAAGTGATAGTAGTGTGAACTTTCGCATGCTCAACATGTTACAATGTTATCTATATCTATACAGTATAGACCTTCACTGCATGCCTCTAGTACAGGACCCTCATTTTGAACAGAATGAGAATGTTGATTGTGAGAACCCGCGCAATTAAACTAAGCTAGGCAATACTAATCAGTAATTAAGGGTAATTAAGATTTCTTAATTCGTAATAAAGTATAACCTCAATTTGGACCTCAAGCTATTAATCCACACATTTGTCAATATGGAACTTTGTATTATCAATACCACATCACTTCAATACATCTCAAAGTATATCAAAGTACAACCTTGATTACATCTCAGCAATCTAAAAGTTAATCAAAGATAATACACTTGCACTCTGTGGAATTGATACAATATGAACCCCACATCAAATTCAAAACACTTGCAAAAGATAATTAAATTTCAGTTCACTTCTTGCATTCTTTTCATCAAAGCTCCCCTTGTAGTGCATCCAATCCTCATCCAGTTTCCTCCCACCATTCCAGCACATGCAACCAAAATGATAGAAATTAGTTAGCTAATTAACTCTAGTCAGTTAAAACAACCATGCTCAGTAAGGGCAATAATAGCATAAAAGATGTGAGTAAGATAGAAGTAAACAGTAAAAGGATAACTCAGAGAGCACAGGTCTCAAGCTTCACAGGTTGCACAGGAAGGGAGAAGGAGGTGACTCAGTACACAGGGTAGGATAAGGGCGAAAAATTCTCTGGGACGGGGCCTCGCAGCCGTCCTCCTGAGGCCCCGTCCCGATGCTCATCACGTTGCTTGCAGCACCAATCTCAAAGCTCCGGTTTCAACTGCCCCGGATCGCCGCCTCCTCTTCGCTTCCTTCCGCGCGAAGCTGCCTCGTCCTCGTCGCTTCCTTCCGCGCGAAGCCGCGAAGAGCTCCACCCGTCTTCTCTGCTCACAGCGACGCCGTTCGGTGCAATCCGCCACCAGCCTCACCGACGATCGCGCCCGGCGGCGGCCGCCGCCGATGGAGTCCGCCTATGACGGACTCGACGCCATCCCTGCTGCCCTGGAGCTCCGCGCGAAGGACTCGACGGTGGAGTCCAATCCGCCACCGCCCTCCGCCTCCACCGACGCTCGCGCCCGGCGGCGGCGGCCGCCGATGGAGTCCGCCTTCGACGGACTCGACGCGACTCCGCGCGAAGGCACCTTACAGATGTGGGGAGAGAAGTGTTTCCAATGTTGCTGTCATGTCTGATTATGCATCCCTGGGAGCTCCAGATCCTGAAGAAGAAAGAGTGATTGATAACAATTATGCAAGCCGCTCGTCCTGCTTCCAGAGACAAGCGGTTGAGTTTTCCTCAGAGTGTTCGAGATGTTGTGTTAGGAAGTGGTGAAATTGTATGTTTCTGGTACTTATCAGTTTTCTGTACCTCCCATATCGTTTTTCACTCCCAGTTGTCACATTTTTTGTGTGTGTGTACCTTTTCAGATGGTTGATGATGTCAAATATACAGTATCCCATGTCGTGGAGCCTATGGAGCGGAGTTTTTCGAAGATAAATCAGGCACTTCATCAAATCTCTGAAAATGTTAAGCAGATTGAGAAGCAAAAGAGGAAGGCCAAGGACGATAGCTATCTCATTCCCCTGGAACCATGGTCAGAGGAATTTTCAGAAGCTCATGATCATGTTTCGGGTGGCAGTGTTAGTGACAGTGGATTAGCTAGGAAAAGGCACAACAAAAATACAAAAAAGGCATCGTCGTCTCTGAAACTATTCGAGTTCAGATTTGGCAGATGGTTCTAGCAGTCAGCCACTAGTGGTGGGTTTATGGATTTTGATTTTGACCAACAGGGGGCTAACGTTTACCCAGAAGTTTATACATCATAGAACACAGTGAGGCAAAATAGTGACAATTCCGACAACTAACAGTTCGCAGGAGGATGGCTTCGGAGCTTCAATTTCCGTCCCTACTCCCTCTTGTTTATAGCCGACCCTGCCCCTTGTCACCTTCAGGAGGATGTTGTTACATGGTTTTTATACGAGAGCGGCCTTGTTTAGTAACCTTGACTAGGCAAAAATATTAATCTCCGACAATTACTGATGTAACCCTCCCGAAGTTTCTTTGAATTAACATGCATGAAGAGAGATATTTGTATGACTGAACATATTTCAAATCGGTAAAGCGAAATTGAACGGTTCTGTTGTTGGTTTGCTCCATTTTTAAAGGGAAAAAATGCTTTGAGAACTCACACATTCATGTGTAGTATCACTACATGGTTCACTTTTCTATTATCGAGTGAAGGCATCGATCGAAGGACTATACTAGTTGAAAGAGAGCGGTTATTGTAGCAGTGTAAATTTTACACATCAACGAGCATGTACGCCTATCTTAACGAAATATATTTTAAAAATATTCATCATGGGAATATTAGCTGCTCTTTTCAGTTCCGATTGAGATCTGAATTCTTGGCTGAAGAGTTGTGGTTGGGCGCTGGAAGAATTTATTGATGGGGTTGATTTCTTACAAAATTATAAGCACAGCAAAAGCTACTACATCGGGGTTTTCCACGGGGATCCATACCCGCATCTCCAAGATTTTCCATTACCTTTTTTAAACAATGGCGTGATCCGTTCTTTTTTGGAGGTGCATTCCCCAGTTACAAATTGCTCAACCCTACTCAAGATTTTCTTTCCCCGTCCCTTTTCTTTCATGCCAATCAAATCCCTAAATAAGAAAGCTTTACAGAAATCTGGTAGCATTTACATCATTCAACACCAGCAGCTTCAGGCTACAGACCGACAACTCCAGTTTCTCAGGGAGAATATACATTTCATATCCTTGCCAGCAACATCCAAGAATGAACGCACGGTTTTGGACAATGCCCCGATAATGTATATTGATGTAATTTAGTCAAACTATCTTTGCAAAATGAAAAATGATCTGTATCCCTTAGTCAGCCCTCAGCCTTAAGATTTCCTTCACTGTTCTCTTCCGAAAATATTCCATGTTATCCTGCAGTTGAAACACAGTTCATTTGGATAAGCATTGCACTGTATAATCACTGTGTTCAATCAAAATTATACTTTTGTCCATTTGTCATAAATATATGTATGTACTTGAGTTACAAAAAATGCTCTGCACACGACCATCCAACTAAACATGGATTCAAACAAAACACAATAGATAAATGCTGAAAGTTTACTAAACGATAATATTCAGCAAATTATGGTTGTATCAAACTATCAATCGAATGTGCACCATAATACTGAATTATACAGGAAATGAACATCAGTATAAACAATACATACCCATTCTGCTGTAAAGGAATATAATCAACTAACTCTTTCTGCCAAGAACTTATGTCGATTTCTTTATTACTCTTGTCCTTCACTTCCTCCGCAATATATCTAGCCTGTATGTGGCATACAGAAGAAGTACCGTTAAGTTGGACTCAATCTTTATGTACAGGGACAAAGATCTGCAAAATAAATTCTGAAGATAAGTTGAACATGAGAAATAAGCATGTCAAAGAGAAAGGGTGGCAACAACAGAAAAAATAAAGAATGCAACATCCACTTTACTTTATCACACTCAATGAGCTCATAACCCAACTTCCTGCGGGTAGTCCATCTTTTAACAGATTTGTAGTCATAGCCATTTTTTCCACAAGCAAGCTGAGCAACAATTCAAAAGTTCAATGAGGCTTAATTATATGATGATAAATTTTATCCACAAACGAAAACCAAAGGCTGAAATGCATGATAAAAGATCTGACATAAGTGCATTACAGTGACTAAATAATACCATGCAGCATTTATGCCTGAAAGTAGTAGCATTCTCTTTCATGGTGACATGTTTAGAATGAGTACCTCGATCTTCTTCATTACTGCAAACTATATGCTTCTGATATATAGTGCCATCTCGTCTCAACCTTGAGTGGCTCTTTCGAACACTGAACCCAATCTTTGCAGCATAGCAGTTATAAAAATCATATGCATCCTTCTCTGACTTGAAATTTATTCCAACTTCAGGAACATGTATAGATTCGCCATTTTTATCATCCACCTGCAAGTCATTCCAACAGAGAAAAATTATAGTTTGTAGTAATCGTCTCAACTTGAAAGTCATTCCAACAGAGGACAACTAAATCTTTAATTACCTTCGTAGGTGATAGTGATGTAGTTGAATCCACCAATATGGGCATCGTTGAATCCAGTGTAGGCACTCCGTTTTCTGAAGTTGGGTGCAATGGCGTTGATTGTGTTGATGCCGGCAATGGCGTTGATTGTTGGGTGCAATTTTCGAATGGTGACAACATCATCGTCTCCATCACGGTGATCGGGACGGCGTCGGTCGATGAAGACGAAGGATGAGAGGAGGCGTGTCATTGGCGTCCGAATCGCCGGCCACGAAGTCGCGTCGATCTGCCGTCGAAACCGCGAAGTCACGTCCATGCCCAGCAGACGGCGTAGCGGCGCGGAACCTCCGCGAGCATCTCGCCAAGACCACCTTCCTCTCTCCTTGCTTCTTTGTCGCCCTCCGCCGTCGCCCGGCGTCAAGACCAGCTTAACTGCGTCGAGTCCTTCGCGGAGCTCTAGGGTTGGGACGGCGGTGCCTTCGCTGAGTCGCGTCGAAGTCCGTCGGCGGACTCATCAGCGGCGCGCCGCCGGGCGCGAAAGCGTCCGTGGAAGCGAGGCGGTGGCGGATTGACTCCACCGTCGAGTCTTCGCGCGAGCTCGAGGCGGCGAGGACGGCGTCGAGTCCATCGGCGGACTCCATCGGCGGCGGCGCCGCGGGCGCGATCGTCGGTGGTGGTGGCGGATTGCACCGGGTGGCGTCGCTGAAAGCGAGAGAAGACGGCGGAGCTCTTGGCGGCCAGCGGAAGAAGCGACGAGGACGAGGCGGCCAGCGGAAGGAAGCGAGAGGAGGAGGCGATCTGGGGCGATTGAAACCGGAGCTTTGAGATTGGTCTTTGCAAGCAACGTGGTGAGCATTGGGGCGGGGCCTCGGGAGGGCGGCCACGAGGCCCCGCCCCGAGAATTTTTCGCCGTAGGATAAGCCACAAGAGAATATAGATACCCATAAGCCACGGGGAGAGTGCAACCGCCATAAGCCACGATAAAAGGATAACTTCGGTAGAGACTCAAAGCACAGGAAAGAGATAACTCGAGTGCAACAGAGCATAAGCCGAGAGAGGGCATAAAAGCAGTAGAAGGGCTCTCCCTGTGAGGCCTATCCTCACAAAGTCCATTCTCCTTACACAAGCCTCATCAACAGAAGGAAGCCAACACTCTCTCTCTGTACCAACCTCAAGCTCGAGCAACCAGAGCATCAAGGCTGACTAGGAGGAGGAGCTCGGCACCACACCAACACAGTTGGCAAGTCCCAAACCCTAAAGGAGAAGAGGAGCACCCCAACACGAAGCCATCACCGTCATCTCCTTTCCCCCACTTCAGATCCCAACCCAAGGTAACCTCAGCATACTCTAGTAGGCCTTACACATTCACATCATACACAAGTAGCATATCTCACAGTAGAACCCACATGTAACTCCTAGATCCTCACATCACAAGGGGTTAGAGAGAAAAGGGAAATACCTTAGGGAACTCAGATGAACCATCACCCCACCTCAGTTTGCCACCAACAAGCATCACCAGAACCAGTCTCCAGTAATCCAACCCAATCACCATATCATGCATATTAATGGATAGCACATATCAGTAAACATTACAACATCAATCAATCAAATGAATCAATCTAAGGAAGCAACCATATAAACCAACTTAATGAATCTACCCCGATGTGAGCAAGCATAGGAAGGGAGGTCGATGAGGCAAAGGGCTAGGTTTAGGACCGAACCAAGGAGCGGCTAGGAGGTAGAGGCCGAGCGTGGCAGCCTCGGCCATGTGAGGCCGGAAGCTGAAGGAAGGCGGCGGCCGCACTGGCCGAGAAGGCAGCAGTGAACGAAGAGAGCATCGGGAGGAGGCCGGGGCCGGAAGTGGGCGTGGCGGCGGCGGCTAAGCGCCGAGCCGGCATTGCAGTGAGGAAGCGCCGTGAAGTGGAGGCACCGTCGGGACGAGCGCAAGCATAGGTGGCGGCGGACCAAGACTAGCCACGAGCGGGACCGAAGCGGTGGCATAAGCGTGGCAATGGCGGATTGATTTGGCGAATGGAAGTGCCAAGATCCCATGACAAAGCTAGGGGCGAGGGCAAGGGCATGGCAAGGCCAGGATGGAGAGGAGAGGAGAAGGGGAATTAGGGATTTGAGGTTGATGAGGAAAGGGGAAAGGAGCCGTATTGGTGTCGGCCGAACCGAATTTTGGTAGAAAAAAAAATGGAAAATGGGAAAAAGGAAATAAGGGAAGAGAAGAAAAAGAATGAGAAAATTTGGTAAAAAATGTCGTAAAATTCAAAATAGGTAGATAGATCGAATTAGCAAATAGGTAATTCGAGGCGTTAGAGATAATTTATTCAACTAAGACTCATTTATTTAGCACCGGCATAAAAATCAAGCTAATCGCTAAATTGCTCGCATAAATTTGATAAACTTAGTTTTGTGCGAATAAAAATTGATAGACTCAAATAGATGCGATCACGTGTAATATATTCTTCTCGTACGATAGAACGTGAGTATCGTTCATCCTAACCCTGGAGCCGTTATACAAGAATGACCGTGGCGAAGTCTAACCAATGAAAAACCCTAAAATGGTTATTAACTAAAATCTGCCAAAAAGGACCAAATGACTATTGTGCACTAATAGCACACATATACCACTAAGTAATTGCACAATTATTTATTATTCGCTCCGTCGCGAATTTTGTAGCAATGACTGTCGCGATCTCTGATGGTTGATCTGATTTACGGCGTGACGACCTTTACTATAGTTCTGAAGGCAAGCTTTTCCTCTTGAACATAAATATAGTTATGTTAAATTTAAACTGTATATTGTTGTATCTTATATATATTGCATCAAAACTATTTCTCAAAAATCAAATCGAATAAATGAAATGAGGATGAAATGGATAAGAAAGATGAAAAGAATTGAGAAATGAGAAATGAGATGAAAGCAGTTAATATTATTGGCTGGTAAAGGGGGCCCAGGGCAAGGAAGAGAGAGGGCAAGAGGTGGGACCCCTTTACATATGGTTAAAATATAAGGATCAACAAAACTCTTACTCGGTCGGATCTTCAGTATTTTAAGTGCCAACCATTTTCCGTTATGACAGGCGTAAAATGCTACCTTGTTACGTAATTATGCTCTCCACAGGGTATGTAATAATATGTGTGTGGTGTAAGAAGAGGTGCTATAGCACTTGAGTGGAGTGTTAGGTGCGAGAGAGGATGAATCGCCCAACCAACATTACTCGAACTTCGGTGGTGGCAGTCGACCAAGCGGAAAGTAATGGGTGGAGAAATTAATCACGTAACCTAGAAAACGTTCTGTATTTTGAACTCGAAGTCGCATCAAAGGAAATACGATGGACCTAGCTCATAAAGAGTTCAGGATAGCTATGGGTAAAGTGGTACAAGCTCACAGCGATGCTATATAAAATCATGAATTCATGCCAGTTTCCTGGAGTGGAAACTACGGGAACCGCTAGGGGTCTTTCTTCTCTCCGAGTGACTAGTAGTCTTTTCAGAATTAAAATTTGTCACTTAATGTTTTAAATGGTTATTTTCAGAAGCGAAAAAGACCTAGAAAATGAGGTAAAGAAAAAGAGATGGGTCATAAAGTGCATTTTGCTATTAATTGCTTGCTGAGTACACTCGTGTACTCAACCTTGCTAATATTTTCCTTTGTTAGATCCTAGTCGTGGGAGCTATCCCGAGTGGGACGAGGACCCGCAGATGCAGATGAGACCACCGGTGGCGAGGTACTTGCTACGAGGAGCAGGGTGAGATGGACCCCATATATGATGAGTGGGACGAGTAGACGACCAGTACTACAGGGCAGGCAAGGGAGGAATAGTACACTTTTGTAGTTGTAAATTACTTGTAATAAAGACCATAGCCTTGCGTGGCTACTACTGTAATAAAGATGTACAGTTTCTATCTTATTGTTCTGCTGTGCTAACTCTGATAAAGGCTTACTATTCGTTGGAGCAGTGTTCTACTGAACAAACGAATAGTAATCCGTATGCCTTAGTGTGATTACCCTTGGGGTAATGACACGGGGCGCCGCATTGATATAATAGATTGAAGAAACCAACCATTTCTAGTTATGAACCCTGGTAGATATGCTTTTTGCATTTGTGATCTATTAGACAATTATATAGGTCAACTACCTTCATGAGGAAACAACAGAACTAGTATAAATGTAACAGACTAAGACTTACCTTCACCCTGAAGGTCCGTGGCCGAAGTTCTTTCCTAATTTCAACCATCTTCCGTTCCTCATTATTTAATCTCATTGTCATTATATATGGATGCAACAAGCCAGGAGTGTCATACATCTTAGCCTTTGCAGGCAAAACACCTGTTATCCTCAATATGCCTAATGTAGTTCCCGGGACGGCAGCTTCTGTTAATCTTGTGGTTTTAACACCTGTTATCCTCAATAACCGGTTTGCCAGCTGACTGCTTCATCAGACGAGACGATATGAATTGGTCGAAATCAAAGTCCGGGATCAAGTTGTCGGCCTTCTCATTCTTGACATGCCCGTAATTCCGCAGCGAGTGGTTCCGGGCACAAACCACGGCGGAGTCCTCTGCTTCAACCCTCTTGGCCTCCCTCGCCTGCCGCTTCCTCTCGGACTTGGAGACCTTCTCCTTCTTAAACCTCTCGAGGGTTTTCTCAGTGATATTTCCATACCCAACTCCTGGTGGGGTGAAACCATCCGGTTCTTTCCTCCACTTCTCCTCCTCATCCCAGTCCGAGTCCCAGTCGCTGGCAAAACCATCAATCTCGGCATCGATGTCAGCCTTCGTCGGCGCCCCATTCTATCCATCCTCATCCTCTTCTTCAAGAAACTCATCAAAATCGTTGTCCAGACCGTCCAATTGGGCGGCAAGATCGGATTCTGAAGGCACATCGTCCTCCACCCCCTCCCCCTCGTCTTCAAGAAACCCATCCGAATCGGCGGAAAGAAGCGACCCACCTTCTTCTTCTTCCATTTCGTCCCGGGAGCGGCGGGAGGGGTTCTTGAAGAAGCCAGGGAGGTTGGGGTCGTCGTCCTGCATGAACACACCGCATCCGGGGCATACGGCGCGGCCGACGGCGACGTTCTCGTCATCCCTGCCCTCGCTGATGACCAGACCCGGCCTGGCGCGCTTGGCGGTGGATACGGCGGAGACGGAGGAGGAGCAGGAAAGGTTGCGGCTTTGAGGCGTGAGTGGTGGGGAGAGGAGGAAGGGGAGGACGCGGAGAGGTGGAGCTGTGTGGAGACGGAGTCGGAGTGGCATGTCCTGTCCAAAGTGCGAGAAAATCTCCTGCTTTTGGAGAAATTGTGAAACACCCCACGCAGTGCAAATTCGTGAAAAATAGCGTGTAAAGGTTCCATTTTGAAGATGGTTCGAGAGGGCTTGGTCTTTATTAAAAGGAAAAGTCTATTTTACTCCTCATAACTATTTCGTCATTCTACTTAGCCCCTATACAAAATTTCATCTTAATTAAGCCCAGAAGCTGCAATACCAGGCCACTTAACTCTAACCCGGTTTTGCTCGGTGGTTTCCAAGGAGGACACATTTTTTAGTGGTTTTGCCGACTGTGCACCAAAAGAGATCCAGCTTAGAGTTGTGACGTGGCGTGGTGGAGTCGAGCCCACAAAATCCTTCGAGCCTCTTCAAACCGACCCTTGTTCGTCGTAACTAGAGCTGCCAAAATGGATTTTGCCTATTGGATCGGTAGGAGACACGATACTATTAGTCTGATCCGGACCGGCATAGCACGATACTATTCACGGGTCGGGCGATGCAAGACGATAGCCTAGAAGGCTGTCTTGGTCAAGACCATGTACGATGGCACGTCACGAATAGTGCCGGACCCAGCCCGGTACGACCTGTTAGACAAGACACTGTTTTAATATACATATATAAATTTGTTTTTATTTATTAAATTTTATATGATTTTCTTTCCATTTTAATACTTATATGGTTTTATTTTGTAGTTTTTAAATTTTATATAATTCATTTTATAAGTATATATAAATTTATTTTGGTTTTTAAAATACATATATTTTTTCTAGGATTGTTTTTCAATTTTTCATGTCTTTGAGCTAAATGACAAATATTTTAACGAGCTAGCTATTTGAACATTAATAAAATTCTATTACATTTTTAATATGGTTGTCTCATTTTTTAAAAATTTTCATATCTACTTCGAATTCTACATATTTTTCTAATTTTTACGGAATTTTTTTGATTTTTTGATTTTTCATTCATCGGACCAAATGGGCTAAACAGGTCACATTTGACCCGATGGACTAAACGGATCATACCGGTCCAACACGGTGCGAAAGGGCGAGGGCTGTGTCTGATTCGTCACCTCGGTCCGACTCAATACGAATAGTAACCGGACCGGAATGGGCGGGCCGTCCGTTGGGCCAGCTCTAGCCATAACTCTCCGCCTCCTCTCTCGAACGGTGACTTGCGGTGGAGGGAAGATCGGACGATCAGTTTTCACTCGTAATGATTGAGGCGTTCGATGGCGTCGAGGTGAGTCATCGGAAACTTAGCGCGCAAGTTTTGGTACCAATTTGGGCAACAATGGTCTAGGGTTTAGTGTGTTCGAACTCGTCAAAGATTGGATTTTTACCCCTGATGCTGTGTAGTAGGGTGTGAAATTTCCCGTATTTATGTCAATTAGGTAGGCGATAGGCTTTTATCTGTATTTATGTCACTTAAAAAGTCGTCAAAAGATTGGATTTTTATGTGAGCAATCAGAAATTGGTTCGTCCGCTTAGGTTTACTGCGTAGTTTTTTGCTTTCTTTTGGGCCTCATCTTTAGTGCACATTCCGCATGTTTGAGGATAAATTTTGCCGATTGTTATTGTCGCTGTTGGGGAAATCAACCTGTTAACGCTAGCCCATGTGCAACGTATGTTTCATGGATAATCTGGACGAACTCCCGGTCAGGTTCCATTTCGATGGGTGTTCGTGTATGATGGCAGAGAAGTCAGTTATGGGGAGGAGGTGATGATGCAATGTCTTTCATTGAGGGGACAAGGTGTCACTACCTGAGCTAATTGGACACCTAAAAGACCGTACCAAGGTGGTAGACACAGACCAAGTGTTTATGCATTGGTTGTTTCCTGGGATGGAGCTTAACAATGGTTTGAGATTGATGAAATATGCTCTTACATGTCAGATTGCATTACTGAGGCTGGTGTAGCAGAAGTGTTTACTGAAATTATCCGACAGGATGTAGACAAAGGTAAAAGCACTGATGAGTGTGACTTTGAGGATGAGATAGGGGAAGATGAATCAGATGATGATGATGGTGCAGATGTGGAAGACAATGAAGAAATAGAGGAAGTGGTTGCAGCTGTGATAAGTCCATCAAAGCAACAATTGGATAAAGATTTGCAGAGATTCAATGCATTTTACAGGTCTCCGTATAGGAGTGGACAGCAATCCAATGGCAGTGAGAAGTTTGTGATAAACCAGTGGAAGAAAGTGATGATATTGACAGTGAATGGTTGCGTGGAGATAATGAAAACTCAGGAAGTGATGAGGAAGCAGATGAGATCAGAAAGCATGCTAAGATGGTGAAGAAAGGATTCAACTTGCAAGGATCATTGAATGTAGTACCAGCTACACATGGAGGGCCAACACCAGCAAATGAGCAGGGATTGGATAATGGAAATGATATACCATACATGGATTCCAGTGAACAAGCTTCCTATGATGATGAAGAGGGCAGTGAACTACATGCTACAGATTTTGGAGGTGTGCAAAGGCTTCTTGTATTCCTCTGTTCAATTTCTATAGAACAAAACTAGCACAATTGACACCTGAGGCAGCTAGGGAGCTGATGAATACTGACTCAATGCAATGGAATAGTGGTGGCCAGATGGGCGGCACGGCCCGGCACAAGCCGACCTGGCCCATCTCGGCATGGCCATCCTGGCACACGAAACAAATGGGCCGTGTCGTGCTGGGGAGACGGCCCAAGCACGGCCCAAAGGCCTATCATGCCGTGCCAACCTGAGCCCATTTGGCCCGATGGGTCGATTGTGGCCCACTTGCCCGTTAGGCTCGAAAAATTCAAAAAAAATTCAAAAAAAAAATCCCAAAAATAGAGGTGTTCATGGGTGGCCGGCCGAGGCTGACCAGTCCGGCCGAGCACAGGACTCCATTTCGGCCAAGGCTGGCTCAAAACCCATGAGGCTGACAAAAACAAAAAAAATAATAAAAAACCTTGTTTTTATTCTAAAAATGAATTAAATATTACTTTTTTTATTCCAAAAAACATTAAAATATCAGTTTTTTTATCGAAAAAACCAAATTTGCCACGGTAGAACTCGAACTGCCGTTCTTGATCGGGCTTTTAAGCTCGGCCGGCTTGACTTGACCCGACTTTTGAACAGGTCTACCCAAAAATCATAAAAAATGTGTAGAATTCAGAAATAGATATAAAAATTGTAAAAAATGAGACAAGCATATTGAAAATGCAATAAAGAGCTTTATTAATGTTCAAATGGTTACCTTGTTAAAACCTTTGCCAAGTAAGAACTCAACACGAGAAAACTTTGGCAAAGGAAAAAAGAGTACAACCTATAGCTCTACATACATTCTTGTTCTGCATGTTGTTGTCGAGGTACATATTTTCAAACACATCCGATAACTCTGGATTTTCCACAGAGTGTTGTGTTCGTGAATCAGCTTGTTCCTAATCCTTCACAGTAAGAAGTATCTCCACCATCTCACTTGTGAGATATGTTCTTCTCTCCTCTAATATTCTTCTAGAAAGACTAAAAGCAGACTCGGAGGAAACCGTCGAGATTGAAACAGTTAATACATCACGTGCAAGTATGGATAGCACGGGATATGCTAACTTATGGTCATGCCACCTGTACAAAATTTTGAAGTTTTATGAGTTGAAATCCACCGTATCGCTGTCTGGATAGGCATATAGTTCTCTACTCCTTGGGTGAGAGGTTAGTCTTGGACTTTGTTGAAAAGGTGCCGCTGTAGAAGAAGACCTGAACCTGGATGATGAGCCTGCACCCCAGATCTTGCCCCACAAATTTATCTTGTTACTTGAGGTCCGTGCTACTGGGGGTCGTTGCAAGCGGACTCATTGGAACTTATTTTTGTATCTTTAGAAAACCTCATGTAATCGAGAACGAATATATGCAAAATAGTTAGAAGGAATAAGTCCAATTTACCCCCTCCAACTATCAGAAAAGTCTGGTTTACCCCCTGAACTTTAAAACCGGTTATTTAACTCCTTAAACTTGCGAAATCTGGTCACAAAACACCTCGTGCCGGTTTGAGTAGCGGTTTTGCACACGTGGCTGTCCATGTCAGCATACAACACGTGGGGTGTACTTCTTCTCCAGCCATGTCCTTCTTTGCTTTCTTCTTCCTCATTCTTTCCCCAACTCCTCTCTCATCTTCATTGCTTTCCTTACCTTTTCTCCCTGGAGCTTGCTACTCCGGCCAAGAAAAGTGCGCATGGTGCAGCCCTACCGCCGCCGGCTCCCTACCGGCCGCCTCTCTCTCTGGTTCGGCCTGTGCCATGCCCTCACGTGTGCGTGCCTCCGGTGTCGCCGACCAAGCACCATCGGCCTGCGACACCGGCCCGCTCCCCTACGGCCTCCTTCCCGCGCCCGTGCCACGCCCGCTGCTCCCTCGGGCTGCCATGCCCGTGGCTGTGCGGCGCTCAGCCCAGTGCCGCTCGGTTGCTCCCTACGCACCCCCAGCACCACGCCACAGCCCAGCAACCTCACCAATGCTGAGATCTACTCGCTGTAGTCGTCGCGGAACCCCATGCCGAAGGGCTCCAGCTATGGCAGCGAGGTCGAGGTGGGCGGCAGCAGCAGCCGTCGGCCATTCTCCTCATGGCGGACGTATGGGGAACGGAGGGGCGACGCTGTGGCCCAAGATCTGGTCGGAGCCGGGCGGCATGGAGCTGGACCCGGGCGAGTGGCGGCATGGTGGCGCCTGTGGAGGTCTTGTGGGCCGGGCCGAGAGGAGGGTGGCACGGGTTGGCAGAGGGCGCGCGCTGTGAGGCCAAGCCTAGTAGCATTGGCGACGGTGCTAGGGAAGGAAGCGACACCTGGGGGGAGGAGCCGGAGGCGGCGCAGGTGGCGGCGGGTGCGGCGTAGGAGCTCGGAGGAGAGGGCGGCGCCGTGGGGAGACCCTGGGGGAAGAGAGAGAGAGGCGTCGGAGGCAGCGGTGGCGGCGGGCCAGGTGAGCAGCAGTGGCGGCGCCAGGAGTCGTGTAATACCTCGGCCTACTCGTATGCGGCCCATGTGGCCCATGAGGAGTTGTGTGGTGGGATTAGTCCCACATTGTTTGTCTAAAGTGAGTTGTACTAGTATATAATGCCTGTTGGGTCCAAACATAGCACCTCCGGGTTAACCCTTTTACACGAAGCGAGGACGAAAGTGTAAGTGGGGTGCTATGTGTGCGCGGGTCCGCCCCACGGTGGGCTGGGCATTGAGCGGATTTTGGGCCAGGGTGTTACAAGCCGGGCCAGCCAGAGGAAGAGGGGGAGCAAAGCTCCAGAGGGAGTTTATGAGGGAGAGAGAGAACCATGGGAATGAGAGGAGATTGGGGAAGAAAGAAAGCAAATGAAGAAGATGGTGGCTTTCATGTCTCTCTCTCTCTCTCTCTCTCCCGGTCAGCAAAACCACTGCAATGTATGCAAAACCACTACTTAAAACCGGCATGAGGGGTGTAGTGACCGGATTTCGCAAGTTTAGGGGTTAAATAACCGGTTTTGTAGTTCAGGGGGTAAACCAGACTTTTCTGATAGTTAGAGGGAGTAAACTGGACTTAATAGTCTAGCCCTGTAGCATCACTAAGAAAATAAAAAAACATTAGCAAATATGCCAATTTTAGCTCTAGGATCTAAAATAAATGCAAATGCATATAGAAAAGGGATTTCTTTCCAATATTTAAGGTATTTAGTTTTCATAGCTAAAACAACCTATCTTAAAACTGTGTCATTTTCATAGTTTTTTAAATGACTAGCAATCTGTAAAATACTATGCACAATAATAAGAGATGTTGGATAATACACAGTGGCCTCATAAAATTTTTCTAAAAACTGAAGTATCTTCTCGGCAACGAACCAATGTTGTTCAGTTAATAGTATACTACCGTCAATGCTCTGATAGTGCGTTTGAATAAAAACAGAAAAAAAAAACTCTTATATGGTAAAAAGCTCTTAAACATCAGGTAGGTAGAGGTCCATCTTAACGGCATGTTCAAACCGAACTTTCTTGGACATACAGCCATCGCCCCGTAGAAGTTCTTATATGCTGCTATTCTTACGTTAGAATTATTCAAGTAAGATATTGCATCGCGAAAAGCTCTAATATACGAATTCAATCTCTTCAAACCACATTTGACTATAAGGTTAATAATATGACAAGCGCATCGCTAATGTAGCAAGAAGGAATCGGTGTATATACTCAATATTGGAGTAAGAATATCCATGGCCATAGAGTTCGAAGCGGCATTGTCTAAAGTAATTGAAAATATTTTGTCTATAAGACCAAAGTCTTCTACGACTTTGATAATACAGTCCGCAATATTCTTACCTGTGTGTGTTACATCAATTAATTTGAAACATATAATTCTTTTCTCCATTACCCAGTCGTCATTAACATATGAGCAACTACACTAAGATAATCCTCCCTAGCTCGACCACTCCATATGTCTGAGGTTAGGGCCACCGAAAATATGCACGTACTAAATAGTTCATTTATTTTATTACGGTGTTTATTGTAGTATTTTACTAGATCCCTAGTTGTTATCTATCTAGAAATGGTAAAAAAAATCTAGGATTACACGTAGTCCTAATATAAGTTTGGAAAGCAGTAGACTCCCCAAAGCCTAATAGTAAATCCTTAGAAGCAATTAAACGACAGAGAGATTGATGGACTACCTCATAATCATAGTCCCAACTACGTACCGTACCGTCAGGTAACTGCAGCTGCGTCTGCCTTATCACCAATCCTTGCTTGGCCTTACATCTTGTAGCATGTCTAAGCAAATGCACCGTTCCACCTGTAGACCTTGTAAACAATTCATTGCGACAATTTTTGCAAATAGCATATGGTACCTCATTTCCCTGTGCGTCTGGCTTGGTTGTCCTGTCGAAATTCTTCCACACTCTTGATGTAGACAGCCTCGACCTCTTTGCTCCAGTGGTCGTCGACGAAGATGCTGTCGTGGAGCTTGATGACGGAACTCCGCCTTGCCCTTCCGGCAATAGCTGCGGTTGGTTTGAAGCAGCCCAGGCCTCCATGGATGCAACTTTCTCCGGTGAAAGTCCGTAATCACCAAGAGCAAAGCTATCGTAATTTTCTATAACGAAAACTGCAAAATCGAAACTAAAACTATTATTACTTTCATCTTAGCATAACAAATAATAAAAAAATTATGTAAAAAATAGTATTGTACCTCTTTTGCTGACATGCTGCCGGAAATTGAATTTTCCAAAATTTTGCATAATTTTTTTCATTTTGCCAAATTATCTCACAACGAATTTGAATTTGCAATTGGGATTTTTTTTGAATTTTTTGCTATTTTTAAGGCCCAAAACGGTAAAAAAAAGGTTGGATTTTTTGAAAATCCGAACGTTACGGGCTAAATGAGTTGTGTCGTGCCGTGTCGGGCATGGCCCACCGCATGAAAAAGCCCCTAACGACCATTTTTCCTCTGGGTGTGCTATGCTAGGCATGACCCACTGTGCCGACGTGGCCCACGGCCTATTCCCTTTTGGCCTTCTCTCCCCCTGCCATGCGCCCCTATCGCCTGGCCCCTTCGCCTACCGCACGCGGCATTGCCGTAGTGCCACCGGCCCGCCGCCCTCCACGCCACCCCACGTCGGCGCCGCCCCCTCCCGACCTCCTCCCTCTGTGCTGGCCCACGCCGCGCCACCCATGCACCTGCTCCTCCTGTCTTCCTTCCTTCGCGCTGGCCGCATCGCCCCGTCCCCTCCTCCCTCTTCTCTCTCTGCGCCGGCTGCCGCCTCCTCCCTCTTTTTCCTCTGCTCCGACCGTCGGCCGCGTCGCCTCCTTTTTCTCCCTCCACTCTAGCCGTGGCCCCGCCCCCTCCTCCCTCTTCTCCCTTTGCGCCGACCGTCGCCCCGCCGCCTCCTCCTTTTTCCAACGCTCCGGCCGTCAGCCGCACTGCCTCCCTCTTCTCCTTCCGCTCCGGCCGAAGCCCTGTCCCCTCCTCCCTCTTCTCTTCTCCCCCCCCACTTGCCTTGGGTGCCCATGAGCCATGACCTCGCCGAAGCCTCCTCCTCGGTGCCGGCGTCCTCCTCCCCGTCGTCGGTGCAGCGCCACCGCTCTCTGCCGCCTGTCGGTCTGCCCTCTGTGCTTCCTACCCCTCCCCTCTCCGCGTCGGGCAGATGGGCCATGTCGAGCTCGTGTTGTGCCTGGCACGGCCCAACACTGTACGTGCCGTGCTAGGCCGACCCACCATGCTGGGGTGTCAGCTCATGCACGACCCGTACCTTCGTGCGTGCCGGCCCGACCCGTGTACAATGTAAGCCGTGCCGTGCCTGAGCTAGGCCAACAGTGCCATGCCTCGGGCCGGCTCATCTAGCCACCTCTACATTGGAATAGAGTATGGTTTAGGATTGGTAGCAATTGTGACAGTGTGGACAACAACACGTGTGAAAGCTTTAACAATTGGATTGTTGAGAGCAGGGCACATCCTATCCTAACTATGCTTGAAACTATAAGGTGTAAGTTATGGTAACGATCCAGCAAAACAGAACCAAGTCAGAGAAGTGGCAGGGTCGGATTTGTCCTACTATATTCAAGAAGATCAAGAAGTACATTGAGGAGTCTGGGAAATGCCAAACAATATGGAATGGAAAGGATGGTCTTGAAGTGAAAGGGGATGACAAGAGGTACACAGTGGATCTTGAGCAGAGTATGCTTATGCTGGTATTGGCAGCTGTCTGGCGTACCCTGTTGCCATGCTAACTCTGCCATCTATTGTGTCTCAAAGAACTTGGATGACTACATTGCTGAGTGCTACACAATAGAGCAGTACAACAAGACATATGAACATTAGTTGATGCCAATGAAGGAGATGTCAAGTTGGCCAACATCTGAACACCCAAAACCAGCCCCACCAGCTTATGTGAGGATGCCAGGAAGACCTAGAAAAGAAAGAAAAAGGGATCCTTCTGAGCCATGCAAGGGGATTAAAATTTCCAAGGTAGGCACTAAGATAAAGTGCAGTTTATGCAGGAAGGGTGACCGCAACATGAGGAAATGCCCCTTGAATCCAAATAGAGGAAAGAAGAACATCAAGAGGAAAAACAGAGAAAATGATGCTTCAAATGCAGCTGCACCAAAGACCAAGGTACACACTAAACTCTAGCTACAAAAATTCTGATGAAATTATTCCATCCTGTTATCTCAATAAATTTTCCATGGCAGATTCCAAAAAGAAACAAAGGCAGGCTCCAGTGGAGAAGCAAGGAGGGATCCTTTGGGCTACAACAATCCTCCAGACTTGAATTGCAAGAGGTGAACAGCACCAGGCTCCGAACTGAAGGCATCACAAGGCAAGATAAGTCAGGAATTTGTGATGTAACCTTTTGTGGATGACTATTTGGGACATCTATGTTAGCGTATTTTCTGTATTGTGGTGCACTAACCAAGATTTTTGTTTAGTGGAGATGAGGCTTATCTTGTGATTGGTTATCCCTTTTATTAAATTTAAATCCCACGGTTGTTGAACGACTTGGAGGCTTGATGGGATGCCCCAGTGATGCATAAAATGGTCTGGTCTCCCTCATTGGTATGCTTATTCCTGTGACACCATCCACAAACATACCTTGAGAGGAGCGGAAGACTCGACCCACGACTCCTTCCACAAGCTGACTACTACTTCCGCAGACCGACGACCAACAAGTTTGGGTATGGCAATCCGTAAGTGCACTTGTTTCCGCTGCCTTTGTTTGATCTTGGTCGCTGACCATGTAGATGAACTAGTTTACAATCTATGCATTGAACTTGTGGATGTAATTTTGTGGATGACAACTTGGAACATCTATGCATTGAACTTGTGGCTGTAATTTTGTGGATGACAACTTGGAACATCTATGCAAGGTCATTGTGGCTGTCATTATCAGGTTGCTACTGTTAATGCCAAACCTATGGATGCTACTGTCAGGATGCAAGGTGCCATGTGTGTCAATTTCTGTTATCTATATGTTTACTTCTTCTTATGTGTCATAACTATCCTGTCAAAATTACTTAAAGATGGAAGGCACTCTGACAAAATTCAGTAGACATGGACTAGAATCCATTCATCCGTCAAGTGATTAGATCAATACTGCAAATTCATTACACTGGATCATGCATACAACAGACGACCACCTTAACTGGTAACTATCCATACAACAAACAAGATTAAACACACCACTGTTGCCTTGACCAAGTTCCGACTTTCCTGCTTGGACTGAATGGATGCTACAGCATCATCCTTCTGCAACAACCTTCTCAATTCAGTGTGCTCTCTATTATGCAGTTTCTTCATCTCCTCCATCTCTGCTCTTGCTTCACCAAGCAATCCACTCGACTCTAGCAACTTATTCTCCATCTCACGGTTGTCTTCAAACCCCATATGGTATCGCGCATATCCAACATCAAATCTTTCACATAGGGTTGGGATTCTAGGTCATGCCATCACCAAAATCTACATCCTCCATCCTAAAACCCAAAGAAAACATCAAAATCCGATTGGAATGTAAAGAACAAAAAACGAATCCAACTTAAAATTGACTTACCCGAGATCTTGCGTATGAGTAATATCTTCTCCTTGGTTCGAATCGCTCCACGAGATCCACCGGGACACCTTGGACTGGCAATGGCAAATCACCTATTGATCGTAAGTCCTACTACTATCACCTTATAGTCGAAAGTTCTTCTACGACCACCTATTGATCGTAAGTCCTACTACGATCACCTCATGGTCGTAAGTCTTACTACGACCAGGTCAGCTAGGACCACCCTATGATTGATAAAGGCTATAGACATGTGGAACCAATCAACTAGGGACATTTGTGCGCTGTGTTTAATACGCGCAGTAGTTATATGTGCTGTTATTCTTGAGATAACTACATGTATTAAACATCTGTCTCTAACATAACCGCAAGGTGACGTGGGGGGATATGTCTCTGACAATAACCGCCCTTAAACGTACATATTGCATCAAACGACAATGTGCCTCTTGATGTGGACAACTGCAACCCCTTCATACGCTATATAAGGAGTAAAGTTGGTGGGCAAAGAGGAGAGGGTCGAGTGATCAAGTGATCAAGAGATTCGATAGCTATAAGAAAAGACAGAAGTGATCAAGTCCTAGTTTTAGTGACTTCCTTCTTGTTGTAAACACAATCAATACAACAACACATGATTAGGGTTATTATTCTCTCAGGAGAAGGCCTGAACACATATAAAATTCCCGTGTTCTTTTATGTGTGGTTTCACTGTATGAGAGCCCCCAACATTCATTCATAAGATCGATACTAATCCATCGATAGTTGGCGTCGTCCGTGGGGATCTCCTATTTCTTCTTTCCTTTTCGACAAATTGTCTTTATTTTCAATTATGATGCTTTCGTGCTAGGAGAGGGGAATGAAGAGAATTGGTTCGATTTGGCAGATTACGGAGGACTCGACATGGATACCTGCTACGAGTATGGGCAGAGCATCATTTCGTCCGACAACAATGTCGGTTCCAATGATTTTTCACCAGATCCAGGGAACCGTGCCACAGACAAGGTTGATGAGGGAGCTCTCTCCCCCCACAACATTACGCCTAGAGGAGGAACCACAACCCTCAAAGGGCAACGGTCCAACCGACTAGGACCAGGATCGCCCCACAGCGAGGGTTCCTGCTCCAAACGTTCCAGCCCGTCTAAGGCCGTCTGATCTGGCACAGTAAGTCCTGGAATCCATAATTCTGGGACTAAATCAACACCTGATAACCATCACCCTTCGATTACCCCCATGAGGTATGTGGTCGAGCCCGCTTCACCTGTGGATTCGACCATACCCCCACAGGGTTCACCTTCAACTGAGACGGTTATAACCAGGAATTCGCCTTCCTGAAGGGGATTGCTCCTAGTCGTGAGGCGTTGTCCTTCGACTACTCCTCGAGTCAGGAGGACTCGGCCGCGATTGGGGATAGTAGCACCCAGGAGGTCTTTATCCTCCTCTCAAATCCTAATCTCTCTCTAAGAGGTAGGACTAGGGTTGCTTCCCATCACACCCCCTTCAGGCTCTCGTGGTGATGGCGAGAACATCTCCGGTGACGACCAGGATCTCCACATTCATGAGTGTGGCCGAAATCCTAGAAGTGATTGCTCTCCACTAAGACACGCTCTAGCTGACTCAGATATTGATGATCCTGAAACCGCCAGGAGAAGAATAATTGCTACCCAGAGATCCTTACCTGTGTGCACCCAATACCAGTCAGAGGAAGCTCAAGAACTTCAACGAATAAATGACCTGGTCGAAAACCCGGCTCAAGAGCTTGGACGAGCGCCAAGCTATGACCTCTTCACTCAAGAGATCACACGAAGACTTCGGAACACAATGGTCAGGCTCGAGCGAAATCGACAACATCATCCTGGAAGTCATAGCGGGATAACTCCATTGAATGTCAGTCATTTGAACAACTCTCCTCGTGTAGAATGACAAGACAACAGATCTGGTCGATCTCCCAACTACGACACTAGTCGGAGAAGAGTTCCACGAACAACTGGTGATTGACAAACTCCTATGGGAGGTGGTCGTTCAACACTTCTTCCAAGGAATCTACACTAGCAGATGGAGCACGAGTATTACCCTCGTAGGATTGAGATCTATGATAGGTTAGGTCCATTTACCACTGGGTATCGTCGAGCACAATCGTCTAGTGATGTCAATAATTATTTCTTGCAAAGAAGGCGTTGTGATATCATTACTAGATGTCAGGCATTTTTGCCTGACCTTCAAGCAGTTTGTTGGCCACCCTAGTTCTGATTAGTCAACATGGAGAAGTTTGATGGATCACAAAATCCTATTGAGTTTGTTCAAATCTATACCACCTCAGTTCGAGCAGCAGGAGGAGGAGAGCATGTCATGTCTAACTACCTTCCTACTATGCTCGAAGAATCTGCTCAATCATGGCTATTAGATCAGCCACAAGAATCGATCTTTTCGTGATAGCACCTCTACGACCTATTGCTAGCCAACTTCTATGGCACTTACAACCACCCTGGAAAGGAGGACGACCCACATAGAATGCGACAGGATTCTCACGAGACCCTACACCAATTTATCAGGTATTTCAGTTAGGTTCGCAATTCAATTCCTGAAGTTTCTAAGTTTTCTGTCATCAAGGCATTCAAGCAGGGAGTCCGCAATAGAAGGATCATGGAGGACATCGCTCTAAATCCTTCGGCTACCATTTTCGAGCTCTTCAAAATGGCCGACCGTTATGCAACTACATCAGAAGCAGTCGAGTGGAATCACAAGATTGATAATGACGATAAGGACACACGAGGAGTGGGCGAAGGTAACAAGAAGAAAGATAAAAGGCTGGGAAATCCAAGAGCAACACTAAAGTCCAAAAACCTCAAGTCAAAAGCTCTAAGGAGGTCTTAGTTGTGAGTGACAAGGAGCCTCAAAGCTCCAAACCATGCTCTAACCGGAGCAAAGGTAAACACCCCGAACGGAAGAACGACAAGCCTAGGTGGTGTCCTTTCCACAAAAAAGAAGGACACGGCCTTCGCAACTACCGAGTTTTTCAACGGAAACTCGAGAATTACTACTCTGGCAAGGGACCACTTCCTACGCTTGAAGAGGTGGGACAAACAAGTGGTCGAAAACAGTCGGATGATGATGAGGAGACGCCGTTTCAAGATCCAGAACACACCATCGATCACATCTATGAAGGATCTTCAGCATATGAGCCGAAACGACAACTCAAAGTTGTCCAACATGAGGTAAATTCCATTGACCCCCTCTTGTCAATAAAGTGCCAAAGTGGTCGAAAATCACCATCTCTTTTGAGAAAGGTGGCTGTCCAATCCCTTCTACTTGACCTAGTCGTTTTCTGATCGTGGTCGAGCCCCCCATCAATAATAGTCAAGTCAATCATGTGTTTGTTGATGGTGGAAGTTCATTAAATATACTCTTTACGAGTGCCCTGGACGAAATGCAAGTACCAAGTACAAAGATCAAACCAGTACGGTACTCATTTTATGGGATTGTACCGGGGTCTTCGGCTATTGGTCAAGTTTCCCTTCCTGTTACATTTGGGTCGCCAAACAATTTCAGGACGAAGAAAATCTATTTTGATGTGGTTGATTTCGACACGACATATAATGCTATTCTTGGTCGACCAACTCTAGCATGATTCCTAATTGCTGCTCATTATGGTTATCAATGTTTTAAGATGCCAGATTCTAACGGAGTAATCATAGTCCACTGTGATAAAAAGATGGTGATTACATGCGATCGTAAGTCCCTCGAGATGGTTGGCCAAATACCAACTTGAGAAGCAAGCAAAGTGCAACCTTCGACCAAGCAGTCCAAGTCTAAAATTGCCCCAAAGCCGAATGACCAAGTCAAAGAAATTCCACTTAATACAAAGGAGCCTTCGAAGGTCGTTCGCATCGGAGTCGCTCTTGAACCCGTATAGGAAGACGACCTCATCACCTTCCTCTGACCAAACACAGATATCTTCGTGTGGCAAGCATCTGACATGCCTAGAGTCCCCAGGGAGGTGATCGAGGACAGTCTAGCTTTATGGCCTGGCAAAAAGCCCGTAAAACAAAAATTATGGAGATTTACACCTGATCGATGAGATGCTATTAGATCAGAATTGGAGAAGCTACTTAAGGCAGATTTCATAAAAGAGGTCGACCACTTAGAGTGGTTGGCTAACCCTATAATGGTTAGGAAGTCTAATGGTAAATAGCGCATGTGTGTAGACTTTACTGATATACATAAAGCTTGTCCCCCTTCCTCATATCGATCAGTTAGTTGATTCCACTTTTGGTTATGAAATATTGAGTTTCCTAGATGCATATTCTGGCTATCATCAGATAAGAAAAAACCGTATGTATCACACCATTTGGAATATTTTTTTATGTTAAAATGCCATTTGATTTAAAAAATGCTAGTGCTTCCTTCCAACGCTTGATGCAAAAGACTTTCCTTCCTCAACTTGGCTGAATCTTGGAAGCCTATGTTGATGACCTAGTTGTAAAAAGCATACATCGTCTTAATCATATTTCTGACCTACATGAACATTCGACAATCTTAGAAAACACCAGTTGAAACTCAATCCTAAAAAGTGTGTATTTAGTGTCTCTTCAGGAAAGTTGCTTGGAATCGAAGCAAACCCTGAAAACATAAGGATCATTGAACAAATGCGCTCTCTGACCACAAAGAAAGAAGTCCAGAAACTCACACGATGCATGGTGGCTTTAAGGCATTTCATCGCACATCTGGGAGAAAAATGACTTTCTTTCTTTAAACTTTTTCGAATGGTCAAAGGAGGCAAACAAAGCCTTCAAGGATGTCAAGAGATATCTTACGAGTACCCATGTTCTGGTTTCACCTAAACTAGAAGAAACACTCTTAATGTATCTAGCTGCTACGCCACAAGCAGTAAGCGCAATACAGGTTGTCGAACGTGATAACATTCAACGACCGGTTTATTACGTCAGTGAAGTTTTACATGGGCCAGAGGAGCATTACCCTCAATTCTAGAAAATTCTATATGCCCTCCTCATGTCTTCAAGAAAACTGATGCATTATTTCCAGTCGCACAAGTTAATCGTGCCGTCTAAGTTTCCCTTAGGAGAGGTCCTCTAGAGCAAGGAAGCAGCGGGGCGCATGGCAAAGTGGTCGATTGAACTTGGGGAGTTTAACCTCCATTTCGTGTCCCGAACGACCATTAAATCCCACATCTTGACAAACTTTGTCGCCGAATAGACAAATCCTGAACATATTCAGGGACCCCAGAATGAATCTCATGACCAGTGGACAATGTACCTCGATGGATCACTTACGCTAAGTGGCTTGGGGGCTGGGGTGGTCTTGGTATCTTCGACAAGATAAACCTTAAAATATGTTATTCAATTAAACTTTCCTGCTACTAACAATGTGGTAGAGTAAAAAGGTTTATTGCTTGGTATACGAGCAGCGAAAGCGTTCGAGATTCAACGACTACTCATGAGAGGAGACTCTCAACTGATCATGAATCAGGTCTAAAAAGAGTACCAATTCTCTAATCCGACCATGTCTCAATACTTACCGAAAACCAGGAAGCTTGAAAAGCATTTTTTTCGGTTTCGAGGTATAATATATCCCACGAAAGGATAATTTTCTTGCTAACCAGTTAGCTCAAATAGATTCTTCTCAAACACAGGTACCACAAGGAGTCTTCTTAGAATAGCTCTAGAAGTCGTCCTTAGTCAAAACAACAGAGACCTCTTCTATTGAGACAATCTCCCTAGAATACGAGGATACTTAGATGAACCCCTTCTAAGAGTATCTTTAGAAGGTTACTGCACCCAGTGACGATCTTGAGGCTGGTCGTTTGTCCCATAAGGCCAAAATATATACTTTGGCCAAATGAGTCCTCTACAAATGAGGTACTCAAGGGGTTCTCATGCAATGCATATTGCAGAAAGAAGAATCAGATCTCCATCCAGAAATACACGGAGGCATTTGTGAGACTCATGCTTCCTATAGAACGGTGGTCAAAAAAACCTTTTGACAAGGTTTCTACTAGCCAACAACACTCCATGATGCTAAAGAGCTTGTTAAGAAGTGTACACAATGCTAGTTTCATAGCAAGCAAATACACCAACAAGCTCAAACATTACAAACCATACATCTCTTGGCTTTTTGTGACCTGGGGTCTCGATATCCTAAGATTGTTCCCAAACGCACTAGGGGTTTTGAGTTCCTTTTTGTGGCTATTGATACGTTCACAAAATTGATTGAAGCCAAACCTATGACTAGAATAATAACGGAAGCAGCCTAGAAATTTATGATGAAAAATGTGATCACTCGATTTGGTGTGCCAAGTCAGATCAAAACAGATAATGGTACATAATTTTTTAGTGCAAAATTCTAAGAATTTTATGAAGAATTGGGTACTAAGCTATGTTATGCCTTTATCACCCATCTACAAAGCAATGGGGCAGTCGAAAGGGCAAATGACCAAATTATACAGGGAATCAAAACTCAAGTTTTCTACTAGCTTATAAAGTGGCTGGGGGCTTGGGTAAAAGAATTACCCTTGGTATTATGTACAATTCGCACGACCGCTAGTCGGGCTACAGGGGAAACACCATTTTTCTTAGTTTTTGGTGTTGAAGCTATGCTTCCACCTTAACTAAAGATTCGGTCAACAATGGTCGAAACATATAACGACTCTAGCCAAAAAATAACTTTGAGCTGATAACATCAATCTACTCAAAGAAAAGAGGAACCAAGCCTTAATCTATTTGGCAATCTACCAACAAGCCCTATGCAACTACTATGATCGTAAGGTCTAATCGAAACAAACTTTCCCCTAAATAGGAAGGTCCTTACACAGTGGTCGAAGTGACACGACCAGGCTCGGTATGACTAGCAATGGAAGATGGTAGAGGTTTTTTTTTTCTAATTCATGGAATATCGACCGGTTGCAAAAATTCTATGTGTAACCTCCTGTATTCTCAATAAAGTTTATGTTTTCTTCAATCTTTATTGTCTTAAAATATCCATTGAGCAACGCTTCGATAATTTTTCAATCACCTTTTACAACACTTGGTTTTCCTTACACTGGTAGAAAGAAGGTAACATCATCTAGTCGAAGTCTTTCCTCTCTGCATGTGGTCCAGCCCACTAGAAGGAACCTCCCAGTGTCGATTTGTTCCCAACTTTAGCTGGCAATACAAGGAAAATAAGTTCAACAAAATGTGGTCAAAATAATTTTAAGCAAGCTCTTTTTAACCATTCACTTAGTTTATTTACTTCATTTTACGAAGAAATTTCTTAGTGTGTTGGGCTTTTATAGTTTGTTCCACTACTTTTAATGCACTCGATTTGATTAAGTTGGTCGGAGAAAGTAACATCACCTAGTCTAAGTCTTTCCTCTCAACATGTGATCTTGCCTACTAGAAGGAACTTTCTAGCGTCGATCTGTTCCTAACTCTTGCTACCAGTACAAAAAAATGAGATCAACAACCAAGGTCGAACGAATTTTTAACAAGCTCTTTTTCCACTATTTACTTAGTTTATCTAATTAAACTAAGCAAATAGTCGAGGCTAGGATAAATTTATAAATATGACTTCAATTCTTAGTCTTAAAATTTCAATTCTCATTTTTTTATCTTGTCTTATGAGTTACTAACTACTCGAAAAGACATATTGCAGGAAATGAAGTTTTTATATACATAAACAAGAAATTATTTTTACAAACGAAATCCTATTACAAACTAGTCTGATGAAGGAGATCCGATCTGCATCTCCTTTGCGACCTTTCTACTGACTGGCTACACTTCTTCAATAAGTCGTGCTGCCTCTGCTTCAGGGCAGTCGAAGTCAACTTCAATTGGTTGAAGACTAAGATTCCCGGTCATGAGCCTTAAGTTTTTCAAGAGCAAAACTTACTACGCCTTCGACCGCTTATCTTATCGAATCAGCTTGATTGTTCTTCAAAGTAGTTATCAACTCCTGTAGTGTCCCGACCTGTTGCCCAATGGCGCTCATATGTTCAACCACGGTGTCTTCAAGAGGAGTGACTTTCTCAGCACCAAGTCCACCGATCATATTGTTTAGGAGAGAATGTTGTCTTGAAGATTGATCTTTGTAGCCTTCATTTTGATACGACAATGGGTGTCCTGATCTTTCGATGAGAATGATAACTCCATTTTGGTGGAGACGACTCTCACGATTCGGCTACCAATTGCACACAACCAATATGCCCGTAATCGCTAAACCAACTCCGTGATTGTTATCGACCTTGCTAGAAGCACGATCGACCTGACCACAAAGGTCTATTCCCGCATGCTATAGAAGAACACGCAAGAACAAGATAATAAGTAATATGAAATTGCAAATAGGATTGATGTACTCGATAATGTGGGATTTCGAAGTGGTCCTTCACGGTTGGTCTAGTTGACACAAGCGAAGAACAAGAGTTTTCACATAGAGAAACTAAGCAAACGAAATCCACCAAACCCTAAGGGTGGTAGCCACTATGTATAGGAGGAAGAGGCGAAGGGAGGGGCGATGGCACTGTTCACACGTGAACAGTGCCGTGTGAACAGTGCAAACTGCTTGGGGTTACAAGGCCCATGGCCCAAGTGGACTCAGAAACAATGTCTGACTATTTTGGCAATTGCAGTGTGCACAGAAGGAATTTGGAGGTAGGACCCGATCCGTTAGAAAGAGGATGAGATAATATTTCCATCAAGTACTCGTAGACCTCAAACAGAGTCCGTATGCAAAAGTTATGACCGTTTGAAGTCGATGCTATCTCTGGAGACCGAATTGGATTCCAAAACCTGTTCAGCTCGAACTCTTGCTTAGCTTGGACAAAAAGTGATGTGGTGCTGCAGAAATATATATTTTCATCATTAGGTAGCATCATATAGTTCTTATAATATAAAGGCACTCATAAAAACGAGCTCACCTGATAATTTAAGTGAAGTGTACGAGCTCTTGTAATTAGAACAATAGGCATAACAAATAAGGTTTTATCCATAGGGGTCATGTCCTCATCAAATTTCGTCCTGACTGCGAGACGAAGCTTCCTGAAGTCATTTTATTTCGACCTCTTGCTCTAAAAATAGAGCACGACCAGTTAGAAAAAACACTTCTCGAAGACCAGTAAATAAAATAGGTTGTAGGTAAAGAATTCTTACCTGCCAAGTGAGAGTCAAACTTCTTGATCTCATGATCATGAGAAACAACATCTTTCTAATACTTCTTTTATGATTGTTAACCTTTGCGACATGACTTTTTCGTGGTTGAGCAAATTGGTTATGATCTTTCCATCACTTTCGAACTAACAAGGGAAAAAGTGATACGAGTGCTAAGCAAGTACTCGAAAGCTACCATTTTCCTTATATTTCTTTTTATACCTTTTGATCATCCTTACACTGATTGGAAAATAGGAATGTCACCTAGTCGAAGTCTCTCCTCTTTGCAAGTATTTTTGCCTACTAGAAGGAACTTCCTAGTTTTGACCAAACCCTTATTCTTACTACTAAGATAAGGAATTAATTTCAAAAGATGTGATCGAAATGAAGGAAACAAAGCTTTATTTCATAAAGTCCAAAAGATACATATTACATGTTGCAAAAGTAAAAAAAAAAATCCTAGTTACATTTCTTCTCCGACCTTTCTTTTTAATTGGTTAGTCTTTTCGACCAGTTCTTCGAATTTCTTCTTCAAAATGGTTGAAGTTAATCTCCATTAAAAAAAAGCAGAAGATATGAGTGCTTGTCCAGTATGTTGCTTCCCTCCGATATGAACTTCAATCTTGATAAGAAATTACCACCATAGACAATGAAGTCCTCACTTGCTCATCGGGATTTTTTTTTACCAAATTCCTGAGGACTTCAATCCATGGAACAAATTGACTTTTCGACGACCTTAAAGTAATGTTCTATGGATTTTCTTTTTCCACAATCTTACTAACAATAGAAGGATACCAAGGCGATCTGAGTTCACACTCATAAAAAGCTTTGAAGATAGAAATCTCACATTTATCTTTTAAAGACCACCGTTCATCATCTACCATTTTCAATCTTCAACAAAAGTTTCAAAGAACTTCTTCTAACAACATCAAAGATGGTTGACTTCTTCATATCCATCCTTGATTCTTCCCATCCAAACTTAGGTCTGACTCTCTACTCGGACTTGAGGAGTTTAGGGATAGAATTTTAAGAAGCAGAAGTAGGAAAGATAGAAAGTTTGCGGGTGAATTTTTCTTAGTTCTGCCCTTTTGATGGTTATTTATAGCCATCAACTTGCGACATAATTTAATGGATAAAGACGGAGGTCCAACGGTTAAAGTTCTATTAGAAATTGTTCCCGATGAATCGTTGGATACCAAAGCATCACCAAATCTTCGCAAACTATTCTCCATAAATAGAATTATAAGAGATGGTTATTATCCTTTTTTTCTGTCTATTCAGGAAAAGAAGTTTTATTTTTTACAACTCAAGTAAAAATATCTTCCTTGACCAAGTCAATTTCTGGTCAAAAGAAAAACCAAGTCGAAGATACTTAATCTTCGTCCATGTTCCTACGACCTCTCTTCCAAGTAAGTTTTTTTTACTTGAAGTTCGGGGGGCTAGATGACGAGAATCTAATAATCCTCAATTAATTAAGTAATTTATCTGTAATATTTATTATTATAGATAATAATGTCGCTTTTACATCTGACGAGGATCTAATAATTCTCATTTAATTATTTATATGTAATTATTACTATGGATAATAATACCATCATATGGTTCTTGAGTATACCCCTTAATGTTCATAAGGGAGAAGCTGGAGTCGTAAGACCTTCTACGACTACCGCGTGGTCGTAAGTTCTTATACGACCACCTCATAGTCTTAAGTCCTTCTACGACTATATCATGGTCGTAAGTTCTTCTACGACCACACCATAGTCGTAAGTCTTTCTATGACTACATCATGGTCGTAAGTTCTTCTACGACCACCATATGGTTGTAAGTCCTTCTACGACCAGGTCAGCTATGATCACCCTATAATTTATTAGGGCATCTAAACAGTTACTATACACTGTTATTCTCTGGAATAATTGCATAATTAAACTCTTTGTCCTGATGATAACCGCCTAGTGACGTGGAGACGTTACTACTCCAGCAATAATCTCTAGTAACTGATTCTTCATCTGAAACGTTGAGACGCCCTCTGGACTGGAGAAACTGTCGCCCACTTCAAGCACTATATAAAGGGCAGGATCAGCAGACGGTAGAGGGGCAGAAAAAAAGGGCGCAATCAGGAGCATAAGACATTAGACTTTGGTCTTTCTCTTGATCTGTAACCAGCATACTCAATATAGCCACACAGGAGTAGGGTTGTTATTCTCTTTGGAGAAGGCCTGAACCTGTATAAAAATCCCTGTGTTATTCTCTCTACGTGATTTAAGTCTTGGAGACTCCTCGAATCAAACAATCGATCATTACGTAAGATCGGTTCTAAAACACCGACTGCTGGCGCCGACCGTGGGGATCTTCTCGTCAACAGGTTTCCTTTATTTTTCTCAACTCTAATGCTTCCATGGCAGGAGAGTGGAACGAGGAGAACTGGTTCGACTTGGCCGATTACGCAGATATCGACATGGATGCCGGCTTCAACTACGAGCCGAGTATTGTTTCATCCGATAGTAATATCTCCTCCAAAGATCATTCTTCAGATCCAGGAGACCATACCACCAATGGAGTTGAGGAGGGATCCTTATCCCCCACAATGTTACGTCCAACTCAGGGTCCAGTTTCCTCAGAGGGCAAGGGTCAATTCGACTATGATCAGGACTGTACCAAGGCAGGCTCAGAGCATAACGAGGGTTCCCACTCCAAATGTTCAAGTCCATCTAAGACAGTCTGACCTGGCACAGCAAGTCCTGGAAGCCATTATTCCGGAGCTTCCTCAGCATCTGGTGGTCATCTCTCGCCGGTTATGTAACATCCTAAAGTTTTGTTACCAAAATAAAAATAAATAAAGTTATTATTTTATTGGATTTTCTGAAATTTGAAAGAGTTTGATTGCTTTATTTGAATTTCTGAAGTTTTAAAAATAAAAATAAAATTTATTAAAATTTTTGAAGTTTTATTTGAGTTAAAGTTGAAAAATAAAAATTAAATTAATTTCTGAATTTTATTGATTTTAAAAGCTTTTTCCTAATTATTTTAATGCTAAAATAAATTATGTGCAAAAACTATTACCAAATTTAAGTTGGAATTATTTTATTTAAGTCCAAAATAACTCTAGGAATTTTTGTGCATTTTTCTAGAATTTTTGGATTTTATTTGCTATTTTCTAAAGCCTTTTCCAATTAAGTTGATTATTTAAATTCTCAAATCAATTTAAGATTCCAATTTGCCTTTGGGCCGAAACCCTTCCTGTGCGGCCCATCTTCCTCTTTTCTTTCTGGCCCAACCAACCCGCCCGCACCCCTCTCTCTCTCTCTCTCTCTCTCTCTCTCTCTCTCTCTCTCTCTCTCTCCCCACCTGGCTCAACGCCTCCTCCCTCTCTCTGCTGCGTGGCCCCGCGTCCGCTTCGTCCCCGCTGCTTTCTTCTCCAACACGCAGCGTCGCGCCATGCCGAACCTCCATGGCCACTCCGCGCGAGCTTCACCAGTGGGCGAGCCCCCACTGCCCCGCGTCCTCCGCGCGTGCGCGTGAGACCCATGCTAGCCTCCGCACGACTCCCACCTCCTTCCCCCTTTTTCTTCGTGCGCGTGCGCCACGACCCCGCAACCGCCGCCCACAATCCCCATCTCCTCCACGTCGCACCGGTGACCCCTGGCCCTTATAAAAGGGAGCACCGGGCAGCCCTCTTCGCACTCACCATTTTCCCCTCATTCACACTCCCTCTCTCCCCGTGAGCTCGCTGTAATCATAGATCTCATCGCCGCCGGCCACAAGCTCTCTGCCACCCCTAGCGCCACCACCATCGACGCCGTGTGTTCTCTGCCACCACCATTGGATTCGCCACATCGCCGCAAAGCCGGTGCTCGCATTCACCTCGCTGGAGCCCCACCGGAGCGCCCCTTCGCCGTTGACTCGCACAGCGCCGCCGCTTCTTCCTCGTCGTCGGCCACCTCTGTCCTCTTCTTCTCATGTGGGTGAGCGCATCGTGACCGCCATCTTCCTCTCTCTCTTTCGCGCGCTTCGCCGGCCGCCGCCGTGCAGCGTAGTGCCGGCGACCCTCGGTCCCGACGCTAGCGCCGCCCTCACCAACGTGGCCTTGCCATGCGTGCGCCACCGCGACGCCACGTCAGTGTCGGATCCGACGTGGCGCCACATCTACGCAACCCTCCCAAGCCAAAGTCCTGTGGACTTAGTCCATGAGGACTGTGTCTATGACATGTGGGGCCCGCACGTTAGAAATTCATTTTAATTCTTTTAATCCCAAAAATCTCAGGGATGACGTCAGCCTTGCACTATAAATGGATTTTCCTTTAGAAAAATAATTCTGAAAATTCATTTAATTGCAGATTTGGGGTTGAAACTTCTAAAATCCATATCTTTTGCATCCAAACTCCAAATTGGGTGTTTCAAATTCCTAAATTCTTATAAATTCAAGATCTAGCTAACTAAACCAAAATTATTTAATTTGGAGTTCATTTGAATCTTCATTTGAATTCTATTTGAATTTGGCTTATTTTCGCGTATAGATTTCAACGACTTCGGAGAGTCAAATTTCGACGCCGTTTGAGAACAACCAATTGAGCAAGGCAAGTCACATCTTTGATCATATTTGCACCCATTATTTCAAATTCTTTAAATTCTGTTTTAAATTATTGCTGCATGCTTATTTATATTCAGTAATTTAAATTCCTGTTTTAAATCTATAGTTACACCTAAATCCTTTGTATGGCCAATGTTGATATTTGAATCAAATATATTGTCACCCAAGGTAAAACCTAATTGATACAATAGTGTGAACTAGGATCATTTGAAAATATGATGCAAAGACATGCTTAGACCAAAAATATTTGATTTGGGGAATTTTAGCCAAAAATCAAATATGGTTTAAATTGTATCCATGGCATTGGTGTGTTATGGAAGTTTATAAATGAATTTCAAAAATGAAATAAAATGATGGTTTGTACTTAGGTGAAATGGTTGTTTGGTTGGTGCCTGTCAATGCACGAGCTCAATCTGGTTAGGGTTGAGGCCCAAGGGTTATTTGGAAAGTTGTCCAAGTCAGTTAAGGACCAGTCTTTGAGCATTCCTTTGCTAAGCCACATCGTACTACCACATGTCCTAAGTATGGGAGGGGACCTGGCTGACTAATCTGCAATGTTCCACTGTGATCGTTCCCTTCAGATGCGGTGGGTAGTCATGTTACGACCTACGTTAGTCCCACCTGGCACAAGAGTGGGCCACAAACCCGGCGGATGGGTAGTCCAAAGGGAGCAAAACCTTAGTGAGGGGTAACTACGGTGGAATGGCGCATTGTAAAGGCCTTGGCACGTGCTCTAGACTGCTTACCTAAGGTAGTGAGCGGTGGCATAGAATTATGCCGAACAAACTAGAGAATTCGTGTCATGTGGGTAAAGCTGTACAACCTTTGCAGAGTGTTAAGAACTATTCGAATAGCCGTGTCCATGGTCATGGACATGCTTGGCAAAGCCACTCAAAGTTATACTTTGATTTTGTTTTGAAAAGACTTTATCAAATGGTTTATGCAAATGTGAAATTAGGCAGGAAGCCATGTGATAAGAGGGCCTTTACCATTCATGTGTGAATGTTATCTGACTATAAAATTGAGAATTTATAAAATGAATTTTAGTTATAGAATAACTACTTTGGAACTTAGTATTTGTATTTAAAAGAAACTTGACTTTATGCAAATCAACCATATTAAGCCTTCCTTTGAGATATCCATGTATGCATGTCATTCTGTTACTTGACGGGTGTAACTTGCGAGCACGGTAGTTGTGCTCATACTTGCTTTATGCAAACAAATTTCAGAGGAGAAGGACTTTGCCACCGGTGTGGATCTTGATGATTACGCCGCTACCCCAGTCGATTGCTTGTGGCAGATTAACTGGACTCTACTACTTCTTCGTCTTCTGCTGTGTTCTTTAATGTTGGCTTGTAAGCCTCTTTTGTAATAAACTCTGTTGATTATTAATAATATTGTGCAATTTATGGATGTTATCATATCTGTTTACTGTGTGAATTAGCTATTGATCATGGGACTAATTCAGAAATGCACAGAGGATTTGGGGTGTTAATCCTGAGTCCGATAGGTTAGCCCCACAAAGGATGGGGTCGAACATGCTTTTCCTGCGAGTTCGACCATCCCCTCACAGTGCTCACTTGCGGACGGAGACAGTTATAACCCGGAATTCCCCTTCCTAGAGGGGCTTGCTCTAAGTCGCCAGACGGTGTCTTTTGACTACTCCTCAAGCGCAAGTAGAGATTTTCAACAGGAAGTCTTCGTCTTTCCCTCAGATAATGATCACTCTCTTAGAGACAGGACTGAGAATGCTCCCCGACAATCACACACTGCGACCCCTTGTGGCAATGGTGAGGACACCTTGAGTGATGAACAGGGTCAACACTTTGATGAGCGTGAGGGAGATCATCGAAATAATCGTACTCCATTGAGGCAAACTCGAGGATCAGATATAGACGATCCCGAGACAACCTGACAAAGAAGGATTGCGGCTCAGAGATATCTGTCTCGGCCCATTCAGTATCAGTTGGAGGAAGCTCAGGAACTCTAGTACATCAATGATTTGCTTGAGAACCCATCTCGGGAACTTGCCTGAACGCCCAGCTACGACCTCGCCAAAGAGATTGCACAAAGGCTTCGAAGCATAATGGCCAGACTCGAGCATCCTCGCTGGCATTATCCCAGAAGTCGTAGCGGTACAACTCTATCAGCTATCAGTCGTTCGAACAACTCACCACATAGAGATCGATGCGACAATAGGTTACGTCGCTCCCCTAACGTTAACTCTAGTCGGAGAAGAGTTCTTCGAACACCTGATAATCAACAAGCTCCCAGGAGAGGTGATTGTTCACCACTCCAGTGTAGAAATCTGCAATAGCAGATGGAATACGAGGAGTATTTCCCTCATAAGGTTGAGACCTACCATAGGTCGGGTCCGCCCACAACCGGGTATCTTCGCGTACGATCACCTGGTGATATAAACCCTTCTTTTCGGCAAAGAAGGCGTCAAGAAGTCATTACCGCGTGTCGGGCATTCTCACCCGACCTCTGAGCAGTTCGCTGGCCGCCTCGATTTCGACCAGTGAACATGAAGAAGTTTGATGGATCTCAAAATCCCATTGAATTCCTTCAGATCTACATGACCGCTGTCTGAGCAGCAGTAGGAGGAGAGCATGTAATGGCAAATTACATTCCTACTGTGCTCGAGGGATCTGCTCGATCGTAGTTGTTAAATCAACCACTCGAGGTGATCTATTCATGGCAACACCTCTTCGACTTGCTACTAGCCAATTTTCAGGGCACCTACCATTGTCCTAGAAAGGAGGATGACCTACACAGGATAAGACAAAACGACCACGAGACCTTACACCACTTCATCAGGCATTTCAGTCAGGTTCAAAATTCAATTTCAGAGGTTTCTGACTCATCTATTATCAGAGCCTTTAAACAGGGAGTCCGCAGTAGAAAGATTAAAGAAGACATTACTTTGAATTCTCCGGCTACTGTTGTTGAACTCTTCGAGATGGCCGATCAATATGCGACTGTTACTGAAGCAGTTGAGTGGAACAAAACCATCGATCGAGACGACAAAAATCCTCAAGAAGCAGGCGAAACTACCAAAAAGAAGGATAAGAAGGCCAAGAAATCCAAGAACAAAGTGAAGGGTCAAAAGCCTCAAGCCAACAGTTCCAAGGAAGTCTTGGTCGTAAGCGATAAGAAGCCTTAAGGCTCCAAGCCATACTCCGATCGAGGTAATGACAAGCGCCCTGAAAGGAAGAACAACAAACCTAGGTGGTGCCCTTTCCATAAAAAGGAAGGACATGACCTTCGCAACTGCCGGGCTTTCCAATGAAAACTTGAGGACTATTACAACAGCAAAGGAGCACTTCCTAACCTCAAGGAGGTAGGGCAAGCGAGTGGTCATAAGCAGTTAGACAACGACGAGGAGATGCCATTCCAAGATCTTGAGCATACCATCGAGCATATCTATGGGTGATCATCGGCATATGAGTCAAAACGACAGCTTAAGGCTGTCGAACGTGAGGTAAACTCTACTGACCATCTCTTTCGAGAAGAGTGACTGCCCGATCCCTTCTACTTGACCAGGTCGGTTTTCGATCGTGGTTGAGCCCATCATCAACAACTGTCGAGTAAATCGAGTCTTGGTTGATGGTGGCAGCTCATTAAACATCTTGTTTACGAGTATCCTGGACAAGATGCAAGTACCGAGGACCAAGGTAAGACTGGCACGATACTCTTTTCATGGGATTGTACCGGGGTCTTCGGCCAAACCCATTGGCCAAGTTTCTCTTCCTTTAACATTTGGTTCTCCCAGCAATTTCAGGACAGAGAAAGTCTCCTTTGATGTGGTCGATTTCGATACAACATATAATGCCATACTTGGACGACCAACTTTGGAAAAATTCTTAATGGCTACTCATTATGGGTATCAATGTCTTAAGATGTCAGGTCCCAAAGGAGTGATCACAATTCACTGTGATAAAAAGATGGCACATATGTGTGACCGTTGATCCCTCGAGATGGTTCACCAGATACCAACTCAAGAAGAAAGCAAAGAGCAACCTTCGACCAAGCAATCGAAGCATAAAGCTACACCAAAGCTGAACGACCAGGTCAAAGAGGTTCCTCTTGATCCAAAGGAACCCTCGAAGACTGTTCGCATCGAGGATACTTTCAACCCCAAATAGGAAGACGCCCTTGTCACTTTCCTCCGAGCTAACGACGATGTCTTCGCGTGGCAAGAATCCAACATGCTCAGAGTCCCTAGGGAGGTGATCGAGCACAAGCTAGCTTTACGACCTGACAAGATACCCGTAAAACAAAAATTACGAAGATTTGCACCTGATCGACGAGATGATATCCGATCAGAATTGGACAAGCTACTTAAAGCAGACTTTATAAGAGAAGTCGACCACCCAGAGTGGTTGGCCAACCCTGTAATGGTTAGAAAGTCTAATGGCAAGTGGCGTAGGTGTGTAGACATCACTGATCTCAATAAAACTTGTTCAAAAGATGATTTACCTTTACCTTGTATCGATCAGTTGGTTGATTCTACTACCACTTGTGAAATATTTTCTAGATGCATATTCTGGTTACCATCAGATTAATATGTGTCTAGAAGATGAAGAAAAGACTGCATTTATTACTCCATTTGGAATATTTTCTTATGTCAAAATGCCGTTTGGTCTAAAAAAATACTGGCGCTTCTTTTCAACGCTTGATGCAATCGACTTTTTCACCTCAACTAGGCTAAAATTTGGAAGCCTATGTTGACGATCTAGTCGTAAAAAGCATCAAGCGACTTAATCATATTTCTGACTTGCAAGAAACATTCGACAACCTCAAAAAGTACCGCCTGAAACTCAATCCTAAGAAGTGTGTTTGGAGTCTCTTCAGGAAAATTGCCTGGATTCCTTGTCTCTACACAAGGAATCGAAGAAAATTCCAAAAAGATAAAGGCCATCGTGCAAATGCGCCCTCCGACCACGAAGAAAGAGGTTCAGAAACTCACAGGGTGCATGACGGCTTTAAGTCGTTTTATCGTACGACTAGGAGAAAAAGGACTACCTTTCTTCAAACTTCTAAGGAAGCATGACAGTTTCGAGTGGTCAGAAGAGGAAAATGTTGCCTTTGAGGATGTCAAGCGGTATCTTACGAGTGCTCTTGTTTTGGTTTCTCCAAAACCAAAAGAGACGCTGATGCGGCTAGATTACCTATAACGAATGTTTCTGATTTGTCTCGTTTAACACTTGATCAAAACAATGGGCATGACATTATCAAGGCTATTGTGGTGCAAGAGGATGTCACACATGTTGTTCGAAACTAAGGAAAGAAAACTCCATGTATGCATGTTGTACTTGAGCAGTGCCTGGAGTCAACCCATGCATATACATGTGCACACATGCTGTTGGGTGTGTTTGATCCAGAAGGAGGCCATGCAGTGCACGCCAAAGAGTTTGAGTTCCTTGAGTTCGACATTGGTACATTCAGGGAAGGTCACTCGGATTTGTTTGACAAAAAGGAGATCGTTCGGCCAAGAGATTAAGCCTATGTTTTATCTTTTCTCTGTGTAATCTTAGATGGGGGCCACCAAGTCAACCGAAGCTAGTTCAATAAGGAGATATGGCGCACTAGAAGTTAATTTAATAATTACTTGTAATAGGATAGTTTAATCTATTTTCAGCAATTAGAGTAGCTTAAACATCTATTTAAAGTAGGAGTCCTTTTTGTTTTGACATCGCTCACATGAACGAAGAATCACTCAGATTATTGTAGCAACTCGCCATCTTGTTCATCCGAAGTTTTGTGCTTGCGTGGGAGGCTATATAAACCCCCCATGGCCGCACCATAGAGGTGGACAAGTTATGATTTAGATAATAAAAATCAGAAAAACCATTTTAGCGCATATCGTGTGTTCTTGAGTTGAGATGTGTTCTTGAGACGAATTAAGAGGGAGGGATGGAGAGAGGAGGAAGCAAGAGGAAGTTCTCATTTGGTGTTTCAGCTTGGGGGCAAAGCAAGGACACCTTGTTCTTGACTACAACCAAGAAGATCCATCTACTATGTCTTTGCAATTTGATCAAATTAGATCGGTTTGTGAAGTTATTCTCTATTGTTTTGAATCCTCAAGGTTTAGCATAACTAGAGATTGAAGATTTTCTATCTAGAGTTCGGGCACTATTCATCGTGTGGTACTGTTCACACGTGTGGTTACCGTTCACCTGAAGTAAAGAGAAGGAAACAGCAAGCTACTGATTTTCAAGTGTACCGTGAAAGATTGGGCCAACAATTGGGATTCATCTAATCAACTAGGTGGATCCTTATTAGATGCTCTTAATTTATCTAGCTGCCACGCCACAGATAGTGAGCGCAATACTAGTCGTAGAACGTGAAAACGTCGAACAACCAGTTTACTACATAAGTGAAGTTTTGCACAGGCCAAAGGAGCGTTACCCTTAGGTCCAAAAACTTCTATATGCCCTCCTCATGTCTTCGAGGAAATTGCGGCATTATTTTCAGACGTACAAGATAATTGTGTCATCTGAGTTTCCCTTAGAATTGATCCTCCAAAACAGGGAAGCAGCGGGAAGCATGGCAAAATGATCAGTAGAACTTGGGGAGTTTGACCTCCATTTCGTGTCCCGAACGGCCATTAAATCCCAAATCTTGGCAGACTTTGTCGTCGAATGGACAAATCCTAAACCTGTTCAAGATCCCCAATACGATACCCATGACCAGTGGCTCGAGGGCTGGGATTGTCCTGGAATCTCCTACCGGAGAGACCTTAAAATATGACATTCAATTAAACTTTTAGGCCACTAACAACGTGGCAAAATACGAAGGTTTGCTGGCTGGCATACGAGCCGCGAAAGCGCTTGCGATTCGACGACTACTCGTGAGAGAAGACTCTCAACTAGTCATGAATCAGGTCGAAAAAGAGTACCAGTGGTCTAACCCGACCATGTCTCGGTACTTATCGGAAGTTCAAAAGCTTGAAAAATATTTTTTCGGTTTCGAGGTACAATTTATCTCTCGAACAGATAATTTCCTCACATATCAGCTTGCTCGTATGGTTTCTTCTCGATCACAAGTACCAAAAGGAGTCTTCTTGGAGGAGCTCTGTCGGTGTTTTAGAACCGATCTTACGTAAAGATTGTTTGACTCGGGGGGTCTCCTAGAATAGAATCACGCAGAGAGATTGACACGGGTATTTTTATACAGGTTCAGGCCTTCTCCGGAGAGAATAACAACCCTACTCCTGTGTGTGTATGGTATTGAGTGTATTCTGAACAATCAAGAGAAAAACTAAGACTATTACAGATGATCCTGCTTGTCTCCCTGATAGCTCTTGATCGCGTGTCCCCGCCTCTCTCTGATCGTTGCCTTTATATAGTCGTGAAGGAATAGCCATTTTCCCCTACTGAAGAGACGCCTCATCAAATCTAGTAACGGGCGCACGTTTGTAGTAATTATCGGGCTGGTGAGTCCTTCACGCCGCATGGCAGTTACTAGTAAGAGATAATTGGGTATTATGTGTTATCTTTTCGCATAATAACAGCGCATATTGACTGTTTGGATTCCTTAATCAATTGGACCCACTTGCCTGTAGCTTTTATTGATCATAAGGTGGTCGTAGTTGACCTGATCGTAGAATAACTTACGACCATAAGGTAGTCGTAGCAAGACTTACGACTATAAGGTAGTCGTAGCAAGACTTACGACTATGGGGGTGGTCGTAGAAGAACTTACGACCACCTAGTAGGCTTCTCCCTTATAAAATTAAGGGGAATACCCAGGGACCATATGCCATCATATTTACTAATAATAAGAATTATAGATAAAAGATAAAATGAGGATTATTAGATCCTCGTCATCTAGCCCCCCAGCTTCAAGTGAAAGCAACTTACTTGGTAAAGGAGTTATAGATGGTCTTACGGCCATGAGAGGGTCGTAGAAAGATAGTCGAAGGAAAAACTCTTCGACATTTGTATACTACTTTGACCAGAAATATGCTTGGTCGAGAAGATTGCTTACGACTATCAAATAGTCGTAAAACACTTCTACGATTACGAGGTGGTCGTAGTATAGTGATCGGAAGAAAAACCTTGCCGATTAACGTTTCCTTGGTCAAAAATATCTGACCAAGGAAGTAATTTCACTTGAGGTGTAAAAACGAACCTGATTTTCTTGAACAGACAAGTTAGGGATAAAAGTATGATCCTTGACGAAGCTATCCGCATTGCTAAGATAAATGCAGAGGACATCAGATTATGGGAGAAGCGGCATGCTGAGACCATTGCTTCCCATAAAGCAGAAATCGAGAAGTTAGATTCTCGACTAGCAGGTAAGGAATTCTTTTACCTGTGATTATTTTTCTTTTCTCCTCTAGGAGTTTATTTTTGCTTGACCAGTCTTATTCTTTCCAGAGCAAGTGGTCGAAAATAAACAACTCCGCGAGGTTTCGACTCGTGACCAACAAGAGGTGAAGTTAGTGAAGATTAATCTTCAAGACACCATCACGCTCTTGAACAATATACTTGGTGAACTATGTAGTGAGGGAAAAACTCCTCAAGATGATACACTAGCTGCTCACACAAGTACTATTTGGGAACAAGTCGGGACTTTGTAAGAATTGGTGACCACTCTGAAGGCCAATCAAGCTGAGTCAATCAAGAAGGCGGTCGAAAGTGCAATAAGTTATGCATTGGCAAAACTTAAAGCTCATGACCCCAGCCTTAATGTGCTGACCAATTGAGTCGACTTCGATCGCTTTCGAGGCGAGGCAACTCGTCTTATTGAAGAAATGCAACCAGTTAGCGTAAAGGTCTCTTGAGGAAATGCGATTGGGCTCTCCTCTTCGAGTAGTTTGTAAAAACACGTGAAAGACAAGCTTTTGTTGATGTATTATATAATCCATCTTGTTTCACGCAAACCATCTTGTCGAGTAGTTAGTAACTCAAAAGATAATTAACGAAAGAAAGACTAAGAATTAAAGTCAAATTAATAACTTTATCCTAGCCCTCGACTATTTGCTTAGTTTGTTTAGACAAACTAAGTAAATAGTGTTAAAAAGGGTTTCTGAAAACAGAGAGGTTTGGTTAACTTGTAGTTTTTGGTCACGACTGTCATGCACTGGTCGAAAAGTAGGAACGAATCGACACTAGGAAGTTCCTTCTAGTAGGCAGGACCACGTGCAGAGAAAAAAGTCTTCGACTAGGTGATGTTACCATCTCCGACTAGATTAATTAAATCAAGAACAGCAACTTGAGTTAAACAAACATTCAAAGGACTTCAAAAAAAAATTCGTTCGCCCTTCTTTGGAGGACTCGATAAGTCTGTCCTAGTAACAAAAGTAGGAAACTGAACGATACTAGGAAGTTCCTTCTAGTGGGCAGGACCAGAATTTTTTTTAAATAATATTTTTTTAAAACAAAATTACAAAAATATATAATCGCCCCAAAAAATTACAGAAATGAGTTCATCGCCGGTTGAAATGGCGACAGAACCTATCGCCATTTCAAGCGGTGATAGGGACCACCGACCGCTCTGTCATCGGCTCAACTACCTATCGCCATTTGAAATGGCGATAGAATGTGAAACGATGTTCTGCCGCCATTTCAAATGGCGACAGAACCTATCGCCAGCTGAAATGGCGACATGACCTATCGCCATTTCAATCGGGCGATAGGTAGTTGGACCGGCGACAGAGCGGTCAGGTCCCTATCGCCAGTTGAAATAGCGATAGGTTCCTGTCGCCATTTCAAATGACGACAGAAACCTATTGCCAGTTGAAATGGCGATAGGGACCTATCGCCATTTCAACTGTCGATAGGTAGTTGGACCGGCGACAGAGCGGTCAGGTCCCTATCGCCGCTGAAATGGCGATAGGTTCTGCCGCCATTTCAATGGCATGTGAACTCATTTCGTAATTTTTGGGGCGATTATATATTTTTGTAATTTTGTTTTAAAAAAATATTATTTAAAAAAAAATTCGTCAGGACCATGTACAGAGAGGAGAGACTTTGACTAGATGTGTTTCTTCCTTCGACTTAGTTGAGACGAATCAATACACCAAAGGCGCTTGAATAAATCTAAAAAGTGCACTCGCTTAGAATATTTTTCAAAATAATCAAGAAATAAACTAAGGTGAAAGGAGCTGGCTTTCAAAAATATTTCACCGTAAAAGAACCCGAGCTCTTTGTATTGATGGCAAAAGTGAGTAACGAGTCAACACTAGGAAGCTCCTTCTAGTGGGCAAGACCACGGCAGAGAGGAGAGGCTTCGACAAGGTGATGTTACCTTCCTTTCACCAAAGGTAAAGAAGATCGGGCGTTTGGAATGTAGTCGAAAGATTATGAAAGCACTACTCAAAAGTAAGACAATAGAGGTAGAAAGAACCTGAGTCTTTATTGTCTAATTGGTTAGTTACACATAAAACTTGCGTAACTGGTCGATGTTCCAAGAATTCGAGAGAACCTGGCCGTCTTCCATTGCCAATCGTACTGACCTTGGCCGAGTAACTTCGACCACTGTGTAAGGACCTTCCCACTTGGGAGAAAGTTTGTTCCGATTAGACTTGGATTGGTAGAGCCTCAATACCAAGTCACCTACAACAAGGCTACGAGGTTGGACCTTACGATCGTAGTATCTGCGCAGGACTTGTTGGTAGATTGCTGAACGGATTAAGGCCTGGTTTCTCCTTTCTTCAAGTAGATTAATATCATCTGCTCGAAGTTGTTCCTGGTTGGAGTCTTTGAAAGTTTTGACTCGTGTCGACCGTATCTTTAGTTCCAGAGGAAGCATGGCTTCATTCAAAACCGAAAAAAGGTGTTTCACCAGAGTCTGACCGTAGTTGTACGAATTGCCCATAACACGAGGGTAATTCTTGTTCCCAAGCCCCGAGCGCTTGATGAGCCTGGTCAAGACTCGGTCTTAATTCCTCTCATTATTTGGCCGCTTGCACGTTCTATCGCTTCCATTACTTTGGGGATGGGCCACGAAAACATAACACAACTTGGTACCCAACTCGTCGCAAAATTCCTAAAATTTTGCGCCGAAAATTGCTTACCATTATCTGTAATTATTCGACTCGGTACTCCAAATCGAAAGTGATTACGATCTCATTATGAACCGCTTTGCCGCTTCGTTGTTATCCCAGTCACAGGTTCGGCTTCAATCCATTTTGTGAACATATCAATAGCCACAAAAAGGAACTCGAAACCTCCTGGAGCTTTGGGGAATGGTCCTAGGATATCGAGACCCCATGTGGCAAAAGGCCAAGATAGAGGTAACGCTTGTAATGCTTAAGTTTGGTTGGTGTATTTGCTCGCTATGAAATTGGCATTGACACACTTTTTAACCAACTCTTTAGCATCGTAAAGGGTCATACAAGAAAACCTTGTCGAAAGGCCTTACCGACCAGCGTTATGTAGGAAGCATGATTTCCACAGATGCCACCGTGTATGTCGTGAAGGAGTGTTAATCCTTCGCTCTGCGGAATGCATCGCATGAGCACCCCTTGAGTACCTCGTTTATAGAGGACTCCTTCAACCAAAGTATACATTTTGGCTTTTCGGGATAAGCGATCTACCTCGGGATCGTCTTCGGGTATGGAACCCTTCTGAAGATACTCATAGATGGGCGCCATCCAGGTATCCTCGTATTCTAGAGAGGCCATCTCAATAGGAGGTGTCTCTAGTTCGTCGACCAGGGATGGCTTCTGGAGTTGTTCCAAGAAGACTCCTTTTGGTACTACAGATCGGGAAGAAGCTATTCGAGCAAGCTGGTCTGCGAGGAAATTATCCTTTCGAGGGATGAATTGTGCCTCGAAACCTAAAAAATGCTTTTCTAGCTTACGCACTTCTAATAAATACCGAGACATTGTCGGGTTAGAACACTGGTACTCTTTCCCGACTTGATTCACGACTAGTTGAGAGTCTCCTGTCACGAGTAGTCGGCGAATCGAGAGCGCCACTTTCAGATGCCGCCTAGCAAACCTTCATATTCTGCCATGTTGTTAGTAGCCCGAAAGTTTAATTGTATGGCATACTTTAAGGTCTCTCGGTTGGAGATACCAGACCACCCCAAATTTCGAGCCACTTAAAGTAAGCGACCCGTCAAAGTACATCTTCCACCGGTCGTGAGAATCATATCGGGATCCTAAACAGTTCAGATTTGTCCATTCGCGACAAAGTCCGCCAAGATCTGGGATTTAACGGCCGTTCGACACGAAATGGATGTCGAACTCCCCAAGTTCGACCGACCATTTTGCCATGCGCCCCATTGCTTCCCTATTTCGAGGATCGCTCCCAAGGGAAACTCAAAGCAAGACAAACTATTTTGTGCTTTGAAAATAATGCCGCAGCTTCTCGAAGACATGAGGAGGGCATATAGAAGCTTTTGGACCTGAGGGTAACGCTCCTTAGGCCCGTGTAAAACTTCACTTACGTAGTAAACCGGTCGTTGTACGTTTTCACGTTCTACGACTAGTACTGCGCTTACTGCCTGTGGCATGGCAGCTAGGTAAATGAAGAGCGTTTCTTCTGGCCTTAGAGAGACCAGAATAGGAGCACTCGTAAGGTACCTCTTGACATCCTCAAAGGCAGTGTTTGCCTCTTTCGATCACTCAAAACCTTCGTGTTTCCTTAGAAGCCTAAAGAAAGGTAGTTCTTTTTCTCCTAGTCGTGCGATGAAACGACTTAAAGCCACCATGCACCCCGTGAGTTTCTGGACTTCTTTCCTTGTGGTTGGAGGGCGCATTTGGAGAATGGCCTTTATCTTTTCGGGATTTGCTTCGATTCCTCGTATAGATACTAGGAATCCAAGCAATTTTCCTGAAGAGATTCCGAACACACACTTCTCAGGATTGAGTTTTAAGCGATGTTTTCTGAGGTTATCGAATGTTTCTTGTAGGTCAGTAATATGATTAAGTCTCTTCGTGCTTTTAACGACTAGATCATCAACATAGGCCTCTAGATTTCGGCCTAATTGTGATGAAAAAGTTGCTTGCATCAAGCGTTGAAAAGAAGCGCCGGCATTTTTTAGACCAAATGGCATTTTGACATAGCAAAATATACCAAATGGTGTAATAAATGTGGTCTTTTCTTCATCGTCTAGACACATATTGATCGGTGGTATCCGCAATATGCATATAAAAACTTAACATTTCACAACCCGCAGAGAATCAACCAACCGATCGATGCGAGGTAAAAGAAAATTGTCTTTGGACAAGCTTTATTAAGATCAAGAAAGTCACGCACATACGCCATTTGCCGTTTGACTTTCTAACCATTACAGGATTAGCCAACCATTCTGGGTGGTTGACCTCTTATAAAGCCTATTTTAAGTAGCTTATCCAACTCGATTTGATAGCATCTCGTCGATCAGGCAAATCTCCGTAATTTTTGCTTTTACGGTACTTTGTCGCCGTAGCTAGCTTCGTGCTCGATCACCTCCCTGGGGACTCCGGGTATATCGGATGCTTGCCATGCGAAGACATCTGCATTAGCTCGGAGGAAGGTGATGAGGGTGTCTTCCAACTTGGGGTCGGAAGTATCCCCGATGCGAACAGTCTTCGAGGGCTCCCTCAAGGCCCAGAGGAACCTCTTTGACCTTGTCGCTCGCTTTGGTGTAGTTTTTACGCTCGACTTTGTCTGGTCGAAGGCTGACTTTCTTCTCGAGTCGGTATTTGTCCAACCATCTCGAGGGATCGACGGTCGCAAGTGTGCGCCATCTTCTTGTCACAATGAATTGTGATTACTCCTTTGGGACCTAGCATCTTAATACATTGATATCCGTAATGAGTAGCCATTAGGAATTTTGCCAAAGTTGGTCATCCGAGTATGGCGTTATATGCCGTATCGAAATCGACCACATCAAAGGAGATTTTCTCTGTCCTGAAATTACTTGGTGAACCAAATGTTAAAGGAAGAGAGACTTGGCCAATTGGTTTGGCTGAAGATCCCGGTACGATCCCATGGAAAGAGTATCGTACCGGTCTTACCTTGGTCCTGGGTACTTGCATCTCGTCTAGGGCACTCGTAAACAAAATGTTTAACGAGCTGCCACCATCAACCAAAACTCGATTGACCCGACAATTGTTGATGGTGGGTTCGACCACGATCGGATACCGACCTGGTCGAGTCGAAGGAATCGGGCAGTCACCCTTCTCAAAGGAGATGGTGACTTCCAACCACTTCGGTAATTTATTAACGAGAGGAGGATCTATGGAGTTTACCTCACGTTCAGCAGCCTTGAGCTGTCGCTTTGATTCATATGCCGATGATCCCCCGTAGATGTGCTCGACAGTGTGTTGTGGATCCTGGAACAACATCTCCTCTTCATCATCTGAGGACTTATGACCACTCATTTGTCCTACCTGCTTGAGAGTGGGAAGTGGTCCTTTGCTGTTGTAGTAGTCTTCAAGCTTTCGTTGAAAAACCCAGCAGTTGCGAAGATCATGTCCTTCCTTTTTATGGAAAGGACACCACCTAGGCTTATCATTTTTCCGATCGGGGCGCTTACCTTTGCCTCAGTCGGAGTGCGGCTTGGAGGTGCGTGGCTCTTTATTATTTACAGCCAAAACCTCTTTGGAACCGCTGGCTTGAAGTTTTTGACCCTTCGCCTTGTTCTTGGACTTTTTTGCTTTCTTATCTTTCTTCTTACCAATGTCGCCTGGCTCTCAAGAGGTATTGTCTTCTCGATCTATTGTGTTATTCCACTCGACCACCTCAGAGGCAGTCGCATATCGATCAGCCATCTCAAAGAGTTCGGTGACAGTGGTAGGCGGATTTAAAGCAATATCTTCGTTATCCTTCTACTACGGACTCCTTGCTTGAAAGCCCCGATGATGATGAGTCGAAACTTCGTAATTGAATTATGAACCTGACTAAAGCGCTTGATGAATTGGTGCAAGGTCTCGTTGTCGTTCTGTCTCATCCGGTGCAAGTCGTCTCCTTCCCAGGTCGATTGTAAGTGCCTTGGAAATTCGCCAGTAGAAGGTCGCAGAGGTGTTGCCAAGAATAGATCGACTCGAGTGGTTGGTTCAGTAACCATGATCGAGTAGACCCTTCGAGCACAGTTGGCAGGTAATTTGCCATCACATGTTCTCCTCCTCCTACCGCTTCGGGACAATTGTGTAGATTTGAAGGAATTCGATAGGATTTTGGGATCCATCAAATTTTTCATGTTCACCGGTCGAAAGCGAGGTGGGTCAATGAACGACTTCGGAGATCGGCGAGAATGCCCGACATCCAAGAATAATTTCTTGACGCCTTTGCGTGAAAGAAGGGTTGATATCATCGGTGGTCGTACTCGACGATACCCAAGAATAAAGTTGACTCGACTGTAATAGGTTTCGTCCCACGAGGGAATACTCGTAGTTCATCTATCGTCAGATTTCCATATCGGAATGGTGAGCGATCACCTCTCGAGGGGTTTGTTGATCATCAGTCGTTCGAAAGATATTTCTCTGAGTAGGAGATCGATGCGACTTACTGTTGCGTCGATTCCTCCGTGGTGATATGTTCGATCGACTGGTAGCTGAAGAAGTTGTATTGCTACGACTTTCTGAATGATGTCGGCGAGGTGCTTCCAGTCTTGCCATCGTGGACCGAAGCCTTTGCGCGATCTCCTCGACGAAGAGATCATATCCTAGCGCTCGGGCGAGCTCTCGAGTTGGATTCTCGAGCAAGTCATTGATATGCTGGAGTTCTTGAGCTTCCTTTGATTGATATTGGATGCGCCCAGGCAAATTCTTCTGGGCTGCAATCTTCTTTCGTCGAATAACCTCAAGATCTTCCATATCAGACTGTTGAGACTGCCTCAATGGAGTGCGAGTATGTCGAGGATTTCCCTCGCGTTCATGAAGGTGTTGGTCCTGTCCGCCATCGGTGGTGCCCTTGCCATTGTCACGAGGAGGCGCAGTTCGTGATCTTCGGGGAGTGTCCCTAGCTCGGTCTCTAGAAGAGTGATCTTGATCTGAGGGAAGGACGAAGACCTCCCATTGATGATTCTCACTTGCGCCGAGGCCTCCCTGCTGAGGAGTAGTCAAGAGACACCATCTGGCGATTTGGAGCAATCCTCCGTAGGGGAACTCGGGTTATAGCGTCTCCATCCGCAGTGTGATCTCATGGAGAGGTGGTCGAATTTGCAGAAAAGCATGCTTGATCCTCGCTCTCTAGTGTCATCCGGAGAGAGAGGATCACCAGATGCTGGTGGAGTCCTGGAATTGTGGCTTCCAGAACTTGTCTCACTAAGTCGAACCGCCTTTAGGGGACTCTGACACTTGGAGGAAAAACTCTCGTCGTGTTGTGAGTCCACTGGTGTAGTCCTGGTCGATTGACCCTTGTCCTTTGAGAGGGTAGATTCCTCCTTGACTTATCTTGTTGTGGGGGATAAGGATCCTCCTCAACTCCATCACGACATTGTCTCTCGGATCTGCGGGAAGATCCCGAGGCAACAATTCCATCGGATGAGTCAATACTCGGCAGAATCGAAACCGCATCCATGTCGACGCCTCGTAATCTGCCAAGTCAAACCAGCTTCTCCTCGCTCCATTCTCCGCCATGAGTGCATGAGATTTGGGAAAAAGAGAGTATGTTGACAAGAGATTACCGAAGATCCCATCGGCGCCAACCGCCGGTGTTTTAGAACCGATCTACGAAAGATTGTTTGATTCGGGGTCTCCTAGAATAGAATCGCGCAGAGAGATTGACATGGATATTTTTATACAGGTTCAGGCCTTCTCCGGAGAGAATAACAACTCTACTCCTGTGTGTGTATGGTATTGAGTGTATTCTGAACAATCAGGAGAAAAAATTAAGACTATTACAGATGATCCTGCTTGTCTCCCTAATAGCTCTTGATCGCGTGTCCCCGCCTCTCTCTGATCGCTGCCTTTATATAGTCGTGAAGGAATAGCCGTTTTCCCCTGCTGAAGAGACGCCTCATCAAATCCAGTAACGGGCGCACGTTTGTAGTAATTATCGGGCTGGTGACTCCTTCACGCCGCATGGCAGTTACTAGTAAGAGATAATGGGGTATTATGTGTTATCTTTTCGCATAATAACAGCGCATATTGACTGTTTGGATTCCTTAATCAATTGGACCCACTTGCCTGTAGGTTTTATTGATCATAAGGTGGTCGTAGCTGACCTGATCATAGAATAACTTACGACCATAAGATAGTCGTAGCAAGACTTACGACTATAAGGTAGTCGTAGCAAGACTTACGACTATGGGGGTGGTCGTAGAAGAACTTACGACCACCTAGTAGGCTTCTCCCTTATAAAATTAAGGGGAATACCCAGGGACCATATGACATCATATTTACTTATAATAAGAATTATAGATAAAAGATAAAATGAGGATTATTAGATCCTCGTCAAGCTCCAAAAGCCGTCTCTGATCAAAACACCAGAGACAATTCCTATTGAAATAGCCTCTCTAGAGTACGAGGATACCTGGATGAATCCCATCTACGGGTATCTTCTGACGGGTATAATACTCGATGATGATCTCGAGACAGATCGCTTATCCTGAAAGGCCAAAATGTATACATTGGTCGAAGGAGTCCTGTATAAACAAGACACTCAAGGGGTACTCATGCAATGCATATCGCAGAGAGAAGGATTAAACCTAATTCATGACATACACAGGGGCATCTGTGGAACTCATGCTTCCTACAACACTCTGGTCGGAAAGACCTTTCGACAAGGTTTCTACTGGCCAACAGTATTCTATGATGCCAAAGAGCTGGTTAAGAAGTGTGTACAATGCTAGTTTCATAGCAGGCAAATACACCAACCGGCTCAGGCATTGCAAACAATCCCTCTATCATGCCCTTTTGCGCCCTAGGGTCTTGATGTCCTAGGACCGTTCCCAAAAGCCTCAGGTGGCTTCGAGTTCCTCTTTGTGGCTATTGATATGTTCACAAAATGGATTGAAGCCGAACCTGTAACTAGGATAACAACGGAAGCAACAAAATGGTTCATGATGAGAAGCGTGATTACTCAGTTTAGGGCCCCAAGTCGAATAATCACAGATAATGGTAAACAATTTTCGAGCACGAAATTCCATGAATTTTGCGACGAGTTGGGTACCAAATTGTGTTACGCTTCTGTTGCCCATCCTCAAAGCAATGGGGTAGTCAAAAGAGTAAATAGCCAAATAATGCATGGAATCAAAACTCGAGTCTTCGACCAGCTTGTCAAGCACTCGGGGGCTTAGGTACAAGAATTACCCTCAGTATTATGGGCAGTTCATACGACTACTAGTCGGGCTACAGGTGAAACACCCTTTTTCCTAGTTTTTGGTGCCGAATCCATGCTTCCACCAGAACTAAAGATCAGGTCAACAAGAGTCGAAACTTTCAAAGACTCTACCCAAGCACAACTTCAAGCAGATGACATCAACCTGCTTGAAGAGAAGAGAAATCAAGCCTTAATCCGTTCAACAGTCTACCAACAAGCCCTGCGCAAATACTACGATCGTAAGGTCCAACCTCGCAGCCTTGCTGTAGGTGATTTGGTATTGAAGAAGATTCAATCCCAGTCTAACCAGAATAAACTTTCCCCCAATAGGGAAGGTCCTTACACAGTGATCGAAGTTACGCGACCAGGTTCGGTAAGACTAGCAATAGAAGATGGTCGAATTCTCTCCAATTCTTGGACCATCGAGCAGATACGCAAATTTTTTTTTGTAACCAATTAACCCTACAATAAAGTATCAGGTTCTTTCTATCTTTATTGTCTTACTTTGAGTAACGCTTTGATAATTTTTTGACCATTCCCTGGTCGTAAGTCCTTCTACAACCAGTACCTAGTCTTTCTTTACACTGGTCGAAAGGATGGTAACATCACCCAGTCGAAGTCTTTCCTCCTTGCACGTGGTCTGGCCCACTAGAAGGAACTTCCTAGTGTCGACTGTATCCTCACTTTTGCTGCCAATACAAAGAGCTCGGGTTCAAAAAACATGGTCGAAATATTTTCAAGCCAACTCTTATCGCCTTAGTTTATTTCTTCATTCATTTTAAAAAATACTCCAAGCAGAGTACACTTTTCTAATTTGTTCAACTACTTTTGGTAAACTCGGTCCGTTCCAACTGGTCGAAGAAAGACACAACACCTAGTCGAAGTCTTTCTTCTCTGCATGTGGTCCTGCCCACTAGAAGGAACTTCCTAGCGTCATCCTGTTTCTAACTCTTGCTACCAGAGCAAACCTACTGAGTGCACTGGAATAGGTCGAACAAATTTTTAGGGTACTCCAGACGTTTGTCTAACTCAATTTGCCGCTCTTGATTTGATTAATCTGGTCGGAGAGGGTAACATCATCTAATCAAAGCCTTTCCTTTCTACACGTGGTCCTACCCACTAGAAGGAACTTCCTAGTGTCGACTCGTTCCTACTCTTTCGATCAGTGCATGATAATCATGATCGAAAACTATAAGGTAGCTAAACCTCTCTCTTTTTGAAGAAAACCCTTTTCACACAATTTACTTAGTTTATCTAAATAAACTAAGCAAACAGTCGGGGGCTAGGATAAAGTTATTACTATGACTTCAATTCTTAGTCTTAATTTCTTTTTCCATTCATTGTCTTATGAGTTACTAACTACTCGACAGTATGATTTGTAGGAAAAAGCGGATTTATATATTCATACACAAAAAGCTTGCCTTTACAAGTTCCCTACTGCAAACTACTCTGACGAAGGTGATCCTATTTGCATCTCCTCCACGACCTTCTTGCTGACCAACTGCATTTCTTCAATCAACCGCTCCACTTTTGCTTCAGAGCAGTCGAAGTCGGCTTCGATTGGCTGCAGATTAAGATTGAGGTCATGAGCTTTAAGTTTTGCCAAATCAAAACTTACTGCGCGCCTTCAACCGCCACTTTTATCAAATCAACTTGGTTGGTCTTCAGAGTGGTCACCAACTCTTGCAAAGTCTCAACTTGTTCTCCAATGTTACTCGTGTGGGCAATCATCGTGCCTTCACAAGGTGTGACCTCCTGAACAAGTAGCCCGCTAAGTACATTGTTCAAGAGAAAAATGTTATCTTGAAGGTTGACCTTCATTGACTTCATCTTCTCCTGGTTACGAGTTGAAGCCTCACGGAGTTGTTTTATTTTGACTGCTTGCTTTGAATAGAGTAAGACTAGTCTGACAAAATAACCCTTAAAGGACTGGAAAACTAGTCGCAGGTAAAGAGTTGCTTACCTACCAGTCGAGAATCTAACTTATTGACTTCATTGTCATGGAAAGTAGTGCTCTTTGCATATCGCTCTTCCCACGACTTGATCTCCTAGTCTTTTTCTTTGGCGATACGTGAAATCTCGTGAACAATCAAGGTCTTTTCTTTGTCCTTGATTTCAAGATTCCCCATTTTGACCTCTTTTTCTTAAAATAAATAAGAGTTAGAAAAAGAAAAGAAGATCATTATCGTAAGCGGCCTTAAGTTTAGAACTTACCGTTTATTTGTTCCTACAACTTTTGAATTACAGAGTTTGCCTCCTAAAGCTTCTTCAGAAGGTCCTCTTTCTCTTCCCTTAGCCTTTTCGTTTTGACTTTTCGTAGTTGAGCGAATCAGCCAAGGTCTTTTCATCGCTCTTGAACCTACAAAGGATAAGAGTAAACTTGAGCCTAGAACAAGTGGTCTTTTTCTACGACCATTCCCTGGTCATAAGTCCTTCTACGACCAGTATCTAGTCGTAAGTTTTTCTACGACCATTCCCTAGTCGTAAGTCCTTCTACGACCATTATCTAGTCGTAAGTTTTTCTACGACAATCCCCATGAATACTGTGCAAGTGGTTGAAACATAAATGACCACAAATAGCAGTGACTTACCACCTCTCTGCCTGCTCGCAGAGTTTCGCTTTCACCTATCGTAGCTGCACAAGTTGTCGGTTGTATTCCGCAATAGTGATAATTTGTTCTAGAGCTTTCTACATAAAGTAAGATAGTGAGAAGCGAGAAAAGCCACATATGTAAATGTTGGGTGGCAGGTACTTACGTTAATGCTTGTTCGAGCAAACGAAAAGAATACTCTTGTAGGGTTCTTCAGTTCATCAATCTCTTGAACTTGATTCCACCACACCTTTTCAAGACGCTCATCATCGAAAACATTCCCCCAGTTAGGAATGTCCTTAGGGTAGGGAACTCGATTATGAGACTTAATGCAGAAGACCTCACAATAGAAGTTGGACCAATGAACTTAGAAAAGAAGTTGATGTATTCTTCTTCTTCTGATTCGGTGATGGCAGCTTCTCCTTGGGGACCGGGGGGAATGTCTACGGCGACTTCCTTCCCAGCGCGTTAGTCGGACGATCCGCCACCTTGGCTAGATGCCTCTGTCGCATCATGCGCTGTTTTCGCCCTGCCTCTGCGGCCACTACCATGGTCGCAGTGTAACAGCCCAAGATTTAATAAACAGTAATAAGATGCTTTTCCTAGCATCATTGTTCATTATTGAAAACTTGGACATTTGGTTACAAATTAAAACTTTCCTTTTCGAGCCAAATCCAAAACTTATTTGAAGTTTCAAAGGAAATACAAGTCAGTGCTTGTATTATGACTGGGAAAATGTTTTATCAGATACCAGATAAGTTATCTGGGCCAAAAATAATTTTTGTCAAATTTTCAGAACCTATTCTGACCTTAGCAAAATTTCTTGCTTCTAAACAAACTTATATAGTCAATGTGACCTATTTATGTATTTTAATAAAAGAAACATTTGATTTTATATTTTATCTGGGATTCATGTCATCCCAGAAGTCTCCCTTCAAAATTTCAGATTTTTATAAATTTATTTGCTATTTTTAGAGCCCCGGTCAAACCTTTTGAAGTTTTGAATTGAATCGGTCAAACTCGGTCAGCCCAACCCTACCTTGTGCACTGTAGCGACCAAGCCGCGCGGCTAGGTCCAACCCGGTGTGAACCGACCGCGCCAATTGTGTCGGCCGCGAGCCCAAACCCCAGGTGCGCGCGCGCCATTGATTTTCCGATGGATGAACGAGATCCGATGGGCCGTTCGAACCATCCGGTCATCCCATCAAAAATCAGCCGTTGATCTCCTAATGGACGGACTAGATCCAAGTGCCATTCGGACCGTCCGGGACTAAGTCAATCTAAGCCGTTCAAATTGGATCCAACGCCTCTCCTTGCTTGTGCCGTTCGGACCGCCCGGATGACCCTTCGAATCTCAGCCGTCAACATAAAATCGAACGGTTGTCATTCTTTTGAACTTTCGGGGGGGGGGGGGTTCTTGTCACGCTGACAACGGGGCCCCACCTGTCATTGCATTGTTTCTCTTCCTCCTCTCACAGAGCGTATCGTCACGACATTCTTCGCCAATGAGATGGCATTTGCCGAGGGGGCAAGTAATTCCTTGCCACATGGCATCCAATTCGCCACCGCATCATCTCTGGACCCTTCTCGGTTACTCCCGAGGGTCAAACCTCTATAAAAACCCTAATCCGAAGCTTATCCGCCATTGTTAAACAGTGGAGCTTTTCTCTTTCTTCGTCGGTGAAGCTTTTCTCCACTCTATCTCGTGTTCCTTAGGTCTTGTAACCCTAAGAACTAATTCATTCATTATTTTCCCTCTGTTAACAGCAGGTGGTTCTGGTTCGGATCATCTCCTGTTTCGGCTGGTTTTATCACTTTATCTTCCTCAACTCCGGCGGGTGAGCTTCAACCCTAATTCGTTCTGTTTTGAGCATCTTAAGGACCTTATTAACCTACCTAGATCACTCACTTGTAAAAAGAAAGCTCAAATCCTATTATCACCATCTTTTTGGTATTTTCGGTCTTTCATATCGTTTAGAGCTTTTAGATTGATTCTTTTGCAACTTCTTAGTTTAAGGAGCTATCCTTTAGGTTCCAGTAGCATAAGCACCTATCTTTTAAGCTTAAGATGTTCTCAGATCCACTTGAGGGCAAGAATTTTCTATCTGTTGCTTGTGTCGTTTAAAACCGACAAAACCATCAAATCGGTTTCCTTTCAGTTGATCCATGTCGATTAGGGTTAGCTGGGTTCTTCTTGGGTGGGTATACCTCCCAGAGAATATAAGTTAGCTTAAGCAAGTGATCTTTACCAAATGTACCTTTATATTAACTTGCTAAAACATTCTCTGTGGTGTTGTCAGTCAAGGGCAAAACCAGTGGTTTAACCCTAGCTTATGCCTTTGTCTGATATTGTGGTTATAGGCTAATTGAGGATATTATCTCCACTAGCAATAAGTTATAGCTTAAGCACGAGTCCTTTACTTGCAATATGTCAAAAATCAGCAAAATCCTTTAATTGCAACCGTGTCTGTTTGATTTCAAAACCAGTCATCGCAGCTCCACATCAAATTCCATTGCGATAATTAGTATTACCGATGTTAAGTGATAAGTTAAACTTTTAATTTTACCTATTTAACTGTAACTTAATCAAAAATATTCTTTTGTCATTGTATAATGATGTAGCAAACCAATTCCTTGTAATCGCCCCTGTGTTTCATCTTGCCAAATCTGAACTCGTAGCTCACCAAATGCTACTCCTTGTCAATTAATGGGTAAATGATGATTTAGATTACTGCTTTAGTAGTATACTTTTAGTTAAGTAAGTATTCACTTGTAAGGTGTCTAGATTAGCAACCTTTTTCTTTTGATTTGTTCCAGTTCAGTCTCTCCAAAACTCAAGTCAGAGTAACGAAGTTAATTCTCGACTTGCTATTGTGGTGATCAAACTGGCAAATGCATAGCAAAGATTTCAATCTTGTAATTCACGCCAACTAATGATGTTAAGTATTAAGCTAGGCTTTTAGCTTTACCAAAAATGATTATAACTTAAGCAAAGGAATTTTGTTTGCAGATATGTAATTCAACAATTTATTTAACCTATTGCATTTCAGTTTCAAAATCAAACTTTAAGCTTAAGCAAAAGTAGTCTGATTAGTATATAAACCAACAAACTCAATTTAACTTGTCCTGTTTCGATTTTCTCAATTATGAAATTGCAATTCTTTTCTAAACCACTAATTTTGATAACTTGTAACAGCAGCTATTAATATGGGGTATTATCTTTATTGGGTTAGTATAACTTAAGCATGTTGCTAATCATGCATTACCATCTTGATCATGCAATCTTTTCCAATATTTTGTCCTCTGTCAATTTCTTGTGTTTATTGGGTTTTTATGATTCTAGATTCTGGTTCTTCTGAAGTTGTTGAATCTTTTGTTGAGCAACAAGAGCCTGAACAAGAGATCTATTATTACCAAGGCAAGCTTCCTCTTTGCACCATGTTGATCCCAAATTTATGAACTGTAGATTTACAAATACAGTGATACTGTTGCATGCAATTTTCTAAAAATTATTTGTGCTCTGTTTCTAGTTAGCTACAACCTAATCTTTGTGGCTTACCTTGAATCTAATCATACACTCAGCTTAAGGTATTGTTTGTATTGAAATATTTAGGTTAGAACTTTGCTTAGCCATGCAGTCCATAGAACGATAGTGTTTGACAAGCTTATCTTGTCAAACCTGGGAACAACAAATGAATTTTATTTATTTTGATTCTTTGTTCAGTTTATTTAAATCTGAAATGACTCTAAATCTTGTTTGATAAACTGATTTCAAATCTGGACAAGTGGATGTTAGTGATGGTGCCTTAGTGCACGAGATTGGGAAATGTGGTTGTCTTGTCTGGATTGATTAAGGACTGAACATCGGCTGGATGATTCAAGCCCCAACGCATTTCCACACGCAAAGGTATGGGCCTTGTTTGGTTAAGTAAAGGGTTAATGCTATTGAGTTGGAAACAGGAGAGTAAGGACATGTGTATTGATTTCATATGGCATAGATGCTTAAGTCTTCGGGCCGTGTCGTATGCCATGTGAAGTTTATATCGATATCAGATGTTCTTAGAAGGGTGAGGGCGTATATGGGTTCCATCGCATGTACGTATCTTCAGGGCCCCGACTGCGGTCTAATATGTGTGGCTAACACGAGTTTGCATTTAATTGATTGGGTCGGCATTCCCGGCACAACATGTGGACCCCGGTTGAACAAATGCTATCGCTTGTTGTTTAAGCGGGATCGACCGCACATGGGTTTTCCACTCAATAGTGTCAACTTGTTGAAAATACCAAATCTTAGTTTACGGCGGCATACCAAAGGCAGTGTGCTACTATCCTCGGGGCTACGGGCTAACTAAGTCATGTGGGTAAAGATGTACACCCCTGCAGGGTTAAAACTATTCGAATAGCTGTGTCCACGGTTACGGACGACGCTTGAATTTGATTAGCGCTTTGTATAGATTTTGGAAATCAAATTTTGGGTTGGGTAGGGATTCGGTTTATGATCAATCATGCAATGTTTTTGGTAAGTGGTGTCAGCCACTTTGTTGATGGTACTGTTTATGATTATGTCTCATTTATTTACTGTTTTAGTCCAAATTGATTTATTAAACTGCTTTGTCAAAACTTAGCAATTGTAGGTTAAGATGTATTGCTTTATGCAAAATTTAACCATTATAGCCTTCCTGTTGTTAACCTTATGCATGAATCAATTCTAATCCTTTGTATAGGTTCTATTAAACACTTTCTTTTATTTAGTTTGTGTAAGTCTTGCTGAGTACCTTCCGTACTCAGGTGCTATACTCTCTTGTTGCAGGTACAGGTAATTATTTGTTTAAGATGCCCGTTAGCGCCGATCAGGGTGACGCTAACGAGTGAAGCTATTTCTTTCCTCCACGCAATAGCCTGAGGGTGATGAGGCCATTGGTGGCTTTTGTTGTTTAATTTTGCTTCCGCTGTTAAACTTTGTGGTGACCAAAGTCACTTGATATTGTAATATCAAACCAAATTGTAACCTCCTGCTTAATTATGTAAATGTATACCTTGTATGTGTATGATGCAATGTTGTTTAAGAATATATGCGCAATAGTCACTGATCCTGGGAACTATTGCTAGACATATATTCGGGAACCTGAATGTTGGAATTATGACTTGATAAAATTATGCTGTTAGTGTGGTTTTTAATCAAGGACCGAATAGTGCTTGATTAATGATTATGCTTTCAGTAAAATTTTAACTCGGCATAATTCCCAATACTTTGGGGTCCTTACACGCAGTCACTTCGACAGCAACGGCTTCTTCCACCACATGGATGGTGGACAACCCTTCGACCACCACCACTGTCAGTCCTCTGACTACCGAAGAAATAGTAGTGGGTTCCTCAATATGAACATCCTTGAGGGTTGGAGAAGTCGGGCTAAGATTACAAAAGGAAAAAACACGTCAAATTTTAGAAAGCAAAAGGTAAATGTTGCTCTTACACTTTTGTCTTTTTACATACCTCCGTTTCCTGGATTTGATCTTGAATCTGGAAGAAACCTTCCCTAAAGAAGATTTCTTCGAATTCTTCTCTTCGACCACGTCTAGTCGAAACTCGAGTTGAGGAATGGGGTCAGCCATGACCACGTCTGGTCGTGGGTCTTGAGAGAGAGCTGCCGCTCCTTGGACCTCCTGACTCTCCGGATGGTCGAGACTTGTCTTGACCACCCTAAGAGCAACACTTTCCTCTAACGTAGGCCCTGCTAGCATAGCGGTTTCCTTCATAAAAGACATAAAACTCTTCCAGTTCTCCTTTTCTAGTTGCTTGACAAAGCCACGGGAGGCAGAAACTGCGAAAGTCTTATTATTGTAGTAGAAGGGTACCTTGGTCTTAGAAACTTTGCGTTGAAGAGCTTTGCCTGTTTCGATCACCTTGGCTTTCTCTACAGCAGCCATATCTGAAGTGAATTTCTCAACAGGCCGGATCGAAGAAGTCAAACTCAAGCTTGCCCATTTTTGGTCAACAGTCTTTACAAGTCGATGCTTTTTGGTCAAAGGAGTCTTGACTTGCTCCGCCTCCGTGCCAACGACTATCAATTCGACCTCTTCGTCGTCTTAACGTACGGTCTTTTGCGCCTACTTTCTGCAGAAGTTAGAAAAGGAAAATATTACTAAGCGGTCGTAAGTTCTTCTACGACTAGCACCTAGTCGTAAGTTTTTCCACGACAATCCTCTAGTTGTAAGTCCTCCTACGACCAATACCTAGTCATAAGTTTTTCTGCGATAATCTTCTGGTCATAAGTCCTCCTACGACTAATATCTAGTCGTAAGTTTTTCTGCAACAATCATCTAGTCGTAAGTCCTCCTATGACCAGTACCTAGTCGTAAGTTTTTCTACGACAATCCTCTGGTCGTAAGTCCTCCTACGACCACTACCTAGTCATAAGTTTTTCTACGACAATCCTCTGATCATAAGATTCTCCTACGACCAGAACCTAGTCGTAAGTTTTTCTATGACTATAAGATTCATCTTATCCTTTGCGGACAAGGCCGCTAGGATTTGAGGAGCCACCACATTGGGTGGTGGGGATTTCTCACAAACGAGCTTGACTTGGGCATCAATTTCCGCTTATGAGAGATCTGCAGGAGTAAATAAACTTTCAATAGCCAAGTTCGAAATCAACAGAAAGTGAGCTAAGTTGAAAATTTACTTACCCTTCTCGTAATCTTTGGTCAGGACTTTTGGCCCTGAGTACCTCCACATGGGATGAGCTCTTTTCTTCAGAGGGCTAATACGGCGCGTAATGAAATCCTTCACCACGTGCCATCTGGTGAGCCCCTCTTCCTTCATGTCTTTGATGGCTTGAATGTAATGGGTGATCCAGCCAAGATCCTTGGGAGTCGAATCCCAGGAAGAAATCTTCTCGGTAGCATTCTCAGCGAAAGAGAGGCTGTCTTCACTGGTTGTCTCCCAGTAGAACCACCTCTTCTTCCATCCTGGCCATGACGACCGGGTGAATATCTGAATGTACTCCTTTGACTTCCCATTGTAGAGTTTCAGACCACAGCTACCGGCAACTCCCGCTATTCTGGTCATCCCGTAGAAATATTGGAATAGCTCCTAGTCGGCTGGAATTCCTAGGTATGTCTCACACAAGTATACGAACATGCTCAACATCGTGATGGAATTGGGAACAAGGTTCACTAACTCCACCCCAAAGTACTCAAGTAAGAGTGTGAGAAAAGAGTGAGTAGACAATCGAAGGCCACACTCACAGTACGCTTGGAAGACGAAAATCTGCCCAATCTCCCCCGATGGCCAATGTTGCCCAGCAGCCTCAATCCACTTCACAAACTCTTTGTTTGGGATCTTCTCGGCGGTGACCAAAGCCTTCATCTTGGCCGCATCCATCTCCGATTCTACCCACTAGGAAGCGGTTCCTGCCATCTTTCTCAAGAGAGGGAGATTTGGATTTGGTAAGGTCTCTAGAGGGTGTACGACTTAGTTGGCAGCGGAGAATGCAAGAGCTTGATGAACAGTTGGAGTGATTGGGGAAAAGTAAGAAGTAGAATCACATCCACGGTAAGTTTTTATAACTGCACACTTGAGTTAATGACGTGGCAAACCAACAGTTACCACCTGTTCGGGAACCGCTCCAACTAACAGGTCTATGTGAGTCGATTGAGATTCTTTAATTTATCTGTTCGAGAAAACTGAGTCTGTCTTTACACCTCAAGCGAAATTACCTTCTTGACCATGTTTATTTCTGGTCAAATCAAATACTAGTCGGAAAGGTTTTACTTCCGATTAACCACACTACAACCACTTTGTAGTTGTAAGATTTTCTACAACCACCTTATAGTCGTAAGAATTCCTACAACCTTCTTCACCAAGTTTATTTCTGGACAAATGAAATACCGGTCGAAAAGTCTTTCTTTCGACCACTGTTCTACGATCACCTTCTGGTCATAAGATCCTCTACGGCTCTTTTTTCAAGTAAGTTACTTTCACTTGAAGCTGGGAGGCTAGATGACGAGGATCTAATAATCCACATTTAATTTTTTATCTGTAATTCTTATTATGGATAATAATACCATCATATGGTTCTTGAGTATACCTCTTAATGTTCATAAGGGAGAAGCTGGAGTCGTAAGACCTTCTACGACTACCACGTGGTCATAAGTTCTTCTATAACCACCCCATAGTCGTAAGTCCTTCTACGATTACATCATGTCTTATATAACCACCACGTAGGCGTAAGTTCTTTTACGACCACCCCATAGTCATAAGTCCTTCTACGACTACATCATGGTCTTAAGTGTTGGGTCACGGGTAGGCTACGATAGCATCAAACAAAAAATTTTCTACCACGCAATCTAGGAAGCCAAGCAAGTAGATGATCATAGATCGTTACCACCAGATGCGCAGAGCAGCGGAAGAAGGGTTGGAGCAGCCTGGTCCAACGTAGAGCGCGTCGATGTAGTGGTCGTAGTCGATCGTCCAGCGTCCTTGCGAGTTGATCGTCTCCTCCAGCAACGTCTGCAGTTCCTTGTGAAGATCGCGAATCATCCTCAAGCGCAACAGTCGTAGTAGCGCCTCTACGGTATCCACACGTCCAGGGAAGGAACAACCATGTGCTGATGTACTAGCACCAAGTCACATGGTAGAGCTCTTAGGAAGATGGCGGCTAGGGTTTCGGTGGTGTAAAAAACTTGCGTCCCCAACAACCTCATGCATCTCCTTATATAGTGCTCGTGATGGATCCTATATGTACACGTTTACAAATTGTATCTGTACTGGTTTGTTCTAACCTGTTAAGTGTGTGACCCTGTAGGTTCATGCGTAATCGGTTGTGACTCGGAAACCCTTTCCGATCACGAGTCGTAGCGGCTCCTAGCAGAACATAGCGATTTCCGAATACACACAAATTATATCGGACGAACCTTAATGCAATATGATCTACGATCAGGTCCTCATCACTTACGACCAGGTCCTATCTCTATATCGATCAGTTCAGATTTGGTCACGACCAATTCGTAAGTCCCACGACCAGGTTATGACCACTCAGGACTACGTTCGACCGGTCTACGACCAGCTCAGATCTCCATATGACCAAATTCGTAACTAATCGAACTAAGCGACCTACTCGTGTATTCTCCCTTTGCCTCACAATGTCTGGTTGAACTCCAGGTGAGATGTTGTGTCATCCATGGACTATTCAATACTTTCTCGATCAAGTGTCGGATTACTTCACATGGTCGAACACTTCGACAACTAGTGGCATGGCCATGCACTTTCTTTATCCGATCACAACGAGGGGCCCAGAGACATCTCTCCTGTTATGTTAGGAGGGGCAAATCCTATATCCGACCAGTCACATTCCTCTGCATGTTTCATAGCATACCCGAAAGCTACCTTTATAACTACCCAGTTACGGTGTAGCATTTGGCAACCCCTAAGAGTGCTATTACATATGTAGGAAACCATGCTGATCTCAGGTCTAAGGATTATACATCAACATTGCTTGAGACCAACTAACGACACATAGAATCATAACAATCTCAATAGTGTCTCAAGGTGGGTCTAATCCAACATCATGTTCTCTAACATGTGTCCATATTATTGGTTTGATATCTCTATATCCATGACCTGTGAAACATAGTCATCAACCAATACATATGCTAGTCTATTCATATGTGTCCTCATATGTTTCCGACCAGGGAATGCATAAGAATAATTATCACAGAAATATAGAGTTTCACAATCAAGTCATATACTTGATAATCAATATTAACAATATTATTCTTGGAACAAGATAACATATTATCCAATATAATGAACATAAGGAAATATAATCATCTCTATGATTGCCTCTAGGGCATATTTCCAACAGTAAGTTCTTCTATGACCACCATATGGTCGTAAGTCCTTCTACGACCAGGTCAGCTACGACCACCCTATAATTGATTGAGCTTGCAGACAAGTAGGCACAATTGATTAGGGCATCTAAACAGTTAGTATACACTGTTATTCTCTAGAATAATTGCACGATTAAACTCTCTGTCCAGATGATAACCGCCTAGCGATGTGGAGACGTTACTACTCCAACAATAATCTCCAGTAACTGCTTCATCATCTGAAGCGTTGAGACGCCCTTTGGACTGGAGAAACCTTTGCCCACTTTGAGCACTATATAAAGGGCGGAATCAGCAGAGGGCAGAAAAAGGGCGCAATCAGGAGCACAAGACATTAGACTTTGGTCTTTCTCTTGATCTGTAACCAGCATACTCAATATAGCCACACAGGAGTAGGGTTGTTATTCTCTCCGGAGAAGGCCTAAACCTGTATAAAAATCCTTGTGTCATTCTCTCCGTGTGATTTGAGTCTTGGAGAACCCTCGAATCAAACAATCATTACGTAATATCGGTTCTAAAACACCGACAACATCCTTCAATGGTACCTCTCAATATTAACAATGAGGGCGATCATACACATCTAGTGGTCGTAAGCTATTCTACAACCACCCAATATGGTCATAAGTTCTTGTCAGTGTTTTAGAACCGAACTTATGTAAAAATTGTTTGATTTAGGGGGTCTCCAAGACTCAAATCACGCAAAGAGAGGCGACACGGGGATTTTTATATAGGTTCGAGCCTTCTCCCAGGGAGAATAACAACCCTACTCCTGTGTGTATGTATTAAGTATGTTGGATTACAAGATCAAGAGAAAGACTCGAATGAGGCGTCTTGTGCTCCTGATTCCTCTCTCCTCTCCTTCTGATGATTCAACCTTTTATACAGTACTCGGAGCATGCTGTTGTTCCTCTAGTCTGAAGGGTGCCTTAATGCTTTAGACAATGGAGCCGTTACTGGAGATTATTGTGGGAGTGGTAACGTTCCAACATCGTGAGGGAGTTATCACCATGACAGGGAGTTAAATCGTGCCATTATTCCAGAGAATAACAGCGTAGTTTATGTAACACCCCAACCAAACAAAGGCCTGGAATGCTACCAAATAATAAATTAAACATAACTAAACTAAATACCTTACAAAAATTCAGCAGAACCTCCTTTGTATAATTACTATACCGGAGGTTCCAACAAACAGATATGATATATAATGATATTCCAACTTGCAATAAGATCAGGACATAATCAAAACTGGCTTTTCATTACCATGACATCCATAGCAACTAAACATCTAATTAAAAGATCATGAGCATCCAAAACTTCTACTCATTTATTACGGTCTACTCCAAACAAGCCATAATCATAAGGAGTACTTTAAGTAGTTCATCCATCTACTAATTAAATTTTCTTTCATTCCATTGTGAGTAGACCGTGCAAATGTGCAACAAGTCTAGTCCTTCCTTTCCCCAATGCATGCCGATCTCATAAAGGTACCTAAAACACAACAAACAACAAGGGGTGAGTCTAACGACTCAGCAAGTATAATAAAAGGCATCAACAGCATATAAGCATGTAATTCATCAACTATACTTCTCAAAATCACATATCGAATGCTTTACACACATGCAATGCAATATGCTCAAAAATGATCTTTATCCTTCTCTTTCCCTTTTGCATTTTACCGGTAATACAAAGTGCGATCCGTCGATGCACACCCATGCTCGTGCCATCTGCATAGGGACCATTGCCCATACTCCGCAAGTATGGGGATTAAAGCCCATGCTTTACAAGCATGGGGATTTTTAGCCCGTCATTAACATGACGGGACTCAAGAGATGCTTGGTCACCACGTGATCAAGACTTCAATAAGTTAACATGATGCATATGTATGAATTCTCAAATTAATACAAACATGCATCCACAACTACATTGCATATGAATATTCTATTCATACTACCAAAAGCTCATAATCAGGTACTTCACAACTTTCAAACATTCATACTTAATACATAACTCAACATACTAGAATCATGACCCGTACCAATCATATCACCATATCAATCATGAACAATACAAATAATTATAAAAAGTATCAATCAATGCCATTTGATAATGACTATTAGATCCATAATTCCACTTGCCTTAACCGCGAGAGAACGAGGGACGTGCAGAAGGTGCTGCCCCTGGGACCCGTCCACCACCTAAATAAATAATTATATTGCAAGCTAAGACGACAGTAGCGGACCAAAACAAACTATATAACAACACTCTCTAACTCGCAAAAGCGTCTACTCGATCCCAACCCCAAATTCCTAAACGTCGATCTGTCCCCTTAGTGGATAGTCAACTTATAAAATTCATAACTTTCACTACATGGGTCCAAATAAGGTTCTCTTGGATTTTCTGGAAAGTTAATTCAATTAGCCAACTAAATCTAGTTGAGGGTCCCTTCTGAATCGGACATCTAATTCCCCTACCAAGCCAATTTAACAGACATCAAAATTCACGTCGGGTTCTCTGGACAGTACACTAAAACCACCATAACTTTTGCTACGTATGTCCAAACCTTGTGTTCTTTAGCTTTATGGAAAGGTATGGAAATTACCTACATTTTTCGTTATATCAAGATCCTCTAATTTCTTCTTGAACTAATGGATTAACCCAGATTTCCACAAACTGTCAGAATGCTGACAGATTAGCAGGACACGGACACTAAAAAAATCATATCTCGCTGACCGTTAATCGGATTTGGGCGTTCTTGGCGGCCACAGAAAGCTAAGAACATAACCCAACTATCTCTAAGAGATGTCCAAGACTGATTCCGCCTTTAAGAACATCAAAACATCGGTCTACTCCAATCTGTCCTGAGCAGACCTAAATACCGACATTGCTAAATTAATTAAATACGCATCTAATCGGGGGAAAACAGGGGTTACCCTTGATAAACTGCTGTAGATGACGATGTAGCCGGCGATCCTTCCCCTTCCCTCTCTTCTCCCTTCTCTCCTTCTTCCTCTTCCTTTCTCTTCCCTTCTTCCTTGGCCGGCAGCAAGGGGCGACGTGGCTTGGCCAAGGAGGATGGCATGGAGGGGGAGGCGGCATCAACGGGAGGGCGTGCTACAGTGCTACAGTGCGGCGGCGGCACTGTAGCAACCTAGGGTTTTCCCCCTCCTCCTTTTTGTTGGTGGCTACTTTCCTCATGGGCCATGGGCCACTTTGGCTAAATTCCCCCCCTTATAGCCAGCCACCACCTCCCACCTTTGGGCGAAATACCAATGGGCCTGAGGCCCCGGCCTAGGTTGTCCAAATTTCGCTGTAAAACCCTTCTTTAACTGCTTAAATAACTATTTTCTATTTAGTCATTTTCCTAATTTAATTATTCTCTCCCGACTATTCTTTTGAATACTTTTGGGGTATTACATTCTATCCCTTAAATAGAATTCGATTTCAATTCTCCTTGTCGCTCTACTCAAGAACAACCGCAGAACGGAAGGTATCCAACAACAAACACGTACTCAACGTGAACAACTCTGGAGTATGCTCGCAAGCAAGATTTCAACTCAAGTCATTCTCCTCTCGGATTTATGGGACCACCGCACCTTGAGGCGGTGATGTACTATGCCTCGTCACTTGTACCATCCTAATCAGATCCACTCAATGGACAGGACTCGAAGATGCGGTAATGCTCGCTGGTCAACGGCTCTTACGAAACCTCACACTCCAAATACCTCAAGCATTCTCTCAACATCGGTTCATCCAAAACATTATATAACCCATTCCAAGATTCGAGACGGTTCTAATGAATTGCTAACTTCAAACATCCCCACAACTTCCAGAAACAACCCAATGTACCTTGGGCTATCCTTCCCTTTGGTACCAAACCACAGAATTTGTGCACAAGCATATGGAATGCTCGTTCTATCTTTAGTCGATCTCTTCATCCTAACCAAGAGGGTCTTCGTTAAGCAGGGACACACAACACAACTTATTTTAATCAAACTTTAATATTCAGATTCATCCGAAACAAAGGATTCACAATGCAATACCAATTTTTCTCCAAAACACTCAAATCCAAAATCAAGATTCCTCATGAAAACCTTTTCAGACTCCAACTAGGCGGTTTGCAACTAAACACCACATAAGCCAAAAGAGAATTCGCTCAATGCCCAAATCAAACACTTCTTTTATACTCTTGAACCGGAAAGAACCACCTTGTCGATCATAAAGTCGATCAAATTGTACATGATCTCCATCATAAAACCCAACTTATACAAGAACCAATACAACACTTCAGATTTGAGAAAATATTTTTTTCCGAAGTTCTTTTAAGAAATAAATCCTTTCCCCAATCACGGGCTTCCAAATCATCACACTAACTCATTCTCTTAACTGTCAATTCCAAAACGATCATCAATCGAAGAACAACTATTCCTATTTAGAGGGACTCTACTAATCCACAAAAGGATTCTCTAGTCCACTCCTATATCAAAGGAATTACTTTGACAAAAGGTTTCCAACATCTCAATAAAGATTGTTTACCCACCACCACATCACCTCGTTCTGTTAAGGATAATCAACTTGAAATTCACCACATTCACACTCATTTACTGCATCCAAAGGATTCTATCAAAGATCACCATAACTCTTGGTATCTAATCATGGGAAACCAAGATTCTAGCATAAAAATGCAGAACCCAAATTCAACCTTCCAGTCTCCTTCCATGAACTTCTAGTTCAATTGATAGGAAATCCTCAAATTTGCTTATCAAAATTTCACACAGCTCAACAATAACCTCAGTCATTAATATCAACATTCTCACTAATCAAGTAACCGCCCCAAGGCAATTTATTTTAGCAATCTTAGACTTTCTCTAATCCACATCAATCCAATCCAATTTCACAACCGCAATATACTTCTTTGCAATACCCTAATTGTTTGACCAAAATTCAAACATACTCAATTATTAATGTCAATAAATAAATATATCCTTGACCAGGTTATCTTTAGAGATAATCTAACTCCCATAGGGTTAATCACTGAGGCCAAGTCATTCTTGACCTTAGCTTAACAATCCTGGCTATCCCATCATTTAACACAACTATTAGATTTCACTACACTACTACTCTCATTAAACTACATCATCATAATTCTTCTACACAATCTTTACCGAGTACCCAAATGCGATACTCTAATAAACTGATCAAGATTTCCTTACTTGCTAATTCTAATGTTCTATCAAAATGAACACAAATTCTTGGACCGCCTCTCGCTATTGGTCCTACTAGTCGCGACAACGAAATTTGTTTGCTCCAAAGACAAACATTCTTTTTAAATCAAATCCTCTACAAGGATTATTCTAACAAATCGATTTATTACTCAAGGCCACTCAAACAACCGACACTTAAAGGTTCACAACATCATCTACTAGACCACCACTATCTAGTTGCCAAGACACCACCGAAAAGACTTCACAACGCAAATCAGTTAACCCTTTTTCTTAAAAGAAGAGGCAATTAGAAATAAATTTCATCACATCGGAAAAGTGCTACTTCTTACAGTACTTACGAGATCAAAAAAATTAATCCAATAGCAATGATCCCGGAAAACAAAAATGAGATCATAGATGAGGGCACACGTCCCACAAGTAGAGAAAATCAAACCTCAACCGAGAATAAAACAATGCTTTTGGGATTCGAAAACTCTGCTGGCAAATCAGAAAGTTTAGGCAAAACAATCGATAACTTGTAAGTTACAAAACTTGACTTAAATCTCAAATTATTATACTTCACTCTTTCCTTTAACAAAGAAAACGACTTTCGTTGGTTACAGCATCACCATGCCAACTCCAACAAGAAGAGATTTCAAGACCACAGCATATAAACCGATTAGGAACTAATAAAACCTCTCAGCACGACACTTTGCTCAAAATAATTTCAACTACCATATCAACGCGAGGTCTGAAAGATCACAAATGCGAAACTAGAAGCATTTTCATTTAATCCATATCAGGCGAGCGACCCAATTACTTTACACAAAACATTCAATATCATCTTCATCATCCCTTACTGATAATCACACTAACAATGAGATAATACACTATTAATGAGAATCCTCATAGCCAACTATCCCATCGTAAACCTCTCTAAAGGAGACGCAAAGCACAAGATTGAAACAAACCTCTTTTATCGAAATCATGCTATCAAATAACAATTTCGCAAGGCACACTATCCGAGACCACCTATTCATTTATCCATTCAACCATAAGTGTTGCTCAACACACACTTCAACTATCGTTGACAATTGACCATTGTATTTATCACATATGAAAATAGGGTCATATTACTATTTATAGTCACATATCCATTTATAAACACGGAGTCAACATTCCATTACGTGCTCAGAGTTTAATTAAAGCTTTAATAACATCATCTCCTATAATCTCCGGGTTTCACAAAATACTACCTCAACATTCATCTAATCTGATGTACATATTTCAATCTAGCAATTAAGTATAATCATCAAGTAGTCAACTTATGAAAAATTACAAGATAACTATCCTCTAAGCCATCGTTCAATCACATCATTAACATAACCATCACTATAGATAGATTAATCCATTGGGACCTATAACACCGAATTATCCAATAAATTTAACAAATCCTACAATCTTAATGATCAGACCAAATCATCAATATCTCACACTTATAAGTAACTTCTTTAACTTCAATTGGGTATAGCCATACCCTTAAACACAGTTCATCAAGAGCTACTACAAGACATCATCAAATTAAACAATTTCCCGTCCAAGGATCTTAGTTAAGATCAAATATGCACCACACTACAGACTCAACTTGATAACCCATAACACCACCATTAAATTCTTTGATTATATCTTCTCGATAAACCACAACAAGACGTCGCTAAAGGTTTGAACATTTTCTTTCATAAAAGAGTAACATTCAACTTCAACACTCAAATTACCCAAAAGAGATACCTTGGGTCAAAGCTTACACGCATTAAAGGACTTGCAAAAGGAAACTTTCATTATCCAAATCATCAAGCAAAATAATTGGATCGTGATTCCCAATAAGAAAGACATACTCCAATACAAATGTCAAACTTGACAATCAAACAAGTTCACCAACCGCAAGAATAACTCATCGGTTGGGAAAACAACGATTGCTTTACGGGACAATTAAGCCAAAGGTAGCATATTAATCCTTCTCAAAGCAGCCCATCAACCGTAATGAACTAATAACCCAAGAGAAACTCATCGAGCCCAACTGGACTAGAGTTGACCAAATTCAAAGTCAAAGAAGAGGACAACTCTTCTAGAGATACTCACTATCAACGCCTATTCTGAGATATCCGAGGTAACCATCTTCATATTCTCATACCGCTAACGGTGGTGTAACCTAGTACAGCCCAGGGCCACAACCACGACCTCAACCTCTCAACATGGGTTATCCACACACATAATATCTATAGTATTATAATATAGATATAACATATCATCTCATAACAGCAATCATCAATACAACATAGCGGAAGCGTAAATGCAATGCTTCACCCATTCCCATCCTACTGTGCACTGTGTGTCAATTTAATTATTCAATTACCACGGACCTAAAGCCCGCTCTGATACCAACTGTAACACCCCAACCAAACAAAGGCCTGGAATGCTACCAAATAATAAATTAAACATAACTAAACTAAACACCATACAAAAATTCAGCAGAACCTCCTTTGTATAATTACTATACCGGAGGTTCCAACAAACAGATATGATATATAATGATATTCCAACTTGCAATAAGATCAGGACATAATCAAAACTGGCTTTTCATTACCATGACATCCATAGCAACTAAACATCTAATTAAAAGATCATGAGCATCCAAAACTTCTACTCATTTATTACGGTCTACTCCAAACAAGCCATAATCATAAGGAGTACTTTAAGTAGTTCATCCATCTACTAATTAAATTTTCTTTCATTCCATTGTGAGTAGATCGTGCAAATGTGCAACTAGTCTAGTCCTTCCTTTCCCCAATGCATGCCGATCTCATAAAGGTACCTAAAACACAACAAACAACAAGGGTGAGTCTAACGACTCAAAGCAAGTATAATAAAAGGCATCAACAAAGATATAAGCATGTAATTCATCAACTATACTTCTCAAAATCACATATCGAATGCTTTACACACACATGCAATGCAATATGCTCAAAAATGATCTTTATCCTTCTCTTTCCTTTTGCATTTTATTGGTAATGCAAAGTGCGATCCGTCGATGCACACCCATGCTCGTGCTATCCGCATGGGGACCATTGCCCATACTCCGCAAGTATGGGGATTAAAGCCCATGCTTTACAAGCATGGGGATTTTAGCCCGTCATTAACATGACGGGACCTCAAGAGATGCTTGGTCACCACGTGATCAAGACTTCAATAAGCCAACATGATGCATATGTATGAATTCTCAAATTAATACAAACATGCATCCACAACTACATTGCATATGAATATTCTATTCATACTACCAAAAGCTCATAATCAGGTACTTCACAACTTTCAAACATTCATACTTAATACATAACTCAACATACTAGAATCATGACCCGTACCAATCATATCACCATATCAATCATGAACAATACAAATAATTATAAAAAGTATCAATCAATGCCATTTGATAATGACTATTAGATCCATAATTCCACTTGCCTTAACCGCGAGAGAACGAGGGACGTGCAGAAGGTGCTGCCCCTGGGACCCATCCACCACCTGAATAAATATTTATATTGCAAGCTAAGACGACAGTAGCGGACCAAAACAAACTATATAACAACACTCTCTAACTCGCAAAAGCGTCTACTCGATCCCAACCCCAAATTCCTAAACGTCGATCTGTCCCCTTAGTGGACAGTCAACTTATAAAATTCATAACTTTCACTACATGGGTCCAAATAAGGTGCTCTTGGATTTTCTGAAAAGGTAATTCAATTAGCCAACTAAATCTAGTTGAGGGTCCCTTCTGAATCGGACATCTAATTCCCCTACCAAGCCAATTTAACAGACATCAAAATTCACGTCGGGTTCTCTGGATAGTACACTAAAACCAGCATAACTTTTGCTACGTATGTCCAAACCTTGCGTTCTTTAGCTTTATGGAAAGGTATGGAAATTACCTACATTTTTCGTTATATCAAGATCCTCTAATTTCTTCTTTAACTAATGGATTAACCCAGATTTCCACAAACTATCAGAATGCTGACAGATTAGCAGGACACCGACACTAAAAAAATCATATCTCACTGACCGTTAATCGGATTTGGGCGTTCTTGGCGGCCACAGAAAGCTAAAAACATAACCTAACTATCTCTAAGAGATGTCCAAGACTTATTCCGCCTTTAAGAATATCAAAACATCGGTCTACTCCAATCTGTCCTGAGCAGACCTAAATACCGACATTGCTAAATTAATTAAATACGCATCTAATCGGGGGAAAACAGGGGTTACCCTTGATAAACTGCTGTAGATGATGATGTAGCTGGCGATCCTTCCCCTTCCCTCTCTTCTCCCTTCTCTCCTTCTTCCTCTTCCTTTCTCTTCCCTTCTTCCTTGGCCGGCAGCAAGGGGCGACGTGGCTTGGCCAAGGAGGACGTCATGGAGGGGGAGGCGGCATCAACGGGAGGGCGTGCTACAGTGCTACAGTGTGGCGACGGCACTGTAGCATGGGTACTGTAGCAACCCTAGGGTTTTCCCCCTCCTCCTTTTTGTTGGTGGCTACTTTCCTCATGGGCCATGGGCCACTTTGGCTAAATTCCCCCCCTTATGGCCAGCCACCACCTCCCACCTTCGGGCGAAATACCAATGGGCCTGAGGGCCCGGCCCAGGTTGTCCAAATTTCGCTGTAAAACCCTTCTTTAACTGCTTAAATAACTATTTTCTATTTAGTCATTTTCCTAATTTAATTATTCTCTCCCGACTATTCTTTTGAATACTTTTGGGGTATTACAGTTTGTTACACATATCTTTAGATATGGTGCGGAAGATTTCCTAGTCGACTAGGCCCACATGTCTGTAAGACCCATCGACTAGGGACTGGTCATAGAAGAGCTTACGACCAAGTGGTGGTCGTGGAAGAGCTTACGACCATAGATTGATCGTAGGAGAGCTTACGATTAGGGCATAGTTATAGAAAGGCTTACGACTATGAGGTAGTCGTAGAAGGACTTACGACTATGGGGTGGTTGTAGAAGAACTTACAACCTCCAGCTTCTCCCTTATGAATATTAAAGGGTATACTCAAGAACCATATGACGTCATTATTATCCATAACATGAATTACAGATAAATAATTAAATGAGGATTATTATATCCTCGTCATCTAGCCCCCCAGCTTCAAGTGAAAATAACTTACTTGGGAAAGGAGCTGTAGATGATCTTACGACCATTAGATGGTCATAGAATGGTGGTCGTAGGAAAAACTTTTCGACTGGTGTTTCATTTGACTAGAAATTAACTTGGTCAAGAAGGTTGTAGAATAGTCTTACGACTTACAAGGTGGTCGTAGGAGATCTTACGATCACCAAGTTGTGGTAGTACTGTGGTCGGAAGCAAAACCTTTCTTCATGGTTCCTTAGAAGTTTAAAGAAATGTAGTCCTTTTTCTCCCAGTCATGCGATGAAACGACTTAAAGCCGCCATACATCCTGTGAGTTTCTGGACTTCTTTCTATGTGGTTGGAGGGTGCATTTGCACGATGACCTTTATCTTTTCGGGATTTGCTTTGATCCCTCGTACAGAGACCAGAAATACAAGCAATTTTCCCAAAGAGACTTCAAACACACACTTCCAAATTTTACAACTAGATCGTCAATATAGGCTTCCAAATTTCGGCCTTGTTGAGGTGAAAAAGTCAATTGCATCAAGCGTTGAAGAGAAGCGCCAGTATTTTTTAGACCAAATGGAATTTTGACATAACAAAATGTTCCAAATGGAGTAATAAACGTGGTCTTTTCTTCCCTGGGAACTCTAGGCATGTCGGATGCTTGCCACACGAAGACATCTACGTTTGTCTAGAGGAAAGCGATGAGTGTGTCTTCCTATTTGGGGTCGGAAGTATCCCCGATGCGAATAGTCTTTGAGGGCTCCTTTGGATTCAAAGGAACCTCCTTGACCTGGTCGTTCAGTAGCGGTTGCATATCGATCGGCCATCTCAGAGAGTTCGGCGATAGTGGCAGGAGGATTTAAGGCGATATCCTTCGTGATCCCTCTACTACGAACTCCCTCCATAAAAGTCTGATGACAGAAGAATCAGAAACCCCAGGAATGGAATTTCGAACCTGACTGAAGCGTCGAATGAACTGGTGCAGAGTCTCGTGGTCGTTCTGTCTCATCCTGTGCAAGTCATCCTCCTTCCCAGGGCGATGATAGGTGCCTTGGAAATTCGCCAGTAGGAGGTCGCAAAGGTGTTGCTATGAATAAATCGATTCGAGTGGCTGATTTAACAACCACGATCGAGTAGATCCCTCGAGCACAGTAGGAAGGTAATTTGCCATTACATGCTCTCCTCCTCCTACTGCTTGGACAACAATTGTGTAGATCTGGAGAAATTCAATGGGGTTTTAAGATCCATCAAACTTCTCCATGTTCACTGGTCAAAACCGAGGCAGCCAGCTAACTGCTCGGAGGTCGGGTGAGAAAGCCCGACATCCGGTAATGACTTCTTGACACCTTCTTTGCAGAAAAGAAGGATTGACGTCACCAGGTGATCGTACACGACGATACCCGATCATAGGTGGACCCGACCTGTGGTGAGTCTCAACCCTACGAGGGAAATACTCCTCATATTCCATCTATTGTCGCAGATTTCTAGGTTGGAGTGGTGAACGATCACCTCTCCTGGGAACTTGCTGGTCATCAGGCGTTCGAGGAACTCTCCTTCGACTGGGGCAAAGATCAGGAGAGCGTCGTGATCGGTCGTCACAGTGATCTCCATACGGTGAGTTTTTCGAACGACTAGAAGCAAATGAGGTCGTACCACCATGACTTCTAGGTTGATGTCAGTGAGGGTGCTCAAGCGTGGCCACCGTGCTTCGAAGCCTTTGCACGATCTCTTCAGCAAATAGGTCGTAGCCAGGCGTTCGAGCAAGTTCTCGAGATGGGTTCTCGAGAAGGTTATTGATGCGCTGGAGTTCTTGAGCTTTCTCCGACTGATAGTGAACGCGCCTAGATGGATTTTTTTGAGCTGTGATTCTTCTCTGTCGAGTTACCTCAGGAACGTCCATACCTGAGCCTCCAGCTTGCCTCAGTGGACTATGAGTATTTTGAGAAAATCTCCTTCACAGTCATCAGAGTGTTTACTCTGTTCATCGCCGAAGGTGTCCTCGTCATTGCCACAAGGGGTCGCAGCGTGTGATCGTTGGGGAGCATCCTCAGTCCTATCTCTAGGAGAGCGATCGTCACCTAAGGGAAGAACGAAGACCTCCCGTTGATGATCTCCACCTGCGCTTAAGTCCTCCTCACTTGAGGAGTAGTCGAGAGACACCGTCTGGCGACTTGGAGCAAACCCCTCAGGAAGGGGAATTCTGGATTATAACCATCTCCGTCTGCAAGTGAGCCCTACAATGGGATGGTCGAACCTATAGGAAAAGCATGTTCGACCCCATCCTTTATGGGGCTAACCTGAGAGAGACGACCACCAGGTGCTGATGAAGCTCCGGAATGATTGCCTCTAGGACTTGTCGTGCCAGGTCGGACTATCTTAGACGGATCTGAACACTTAGAGGGGGAATCCTCGCCATGCTTTGAGCCTGTCTTGGTGCAGTCCTTGTGGTCGGATTGACCCTTGCCCTCTGAGGAAGCTGGTTCCTCATCCAGATGTAATGTTGCAGGGGATAAGGATCCCTCCTCAACTCCATCGGTGGTATGGTCTCCTGGAGAATGATCTCCAGAGGCGACATCACCATCGGATGATGCAATACTCGGCTCATAGTCGAAACCGGCATCCATGTCGATATCTGCGTAATCGGCCAAGTCAAACTAGTTCTCCTCGTTCCACTCTCCTGCCATGAGAGCATTAGAGTTGGAAAAGAGCGAGGGAAAGCTGGTGACTCGAAGATCCCCACGGTCGACACCAACTGTCGGTGTTTTAGAACCGAACTTACGTAAAGATTGTTTGATTCGGGGGGTCTCCAAGACTCAAATCACGCAGAGAGAGGCGACACGGGGATTTTTATACAAGTTCGGGCCTTCTCCTAGGGAGAATAACAACCCTACTCCTATGTGTATGTATTGAGTATGCTGGATTACAAGATCAAGAGAAAGACTCGAATGAGGCGTCTTGTGCTCCTGATTCCTCTCTTCTCTCCTTCTGATACTTCTGCCTTTTATACAGTACTTAGAGCGTGCTGCTGTTCCTCCAGTCCAAAGGGTGCTTTAATGCTTCAGATAATGGAGCCATTTCTGGAGATTATTGTGGGAGTGGTAACGTTCCCACATCGCAAGGCAGTTATCACCACGACAGGGAGTTAAATCGTGCCATTATTCCAAAGAATAACAGCGTAGTTTACTACCCATATCTTTAGATATGGTGCGGAAGATTCCCTGGTCGACTAGGCCCACACGTCTGTAAGCCCCATTGACTAGGGACTGGTCGTAGAAGAGCTTACGACCAGGTGGTGGTCGTAGAAGAGCTTACGACCACAGACTGATCGTAGGAGAGCTTATGATCAGGGCATAGTCGTAGAAAGGCTTACGACTATGGTGTAGTTGTAGAAGGACTTACGACTATGGGGCGTTTGTAGAAGAACTTACGACCTCCAGCTTCTCCCTTATGAATATTAAGGGGTATACTCAAGAACTATATGACATCATAATTATCCATAACATGAATTACAGATAAATAATTAAATGAGGATTATTATATCCTCGCTAGTTCTTCTACGACTACATATTGATTGTAAGTCCTACTATGATCACCTTATAGTCGTAAGTTCTTCTACGACCACCTATTGATCGTAAGTCCTACTACAATCACCTCATGGTCATAAGTCTTACTATGACCAGGTCAGCTACGACCACCCTATGCTCGATAAAGTTTACAGACATGTGGGCCCAATCGACTAGAAACATTTGTGTGTTGTGTTTAATACACACAGTAGTTAATATGTGTTGTTATTCCTGAGATAACTATATGTATTAAACCTCTGTCTCTGACATAACCGCAAGGCGACGTGGTGGATATGTCTCTGACAATAACTGCCCTTAAATGTGTGCATTGCATCAAACGACAAGGTGCCTCTTGATGTAGACAACTACCACCTCTTCATGCGCTATATAAGGAGTAAAATCGGTGGACAAAGAGGAGAGGATCAAGTGATCAAAAGATTCGATAGCTACAACAAAAGACAGAAGTCATCAAGTCCTAGTTTTAGTGACTTCCTTCTTGTTGTAAACACAATCAATATAGCAACACAAGAGTAGGGTTATTATTCTCTTAGAAGAAGGCCTGAACCTGTATAAATTCTTTTTATTCTTTTCTATGTGGTTTTGCTCTAGGAGAGCTCCCAGCATTCATTCAAAAGATCGATACTAATCCATCGACAACAATGATACACAAAATAAATAGAAACTCCCCCTGTTAATGAATGACACACTTTAAAAAAGGGGAAAACATAAACCCCTTCAGTATCACCACCTTTGCTATCTTGCCAGATAGAAGCTGCTTCATCCGTTTCACCGTCCTCACTAGCATGCTAGACAAAAAGCTAGCCCATCCCCTAGTTCAACTTCTTTGCCAGTATACTCGTAAAAAAAAACAACCATTTCGCTCATCGTCTCTACCAGTATACTTTTTCTAGCTTTTTTTTTTTGCCCTATTGGACCCTCCGTCATTCCCTTTTAGACCCCATCTATAGCGTGGAAACTTCCACGCAAGGTTCAGAAATCGAGCTAAAACTAGCATGCCACTCATGTCACTCCCCTCACATGGATGTCCTAGGAATGACTACACTTCAATGCAATCGGTGGATACCGATGCCTTTTTGTGGCTGTTTGTTTTGGCATTATAAAACCCTCCGCCATGCCCATTTTAGACTCGTATGTAACGTGGAAACTGCCACGCAAGGTTATGAAATCTGGCTAAAACTAGCCTTCCTCTCGTGTTGCTCCGCTCACACAGACACCACCCTAGGAATGACTACGCTTCGACGCAACCAGTGGATATTGATACTTTTTTCTAATTATCTGTTTTGGTCCTACAATACCCTCTGCCTTTCCCATTTTAGACCCAATTTGTAACATGGAAACTTTTGTTTAAATTCCGTATGTTTGGAATGCAGGAACTATTTTGAATTACAGCTAAAATTGAATTGCTTCCAATGAAAACATACGCGTTCCAAAACGGCCTTAGTTGGAACAAGCTATCCTTTTTCCCAAAAAAATTCAGCCCTTTTGGCATCTTCATAGCTTACATAAAGTATGTCCTCCTATTTATATTCTTCATCAGTGTATCTTCTTTACGAGTATGCTAGACAAAAGAAACAACCCCCTATTAATGAATGTCATCCTTTTTTAAAGAAAAAAAAAGAGGAAACATAAACCCCTTCAGTATCACCACCTTTGCTAGCTTGCCAAACAGAAGTTGCTCCTTCTGTTTCACCGTCCTCGCTTGCATGCTAGACAAAAGCTGGACCATCATCTAGTTCATCTTCTTTGATAGTATACTCGCCACAAAAAACAACCATTCCATTCATATTCTCTACCAGTATACGATTTTCTAACTGTTTTTTTGCCCTATAGAACCTTCTATCGTTCCCTTTTAGACCCCATCTGTAGCTTGGAAACTTCCACGCAAGGTTCAGAAATCAGGCTAAAACTAGCATGCCACTCGTGTCGCTCCCCTCACATGGATGTCCTAGGAATGACTACACTTCGATGCAACTGGTGGATGCTGATGCCTTTTTGTGGCTGTTTGTTTTAGCGCTATAAAACCCACCGCCGTTCCCATTTTAGACCCATCTGTAACGTGGAAACTACCATGCAAGGTTTAGAAATCTGGCTAAAACAAGCCTTCCTCTCATGTTGCTCCCCTCACATGGATGTCCCAGGATTTTCTGAGGATGAACAAGGAACAGTGTGGTTTGGAGATCGCATATGTGTGCCCAACCATCAGGAGATAAAACAGTCGATTCTAAAGGAAGCTCACGAATCGCCATACTCCATCCATCCCGGAAGCACGAAGATGTACCAGGATCTGAAGGAGAAATATTAGTGGGTCAGCATGAAGCGAGAAATCGCTGAAGTTAAATCGCTTCGTTGTGATGTTTGTCGCTGAGTCAAGGCAGAACACCAAAGACCCATTGATGCTGTTACAACCATTACCAATTCCGAATGGAAGTGGGAGGAAGTTGGTATGGATTTCATCACCGACTCCTAGGACCCAAACAGATGTGATTCCATCGGGTGATAATTGATCGGTTAACTAAAGTAGCTCACTTTATTCCAATCAAGACCACTTACGTAGCGACCGACTAGCGGAATTGTATATGGCCAAGATTGTCTGCTCACACGGTGTACCCAAGAAGATCGTGTTCGATAGAGGCTCTCGATTCACATCAAGATTCGGCGAGTTTGCACGAAGTTTTGGGAACAAGACTCAACTTCAAGATCGCTTATCACCCACAGACAGGCGGCCAGACCGAACGTGTCAACCAAGTTCTTGAAGACATGCTTCGAGCCTCGTGCCTTAGATTATGGTAAAGTTGGGACAAGAATCGCCCTATATGCAATTCTCGTACAACAATAGTTACCAAGCCACCTCAGATGTCTCCATTTGAAGCTTTATATGGTAGAAAATGCGAACCCGCTTCTTTGGGATGAAGTAGGAGAGCATCAATTCTTTGGACGAATTGATAAAAGAAGTCAAAGCAAGGTTAAAGCGATAAGGAACATTTGAAGGTGGCTCAATCTCGACAGAAGAGTTACGCAGATAACCGTCGAAGGGAATTAACCTTTGAAATAGGAGACTTTGTTTATCTCAGGGTTACTCCACTTCGAGGGGTAAAAAGGTTCCGGACCAAGGGAAAACTTGCACCTAGATTTGTGGGACCTTACAAGATTTTGGCCAAGAGAGGTGAAGTTGCATATAAGCTTGAACGTCCAACCTCCTTGTCGGCGATCACGACGTCTTCCACGTCTCTCAACTCAAGAAGTGTCTCCGAGTGCCAACAGAAGAAACACCCCTTGAGAACATCGACCTTCAGGAAGACCTCACATACATAGAGCAGCCAATCAAGATTCTCGATGTGGCAGAATGAGTCACCAGAAGCAAAGTCATCCGCTCATGCAAGGTTCAGTGGAGCAATCATTCAGAAGAAGAAGCCACCTGGGAGCGAGAAGAAGATTTGAAAGCCGCGTATCCCTACCTTTTTGCTGACCAAGTCTGAATCTCGGGGTCGAGATTCCCTTTAAGGGGGGTAGGTTTGTAACAGCCCAAAAATTCAAATTCTGAGAAAATTTTAAAACTTATTTATTTTGGTGGATTTTCTGAAATTTTCTAAAGCTCTTATTATTAACCTTAAAGCTAAAACAAATTTAAATACAAAAACCAATACCAAGTTTAAGTTGAATTATTTTATTTAAGTCCAAAATCCTTCTAGGAATTTCTGTGAATTTTTCTAGAATTTTTGGGATTTATTTGCTATTTTCTAAAGCCTCTTTTAATTAATGTAATTAAAACAATTGTTAAAACATTAGAAATTCACAAACAGTGTTTGGCTTAAACTCGTCGGCCCAGACCTCCTCATACACCTGTGGCCCAAGCTGCCCGCTCCCTCTCAGCGTTACCCCCTCTCACCGCAGCCGTTGGATCGGCATCGAACGCCTCACACGCTACCGCTTTCTTTTCCTTCTTTGTCGCCACGGTGGGACCATCGTTACTGTGCTTCTTCCTCTTTCCTTTCTTCCCCGTGCGTTCCTTCCCTTTCTTGCCCGCGTCCGCCATTGACGCGATTTCGTAAAGCTCCCATATGCGTTCAAATCCATTTGCAGATCCCCAAATTGACGCGCGCATTTAAACCCTGGATCTCCTCCGCCTCCGACACGGCCTTTTCTTTCCATCCCCGTGCCCCGAATCCCTTAATCCTCGCCGCCGTGCCGCGCGGGCCTTCTTGCGCCCTACGAAGCTCCGCCCCTCCCCGGCCCTATAAAAGGGAGCCCTGGGAGCGCCTTCCTCTCCACCCCACAGCACCACCACCCATTGCTCTCCTCCTCCCCCGTAGCGCCTCGATTTCAAGGTTCTTCGCTGGCGGTGAACCTTCGGTTTTTCGCCAAATCCGGCGCCCTCATCTCCGCCCAGGCCTCGTCGTCCACATCTACGGATCACCATCTCGTCGCGAAGCCATTGCGCTCTCACGGTGCCGTGGAATCCCGGAGCACCTCCTCGTCAACGACCGCGCGCCGCCGCCTAACCTCGTCGCCGACCACCTTCTGCCAAGATTCATTGCAATTCCGGTGAGCATCACGCTCAAGATCTCACCTCTCTTTTTGCACAACCCTCACCTCGCCGTGGCATATAACGCGCCGGGCTCTCAGAGTCAGATCACCGCCGGTGTCGGGCTGGCGTGGCTAGTCCACGTCGACGCCACTCTAGCGCCACCTCATCCTCAGGTCTGACATGGAGCCCATGTGGCGGCCACATCAGCCGCGTCAGCACCAACTCCCCAAGCCAATCACCACATAGACTTGGTCCATGTAAGCCGTGTCTATGACACATGGGGCCCACATGTCAGAAATTAATTTAATTTCTTTTAAATCCCGAAACACTGTGGCTGACGCCAGCTTGTGCAATAAATGGATTTTCCTTTAGAAAAATAAATCGGGAAATTCATTTAAATTTCAGATTTAGGTTTAAACTTCTAAAATTCATAACTTTTGCATCCAATCTCCAAATTGGGTGCTCCAAATTTCTAAATTCATGTAAAATCATTATCTAGATAACTAAACCAAAATTATTTAATTTGAAGCTATTTTGATTCTGTATTTAAATTTAGAAATTCTTTTAAATATCGATTTAGGCTAAAACTTGTAAAATTCATATCTTTTGAACCTCAACTTCAAATTGAGTATTCAAATTGCTAAAATCTTATAAAATTATTATCTAGCTAAATAAAATAAAATTATTTCATTTGGAGTTAGGTTGATTTGTCTTTTTTCGATTTATTTGAATTTATCGTGCTTTCGCGTATAGACTTTGACGATTCCGGAGAGGTAGATCCTTCAGAGGGTTTAGAATCTCAAGACTTCAACGAAGGCAAGTTACATTCTTGACCATTTTGATCCTAGTATTTCAAAGTTAATTAATTCTATTTTTAAAGTTATTATTCCATGCATATTTTTTTATTCAAGTTATTTTAAATTCCTGTTTTAATTCTTAGTTATGCCAATTCCTTCGTATAGCCAATATTGATGTTTGGAATGTCATGCCCTTGTCACCTTAGAAAAATAATTAAGATAATTATGCTTAGTCATTGCTTAGACCAAAAGATGATTTGGGGAATTTTGCCAAAATACAAAGTTGTTTTGAAAATGAATCTATAGTATTGCTTTTACCATAGATGTTTGGAAAACATCTTACCAAAGAAAAATAAATGAAATTGGTTTAGACTTGGGTGAATTGGATTGTTGGTGGGTGCAAGTTCATGCACGGGCTCAATACAGCGAATGGTTGAGACCCAGGGTTTGTTTTGGAAGTCGCCCAATCATGTAAGGACCGGTCTGCGGGCCGCGGATGTTAAGTGAAACTCGTACCACCACAAGTCTGGAATGGGACAGACTTGGCCAAATAAGCTATATTATCTCACCATGTTTATGTCTTGGAAAGATGTGGGAGTCGTGAAGACTTATTGATGATACCCACATGGCGCAAGAGGGGGTAGTCGTTTGGTGCGAAGCTTTCGATTACGAAACCTTAGTGGGCATAATTATGTTGAAATAATGTAGGGTAAAGGCCTCGTGATAGCTGCTTAGTCGCACGCCCACTAAGCGTGTATTGGCCGACATAATAAGCAAACTATCTCTTGTGGGTAAAGCTGTACCAACTCGCAGAGTATTAATCTATTCAATAGTCTGTGTCCACGGTCATGGACATGCTTAATGTAATCCACTCAAAGTTAGTCTCTGGTTTTGTTTGAAAAGACTTTGTCACCGGTTTATGAAAATGGGATTGGGCGAAGCTTTGGTGTAAGGGGTAGTCCTTCACCATTTGTGTATGGAGGTTCATCCTACACTTGACATTGAGAAATCGAAATATGATTTTGATCTTATTAAATTCTAAAATGGCCTTGGAAATTACTAAGAGTATTTAAACTGAAAATGTTTGTCTTATGCAAATAAACCCCGCCATTACCCTTTGCTCACATTATGCATGCATTCAATCACATTTTACGGTGTAACTTGCAAGCACAAGTGGTAGTGCTTACTCTTGTGAATAATCTTTATTCAGGAGAAGACTTCTATCAAGATGGTGAGGACATCGATGCTTAGGCCACGCTCCCCCAGACGATTGCCTGTGGCGAATCGTTGGGTCTAATACTACTATTTTATTTCCACTGTGTTTTACTTTATTTGGCCTCAGGCCCGATTGTAATAAACTTTGAATAATTATTAATAAAATGCGTGATATGTTTTGATTATCACTTTTGTTTAACTGTGTACACTAGAAATCCTGGACTAGTGTATGAACACAGAGAATTCGGGATCCTTCGCTCCCGGGTTCGACAAACTATTTTGAATTACAACCAAAATTGAATTGCTTCCAATGAAAACATATGTGTTCCGAAAGGGCCTTAGTTGGAACAAGTTATCCTTTTTCCTAAGAAAAAGCAGTCCTTTTGGCATCCTCATAGCTTACATAAAGAATGTCCTCCCGTTTATATTCTTTGTTAGTGTATCTTCTTTACTAGTATGCTAGAAAAAAGAAATAGAAACCCCCTGATAATGAATGGCAGTCTTTTTCTCTCTCTTTTTTTTGAAAAAAAAGAGGAAACATAAACCCCTTCAGTATCACCACCTTTGCTACCTTTCTAGACGGAAGTTACTCCTTCCGTTTCACCGTCCTCACTGGCATGCTAGACAAAAGCTGGCCCATCCTCGAGTTCATCTTTTTTGCCAATATACTCGCCAAAAAAACAACCATTCCGTTCATCTTGTCTACCAGTATACTTTTTTCTACCAGTTTTTTTGCCCTATAGGACCCTCCGTCGTTCCCTTTTGAACGACGTCTGTAGCGTGGAAACTTTCACGCAAGGTTCAGAAATCTAGCTAAAACTAGCATGGCTCTCGTGTCGTTGGCCTCACATGGACATCCTACTAGGAATGAATACGCTTTGACGCAATAGGTGGATGCCGATACCTTTTTGTGGCTATTGTATTGGCGCTATAAAATCCTTCGCCGTTCCCATTTTAGACCCATCTGTAACATGGAAACTGCCACACAAGGTTCTAAAATCTGGCTAAAACTAGCCTTCCTCTTGTGTCGCTCCCCTCACATGGACGTCCTAGGAATGACTATGCTTGGACGCCACCGGTGGATAACGATACATTTTTTCTGGCTACCTGATTTGGCCCTATAAGACCCTCACCCTTCCCATTTTAGATCCAATTTGTAACAAGGAAACTTTTGTTGAAATTCCCTATGTTTGGAATGTGGGAACTATTTTGAATCGCTTCCAATGAAAACATATGTGTTCCGAAAGGGCCTTAGTTGTAACAAGTTATCCTTTTTCCTAAGAAAAAGCAGTCCTTTTGGTATCCTCATAGCTTACATAAAGTATGTCCTCCCGTTTATATTCTTCGTTAGTGTATCTTCTTTACCGGTATGCTAGACAAAAGAAATAGAAACTCCCCCTATTAACGAATTGCAGTCCTTTTCTTTTCTTTTCTTTTTTTTTAAAAAAGAGGAAACATAAACCCCTTCAGTATCACCACCTTTGCTACCTTGCCAGACAGAAGTTGCTCCTTCCATTTCATCGTCCTCGCTAGCATGCTAGACAAAAGCTGGCCCATCCTCCAATTCATCTTCATTGCCAGTATACTCGTGAGAAAAACAACCATTCCGCTCATCTTCTCTACCAGTATACTTTTTCTGACTGTTTTTTCCCCTATAGGACCCTCCTGCGTTCCCTTTTAAACCCCATCTGTAGCGTGAAAACTTCCACGCAAGGTTCAGAAATTTGGCTAAAACTAGCATGGCTTTCGTGTCGCTCGCCTCACATGGATGTCCTAGGAATGACTACGCTTTGATGCAACCAGCTGGTGGATACCAATACCTTTTTGTGGCTGTTTGTTTTGGCACTATAAAACCCTCCGTCATTCCTATTTTAGACCCATCTATAACTTGGAAACTGCCACACAACGTTTAGAAATCTGGCAAAAACTAGCCTTCCTCTCGTGTCGCTCCCCTCACATGGACGTCCTAGGAATGACGACGCTTCTGCGCAACTGGTGGATACCGACACTTTTTTCTGGCTATCTATTTTGGCCCTATGAGACCCTCTGCCTTTCCCATTTTACACCCCATTTGTAACATGGAAACTTTTGTTGAAATTCCCTATGTTTGGAATGTGGGAACTATTTTGAATTACTATCAAAATTTAATTGCTTCTTGTGAAAATTTATGTGTTCCAAAAGGGCCTTAGTTGGAACAAGCTATCCTTTTTCCCAAGAATAAGTGGTCCTTTTGGCATCCTCATAGCTTACCTAAAGTACATCCTCCAGTTTATATTCTTCATCGGTGTACCTTTTTTTCTAGTATACTAGACAAAAGAAATAGAAACTCCCCCTGTTAATGAAAGGCAGTCTTTTTCTTTTCTTTTCTTTTTAAAAAAAAGAGGAAACATAAACCCCTTCAGTATCACCACCTTCACTACCTTGCCAAACACAAGTTGCTCCTTCCGTTTCACCGTCCTAGCTGGCATGCTAGACAAAAGCTAGCCCATCCTCCAATTCTTTTTCTTTGCCAGTATACTCACCAAAAAGACATTCCACACGTCTTCTCAGCTAGTATGTTGTAAACCGGCCCTTACAATTCATGCCTTCCAAGCAGGGAAATGGATCCTCTGCATTGCAGGTTTCAATGCTGAGGATCCATAGTGCATGGCTTAGAAATCGGTCTCCACCGTCTAATCAAAAAATCGAAGTCTAGATCAATAGCTACAGTGTTTTTGCTGTATTGTTTTTCGCTACAATAAATTTTTCACTGTTGCTACAATACCACTGTTGTATGTTGTTCGCACACTCACAAAACACTGTGTGATGGTTTCCTACATGGGTTGGCTCGCATGAGTGTATGCAAGACTTGGGGTGTTTGGTTGTCTGCATGCATCATTCGACATGGCTGATCTCGTGCAAAAGTGGCTCCCGAGCCTGGACCAAGGGAATTGCAAGGATTGAGCTTCGCTCACGAGCCAAGCCACACAGATGCAGGCGTGCTCGGCTCCGGGGGCCAGAGATTGCATCTAAGCATGCAGCACACCTCACTCCCGTCACCACTCGCTCCTCTCTCTCACTCACGACCACACTGTGCCCGTGCCCTGACCACGACTGCCGCGCCCACCTCGATTTGAGCCCACGACCACACCATGCCCGCACAGCCCATCGCGCCCACCTCACCGTTCCCATCAATCCGACAAGCTCCACCCACTCCCTTGTGCATCATGTCGTGTTCCCAACCGTCACGATCGAAACCCCCCACCAATTTCGATTTTCATCCACGGGAGCTCGCACAACGGTCTTCTCCATCTCCGGCTCGAAACTGCCTCCACTGCCGCCATCCTCTCCCCGGTGAGCCATTCCTCAATTACTCTCTATCGGAGCATCACCTCACGTCCCTCTTGCTTCCCCCCCCACCTACTCCAGCAACCCCTACCTGTAGCGCTGCAGCCACGATGAACACGTCGCACCGCCTTGGGCTCACACTGTTGGCATTCCTCGACCACTCCCCGCCTGCACCAACTGGTCCAGTGAGCTTCCCTTATCTCCCTGCTGCTCGTGCTCACCTCCTTCTTCCCCCTCTCCCCCTCCAGCGCTACCGCCGCTTCTTCCTCCCCCGGTTCTGGCTGTGAGGACTACCTCTTGGGAACACACCAGGAAGGGTCTCTACGTGATCCCTTAGGGTGGTTCGGTAGGACCGCCCGGAGAGAAACGGTAGTACCGAGGTCTGGTATGACCGAAGAGGAGGTCCGCCAGGACCTCCCAGGAGATCCCAAGACCTCCTGGTGGTCTTGGCCTCTGTGCACCACGAGCTAGTCCCAGGATCAGATTGGCTAGCTCGCACAGACTCAACAATGGGTGTGATCAATACCATACACAAACTCAACGATAAAGCAGATAAAAAGCACATATATTAACAAGGGACCTTAAGGTCAAGGTTTGTACAGTGGTGCCTCACAAGGCTACAGCAAAAGAGTAAATACAACACAACGGAAACAAAAGAACTGCAGGGTACATTCGGCCAGCCCACAGGCTACCAAGTGGAGGACGTCCTAGTGTGCAAGGTCTTCAAAGAGCTCCCCTCCTGAGAGCACTAGACCTCCTGGTTCTCCCTCCTCTGCTGATTACAACAGAGGGCACAAGCTATGAGTACTTTGAATGTACTCCGCAAGCCGTGGGGAAAACAAGTATGCAATTAACATTTATGCACGACTTGACAATGGAGAGCTGTATGGTTAGTTGCAAAAAACAATATTGACAGTGAAATGACATAATAGATTGCAAAGCTCAAGTTAGAAAAACATAGCACATAAATAACTTTTGTTTTCAAAGGGAGGCAGTGAGCACCTACTCACTCCCAAGACCACTCTAGACCACAAAGGTCTAGAGCTCCCAAGACCAGCCCCTGGACCCCATCTCGAGCCAGCCATGACCTCTCTGGAGCTGGCCAAGGTCTCTTCGAGACAAAGCCATGACCTCTCGCAGAACTGCCTAGGAGCACAAATTTTTTTATAAAACTCTACCCCTCGTTCGAAATCTCCGAGCGTGTCCATAACCGAGGACGCGGCTATTCGAATAGATTTACACTCTGTAGAGGTTGTACAGCTTTACCCACATGAGATAATCTTCTTATAATGTCCGTCTGACACACTGCCTAAGGTGTGCGACTAAGAGATTATCACAAGGCCTTTACAAAGTTTAGCTCTAACTCAGTTCTGCCCGCTAAGGTTTCGCCACAAATACCCCCTCTTGCGCCATTCCCAACCACAACAGAACCAAGTCAAAACCTCACTAATTAGTTGGCCAGGTCCACCCCATCCTGGACATGTGGTTGCACGGGTAGGCCCAGGTCAATGGCTCACAAGGTAAAGTCCTTAGTTGCTGCTCACGCGAGACCTTCCACAATCCCATGGTGCACTCAGCACCAAGATGCACACAGCACCAATACAAGAGAAGGTGCGCGCAGCACTAATGTGCACATAGCACTAAGGTGCACACAACACAAATGTAAGAATGTGCATGCAACGCTAATGTGCATATAGCAATGGTGTGCACACAACACAAAGTAAACGTGCACACAGCACCCCCTGCTCACCTCTGGCCACTCGCCCAAGCATAAAAACGTTTTGGTTGCACCCGGCCAAATGGCTACCCAAGCCATGGCACACAAGTTTTAGTAAAGGTGGCAACAAATATCGTGACACACACAGGTCACACTTCTTTTTAAACAACACCCTGGCCGCTACTACACAAGCCACAAGCCAATGCACTGGGGTAAAGATAACAATGATTATGATTATGGTGAGACTACCGTCTACTAGAGCATGGCTAGGCAAGACCCGATACCCATGTTGGTAAACAAGATATCCAACTAACAGTACCCAAGCTAAGGCCATCAAAGGTAACATGACAACATGTTGATTGCAAGGTAACAAGGAGGTATAAGGACAAGCAGGTAAATAACTAAGCCCAAAACCAACTTTATACAATTAGCCATGCAAGTTTATCAAATCAAAATACTTTTGCAAAATGGGGTCAAGATGATCAAAGGACCACGACTTGCCTTCGGCGATGAGTTGCTGGGCTTCTGCAAGGGCTGCTGGATCTTCGAGCTCTTCAGCACCAACATAATCTACAAGTGCGCAAAGAAAAACAAAAAAGCAAATCAACTCTAGGAAAAAGAACTTAAAAAGACTCAAAAGAAATTAAGCAAAACTCAACCAAAAACCAAGGAAGCAAGAGGTCTCAACGAGAGGGGAGGTCCAACTCAAAAGAGGGTGGTCTTTAGCAAAAGACTAGCAAGGACCAGCAGAGAGGTCTTCTTGGTGATGCTGAGGTGATGGAGTAGCTTCAAAGAACTCCTTGGTGAGGTCTCACGCACGGAGACAACCAGGCGAAAGCCAAGAAGTTAGAAATGAACAAAAAGGTGACAAAGGGAGGCATGTCCAGGCTATGTATAGCCGGAGCTGGCGAAGTGCCCAAAAGAGAGGCTCAGCAAACGTGTCAATGACCAGGAATGCTAGGACAAGGTTAGGACAGGGTATGCCCTCAAAAGAATAAACACAGTACCTCAGATGGGACCGAATTTAATGTGATACAACAACCATTAAATGCGCAAGAGACTTCTGAGGCGGAGGAATAGAGAAAGGGAAGCTATATAACAAGAGGGGCCAGTCAAGAGGTGAACAGACCAGTCAAAGGGGATGGTCCAAGGAGGAGGTCCAAAGAGGAGGTCTTGAGGAGGTCCTGAAGACAAAGAAGTCTAGAGGAGGTCCTGAAGACAAGCAAGGAGGTCTTGGGCCAAACAGAGAACCCACAGAGAGGTCCAAACCAATAGGGGTCTGTAACGTCCCGTTTTTCCAGAATGTTGAAAAGCTTGTAAAAATAATAACCATTCACTTTTGTTGAGAGTTCAAAGCTTAATTTGAAGATTTCAGAAATTTGGAGGTTTAACTTGAACTAACCAAACTTCAAATTAATCCCTTTCTGGTTGAGCTGGAGTTATTGCTGTTCTTTGGCTTTTAGCCTCTTTTTCTCTACTGGCCTTGTTTGTCCTCCAGGCTAGTCTCTCCTCCCTTTTTGGAGACATCCACTCTTGGGTCCTTCCTTTCGCCCAGACCTCCTCCCAGTAGGACCTCTTTATAGGTTCAACCCCTTCATTCTCTGGACCTCTCTTTGTAATCTTCTGTTTGGACTTTCCTTTGTTGGCTTGAATCTCTTTGTGCTTAGACCTCCCTTGGGTCTAAGCTTTCATCTTTATTTGGATCTTCCCTTGGTTTAAACCTCTTTCTTTGTTTGGACCTCCCGTGGACCTCTCTTAGCGTTCTCTTGTAACCTCTGAGGTCATTTGGGCCCCCGAGTTCCTTTGGGACCTCCCTTGCCTCTTTGGATCTCCCTTGTGTTCATCTGAGACCTCCCCTTGTTGAGATCTGGCCGTTAGGACCACCTCTCTGGAGATCTTAGCCCTGAGACCTCCCCTTGTTGAGATCTCGCCGTTAGGACCTCCTCTCTGGAGATCTTAGCCGCTCAGACCTCCCCTTGTTGAGATCGGCCGTTAGGACCTCCTCTCTGGAGATCTTAGCCGCTCAGACCTCCCCTTGTTGAGATCGGCCGTTAGGACCTCCTCTCTGGAGATCTTAGCCGCTCAGACCTCCCCTTGTTGAGATCTGGCCGTTAGGACCTCCTCTCTGGAGATCTTAGCCGCTCAGACCTCCCCTTGTTGAGATCTGGCCGTTAGGACCTCCTCTCTGGAGATCTTAGCCGCTCAGACCTCCCCTTGTTGAGATCTGGCCGTTAGGACCTCCTCTCGAGATCTTAGCCGCTCGAGACCTCCCCTTGTTGAGATCGACCGTTAGGACCTCCTCTCTGGAGATCTTAGCCGCTCAGACCTCCCCCTTGTTGAGATCTGGCCGTTAGGACCTCCTCTCTGGAGATCTTAGCCGTCCAGGTCCTCCCTTCGTTGGATCCAAAGGTCCAGACCTCCTCAGGCCCAAGACCTCCTTAGCGCTTGGACCCTCTTTGACTCTTGTGGCTGTATCGCTTAAGGCTTTGCCTTTCTCACCTAAGGGTCATCCGATCTAAATCAGACGGCCTAGCCTTGCTGGTCTGTTCGCTCGGTCCGAACGGCCCCTCGTTTCACGCCATCCGATCTGCATCTAACGGCTCAACTGCGAAGTGAAGTTTGGATGGTCCAAACGTTCCTTTCCTTTCTGGACCGCCCGATTCTGATCGAACGGCTCTGCTTTCTTCTTGGCGTTTTCTTGATCGAGTGACCTCCCCCTGGCTGTTTTGCAAGGACCACCTCCTCGATCCTTGCTGGTCTTTTGTAAAGACCACCCCTTTAATCTTGAATATCCTTGACCGTCAGGACCTCCCCACACCCTTTGATCTAGACCGCTGAGGTCCTCTTGTTTTGAGATCTTGGCCGTTCAGGCTCTTCTTTTGAGATCTTGAGCGCCAGGACCTCCCTTTGCCTTTTGATCTTGACCATTCAGGTCCTCTCCTTTTGATATCTTGGTCAGTCGAATTTTCCCTTTTGGGAGATTTTGACCGTCAGACCTCCCCGCTCTCGGCGCCTCCTCGGCGCCTTACCCCTTGCGCTTGGGACCTCTTTTGAGGTCTGGTTCTCTCGTGATTTAAACCTCCTTGGGGTCTAGATCTGTTTGAGGGTTGGATCTCCCCTTGAAGTCCAGCTATCTTTTGTCTTTTGGACCTCATATCCTTAGGACCTCTTTGTGTTTTGACCTTTGTGGTCTAGACCACCCTGTTGTGTTTGGACCTCCTCTAGGTTCAGACCTCCCTGTTGTGTTTGGACCTCCTTTAGGTTCAGACCTCCTTGTTGTGTTTGGACCTCCTCTAGGTTCAGACCTCCCTGTTGTGTTTGGACCTCCTCTAGGTTCAGACCTCCCTGTTGTGTTTGGACCTCCATTAGGTTCAGACATCCTTGTTGTGTTTGGACCTCCTCTAGGTTCAGACCTCCCTGTTGTGTTTGGACCTCCTCTAGGTTCAGACCTCCCTGTTGTGTTTGGACCTCCTCTAGGTTCAGACCTCCCTGTTGTGTTTGGACCTCCTTTAGGTTCAGACCTCCTTGTTGTGTTTGGACCTCCTCTAGGTTCAGACCTCCCTGTTGTGTTTGGACCTCCTTTAGGTTCAGACCTCCCTGTTGTGTTTGGACCTCCTTAGGTTCGGACCTCCTTGTTGTGTTTGGACCTCCTCTAGGTTTAGACCTCCCTTTTTGTGTTTAGACCTTTGCGGTCTAGACCTCCCTTTTGGTCCTAGGACCTCCTCGCAGGACCTCCTTCTTGGACCTCCTCCTTGGACCTCCTATTTGGACCGTGGACCATGTCCTTTGACTGGTCTGCGCACCTTTTTGACTGGCCCCTTTGGCAGTCTTAGTGCATTTAATGTGGGTCGAGTCACATTAAATGCTGCCACCTACCTTTGTACTCTTTTTCTACTTTGTGTCACATCCCTTGCTTTCTTTATTTCTTTTAGTACCTTGTGGCGGTGTGCCCTTGTCCTAAAACCTTGAACACAGTCGCTTCTTTGGGTTGGTGCTCTGTTTCCCTTGCTCTTTAAATAGAGCACCAGAGGGCACCGCTGCCTCCCTACTCCTCATTTCAACTCCTCGGTTTCTTCCTGACCTGGTGGATCTCCTCCTCCTCCCTGTGGATCTCCTCTTCTCTCTTGGTTTCGAGTAAGTTCTTTTGGTTTTCTTGGAAATTATTGGCTTATTTGGTTTCTTTTGCGAACGTGTAGATCTCGGGTGATCGTTGAGAAACTCGTGAATCAAGCTCCTTCAGCCGAAGCTTTTCTTTCTCCAACAGAGGCAAGTCGTGGCCCATGATCATCTTGATCCCACTTTGCAAAGCTATTTTGATTCATTAAACTTGCATGGCTATCTTTATAAAGCATGTTTTGGGCAAGTAGCTATCCCCTACTTGACATTATGCCTCCTTGATATACTTGAACTGAACATGTTGACATGAACTCTTTGGACACCTTAGGATGGATATTTAGGTTGGTATTCCTTGTTATTGCCAACTTTGGGACCGTATGTTGTATGCTTAGCCTTGCTTTAGAAACCGTGGGTCTGTGAATCATGCCTCATCAATTAATAATCTTGACTAATTGAAATATGGAACCCGTGGTTGGTGCCATTGTTAAGCAACTATGGCGGGATGCCTAAGTTGTGTTGATTGTGGTGCGAGATCACATTAATAATTGTTGTGCCAGAATGGGTGGTCTTTTGGCGGGGTTAATTACAAATTGTTTTGCTCGGGCAAGAAGGTCGGGAGTGAGTAGTGGATGCTTCATTTTGGGGTTGTGGATGTCTTGCACGAGCACAAATAAGGACTTTACTTTGTGTCTCATTGATCGGGCCAATCGGTGCAACCACAAGATCATTTTATGGGAATAGTCTGGTGAATAATTAGCAATGGATTGGCTTGGGGCTCTTTGGGTTGGCGTGTGATTCGTTGGCGCAAGAGGGCACCCCATAACCTGCGGACTTCTAGACCAAAGGGGATTAGCAAACCTTAGCGGGCAGCTCTGAGTCAATTCAAAGCTTTGTAAAAAGCCTTGTCGCTCTCCAGATTGCTCACCTTCTAAGTGAGCAAGGGTGACCGGAACCCGTCCTTTGGAGAGATCGTGGATTGTGGGTAAGTTGTACACCTCTGCAGAGTGTAAAATCTATTGAATAGCCAAGTCCTTGGTTATGGACATGCCCGTGAATATGGTGCAAGGGGTAGCTTTGTGAAATTGTGTCCCCGGGCGCTAACTGCGAGATGTGGCTTTACCTCGAAGAGACCTTGGCCGGCTTTAGAGGGTCATGGTTGGCTCGAGATGAGGTCGAGGCGGGTTGGGAACTCTGGAGCGGGTGCTCGGGGTGGTCGTGGTGAGGTCTGGTCATGGGTGTGACCAGACCTCCCACTGTTGGTCTTTGGAACTTTGGAGTGGGTGCTCAGTGGGTTTTGGGAGTGAGCGGGTGCTCACGACCTCCTCAAAAACAAATGTACTTATGTATTATTGTTTTAACTCGAGCATTTCAATCTACTTATATTAATTGTTGTCAAATCTTGCTTACGCAACTAACCTCACAGCTCTCTTTTGGCAAGCCTTGCATGATTACTTATTGCATGCACTCCCCATGGCTTGCTGAGTACATTCAATGTACTCATGGCTTTTGCCCTCTGTTTTAATCAGCAGTTGCAGTTCCAGGGAGCTCAAAGCTCGGTGAAGAAGAGGTCTTTGGAGACCTTGCGACTTAGGGGACGTCCTCCACTCGATAGCCGGTGGGCTGATCGGTTGGACCTACTGATTAACGTTTTGCTTTCATTGTTCTTGCTCTTTTGTTGTAGCCCATGAGGCAAACTCTGTAGAAGCTTGGCGGTTTGGTCTTTAATATTATTTGTTGTTCTGTCTCTTGCTCTTCTTAGTTTGTGTATGGACTTGATTACACTTGTGTTAGATGCATGCGAGCTAGCCAATCCGTTCTGGGACTAGCTCGTGCACAAGCGAGATCTCGGGGAGGTCCCACGGGACTTAGCACAGGAGATCTGTCGGACCTCCCCGATGATATACCTAGAGGTGCCACTGCGGGATGTTGGCCAAGACCTCCGGGAGGTCTTAAAGACCTCTGGGAGGTCTGGAAGACCTCCTCGGGAAGTACCGAGCGGTATTACCGCTCCTTCATGAGGTAGTACCGCACTCAAAAAAATGGTCCTCCTGATCTTTGCGGTATATCAAAGGGTGGGTTGTCTTGGTGGTATCGAGCTCCATATCGATTGTTGGGCGTAACCTTAGTTAGCATGGTCGTTTTAGTTTGTTTCAAAACTATTTTCTAAATCAAACCAACTTAAAAGTCGGCTTAGTGGTTCTCCTCTTGTCTTGTTCTACTCTAGTCTCATCTTGCTTGATCTTTTCTCGTCTTACTCTATTCTTTCTTATCTCTGCTTTCGATTCTCGAACCTTATCCTTTACGGAACTCTAATTTGAATTTAATTTGACCTCCTTACCTCGAGAACCGCTATAGGACCGAACCCTCGTGTCCTAGTGCTGCCAGACCGAGCGGTTGGTGTAGCTGGTGGCTCCTGGTTTCTCAAGAGTTGCGTTGCCAGAATAACCTAGGTGTTGGATGCCAAGCTTGGTAGCTTGAAAGAAGCCTTTTGAATTGATCTTGAGAATTGGAGATTTTGGGGATTCTTTGCTAAGATGAAGGTTTTAAATGGATCCTAGGAGATGTAGGATTGTGAGTTCTTGATGGGATTATTGAAAGATTTTAGACTTTCATCGATTCTAGAGTGAATTGTAACGTTTGGTTGGAAGCTTGATCGAGTATGGACTTTGTGTCCGAGGTTTACCCTTGATGGCGATATAATTATAACTTTTCTTTGGATAATTGGTGAAAATGATTGGTGGATCAATCAAAGATTGTGTATTAAAGGAAGACTTTCGGGAAAACCTACCTAATTGTTGGATTTTGGTGAATCTGAGGAGGTGATTCTAGGTCTCTTAATCTGAAAGTGATGGTTGGATTGAGAATCCTTTTGATATGGAACAAAGGACCATGCAATTAAAGTGCGCAATTGTGGATTTGCTTAAGCCGACCTAGGTAGAAATCAAGAATCTTGTTGATTTACCAATGTTCGGGGAGATTAATCGTTTGGCTGGTTGTTCTAAATGGATGTCTTTAAGATAAGTTATTTGGTGGACCTCCTTAATCATGGGTTTAGGACCTAGCCAAGTTAGGAAGGCTGTTTCCTGGCTCTTGGCTAGCACCCAACCCTTGGTGGTGGCAAGTAACTCCTGAGAAAAGAGCTGTTTGGGAGAAGTGGCAGCGTTGTCCTTGCTCTCCAAGGACATCCCGCTGGACCTCTTGTTGTTAGGAGTTTGTTCCGTTAGCCCAAACCCCTTTAGCTGTTGTTGCTGGTTTTCTTCTGTTTAGTGGTCCCCTCAGTTTTGTTTCGTTAGTTCGTGCAATAAGAGCTCCAGTAGGAGATCCTATTGTGCCTTTCTGCCTCTTTTGGCCCCTTGGCCTCTTGTTTCCTCGGGTTTAACCTACCTTTCCCCGACTAGGATGCTCCATCTAGCTCCCTCGTTCTTTCTCACCTAAGTGTTCTTCCCTCTCTTCCTTGGTGCTTCTCCTTCTTATCCCTTAAACCTGGCAGGTTTGTTCCAAGATGGACCCGACTAGATCCTCAGCAAGCCTTAGTGAATCAGAAGGCCCCAATGCCGGTATTGACCCTACTGCACCTCCTCCTCCGGCAGCCCCTACAGATCCAACTTGAATCAGTTTTTGGCAGCTCAGACTCAGTTGATGAGCACAGTGATGCAGAATATGAATCAAATGATGGCTCAACAGAATCAAGCTGCAGCAGACCCTAGTTAGCTTGGTGGATCGCGAGAACCAAACCATTGTCGCCCTCACGACAATGGTGAACGTAACTTCGCGAGATCTGACTCTACCACCACCACCCCGACCATTTCACTCTGGAAGCCGGGACCAAGGGCCAAGTTCCAAAAAGTTCACCCGAAGCGTTCAACTCGAAGCTCCTTGTGGTCGGCGGGACCTCGGGCTCAAGAGAAAGAGGATAAATCAAGATCAAGAAGCTGCAAGTAGCCACAAGACTTGTGAGAAGCAGCCTCAGCTCAAGAAAACTCCAACAGTTTGATTGTCAAAGCCCTCAAAATCAGCTTTTTACCCGGCAATGCGAAGCCTCGAGACAATCTTGATGATCGGACTTTGCGAATAAGACCTCGAGGCGAAGTTCGGTGTTTTCATTGTCAAGAAGTGGGCCATTTTGCGGCCGATGCACCAAAAGTGGTTCAACGCTCTATGCCGACGACCTTCGAAGCCACTCTAATTGCTATAATAACCCCAAAGAAGTAGAAGAAGCAATGAAGGTTTTGTCTCGGTTGTGTGCCCTCGGGAGCTTGGATTTGCAGGGCGCAAGAAATCGATGTCTGACATTCTCGGTTTATCACTCCCGGCTCATCCTTGAGAAGCCAATCACAAAAGAAGTCCCCTTGTGCCTCGGATGTTACTGTTTTTATTGCGGGAGAAAGGACACCGCCCGACAAATGCCGCCAAGAAAGCTTCATCAACAGAACCTCCGCAGATCTTTAGGACAAGTGTGTCACAACCTACTATTCATCAAGGACTTCCTTAGCGAGCTAGGATTTCTGCGAGACGTCAGCACCTAAGACCTCCTATGACCCTCGGAACCTCGGTGGCAGCACCTCCTTCCACTATTCCTCAGGGTGATCATACCATGGACAACAGCAGCACCTAACAGCAACCCAAAAGCGCCAAGTCTGCCCAAGGAATCCAGTGTTTGAATGCGGCGGTGGGGTCATTTCTTTGCCGATGCCCTCACGTCCCCTGAAGAAGGTAGCTCCTCCCGAGCTTCAAGTCAAGTCCTCGAGACCTCGGTGAACCTTGCAACGGTTCCTTTTGAATTTGCCGGAGTTCCTCCCTTTCCTTGTTTTGCTTCGTGTTATTCTTTGGCGCAGATGCTTGTTCTCTGGACCACCACCCCTTTGTTTGACTCTAGGGCTCAAACCTCCTTTGTTGGTTCGAATCTCTTGGGTCCATCTAAACCTCTTCATGCTTGTTTGGACCTCTTCTTTGCTACTTTGAGCCTCCTGCGTTCAATTGGTCTCCCTAAGATCAATTGAACCCCCCTTGAATCCTTTGCATCTCCCTTAAACTGGGATCTCTCCCTCTCTTTTAACCAGACCACCTCTGCGGGTTTGAATCTCTCTAATGTTTAGACCTCCCTCTTGGTTTGAACTTACCCTTGGTTCTGACCTCTTGTCTTTTGGGTCACAACCACCCCTTGGCTCTCAGCTCGAGTTTGTGTTTTAAACCCTTTTTGTTTTCCGAGATCCCTGTTTGGCTCAATTTGTCTCTTCCTTGGACCTCCCCGTGTTCTCGTGGACCTCCTTCCGTCCTTGTGAACCTTGTTTTGAATCCCCTCGCTTCTGTCCGGATTCCCCGTAGGATTCAGACCTTCTCGGTGTGGGCGTTTTGCTCGACCCGGCTCTGGTGAGTCCTCAGTCAACAAGATAATAGTTTGGTTTGCCCCACTCAAAAGAGAAAGTTTCTGGAAGAGTGGGTGAAACCCGGTTCCCTAACCCATTCTCTAGTCAGCCCGAATCTCGGGGTCGAGATTCCCTTTAAGGGGAGTAGGTTTGTAACGTCCCGTTTTTCCAGAATGTTGAAAAGCTTGTAAAAATAATAACCATTCGCTTTTGTTGAGAGTTCAAAGCTTAATTTGAAGATTTCAGAAATTTGGAGGTTTAACTTGAACTAACCAAACTTCAAATTAATCCCTTTCGGTTGAAATTTGGAGTTATTCTTTGTTCTTTGGCTTTTAGCCTCTTTTCTCTCTTGGCCTTGTTTGTCCTCCAAGCTAGTCTCTCCTCCTTTTGGAGACATCCTCTCTTGGGTCCTTCCTTTCTTGAGACCTCCTCCCGGTAGGACCTCTTTATAGGTTCAACCCCTTACATTCTCTGGACCTCTCTTTGTAATCTTCTGTTTGGACTTTCCTTTGTTGGCTTGAATCTCTTTGTGCTTAGACCTCCCTTGGGTCTAAGCTTTCATCTTGATTGGATCTTCCCTTGGTTTAAACCTCTTTCTTTGTTTGGACCTCCCGTGGACCTCTCTTAGCGTTCTCTTGTAACCTCTGAGGTCATTTGGGCGTCGAGTTCCTTTGGGACCTCCCTTGCCTCTTTGGATCTCCCTGTGTTCATCTGAGACCTCCTCCTTGTTGAGATCTGGCCGTTAGGACCTCCTCTCTGGAGATCTTAGCCGCTCAGACCTCCCCTTGTTGAGATCTGGCGTTAGGACCTCCTCTCTGGAGATCTTAGCGCTCAGACCTCCCCTTGTTGAGATCTGGCCGTTAGGACCTCCTCTTTGGAGATCTTAGCCGCTCAGACCTCCCCTTGTTGAGATCTCGACCGTTAGGACCTCCTCTCTGGAGATCTTAGCCGCTCAGACCTCCCCTTGTTGAGATCTGGCCGTTAGGACCTCCTCTCGAGATCTTAGCCATCCAGTCCTCCTTCGTTGGATCCAAGGTCCAGACCTCCTCGAGCCCAAGACCTCCTTAGCGCTTGGACCCTCTTTGACTCTTGTGGTCATGATCGCTTAAGGCTTTGCCTTTCTCACCTAAGGGTCGTCCGATCTAAATCGGGCGGCCTAGCCTTCTTGGTTCTGTTTGCTCGGTCCGAACGGCCCCTCGTTTAGCGCCATCCGATCTGGATCGGCGGCTCAAGCTAAGTAGCGTTTGGATGGTCCAAACGTTCCTTTCCTTCTGGACCGCCCGATTACGATCGAGCGGCTCGCTTTCTTTGCTGCGTTTTCTTGATCCTGTGACCTCCCCGGCTGTTTTGCAAGGACCACCTCCTCGATCCTTGCTTTGGTCTTTTGTAAAGACCACCCTTTAATCTTGAATATCCTTGACCGTCGGGACCTCCCGCACCCTTTGATCTAGACCGCCGAGGTCCTCCGTTTGAGATCTTGGCGTTCGGGCTCTTCTTTTGAGATCTTGGCGCGGGACCTCCTTTGCCTTTTGATCTTGACCATTCAGGTCCTCTCCTTTTGATATCTTGGCGTCGGATTTTCCCTTTTGGGAGATTTTGACCGTCAGACCTCCCGCTCTCGGCGCCTCCTCGGCGCCTTACCCCCTGCGCTTGGGACCTCTTTTGAGGTCTGGTTCTCTCGTGATTTAAACCTCCTTGGGGTCTAGATTTGTTTGAGGTTGGATCTCCCTTGAAGTCCGGCTATCTTTTGTCTTTTGGACCTCATATCCTTAGCACCTCTTTGTGTTTTGACCTTTGTGGTCTAGACCTCCTGTTGTGTTTGGACCTCCTCTAGGTTCGAGACCTCCTGTTGTGTTTGGACCTCCTTTAGGTTCAGACCTCCTTGTTGTGTTTGGACCTCCTCTAGGTTGAGACCTCCTGTTGTGTTTGGACCTCCTCAGGTTCGAGACCTCCTGTTGTGTTTGGACCTCCTCAGGTTCGAGACCTCCTGTTGTGTTTGGACCTCCTTTAGGTTTAGACCTCCTTGTTGTGTTTGGACCTCCTCTAGGTTCAGACCTCCTTGTTGTGTTTGGACCTCCTTTAGGTTCAGACCTCCCTGTTGTGTTTGGACCTCCTTAGGTTCGGACCTCCTTGTTGTGTTTGGACCTCCTTTGGGTTTAGACCTCCCCTTTTGTGTTTAGACCTTTGCGGTCTAGACCTCCCTTTGGTCCTAGGACCTCCTCATGAGACCTCCTTCTTGGACCTCCTCCTTGGACCTCCTATTTGGACCGTGGACCATGTCCTTTGGTGGTCTCACGACCTTTTTGATCGCCCCTTTGGCGGTCTTAGTGCATTAATGTGGGTGAGTCACATTAAATCTCGCCACCTACCTTTGTACTCTTTTTCTACTTTGTGTCACATCCCTTGCTTTCTTTATTTCTTTTTCGTACCTTGTGGCGGTGTGCCCTTGTCCTAAAACCTTGAACACGGTCGCTTCTTTGGGTTGGTGCTCTGTTTCCTTGCTCTTTAAATAGAGCACTAGGGGCACCATTGCCTCCTGCTCCTCATTTCAACTCCTCGGTTTCTTCGACTGGTGGATCTCCTCCTCCTCCTGTGGATCTCCTCTTCTCTCTTGGTTTTGAGTAAGTTCTTTTGGTTTTCTTGGAAATTATTTGCTTATTTGGTTTCTTTTCTGACGTGTAGATCTCGGGTGATCGTTGAGAAACTCGTGAATCAAGCTCCTTCAGCCGAAGCTTTTCTTTCTCCAACAGAGGCAAGTCGTGGCCCTTGATCATCTTGATCCCACTTTGCAAAGCTATTTTGATTCATTAAACTTGCATGGCTATCTTTATAAAGCATGTTTTGGGCAGTAGCTGTCCCCCTACTTGACATTATGCCTCCTTGATATACTTGAACTGAACATGTTGACATGAACTCTTTGGACACCTTAGGATGTATATTTAGGTTGGTATTCCTTGTTATTGCCAACTTTGGGACCGTATGTTGTATGCTTAGCCTTGCTTTAGAAACCGTGGGTCTGTGAATCATGCCTCATCAATTAATAATCTTGACTAATTGAAATATGGAACCTGTGGTTGGTGCCATTGTTAAGCAACTATGGCAGGATGCCTAAGTTGTGTTGATTGTGGTGCGAGATCACATTAATAATTGTTGTGCGGGTGGGTGGTCTTTTGGCAGGGTTAATTACAAATTGTTTTGCTCGGGCAAGAAGGTCGGGAGTGAGTAGTGGATGCTTCATTTTGGGGTTGTGGATGTCTTGCCTGAGCACAAATAAGGACTTTACTTCGTGTCTGTTGATCTGGGCCAATCGGTGCAACCACAAGATCATTTTATGGGAATGGTGCAGGCTGAATAATTAGCAATGGATTGGCTTGGGGCTCTTTGGGTTGGCGTGTGATTAGTTGGCGCAAGAGGGGCACCACTGAAGGACCGGAAAGGCGACTAGAGGGGGGGGTGAATAGGAGCACCTAATCTTTTTCGCAAAGAATGGATTCAACTTGTAACTCACTCCAATAGCTATGAGAGCTATGAAGATCAAAGATTAAGCACAGAGGAAGTCTTATGTTGAATCCACTCCTCACCCCACATTTCGACAAACAAAAAGCAGAAGTTACGAACAAATCGGGACAATCGGTACAACCACGAACAAGCGGCGGTTGTACCGCATGATCGGTACTAACCATAGAACAACGACCGGTCGTTCGCGAAGGCGGTACAACCGTAGTGTTACGGCCGGTCGTTCGATTGTCTGGAGCAGTAAAACAGCTCGGGTTTCAAAACGAAAATCGATCAAACTTTTGATCTACGCGGCCAAACTTGACCAAAAATGAACCACACCTTCCTGAAGATATTAGGAACCTATTCCAAGCAACGATTTCAGAGATCCATGCCAAGGTTCCTATCCTTTTGCATTTGAACGAAGGTGGGTTCAAAACCGGGCAAAAAATCAAAACTTGATCTAACGACTTGCTCGTGGGTGGATGATGATCTAGATGACCTTAGATAGGTTCCCACATGTCCCAGCAAGCAAGATCAAGAGGAAGAACCAAGCAAAAACTCCCGGATTGAAGAAAGCCCCCAAAGTCACAAAAAGGAGAACGAAGAACAGAGAGCACGAATAGAAGAAAACTTCAGATTTCCATTCATTGAATCAAGAGCGAAATACAAAGAGATACATCCCCATACGCATGGACATTAGAACAAGAGGAATGATTACAAGTTCATCAATCCATCCTCTCCCTCTCCCTAAGCCAAGAAGTCACATTGGAGAGCTACAAAGGGGACAAGCAGGGAGCACCCACTGCCTCCACCAACACTCTCAACCACTAAAGCCTAAAGCAAAAACAGCCACTAAAGACTCTTTTGACTCTAGCAAAACCCTAATTCCTTTTCAAGTGCTCAAGAGGGCATGCAGCCCTCCAATCCTTTATATAGCCTTGGCTAACGGGTCTCCTCCCGTTCGCCCGCTAAGTCCAACGGAGCCCGCCCCGCTTGTGCAAATTTTGCGAATTCCCGATTCGCCCCTACGCACCTTCGGGAAGCTTCGCGCTCCTTGTCTCGCCGCGCCGCAACCACCTCGAGTCCACGTCGTCTTGACACATCGACCGTTCGACCTCGGCGCCACTGCGCCTAGTCCGATCCACCGTGTCTCGCCACGACTCCGCTCGGCGTCCTGCTGACCACACGAGACAAGAACACGAAGCAGGAACAAGTTCTTCACAACTTGACCCGCGTTAACTCAAACATGCAATATGCAACACATATGCATGAACACACTGGATATGACCTATCCAAAACTCAAAACACCAAAATGGCGAACCTCACAATACAATCGGTACAACCGCCATGTTACCGGCGGATCAACCGCACTCGGTCGTCTGGCTCAATACTGCGGTCGTTCGATTTCCAATGAAGACGAACACGAGAAGCAACTTCTCTGGAATACTTCAACCGCCATTTACCAATCGGTACAACCGCCTCATGGTCGTACCGCCCATAACACGCCGGTCGTTCGATTTTCCGACAAATCGAGAATGACTTCACGAAAATCGTGAACTGCAGAACGACAAGGTCCGACCACACAAACCAAACTCGTCGACCTAAAACCTTTGTCAATTACTCATCACTCACACGGACGACCTCCACATGGTCTCTCAATCTCCCCTTGATGAGTATATTGACAAACTCAAAAAGAGCAAAGTTGAGTTTGAGTTTGAAGAATCAACATGGTCCAAAGAAGAAGAGAGAAACAATTGACCATGTCGATGAAGGAACACTAGAGCAACAACTAAAAGAGCAAATTGTTCTCCAAAGCTCTAAAATGATCCCAACTTGCTTTTCTTCTCTATTCTCCCCTTTTGGCAATAAACACATCAAGAATGCTCAAGAGAGAATATGACATGTTAAAGGATGAAAATGGCTGAAGTTTGTTTATTTAAGCATTTTGAGCCATGAGAATTATCCATAATGACCAACATGTAATACACCAAGCCATAACTTAATAAAAAGGCTATCTAGATCATGACAAGATATGTATAAGCTAGCTAGAACACATAGATGACAATCTGAAAATGAGGTACATTATGTGAGCAAGTCAAGTCATCAATGAGCAAAGTCTCGCTAGAGATATCCAAGGATGATGCAGCCATGTCAATAAGCTAAGCGGAACTAAGAAGCTTAAATTGAGACCAAAAAGAGTGCTATAAGCTCAAGATTGAAACATTGGTTAAGTACTTGATTCTTTTGATAGCTTTAAGCAAATTTGAGCACAAATGATATATTATCTTTGAAATTCAAGGTTGTTGACAACCAGATTTTTGTTTTATCATGTGCTAGACCTCAAGCCTTATGCGACTACTTCAAGCGAGAAGCTTAAGAAGGTAGTCTAGGTCATCCAAAACTCCCCCTAAGTTCATGTCAAGTGCAATGACAAGCCGTCTCATAGGGAAGAATTGGTGAAGTCAGTTTTTTCGCACAAAAGAGATCTTTTTGCCTTTTAACAAGTTGTACTAACTCATGTATCATCAAGAGACTAAAACAGCTCAATCTAAGGCTCAATATAGATTCATCACTCTACCCAGCCTATTTGACATGGCATGAATCATAAAAGGATAGCTCAAGAAAGACTAATCTCGAGTGCTAACATGACAAGTTTTAGTTTAAGTTGAGCAATTTTAATTATCTTATCATGGCAAAAGCTAGGCTACACATATGAAGTCATGATAAATCTAGCAAATAAGCACAAGTCATGGCAAGGTGTAAAGCATTGTAAACATGTCATAGCAGGATAATAATCAAGGCTCAATGTAGTTATATTACAATGCGAGAATGCTAGAAATGCAAGATCCAGCTCCCCTCAACAATAGATGCAACTTTTAGTTCAAGTTGAGTTAAGTCAAAATTAAGCTCGAAGCTCCCAAAAGAACTCCCTTGAACCAAATAAATCGAGAAGTCGGCAAAGAAAACATAAGCATGCAGTCCTTAAAGCATAGATAAGATATAGAGAATACTATGGCTCGATCGACTCTCATCTACCCCATATGACTCTAGGACTATCAACTGCCCGGCTAACACACTAAGGAGCAAACACGTTCCCTGTCTACCCAAGGGTGGCCCAACCCTTGCTAGAACCTATAAGAAGTGAGTAAGCTCAACCTAGTGAGAAGAGGCGACTAATAAGCGACATCCTAGAATCACAAGATAAGAGCAGTAAATCTAAACAACTAGACAAAAGAAGCACTCTAATCTATGCTAGGAGGACTAATCCCAAATGCACCCAAAATGCAATGCAACGAGAAGGAGCAAGAGCATAAATAATATAGTAAAGCAGTAAAACCCAAAGCTCCCCCTCACTACAGTCCATAAGGACAAACCACCCCAAGCTCTCCCCGCAGAGCTGAAAACCTCGAACTATCCAATGGCTTGGTGAAAATGTCAGCCAACTGGTGGTCACTCTCCTGGCTGGAGCACTATATCGCCCTTCTCTACATGGTCTCTAAGGAAGTGGAAGCGAATATCGATGTGCTTGGTGGGAATCTTGCCTTTGGGTTCTTGGCAATGTTAATCATGAAGTGTTATCACAAAAAGTGGAACAACATCGATAACTAACCCAAAGTCCCGCAGGTCGAAGCCATCGAGCACTTGACTACTGAGAATCGGCTGCTGACAACATACTCGGCCTCTGCGGTGGGTGTGTAACACATCGCTTCCTTGAAGACCAGAAACAAGAGAAGTGCCAAGAAATTGGCGGTGCGAAGTGCTCTTCCTATCTATCCTCTGACCAAATAAGTCGCATCCGAAAAGGCTCTCAAGGAAAGGCGGGATGAGGAAGAGTACCAGATACCATAGTCAATGGTAGCTCGAAGGTACCGAAGATCGCTTCACCGCTTTGGCGGTGAAAGCGAGGAGAAGCTCAAAGCGAGCGCACAAACACACGAAAAATGTATGTCCGGTCTCGGCGTTGAGGTACAAGAGGGAGCCAATCATCTTTGCGATACTCCTTTTGATCAAGCGGCTCGCCATCCTCATCTGGGTCAAGATAGGCGGTAGAAGCCATGGGAGTAAACACGAGCTTACCATCACTCATGTCGAGCGTCTCGGGAGGTCACGAGTGTACTTTCCTTGATGAAGAAATGTACCCTCCGAGTGCAGCTTGATTTGGAAGCCAAGGAAGAAGGTCAACTCACCCATCATACTCATCTCAAACTCGGTGCTCATGACATCAGAACCGGGAAAACAGTATGGGAAGAGCGCCAAAGATAATGTCATCGACATAGATCCGACGAAAGAAGGTCGATGCCATGCCGGCGGATGAACAAGGTCTTGTCAACTTTACCCATCTCAAAACCATGACTTATCAAGTAGGACTTAAGCCTCTCATACCAAGCTCGGGAGCTGCTTAAGTCCATCTGCTTTGAAAGCTTGAAAACATGGTTAGGGTATTTGGGGTTCTCGAAACACGGAGGTCGTCGGACGAGACTTCCTCCTCAATAAGGCCATTGAGGAAGGCACTCTTCACGTCCATCTGGTAAAGCTTGAAACCCTTAGAAGCTGCAAAGGCAAGCAGGATTCTAATGGCTTCAAGTCGAGCTACAGGGGCAAAGGTCTCCTCAAAGTCTAGACCCTCAACCTGGGAAAACCCCTGAGCTACCAATCTCGCCTTGTTTCGGATGATTACCCCATCCTCACTCTGCTTGTTCTTGAACACCCACTTGGTTCCAATGATATTGTAGCCTCGTGGGGGCTCAACAAGTGACCAGACCTTGTTCCTCTCGAAATTTTCTAGCTCCTCATGCATGGCATTGACCCAAGACTCATCAGATAAAGCATGAGAAACATCTTTGGGCTCAAAAGAGGCAATGAAGGCAGAATGGAGACAGAATTGAGATAAGCCAGATTTTGAGCGGGTAACACGCTCGAAAAGATCTCCAATGATCTGCTCTGAAGGATGAACTTTCTGGATGTGTCTAGGAGGTCCTGGGAGAGATGAAGAAGTGGCCTCTACCTCATGAGCCGACGAGGTAGGAGCAGAGCCACTAGCTCCGGAGGAAGCGAAGGCAGGGTCGATCACCTCGAGGTGCGGTGGAAGACGGCACCTCAAGGAGTGGATGAGGGGCGGGATCGTAGACAACCGTCATCTCCATCGTCCTCATCATCCACAAAGATGGTCTCGGACTGCTCTAAAGAACACGAGATATCTGGCCTAGTCCCGGGTGGCCTCGTCGAAAGTCACCTCATGAGTCTCTACCATTTTGCTAGACTCGCAGATTCTGCACTATAAGCCCGCGAAGAAGTCGAGTAGCCTAGAAAGATACCGAATCACAGAGGCGTGACTCGAACTTATCTAGGTTCCCGGACTTCAAAATAAAGCACTTGCAACCAAACACACGAAAATGAGAGGCGCTGGGCTTTAGCAGTATCTCGACTCATAAGAAGTGCGGTGTAGGAGTGCCCGAAGAAAAACTCGATTCGAAACATGGCACGCGGTCGCAATGGCTTCAGCCCAAAACTTCCTCGGTGTAGAGTACTCATCAAGCATCGTCCTGGCCATCTCAACCAAGGTACGGTTCTTCCTCTCCTAGCGCCATTTTGTTGAGGGACGTATGGAGAAGAGAACTGGTGCTCTACACCTGTCTCACCGCAGAAACTCTCAAAGTAGGAATTCTTGAACTCCGTGCCATTGTCACTGCGGATCGCTCGTAAGGCACCCGGGAGCTCAACAGACTGACCTACTAAAAGACCTCGGAAATGTGAAACGTCTCATCCTTGAGGCTAAGAAAAACACCCAAGAATACCTCGAGAAGTCATCGACCACGACAAGCACATACCACTTCCCTCCTGCCGATCAAGACTCGATTTGGTCCAAGCTGTGTCCATGTGGAGCAAATGTGTCGGTCTGCATCGGTCATAATGCTTGTGTGGGAGTATGAGAAGCGGCAACCATCTTGCCGTGCGGCATGGAGTGCAAACAAGATCTTTGACCATCTTGAGTTTGGCGGACCACGAATGAGATCATGGTCGCTAACTTTCGGGTCAAATGGTCAAATCAATATGACCAAGTCTCCTATGCGAAAGAGAGATCGCGGGACTCGAAGCAACCAAACACCGGAGAGGATCACGGAAGAATCGGAAAAATCAGCACGAAAGATCCTCCCATAACGAGAAATCCATAAACCGGACTACAGAAGAGTCAAGAATTTTGCAATTGTTTTTCTTAAAGCTCACCTCGAAACCGTCATCGATGTCGAGAAACCGAAAGCAAATTGTCTTGCAGACTTACTAACCAAGGCAACATCCTTAAGAATAAAGGAAGCATTAATACGCGAGTACCTTTGGCGATGACGCGTCAGACGAAGCGTCTCCGAAGGTGATCGTCTCATCACGGAGCGCGGGCTAGGAGGAGAACCAACGGAGTCTCCGGTCATATAGCGAGAACAACCGAGTCTACAAGCCAAACCTTCTCCTTCCCTACCCGTGAACTGAGTCAAGCAGAGTAAAGTCTCGATCTTGGGATAAATCAACAATGATTTGGCACCCAATCTTGAATAACACGTCGGCGAGATGAAGTAGTCAAGCACGGTGACCTCTATCTACCCTCGCTCTCTGTAACTCAAAGCGAAGGTCTAGAGTAGACCGAAAGCTGTTCTTTGGGTCCGATCGCTCTGAAGAGGCGAGTCGAACACACTGTTTTATCTTGAACACGCCATGGTAGCTATCTCGATGGGGAAAGCGAGATCTACCCTCGGGGCGGCGGAAGTCACGATCGAAAGCGGCATGAGAGCGAAAACCGAAAACTTCGGAAAAACCAAGTCCTCGATCTTTGCACAAACCCATCGGAAGAAACAAGCCTAGACCTCGTGTTGGTCTTAGGTGCACTCAAGGTGCAGGGCCGACCACGAATGCGCCTAAGAGACTCAACATGGTCTCTCTGTGCGATCTTGGCGCGCAAGCATCGACGATTGTGTGTCCATCCTTCCGACAAAGGTGCGGTGATACTTCACCTTCGAGAGGTAGAAGCGACATGTGAAATTACCTTCTTGTCGAAATCCCTCGGACATAGCCCGTGACTTGAAATGGACTTTCTCGGTCTGGGCTCGGTCTCGATCACACACAGTGCTATGGAGTGCGAGCACGGCGGTGGATGCTTCCTCATGTCCTCGAAGAAGTCATATCCTAGACCCCGATTAAATCTGCAGATCTTAGATTGGTCTAGAATAAGATTGAGCTTCTTCTTGCCTCCTACAAATCTCTCGAGAGTGTTCATAAAGTCTTGACACTCCTAAAGAGAGAGGTGCAAGAAGAGCAGGGGAAGAAGAGACAGAAGAAGGTAAGGGAGCAAAAGAAGAACCAGCAGGAGAGGGAAGAATGGCTTGTGCAAGCACAGCCGACTCTGAAGGGACAGTCCTACTGCTAGCCAGTTGGTTCACGTTGCTAAGCGTCTCATCCTTACCACAGGGCTTCTCCCCTTCTCCACAATCATATTGCAAGCACAATGTGACTTCTCTAGAAGGTCCTTAGTTAGCTTCACATTTCTCATCCAAAGCAATCAAGTCGATTTTAGTTTGTTACACTTAATGCATGGTGAGCTAACAGGTCCTTAGAAGCAAACCGAGCCAACTTCCTTTCATGATCAATCATATCTTGAAAGCTGTTTGGAGACGACCTCAAGTTCATGATTAACTTAGGACAGTTCAAGCATGAAACAATCGGCTCAAGTAAAGAAGCTTGTAGTTGACAATTTTATGATCTGCCTGTTTAAGTTCATCTTCAAGTTATTGCAATTTTCACAAGACTCGAGGCAGATCAAGAGGCATGGCATAAGATCCTCTAGCAAGAATGTCCTTACCCTCACATGAGGTGGGAGAAGTAGTCTCATCGGTAATAAGTAGGGTAATGACCATCCTACTCAACTCTAACTCGACAAGCGAGACTAACATTCTCCACCTTAACACTATCAAGTTAGGAGGACATACTATCATGTGAGGTCCTTAACTTCTCCATATCAACAAACAAAGCAGAGCATGTATCACAATCATCACTAGAAGGAGCGGATGTAAGAGCAATAATCTCTAGTGACGGTCTATCTATTTCCTTCTCTAACTCGGCACACCTAGCCTTAGCTTTAGCATGAAAACCTCCTAGCTTAAGAAAAGCATGATTGAGCTGTTCAGAGGTGGGATCTACCTCGTCAGGTGTCGGGATCTGCTCATTGTCGTGAGTTCGCCCTCGAGGGCCATGAAGCACATCTTGGGAGAAGTCGTCGCCGCCATCCTTGGGCTCTTGGTCACCCGTCCGTCATCGTCGCTCCATCCCTCCACCTCGCCGAGGTCGAGGTCGTCGAGGCGGTGAGGACAGATGGAAGAGCTTCTTGGCTTTGCGAGTTGCGGAACTTCTTCTTCTTTGGGCGTCTGAGTGGAGGCTTCTTGTTGCAGTTCTTGTCGGTGTAGTCGTTCTTGCCCGAACCGCCGTAGTCGTTCTTGCCCTTCTCCGGCTTGGGGCGGTTTTCGAATGTGGTTGGGGCCACCACACTCGAAGCAAATCACAGGTCCTCCCTCTTCTGTCCCTCCTCCTCTTGTAAGCATGAGAAAACTTCCGAGCTAGGAGGGCAATTTGCTCATCCTCGAGTTGCTCTAGCGATCATCGATTACGTTCAGAGAGCGACAAGGAGAAACCACACAAGAATCGGCAAGAGAACCAGAGGCGAGGCGGGATCGGTGACCAAGGCCATCGATCGTGACTTCGACCTCACGAGACAACGTCAATCTCGTGAGTCTTGAGGCGTGAGTCTGCGCATCAAGAGTCAAAGTCGAGAGGTCTGTCGTGTCTTTGATGGTGGTCACTTTCATCTCCCAACCACACGCAGATCGAGTCCGTGAGCATCGGCGAGCATTGTCCGAGTCGGGTATGTGAGACCGACCGCTCGGAGGTTGCTCAAGATCTTGTGAAAACGAGCGAAGCACTCATCTAGGGACTCACCGACAAGCATCTCAAATTTGTTGTATTCTCGTTTGAGCTGATCTGTCGAACCATCTTGATCTGGGTGGTGCCCTCATGGTATCGTCGAGGTCACCCGGATATCGAGGCGGACGGCGGGTGAGATATCGGTCAAACTCACTCGACTCAAACCACGGATGATGATGTTCCTTGCCTTTGCATTCGCCTCAACATCAACCATGTTCCGGCATTGATGTTCTCATCGGCGAGAACAATGAATCGAACCTTGACCTTTCGCGGATGGCATACCCCGGGCTGGATGTATGTCTCCATTCGGCTCTTCGGAAGGGTGTCGATGCCATCAGCAAAGCGGCTTGGTCGAGTACTTGTCCATCGCCACGGCTCTTGAGACCGGTTAAGATCTATTGAAAAGAGCTAACCGCTCGATACCAATTGAAGGACGGAAAAGGCGACTAGAGGGGGTGAATAGGAGCACCTAATCTTTTTCGCAAAGAATGGATTCAACTTGTAACTCACTCCAATAGCTATGAGAGCTATGAAGATCAAAGATTAAGCCTGAGAGGAAGTCTTATGTTGAATCCACCTCACCCCCATTTCGACAAACAAAAGCAGGAAGTTCGAACAAATCGGGACAATCGGTACAACCCGAACAAGCGGCGGTTGTACCGCAGATCGGCTACAACCCATAGAACAAGCGACCGGTCGTTCGCGATCTTGATACAACCGTAGTGTTACGGCGGTCGTTCCGATTGTCTGGAGCAGTAAAAACAGCTCGGGTTTCAAAACGAAAATCGATCAAACTTTTGATCTACGCGCCAAACTTGACCAAAATGAACCACACCTTCCTGAAGATATTAGGAACCTATTCCAAGCAACGATTTCAGAGATCCATGCCAAGGTTCCTATCCTTTTGCATTTGAGCGAAGGTGGGTTCAAAAGCGGGCAAAAATCAAAACTTGATCTAACGACTTGCTCGTGGGTGGATGATGATCTAGATGACCTTAGATAGGTTCCCACATGTCCCAGCAAGCAAGATCAAGAGGAAGAACCAAGCAAAAACTCCCGGATTGAAGAAAGCCCCAAAGTCACAAAAGGAGAGCGAAGAGCAGAGAGCACGAATAGAAGAAAACTTGATTTCCATTCATTGAATCAAGAGCGAAATACAAAGAGATACATCCCCATACGCATGGACATTAGAACAAGAGGAATGATTACAAGTTCATCAATCCATCCTCTCCTCTCCCTAAGCCAAGAAGTCACATTGGAGAGCTACAAAGGGACAAGCGAGCAGCACCGCCTCCACCAACACTCTCAACCACTAAAGCCTAAAGCAAAAACGACCACTAAAGACTCTTTTGACTCTAGCAAAACCCTAATTCCTTTTCAAGTGCTCAAGAGGGCATGCAGCCCTCCAATCCTTTATATAGCCTTGGCTAACGGGTCTCCTCCCGTTCGCCCGCTAAGTCCAACGGAGCCCGCCCGCTTGTGCGGCCTTGCAATTTCGATTCGCCCTTCGCACCTTTCGAAGCTTCGCGCTCCTTGTCTCGCGCCCGCAACCACCTCGAGTCCACGTCGTCTTGACACATCGACCGTTCGACCTCGGCGCCACTGCGCCTAGTCCGATCCACCGTGTCTCGCCACGACTCCGCTCGGCGTCCTGCGACCACACGAGACAAGAAACCGGCGGGAACAAGTTCTTCACAACTTGACCGCGTTAACTCAAACATGCAATATGCAACACATATGCATGAACACACTGGATATGACCTATCCAAAACTCAAAACACCAAAATGGCGAACCTCACAATACAATCGGTACAACCGCCATGTTACCAACGGATCAACCGCACTCCGGTCGTACCGCTCCAATACCTGCGGTCGTTCCGATTTCCAATGAAGACCAGAACACGAGAAACAGCTTCTCTGGAATACTTCAACCGCCATTTACCAATCGGTACAACCGCCCTGCGGTCGTACCGCCCATAACACGCCGGTCGTTCCGATTTTCCTGACAGCTCAGAATGACTTCACGAAAATGCGTGAACCGCGCAACGACAAGGTCCGACCACACAAACCAAACTCGACTGACCTAAAACCTTTGTCAATTACTCATCACTCACACGGGACGACCTCCACATGGTCTCTCACACCCCATAACCCTGCGGACTTCTAGACCAAAGGGGGAGGATTGGCGAAACCTTAGCGGGAAGCTCTGAGTCAATTCAAAGCTTTGTAAAAGCCTTGTTGCGCTCTCCAGACTGCTCACCTTTGGAAGTGAGCAAGGGTGACTGGAACCCGTCCCGCTGGAGAGATCGTGGATTGTGGGTAAAGTTGTACACCTCTGCAGAGTGTAAAATCTATTCGAATAGCCAAGTCCTTGGTTATGGACATGCCCGGTGAATATGGTGCAAGGGGTAGCTTTGTGAAATTGTGTCCTGGTAACCTCATGAGAGGCGTGGCTTTGCCTCGAAGAGACCTTGGCGGCTTTAGAGGGTCATGGTTGGCTCGAGATGAGGTCGAGGCGGGTTGGGAACTCTGGGCGGGTGCTCGGGGTGGTCGTGGTGAGTCTGGTCATGGGTGTGACCAGACCTCCACGGTTGGTCTTTGGAACTTTGGAGTGGGTGCTCAGTGGGTTTTGGGAGTGGCGGGTGCTCACGACCTCCTCGAAAACAAATGTACTTATGTATTATTGTTTTAACTCGAGCATTTCAATCTACTTATATTAATTGTTGTCAAATACTGCTTTACGCAACTAACCTCACAGCTCTCTTTTGGCAAGCCTTGCATAATTACTTATTGCATGCACTCCCCACGGCTTGCTGAGTACATTCAATGTACTCATGGCTTTTGCCCTCTGTTTTAATCAGCAGTTGCAGTTCCAGGGAGCTCAAAGCTCGGTGAAGAAGAGGTCTTTGGAGACCTTGCGACCTAGGGGACGTCCTCCACTCGATAGCCGGTGGGCTGATCGGTTGGACCTACTGATTAACGTTTTTGCTTTCATTGTTCTTGCTCTTTTGTTGTAGCCCATGAGGCAAACTCCTGTGAAAAGCTTGGCAGTTTGGTCTTTAATATTATTTGTTGTTCTGTCTCTTGCTCTTCTTAGTTTGTGTATGGACTTGATTACACTTGTGTTAGATCATCTTGAGCTAGCCAATCCGTTCTGGGACTAGCTCTGTGCACAGGCGGGGATCTCCGGGAGGTCCTCACGGGACTTAGCTTTGGGAGATCTGTCGGACCTCCCTGATGATATACCTAGAGGTGCCACCTGCGGGATGTTGGCCAAGACCTCCGGGAGGTCTTGAAGACCTCTGGGAGGTTACGGAAGACCTCCTTGGGAAGTACCGAGCGGTATTACCGCTCCTTCATGAGGTAGTACCGCAGCTCAAAAAAAAAATGGTCCTCCCGCACCTTTGCGGTATATCAAAGGGTGGGTTGTCACAGGGTCTAGACCCAAAGGGGAGGTCTAGACCAAACAGTGAGGTCTTAAACACAAAGAGGAGGTCTAGACCACATAGGTCTAAACACAAAGAGGAAGTCTAGACCACACAGGTCTAAACACAAGGAGGAGGTGCTCGAGGAGGTCCTAAGTACAAAGAGGTCCAAAAGACACAACAACGAAGAGGTCCTGTGGATAGGAGGTCCAAAAGACAACAACCATGAGGAGGTCCTAAGGACAGGAGGTCCAAAAGACAGCAACAACGAGGAGGTCCTGAGGATAGAAGGTCCAAAAGACCTGCTCACAGTTTCACAAAAGCTTCGATGGTCAAGATCTACAAGGGGAGGTCTTGACGGTTAGATCTCCAAAACGAGATCCTAACGGTCAAGATCTCAACAAAGGAGGTCCTGCGCGGCCGTGAGATAAGGCACGGAGGAGTAGGACCGTTGGACTTCAATCAGACGGGCAAGGCAATTGGGCCGTTCAGACCGAGCGAACGCTTCAACAGATTAGGGCCGTCCAATACGGATCGGATGGCTCTAAAGGAGTGGGATGTTCGGACCATCCGAACATGCCCTCAAGATCGGGCCACCCAATAAGCATTGAATGGTCCTGAAACGATGAAGGTCAAGGTCGAGGGGTAGGCTCGCACGGGCGCGAGGGAGATCCAAAGGTACCGAGGAGGTCCAAAGGACTCGAAGGAGGTCCTAACGGTCATCTAACAACAGAAAGTCTGAACGGTTAAGATCTCCAAAGGGGAGGTCCTACCGGTCAGATCTAACAAGGGGGGAGGTCTGAACGGTTAAGATCTTCAGAGGGGAGGTCCTAACGGTCATATCTAAACAAGGAGGAGGTCTGAACGGTTAAGATCTCCAGAGGGGAGGTCCTAATGGTCAGATCTAAATAAGGAGGAGGTCTGAATGATTAAGATCTCCAAAGGGGAGGTCCTAATGGTCAGATCTAACAAGGGGGAGGTCTGAACGGTTAAGATCTCCAGAGGGAAGGTCCTAACGGTCAGATCTAAACAAGGAGGAGGTCTAAACGGTTAAGATCTCCAGAGGGGAGTTCCTAACGGTCAGATCTAAACAAGGAGGATGTCTGAACGGTTAAGATCTCTAGAGGGGAGGTCCTAACGGTCAGATCTAAACAAGGAGGAGGTCTGAACGGTTAAGATCTCTAGAGGGGAGGTCCTAACGGTCAGATCTAAACAAGGAGGGGGTATGAACGGTTAAGATCTCCAAAGGGTAGGTCCTAACGGTCAGATCTAACAAAGGGGAGGTCCAAAGGAACTCTGGGAAGGTTCATTTGAACCCGAGAAGGTTCGAATGAACAAGGGGATGCTCAAAGGGGGCTCTATATGGAGACAAGGAGGTTCATATGGGCACAGGGAGGTCCAAAAGAGCCCTGGGAAGCTCAAATGAACTCAGGGAGTCCAAATGAACACTGAGAGGTCCACGTAGAGGTCCAAATAGAGAAAGAGGTCTAGATCAAAGGAGATCTAGACAGAGATGAAAGTTTAGACCAAAGGGGAGGTCTAAACACAAAGAGATTCAAACTAACAAAGAGGAGGTCTTGACTAAAGGAAGTCCAAACAAAAGATACAAGGAAAGGTCCAGAGATCAAATAGGTTTGAAACACAAACCCGAGCTGGTCTAAACCCAAAAGGGAAGGTCTTAAACCATCAAAGGGGTTTGCACAAGGGGAGGTCCAACACTAGGGGGGTCTAGACCAAGAGAGAGAGGTCCAGACACGGAAGAGGTCCTAGAAAGGAGAGGCCAAGCTTAAAGGTACACCGAGCAAAAAGAGACAAGGAAAACTCCAACAAACTCCAAAATAAACCGAACTGATTAGTTGAAGTTTGCTTTAGTCAATTAAAGCTCTTTTAAAATCTCAAGTTAAGCTTTGAACTCTCGTCAAAACCAAATTGTTCCTTTTATTTTGAAAACCTCAGGAACTCTGGACGAACGGGACGTTACACCAGCCGCTGTTGTTGTAGGGGCAGCCCACCGGCCCTCTGGGCTGGCGAAGCAGTACCAAAGCTCTGAGGAGGTGCCAGGCGGCAAAACCTCGGAGGTCGCCAAGGGCACCTCGGCTGAAGCCTCTGGAGGTGCGAAGGGTGCCTCGGCCGAAGTCCCAGTGTCGTGAAGGGTACAAGGAGTACCACGAGGTTGACCAAGCCCGAAAGGTCTCCCGAGAGTCTGAGGAGGTACCAGGGCGAATCAAACCTCCGAAGGGTCTTCCGAGGTGGCGGCCAGAGGAGGATCGAGAGGCTTTCGAAGCGACTCTGATCGAAGGATAGGAAGAAGACAGGTGGACCTAGAGCTACGCTTAGGGGTATGAAAGGACCCTGCCACCCCTACACTGACTGTACCTTCGTAGGAGTGTGTGTGTAATCTCATGTATCCTGCTATTTGGCTATAAATAGCTCTCCACCCCCATGTAAAAGAGAGAGCTTTTTTAGAGCATTAATATACAGTGCATTTCCTGACAACTTGACCCTTCTTCGAGGACCCTTCGGACACTTCGTGTATACTAAGGGTCCTCCCTTTTTTACTGTCTAGTCCTTTTTGCTACGAAAGTTGGTGCCGTCCGTGGGGACGGGCGGGAAAGCTACGAAACACAAACTCTGAGCTCAAGCATAGCACCGCAGAAGAGGTCCAAGCCTAGAGCCTCAGCGACCAAAGCGGCTACGGCAGCCGTGGCACCGAACACCCCGATGGCAAAGTGAATAAGGGCCTCCGCAACAGCAGCACCCCTCGCCACGTCTGTGGAGGAGGAAGCGAACAACTCCACGCAGGGGGCGTCATTGGGGGCGATACTCAGCGAGCAGGCCCGCCGCCGCCCACGGAGGCGGGCACGAGCCAAGGATCATATGAAGCATTACAGCAGGAACTGGCGAATCTTCGTCGGGAGATGGCGATCCTCTGGCACCTGCCATTGACAGCCCTCGTGACCCCGCTATAGCCCGTGCCGGTCGCCACAGCGGAAGTCGCTCCCCAACCTCCCGCTCCGCTGCTCCGGGGGGATCCCAACTCCCGTTAGGCGTCCGAGACCGCCACGCTGGTTGCGAGGGTTCAAGATCTGGGAGGTTCGCCCTTCGGTGCCGCCCTTCAGGTGCAGACCCCTCAGAGTTCCTCCGAGTTTACAAAACCGCGATGGAGGCCGCCGGAGGCGACGACACTACGAAGGCAAAGAGTGTCACCCTCGCCCTTAGGGGCGTGGCACTGACATGGTTCTTCACCATCCCCCCACGCTCCATATACGCATGGGAGCAGCTGCGAGACCTCATCTGCAACAATTTCCAAGGAAATTATACAGAGCCAAAGGACGCGGGGCACCTGTTCACAATAAAACAGGCACCAAACGAATCCCTCCGCAGCTTCTTCAGAAAGTTTACGGAAGTCAAGTGTCAGGTGAAAGGCGTCAACGAAACCACCGTCATAAACGCTACAACATGTGGGCTCCAGAAGGGCCCCCTATCAGAGAGACTGGCGCGCAAGCCTGTCCACACGGTGACGGAGCTCTTCGACAAAATGGAAGAGTACGCACGGGCGGAGGAGGACAGCGTCCGAAGAGGAGCGCCCATTACCCCCGCCCCGGGTGTACCACCCCCAAAAGAAGCCTCCTCCACCACCCCAATCGGGCCACCCGCCAAGTTGCGGAACGACTACCGGAAGGGCTGGGGGGTCTACCACGTGGATGCTACACCATACCTCGAAGGAGGAAGGCGCGAAGGTCGCTAGGGCCAAGGCTACGGACGTGGATGCGGGAGAAACGCCGGCCGCCAGCCGGACAATCGCACCGGAGGACCTGTGTTGTTCTGTGACCTCCACGGCGAAGGCACGCACACCACCAGCGAGTGTCGCACCATCGTGGCCATGTAGGACTACATGCGTTGTGAGCAACAACCAACCGAGCCCGGAAGCAAAAGAAGCGACAATCGGCTCCCAGCGCCACCACCAAGACCTCGCATAGAAGGAGGCTGGGGCGAGCACCAGCACAGGATCATCAACATGATCATCAGAGGATCTTCACTCGAAATACCATAAAAAAGGCAGCGTCGAGTGTACGCCTAGAAGATTCATCACCTCGCAGCATACCCTGCATCCAGCCCACCCCGCTACGCCAAAATACCAATCTATTTCGGCCCGAAAGACGCCCAGGGCGTGTATTTCCCACACCAAGACCCCCTCGTCATTTCCGCCAGCATAGCGGATTTCGACGTCAAACGCACCAAGACCCCCTCTGTAACATCCCAATTCTGAAAATGAGGGGAAATTAAAACTTTTTCTTCAATTGAGAATGCTTGCCCAAATCGGTAATTCTTGCAAAGGAATTATGGAAAATCCAAACTCAAAAATCAAATTCTCCAATTCACTCCTATCAAAAACCTCCTTGGGAAAATCTTGTGCAAACCTCTGTAAATAATTTTCCTAAGTTCCTTGGGTGACTAGCAGCCCCTCTGAATTATTTCATAATTTTTAGAAATTATTTGAATAATTTTTGAGGCAAGTCAAACCCAGTCAAACCTGGTCCAACCCTATTGTCCAAACCTTCTGAAATTTCTGGAGAAAAATGCAGGGCATTAAAACCTCTGGAAATTTTATGGTAGGTTATTCATCATGTCAGAAAGCTCCAATTAAATTTTCATAAGTTTTGGAGTTGTTTTGATACCTCAATTAAATCCACAAAATCTCAGTTCCAAATTCAAACTCAAACCGGCACTGTTCCTTGGGTCTGAGTCAGACTCGGGCTCGAGCCAATGGACTTGGTCCAACCAACTAACTGCACCCGGTGGGCTCGCGCTGGCGCAATTGTCATGGGCCGTTAGATTTTGATCGGACGGTCCATATCGCGTAACCCTTGGATCCTCCCGGTTTCATCTCGGCCGTGCGATTAAAATCGGACGCCGCTGCTTCGTCGTCCTCCTCGCTCATATGCGTCCTCGGCTTGGCGTCTTATTTGTGCCGAAGAGTGGGCGAGTAGGCGTGGGGAGGCTCGAGCCTTGTCACCTCTAGCGGCTCCTCTCTGCTGCTAATTAATGCGCTCGAGCTTTAGCCATTTAGTCTTCTTTCTCTGTGAGCCATCCATTCCTCCATGTCCTTGTTCGCCCGTGGAGGAGCTGTGGACCGAAGTCCACCATGACCATGAGCTTGGCTCTTGGCCTTGCTCTCTCGACTATAAGAAGCCCCCTACACCTTGCTGGTTTTCCTTTAGTCGCCTTCCACACTTGCTCTTGGTCCCTTGAGCTCAAACCACCTCCCCACCATTGCAACCGCCATTGTTGGAGCTCGGGTACCTCGGTAAAGGCGGTGGTCCTGTCCTCTCCTCTCTCTATTTTTGCTCGAGCCACCCTTTAACCCCACAGTAAATCCCTCACTTAATTTGGATTCATCTTTACAGGGTGAAGCCGAATTGCAAAAGTCCCCATTTCGGCCGAAATCAACCCCCTTCTTCCCCGTTGCCGGTGAGTAGCTCCATTCCTCAATTCCTTGCTCGTGAAGCTTCTTTGAGCATTGGTGGAGCTAACCCGATGACGCGGTCGCAATACTTTTGCTTAGGCCGTGTTTCCCTCGTTGTCTTCCCGGCTCCGTCGTGGTGCTTCATCGCCGAAGCTTCTTCGACCGCCGGGTTAAATCCTTGCCCTCGGTACCCTTCTTATAGTCCTAGAAGTGGCTTTTCTTTGCTTTCGAAGCTAATTGCGAACAACATTTTCGCTTTTGGTCTTTTGGCGAAAGCGGTCACCCGCTTATCTCGGCTCGCGGCGATTCTGCCGTCGCCGTCGGTGTGGGTGGTGCCATTGGGTCCACAAGGCTATTGCGGACCCATTCATCCTTGGCTCGCGCCCGTGGTGGCGAGCCGCCGCAATGAGCTCGGGAACTCCTCGGCATTTTGTCGGACGGGAAATCTTGTCGAGAATCATTAGGACAAAGATCCCGTCATTAGTCGCTAATCATTGGTTAATTAAGCGCTTAGCATTAATGATGTCCTAAGCGGGTCCTTGTCTCAGCGACATGTGGGCGGCGTCTTAAATCACCCTTTAATGCGCATAGTAAACTCCGGGTTTCTTGTCACGACAGGTGGGACCCATTTCACTTGTGCGTGGGTTAAAACCTCCCTTACGACTCAGCGTCGCTGTGATGGGTCCGCTTGTCGGTATGCCTTTGTCTTGCGTCCGATACACTTCAATCCATATCGGTAGCTCATCTCAAGATCAACGGCTGATATTCACTGGGCCGATCGGACCATGAATAGGGTGTTCACCGTGGGCCTTTGGATGCGAATTCGACGGCCCAGATTGAGCCACGTCTTTATCTCGCGACTGGATTTTAGGAAATTCCCGGGGGATTTATTTTACAACTGAAAATCGCATTAAACTTTGAAAAGGTAAAACTATTTCGCAATAATTCATTTTCGGGTGATTCCACTTTTGATAATTCTGTTATGAGATAAAGTTTAATCTAAAAATAGTTGCATGGTTGAAATAGCTCCAGAAAAATGTAAAAGATCATTTTAATCCTTTTCAGCTTTATTAAATGTATTAGAAATTCCTGATAAGTTTAAAAATGCATAATAAATTCATGTTAACTCCTTTTTAGATGAAATCAAGTTTGTTAATTCTGTTATTACCTACACTTAGATCTAAAAATGAAATTAAGCATGTTGTAGTTGCAAAAATGTCCAGAATTAATTTTGTTAACTTGTAGGTTTAAGCTGTTTCACTAGAAATCCTTTAACTTGTAAAATGCATAACTAATTATCTGTAAACTCTTTTTGCGTGAATCCAAGTTTGTTGGATTCCTCTAAGGATGGAATTACTAGGAAAAATAGTTTTGAACATGTTACTGTTTTCAGAAAGAATAATCATGCATTTTAATTGTGTTCAAGTTCTTGTTTCAAAAATTAATAGAAGGGGCATTATAGCTCCAATTGAGATGAATCCAATTTGGTTGTTCATCTTATGAGGTTCTTATGCTACCTTAAAAATTTCAGTTCCTCTGCATGTCTAGAAATTTTTGCGATGAATAGTAACACATTTTTAATTAATTAGGCTGAGCAGATTTGATTTCATCATATCTTTTGCATTAAGGATCCAAATCACTTGATTTTTGTTGCAAAATTCATGATAAATCAATATCTTGCTGCTGTAAAATTTTCAAGTCATTTGGAGAAAGTTGGCTGTTGAGTCTTTTTGGTTTCTTTGTTCTTATCGGTTCTTTTTTCGCTCTTTCGTTAGGTTTCGACATTTGTAGTGATCCCGAGAGTGACCCTCAGCCACAACTTGAGCAACAGCAACAAGGCAAGCAGTTTGACCATGATTCATCCTATATTTGCAAGTCTATTATATTGTTTAAACTCTATGTATGCATTGCTACTTTGTTTTAATTATGGTTAGTGAATCCTATAGTTGCACAATCTGTAGGAAATGATCATCCTCTACTACCAATGAGCCTAGGTTATTTGCTGTGGTTGGAGCTCGTTGGATGAGCTCTTATCGCTTAGTAGTTACGATTTAATTTGCTTAGACATGCTTAGTTAGCGGTAGAAATGGGCGATCATCGACTTAGTCGATGGTCTTGATCACACAAATCTAATTACTACTTCATATTGTACAGCACTTGTGCTTTGCTAATTTGTAAAGTAAAAACCTGAAAATAAAAGATTGTTTAGACTTGGGCATATTGGATGAATGGTGTGGTTTTTGGATTGTGGAAGTATGCCTAAGTCCCTAAGGACCGAGTTACTTGCGCCTCCCATACTGAGCAATATTGCGTACTAACCACGCGAGGGGCATATGGAACCCCTCTTGACTAAGTACTTTGGGCGTTGCTAATTGGGGTCGCTCGGTTGGTGGTTTTTAAAGATAAAATGTGGGTGTGTGGTGTGGGAGGGGAGCATTAGCTTCCGGGTAGGTCGTGTGATGTCTCCTTCTCCCCGTGGGTTGTGCGACTCAGAATTAGCATTGTCCATTGGAAATGTCTCGTAGGACTTAGCCGTGCCAGCACACCTTTGGTAGTGTGCGTAAAGGAAAGGCGATGCGACATGTGGATGCAGTGGTACACCTGCAGGGATAAAACTATTCGAATAGCCTCGTCCTAGGTTATGGACACGCTCGGATACGCCCCGTGAGAACTAGACTACAACATTTAATTAAAATTTGACTTGGTTGGTATGAACGGGGAGTTCATGCTATTGTTGTGGTGACTATTGGGTTAGTCACTTCTAGGTTCTGGTTCTCATCTACTTATGGTTATTATCGTTGTCAAACTTGATATTTGAATGTTAAAAACAGATTTGATAACTTGCCTTTAAATGTATTACATTATTGCAAATAAATGTTGCTTTGTGCTAAATGAGACATACAACCTCCACTTACATAAAGCTTGCATGTAGCATATGTTATAGGCCTGTTATCTTACACGTAAGTCTTGCGGAGTACTTTATGTACTCATCGCCCGTGGTTGTGGCATTTTTTGTGGTTTTGGATGCAGAGAGGAGAGGGTGAGTTCAAGAGCCTCACTTTTGTGCTATGTGTTGCAACTTCTTGACGACTAGCTTGGCGGTCGGTCGAGATGCCTAGGGGTTAAGGCACACTTGATTGGCTTTGTGTTACAGCCATCTTTATGGCACTTTTGCTTCATTGTTATCTTTTTAGAATTGTTGCTATTTGGCCTAAGGGCCCTCTTTTGTAATAGCTATTCCATATTAATATTAACTTCGGTTTGTTGCTTATGTACTATGTGTTGCATGGAATTGATACATTCTTTTGTTGTGAGGTATGTATCTTGCATTGCAGGAAGTATACATCTCTCGAGACCGGGTTTATTTGGTTGATAATACTAGGGTCATTTGGATGACTAAGTATTATGAGCCTAATAAAACAGTCTTGACAAAAGTTGGTATCGAGCCGTTCGACCGTAGTAATGCATAAGCTTGGTAGATCCTTAGGATATTTTGAAAACCTAATTTCAAAGTGTCAAATAAGTTTTGAAAGCTTAAGAAAATTCTCAGATTTTACTCCTCATCTATCTTAGCTTTCTCTTCTCATCTCACTCTAATTTGAGTTTTAAAAGTTGTTTTCCTCTCTTCCTTCTACAAAATAGTCGTTATCGATTAATTGGGTTTTGGATAACATATGAGAGTTCTAAATTGATGTCTTGGCTACCTTTTTGGTGAAGAATATAAGTATTTGAAGGTGAAACTCAAATCTGAAAATTCTGGACAGCAAGCAAGCATTTTAGGGCAGCAATGCTTAAGCTAGTAAATGAGGTAGAAAATGAGAGGTTAATCAACTAAAACTTGTGGGAATAAAAGGGTAAGATGTGATACTAGTTAGCTAAGTATCTAGCACTTATCTCGCTGTTTTAACCTTGTTCTCTAATAGTTTTAGATCTCATCTTACAATCTGATTTTTAATCTTCTCGATCAATTACTCGTTCATTCAATACGGGTTAGTTGAGTTGAGAAGTTGAGCCTTGCTTTTGGTGTTTCTTGGCTGCTTTAGAGTCTTTTAGAAGCTTCTAAAGTTGAATTACTCGCTGTTTTGGCTTTCGTTTAGGGTGATATCCCATTCCCCTAGTCGATCGCTTTTTGCCTTCTTTAAAGGCTTTGTTTTTCGAGTCTAGTTGCTAACCAAGATTTCTTGTAACAGGATGGCGGGCCTTTTCGTAGCGGCCAAGGCGATCGGTGGTCCGGACGACGAGCTTTCTCCTCCTCCGACCATGGCGAGGTCCTTCTTGAGATCGGCGCAACCGCGCGGATGTGAGAGAGTTCTCTTGGGCGTCATCGCGCGCAACACCACCTGCACTTTTCGGAGCTTGGGATCTGGGCGAGGAATGCCCATCGGCGCGTGGAGGACTCGCGGAGTTTCTTCGTACCCGGCCCCTACCTTTTCTCGATGCGAGGACCCTTTGGATCGCGGACGATTGGCCGTCTTGTGGGCGGAAGCCGCATAGCGCGATGCGAGGAGCACGAGAAGGCGCTGTTTGCATCGCACCGGCTTGAGGTGCGGCTTTGTCATGGTGGGAGAGCTTTCTCGTCATGCAGCCCGTAGACCACACCGTTTCTTGGGAGGAGTTTACGTCGCCTTCCGTCGGGCTCACATCCTGCCGGCTTGATGGAGATCAAGCGGGGAGTTTCTTGCGCTCAAGCAAGGCGTAGCTTCGATCATGGAGTATGTATCTGAGTTCAACCATCTAGCTCGTTATGCTCACGAGGATGTGGCCTTGATATGGCTAAGCGAGGCCAAGTTCAGCGTGGCTTGTCAGAAAGTGAAGGACAAGCTATCCATTGTCGACTTTCACGATTTCCGGACCTTGGTCGACAAGGCCATCGTCGTGAGCATGCGGCTCGAGCTTATGGATTCCAGAAGCGCAAGTGGGAGACTTACAAGTCTTCCAAGTCGATTCCTTCCGTCCTCGCTTGAGGCGGTCTTGAGGTTCGATCTCGATCCTCGGCGCCCCGAGGTCACTCGCCTTGTTCCTCGTCTTCGCCGGCCGTGCCCGATCACGTCTTTGCCGATCGGCGAGTGGCTCCGCAATCCGCGGCCAATGTCACTTGTTTCTTCAGAGCGGAAGGGCCATTATGCAAATAATTGCCCTAAGAAGACCGGGCGACCCCTCGTCCTAATGGAGGGCGGGCAAGGAGGTGGATCTTCGCGAGACGGAAGATCGTCCCGCTACCGAGGTGTGGGTAGTGGCCGCGTCAACGCCGTCACCGCAGAGGAGGCTCAGGAGGCACCCGACGTCGTGCTAGGTACACTTTCTGTTAACTCTCACCCTGCTACTGTCTTGTTTGATTCAGGAGCATCACATTCCTTTGTTTACAGTCTTTTCTTTGTTGTTGGTGAGCTTCTTTTCTCTCTATTGTCGGTCCCGCTACTCATTCGCTCTCCTGGTTCGGAGTTGAGAGCTGAATCGAGTGTAGGGATGTCCCTATCGAGATCGTAGGGGTAGGGTTCTTAGCAAACCTTATCCTTCTCCGTTCAGCGAGTCTTGATGTGATCCTTGGCATGGATTGGTTGTCTCAGCATATGGGGCAAATCGATTGCGCCAGGAAGCTCATCTCTCTATCTAGTCCCTCCGTGGCGGGTTTGCTTTTCATGAAGTCGCTAGATCCTCATCTCTTGGCGCTTGAAGCGAAGCCGCTCTAGATATTAGCGAAGTGCCAGCAGTTTGTGACCGTTGATGTCTTTCCATGAATCTTCCAGGATGCCACCCGTTCGAGACCTCGAGTTTGTCATTGAGTTGGCTCCGGTACCACCCCTATCTCAAAGAGGCCTTATCGGATGCCACCGAGCGAGTTGGTGGAGTTGAAGAAGCGATTAAGTGAGCTGCAAGAGAAGGGTTTCATCGCCTAGCTCATCTCCTTGGGGTTGTCCGGCAATCTTCGTAAAGAAGAAGGGCGGTACTACGCATGTGCGTTGATTACCGCCCACTTAATGAAGTGATGAAAGAACAAGTATCCATTGCCCGCATCGGCGATCTCTTCGATCAATTAGCTGGAGCTCGAGTTTTCTCCAAGATTGATTTAAGAGTGGGATATCATCGAGTTGAATTCGACACGAGGATATTCCAAAACGGCGTTCTCTACTCGCTCACGGCTTGCGAGTAGACTATCATGTCATTGACAACCAATGCTCTGCCTTGTTCATGAACCTCATGAATTCGGTATTCATGGAGTATTTGGATAAGTTTGTCGTGGTCTTCATCGATGATATTCTTATCTACTCCAAGAGCGATGAGGAACACGCCGAGCATCTAAAGCTTGTGTTGAGCAAGGCTGCGTGAGCACCAGTTATGCTGTGAAGTTGACAAGTGTGCATTACGGTTGAAGGAAGTAGCCTTCTTAGGCCATGTTCTTTCAGTTGGAGGCGTGGCCGTGGATCCTAACAAGGTCGACGATGTTCTTTCACGAGTCCGCCCACTTGGTTCTACGAGGTGCGGAGTTTTCTTGGTTTAGCGGGATACTATCGTCGCTTTATCGAGAACTTCTCCAAGATCGCGGCCGATGACGGAGTTGCTCAAGAAGGACCGAAGTTCTTGTGGTCTAAGGCTTGTATGGAAAGTTTCCAAATACTCAAGAAGTGTTTGACCACCGCTCCGTCCTCGTTCTTCCCGATATCCATAGCGACTTCGATATCTATTGCGATGCTTCTCGTCGAGGCCTCGGTTGTGTCCTTATGCAAGAAGGCAAGGTAGTGGCCTATGCATCAAGGCAATTGAGACCTCATGAACTCAACTACCCTACTCATGATCTGGAGCTAGCCGTGTGGTTCATGCACTTAAGATTTGGCGACATTACCTAATCGGTGTCGTTGTGAAGTGTATTCGGATCACAAAAGCTTAAAGTACTTGTTCACCCAACGACTGAACCTCGGGCAAAGGAGATGGTTGGAGTTGATCAAGGATTATGATATGGGTATTCACTACCATCGGGCAAGGCTAATGTAGATTGCCGATGCGCTTAATCATAAAGCGTATTGTAATGCCTTATTGCTCAAGGAGCATTAGCCCTCTCTTCTCGAAGCATTCGGCGTCTCAACTTGGAGATAGTTGAGCATGGATCTCGCATTGCCATGGTTGTGCAACCAACCTTGGTGGATCGGATCAAGTCCGCTCGGCGGTTGGATGTTGGGTGAGCCACATCAAGGAAAATGTCAAGAACGGAACAACTAAGTGCTTTTACGAGGATGAGCATGGCGTTGTGAGGTTGAACAACGCCTTGTGGTTCCAAAGGACATGGAGTTGCGAATTTGATTCTCCATGAAGCCCATGATTCACCTTTGTCTATTCATCCGGGGCCACCAAGATGTATCGGGATCTCCGGCGAGATTTTGGTGGACTCGCATGAAAGGAGATTGCAAAGTTCGTGGCGAGTCGCGACATGTGTCGTCGTGTCAAGGCCGAACATCGGCGTCAGCAGAGGCTGCTTGACCCTACCTATTCTGAGTGGAAGTGGGATTCGATCGGTATGGATTTTATCACGGTCTACCCGAACACCAGGTAAGATTCCATTTGGGTCATCATCGATCGGTTGACTAAGGTGGCACATTTCTTGCGGTGCGGACTAAGATTTCTGTTAGCCAATTGGCGAGATCTCTATGTTTCTCGCATCGTGTGCTTGCATGGTGTGCCCAAGACAATCGTCTCGGATCGTGGTTCTCTTTTCACCTCTCGCTTTTGGCATAGTTTGCAAGAGGCTATGGGGACCCGTCTTGCCTTTAGCACGACATTTCACCCTCAAGCGATGGTCGACCGAGAGGTCAACCAAGTTTTGGAAGACATGCTTCGTGCTTGTGTCCTTTCCTATGGGAAGCATTGGGAGAAATGCTTGCCATTCGGCAGGATTTTCTTACAACAACGACTTTCGGGCCAGCCTCGGCATGGCACCTTTTGAGGCCTTATCACGGAGAAAGTGTAGAACCCGTTAAACTGGTCGAGACGGTGAGAGACCTCTCTTTGGCGGACTCAATCAATGATTTGGCGCCAAGTCCGGCTTATTCGTGAGCGTTTGCGCACGGCTCAATCCAGGCAAAAGAGCTATGCGGATCGCCGTCGTCGTGAGTTGAGCTTTGAGCCCAATGACTTTGTTTATCTCAAAGTCTCTCCTCTGAAGGGCCATCAACGTTTCGGCGTCAAGGGCAAGTTAGCTCCTCGATATGTCGGTCCATACCGCGTTATCGAGAAGAAGGGAGTTGTTGCCTACAAGTTGGAATTGCCACCTGCACTTGAGGGGTACATGATGTGTTCCATGTGTCCCGGCTTAAGAAGTGCCTCCGTGTTCCAAGTGAGGAAGCTCCGTTGGAAGCTCTCGATGTTCAGGAAGATTTGACCTATCGCGAGCACCCTGTTCGCATACTCGATGAGTCCGAACGAAGAACGAGGAATAAGACCATCAAGTTCCTTAAAGTTTAGTGGTCGAACCATTCTGAGGATGAGGCCACTTGGGAAAGGGAAGATCGTCTGCGTGCGGACTATCCATCTTTCTTTACCGAGTGAGCCAAATCTCGGACGAGATTTTTGTAAGGAGGGAGGTTTTGTAACATCCCAATTCTGAAAATGAGGAGAAATTAAAACTTTTTCTTCAATTGAGAATGCTTGCCCAAATCGGTAATTCTTGCAAAGGAATTATGGAAAATCCAAACTCAAAAATCAAATTCTCCAATTCACTCCTATCAAAAACCTCCTTGGGAAAATCTTGTGCAAACCTCTGTAAATAATTTTCCTAAGTTCCTTGGGTGACTAGCAGCCCTCTGAATTATTTCATAATTTTTAGAAATTATTTGAATAATTTTTGAGGCAAGTCAAACCAGTCAAACCTGGTCCAACCCTATTGTCCAAACCTTCTGAAATTTCTGGAGAAAAATGCAGGGCATTAAAACCTCTGGAAATTTTATGGTAGGTTATTCATCATGTCAGAAAGCTCCAGTTAAATTTTCATAAGTTTTGGAGTTGTTTTGATACCTCAATTAAATCCACAAAATCTCAGTTCCAAATTCAAACTCAAACCAAGCCTTTGTTCCTTGGAGTGCAGAGTCAGACTCGGGCTCGAGCCAATGGACTTGGTCCAACCAACTAACTGCACCCGGTGGGCTCGCGCTGGCGCAATTGTCATGGGCCGTTAGATTTTGATCGGACGGTCCATATCGCGTAACCCTTGGATCCTCCCGGTTTCATCTCGGCCGTGCGATTAAAATCGGACGCCGCTGCTTCGTCGTCCTCCTCGCTCGCCTTCGTCCTCGGCGCGTCTTATGTGTGCCGAAGAGTGGGCGAGTAGGCGTGGGGAGGCTCATCCTTGTCACCTCTAGCGGCTCCCTCTCTGCTGCTAATTAATGCGCTCAGAGCTTTAGCCATTTAGTCTTCTTTCTCTGCAGAGCCATCCATTCCTCCATGTCCTTGTTCGCCCGTGGAGGAGCTGTGGACCGAAGTCCACCATGACCATGAGCTTGGCTCTTGGCCTTGCTCTCTCGACTATAAGAAGCCCCCTACACCTTCTTTGGTTTTCCTTTAGTCGCCTTCCACACTTGCTCTTGGTCCCTTGAGCTCAAACCACCTCCCCCCATTGCAACCGCCATTGTTGGAGCTCGGGTACCTCGGTAAAAGCGGTGGTCTGTCCCTCTCCTCTCTCTATTTTTGCTCGAGCCACCCTTTAACCCCACAGAGTAAATCCCTCACTTAATTTGGATTCATCTTTCTGAGGTGAAGCCGAATTGCAAAAATCCCCATTTCGGCGAAATCAACCCCTTCTTCCCGTTCTTGGGTGAGTAGCTCCATTCCTCAATTCCTTGCTCGTGAAGCTTCTTTGAGCCTTGGTGGAGCTAACTTGATGTGTGATCATAATACTTTTGCTTAGGCCGTGTTTCCTCGTTGTCTTCCGGCTCCGTCGTGGTGCTTCGTCGCATGAAGCTTCTTCGACCGCCGGGTTAAATCCTTGCCCTCGGTACCCTTCTTATAGTCCCTAGAAGTGGCTTTCTGCCGCCGTAACCGCCGCGAACAACATTTTCGCTTTTGGTCTTTTGGTCAAGCGGTCACCCGCTTATCTCGGCTCGCCGGCGATTCTGCCGTCGCCGTCGGTGTGGGTGGTGCCATTAGGTCCTAAGGCTATTGCGGACCCATTCACATCCTTGGCTCGCATGCGGGTGGCGGAGCCGCCGGCGACGAGCTCGGGAACTCCCTCGGCATTTTGTCGGACGGGGAAGTACTGTGCCGAGAATCATTAGGACAAAGATCCCGTCATTAGTGCGCTAATCATTGGTTAATTAACTGCTTAGCATTAATGATGTCCTAAACGGGGTCCTTGTCTCACTGACATGTGGGCCAGCGCCTTAAATCACCCTTTAATGCGCATAGTAAACTCCCCGGGTTTACTGTCGCTGACGGGTGGGACCCATTTCACTGTGCACGTGGGTTAAAACCTCCCCGCATGACTCAGCGTCGCTGACAGTGGGTCCCGCTTGTCAGTATGCCTTTGTCTTGGCGTCGATACACTTCAATCCATATCAGCCGCTCATCTCAAGATCAACGGCTGATATTCACTGGGCCGATCGGACCATGAATAGGGTGTTCACCGTGGGCCTTTGGATGCGAATTCGACGGCCCAGATTGAGCCACGTCTTTATCTCGCGACTGGATTTTAGGAAATTCCCGGGGGATTTATTTTACAACTGAAAATCGCATTAAACTTTGAAAAGGTAAAACTATTTCGCAATAATTCATTTTCGGGTGATTCCACTTTTGATAATTCTGTTATGAGCTAAAGTTTAATCTAAAAATAGTTGCATGGTTGAAATAGCTCCAGAAAAATGTAAAAGATCATTTTAATCCTTTTCAGCTTTATTAAATGTATTAGAAATTCCTGATAAGTTTAAAAATGCATAATAAATTCATGTTAACTCCTTTTAGATGAAATCAAGTTTGTTAATTCTGTTATTACCTACACTTAGATCTAAAAATGAAATTAAGCATGTTGTAGTTGCAAAAATGTCCAGAATTAATTTTGTTAACTTGTAGGTTTAAGCTGTTTCACTAGAAATCCTTTAACTTGTAAAATGCATAACTAATTATCTGTAAACTCTTTTTGCGTGAATCCAAGTTTGTTGGATTCCTCTAAGGATGGAATTACTAGGAAAAATAGTTTTGAACATGTTACTGTTTTCAGAAAGAATAATCATGCATTTTAATTGTGTTCAAGTTCTTGTTTCAAAAATTAATAGAAGGGGCATTATAGCTCCAATTGAGATGAATCCAATTTGGTTGTTCATCTTATGAGGTGCTTATGCTACCTTAAAAATTTCAGTTCCTCTGCATGTCTAGAAATTTTTGCGATGAATAGTAACACATTTTTAATTAATTAGGCTGAGCAGATTTGATTTCATCATATCTTTTGCATTAAGGATCCAAATCACTTGATTTTTGTTGAAAAATTCATGATAAATCAATATCTTGCTGCTGTAAAATTTTCAAGTCATTTGGAGAAAGTTGGCTGTTGAGTCTTTTTGGTTTCTTTGTTCTTATCGGTTCTTTTTTCGCTCTTTCGTTAGGTTTCGACATTTGTGGCGATCCGAGAGTGACCCTCAGCCACAACTTGAGCAACAGCAACAAGGCAAGCAGTTTGACCATGATTCATCCTATATTTGCAAGTCTATTATATTGTTTAAACTCTATGTATGCATTGCTACTTTGTTTTAATTATGGTTAGTGAATCCTATAGTTGCACAATCTGTAGGAAATGATCATCCTCTACTACCAATGAGCCTAGGTTATTTGCTGTGGTTGGAGCTCGTTGGATGAGCTCTTATCGCTTAGTAGTTACGATTTAATTTGCTTAGACATGCTTAGTTAGCGGTAGAAATGGGCGATCATCGACTTAGTCGATGGTCTTGATCACACAAATCTAATTACTACTTCATATTGTACAGCACTTGTGCTTTGCTAATTTGTAAAGTAAAAACCTGAAAATAAAAGATTGTTTAGACTTGGGCATATTGGATGAATGGTGTGGTTTTTGGATTGTGGAAGTATGCCTAAGTCCCTAAGGACCGAGTTACTTGCGCCTCCCGTACTGAGCAATATTGCGTACTAACCATGCGAGGGGCATATGGAACCCCTCTTGACTAAGTACTTTGGGCGTTGCTAATTGGGGTCGCTCGGTTGGTGGTTTTTAAAGATAAAATGTGGGTGTGTGGTGTGGGAGGGGAGCACTAGCTTCCGGGTAGGTCGTGTGATGTCTCCTTCTCCCCGTGGGTTGTGCGACTCAGAATTAGCATTGTCCATTGGAAATGTCTCGTAGGACTTAGCCGTGCCAGCACACCTTTGGTAGTGTGCGTAAAGGAAAGGCGATCGGCGTGTGGGTGCAGTGGTACACCTGCAGGGATAAAACTATTGAATAGCCTCGTCCTAGGTTATGGACACGCTCGGATACGCCCCGTGAGAACTAGACTACAACATTTAATTAAAATTTGACTTGGTTGGTATGAACGGGGAGTTCATGCTATTGTTGTGGTGACTATTGGGTTAGTCACTTCTAGGTTTCTGGTTCTCATCTACTTATGGTTATTATCGTTGTCAACTTGATATTTGAATGTTAAAAACAGATTTGATAACTTGCCTTTAAATGTATTACATTATTGCAAATAAATGTTGCTTTGTGCTAAATGAGACATACAACCTCCACTTACATAAAGCTTGCATGTAGCATATGTTATAGGCTGTTATCTTACCGTAAGTCTTGCGGAGTACTTTATGTACTCATCGCCCGTGGTTGTGGCATTTTTTGTGGTTTTGGATGCAGAGGGAGAGGGTGAGTTCCAAGAGCCTCACTTTTGTGCTATGTGTTGCGGCTTCTTGACGACTAGCTTGGCGGTCGGTCGAGATGCCTAGGGGTTAAGGCACCTTGATTGGCTTTGTGTTACTGACCATCTTTATGGCACTTTTGCTTCATTGTTATCTTTTTAGAATTGTTGCTATTTGGCCTAAGGGCCCTCTTTTGTAATAGCTATTCCATATTAATATTAACACGGTTTGTTGCTTATGTACTATGTGTTGCATGGAATTGATACATTCTTTTGTTGTGAGGTATGTATCTTGCATGCAGGAAGTATACATCTCTCGAGACGGGTTTATTTGGTTAATAATACTAGGGTCATTTGGATGACTAAGTATTATGAGCCTAATAAAACCAGGTGCTCACACCCTCGTCATTTCTGCCAGCATAGCGGATTTCGACGTCAAACGCGTCCCCGTAGACAGAGGAAGGTCCGTGGACCTCCTCTTCACGGGCGCCTTAAACAAAATGATGATCCCTCGGGATCGCTTGTCACCCCCAAGCATACCCTTGATAGGCTTTGGAGGGAAGCCCGTGACGGCCCTCGGCCAGATCGACCTCGACGTGACCTTCAGCGATGGCTATGTATCCCGAACCAAGGCTGTCACATTCGATGTCGTTCAGATGCAGTACCAGTACAACGTCATCCTCGGCAGAGCTGCACTAAACTCCTTCGGAGCCATAGCACACCACAACTACCTCTGTATGAAAATCCCCGCACCAGAAGGCGTCATTACGGTGCGAGGGGACCAAGACCTAGCAAGACAAATGGAGCTCCAAGCATTATCACCAGCCCAACATGTCCATACTGTCGGGCCAGACAAAAACGAACAACCAAGCCCTCCTTTGGCAAAGTGGGCGCCGAAGCCAAGGCCCCATAGAGAGCTCCGTAGAGTCCCCCTAGAGGACGGCTCCCCGGAGAGGACAGTGGCCCTAGGAGCGGAGCTCCCAACAGAAGCACACGACGCCATCCTTAGAGTACTCCGCAGCAACAAGGACGTCTTCGCCTGGGATTCAGAAGATATTCCCGGCGTAGCACGCGCAACAATCGAGCACCGCTTAGCCCTCCGAAGTGAAGCACCACCAAAGAAGCAAAAGATGCGACGCATGTCGGCAGAAAGGTTGGAAGCAGCGAAGAAACAATTCACCAAGCTGCTGAAGGCCGGGGCCATTCGTGAAATCAAGTACACAGAGTGGCTCAGCAACCCCATTCTAGTGCAAAAAGAGGGCAAGTGGCGCATGTGCGTCGATTACACAGAGCCCAACAAGGCATGCCCGAAAGATGATTTCCTGCTACCCCGCATTGACCAGCTGGTGGACGCCACTTCGGGCTGCGAGCTAATGAGTTTCCTCGACGCCTACTCTGGGTACCATCAAATACTCATGGCCAAAGAAGACGAGCCGAAGACGGCATTCATTACCCCTGTGGGCATGTATTGCCCTTCGGGCTAAAGAACACAGGCGCGACCTTCAACCGTCTCATCTCAAAAATCCTAGCTGGACAGCTCGGGCGCAACGTAGAAGCATATGTCGACGACATAGTGGTCAAGAGCAAGGTAGCTGATGCACACACCACAGACCTGCAAGAAACCTTCGCAAGCCTTCAAAAGGAGGGAATAAAGCTCAACTTGGGAGAAATCGCCTTGGTCGGGGCGAACAAGCTCACAGGATTTCTCATATCCGAGAGGGGTATTGAAGGCAACCCTGAGAAGATAAGGGCCATCTAGGAGATGAAGCAACCCTGCAATGCTCATGAAGTGCAAAAGCTAACTGGGCACCTCGCGGCCCTTAGCCAATTCCTATCCCGCTCCGCGGAGAAGGCCCTACCATTCTTCAAGAAACTTCGATGTACGGAGCCCTTCCAATGGACGGAGGACTACCAGTGGGCATTCGAAGAGCTCAAACAATACCTCGTCCAGTTGCCAAGCCTCGCCAGCCCGAAGCAAGGAGTAGACCTCCTGCTTTACCTCGCCGCCTCTTCTTCGGTGGTGAGCGCAGTCCTCATTCAGGAAAACAATGGCTAACGACCAATATACTACGTCTCGGAGGCACTCCAAGGTGCAAAAACTCGATACACAGAGCTCGAGAAGCTGACGTACGCCCTGCTCATGGCCTTGCGGAAGCTCCGACACCACTTTTTAGCACACACCATCGTGGTCCCAACATCTTACCCCCTAGCATTGCTGCTGTGGAACAAGGATTCCACGGGACGAGTAGGAAAATGGGCGGCAGAGCTTGCACCCTTCGACATCAATTTCGTCGCAAGGACAGCCATCAAATCGCAAGCCCTGGCAGACTTTATCGCGAGTGGACACCAAACAGTGAAGACCACCCTCCGCCTCAAGTTGAGACCCCGTGGATGATGTACATTGATGGATCATGGTGTTGTACCGGAGCCAGAGCGGTAGCCATTTTGGTCGCCCCGGACGGTCACACTATTTCCCACTCAGCCTGCCTTGCCTTCCCAACAACAAACAATGCATCTGAGTACGAGGCACTACTATTGGGCCTCCGCAAAGCGAAAGCACTAGTAGTAAAGAGGATACTCATCAAAAGTGACTCCCACCTCGTGGCGGGTCACTTCGATAGATCGTTTGTTGCAAGAGACCCTGAAATGGCAAGCTACCTCGCCGTGGTGCGCGCAGCATCAACATACTTCCTCAGCCTCACAGTCCAAGCTATACCTCGAAGCGACAACAAAGAGACGGACAGACTGGCCAAGATGGCTAGCTCCGGCCAGCACCCTCCACTTGATGTCTTCCACGAAGTACTCACAACACCTTCAACTGCGCCCGAAGCACAAGACGCCACGCGCAACGTGCTACTGGTAGCACAGGCGAACTGGTGAGACATCATCATCAAGTACCTCGTAGGGGAAGAACCAGAAGATGAAGCCGAAGCAAAGAGCCTCCGGAGCGGGGCCCGAAACTATCATGTCATAGCCGAAAAACTATACAAGGGGGGCGTCTGTGCCCCATACCCGTGGCGCCTATCCCAGGAAGAAGGCCAATACCTCCTCAAGGAGATCCACGAGGGCCTGTGTGGTGCACACCAAGCACCCTGTGGCATCATAGGTAAAGCATTCCGCCAAGGTTTCTACTGGCCAACGGCGCTCCGGGACGCGCAAGACCTTGTTCAAAGCTGCCAAGGGTGTCAGTGGGCCAGCAGGCAAACCAAGGCACCCTCGGTCCCGCTCCATCCTATACCCCCTGTTTGGCCCTTCGCGAGATGGGGGCTCGATGTTATTGGACCATACCCAACCGCCAAGGGCAGCCTCCGCTTCGCATTTGTTGCTATAGAGTATTTCTCAAGGTGGGTCGAAGCGGAGCCTGTAACCAAAATCACCTCGGTAGCAGACTCCTTTGGTGGCTCTAGGCAGCGTTCTGGTTTAGGATTTCATGAGGAGAGACCGCGGGTAACATCTAGACAGGGGGAGTACCGACCTTTTGGTAGGTTGATTCTAGGTGGTTCTCGTATGCATTCTTATGATTTTGCTCCTAACCATTTTACTGCTACTTCTACTGCTTTGCCCAAGCATCGTGTGACTCAGTACTGGATTCCAAAGTCTCTTATCACTAACCCTAGTACCGAGGCACAGATGTTTCCTGCTTATGCCTTGTAGGTTCGTTGTGCGAGGAAGGAGGACATATGGCTTGATTGACTTTGGTTGTTCTCGACACATGACTGGAGGTTCTAGATGGTTCTCCTCTCTCACACGTGCATCCGACAATGAGTGGATCACATTTGGAGATGTTTTACTAGGACCATAATGACCAAGGGCCTTTGTGAGATATCTTACACCTTCATGCCTTTATCTTCACGATTATTCAGTCCTGGCGTGTTGTGCTTTTCATTGTGCTCATTTGTATCTTATCGGCATGTGTTCTCTTATGATATTCTTCATCATGCTTTTGCGTGTATTTTGTTTATATATCCTTGTATTATATTGTTATTCTCTAGTTTTATGGATGTATAAGCTTGATTTAGTCTTCATGAGCTTGTGTTGTTTTGTATATTCTGTATTTTGCTCTTGTTGATCTTTGCCTTGTGTATTCACATGCTTACTTGATTTCCATGATTTGTTCCTTATCATATCTTTAGCTCTCATGGTATTGTGGATACATGGTGTCGACGATCAAATCGCCGATCTTATGAAAATAAAAGGAGGAAAATGGCGTAGAGTATCTTGAAGAGAATGGGGGAAATTGCTCTTTATTTATATGAGCGGGTTTACAAGACTTGACTAGGGACTATCTCCAATTACCTTGAATGTCTTGAATACTATTGCTTGACCACGTGTTGCCTTTTGTTGTTCTTGTTGTCTCCTCCTCGTCTTCTGCGCTTCACCATTAAATAACTCCGAAGACGGCGATTACCCTAGAAGGCGTCTCGATGAAAGCGTTACAAGCGGTTGGAGGTTCAAGGTAGTTAACAATGTGCTAAGTGCCTTGCGGTTAAGTATTTGTGAGACATTTAACATAAAGTGATTTATCGTCGAGTCTTGTATGTCATCGTAAGTTATGAGATGTTTATACGTGTTCCATTCATCATACGGTTATTGGTACTGTTCATAACATTTCGAGCGACCACTGGTGGAACCTAGTCGACAGGATACCCATCTTGTAACCTCTGAAATACTTACGACCCGATTGGGGTCGCTAGTTTTATGGAGTTACGACCATGGAGGCGTATGGTCTTTCTATGTATTTAAATTAATACATAGAGGTTTTAATCCTTGTCACTAGCCCCGAACTTTAAATGAGCAGTCGTGTGAGCGCCTTCCCGATAATTCATATCGGGCGGACCACCATTTAATGTTGTGACATCGAGGTGATTTTGTGTTCATTTTAAAGTTGAGAACTTGCCTTGGGAACAGAAGAATTTCTCTGTCCGTTGGGCAAAAAAGCTTTTGCCGTTCAGACTTTTATGGATAAACTCCGATCGTAATTCGAAAGAACCGAGGCTATAAAATCCCCATCGCTAGACTTTTTGGATTCCTTATGCTTCCAGATCCCCTTTTCTGATCTCTTTCATCCAGACAAGAATCTTCAGCCTTCCTTTTCTTGTTCTTCCGACCACAAAAATCTCCTGCGAGTTCTGCTCATCCTCAAGGATTTTCATCATGTCGGAGCAAATCACAAAGTGGTTGCCGTCGGAGTTGAGCAAGAAAAAAGCTTGAAGCTTTAGAGAAGATCGGAATGCTTCCGAACAAGAATTTGATCAGATGGAGATCAGCTTTTGGAGAGCATTTCCCAAGTCGCGAAGATGAGGAAATTCCCATTTTCCTCGCCTACATCGAATGTGAAATTTGAGATTGCGGTACACAAATTCCTTCTCCGTGTTCTTGAATTCTATGGAGTGGAATTAGTGAATTTGGCCCCAAACTCAATCGCCAACATCGGTATCTTCACATATTTGTGTGAAGCATACAGGATTGCCTCAAGTTTGAGGCTCTTTAGGTATTTTACCGAATGGTGATGGGGAGATCTCTGAGACTCCGGGGAATGTACATTGCGTCTTTCTGACGGAAGGCCGATGAGTACATTCATATGTACTCAAAATCCTCGTGGTAGTCATGGAAGAAAAAGCTGGTTCTATATGGCTGATTCACGAGGACGGCAACCTCTATTTATTTGGAATGAGAGCAACGGAAAATCCCAAATGGAGAAAGACCGTGGAGAAGACAGGAGTGATCGGGCGATGGGTGGATGCCATCTACGACCTACGAGTCAAGGGCTTGACCTCTTGGCATGTGGTGAGGGATTTCACCAAACGTCAAATAAGCCCATTTGGCTTTATTGAGAATCCAAAGCTTAACCTGAGATTTTGAATTCTGGAGAGTTCAATTGGAATTAATCAAACCTTAACTAAGTCGTTGTTGATGTTCCTTTGCTGGTTGTGGCTCTTTGTGGTATCTTTGCTGCCCTCGGGTTGTGGTTCTCCGAAGCCTCTCTGTGTGCCCCTGGTTCGCCTCTTCTCTCTCTCTTAACTTCCTTTGTTGGTTTGAATCTCTTTGAGATCCAGACCTCTCTCACATCTCCCCTCTGTTCGAACCTCTCCCTTGCTTGGGGTTTTCCTGTCAAGGACCTAGCTCGGGTTTGCGTTTCAAAAACCTCTTCGGTTTCCCCCCCCCATGCCACGCTTGGCTTTGTTTCTTTTGGACCTCCAGTGGACCTCTCCACACTCTCTGGGAACCCCTGAGTTCTCTGGGGCGCTCTAGAGTTTCTCTGGACCTCCCAGTGCTCTTTTGGGACCTTCCTAGACCACCTCGTGGCTATTTGGACCTCTCTGGTGTTCAAATAGACCTCCCTCTGTCCCCGCGGACTTTTCTGTGTCCTTCGGACCTCCTCAGCGTCCTTTAAGACCTCCCCTTGTTGAGATCTAGCCGCTCAGACCTCCCCTTGTTGAGATCTAGCTGCTCAGACCTCCCCTTGTTGAGATCTAGCCGCTCAGACCTCCCCTTGTTGAGATCTAGCCGCTCAGACCTCCCCTTTGAGATCTTGACCGTTAGATCTCCCTTTTGGAGATCTACTCGTCAGGACCTCCCTGCACCTGTTGATCTGGACCGTTGAGGTCCTCCCCTTTGAGATCTTGACCGTTAGATCTCCCTTTTGGAGATCTACTCGTCAGGACCTCCCTGCACCCGTTGATCTGGACCGTTGAGGTCCTCCCCTTTGAGATCTTGACCGTTAGATCTCCCTTTTGGAGATCTACTCGTCAGGACCTCCTCTTGAGTCCTTGGACCTCCTATCCAGGACCTCCCCCTCTGAGTGTCTTGGACCTCTTGCCCAGGACCCCACAGTGGTCTTTGGCGGGAATGACCCTTGCGGTGGGGCCACCTCTTTGACTTGTGGTGCGCCCTTTTGACTGGCCCCACTTGCCAGCCCCTCTTCACCTTGTAATTATTGCTCTTGCCTCAGAACTCTGTGCGCATTTAATAGGTGTCGGGTCACATTAAATCTGAGTCATATCTGAGTGCTTTATTCAATTCTTTTAGGACAAGCCTTGCCCTAGTTGTCCCGATTGCCTACACCTCACTGAGTTTTTCCTTGTGGTGCACACTACCAACTCCGGCTATATATAGCCTGGGAGGGTAGGCCTTTGTAATCTTTTGCTCATTTCTTCCTTCCCTACCTCATCTGCTCGGTTCTTCCTTGCGCAAAGACCTTTCCCAGGAGCTCTTTGAGGCTGTGTTAAGCCTCTTGGTTTCCTTTTGGCTGAGTTGGTTTGAGTTCCTTTTTGGTTCTTTTGATGTTCTCACGGCTTAGTGAGGTTTTGCTTATTTGGTTCTCTTCTTGAGCGTGTAGAGTTCGAGAAATCTTGGACCCGGCTCTTCTTTGCGAAGGCTCTCCTTTGCTTGACCAAGGCAAGCCACAAACCTCCTTTTGATCATCTTGAACCAAGTTTTGCAAATGTATTTGGTTTTACTTTATCATGCATGGCTATGTTTATAAGAAAATGGTTTGGGCTATAGTTACTTGCCTACTTCTTTGTTATGCCTCCGTTATGCCTTGTCTACATCATGTTGTCATGTTTACCTTGTGAGCCTTAGGGTGGATAATTTAGTTGGTGTTCTTTGTTATTTGCCAACATGGGGCCGTAGGTCTTATATAGCCTTGCTTAGAAAGCGTGGTTGAGCGTATCATACTTCATCTCTAATAACCTTGACTAATAAGTTATGAAATGTGTGGTTGGTGCCATTATTGAGCAGACTATGGCGGGATGCCTAAGGCTGTGTTGGTGTGGTGTGAGACCACTTGGTTAAAATTTGTGTGCCAGGATGGGTGGTCTTCGGCATGGGCTAATACAAATTGTTTTGCTAAAACAAGAAGGCGGGAGTGAGTAGTGGGTGCTGTGCACACTTGGTTGTGGAAGTCTTGCCTTAGCACAAATAAGGACTTCACTTTGTGTGCCAGGACTGGGTGGTCTTTCGGCATGGGCTAATACAAATTGTTTTGCTAAGGCAAGAAGGCAGGGAGTGAGTAGTGGGTGCTGTGCACACTTGGTTGTGGAAGTCTTGCCTTAGCACAAATAAGGACTTCACTTTGTGTCATGCATTGGTGGGCCAATTAGTGCAACCACAAGATCATTTTATGGGAATAGTGCAGGCTGAATAATTAGCAATGAGTTGGCTTGGGGCTGTTGTGGTTGGCGTGTGATTAGTTGGCGCAGAGGGCACCCCATAACCCTGTGGATTTCTAGACCCTTTGGAGGGATTCTGAAACCTTAGCGGGCAGCCCTAGTCAGTTCAAAGCTTTGTAAAGGCCTTGCAGCGCTCTCTAGGCGCTCACCTTAGGAAGTGAGCAAGGGTGACCGGAACCCATCCGCTAGAGATCGTGGATTGTGGGTAAAGTTGTACACCTCTGCGAGTAAAAGATCTATTGAATAGCCAAGTCCTTGGTCATGGACATGCTTTCGGTGAAATGGTGCAAGGGGTAGATGTTTCAAAAGCTTGTGCCCTTTGGACACTTCTGCGAGATGCTTTGGCTTTGCCTCGAAGAGACCTTGGCGGCTCGGAGGGGTCAAGGTTGGCTCGGGTAGTGGTCGGGGTTGGTTTGGACCTCTGGAATGGGTGTTACAGGTGGGCTTTGGGTGAGGACACAGCCCTTTGGTGTGACCAGACCTCCCCATTTTGGGTTGTGGCCGTGAGTGGGTGCTCCTCCACCTTTTAAACATCAAAAGTATTATGTATTATGGTTTTACCTTGCTACCTTACAATCTATTATTGCTATTATTGTCAAACTTGGCTTTGCGCAAACTAACCATCTGACTCTCCATTGGTAAGTCCTTGCATGAATATTATTGCATCTTTGCTCCTGTAACTTCTTTGAGTACATTCCAAGTACTCATGGCTTAAGCCACAATGTCAAAGCAGATTATGAAGATGACCAAGTGCGAGGCGGTCTGAGACCTCTTGAGGAGGAGTTCTTGACGACTAAGATGCCTAGGGCGTCCTCCACCCGGCGACTGTGGTGCTTGTGGGATGGCTTTTGCGTGTTTTGGTGTTTGAGCCCTAGAGCTCCTTGTTGCGGTTGTAAGTCCTCGTTGGTTTTGTAAGCCCTCGGTGGTAGACCTCTTGCTAACAAGCTTGACCATAAGGTCCTATTATATAAAGTTTAATTTATGCCTTCATTTTTGTTTGACCTCGTGGTTGTGGTATTGGCTTGTGTTCTTGTGCGAGCTAGCTCTGTTGTCTGGGACTAGCTCGGATGCAGGCGGGACCACCGGGGTCCTCTGGGACTGCTTTGGGAGGTCTGCCGGACCTCTCTTGGTGATGTGCTGGAGGTGCTCTGCGAAGGTGGCGGCCACGACCTCTAGGAGGTCCTCAAGGCCTCTGGGAGGTCGGTGGCGGACCAAGACCTCGGGAGGTCCATAAGACCTCTGGGAGGTCCTGGCAGACCTCCTCGGTAAAGCTCCATGCGGTGCTACCACATCTTTCCGTGGTGACTTCGAAGCGCAAAAAAAAATGGTCCTCCCGGACCTCTTGCGGTACATCACGAGGTGGGTCGTCACATCAAACTACTCCGTCCGACTAGGTCATCAAGGACGTTGCTTTTGACGAGATGATCAAAAACATCGCATCGATATTACATTGGATAATACAGCAGACTTGGCCAATCTGCGGTTTAGAACGGCGAGGTCAAAAAAAAGGAAGGAGGGAGTGCAGATTTTTACTGCTGGCGTTTCAAAGTTAAATCCGGAAATTAACTAGAATGCGCCCAAATGAAAGTGGTCGTATAAGAATATACCTTTAATAATTTCTTTGATTTGATGCATCTCTCCCTTTTCTTTTTACTTCCCTTATTTGCTTGGTATAGGTCCTCTGGAGTTCCGGTTGTTTCCGACCAGGTTCCTTCTAAGGACCCAATACCTGAAGAGGTCCATGAACAGACCACTTCCCAGGAAAAAGTTCCTGAGGAAAAGGTGGTCGGAAAAAGCCCTGACGGCGTCAAGGCCAGCAGATTGAGTTGGATCCATTGGTGGTCCTAACTCCTTTTGCGGAGGTAGATACCCTAAAGGCCCTCAGCGAGTTCCGACCATTGTTGGTAACTCTCCTCAACGACAAGTTCCTTTTAGCCCCGATTCATTGAGGATAAGGAGCTTGGCGAGGCGTGGGGAAAGATATCGGACCATCAAATCAAAATGCATCGACTCCATTTTTGGTGGATACAATGATTTGGCAATCCGGGTAAGTCTCTCGACCGGTTTATAATCTCTCCTAAAAGTCTTTTAGGCAGGATTTTTTTAAAGAGGAAAATGCTATTTGAGCGACATATGATCGAGAACTTTCTTTGTGGTCGGAGGATGACCAGTGGAATAAAGATTTGGAGCGAAACACTCGAATTAGAAAGTAAGAATTTTCCCTTAGCCTTTTCTTTCTCCAATGCTTAGTCCTTTGTCAATTATTCTCCTTATCGTATTTGATAGATTTGGAGAAAATAAAAGAAGAGATCTTGGTGAGAGAGCCAAGGCGCCTGTGAAGAAGAAATCAAAGCTAAGGACGATCGATCGCCGAGGCTACGATCGACAAGGAAAATCTTAACAAAAGAATTGAAGGTAATAGGTCGTAGACTTGACTTATTATTTTCCGCCAATTATTTTTTGCTTATCACCCATTTTACTCTTGCGAGCAAAAACAAATTTTAGTCGAGTAGAAAACTACGAAATTTGAGCAAGACAAGGAATGACTCTCATTCAAAGTCTAGATGAAAAGACTATATTTTTGAACAAGATGATTTTTGATATGAGATCGAGGATAAAGCACGCCTACCTTAAGAGATCGATGAGAAAATGAACTATTTTGGTCAACTTCTAGAGGATCTTAACAACTTTGCTCAAGACTACTCGGAAGAACTATGCCGGGCCATGAAAGCAGGCGTTGCTAGTGGAGTTAGTTTTGCTTTGGCAAAAGCTGAAAGCTCAAACCCTCTATTGATTTCAAGGTGTCGAAGATGACTTCAGCGCCCTCTGAGGAGGCAACCAAGTTCATGGAAGAACTCAAGCCACTTGGAGATAAAGTAGTAGAGAAATGGAAATCGGATCTCCATCAAGCGATAATTAGTGCAGGAATATTTCTAGAGTAGATTCTGCAAAAAGGGTGTAAAAATATTGAATATGTGTAAGACTTACCTTTTATGTCGAGTTAACAATGCCTTTGTTTTATCTGTTTATTTGTTTTATAAATTCTCACATACCTCTTAGCCCCTCGAGCGCTTCATAGTAGAAGAACATTACTATGCAAGCGGTAGCCAAGAAAGAGAATAAAAAGTTGAAACCATAATTTTGAAGGTATGTACCGATATGAAGTCAAAAGCGATCGTACCAACATTAGGAAATCATTGTGGTCGGAACCGACTTATGGCGTCGCTTAGTTAGAGATCCTTGTTTGCCATGATCGAAATACCAAGCAAAAAGTTATATATGGTTGGATAAAAGACCTTGTATTGCGACATAAAGAAATGCAAAAATGAATGCATAAATATTATAAGTGAACTTTGTTCATATCTATTATCCTAAAATGCAGTGGAAGGAATGCTTTAGATCTGAATTCATATTTCATATTTATGAAAGCGTGTTGGACTCTCTATCAAGCTGGTAGCGAGGATCGTAAGAAAATGACCGTCGCTAGGAAGCTCTTTCCAGTGGGCAGGACCACGTGCGAAATAGGAGAGACTTCAACTAGGAGGCTTTTCGTGTCTGGAGCCATGGCAGGATATGAAGCGAGCAGAATCTTGAAATAGTGAAATATAACCTCCAAAATCTTTAAGCATATCGTTTAGTATGGAAAGTTATTTGTACTATGCTCCGATTACTCATATATTTCTTGAAGAAAAGAATGTTGTCGTGCGTGGTAAAATACTCACGTCTAGGACAAATACGGCGTACGACTTAGAAATCGTTGCCAGAGAGTAATAGAGATCCTTTAAAAAGGATATTAGAGAGAAAAAATTGTCTTCTCTAACTAGTTTAAATTGACAACCATATACGACCAGCCTATGGGTATATATATATAAGCAATGTTACTTATTATTATTTGTACAAAGTAAATGAATTTATTGAAATTGAAAGAAATGAAAGCAATAATTAAACATAGAACTTACGCAATTGATCAATGTTCCAAGAACTTGACAAAATTTGCCCATCAGACATAGCCGATCGTCACGGAACACAGTGGGTAACCGACCACGATGTAAGGACCTTCCCATTTGGGGAAAGTTTATTGCGATTTGCACGGCTCTGAATTTTACGAGAACGGATCACCTCTGACAAAGGCTGCGAGGTTGCATCTTCGACTATGGTACCTTCGCATGACTTGTTGGTAGACTGCTGATCGTACAAGGGCTTGGTTTTGTCGTTCTTCAAGGAAATTGACGTCATCGAGTCTTCGTTCATTCTGATTGTTTTCGTTAAAGCGATCAATTGGCGAGCCAATTTTGAGTTACGGAGGAAGCATGGCTTCAGCCAGTAAACCAAAAGAATGGTGTTTCACGGTCGCATACGGTTGGTTGTGGTTGAACGACCCATATCTGAGGGAGTTCTTGAACCCAAGCTCGACCATTTGATTAAGCGGTGAATACTCGGCGTTTGATCCCTTGCATAATGATACCATTAGCCCACTCAAGCGCCCGTTGCTCGTGGATGAGCAGCGAAGCAAATGAACTTTTACACCAAGTTCATCACGAATTCTTGAAATTATTTGCTAGTGGTAGGCGCCATTATACGTGATTATCGACTAGATACACCAAATCGTGTGATCACATTTTTCATTAGGAATCTCTTAGCGGCCTTAGTTGTTATTTTAACAACGGCTCGGCCTCGATCCATTTGTAAGCGTGTTAATCATGGCGAAAAAGAATTGAAGCCCCGGTGCTTTCTGGGGAAAGGTCCCGAATGTCTAGTCCCGAGGTTGCAAAAGGCCAAGAAAGAGAATTGTTTGTAAGGCTTGTGCGGTGATGTACTAATCTGCTATGAAAGCGATATTATCGCACTTCATCACAAGTTCTTTTGCATCATGAAGGCGGTTGGCGATAGTATCCTTGCTTGAAGGCTTTCTGACCGAGTTACGTAGGAATGATGTTCTCCACAGACTCCTTCATAGATTTCGGTTAGCAACTTAATGCCATCCGTTTTAGACATGCATCTCATCAATACTCCATGAGATCCTCGTTTGTACAAGGTACGTTCAATTAGAGTGTATGATTTGGCTTTTAGTGCTATCTGATCGGCCTCTACATCATCTTAGGAATTATGTCATCTTTGAAGATAATTGTAGATCGATGTCATCAATCTCTACCTTGATCGTGATAGCGCCAACCGTCAACGACCTGTGGAGCATCCATGTCCTTTTGATCGGTTTGTTCGATCTGTAAAGAATCATGTATGTTCTCGGAAGGCTCGACTACCGAGCGTGAATCGAGTTGCTCGAGAAAAACTCTGGGTGGGACGGTTGACCTTGTGGAGGCCATCCGTGCCAACCGATGCGCGAAAGTTTTCCTTTCTAGGAATATGTTGGATCTGAAAACCGAAGAAGTGCTTTTCGAGTTTTAGTACTTCCGCCGAGATAAGATGACATCTTGGTACTTGAGCATTGATACTCTTTCCCTATTTGATTAGCTACTAGTTGAGAATCGCCTTTCACTAACAATCTGCGAATCCGGCGAGCGAGCTGCTCGAAGTCTGCCGATAAACCTTCATATTACGCCATATTATTTGTGGCGGGAAAATTTAAGCGGATGGCGTGCTTGATGTGTTCGCGATGGGGATATCGGGATCCTCCAGCCCCGACCCTTTTAACATCAAAGAACCGTCAAAGTACATTGTCCACTCCTCGTGGTGCTCATAGAGCGGGCCCTTGGGTGGGTTCGGGGTTTCTCCATTCGGCAATGAATTACGCTCTTTGCACAGGATTTTATCGCTGTTAAGTGAAATGAAATGGAGGTCGAGCGCCCTAGCTCAACCGCCCATTTTGCTATTAGTCACGATGATTTCCTGTTTTCAAGGACTTGACCAAGGGATATCTGTTGGTGCGACCACTTTGTGGGCACGAAAGTAATGCCTTAGCTTCCTTGAAGACATAAGGAGACCATAGAGCAACTTTTGTACATGTGGGTACCTTTCCTTTGGTCCATGTAAGACCTCGCTTACGTAATAAACTGGTCGTTGAATATTATCTCTTTCCACGACGATTACACGCTCCTTGTTTGTGGAGTTCTTGCCACATACATTAGCGATGTTTCTCCGATCTCGGAGAGACTAAAACCGGGGCTCTTGTAAGGTACTTTTCAGTTCTTCAAAGGCATCGTTTGCCTCTCTAGTCCATTCAAAACTCCCATGTTTAGGGAAGCTTAAGAAAGGTAACCCTTTTCTCCTAACCTTGCTATGAAACGACTTAAGCCGCCATCTGGCCGGTTAGTTTTGGACTTCCCTCTTGGTGGTCGGAGGTTGCATCAGTCGATGGCTGCTATCTTTCTTGGATTAAACCCGATACCTCTAGCGAGACTAGGAAACCAAGCAATTTTCAGTGAAACTCGAACACACACTTTTAGGATTGACGAGGTTGTGCCTTCTCGGGTTCTTGAAAGTTTCTTGTAAGTCGAGAGATGTGATTGCTAGCGTTGGTGGTCTTACGACGGATCATGAGCGTAAGCTTCTAAATTCCAACCTATTTGCGAACTAAAGGTTTTTGCATTAACCTTTGAAAAGTTGCACCAGCGTTTTTGAGACCGAACGACATCTTAACATAACAATAAGTGCCATATGGAGTGATGAAGGAAGTTTTCTCTTCATCCTTTTTACACATACTAACTTTGGTGGTACCACGAATACGCATCTAAAAACTTAGTAATTCGCGCGGAGGTAGAATCTACTAGGCGATCAATGCGTGGAAGGGAAAATAAATCCTTCGGACAAGCTTTATTAAGATCTGTAAAGTCAATACACATTCGCCATTTCCCATTATTCTTTTTAACCATTACGAGGATTAGCAAGCCACGGAGGGTGATTGACTTCATGAATGAATCCGGCTTTGAGGGTGGCGAGGATTAAAACCTCTATGTATTATTTTAAATGCATAAAGGACCATCGTCTTCATGGTCGTAACCCTAAGACTAACGACCTCCACAGTCGTTAGTATTCGAAGGTTACTTAATGGGTACCACAGTGGGATGAGGCTTTATGCCTAATCCCGACCGGATAACGCTTCGTAAAATTACCAAACTGGTATTTCTTATCGTATGATGAATGGAACCGTGCTATCGTTTCAAACCATGCGATGGTACAACCACGAGACAACGACTATTAACCACCCTATGGTTAAGCTTTTCACGAGCAACGCAAGGAAGTTTATACGTTGCTAAGCTGCTCCACCGTTCAAACCGATCGTAACGTTTCACGAGGCGTCTTCTCGAGAGTAGCGCCACCTCTTGGAAGTTATTTAAAGGTGAAGCGCGAGAAAGCGAAGGGCGGACACGGAGAGACAACAAGACCAAGACCAACAAAGACAAGAACAACGGCAGTTCAACAGAATATCTGAAGCCTAAGCGGTGGAATTAGAGGCTAGATAATCGGACTTAGACTCATATTCTAAGTCGATTACCGATTAGACATTCCCCATTCGATGTAATTGAGGTAGTACTTAGCCACATCTTATAAACCGGTTCATATCAATAAAGCGACCCCATTCCATCCCGGGATATTCCACGTCATTTTCCTCGTTCATTTTAAGTAAGATCGTGACTTGATAAATCGACGGTAGCTGCCGTCCGTGGGGAAGAAGGCGTAAGTTTCTGAAGAAAATTCTTCGCTCAAGAAAATCCTCGCCCAAAATCTCGCAATCGCTCATGCGACTATGCGGAGTTTGGGATGAGAAAAGCTTGATTCGATTTGGCGGACTCGCCGACCTCGACATGGAAGGATGTATCCGCGCCATGGAAGAAAATGGCAGTCATCCTCCTCTTCCTCCTCCGCCCGGCTCGCCGTCGCCCGGCGTTAGCGAGTCGGCCGGATGGATGAAGATCGCCGCCACTCTTGGTGGCGGAACCGGAAGAACCGGCCGTTCAGGCCGATTCGAATGCGGAGGATCTCTTCAAGCTCGGTCTTCTCGGCCGTGAAGCAGTGAAGAAATTTCAGCCCCATCACCGGAAAACTCTATACCATTGATGAAATCATGGTGAAAGATACTCTCCTTGACCACGGCAATTCGAGTCAACCGTCACTGATAGCGGTGTCGATGAAACCTCCAGTGCGTAGAGGGCGTGTGGGGATGATCACACTCGACATACGATCGGCGGTTCGTTGGATCGGTGAAGACCTCGAGAAGTGCTCATCTCGACCGATCTCCATCGTGGAAGATTACAGCGAAGCGACAAGCTCTCCATTAGTTATGATGGAAGCTCATCGGAAGATCAATCTTTGGAAGCACGAAGTCAGCGATCGGAGATGAAGATCAAGATGCCTGCGGTCCTACACTCTCTACCACGCCATCACGTGTTGTTAGAGATGATCCGGGACGTCAAGCACCAACCGGAGAACAGCGGAACTAATCGGCGTCAATCGGTTAACTACTTTCGCCTTTGCCCCCCGAGTGGTGATGGGACCGAACAAATCCGAAGGTCGGGGAAGGTTGAACGGGCATACACCTCGACCGATATGAACCCCTGAGACCTTGATAGCTATCTAAAACTTGCGGCGTATTCAAAACATGTTAAATAATTCGATCTGCTCTAGCGAGAACGCCTAATTTTAATACAACTTCGTAGGTCGGTATCAAAATTCTCCAGCAGACCATGCGTGAGCAGGCGTATCGGGAGCAGAGGGTTTCGGAAGTCGGACTATGACTTCATCCCAGCGCTCCTCCTCGGCGAGGGACAACACGGTCATACCGAGAGCGATCGATACCGAGACCTCCTCGGCGATTCCGACCAAGGAGTCACGAGGGAAAGGTTATTCAAGCTACTCCCCGCGTGTCGAGAGGAACCACCACTAGGACCTAACGATCTCGACATCGTTTGAACCAAGTGGGCGGTCGGAGGCATCATATCGGTGTCCTGACCGGATCGGTACACGGAGTTCAGCGTCCCAATCCTAGGGATCGGTCTCCGGCCGATCACAATCCGGCACCTTCGGAGAAGGCGCCATGAATCAATCACGAGGTTGTCGAGCCTTCTCTGCGGGGCTCCAAGGCGTGCGTTAGCCTAACGGTTCCGGCCGGCCAACAGACAAATTCAATGGAACTCAAAACCCATTGGAATTTCTCCAAATATATACCACCGCCATCGAGGGCTGCTGGTGGCGATGAGAATGTAATGGCCAACTATTTACCCCCGTGCTCGAAGGGTTTGCGGTCGTGGTTGTTAAACTTACGGTCGGATCAATATATACTTAGGAACAACTCTGTGATCTTCGATTGCCAACTTCGAGTGCGTCGATCGCCCTAGGAAGGAGGGCGATCTCCACGAGAATCGGCGAGGATCGATGAGACTTTCGTCAATATATCAAGAGGTTCGGCCGGGTTAGTAACTCTATACCGAAGTCGCGAGAATCCTTTGTTATTGGGCTTTTAAAAGCAGAGTTGAGGAATCGGCGGTTTCACGGAGGACATAGCAATGAACCCTCCAAGAACAACCGTTGAGCTTTTGATATGGCGGACAAGTATGCCACCGCTAAGCGAAGCAATCGAGTGGTGTGAAGCCATTGATCGGAAAGACAAGATTCTGACCGGCTGGACAAGCAGGAGAAAAAGAACAAGAAGTCTCTCAAGAAGAAAAAGAACCGCAGACCGAGCGACAAAGAAGTCCTCGCCGTTCGAGAAAAGTTCGGGAAGGGCAAGAAGGACTATCTTGGTCGAAGCAAGGCAAAAGCTCTCGAGAAGGAGGATTCGAACGAACAAGTGGTGTCCACTTCACGGTGAGCGAGGGCATGATCTGCGCTTTGTCGTGTCTGGCAAAAAAAGCGGAGGATTATTATGCGGGTAAGGACCATTTCCATAATCTGAGGAACATGGAGAAAGCGAGCTCCAAAAGGACAAGGATGGCGGCGAAGAGATGGAGTACGGGATCCCCAACACACGATCAACATGATTTTTGGAGGATCTTCTTCATCTGAGTCGAGCGTCATCTGAAGGCCATGGGCGAGAGGTCAACCTAGTCGAATCTCCATTGTCATCAAGCACTTTCGAAGTGGTCGGACACCACAATTTCCTTGACAAAAGGCGGCGCCCCATCCATCGACTCGACCGGGTAGGTTCCCTATCGTTGTTGAACCAACCATTAATAATTGTCGGGTTAATCGGGTCTTAGTAGATGGGGTAGTTCTTTGAATATATTATTTGTGGGAGCTTTAGAAGAAATCTGGTCCCCATGTCAAAGGTGAAACACATGAAATATGCTTTTCATGGCATAGTTAGGGTTCTACCGCTAAACCGATAGGACAAGTTTCCTTACGATTCGTTAGGAAAGCGACAACTTCGAGCAGAGAGGATTCCGTTTGATGTAGTAAACTTGAATCCGCATACAGCGGAATTCTCGATCGACCGGCATTAGCAAAATTCTTGATAGCCACGCATTACGGTTATCAAAGTTTGAAAATGCGGGGCGAAGAAGTCATCACTATTCGAGGATCGAAAATGGCTTATGTATGCGATCGGAAATCCTTTGCCTTTGGTTGATGAACTTCCGACCGGAGAGGTTAACCCGACTCCCATGCGAGTCAAGCACCGAGGCCAAAGATGACACCCAAACCATCCGACCGGACAAAGGAGGTACCACTCGACAAAAGCGCTTCTCGGACAACGTCAAGTCTTCACATGGGTCGGGACATCGGACCCAACGCGCATAAGATTACGGTGGGGCAAGACTCGACCCTAAATAGGAAGAGTCGCTCGTCTCCTTCCTCCGGCGAATCGGGGCGTGTTTGCACAGCAAGCGTTCGATATGCACAGAGTCCCGGGAGGTGATCGAGCATAGGCTTGCTCTCGGCGACAAAAACCGATCAGCGAAACTTCTGACGTTTACTTTTGATCGGAAGGAAGCAATCGATCGGAGATTGACAAGCTTCTCAAAAGCTGGATTTATTAAGTGAAGTCGACCACCCACGGTGGCTTGCCAATCTGTAATGGTTAGAAAAACAATGGGAAATGGCGAATGTGTATCGACTTTCTGAGATCTTAATAAGGCTTGTCAGAAGGATGACTTTCCCTTCCTCGCATTGATCAAGTGGTAGACTCTACTTACGGGTGCGAGTTACTAAGTTTTTAGATCGTATTGAGGTACCACAGTTAGTATGTGTAAAGAAGATGAGGAAAACTTCCTTCATCACCCCATATGGCACTTCTTGTTATATTAAGATGCCATTTGGTCTCAAAATATTTGGTGCAACTTTTCAAGGTTGATGCAAAAACCTTTAGTCCACAAATCGGTCGGAATCTAGAAGCTTACGTTGGCGATCGGTCGTAAAGACCTGTATTTGGCGACCACATTCATGACTTACAAGAAACTTTTAATAATTTGAGAAGACATAACCTCAAGTTAAATCCGGAAAAGTGTGTGTTAGGAGTTTCTGTTTGAAAAGCGCTTTCGGTTTCCTAGTTTGGCTAGAGGTATTGAAGCAAATCCGGCAAAAATTGCGGCCATCGACGGATCGCCCTCCGACCACGAAGAAGAAGTCCAAAAACTAACGGGGTATGTATGGCGTTAAGTCGTTTCATAGCAAGGTTAGGGAAAAGGATTACCTTTCTTTAAACTTCTTCGGAAACATGGGAGTTTTGAGTGGACTAAAGAGGCAAACGATGCCTTTGAGAAACTTAAAAAGTACCTTACAAGTACCCCGGTTTTAGTTTCTCCGAGACCGGGAGAAACATTGCTAATTTACGTGGCAGCAACACCACAGACAGTTAGCGGTGTACTGGTTGTAGAAAGGGATAATATCCAACGACCGGTCTATTACGTGGCGAAGTCTTACATGGACCAAGGAAAGATACCCACGGTACAAAAGTTGCTCTATGGCCTCCTTATGTCTTCAAGAAAGCTAAGGCACTACTTTCGGGCCCACAAAGTGGTCGTACCTACGGATATCCTCTTGGTCAAGTCCTTGGAAGCGAGGAATCATCGGGACGAATAGCCAAATGGGCGGTCGAGCTAGAGGCGTTCGATCTCCATTTTATTTCATGAACGACAATAAAGTCGAGCAATAGCGAAATTCATTGCGAATGGACAAACCCGAACCCACCCAAGGACCCGATACGAACACCACGGCAGTGGACATTGTATTTTGCGGTTCCTTGATGTTACAAGGATCGGGATTGGAGTGGTCTTGATATCCCTCTTGGCGAACACATCAATCGCCATCGGTTAAATTTTCACGCCACCAATAATGTGGCGAGAATATGAAAGTTCTTGGCGGGACTCGGCGGCTCGTTAAGCTCGGGATTCATGATTACTAGTGAAAGCGATTCTCAACTAGTAGCGAATCAAGTGGGGAAAAATATCAATGCTCGAGTACCAAGATGTCATCTTATCTGGCGGAATACGAAAACTTGAAAAGCACTTCTTGGTTTCGGATCAACATATTCCTAGAAAGGAAAACTTTCTGGCGGAACCGGTTAGCGCGGATGGCCTCCACGAGGTCGGCCGTCCCGCCGGAGTTTTTCTCGAGCAACTCAATTCACCCTCGGTAGTTGAGCCTTGAGAACATACATGATTCTTTGCAAGTTGAACAAACTAATCAAGGAAACATGGATGCTCCACAGTCGATTGACGGTTGGTATTTATCACGATCACGGTAGAAGCTGGATGACATCGATCTACAATTATCTTGACATGACACAATTCGAGAAGATGATGTAGAGGCTGATCGTATAGCGAAAAGCCAAATCATACACTCTAATCGAGCGTATCTTGTATAAGCGAGGATCTCATGGAGTGTTGATGAGATGCATATCTCAAGCGGATGGCATTAGATTGCTAACGAAATCCATGAAGGCGTCTGTGGAGCACACCATTCCTCTGAGAACCACAGTCGGTAAAGCCTTCCGGCAAGGCTATTCTTGACCAAGCGCCCTTCATGATGCAAAAGAACTTGTGATGAAGTGTGTACAATGTCAGTTTCATAGCCAACAAGTACACCAGCCAGCACAAGCCTTACAAACAATTCCTCTTTCTTGGCCTTTTGCAACTTTGGGAATTTGGACATTACAGGACCTTTCCCAAGAGCACCGGGGCTTGAATTCCTTTTCATCATGATTGACACGTTTACAAAATGGATTGAAGCCGAGGCGATCGTTAAAATAACAAGCGAGGCCGCTAAGAGATTTCTCTGAAAAATGTGATCACGCGATTTGGTGTACCCGATCGTATCATCACAGACAATGGTTCCCGATTCTCCGGCCGGTCAATTCTAGGATTTGCGATGAACTTGGGGTCAAAGTTCATTTGCTTACATTGCTCATCCGCGAACAGCGGAGGCGATTAATGAGCTAATGGTATCCTTATGCAAGGATCAAGCGCCGAGTATTGACGATTAATCAAGCGGTCGAGAGCTTGGGTTAAGAACTTCCCTACGTGTTATGGGCGTTCGAACCCACGATCGATCGTGCGACCGGTGAAACTCCATTCTTTTGGTTTATGGTCTTTGAAGCCATGCTTCCTCGAACTCAAAATTGGCTCTGCTCGGCGATCGTTTTGGCGAAAATGATCGAGAATGAGCAACGACTTCGGCAGCGTCGATTTCCTTGAAACAGCGAAACCAAGCCCTTATGCGATCGGTAGTCTACCAACAAGCCATGCGAAGGTACCATAGTCGTAAGATCTGACCTCGCATGACCTTTTCGTAGGTGATCTGGTTCTCAGAAAAATTCAGAGCCAAACAAATCGCAATAAACTTTCTCCTAAATGGGAAGGTCCTTACACTATGGTCGAAGTCACCCGACCAGGTTCCGTACGACTAGCTATGTCTAATGGGCAAATTTTGTCAAATTCTTGGAACATCGATCAATTGCGTAAGTTCTATGTTTAATTTTCATTCTTTCATTTCTTTCAATTTCAATTTCATTAAATTCATTAATTAATTAAAGTGCAACCTTGCTTATATATATACACCTACATTACAGTGGTTTATTATTGTTAGTGCAGTGGGAGAAGACATTTTTCTCTCCGATATCCTTTTAAGGATCTCACGATACTCTATGGTCCTAGTCGTGAGCATTTTTCTTCAAATGATTCCCACAGCGACTACACTCTTTTCTCAAAGAAAATGAGTAATCAGGCGCCACACAACTAACTATCTCATGAATGATATGCTTACGATTCTGAAGATTATGCTTCATTATTTCAAGATTCTGGTCTATTCTTGTCAGCTCTTGGTGGGACACGGAAAGCCTCCTAGTCAAAGTCTCTCCTTTTTCGCATGTGGTCCTGCTGGAAGGAGCTTCCTAGCGACGGTTCTTTTCTTACGATCCTCGCTACCAGTCGGATATAGAATTTGAACACGTTTCAACAAATATATGTCGTATGCCTTCAGGTCTTAGCATTAGTTCCGACCAGACTATGGGACAATAGATATAAACAAAGTTCACTTATAATCTATTGCATACATATTTGCATTTCTTCTTATGTCAAGTTTGACAAAGTCTTTTTTCCGACCATATATAGTGTTTTTGATTGGTATTTCCATTATGACAAACAAAGATCTATAACTAGTCGAAATCGTACGCTGGTCCTGACCACATTTGATTTCCTAGTACTACAACGACCAGTTTTGTCTTACATGTCCAAACATACCTTCAAAAACTCACATACATGGTTATGACCTCTTTTTTATTCTCTTTCTTGGCTCACTGCTTGTATAGTAACGTTCTTCTACTATAAAGCAGTCGGGGGCTAGGAAATATACGATAATTTTTTTAAAAAAAGTCAAACAGGATAAACAAAAGCTTTGTCAATGACATAAAAGGTAAGTTTTCATAGATATTCAAATATTTTTACACTTGCGAGGAACCTACTCTAAGAAATATTCGGCCTAACTCTTGTTTGTCGGAGATTAGCCTCCATCTCCTCTACAACTATATCTCAAGTGGGCTGAGTTCTTCCATGAACTTGGTAGCCTCTTCAGTGGGCGATTGAAGTCATCTTTAACAGCTTGGAGATCTATGGAGGGTCGGAAGCTTCAGTTTTGCCAAAGCAAAACTAACTCCACTACAACGCTTTGTTTTTAGGGCACAGGCATAATTCGTCCAGAGTAGTTTTGAGCGAACTTTAAGATCCTCTAGAAGTTGACCCAAATAGTTCATTTTCTCTATTGGATCTCCTAAGGAAGGCGGGCTTGATCTGATCCCATATCAAAGATCATCTTGTTCAAAGCATGAATCTTTTCATCAATATTTTGAGCAAGAGCGCCTCCTTATCTGCTCAAATTTGAGTTTTCTTTACTCTGTTCAGCATTTGCGTTTACTCTGCAAAAATAAATCAGTTAATGAACACAAGCATAAGTGAAGGAAAAATCAAGCTTACGATATATTACCTTCATTTGTTTTGCTAAGTGTTTCATATTTGGTCGTTGCTTGACGATCAGCAGGTCTTTAAATGAACTTGCTTGACAAATGGTAGTCTTTAGCTTTATTTCTTCTTCAAGAAGAGCTGTCTTGGCTTTCTCGTACAACCTCCTCTTTTATTTTCTCCGGATCTATCGAATACGATAAGGAGAATAATTGTAGAGGAGCAAAGTATGAAGAATAAACAAAAGTTCAAAAGGAAAAGTTCTTACTTTCCAACTCGAGTGCTTTTGCTCCAAGTCCTTAACTTCATTGGAGTCGATCCTCCGATCCTGACAAAGTTCTCGACCAAATGCTACACAAATAGCGTTCTCTTTCTTAAGTTTCTTATAAACTTTTTAAAGAAGAGCTATGAAAGCTGGTCGTAGAATACTTACGAATTGCTGGTCATTATAACCGGCAAAAATCAAATCGAGGTGCATCTTGAGTTGAGTATCCGATACTTTACGCCCGCCTCATCAAGCTCCTTATCCTCGATAAATCGGGGACGAAAAGGGAACTTGTTAGGTTGGGAAGGGTTATCAATAGTGATTGGAACCTGTTGAGACCTCTCAGAGGCATCTACCTCCACAGAAGGGGTTTCAATCACCAAAGGATCCAACTCAACCGTTGCCCTTGTCACTGCTCGGGGCTTCTTGACCACTACTTCCTCGGGAACTTTGTCTTGAGAAGTGCTCTGTGGGAACTTCCACAGTGCAGTCCTCGGGAAGAACACAGTGGAAATGGCCGGAACACCGAAGACCTATGCAAACCGAAGATGGGAAGTTCAAAGTATCAAATCATCAAGGAATTATTAAAGGTACATACTTATCGACCACTTTCATTTGTATATACCTTGTTAATCTCAGGGTTTGACTCTAAAAGCGTGCAAGAGAGAAATACGTGCGCTATCCTTCCTTTTCTTCTCCTCCAATTTTCTTTGGTTACGGACCGGCAAGGTTTATTGGAACCCTCATCCTCCAACAAGATGTCGGAAGCTATGTCCTCGACCGGTTCATCAAGGACCGCATTCGACTATACGGTGGGAGGAGTGGTTTCATCAATCTCCAGATCAGTTGTTTCAGTAACAACCATAAGGTCGTGCACGACCACTCTGGAGTCTACAGCCTCCGCAGTTACACTCTGCGGGCTCTCAGGCTTATCCACCTAAATCAAAGAACAAATTTGATTGGGTGAAGAAATCCTTTTATCTAAAAAATTCGTACATATATGATTCCGAAATGTTCTATTACCTCGAGGGATTCATCTCCTTCAAGTGCCTCAGGGCACGACTCGGTCGGAACTAAGGTGGGATGTTGATCCTCACAGTTGTATGATTCGCAATCCGGCCATTTGCAAATGTAAACACGATTGGAAATCTGGTGAATATATGTATACACATGGTAAAATGAATTTTTGATTAAATTACCTTAAGCCTTGCAGTCTCCTTCAATAGGAGTTCGGCTAAGATCTTGGGGCATTGACCTTTTCTCTAGGCTCCCCTTACGAGATCATCTTGACTCATTCTCTAATTTCCCGGGGAAAGAGCTTTATGAAGGAAGAATAGGCGGATTTTAAGGTAATACATTAATCAAATCAAAATACCGATCGAATTTATCTCAAAGACTTACCACCTTACGAGGTAGCTTCATCACGATCAAGGCACCCTGGCGGGGAATGAGTCAGGAGCTTCAATGGGCTAATCGCGAAAGGTGAAATCATTCACCACATGCCACGAAGTCGGGCCCCGACTACATAAGTCATAGATGGCATCCGCCCATCTTTTGACTATCCTGTCTTCTTCTGGTCTCCTTCCATTTAGGGTTTTCACTTGCTCTAGTTCGTAGTAGAGGCCATCGTCTTCGTAACCGTCATGTAAAACCAATACTTTTCCATAGCGACCACGAAGATTTCGCGTACATGAGGATGTACTCATCGGCCTTCCGTCATGAAGGCGCAATATGCATTCCCTAGGAGCTGCTGCCAGATTTTGCATGATTTTCCTATCACCATGCGGTAGAAATAACTAAAAGACTTCAAGTTCGGTTGTATTCGGTATGTCTCACATAAATATCGAAAATCTTGATATTTGCGATCGAATTTGGGGCCAAATTCACTAATTCCACCCCATAATGTTCAAGAACGCGGAGAAGGAATTTGTGTACCGGTAATCTCAGCCCACATTCGATGTAGGCGAGAAAAACAGGGATTTCCTCATCTTCACGGCTCGGAAAATGCTCTCCAGTCGCTGCTCAAGCTTTTTCTTGCCCAATTCCGAAGGCAACCACTTCATAATTTGCTCTGACATGGCGAAAATCCTCAAGGATGAGTAGTGGAAGTTGAAGACTTTGTGGTCGAAAGAACAGGAAAAGGCTCTGGAGAATTTCTTGGCGAGAAGCTAAAGGGGATCGAAAGCGGATTTTGGAAGCATAAAAATTCTAAGAGCCCAGCGAGAGAAGATTTTATAAACTTAGATACTTTGAAGGATTCCCACAAAAGTCAACCGACAAAAACCTTCTTTTTGTTCAAGCAGACGGAGGAACTCTTCGTTTCCCAAGGCAAGTTCTCAACTTTAAAGTGAACACAGACCACTTAGTATACCACGACATTAAATGGGTTGCGCGTCTGATTTCATCGGAAAAAGGTATATGCACGACTAGTTCATTTAAAGTTAGGGGCTGGTGGCGAGATTAAAACCTCTATGTATTATTTTAAATGCATAAGGACCATACGTCTTCATGGTCGTAACCCTAAGACTAACGACCTCCACAGTCGTTAGTATTCGAAGGTTACTTAATGGGTACCACTGGTGGGATGAGGCTTTATGCCTAATCCCGAACAGATAACCGCTCGTAAAATTACGAACTGGTATTTCTTATCGTATGATGAATGGAACACGTGCTATCGTTTCAAACCATGCGATGGTACAACCACGAGACAACGACTATTAACCACCCTATGGTTAAGCTTTTCACGAGCAACCGCAAGGAAGTTATACGTTGCTAAGCGCTCCACCGTTCAAACCCGATCGTAACGTTTCACGAGGGCGTCTTCTCCGAGAGTGCGCCACCTCTTGGAAGTTATTTAAAGGTGAAGCGCGAGAAAGCGAAGGGCGGACACGAGAGAGACAACAAGACCAAGACCAACAAAGACAAGAACAACGGCAGTTCAGCAGAATATCTGAAGCCTAAGCGGTGGAATTAGAGCTAGATAATGAGACTTAGACTCATATTCTAAGTCGATTACCCGATTAGACATTCCCCATTCGGTGTAATTCAGGGTAGTACTTAGCCACATCTTGTAAAACCAGTTCATATCAATAAAAGCGACCCCATTCCATCGGGATATTCCATGTCATTTTCCTCGTTCATTTTTGTAAGATCGTGACTTGATCGTCGACAAAACTTGTCAATCTCATTTGGATTGCCTCCTTCGATCGGTGCAAAACGCCGCGGCTTACGCTTGATTGGTTTTTATCGGTGGAGAGCTAGCACTGTGCTCGATCACCTCGGGGACTCGGGCATATCGGACGCTGCTAGGCGAATCGTCTGATTTTCTCGGAGGAAGGAGGCGGCGACTCTTCCTATTTAGGATCGAGTCTTGCTCAGGCCAGAATCTTGCGGCGGTGGGCGGGATCTTGGTCGAGTGCGACTTAGCGCTGTCAGGAGAAGTGCCTTTGTCGAGTATACCTCTTTTATGCGCTTTCGGAGGGTTTTGGTGTCACCTTCGGACTTGTGTGCTTGGCTGCATGGCGGATGAATTAGCCTCTCACGGTGGGAGTTCATCGACCGGTTCTAAGATTTTCGATCACATGCATAAGCCATTTCGATCACCCGAATAGTGATGACTCCTTTAGGCCCGGCATTTTCAAACTTTGATAACCGTAATGCGTGGCTATCAAGAATTTTGCTAACGCCGGTCGACCAAGAATTCCGTTGTATCGGATTCAAAGTTTACCACATCAAGCGAAATTTTTCCGTTAGGAAGTTATCCGGCCTTCGAGCGTAACGTAAGAAACTTGTCCTATCGGCTTAGCGGTGGAGCAGGGAACTATCTAGTGAAAAGCATATTTCACTTTGGTTTCACCTTTGACATGGGGACTGCATTTCTTCTAAAGCTCCGAAAATAATATATTCAAAGAACTACCTCCATCTACCAAGACTCGATTAACCCTACAATTATTAATGGTTGGTTCAACAACAATAGGGAACCTACGGTGAGTCGAAGGAATGGGGCAATCATCTTCTTTGAAGGAAATTGCAATGTCAGAGCCACTTGATGGCTTGATAGTGTTCGGGGATTGACGAGGTTGATCTCCGCTCCACGGCCTTGAGATGGCGCTTGGATTCGTATGAAGAAGATCCTCCAAAAATCATGTTGGTGTGTGTTGGGGATCCTAGTACTCCATCTCTTAAATCGCCATCCTTGTCCTTTTGGAGCTCGTTTCCCGGTTTACGGTATTGCGGAAATGGTCCATCACTGCATAATAATCTTCCAATTTCTTTTGCCAAACTCGGCAGTCGTAGATCATGCCCTGCTCTTTGGTGAAGCTGGACACCACTTCTTCTTTTACAGGATCCTTCGGTCGGACTTTCATTTTGCCCGACCGGTGTAGTCCTTTTGCCCTTCATGAATTTATCCGGGCAGCTAGGACCTCCTTGTCGTCGGATCTGCGGTTCTTCTTTTTCTTGAGAGATTTCTTGTTCTTTTCTCTGATTTGTCGGTAGGGCGAGAATCTTGTCTTTTCGATCAATGGCCGCACCACTCGATTGCTTCGCTGGCGGTGGCATACTTGTCGGCCATATCAAAAAGCTCAACGGTTGTCCTTGGGGGGTTCATTGCTATGTCCTCCGTAAACCGTCGATTCCTCAGACCTGTTTTGAAGGCCTGAATAACAGAAGATTCTGCGACCTCGGGAATAGAGTTGCGAACTTGGCTAAACCTCTTGATGTATTGACGTAGAGTCTCATCAGAGCCTTGCGAATCGGTGGAGATCATCCTCCTTTCGAGGCGATCGTCGTACCACGAAATTACATAATCGAAGGTCCGAGTTGCTCCCAAGTATAGATTGTTCCGACCGGTTGGTTCAACAACCACGGCCAAGGCGAGATCCTTGAGCACGGTGGGTAAATAGTTGGCCATCACATTCTCGTCGCCTCGGCAGCTCGATGGCGGTGGTATAGATTTGGAGAAATTCCAGCGGATTTTGAGTTAGTTAAACTTGTCCAAATTAGCGGTCGGAACCGATTAGGCCAGCGCACTGACTTGGAGCCTGCGAGAAAGCCCTACAACTTGTGATTGATTCATGGCGCCTTCTCAGGAAGGTGCGGATTATGTCGGTTGGAGACCGGTTCCTAAGGTTGGGCAGCTGGAACTCCGGTGTCTTGCGATCCGGTCGTGGACATTGGTATGATGTCTCGACCGCTTATGATTGAGGCGATGCGAAGATCGTCCGGTCCGGCGATGGTTCTTCTCGGCGTGATGGGGAGTGGCTTCATGAAATAACCTTCTCCCTCATGACTCCTTAGTGGAATCGTCGAAAGCCTTGGCATCGATTGCTCCGAGTATGACCATCTTGTCCCCGGTGAGGAGGAGCGTTGAGATGAAGTCATAGTTTGACTCCTGAAACCCTTTGTTCGATATGCCTCGATCTGTTGCATGTGTCTGCTGGAGAATTTGGATACGGCCTACAAAAGCTGTACAAAACACGGGTTTACGCTAAAGCGGATTAGAATTATTTAATATATCTTGAGCGCGTTGCAAGTTTTGTAGCGATTCTGAAGGTCTCGGGAGGTTGAGGCGGTAGTAGGTGTCGCAAACTGAACCCTCACCGACCCTCGGTTTGATTTGCCCTATCAACCATTCTAGGTGGGCGGTGCGAGCGAATTAGTTGATGGACATTGATCGGTTCCTTGGCCTCCGGCGATTGGTGTAGCGGCGGATCATCTCTAATAACTGCGTGATGGCGTGGTAGAGTGTAGGACCGTGCAAGGCATCTTGATTCTCATCTCCGATCGCGTTGACCTCGTGCCTCCGGCATTGATCTTCCGATGAGCTTCCGCCGTAACTAATGGAGAGCTTATCGGGGCTTACGCGAAGTTTCCTGACGGAGGCGGTCGGAGATGAGCACCCCGAGGTTTCCTCGGCTTGATTGGCGTCTTGCCGATCGTATCTTGGCGTGATTATCCCCCGTGATTTATGACGGTGGAGGCTTCATCGACTTTGTTACGGATGTCGGTTGACTCCTAGAATCGCCGAAGTTGTAGGAGAGTATCTTTCAGCCATAATTTCATCGAGGGTATAGAGATTCTCGAGTGAAGGTGCTGAAATTTCTTCACCTGTTTTGCCGGTCGGGAAGGCCGGGCTTGAAGAGATCCCCTGACATTCCGAACTGATCGGAATGGCGGGTTCCTCTGATTGCGCCATCGGTAGCAGTGGCACATCCTTGTCCATCCGTGATCTCGCTATAAATCGGCGATATCTGGCCGGCGGAGGAGGAAGATGAGGATGATCTGCCATTTTCCTCCATGGCACGAATGCATCCTTCCATGTCGAGGTCGGCGTAGTCCGCCAAGTCGAAACAATTCTCCTCGTCCCAAACTCCGGGCATACTCGCATTGGCGATTGTTGGAATTTGGGTGAGGATTTGTATGAGCAAAAAGTTTCTTCGAAAAACTTACGTCTTCTTCCCCACGGACGGCGCCAGCTGTCGATGATCAAATCGTCGATCTTATGAAAATAAAAGGAGGAAAATGACGTAGAGTATCTTCGAAGAGAATGGGGGCTGCTCCTTATTTATATGAACTAGGTTTACAAGACTTGACTAGGGACTATCTCCAATTACTTGAATGTCTTGAATACTCTTTGCTTGACTACGTGTTGCCTTACATTGTTTGCTATTGTCTCCCTCCTCGTCTTCTGCGCTTCACCATTAAATAACTCCCGAAGGGATGGCGATTACCCTCGGAGAAGGCGTCTCTGATGAAACGTTACAACTGGTTGGAGGTTCAAGGTAGTTAATAATGTGCTAAGTGCCTTACGGTTAAGTATTTGTGAGACATTTAACCGCAAGGTGATTTATCGTCAGAGTCTTATATGTCATCGTAAGTTATGGGATGTTTAGCATGTGTTCCATTCATCATACGGTTATTGGTACCTGTTCATAACATTTCCGAGCAGCCACCTGGTCGGAACCTAGTCCGACCAGGATACCCATCTTGTAACCTCTGAAATACTTACGACCAGTGGGGTCGCTAGTTTTATGGGTTACGACCATGGAGACGTATGGTCTTTCTATGTATTTAAATTAATACATAGAGGTTTTAATCCTCGTCACATGGGTCTTGCCATAGCTTTCACTAGCACGCTTTACCTTTGACTGTAATATATGATGTGTGTTATGCTATGTGCGTATTTGCTTGCTCCTATGCCGTATTGTGGACTTAGAATAGGTTGAGCTTTGTCATATCTTGAATAGCATGCGCTGAAATTAAGTTGTCTCTCTCCATGCTCATATCTTAAATTGTTGATTATATGCTTTCATGAGCTTTGGATCATTTGCTGCTATTCTTGCTAGTCATGTGTCTTGATACTGTTTCTCTAGATTTTGTCTCACTAACTTGATACCAAGGCATAGACTTTTACTGTCTCTTTGGTGTAGTCTCTTGAGTTGAGAAGAAGAACATGTGATTCATGATTTCAAGCTGTTGGTTCTTCTTCATATGTGCATTCAATGATGGCTATCACTTCTTGGAGACAAAGGAATTTGAGATTAGGATGATGGGTGGCGCAACTACCTTACGGAGCTTCAAGGAATGGATCTTCATCCATCATGACTACATCTCACCGCTTAGCAAAGTCGACTTCGAGTTCGAGCTTCCATACCTTTCATTTATGTATGGTATCCTAGTCTACCTTGCATAGCATCTGTTTTGTGTCAGATGTTGGGTTTGTTGTGTTCAGGGTAGATAGGAGGCTCTGTTCTAGCACGTGTCTTTTCTAGGCACTCTTCTTATCCCTTGATTTTCTAGGATGCACTCTTTTCACAGCCTAGGTCGAGCTTGTCTCCCGATCCTTTGGTCCTTAGCGAGTTTTTGAGTTGTCTCAGAGGTCTTTTTAATCTTGGCGTTTCGCTCCCTAACTTTTCGAGTTGCTTTCCTAGAGATCTTGTGGAGTTTGAAGTCCTTGCGCTAGTTTTTGTGGAGTCCAAGGCACTTTTGGCAAATCTCCTCTCAAATCTTTTAGACCCAACAAGCTTTGCCACCTTGTGAAGTGAGTTATGGATAATTTATCCCTTTGGGTTGTTTTGAGGGGGAGTTTGCTCTTTTTGCATTCATTTGTATAATAATGCATTTTAAATTCAACAACTTGCATTGTAATATAAACTTATGGAGCTTTGATTATTATCCTTGTATGACTTGATTTCATGCTTTATACCCTGCCATGTCTTGTGCTAGTTTGCTAGGTTTCTTTATGGCTTTTTATGTATAGCTTAGCTTTTGCCATGCTAGCTTTATTATCTGTGAGAAAATTGAATCAAAACATGACTTGTTGGATCTTGTGACTAGTTTTGCTTTAGTGATCCTCTCATGATTCATGCCATGTCATATAGGCTTAATTGAGTCTTGAACTTATTCTGAGTATTAATTTGAGCTATGATAATTCTTAAGTCAAGCAAATGAAAAATGAGCTTTTCTGTGCGAAAAAACTGATCTCACCAATTCTTTCTCATGAGACGGCTTGCCATTGCACTAGGCATGAACTCAGGGGGAGTTTTGGATGACCCAGACTATTCTCTTAAGCTTTTGTTGCTTGGGATGGTCGTAGTGAGGCTTGGGATCTAGCACAATGCTAAGAAAACAAATTGGCAATTGGTTGAAGCTTAGAAGGCAGTTGTGGATGGCTCCTAGTCCAGGACTTGCTTTACTAAGATAAAACCAATCATTTTTAGCAAAGTGCTAAAAGTGTTAAATTCTAAATGCTTGAACAAATTGATTCAAAATTGATCTCAAAATGCTCAAAATTGACTCATTTTCTAGCTTCTGGCTCTATTTTGCTTATAGACATGGCCTGATTCATTTTTGGATACCTTTAGTTAAACTATGATCTTGAGCACCATGTCATGCTATCAATTTATTTGCTCTCAGATTATTGCTATTTTGGCCTTAGCTTTGCTGTACATGTTTTGCCATGATTGAACATAGCTTCTTCACATAATTTGGCTTCGTGTAATACTTGTACAGTCTTCATGGATAATCTTCATGGCTCCTTTTGCTATCATTAAAATTTTTTAAAAAAATCTGAAAACTTGAAAAATTACAGCCATTCCTTTACATTCATGCTCTATCTTCTTCCATGCACCTTGATGAATTCATTGTCAAAGGGGGAGAAAACTTGACAAAAATGCTGTTTTGGATGCTCTCTGTGCATTTTCTGGAAGGTTAAATAGAACACTTGTTCTTTCTTTTGGATCTTAAGTGAGATTTTCTGGTATTTAAAGCTCTCTTTGCTTTCTTTGCCTTATCTCACTTGCTGAAACTATTCTAAAGCCAATTTTGTCACTTTCCTTGCTTTTACTTGCTAAAAGACCAAATTGTGCCTTTGTGCGAAAACTTGTTTTCTTTTACTTTCAAACCTCAAAATATTCATTTTTGGGTTATTGCCAATGTGTTCATCAAGGGGGAGATTGTGAACACCATGAGGATATGCTCATGATCCTAGGTGATGATACAATTGGCAATTTGGTTGAAGGTTTGTTGGAATTCATGTTTGTTAGAAAGTTTCAGCAAACTGTCAGGATAATCGGTAGTACCGGCTTGGAAGCCGCGGTACTACCGCATCACGGTACGACTGTTTGTTGTTAAGCGGTATGGAAAAACCAGAATGATTGCAAAATGGTCTTGGATTTCTTTGTGGAGCGGTATGACCACATCTTGCTTGGCGGTAATACCGCAACTTCGGTATGATCGTTGTTTTGCGGTATGCAAATTCCAGAGGAGTGGTTTTTGGAGAGTTTTGGATTTCCTTTGGGTAGCGATGCGACCGCGCTTGATTGTGCGAGTCTTGATCTGTTGCGGTCTTGGTAGTACCGACCATAACATGGCGGTAGTACCGTTTTTGTGCTGAATATTATTTCAATTTGAGAATTGATTTTGGGTTATGTCATATCCATATTTGTTAATGCATATATGTTGTATATTGCATGTTTTGAGCTAACGTGGGTCAAGTTGTGAAGAACTTGTTCCGGAGGCGATTTCTTGGTCTATTGTTTGGCGGTGGCTTGTAGGTCAACGACGGTCAGCGGCGAGGAGGATCGGGACTAAGCTTGGAGAGCCGAGGTCCGAAGCGATCATGGATGCGGTGAGGTCAGGTGACTCAAGCATAGCGCAGAATGCAGCTGGTTGGATCAAGCGGCGCGGGAGTCAGTGCAAGTGCCTTGGTGGTTCTGGTGGGATCCGGATGGGAGAGACTTGCCGACATGATGAGAGCCGTTGATCAACCTACACGTGGCGAAGCAGGCGATTGCTTCGACTGAATTGGACTCGGTCCATGGAGAAGGATCGAGAAGGGGTATTTTGGTAATTTCACCAAATACCGCCTTTGTGACTTGTTGGCTAAACCACGGGCGTGGGTCGGCGCTTGGTGAAGCGGTTTAGGTCAATCAAAGATGAAGACGACACTTTGAGATGTATGCGTGAGTTAACCCATTGTGAGTTAGGGTTTAATGGGTGCCCTAATGGAATATTCCTAGATGCCTAGCCTCCACTATATAAACACTTGGTGCTGTGTGTTTTGCAATGTAGGGAACATGAGAGAAGCCCATGTGTGGTATTAGGGTTTTGGAGAGCTAGGGCTTAGGGATTTCTTGATCTAGTGCTCATGTATTGAGTTGTGCCCTCCAATATGATGGAGAGGCTGTAGACATCAACCATATGTTCATATCAATGCAATCTTGTTTCAAAGATGAGTTTTGTTCGTTCTTGTTCTTCGTTCTTGCACTTGTCTTTGATGTTTTGGTGATTTTGTTGATCCACTGGTTTTCCCTCGATTCTCTCTGTTGCTTATGCTTGCTGTGACTTGTGGGAGACCATCTAAGGTCATCTTGATCATCCATAGCCTACGAGCAAGTCCAGGATCAGATTTGGGTATTTGACCTCTTTTTGAACCCTCCTTCGGTAAAATACAAAAAGGTCAAAACTTTGACGTGGATCTTCTTGATCGTCGCTTGGAATAGGTTCCTGACATCATTAGGAAGATGTGTTTCAAATTTGGTGGAGTTTGGTCAAGCGGATCAAAAGTTATGTCGATTTTTGTTTTCGTTTTTCAGGTTGTTTACTGTTCATTCGCCTGATTTTACTGTTCATCTGAAACGACCGGCACTGTTCATCCGATTGGGAGGCCCTGGGATATCTCTTTGGGTGCATCACGTGAGGGGTCTGACAGGCTCCCCCAGAGCCTTATCTAAAAAAGTATGAGGGACGGTGCGAGGCTTCGCCTCCCCCTCGCATAAACTAAAGTTAGGGCTCTCCTGGAGCCATATCTAAAAAAGTATGGGGGACGGCATGAGGCTTTGCCTCCCCCTCGCATAATCAAAAGTTAGGGCTCCTCGGAGCCCTATCTAATAATGTATGAGGGACGGCACGAGGCTTCGCCTCCCCCCTTCGCAAACAAATGTTATGGCTCACCGGAGTCCTAACAAAAAGAAAGAGTAATGTACGAAGGCAATCACACCATCATTTATTATACTCAGCGTACCAAATACACGCGTTACAACACATCGCCCCAAACAGCGATATAGGAAACAGTATACCACAATACAAATCACAACAACAGTACACACAATCATACGGCACAGCCCGCAACACACAACGGGACCATCATACACCTAAGGGACAAAGTCCCACTCTTCCTTGTGAGTCGCCCATTTCAACAGTTCCTCATCCGAGGCCAGGGCAGCCATCAGCTCCGCCTATTCCCTCGCCGTGGCCAAGTCTTCAGGTGTTTCGGATGAGCTAGTCGAAATCTCCAGCAAGGCCGATGGCTCGGCAGGTCCTCCGGATGCAAACACCACACCCTTGCGCTCCCAGAAAGCCCAAATTTCCTCCCGGGCCTTCGCAGACTTCCGCGTGCGAAAACGAAAGAATGTCTTCGTAGAGCCCATATGGTTAGCCTTTTTTCAGCACTGCCACTTGGCACCGTGGCATATAACACCCTGGTAGCATATCCACAGAGGCCACTTCGGTAGGAGAGTGCGTTCGTACTTCAACGCACGCGTGGGAACGATACTCTTAGTCCTTTGCCCCACGGCCGAGCAAGGACCATGTTGCACGGTGCGCTTAAACAAACACCATTCTCCCTGTGTATAATACGAGGCCCAACTTTAAAAACAATAACCGAGCGAAGAGCAAAACGGCCAATCATGGCCGAAAATATTCCATTTCAAAACAGAGGTCGTTACACAAAAAGAGGCCAACCTCCACAAAAAAAAAGCGGCTCCGATGAACAACAGGCAAAAGCGGAGCGCGCAAGATACAAAGAATTTAGACCCTAGCTTTCTAAACAGTAGGTGGGGGGCTCACACCTTGTCTCCTTGGGTGGTCCCCCGCTTGCCAGCTTCATGCTCCTCCGCCACAGATTTCCCCTTCACTTGTTGGGCCTGTACAACTTGAAAGGACTCTGTAGCAGCATCGTGTCCACGCAACATCCAGAAGTTGTGCTGCAGGACTTTGCTTGCCTTCCGTGTCCGGCGATGCGCAGCAACAACCTCCTCTGTCGTAGCCACAACAACGGAGCGAGTGCCAACCACATCTAAGTGAGCGCACCCCGCCTTATCAAGCGTCGCAAGGGTCGCCACCCAAGCGGCCCTTGCACAATGGTCACCATAGGCGCGAGCCGCGGGCACACATGCTTCACCTCCGCGCAGGTGGCGCTCCAAGGTTATATCCATCTCAACCGGGCGGTGGCTCCTCACCGGAGTGACGGCACCCAGCTCCGCCAAAGCATCCTCTAGAGCCTCCATGGACTCCCAGGCGAACTGCCCAACGGCTGCTGATAGCTCCCTCTCGGACTTTATTTCCTCTTCGAGCAAAGCCCGGACACTCCGCATATCCTTCACTTCACCGCGAAGGGCAGCACGCTCCTTGTTTGCTTCCACCACTTCGCCCCGAAGTGTCATGCGCTCCTCCTCTAGCTCCGCCAGCTGGGCCTCCAAACTCTTTACTCTCTCCGTAAGAGTCTCGCGTTCAGAGCACAAGACCTCGTTCCGGGCATGCTCCTCATTGACCCTCTGCTGAATATCCCCATACGAGTGGGAAATATCAGCATTCAGGGCCCGAGATATCATCAGAGTCTGCACACGAAACAAAAGGTTATGTATACAAACAACACTACCGACAATAAGGACCGCGCGTAACGAACAAAACTAACCTTCGTAGCATTCGCCTCAATGCTAGCAAACATATCATGCAGCGAAGCCCTCTCAAAAAGCTCCCGCACAAACGGCGGGGCAGCAAAATTAGCAACCGCCTTAAAGACAGCGGCGACACTCGCCCTCGCCTTGAAATCGCTGAGGCACAGCGGACCCAGTTCACAGCGCCCGACAACATTTGTCAGAGTTGCGTGCCAAGGCGCAACTGCTGCGGGAACCCGCCGATGCATCGCTGCGGAACCCCCCTCATCGTTGTTGCCACCGCCCTCGCTTAGCACTGAGTAACCAGCAACTAAAGTAACAACCATCAACACGGAGGGTTAACAAAAAATAAGTAGATAGTACTCACCAACTTCCACGTGCGGCGTGGCAGGGACGTCCCCGAGGCCTTCGAGGTCAGTCTTATTAGCATGAGATGGGGTAGCCTCGCTAGAGGACTCCGCCACAACTAGACCCGTAAAGCCGATCGTACCTATCTCTTTGTGCACCTGCGACACCATCTGCATGCGAAGTAGCCTCGTCATTGAAGGACGCACTGCTTGATACAGAGCGCTCAGCACGCACTCGGGAACCTTTGGCAACCTTTGTAGTTGGCCGCTCCTCGAAGGCATCCAGGCTGCGCGAGGGATCGACGCCATCGCAAGGCCGGACGGCACGAAGAGGTTGCGCAGCAATCGGTCCTGCGACGTCAACCTCAAGCATGCAGGCACGTTTCTTCTTGCCCGCGTCAAGGTTGGCTCGCTCAGCCAGATGAATCCATGCATCGTACGCGCGGTTCAAGCGAGGCACGCTCACAACAAGGCGGCGCTTCGAGTGCTCCTCGCCTGTGTACGGGCCGAGGAGCAACTCCGCAGCATGCACAACTTCGGTGATGGGCGCAACTAGCACAATTACCATGTTCGTGTTAGTGCAAGCATCAAATTACAACAAACAAAGGGGGGTAGGAGGAAAGACCTACCTCTGCCACCCTCCACGGTCAAAGACGGGAGCCCCGTATCCAAAGCCCCAAGTCCCAACTTCCACTCCTTAGCCAAAGGCCAGATCCTGAAAGCGCAGAACTCCTCCACCAAGTCCCGCGTAGACAGCCACTTCGTCGTCTCAAGTAGAAGGTGAAGGAGGGCATCCTCCCGGGAGCTAAGCACGATCTCGGGGGTAGCAATCAGCTAAATCAGCCCTCCCCGAGATCGAAGACCATCCGCGTCCAAACTGGTGTGATAGAACTACTTCCGCATCCAGTCTGTATCCCAGCGATTACGCGCCGCCAGGGTAGGAACGTATGCTTGGCAGCGAGCCTTCGGTTGAAAGTTGATACTGCCAAAGTTAAGAGTCTCGTCCGAGCTCTTCTTCTTCTTCGGCTGGCAACGTCCGTCATAAAGGTAGGCAAAGAGGCGACCCTCCCCCTCCTCAGCAACAACTCCACAAGACCTCAGCATCCATTCGAAGACACCAAGCTTCACAATAGAATTTGGCGTCAGTTGCGCCAGCTCCACTCCGTATAGCTGCAGCACTTCGGACACCAGATCGACGTAGGGAATCCGAAGGCCCGCATCTAGAAACACAACAAAGACAACGGCCTCGTCATCCCGAGGAACAGGAACAGTCTCCGACCCAGGAGATTGGACCTTCGCAAGACCCTCGAGCTTGCCCTCGCTCACCAGAGTCTGAAGCACAAGACTCGAAACAGTAGATCTCCCCAAATCGCTCGTATACACAGGATCACCCCCTCCGTCCCTGCCACGCCTCGCCATACCTGAAGGGTACAAAACAAACCCTCGCAACTCGAAGCACCGCAGCAAAGAAAGAAAGCAACACTAAAAGGCAACAGAATGAGCCAATAGCGATAGGGGGTGGCGCACATATTTATAGCCACCAAGAACACCAACGGACAAATTTGGAGGGGGGGGGGGTGGACCGAAGAACCACGAACTAGTATAACCTTGACACATGTCAAAAATCCACATCCTTAATGATACGAAATGGCCACCCACCGCGCACGCCCCCCAAGGGAGCGCCATCATTGCAAAAATAGCGCATAGGACCCGAAGAGATGCCAGCACCATCAACCGCCCGGCGCGCACCACCCAAGAATGCATTCGAAGCAAATCCCTCAGAACAAACAAAGCGCTTCGCTAGGCCGAAGGGGACGGTGTGCCTGGACCCTCCGGGGTAAAGGCGCGGTTTCAGCCCTGACGAAGCAAGACATCGACCGCAAGGGGCTTGTTGTAGGGGCAGTCCACCGGCCCCACCGACCTAGCGAAACAGTACTAAAGCTACAGGAGGTGCCCCGATGGCGGCCCGAAGCCTCCGGAGGGTCGCCAAAGGGCACCTCGGCCCGAAGCCTCTGGAGGGTGCCTCGGCCCGAAGTCCCCGGAGTGTCGCCGAAGGGTACAAGGAGTACTCCGAGGTTGACTCGAAGCCCCCGAAGGGTCTCCCGAGGGGTACAGGAGGTACCCCGAGGTCGACCCAAAACCTCCGAAGGGTCTTCCGAGGTGGCGGCCAGAGGAGGTTCGGGAGGCTTTCGAAGGGTGTCTGAAGCGGCTCTGACCGGAGGATAGGAAGAAGACAGGTGGACCTGGAGCTACGCTTAGGGGTAGGAAAGGACCCTGCCACCCCTACACTGACTGTACCTTTGTAGGGTTTGTGTGTGTGTGTAATCTCATGTATCCTGCTATTTGGCTATAAATAGCTCTCCACCCCCATGTAAAAGAGAGAGCTTTTTTAGAGCATTAATATACAGTACATTTCCTGACAACCTGTTGCTTCTTCGAGGACCCTTCGGACACTTCGTGTACACCAAGGGTCCCCTTTTTTTTACTGCCTAGTCCTTTTTGCTACGACAGCCGTGCACTGCCGCCCGACCAGCACCGTCCACCTCCGGCCGCGACACCACCTCCAATGGGATCGTCTCCCCCTGAGCATTCTATTTTAGCCCTTACCGGCCACTGTCGTCGTCCCCGTCGCTGATCCCGCTGCCACGCCTCGGCTGCCCTCCCCTATATCTCCTATATTCTGTGTTTAGATGTGAGGACTGACCATAGGGCCCACCTATAAGTGGCCCATGACAGTTTCCTTGATTACTGTTTGGGTGCATCATGAAGTGTGATTAGATCTTCGTAGTTTACGTCTTACTTTGCAGTCATGCTCAGAGATTCAGGTGGTGTTGTCTGATTGGATCAACTAGTACTCTGCGTCTTTCAGCTGTACCCACTTGGTTCAGCAGTATACTGGTTGGTGCAAGTTGGCATTGACCAATTTTTAGCTGATGATCGATTTTGTTTCTTTTGTCTTCTGTTTGTAAATAAAAGCATAATTTTGTTAATCATCCTGTGCCATAATTCAAGTTGTGTCGGCGAAGTAACTAATGGAGCACCTCAATATGGTTTGATGGCAGGAAACCCCAATCCCACAAGGCCCAGTGGCCATGTAGAAAGTTACTTTCAATAGTCAACTTATTTCTTCAGCATATCACTGAGAGATTTCAGTGCATTGAGCAAGAGTTTCCCGAGACATCCTTAGCCATTTTTTTTATCTAACTCAAACATCCTACAAGAAATATTCTTACCATTTACTAGAAGAGATAAGCACACTTTACCACATACAAGCAACCAAACAACGTACATTGCATCCAGTCATGTATCCACTATCCTAATGCAGACAACCAAACAATATCTCAGTGCAACCTGGTCCAACGAAACATGCAACCAAACAACTCACATTGCATCCAGTCATGCATCATCATCCTAATACAGTCAACCAAATAACATCTCAGTACAACTTGACCCAACAGAAACAGGCAACCAAACAACTCATTATTGCATCCACTCAGTCTGGCTAGATTCATCTTGAATGACCCATACGGACCAGATTAGGGACATGCAGACAACTAAACAGACCCACACTGATCCTACAAACAGTGTTCCCACAACAGTAGTACCTCCATGCCTTCCACCGCATGAAAGCGAAATCATTATTCCGTTTTTTACGCAGAAATCAAGCTATTGTGGCCAAAACAGTTACCAGCTTTATTTGCTTTAACCGACATATAATATTCCCACACTCTTAACAAAAGAAAAGGCCACAAAAGCAGTTCAGTACATGAGAAAGGGAAAAGACAAAAAAAAAAAAAAAAACTGGGGTCAAAGCACAAACTTTTTTTTATTAATCGACCATTTTTAAAATTTTATTTTAAAGTTAACCCCTGGCAAACTTTATTTCTAATTCTAACTTCTTTGGTCACACCACCACCTATGATATGACAACGCTAGATACAGGATGATGTGACAGTGTTGTTTTGTTATATCACGGGTGGTGGTATGACTAAAGAGGTTAGAATTGAAAATAAAGTTCGCGGGGCATAACTTTAAAGTAAAATTAATAAAAGATTAATTAATAAAAAAATTCTCAAAGCACACAGCTAAAGTCTCACGTGTCACACAGCCGAAGCGCCCCTCACTGGTCACAACAAGCGCAGTAGCTAGATAGCTAGCTAGCACACCAGCTTAATTTGGAAGATTACCAGAAAGATCAACCCCTCACACAACCTCTAACTTGGAACAAATGATAATTAACCATGATGCATGCTTATCATCATCAACAACAAATTAAATAATGTCCATGTCATCCTTTCACCACCTACCTCGATCAATCCGCCCACTTATAAATACTCCTTAGCCTTCACCCCTTTCTCCTCCATCCAGCAGTCGCCACACACGCAGCACACTGCACACAGAGAGCCAGGTGTGTAGTTGTTGATCGATCGACCTCCTTGCCGGCCGGCCATGGCAGCCCATGTGGATCCGCTTGTGGTGGGGAGGGTGGTCGGCGACGTGGTGGACCTGTTCGTGCCCACGGTGGCCATGTCGGTGCGCTTCGGGACCAAGGACCTCACCAACGGCTGCGAGATCAAGCCGTCAGTCGCCGCCGCCGCACCCGCCGTGCAGATCGCCGGCAGGGTCAACGATCTCTTCACTCTGGTTAGTACGTAAAGATACATGTAATTCTGCATGTGTATGTATATACATACACTTGTAGTGGGTGACTGTGTGGTCGAGCTCTCGATGGAATGGTAACTTGATTTGACATGTGTTTAGGTTATGACTGATCCAGATGCTCCGAGCCCCAGTGAGCCAAACATGAGGGAGTGGCTTCACTGGTAATTAATTAATTAACTACTTTCTACTCACCAAATGATGATTTCTTTTCTTCCTTAGCATCTACATTTGCTATCTTGTACTATTATGCTAGCTCTGTTTCTTTTCTGTTGCTTTGTTTGTGAGCTAATCAATTATGATGCTTCTTTTGGGGAACGATCGCTTGGAGCAGGCTGGTGGTTAACATACCAGGTGGAACAGATCCTTCTCAAGGTAAACAAACGATTCGTGCATGTTAGTGCTGGATGCCTAGTGGTACATGTCTTGTCCATGCTCACTAGCTTCAATTTACTGCAGATAGTATTAGTAAGTACTCCTGATAATTAATTAGAACCTTCTCAGTTTGTCAGGTCTCCTCAAACCTATGATAGCTACTTTTTTATAAAAAAAAGCCTACAATTGCTAGAAATATGCATTATACATTCAATAGAATCAGGTGATAAAAAATAATTGTAGGGTGGTAAACTTTAAAAAATCTGTAGGGCTTCTGACATGATAAATAGGGGGATATATGATCATGCATGCACTTCCATCTGGAGCTAGAAGAAACATTCCTCAATTTATCTCACTCAAACAAGACATGCTAGTAGTTAGTTTAAGGCCATCAGTAATTCTCACTGAACGTTTCCTTTCTGTCTAGTAAAATCTTATAAATTACTAAAACTCCCAAAAAAAAGACAGAAAAACTAGTACTAGTACATCAGTTACCGATATAATGAAGGAATTTTACCCCGGGTAGAGAAAAAGAAAGAATAGAGAGCACCTGCACTTTATTGGCTCGTGCATGCTACGGTGCGTGCATCCATCAGCTGCAGTGCCAGCCGGCGCGCTATACCTGTCCTGCCCCGGGCGCAACACGCGGCGGCGCAACACGCGGCCCTCGTCCCCACCGTGAGCGACGCGGCGGCGCCGCGTGTTGCCTAATGCCTATTATTCAAGACAAGATCGTTTGGCCATATGCAATTATGCATGCGAGTTTAGAGATCCCAGAGGTGTAATTTTCTATGAACAGTGAGTTTCGCTGACTGACCTGAGTCCCTAAATTCCGACATTAACGGTGAACATGCCCAAGCCTGTCTGAACCAGTACATAGCTGTGCTAGTGTCACCAAGACTTCCAGTGATGCCGCAGGTGACTATGGGTTGCAAGCCGCGTGTAAGCAACACGTGTCCGTTTTGTTCCTTAGTTCCACAATAGCTGTGGAATTCTAGCGACGACGACTGTTCGTTAAATTCCACGGTTGGCTGATGACTTCTTGGCACAAGCATAGTACATGTGCGGGCAGTTTTGTTCAGTTGGTTGTTTGGGTTAATCACGCATGATACGAAATGGTGTGCATGATGTATGTGTGCGTGCAGGTGAGGAGGTGGTGCCGTACATGGGCCCGCGGCCGCCGGTGGGCATCCACCGCTACGTGCTGGTGGTGTTCCAGCAGAAGGCGCGCGTGGCGGCGCCGGTGCCCGGCGCGGACCAGGCGGTGCGCGCGCGGTTCAGCACCCGCGCCTTCGCCGAGCGCCACGACCTCGGCCTCCCCGTCGCCGCCATGTACTTCAACGCCCAGAAGGAGACCGCCAACCGCCGCCGCCACTACTAGCAAGCGAGCTCACCGGCCGGCCAGCCGAGATGCATCCAAGCCGGTGGCCCGTGCATGCATGCCAACCTAATAAACCATAAAACAACTTGTCTCGCTGGTCGTCGCTGTGCTGTGTACTAGTCTCAAAGTCTGAAGTCTGAACCATATATGGGATTGGCAGTTGCGAGATTAAGCTCTCTCTCTCATATCTTGCTGGTGTTTAATCATTTATTAATTAAATGTGCCGATCAGTGCCGACTGTGTTGTGGTTAATCAATCAATTAGTAATTAAGTTGATGTGAGGTGACCAGAGATGGTTAAGGCTGCTTCCAGTACTCCACCCTGGCTGGTATCTTAAGTCTGCCATATAGGTAAAATGATGATGTGACACCATAGTTAATGAAGAGAGAGGATACTCTAGTATCTAATCTGGATACCGGTTTGGTCTCGAAATCCAACGCATAAAATTTATTGTGATCGATCCCGTGCATTAGGAAGATCATGCATGTATTGCTTCAGTACATATCACAAATAGGCCACAATACTCAAATACTAGTAAAGATCATGCATGTAATTAAATGAAACAGTCTAAGATGCTACACCATAAAAAATCATGCATTAAGTAGATAGTATCCTAATCTTCTCATATACTAAAGAAACTATATTAAGATACTGACCATTAAGAACAACCTAATATGTGAGATCTGAATTGACAAACGATGGAGTTGTGGTCGTAATCAACGCCTTCTAACTGTATATACGAGTGGGAGCGTAGTCGCTGCATGTAGGCAGCGGGTACGGATACGCATTAGCTGCGACCAGTTCCGTCGCGCTCGGGGCCTCGGGCTAGCTGATTGTGATTGGGGAGATTCCTAGTCAGTTTCGGTTGGACATGGCATCCAATTCCTTTGATTTTTCTAATCTCTCTTTTTCATTTGTAAGGAAATCGTCTCTTGTTGCTTCATCTCTCTCACTTTTTTTTGTTGCTTCGAACAAAGGTGTTTTTACCCCCGGTTGTGGATCAAACCTGGTCTAGGTACCGCGCTCTCCCACTACTTTCAAAAATCTTCTGTTTCTATTGTTGCTTTGGACTACCTTTTATTTGAAGTAAACTACATTGTGTATCCTTAGACTTGTCCGGTTGGGTAACTTAGGTCCCCCATCTATGAAACTGCACAATCAGATATATAAACTTGTTTAAGTGTGTTACTAGAGTCTCATACAGGGTTTGCTGGGTTTGATCGTTGACATGGACACTTGATGGCTTACATGAACGCCAAAGAGGGAGTGAGAGCACATAGGAGCAGAGGAGAGAAACAGAGGGGAATGATGGCATGGTGCCCTCAGGTGGAGCTCGGGTGCCAGCGGAGGAGGCAAGGATGGCGACTGGTGAGGGCAAAAACAGAACAAGTAGGGGGAGGTGAGACCTCGTGGGTGGGCGCAATGTCGGCAGATGCGCATGGTGACGCTCTGGTGGTGGAGACAGGCGGCCAGCCAGTCTTGGGGGACGAAAGGAGCGGTGGCGTCAGGGAAAGAGAGGGTCAAAATTAGGGAGACCACCAGCATCAGGAGGTTGAGGGTACCTCACTGGAGCTGTCGACGACAGTGGGGAGGAGCCAAGGCGGCGTGACTGGTTCTCCGGTGGCAGCGACCTGGGGTGAAGGGGAGCCCAAGTAGATGATGGGGGAAGGAAGAGTATGATATAAAGACGCTCTAGGATAGGGGAATCGAAGAGGATCTCATCGGGCGTGGAATGGCAGCGACGGTAGCAGTTTTCGGCCAGAACACAGCATGATCACAACACGACGAGCTTCGAATGGGGGAATGATGGAATTGATGGAGGAAAAGCTTCCTTGAAGCCTTGAACACGCTGTGACGCGAGTGGTTTGGAGGGAGAAGATCATTGGAATCAACGGGAATGGCGAGCGGGGCGACGACCAGCTTCAGGGAAGACGACGGTGGCATGGCCGTTCCAGGTAGCATGGTGCATGGAAGGGAAAGGGAGTGGGCTGAGGAGGTATAGGGCGTCAAGGTGACCTTGACGGACATGTCGATGCTAGCCTTAGCTCGCCGGTGCGGCCATGGCGGCTTGGCGAACAGGCGACGTCTATGGCCGGCGCGCATTAGCACGCCTCCGAGCTCGACATGGAGTTGTTGTTGAGCCAACAAGGCTCCCCTCGCCTCTCTCCCAGTCGGCACCGATCTGATGCACACGCTTGTAGTCACGGTCGGCGGTATCTGGGGAGGGCTCGCGGTTGAATGGCTAGTTGGCGTCGGTGCGGCCGTGCTCGAGCTTGTGCCACATCTGGAGTAGGGATGATGCGGTAGGCGAGGGCGCCTGCGAGGCGCGGTAGGGGCATGGTGGGCAAGGGGAGGAGGTAGGAGGAGGGGCTGACGGTTGAGGTGGGGTGAGGTGGGCGAGCCCGAGGAGCTCGGTCTCGCGGTTGCGCTGCTCGACCTCACGCTCCATGGAGGATAGCGTTCACGTCAGCGGTCAAACCCAGCAAACCCTCTTTGGGACCTCTAGTGACACACTTAAACAAGTTTAGGTACCTGATTGTGCAGTTTCAAGATGGGGGACCAAAGTGACCCAACCAGACAAGTTTAATGACTCACATTGTACTTTACTCTTTCATTTGGAAATACCAATTTTGGAACGCTTTATCTGAATATCACAAATAAGGCCTATATATATGGCAGCATATCGGGTGGACAAGCACCTATCTATGGACATATGGACATGGCTGATCTGGGCCGTCCATTGTGAAATCAACGGGCGAGATCGAGCAGCATTCCCACCTCCCCAGTAATTAGCTACGCCACATTTGTGGAAAACCCCCCGCCCGAGCACTCTTCCACGCTCGCGCATGCTTCGGTGCTTCCACCCCCAAACCAAACCCGTGATAGGGTTTGGAGGGACTACACCGCCGCTCCCCATGCGCCTCTTCCCCAGCGCCACGCCGCACCGTGCCGCCGCTCCATGCGCCTCCTCCCCAACATCGCGCCCCCACTTCATGCGCCTCCTCCCTAGTGCCACGCCGCACCCTATGCTCCCGCCTACGCAGAGCCCCCTCCCCAGCGCAGCGTTGCCTCCCTGTACACTGCAGTGCGCCGAGACGCCCCCGCTGAGTCTCCGCGCTGCCCCGTCCCCACCTACGCCACCCGCTCGAGCAGGTGTGCTGCCGCCCCTGCATCCATGGCCGCCCTACCAAGCGCGCACCCCTGAGCTTCTCCCCAGTCGCCTACTCTACCGCCTGTGTGAGGTGAGAAGATGATTCCTTCATAGCACTAGACGATTCCTTCCTAGAATGTTCACATGTGTATGTTTCCAAGTTCTGATATATCATGTTTCCAATTGACATGTGCTTTGTAGGGCCTCAAAAGTGGCTAAGAAGGAGGATGCTAAGCAGGACACTGTAGTCCAGAATGTTTACATGAACAATATTGAAGCTTGTTCTGTTCTTGAAATGTTGAAGATGTAATCTGGAGTCAAAATTCTGTTATTGGAATGTAGTAGTATGTAATATTGAATGAAAATTCTGGAGTGCAGTGTTCTGTAGTGTTCTAGGGTCAAAATTTTGTTCTTGAATGTTTCAGTTAGTAGATTGCAGTCCAGAATGTTGAATTCTCTAGAAAACACATTCTGCAGACAAATAATGTATGATTCGCCATGTAGTATTGATGTACTATAATGTGTCATGTATCCGTGAACTATAATTTGCCATGTAGTATTGATGAACAAATAATGTATGATTTCAATTCTTTTATGAGTGAATGAGCTGTATGTTTTGTGTTGTATGAATGATCCAAATGTATGTGCATGTTTTGTGTTGTATGTTTGAACTAGAAATCTTGGCAGTGTGTGTGGCAGATTCCATCATTTTTTTTTTGCAAGAAGCATTGCATGTTTTGTGTGGCTGACGAAACAAACTGAGAACTACATGCATTGAACTGCTCTATGCTGTCTCACTGCCCAAAGTCTGCTGTCCCTTTGGGTGCTCTGTGCTCCTTGCCCAGAGTACTACGAAGGCATGCATTGAATCGCTTCAGGTTGTCTCGCCTCACCGTCGAATCGTTAAATGTCCCTTTGGGTGCTAAGCTATTGGATCCCTTGAAAAAATGGCTGGAGCCAGAAAACCTTGCCCAGAGTAAAAAAATCTTGGAAAGCTAGAGATGAGCCAAGTGCATGTGCATGGAGGCAATGGAAATGAGATTGAGATAAAACTCAACTGAGAGAGCACTGAACCTGATACTGTACTAAAATGAAATGAATAACACTCTACTGAATTGAACCTGATACTATAGCATTGTCCATGAGTCTAGAAATCTAAACATTTGACTATTGACCAAACATTCAGGGCACATTGACATTGTAATGCTTGTTCTCCATAATTTGTTCAAGTTCCTTGGATTATGTAGCTAGCAACTTGCTGATTGGTTCATAAACATTCAGATTTCAGCATCCTACAAGCCAATTGAGACAACCAGGAATTCACATGACCAAGTACTTGTTGGAAATATGCCCTAGAGGCAATCATAGAGATGATTATATTTCATTATGTTAATAACATTTGTCGATAATATGTTATCCTATTACTTGAATGAATCATTGGTTATGAAGATTAACAGGTATGTGACTTGTTAGTGAAGCTCTTTTAACTTATATGATGTCGTTCTAAATGAATCCCTGGTCGGATGCCAATGGTCAGAACACTAGTGACTCTATCGACCAGCACACTGTATTGATTGATGACCATGTTTCACCGATCATGGATATAGGGATATCGAATCAATAATGTGAACACGTGTTAGAGAACATAGGGTTGGATAAGACCTACCTTGAGACACTATTGAGATTGTTATGATTCTATGTGTCGTTAGTTGGTCTCAAGCAATGATGATGTATAATCCTTAGACCTGAGATCAGCATGGTTTCCTACATATGTAATAGCACTCTTAGGGGTTGCCAATCGCTACTCGTAACTGGGTAGGTAGCTTTCGGGTATGCTCCGAAACATGCGGAGAAATGTGACTGGTTGGATATGGGATTTGCCCTTCCTAACATAACAGGAGAGATGTCTCTAGCCCCCTCGTTGTGGTCGGATAAAGTAAGTGCATGGCCATGCCACTAGTGGTCGAAGTTGTCGACGACCGAATCGCCGATCTTATGAAAATAAAAGGAGGAAAATGACGTAGAGTATCCTGGAAGAGAATGGGGGCTGCTCTTTATTTATATGAACTGGGTTTACAAGACTTGACTAGGGACTATCTCCAATTACATTGAATGTATTGAATACTACCGCTCGCTTGACGGTTGCCTTCGCCGTTCATTGTTGTGTGTCTCTCTCCTCGTCTTCTGCGCTTCACCATTAAATAACTCCCGAATGGATGGCAGTTACTCCTAGGAAAGACGTCCTTGATGAAATGTTACAACTGGTCGGAGGTTTAAGGTAGTTAACAATGTCCTAACTGCCTTGCGGTTAAGTATTCATGAGACATTTAACCGCAAGGTGGTTTATCGTCAGAGTCTTGTATGTCATCGTAAGTTATGGAACGTTTAGCACGTGTTTCATTCATCATACGGTTAATGGTACTGCTCATAGCATTTCGAAGTACCACCGGTGGAACCTAGTCCGACCAGGTACCCATCGTAACCTCTCGAATCCTTACAACCAAAGGAGGTTGTTAGCCTTAGGGGTTACGACCATGAAGACGTATGGTCTTTTATGTATTTAAATTAATACATAGAGGTTTTAATCCTCGTCAGCTAGCCCCTGAACTTTAAATGAACAGGTCGTGTGAATGCCTTCTCCCGATGAATTCATATCGGGCAGACCACCATTTAATGTCGTGACATCCGAGGTGGTTTGTGTTCATTTTAAAGTTGAGAACTTGCCTTGGGAACCAAGAGTTTCTCGTCCGTTGGGCTTAAAAAGAAGCTTTTTGCCGCTCGACTTTTGTGGATATCCTCCGATCGTAATTGAAAGACCCAAGGCTAAAAATCCCCATCGCTAGACCTTTTGGATTCTTTATGCTTCCAAATCCCTTTTCGATCTCTTTTACCCGCATAAAAATCTTCGCCCTTTCTTTCTTGTTCTTCCGACCACAAAATCTCCTCGAAGTTCTGCTTCATCCTCAAGGATTTTCATCATGTCGGAGCAAATTACAAAGTGGTTGCCGTCGGAGTTGAGCAAGAAAAAGCTTGAAGCTTTGGAGAAGATCGGGATGTTTCCGGACAAGAATTTGATCAGATGGAGATCGGCATTTGGAGAGCATTTCCCAAGTCAAGATGAGGAAATTCTGTTTTCCTCGCCTACATCGAATGTGAAATTTGAGATTGCTTGGTACACAAATTCCTTCTCCGTGTTCTTGAATTCTACGGAGTGGAATTAGTGAATTTGGCCCCAAATTCCATCGCCAACATCAGCATCTTCACATATTTGTGTGAGGCATACCTGGGATTGCCTCCGAGTTTAAGGCTCTTCAGGTATTTTTACCGAATGGTGATGGGGAGAACCACGGAGACTCCCGGGGAATGTACATTGCGCCTTCACGACGGAAAGGCCGATGAGTACATTCATATGTACTCAAAATCCTCATGGTTTTCATGGAAGAAGAACTGGTTCTATATGACGGTTACGAGGGACGACGGCCTCTATTTCGCCGGGATGAGAGCAATGGAAAATCCCAAATGGAGAAAGACCGTGGAGAAGACAGGAGCGGTCGGGCGATGGGTGGATGCCATCTACGACCTACGAGTCAAGGGCTTGACCTCTTGGCATGTGGTGAGGGATTTCACTAAGCGCCAAATTAGCCCATTAAAGCTTCAGACTCACTCCCTGATCTGGTCCATTGGTAGTGATGAAGCTATCTCAGGAGGTGGTAAGTCTTTGAGATAACTCCGACCAGTATTTTCATTTGATTAATGTATTACCTTAAAACATGTTCATGTCTTATTTTCTCTCTTTTTTTTGAAGCTCTTTCCCCTGAGGAAGTTAGAGAAAGGATTAGGCTGATCTGTGCAGGGGAGCCTGGAGAAAAGGCTAGATTTCTTGAGATCTTGGCCATAGCCTCTGCTGAAGAGAGAACAACAAGGCTTAAGGTAAAAAATCTCTTTTATCATGTATACATATATATTCTCCGATCAGGTTTTTGACCATGCTCTGTTTTTATAGCTGGTCGGGTCGCGAATTACACACACTGGTGAGGCTAAACATCCCACCGTTGTTCCAACCGACTCGTGCCCAGATGCACTGGAAGAGGATGAATCTCCCGAGGTAATGAATATTTCAAAAGAAATATATATATAGTTTAGATAAAGATTTCATCACCTAACCAAATTCATTTGTTGGTTTAGGTGGAGAAGGTCAAGGCCACCAACATGCGACTACGGAGGTTGTTAACCCTGCATCGGCCGTTGATTTAACGGACAGCTTGTTTTGGAACAAGCTCGGTATGGAGGTGGTGAAACCACTCCGTCCCACCGAGATCATCAAGGACGAACTTTTGATTTAGTCGATCGAGAATATCGCATTCGATATTACGTTAGATAAGGCAATGATTTGGCCAATCCTTTAATAACTTCTTGATGATTTGATGCCTCTCTCCTTTTTAACTTCCTTATTTGCTTGGCATAGGTCCTTCGGTGTTCGGCCAAGCTTCCACTGATTCCTTCTAAGGACCCAACACCAAGAGGTCCATGAGCAAACCACTTCCCAGGATAAAGTTCCTGAGGAAAGAGTGGTCGGAGAAGCCCCCGAGCAGGCGTCAAGGCCAACAGTTGAGTTGGAACCATTGGTGATTCTAACTCCTTCTGCGAAGGTAGATGCCCCTAAAGGCCCTCAACAGGTTCCGACCATTGTTGGTAATTCTCCTCAACCTGACAAGTTCCCTTTTCGCCCCCGATTCATCGAGGATAAGGAGCTTGACGAGGCATGGGGAAAGATATCGGACCATCAAATCAAAATGCATCCTGATTCTATTTTTGGTGGATACAATGATTTGGCAATCCGGGTAAGTATCTACGACCAGTTTCATAATCTCTCCTAAAAAGTCTTTTAAAGAGAATTTTTAAAGAGGAAAATGCTATTTGAACAGCATATGGTCGAGAACTTTGCTGTGGTCGGAGGACTGACCCAGCGGATTAAAGACTTGGAGCAGAAACACTCCGAATTAGAAAGTAAGAACTTTCCCCTTAGCTTTTTTCTTTCTTCAATGCTTCGCCCTTTGCTAATTATTCTCCCTTATCGTATTTGATAGATTTGGAGAAAATAATAGAAGAGATCCTGGCTGAGAAAGCCAAGACGGCTCTGCTTGAAGAAGAAATCAAAGCTAAGGACCGGTCGATCGCCGAGGCTACGATCAACAAGGAAGACCTTAACAAGAAAATTGAAGGTAATAGGTCGTAAACTTGACTTATTATTTTCCTCCAATTATTTTCTTGCTTATCACCTGTTTTACTCTTGCAGAGCAAAAACAAGTTTTGGATAGAGTAGAGAAAACTCTGAAATTTGAGCAAGACAAGGAGGCAGCTCTCATTCAAAGTTTAGATGAAAAGAATATATTTTTGAACAAGATGATCTTTGACATGGGATCAAGATCAAGCCTGCCTACCTTAAGAGATCCCGTAGAGAAAATGAACTATTTTGGTCAACTTCTAGAGGATATTAACAATCTGCTCAAGACTACTCGGAAGAACTATGCCCGTGCCATGAAAACAAAGCGTTGCTAATGGAGTTAGTTTTGCTTTGGCAAAACTAAAAGCTCAAACCCTCTATTGATTTCCAAGTTATTGAAGATGACTTCAATCGCCTACCGAGGAGGCAACCAAGTTCATGGAAGAACTCAAGCCACTTGAAGATAAAGTAGTAGAGGAAATGGAGGTCGATCCCCATCAAGCAAAGAATTAGTCCAGGAATATTTCTAGAGTAGACTCGCAAAAAATGTAAGAATATTGAATATGTGTAAACTTACCTTTTATGTCATTTAACAATGCCGTTGTTTTATCCTCGCTTGACTATTTTAAATTCTCACACATCTCCTAGTTCCATAACGCTTTATAGTAGAAGAACTTTACTATACAAGCAGGTAGCCAAGAAAGAGAATAATAAAAAAGTCGAAACCATAATTTTGAAGGTATGTGCCGATATGAAGTCAAAACTGATCGTACCAATACTAGGAAATCATTGTGGTCGGAACCAGCTTATGACTTCGCTTAGTAATAGATCCTTGTTTGTCATGATCGAAATACCAATCAAAAAGTTATATATGGTTGGATAAGAGACCTTGTTTTGTGACATAAGGAGAAATGCAAAAATGAATGCAAAGAAATTATAAGTGAACTTTGTTTATATCTATTATCCTAAAGTCTGGTCGGAAGGAATGCTTTAGATTTGAATTCATATATCATATTTCGCGAAACATATTCAAGCTCTCTATCTGACTGGTAGCGAGGATCATAAGAAAAGAACCGTCGCTAGGAAGCTCCTTCCAGCAAGGTGACCACGTGCGAAAAAGGAGAGACTTCGACTAGGAGGCTTTCCGTGTCCCACCAAGAGCTGGACAAGAGCAGAAAGCGTAATCTTGAAATAATGAAATATAACCTTCATAATCTTAGGCATTTCGCTCAAGATGGAAAGTTATTTGTACGATGCTCGATTACTCATATATTTCATTAAGAAAAGAATGTTGTCGCTGCGTGGTAAAATGCTCACGACTAGGACAAAAACGCATATGACTTAGAAGTCGTTGCAGAGAGTAATAGAGATCCTTAGAAAGGATATCGAGAGAAAATTGTCTTCTCCAACCAGTTTAAATTAACAACCATGAACGGCCAAATTTATAGGTATATATATATAAGCAATGTTACTTATTATTATTATTATTTTTTAGAGCGTAAATGATTTTATTGAAATTGAAAGAAATGAAAGAAAGTAAACAATAATTAAACATAGAACATACGCAATTGATCAATGTTCCAAGAATTTGACAAAATTTGCCCATCAGACATAGCCAAGAGATTTTAACCCGGTCGAGTAACTTCGACCACAGTGTAAGGACCTTCCCACTTGGGGGAAAGTTTATTGCGATTTGCCTGGCTCTGAATTTTTCTAAGAACCAAATCACCTACAGCAAGGCTGCGAGGTTGCACCTTACGACCATGGTACCTTCGCATGGCTTGTTGGTAGACTGCTGATCGTACAAGGGCTTGATTTCGTCGTTCTTCAAGGAAATTGACGTCGTCGAGTCTTCGTTCATTCTGATCGTTTTCGTTAAAGCGATCAATTTGAGTAGAGCCAATTTTGAGTTCAAGAGGAAGCATGGCTTCAGCCCCGTAAACCAAAAAGAATGGTGTTTCACCGGTCGCACGACTGGTCGTGGTTCGAACGGCCCATAATACAGACGGGAGTTCTTGAACCCAAACTCCTGACCGTTTGATTAACTGGTCGAATACTCGGCGCTTGATCCCTTGCATAATGATACCATTGGCTCGCTTAATCGCTCCATTGCTCTGCGGATGAGCGATGAATAAAATGAACTTTACACCAAGTTCATCGCAAAATTCTTGAAATTGACCGCTAGTGAACTGGCGCCATTATCTCGTGATTATACGACTAGGTACACCAAATCGTGATCACATTTTTCATTAGGAATCTCTTAGCGGCCTCGGTTGTTATTTTAACAACCGGCTTAGAGAGACTCGATGTTTATTAGGCTCATAATACTTAGTCATCCGATTGACCCTAGTATTATCAACCAAATAAACCGGTCTCGAGATGTATACTTCCTGAATGCAAGATACATACCTCACAACAAAAGAATGTATCAATTCCATACAACACATAGAACATAAGCAACAAACCGAAGTTAATATTAATATGGAATAGATATTACAAAAGAGAGGCCCTTAGGCCAAATAGCAATAAATACAAAAGATAACAATGAAGCAAAAGTGCCATAAAGATGGCTATAACACAAAGCCAATCAAGTGTGCCTTAACCCTAGGCATCCGACCGACCGCCAAACTAGTCGTCAAGAAAGCGCAACACGAGCACAAAAGAGAGGCTCTTGGAGCTCTCCTTCTTCCTCTCGCACAAAAGCCACAAAATTGCCACAACCACGGGCGGATGAGTACATAAAGTACTCCGCAAGACTTACGTGTGAGATAACAGTAACTATAAATAGCTACATGCAAGCTTTATTTAAGTGGATGAGGCTTTGGACTCATTTTAGCATAAAGCAACATTTATTTGCAATAACATAGTAGATTGAAGGCAATTTGGCAAAGCATTTTTAAATGTTGAAGTAACAACGAGATAATAACATAATAACAACAACAAGAACAATCCTGGAAGTGACTAACCCAAGTCACCACAACAATAGCATGAACTCCCCGTTCATACCAACCATGTCAAGTTTTAATTAAAGGTTGTAGTCTAGTCTTGAACGACCTTACCAAGCATGTCCATAACCTAGGACGAGGCTATTCGAATAGTTTTATCCCTGCAGGGTGTACCACTGCACTCCACACGCCGCAGACCGCCTTTCCTTTACGCACACTTCCGAAGGTGTCTTTGCACGGCTAAGTCCTACGAGACCTTTCCAAAGGATGAATGCTAATTACGAGCTGCACAACCCACGGGAGAAGGAGACATCACAACCTTCCGGAAGCTAATGCTCCCTCCCACACTATACATATACATTTGTTTTGAAAACACACCAACCGAGCTCGCTCATAATTAACACCTCCTAGAGTACTTAGTCAAGAGGGTTCCATATGCCCCTCGCGTGGTTAGTACGCCAAATCGCTGGCTTAGTGACCCAAGTACTCGGTCCTTAGGGACCCAAGCATACCACCACATCCAAAAACCGCACCATCCATCCAATATGCCCAAGTCTAAATCAATCTTTTATTTTCAGTTTTGATTTTACAATTAATCAAAGCACAAGTGCTGGACATATAGGAGTAATAATCATTTTTGAGTGATCAAGACCATCGACTAAGTCGATGATCGCCCATTTCTACCGAAACTAAGCATGTCTAAGCAATTTAAATCGAAACTACTAAGTGATAAGAGCTCATCCAACGAGCTCCCACCACAGCAAATAACCTAGGCTCATGGTAGTAGAGGATAAACAATTCCTACAGATTATGCAACTATAGGCTCGCTAGCTTACATTTAACACAAAGTAGCATGCATACATAGAAGTAAAACAAAGTATTAAGCTTTAAAGTAATGGGACAATGATGGAAATGGTCAAACTGCTTGCCTTGTTGCTGGTGGTCAAATTGTGGCAGAGGGTCACTCTCGGGATCACCACAAATGTCGAAACCTAACGGAAAAGCGATAAAGAACCGATAAGAACGACGAAAGGCAACAAAGACAGCACAACAAACGAACTCCAAATTCTCTGAAAATTTTACAGCAGCAAGACAATGATTTATCATGAATTTAGCAACAAGAACCAATTGCTTTGGATTCTCAATGCAAAAGATATGATGAAATCAATTCTGCTCAGCCTATTAATTACCAAACTGCACTATTCACTAATTTAATTATGAGGCAACATTTTCTAGAACAGCAGCGAAGCTGAAATTTTTACTGTAAAACCAGCACCTCATGAGATGAATAACACAATTGAGTTCATCTCATTTGGAGCTATATTGCACTCTCTACAAATTTTCAAAAACAAGAACTTGAACAAAATTATAATGCACAAGTCCTCATTTTCCTAGCAGCAACATGCTCAAAACTAATGTTCATAGTGAGTTCACTAAGAGAGGAAACCAACAAAGTTGGTCTCACCCAAAAATAACCTATAGAGCATTAGTTATGTATTTTACAAGTTAAGCATTGATTTAAGTGCACATTTTAAAGTTGGTTTTAAAATCTAATGGCAAACTGTGCTCTGGAGCTGAACTCAACTTACAATCATTTTTGGATTAAAGTCAAGTTCAAGACAGAGCTAACACAATTTGAATGACCTCAAAAGGATTCAAAACGAAGAAGATATGAAATTCTAAAGTCTATACCTTATTTCAGTTTATACTAGAGCTCACTGGAATTTCTAAACTCACAAGGGTATGGGAGGACGTGAGCCACCGATCTTAAATCCAACGGCTCAAGATCTCCCAGGAGAACATCACACACGCGCACGTGAAGGTCCAGAGGTCCTGGACCTCTTAGCAACTCACATGCGCGAGGTGAGGGGAGGTCGGGTCAGAGATGGGAAATCCAACGGACCACAACATGGAAAGGAGGTCCGAACGGACCAGATCTAAAGGGGAGGTCCTCAACGGTGAGATCTTCCAAAGGAAGATCTAAACTATCAAGATCTCCCCAAGGAAGATCTGCATCGTCAAGACCTCACAGGGGAGGTCCTGGACGGTCCAGATGTTCCAAGGGAGGTCCTCGATGGTCCAGATCGTCCGAGGGAGGACCTTGACGGTCAAGATCTACCCGGGGAGGTCATGAACGGCTGAGATGGCTACGGAGAGGTCCTAAGGGAGGTCTAACGTTCTGCACCTCCGTGGAGGTCCGGACGGCCACGATTGAGCAAGGAAGGTCTTGGACGCCCAGATCTCCTGAGGAGGTCCGACGCCCTGCACTCCAACGCCAAGCACGAGCTTTGGACATGAGATAAATCTTGGCGGGACCACGAGGAGGTCCGCGTGCGAGGGGTTTTAATGCGCGCAAAGGGGACAGGGTTAATGGCAGTTAAGACACCAATGATTGCGATGATTGGGCATTTAAAACGGTGAATTTATGTCCTAAAAACGACAATGACACGCTCGGGACGTCCGACAAAATCCCGAGCGTGAAGAAGTGATCCTCGCCGGCGATGTAGAGCTCGCGGTGAGGTCAACGATACCACCGAGTGCACAATAACGCTGCGCACTCCAGTGGACCTCCTCTCGACGGCGACGGCGGCTTTGAACGCCATGAATGGAGAGGGCAAAAGATGACAAAGACGCCAAACACGAAAATGCAAAAAGCAGCTCACAAGAACATTCAAGCTTGTGCCAAGAAAAGCTCCGCAAAATCATTCATGCGGGTGCCAGCATCTAAAGGACTACAGGAGGAGTACCTGGAGGTCCTAAGGTGCTGGGGAGGTCGTGGAGGTGATGGCCGGTGTTGGGGAAGACAGTGAAGCTTCACCGCCCAAGACACCAGCTCCAGCTCCAGCTTTGTCCTCCTCTGAAAAGTGCCCAAACAACTAAGTCAGGGATAACTTCCAAGAGGTGTTGGGAGCAAAAGCGAACAAGGGTTTGAAAAGGAAGCCACTGGATCTTCTTGTGCCACTGAGGAGCTCCAAGGACTCAACAATGGCAGCCACCAAAGGAGGAAGTGAGTGAGGAGGAGCTCACCACACACAAGTGCAAGACTAAGATCAATTGGGTGTAAAGGAAGCCAAGGGAGGCTCCCAAAGGACACTTTATAGCCTGAGTGAAGGTTTTGAACTGGGGCTAAGCTCCATGGTGAGCTTAGCCCACGGGTTGGTCCATGGGTGGACAAGACATAAAGGTTGACAAGGGGGTGTCAGGACGACTGAGATGAAAGTCGACTGCATTAAATGCGGTCAAGAAAGAGTCATTGAAAGGACTGAAGGACAAGCCGATATTAACTCCACCGCCAAAGCACGCATGCGCGCCAGAGGAAGGAGAAGAACAGGAGGTCCTTATGACCGCTGGATAAGACACGGGAGGTCCTAACCATCGGATCTCATTTTGAACCGTTATGTTTTAAGTGGTCGGGTGGAGGTCCCACCACACGATCAAGGACGGGAGGTCGTGGCCCTCCGATTTCTTAATCGCAAAAAACGCGTGAGGAAAAGGGACAGAGGTCCAAAGCGTTGGATCTCCATCCAACGGTGTGGACCTCAAAGTGAGGACTTAACTGCACGCGATCAAAAGGACATGAGGGGAGGTCATGGCCTTTGGATTTAAATCCAAGGGCACCGACACGATGGGGAGGTCCGATATGATGCATAGCAGCAAGGAAGGTCAGACCGTTAGATTTAGATCTAAGGGTTCCGATCAAAAGAGGTGGAGGTCTGAGCTTGCATAACGCACAAGGGAGGTCATGGCCTTTAGATTTAGATCTAAGGGCTACGATCCCACGGCGCCGGGAGGTCTGTGCGCATGAGACAAAAAGGAGGTCGTGACCAGAGATTTTAATCTAACGGTGCACAACAAAAGATGGGGAGGTTGTGAGCGCTTGATAGCGGGAGGTCGTGAGTCGTTGGATTTGATCCAATGGCCACGACCTAGGTTAGGTGGAAGGTTTGTTTAGTTTAACAAGAAGGGAGGAGGTCGGGGCCATGGATCTTGGATCCAATGGCTATGACCTCACGAAGTGGGATGACCCGACCGAGTATGTTGAGGAAGAGGTCGTGGTGTTGGATTTGATCCAACGGCCACGACCTCAACAAGGGGATGACCTCATTGCGATGGTTTAACAAATCGAGGAGGTCTTTGAGGTTTAACACATGGGGAGGTCATGGCTGATCACGGATCCAACGGCAATGACCTCATGAGGTGGGGAGGTCCTCGCGGTGTTGATCATGAGGAGGAGGTCGTGGCTGTTGGATGTAAATCCAACCACTGCGACTGATCAAGGTGGAGATGAGGTCTGCTGAGGTGCAGACATGGTTGGGCTGGACCAACTTTGAATATGGCTAGCCCAAGGAACAGTGTAGGCTTTTAAATTTAGTTTTTAACAGCTGAAACTTAGCAGAATTATTTGAGATAGCAAATGAACTCCAAATTTGATGAAATTTTAACTGGAGCTTGCTGACAATGAGACCAACCTTGCATAAAATTTCCAGAGGTTATTATGCAATGCATTTTCTCAGGAAATTCATGAAGGTTGTTTAAAGGATTGTTTTGCCTCCAAAAATTATCAACAAGTGTTATAACTCATGATATTTTTCAGAGGGGTCCCATATCAGTTTTGGGACCAAGGAAAATATATTCCAAATGTTTGACACAAGATTTAAGATAATTGGAGAATGAGTTTGATTTTTGGTCAACAAGAGCTTTGTGTTTTTGGATTACACAACTCTTGGACAAGAATTACATAAGATTTTAGGGTTTTTCAAGATGTGAGAAAAGTTTTAATTTCTACACATATAATTATACTTGATTAACCCTAATTATACATTTGGGATGTTACAAAATCTCTCCCCTTACAGTAAATCTCGTCCCGAGATTTGGCTCACTCAAGAAAGAAAGATGGATAGTCCGCACGCAGACGATCTTCTCTTTCCCAAGTAGCCTCATCCTCGTAATGGTTTGACCATCGAACTTTAAGGAACTTGATGGTCTTATTCCTTGTCCTTCGCTCAGACTCATCGAGCACGCCGAACAGGTGCTCGCGATAGGTCAAATCTTCCGACATCGAGGGTTTCCAACGAGCTTCCTCGGTTGGAACACGGAGGCACTTCTTAAGCGGGACACATGGAAAACATCATGTACCCCCTCAAGTGCAGCCGGCAACTCCAACTTATAGGCAACTCCTCTCCTTCTCGATAACGCGGTAGGGACCGACATATCGAGGAGCCAACTTGCCCTTGACGCCAAACGTTGATGGCCCTTCAAAGGAGAGACTTTGAGATAAACAAAGTCATTAGGCTCAAAACGTAACTCACGCCGACGGCGGTCCGCATAGCTCTTTTGCTCGATTGAGCTGCAGGCGCAAACGCCACGAATAAGCCGGACTTGGCGCCGCCTCATTGATTGAGTCCGCCAAAGAGAGGTCTCTCACCGGTCTCGACCAGTTCAACGGGTCCTACACTTTCTCCCGCATAAGGCCTCAAATGGTGCCATGCCGAGACCGGCCCGAAGTCGTTGTTATATTTAAAACTTCGGCGAATGGCAAGCATTTCTCCCAATGCTTCCCATATGAAAGGACACAAGCACGAAGCATGTCCTCCAAAACTTGGTTGACCCTCTCGGTCTGACCATCAGTTTGAGGATGATATGCCGTGCTAAAGGTAAGACGAGTGCCCATAGCCTCTTGCAAGCTATGCCAAAAATGAGACGTGAAAAGGGATCCACGATCCGACACAATCGTCTTCGGCACACCGTGCAAACTCACGATGCGGGCGATATAGAGTTCCGCCAAAAGACCTACCCGAAGTTCAGTCTTGACGGAAGGAAATATGCCACCTTAGTCAATCGATCGATGACGACCCAAATGGCATCATTCTTCTTCGGGACGGGTAGACCGTGATGAAATCCATTCGATCGAATCCCACTTCCACTCAGAATTGGCAAAGGTCAAGCGCCCAAACAGACGCCGATGTTCGGCCTTGACACGACGACACACGCCGCACTCTAAGAACGAACTTCGCGATCTCCTCTTCATTCGGGTCCACCAAAATCTCTGGCGGAGATCTTGATACATCTTTGTGGCCCCGGATGAATGGATAAAGGCGAATCATGGGCTTCATGGAGGATTAAATTCGCAACTCCATGTCCTTTGGAACCACAGGCGTTGTTCAACCTCACGACGCCATGCTCATCCTCGAGAAGCACTTGGTCGCTCCGTTCTTGACATTTGCCTTAATGTGGCTCACTCCAACATCCGATCGCCGGGCGGACTTGATCCGATCCACCAAGGTTGGTTGCACAACCATGGCGAGAGATCCATGCTCAACTATCTCCAAGTTGAGATTTGGAATGCCTCGAGAAGAGAGGGCTAATGCTCCTTGAGCACTAAGGCATTACAATGCGCTTTGCGACTAAGCGCATCGGCAATCTACATTAGCCTTGCCCGGATGGTAGTGAATACCCATATCATAATCCTTGATCAACTCCAACCATCTCCTTTGCCCGAGGTTCAGTCAGGTTGGGTGAACAAGTACTTGAGGCTTTGTGATCCGAATACACTTCACAACGACACCGATTAGGTAATGTCGCCAAATCTTAAGTGCATGAATCATGCAGACCAACTCCAAGTCATGAGTAGGGTAGTTAAGTTCATGAGGTCTCAATTGCCTTGATGCATAGGCCACTACCTTGCCTTCTTGCATAAGGACACAACCGAGGCCTCGACGAGAAGCATCGCAAAAGATATCGGTCTGCGATGGATATCGGGAAGAACAAGAATGGGAGCGGTGGTCAAACGCTTGAGTATATGGAAACTTGCCATGCAAGCATCGCACCACAAGAACTTCTTGTCCCTCTTGAGCAACTCACATCGGCCGCGATCTTGGAGAAGTTCTCGATAAAGCGCGATAATATCCCGCTAAACCAAGAAAACTCCGCGACTTCGGTGACCAAAGCGGGCGGACTCCATGACGTAACATCGGTGACCTTGTTAGGATCAATAATACGCCTCCCGCTGAAAGAATATGGCCTAAGAAAGCCACTTCCTTCAACCGAACGCACACTTGCTGAACTTCGGCAGACAATTTGGTGCTCACGTAGCTTGCCTAACACAAGCTTCAGATGCTCAAGATGATCCTCATCGTTCTTGGAATAGATAAGAATATCATCGATGAAGACCACGACAAACTTATCCAAATACTCCATGAATACCGAATTCATGAGGTTCATGAACAAGGCAGGGCATTAGTTGTTTAACGACATGACAAAGGTACTCGCAAGCCAGAAGCGAGTAGAGAACGCCGTTTTGGAATATCCTCAGCCGAATCCAACTCGATGATATCCCACTCTCAAATCAATCTTGGAGAAAACTCGAGCTCCAATCAATTGATCAAGAGATCGCCAATGCGGGCAATGGATACTTGTTCTTCATCATCACTTCATTAAGTGGGCGATAATCGACGACATGCTAAAGTACCGCCCTTCTTCTTTACGAAGATTGCCGGACAACCCCAAGGAGATGAGCTAGGCGGATGAAACCCTTTCTTGTAGCTCACTTAATCGCTTCTTCAATTCTACCAACTCGCTCGGTGGCATCCGATAAGGCCTCTTTGAGATAGGGGCGTACCGGAGCCAACTCAATGACAAACTCGAGGTCTCGAACGGGTGGCATCCCGGAAGATCAGCGGAAAGACATCAACAAAGTCACAAACTGTTGGGACTTCGCTAATATCTAGAGCGGCTTCGCTTCTGCGCCAAGAGATGTGGATCTAGCGACTTCGGTGTAAAAGCTTAACCCGCCACGGAGGGACTAGATAGAGATGAGCTTCTGGCGAATCGATTTGCCCCATGTGCTTTGGGACAACCAATCCATGCCAAGAATCACATCAAGACTCGCTGAATGGAGAAGGATAAGGTTTGCTAAGAAACCTACCCTTCGATCTCGATAGGGACATCCCTACACTCAGATTCAGCCTCAACTCCAACCGGAGAGCGAATGAGAAGCGGGACCGACAATGGAGAGAAAAGAAGCTCTCCAACAGCAAAGAAAAGACTCGTAAACAAATGAATGAGATGCTCTGAATCAAACAAAACGAAGAGCGGATGAGAGTTAATGAAAGTGTACCTAGCACGACGCCGGGTGCCTCCCGAGCCTCCTCTGTGGTGATGGCGTTGACGCGACCACTACCCACGCCTTTGGGTAGCCGGACGATCTTCCGTCCCGAAGTGCACCACCCTCGCCCGCCCTCCATTAGGACGAGGGTCGCTCCTCGCCTTCTTAGGGCATTGGTTCGCATAATGCCCTTCGTTGCATGAGAAACATGTGACCCGGCACCGGGTTATGGGTCGCTCACGACTCGCAGTGCACGGATCGAGACACGGCTGCGAAGGACGAGGAACAGGGGTGACCTTGGGCGCCAAGAGTGAGAGTGGTACTTCGAGATCGCCTCAAGCGGGACGGAAGAATCGCCTCGATGACTTATGGGCCTCCCACTTGCGCTATGGAGTCCATAAGCTCTCGAGCCGCATGCTCACGACGATGGCCTTGTCGACCAAGGTCTGAAAATCGTGAAAGTCGACAATGGATAGCTTGTCCTTCACTCCTCGCACAAGCCACGCTCAACTTGGCTCGCTTAGCCATATCAAGGCCACATCCTCGGGAGCATAACGAGCTAGATGGTTGAACTCGAGACATACTCCATGATCGAAGCTACGCCTTGCTTGAGCGAAGAAACTCCCTTCTTGATCTCCATCAAGCCGGCAGGATGTGAGCCCGACGGAAGGCAAGACGTAAACTCCTCCCAAGAGACGGTGTGGTTCAAGGGCTGCATGGCGAGAAAGCTCTCCCACCATGACAAAGCCGCACCTCCACCGGTGCGATGCGAACAGCGCCTTCTCGTGCTCCTCGCATCTGCATGATGCGGCTTACGCCCACAAGACGGCCAATCGTCCGCATCCAAAGGATCCTCGACGGGAAAAGGTAGGGGCTGAGTACGAAGAAACTCCGCGAGTCCTCCACGCGCCGATGGGCATTCCTCGCCCAGATCCTCAAGCTCCGTAAGTGTAAGTGGTGTTGCGCGCGATGACGCCCAAGAGAACTCTCCGGCCATCCGCGGTTGCGCCGATTCAAGAAGAACCTCGCCATGGTCGGAGGAGGAGGAAGCTCGTCCGGACCAGGTGATCGCCTTGGCCGCTACGAAAAGGCCCGCCATCTGTTACAAGGAATTTTTGGTTAGCAACTAGACCCAAAAACAAAGCCTTAAAGAAAGCAAAAGCGATCGACTAGGGGAATGGAATATCACCCTAAACGAAAGCCAAAACAGCGAGTATTTAAACTTTAAAAAGGCTTCTAAAAGACTCTAAAAACAGCCAAGAAACACCAAACGCAAGGCTCAACTTCTCATCTCAACTAACCCGTATTGAATGAACGAGTAATTGGTCGAGAAGATCAAAAATCAGATTGTAAGATGAGATCTAAAACTATTAGAGAGCAAGGTTAATGCAGCGAAATAAGTGTTAGATACTTAGCTAACTAGTATCACATCTTACCCTTTTATTCCCACAAGTTTTAGTTGATTAACCTCTCATTATCTATCCTAATTAGACACCTTTGAGACTGCTGTCCGGAAATTTGATGCTTGCTGTCCAGATTTTCAGATCCAAGCTCCTTGTCGAATCACCGACTCCGTAACTTCAAAACCTTGTAGTGGGCAGCTCACACTTCAATTTGCCAATCTCATTGGTTCTCCCAAAATCCAAAGGTTAATCGACAACAACTATTTTGTAGAAGGAAGAGAGGAAAACAACTTTTAAAACTCAAATTAGAGTGTGATGAGAAGAGAAAGCTAAGATAGGTAAGGAATAAAATCCGAGAATTTCCTAAGCTTTCAAAACTCATTTGATGCTTTGAAAATAGGTTTTCAAAATATCCTAAGGATCTACCAAGCTTATGTTATTACGGTCAAGATGGCTCGATACTAACTTTTAGAGACTCGATGTTTATTAGGCTCATAATACTTAGTCATCCGATTGACCCTAGTATTATCAACCAAATAAACCCGGTCTCGAGAGATGTATACTTCCTGAATGCAAGATACATACCTCACAACAAAAGAATGTATCAATTCCATACAACACATAGAACATAAGCAACAAACCGAAGTTAATATTAATATGGAATAGATATTACAAAAGAGAGGCCCTTAGGCCAAATAGCAATAAATACAAAAAGATAACAATGAAGCAAAAGTGCCATAAAGATGGCTATAACACAAAGCCAATCGGTGTGCCTTAACCCCTAGGCATCTCGACCGACCGCCAAGCTAGTCGTCAAGAAAGCGCAACACGTAGCACAAAAGAGAGGCTCTTGGAGCTCTCCTTCTTCCTCTGCACAAAAGCCACAAAATTGCCACAACCACGGGCGATGAGTACATAAAGTACTCCGCAAGACTTACGTGTGAGATAATGTAACTATAAATAGCTACATGCAAGCTTTATTTAAGTGGATGAGGCTTTGGACTCATTTTAGCATAAAGCAACATTTATTTGCAATAACATAATAGATTGAAGGCAATTTGGCAAAGCATTTTTAAATGTTGAAGTAACAACGAGATAATAACATAATAACAACAACAAGAACAATCTCGAAGTGACTAACCCAAGTCACCACAACAATAGCATGAACTCCTGCTCATACCAACCATGTCAAGTTTTAATTAAAGGTTGTAGTCTAGTCTTGAACGACCTTACCAAGCATGTCCATAACCTAGGACGAGGCTATTCAATAGTTTTATCCTGCAGGTGTACCACTGCACTCCACACGCCGCATCGACTTTCCTTTACGCACACTTCCAAGGTGTCTTTGCACGGCTAAGTCCTATGAGACCTTTCCAAAGGATGAATGCTAATTACGAGCTGCACAACCCACGGGAGAAGGAGACATCACAACCTTCCGGAAGCTAATGCTCCCTCCCACACTATACATATACATTTGTTTTGAAAACACACCAACCGAGCTCGCTCATAATTAACACCTCCTAGAGTACTTAGTCAAGAGGGTTCCATATGCCCTCGCGTGGTTAGTACGCCAAATCGCTGGCTTAGTGACCCAAGTACTCGGTCCTTAGGGACCTGCATACCACCACATCCAAAAACCGCACCATCCATCCAATATGCCCAAGTCTAAATCAATCTTTTATTTTCAGTTTTTGATTTTACAATTAATCAAAGCACAAGTGCTGGACATATAGGAGTAATAATCATTTTGAGTGATCAAGACCATCGACTAAGTCGATGATCGCCCATTTCTACCGAAACTAAGCATGTCTAAGCAATTTAAATCGAAACTACTAAGTGATAAGAGCTCATCCAACGAGCTCCCACCACAGCAAATAACCTAGGCTCATGGTAGTAGAGGATAAACAATTCCTACAGATTATGCAACTATAGGCTCGCTAGCTTACATTTAACACAAAGTAGCATGCATACATAGAAGTAAAACAAAGTATTAAGCTTTAAAGTAATGGGACAATGATGGAAATGGTCAAACTGCTTGCCTTGTTGCTGGTGGTCAAATTGTGGCAGAGGGTCACTCTCGGGATCACCACAAATGTCGAAACCTAACGGAAAAGCGATAAAGAACCGATAAGAACGATTTAAAGGCAACAAAGACAGCACAACAAACGAACTCCAAATTCTCTGAAAATTTTACAGCAGCAAGACAATGATTTATCATGAATTTAGCAACAAGAACCAATTGATTTGGGTTCTCAATGCAAAAGATATGATGAAATCAATTCTGCTCAGCCTATTAATTACCAAACTGCACTATTCACTAATTTAATTATGAGGCAACATTTTCTAGAACAGCAACGAAGCTGAAATTTTTACTGTAAAACCAGCACCTCATGAGATGAATAACACAATTGAGTTCATCTCATTTGGAGCTATATTGCACTCTCTACAAATTTTCAAAAACAAGAACTTGAACAAAATTATAATGCACAAGTCCTCATTTTCCTAGCAGCAACATGCTCAAAACTAATGTTCACAGTGAGTTCACTAAGAGAGGAAACCAACAAAGTTGGTCTCACCCAAAAATAACCTATAGAGCATTAGTTATGTATTTTACAAGTTAAGCATTGATTTAAGTGCACATTTTAAAGTTGGTTTTAAAATCTAATGGCAAATCTGTGCTCTGGAGCTGAACTCAACTTACAATCATTTTTGGATTAAAGTCAAGTTCAAGACAGAGCTAACACAATTTGAATGACCTCAAAAGGATTCAAAACGAAGAAGATATGAAATTCTAAAGTCTATACCTTATTTCAGTTTATACTAGAGCTCACTGGAATTTCTAAACTCACAAGGGTATGGGAGGACGTGAGCCACCGATCTTAAATCCAACGGCTCAAGATCTCCCAGGAGAACATCACACACGCGCACGTGAAGGTCCAGAGGTCCTGGACCTCTTAGCAACTCACATGCGCGAGGTGAGGGGAGGTCGGGCCGAGATGGGAAATCCAACGGACCACAACATGGAAAGGAGGTCCGGAACGGACCAGATCTAAAGGGGAGGTCCTCAACGGTGAGATCTTCCAAAGGAAGATCTAAACTATCAAGATCTCCCCAAGGAAGATCTGCATCGTCAAGACCTCACAGGGGAGGTCCTGGACGGTCCAGATGTTCCAAGGGAGGTCCTCGATGGTTCAGATCGTCCGAGGGAGGACCTTGACGGTCAAGATCTACCCGGGGAGGTCATGAACGGCTGAGATGGCTACGGAGAGGTCCTAAGGGAGGTCTAAACGTTACAGACCTCCAGGGAGGTCTGGACGGCCACGATTGCGCAAGGGAAGGTCTTGGACGCTCCAGATCTCCTCGGAGGAGGTCTGGACGCCCTGCACTCCAACGCCGCACGAGCTTTGGACATGAGATAAATCTTGCCGCGAGGACCACGAGGAGGTCCGCGGCGAGGGGTTTTAATGCGCAAAGGGATAGGGTTAATGGCGTTAAGACACCAATGATTGCGATGATTGGGCATTTAAAACGGTGAATTTATGTCCTAAAAACGACAATGACACGCCGGACGTCCGACAAAATCCCGAGCGTGAAGAAGTGATCCTCGCCGGCGATGTAGAGCTCGCCGGTGAGGTCCAATGATACCATTGAGTGCACAATAACGTTGCGCACCCAGTGGACCTCCTTTCGACGGCGACGGCGGCTTTGAACGCCCATGAGCCGAGAGGGCAAAGATGACCAAAGACGGCCAAACACGAAAATGCAAAAAGCAGCTCACAAGAACATTCAAGCTTGTGCCAAGAAAAGCTCCGCAAAATCATTCATGCGGGTGCAAGATCTAAAGGACTACAGGAGGAGTACCGGAGGTCCTAAGGTGCCGGGAGGTCGTGGAGGTGATGGCCGGTGTTGGGGAAGACGGTGAAGCTTCACCGCCAAGAAGACACCAGCCCAGCTCCACTTTGTCCTCCTCTCAAAAGTGCCCAAACAACTAAGTCAGGATAACTTCCAAGAGGTGTTGGGAGCAAAAGCGAACAAGGGTTTGAAAAGGAAGCCATCGATCTTCTTGTGCCACCGAGGAGCTCCAAGGACTCAACAATGGCAGCCACCAAGGAGGAAGTGAGTGAGGAGGAGCTCACCACGCACAAGTGCAAGACCGAGATCAATTGGGTGTAAAGGAAGCCAAGGAGGCTCCCAAAGGACACTTTATAGCCCGAGTGAAGGTTTGAACTGGGGCTAAGCTCCATGGTGAGCTTAGCCCACGGGTTGGTCCATGGGTGGACAAGACATAAAGGTTGACAAGGCAGGTGTCTTGACTGGAGAGATGAAAGTCGACTGCATTAAATGCGGTCAAGAAAGAGTCATTGAAAGGACACATGGGACAAGCCGACATTAACTCCACCGCCAGAGCACGCATGCGCGCCAGAGGAAGGAGAAGAACAGGAGGTCCTTATGACCGCTGGATAAGACACGGGAGGTCCTAACCATCGGATCTCATTTTCGAACCGTTATGTTTTAAGTGGCCGGGAGGAGGTCCCACCACACGATCAAGGACGGGAGGTCGTGGCCTCCGATTTCTTAATCACGAAAACGCACGTGAGAAAAGGGACAGAGGTCCAAAGCGTTGGATCTCCATCCAACGGTGTGGACCTCCAAGTGAGGACTTAATCGCACGCGATCAAAAGGACATGAGGGGAGGTCATGGCCTTTGGATTTAAATCCAAGGGCACCGACACGATGGGGAGGTCTCGATATGATGCGCAACAGTAAGGGAGGTCAGACCGTTAGATTTAGATCTAAGGGTTCCGATCAAAAGAGGTGGAGGTCTGAGCTTGCAACGCACAAGGGAGGTCATGGCCTTTAGATTTAGATCTAAGGGCTACGATCTCACGTCTTGGCGCCGGGAGGTGCAGTGCGATGAGACAAAGGAGGTCGTGACCGAGATTTTAATCTAACGGTGCACAACAAAAGATGGGGAGGTTGTGAGCGCTTGATAGCAGGGGGAGGTCGTGAGTCGTTGGATTTGATCCAATGGCTACGACCTAGGTTAGGTGGAAGGTTTGTTTAGTTTAACAAGAGGGAGGAGGTCGGGGCCATGGATCTTGGATCCAATGGCTATGACCTCACGAGGTGGGATGACCCGACCGAGTATGTTGAGGAGGAGGTCGTGGTCGTTGGATTTGATCCAACGGCCACGACCTCAACAAATGGGATGACCTCATTGCGATGGTTTAACAAATCGAGGAGGTCTTTGAGGTTTAACACATGGGAGGTCATGACCGTTGATCACGGATCCAACGGCAATGACCTCATGAGGTGGGAGGTCCTCGCGGTGTTGATCGCGGAGGAGGTCGTGGGTGTTGGATGTAAATCCAACTACCGCGATTTGATCAAGGTGGAGATGAGGTCTGCCGAGGTGCAAACATGGTTGGGCTGGACCAACTTTGAATATGGCTAGCCCAAGGAACAAAGTGTAGGCTTTTAAATTTAGTTTTTAACAGCTGAAACTTAGCAGAATTATTTGAGATAGCAAATGAACTCCAAATTTGATGAAATTTTAACTGGAGCTTGCTGACATGAGACCAACCTTGCATAAAATTTCCAGAGGTTATTATGCAATGCATTTTTCTCAGGAAATTCATGAAGGTTGTTTAAAGGATTGTTTTGCCTCCAAAAATTATCAACAAGTGTTATAACTCATGATATTTTTCAGAGGGGTCCCATATCAGTTTTGGGACCAAGGAAAATATATTCCAAATGTTTGACACAAGATTTAAGATAATTGGAGAATGAGTTTGATTTTTGGTCAACAAGAGCTTTGTGTTTTTGGATTACACAACTCTTGGACAAGAATTACATAAGATTTTGGGGTTTTTCAAGATGTGAGAAAAAGTTTTAATTTCTACACATATAATTATACTTGATTAACCCTAATTATACATTTGGGATGTTACACGGCTCGACCTCTATCCATTTTGTAAACGTGTCAATCACTTATTTAAAAGGAATTCAAGCCCCGGTGCTCTTGGGAAAGGTCCCGTAATGTCCAAATTCCCCAAAGTTGCAAAAGGCCAAGAAAGAGGAATCGTTTGTAAGGCTTGTGCGGTTGATGTACTTGTTCCGCTATGAAACCGATATTGTACGACCGTCACAAGTTCTTTTGCATCATGAAGGGCGGTTGGCAAGAGTATCCTTGCTCAAGGCTTTACCGACCAGAGTTCTGTAGGAATGATGTGCTCCACAGACTCCTTCATGGATTTCGGTTAGCAACTTAGTGCCATCCGTTTGAGATATGCATCTCATCAACACTCCATGAGATCCTCGTTTGTACAAGGTACGTTCGATTAGAGTGTATGATTTGGCTTTTCATGCTATACGATCAGCCTCTACATCATCTTATGGAATTATGTCATGCTGAAGATAATTGTAGATCGATGTCATCCAATCTCTACCTTGATCGTGACAGCGCCAACCGTCAACTAATTCGTGGAGCATCCATGTTCGTTGATCGGTTTGTTCGACCAGAAAGAATCATGTATGTTCTCGGAAGGCTCGACTACCGAGGGTGAATCGAGTTGCTCGAGAAAAACTCCCATGACGGTTGAACTCGTGGAGGCCATCCGTGCTAACCGGTTCCGCCAGAAAGTTTTCCTTTCTAGGAATATGTTGGATCCGAAAACCAAGAAGTGCTTTTCGAAGTTTTCAGATTCCGCCAAATAAGATGACATCTTGGTACTTGAGCATTGATACTCTTTCCCTACTTGATTCGCTACCGTTGAGAATCGCCTTTCACTAGTGTCTCATAATCCCGAGCTTAACGAGCCGCTCAAGTCCCGCTAGTAAACCTTCATATTTCGCCATATTATTTGTGGCGAAAAATTTAATCGATGGCGACTTGATATGTTCGCCAAGAGATATCAGATCACTCCATTTCACCCTTTTAACATCAAAGAACCTGTCAAAGTACATTGTCCACTCCTCGTGGTGTTCATACACGGGCCCTTGGGTGGGTTCAGGTTTGTCCATTCGCAATGAATTTCGCTCATCGCTCGACTTTATCGCTGTTCGTGAAATGAAATGGAGGTCTAACGCCCTAGTTCAACCGCCCATTTTGCTATTCGCCCCGATGATTCCTGCTTCAAGGACTTGACCAAGGGATATCCCATCGCACGACCACTTTGTGGGCTCGAAAGTAATGCCTTAGCTTCCTTGAAGACATAAGGAGACCATAGAGCAACTTTTGTACTGTGGGTATCTTTCCTTTGGTCCATGTAAGACCTCGCCACGTAATAAACCGGTCGTTGGATGTTATCCATTTCACCACCAAGACACCGCCATCGCTTGTGGAGTTGTCGCCACGCACATTAGCAAGTTTCTCCGGTCCTGAGAGACTAAAACCGGGCACTTGTAAGGTACTTTTAAGTTCTTCAAAGGCATCGTTTGCCTCTTTAGTCCATTCAAAACTCCCATGTTTCCGGAGAAGTTTAAAGAAAGGTAACCCTTTTTCTCCTAACCTTGCTATGAAACGACTTAGCGCTGCCATACAGCCGGTTAGTTTTTGGACTTCCTTCTTCGTGGTCGGAGGTCGCATCTGGTCGATGGTCGCTATCTTTCTTGGATTCGCCGATACCTCTAGCCGAGACTAGGAAACCAAGCAATTTTCCAGCAGAAACTCCGAACACACACTTTTCCGGATTCAACTTGAGGTTATGCCTTCTCAGGTTGCTGAAAGTTTCTTGTAAGTCAGAGATGTGGTTGCTAGCGTTGGTGGTCTTTACGACCAGATCATCAACGAAGCTTCTAAATTCCGACCTATTTGCGGGCTAAAGGTTTTTGCATCAACCTTTGAAAAGTTGCACCAGCGTTTTTGAGACCAAATGGCATCTTAACATAACAAGAAGTGCCATATGGAGTGATGAAGGAAGTTTTCTCCTCATCCTCTTTACACATACTAACTGGTGGTACCTCAATACGATCTAAAAAACTTGGTAATTCGCACCCTGAGGTAGAATCTACAGGTTGATCAATCGCGGAAGAGGAAAATCGCCCTTCGAACAAGCTTTATTAAGATCTCAGAAAGTCGATAGACATTCGCCATTTCCCATTATTCTTCCTAACCATTACAGGTTGGCGAGCCACCGAGGGTGGTTGACTTCACTAATGAATCCAATTTTGAGAAGCTTGTCAATCTCGATCGATTGCCTCCTTCCGATCAAGTGCAAAACGCCACAGCTTCTGCTTGATCGGTTTTTTATCAGGCTGGAGAGCTAGCTTGTGCTCGATCACCTCCCGGGGGACTCCGGGCATATCGGACGCCTGCCATGCGAATACATCTTGATTTGCTTGGAGGAAGGAGACGAGCGACTCTTCCTATTTAGGATCGAGCCTTGCCCCGACCAGAACCTTGCGAGCAGGTGGGCCAGGATCTTCTGGTCCAGGTAACAACTTGGCGTTGTCCGGAGAAGTGCCTTTGTCGAGGGATACCTCTTTTGTCTGGTCAGAGGGTTTTGGTGTCATCTTCGGTCTTGTGTGCTTAGCCTGCATGGCAGATGAATTAGCCTTTCTGGTCGGGAGTTCATCGACCAGTTCTAAGGATTTTCGATCACATGCATAAGCTATTTTACGATCACCCCGAATAGTGATGACTCCTTTCGGCCCCGGTATTTTCAAACTTTGATAACCGTAATGCGTGGCTATCAAGAATTTTGCTAACGCCGGTCGACCAAGAATCCCGTTGAATGCGGATTCAAAGTTTACCACATCAAACGAAATTTTTTCCTTTCGAAAGTTATCAGGCCTTCCGAATGTAACCGGTAAGGAAACTTGTCCTATCGGTTTAGCGGTGGAGCTAGGAACTATGCCATGAAAAGCATATTTCACTGGTGTCACCTTTGACATGGGGACCTGCATTTCTTCTAAAGCTCTCGAAAATAATATATTCAAAAAACTACCTCCATCTACCAAGACTTGATTAACCCTACAATTATTAATGGTTGGTTCGACAACAATAGGGAACCTACCTGGTCGAGTCGAAGGAATGGGGTAGTCGTCCTTGCTGAAGGAAATTACGATGTCCGACCACTTCGATTGCTTGATAGTGTTCGGAGATTCGACAAGGTTGACCTCCCGCTCCACGGCTTTCAGGTGACGTTTGGATTCGTATGAAGAAGATCCTCCAAAAATCATGTTGACTGTATGTTGGGGATCCTGGTACTCCATCTCTTCGTCGCCATCCTTGTCCTTTTTGGAGCTCGTTTCTCCGGGTTCTGGTATTGCGGGAAATGGTCCTTCACCTGCATAATAATCTTCTAGTTTCTTTTACCAAACTCGACAGGTGCGTAGATCATGCCCTGCCTGCTGGTGAAGTGGACACCACTTCTTTTTCGAATCCTTGATCCGGAGCTTTCGCCTTGCCCCGACCGGTGTAGTCCTTTTTGCCCTTCATGAATTTATCAGGAATGGCTAGAACCTCCTTGTCGTCGGATCTGCGGTTCTTCTTCTTCTTCTTGAGAGACTTCTTGTTCTTTTTCTCTGGTTTGTCCAGGCCGGGCTGAGGAATCTTGTCTTTCCGATCAATGGCTTCGCACCACTCGATTGCTTCGCTAGAGGTGGCATACTTGTCGGCCATATCAAAAAGCTCAACGGTTGTTCTTGGGGGGTTTATTGCTATGTCCTCCAGAAACTGCCGATTCTTCGCACTGTTTTGCGAGCTGAATAACAGAGGACTCGCGACCTCGGGAATAGAATTGCGAACCCGCTAAACCTCTTGATGTATTGACGAGAGTCTCATCGAGCCTCGCCGGATTCGGTGGAGATCATCCTCCTTTCGATGCATCGACGCACTCGAAATTTGCAATCGAAGGTCACGAGTTGCTCCCAAGTATAGATCGCTCGACCGGTTGGTTCAACAACCACGGCCAAGGCGCACCCTTCGAGCACGGTGGGTAGATAGTTGGCCATCACATTTTCATCGCCTCCAGCAGCTCTGATGGCGGTGGTATAGATTTGGAGAAATTCCAACGGATTTTGAGTTCCATTAAACTTGTCCAAATTGGCCGGTCGGAACCGGTTAGACCAATGCATAGCTTGGAGCCCTGCAGAGAAGACCCGACAACCTGTGATTGATTCATGACGCCTTCTCTGGGAAGGTGCCGGATTGTAATCGGTCGGAGACCGGTTCCTAAGATTGGAACGCTGGAACTCCGGTGTGCCGATCCGGTCGTGGACATTGGTATGATGTCTCCGACCGCCTACTTGATTCAGACGATGCCGAAGATCGTCAGGTCCAAGCGATGGTTCTTCTCGACGTGATGGGGGAGTGGCTTCATGAAATAACCTTCTCCCCTCATGACTCCTTGGTCGGAATCGTCGAGGAGGCCTTGGTATCGACTGTTCCCGAGTATGACCATGCTGTCCCCTGCTGAGGGAGGAACGGTGAGATGAAGTCATAGTTTGACTCCCTGAAACCCTTTGTTCCCGATATGCTTCAGTGCGCTGCATGGTCTGTTGGAGAATTTCGGGTACTTGACCTACAAGCTGTACAAAACCTGGAGTTCCTGCTAAAGTAGGATCAGAATTATTTAATATATCTTAAACACGTCGCAAGTTTTGTATAGCTATCTAGAAGGTCTCGGGGGGTTCAGACTGGTCGTAGGTGTACGCAGACTGAACCTCCCCGACCCTCGGATTTGATCTGCCCTATCAACTATTCTAGGTGGGGCGGTGCTAAGCTAATTAGTTGATGGACGCCGATCGCCTGCGTGGCCTCCGGAAGTTGGTGCTCGATGGCTCGGATCATCTCTAACAACACGTGATGGCGTGGCGAGAGAGTGTAGGACCGCAGGCATCTTGATTTTCATCTCCGATCGCTGACTTCGTGCCTCCAAAGATCGATCTTCTCGATGAGCTTCCATCGTAACTAATGGAGAGCTTATCAGTGCTTCTGCCAGAAGTTTCCACGACGGAGAGCGGTCGGAGATGAGCACCACCTGAGGTCTCCTCAACCTGATTCAGCGTACTGCCGATCGTATGCTGAGCGTGATTATCCCCACGTGGTCTATGACCAGTGGAGGCTTCATCGACACTGTTACCAGATGTCGGTTGACTCTTGGAATTGCCAGAAACCGTAGGAGAGTATCTTTCAGCCATGATTTCATCGAGGGTATAGAGATTTTCGAGTGAAGGTGCTGAAATTTCTTCACTGCTTTGCCGGCCGAAAAGGGCTTGAAGAGATCCCCGACATTCCGAGCTGATCGGAATGGCTGGTTCCTCTGATTGCGCCACCAGTAATGGTGGCGCATCCTCGTCCATCCGGTTGATCTCGCTATCGTTGGCTACGTGCGAGCCGGCGGAGGAGGAAGATGAGGATGATCTGCCATTTTCCTCCATGGCACGAATGCATCCTTCCATGTCGAGGTTGTCATAGTCCGCCAAGTCGAACCAATTCTTCTCATCCCAGACTCCGGGCATATTCGCATTAACGATTGCCGGAACTTGGGTGAGAATTTGTGTGAGCGAAAAGTTTCTTCAAGAAACTTACGTCTTCTTCCCCATGGTGGGCGCCAGCTGTCGACGATCGAATCACCGATCTTATGAAAATAAAAGGAGGAAAATGACGTAGAGTATCCTAGAAGAGAATGGGGGCTGCTCCTTATTTATATGAACTGGGTTTACAAGACTTGACTAGGGACTATCTCCAATTACACTGAATGTATTGAATACTACTGCTTCGGCTTCTGTGTTGCCTTCTGTTGTTCGCTATTGTGTGTGTCTCTCTCCTCCTCTTCTGCGCTTCACCATTAAATAACTCCCGAAGGGACGGCAATTACTCCTGGGAAAGACGTCCTTGATGAAACGTTACAACTGGTCGGAGGTTTAAGGTAGTTAACAATGTGCTAACTGCCTTGCGGTTAAGTATTTGTGAGACATTTAACCGCAAGGTGGTTTATCGTCAGAGTCTTGTATGTCATCGTAATTTATGGAACGTTTAGCACGTGTTTCATTCATCATACGGTTAATGGTACCTGTTCATAGTATTTCCGAGCAGTCACCTGGTCGAAACCTAGTTCGACCAGGGTACCCATCGTGTAACCTCTGGAATCCTTACGACCAATGAGGTCATTAGCCTTAGGGGTTATGACCATGAAGACGTATGGTCTTTTATGTATTTAAATTAATACATAGAGGTTTTAATCCTCGTCAGAAGTGTTCGACCACGTGAAGTTATCCGACACTTGATCGAGAAAGTATTGAACAGTCCATGGATGACACAACATCTCACCTAGAGTTCAACCAGATATCATGAGGCAAAGGGAGTATACATGAGTAGGTCGCTTAGTTTGATCAGTTATGGGCTGGTTGTATGGAGATACGAGCTGGTCGTAGACTGGTCGAACGTAATCACAAAGTGGTCATAACCTAGTCGTAAGGAGTTACGAATTGGTCGTGGCCAAATATGAACTGGTCGTATAGAGATAGGACCTGGTCGTAGACCATGTTGCATTAAGGTTCGTCCGATATAATTTGTGTGTATTCGGGAATCGCTATGTTCTGCTAGGAACCGCTAATGACTTGTGGTCGGAAAGGGTTTCCAAGTCACAACTGATTACGCATAAACCTAACGAGTCACACACTTAACGGGTTGGAACAAACCAGTATGGATACGATTCGTAAAACGTGTTTAGATAGGATCTGTCATGGGCACTATATAAGGAGATGCTTAAGCTATTGGGAGATAGACGAGTTGACGTGAGTTGCTCTACCGAAACCCTAGCTGCCATCTTCCTGAGAGCTCTGTCGTGCGACTTGGTGCTAGCACACCGGCGTACGGTTGTTCCTTCCCTAGACGTGTGGATACCATAGAGACGCTACTACAGTTGCTGTTGCGCTTGAGGACGATCCGCGATCTTCATAAGGAACTGTAGAGGTTGCTGGAGGAGACGATCGACTCGTGAGGAAGCTGGTCGATTGACTACGACCACTGCATCAACATGCTTGATGCTGGACAATCGACTACGACCACTACATCGATGCGCTCTACGTTGGACTAGGTTGCTCCAACTCTTCTTCCGTTACTCTGCGCGTCTAGTGGTAACAATCTGTGATCTTCTACTTGCATGGCTTCCTAGTTTACGTGATAGAATTTTTGAATTGTTAGCTATCGTAGCCTACCCGTACCCCAACAGTGGTATCAGAGCCAACCTGCGTAGTTTTTGATCTGGATCGGTCGCATATACTTGATATGTGGTAGTAGTAGATTAGATCTATTACTGGTCAGGTCTGGTAACCTAGATTGGTTCATATAGATGGAACGATCTAGGCCCTGGTCGATAAGATCGATCGGTTTTCGGTGGTAGTAGATGGGTCTACGAGGAGTTATGAGCTAAAAGGACCAGATGGTTTATTGCGCATGTTTACGACCACGCTGCATAACACTCCTACCGTTCAGAATTCCGCCATCGGAGTATGCCGTAGTGGGTGGTCGTATCAAACCAATGATCGGATTGGTTCGGAATAGGGTTAATTTGATTAGTCCGATGATTTCCAAGGCTAACCGGCTAGAGGGACCGCCGTGTTGGGTAATCGTATCGCGTGTTATAGGTAGTATGTGTTCATGTCGCCTGATAGAATTAGATTCCTTGCATAACTTGTTTTTGCAGGGATTGATGTGAATAGTATGACCTATGATGTATAAGATGCATGTATGTGTGTAATGTTCATGACCTGCGTGTCATGCTTATTGCAGCTCAAGGCTGTCTATATTTGTATAACAGCCTGTGTGTCGACTTGTGATGCTTCTTCACTCCATGTCATTTTTATTAATGATATTAGGAGTAATGGCTTAGTGGGAGTACTTAGAGGAATTGACCAGTTGGAGACATGGCGAACATGAAGCACGACAATGAAGGTCACCATGTGGAAGGGTCATACTATATCACAGTGCAATTTGATTGTCTGTGAATGCCTTTAAATTTCTGTTCATTTATTTCTATGCATGTTATTTCATTGCTTTGAATGCTTTTAACATGGTAGAAGTAAAACTCCCTCACATAATATTAAGTTAAATTGATGCCCTCTTAATTGGCTGCACCATCAAAAGTCATATATTTTAATGGTAGGTCTTGCTAAAGCAGAGTGCTATTAATATTCCTTGACTAGATGGGCTTGTGTCGGACACTTACACGCATAGCATTGGTTTAACTTGACAAGGTCATCATAACGATTATGGACCTTGGGGCATAGGGTTGGGTGCCGGAGCATAGAGATGCTGCCCAACAACAAGAGTCATATAGAAATATGATTAGCAAAGGGTTGCTTACCAAATTCACTAATCTTCTAGCAGTGATGCCAAAGCTCACTAGTATATTAACTGATTGTGGGTCTTGAATCACTAATTGTCATAAGAGGGATATGGTATTTAGTGGGAGTATCTTTATTAAATTGTTTAATAGAAGTTACTTTTCTTGAACATATGTCTTAGCTTTGCATATTTTATGTTGTAGATCATGGCACCAACTGTTGTACCTACATCCAGTTTTGCATTACGTTCGATACTTGATAAGGAAAAACTGAATGGAATAAATTTTGCGGATTGGTCCCGCAACCTAAGAATTGTTTGTTCTTAGGCAAGATAAAAAGGAACATGTTCTAGAGGAATCAATTCCAGATGTGCCTGCTGAAAATGCTGCTGCTACTCTTAAAACCGTCTATAAAAAGGCATGTGATGAGTCCCTTGATGTTAGCTGTCTCATGCTTGCTGCTATGAACTCAGACCTTCAGAAGCAGTTTGAGAACATAGAGGCCTACGATATGATCATGGCGCTCAAAGGCATGTTTGAGACACAAGCAAGAACTGAGAGATATGAGATCTCAAAGAAATTGTTTGGGAGTAAGCTAGCTGAGGGTAGTCTGGTGAGCCCACATGTAATCAAGATGGTCGGTTACACACAGAGCTTGAAAAAACTTGGTTTTCCACTTAGTCAAGAGTTGGCTATAGATTTGATTCTTGCTTCACTTCCAGCAAACTATGGGCAGTTCATTCTGAACTTCCATATGAATGGCTTAGACAAGAATCTCATCGAACTGCATATGATACTCAAGACTACAAAGGACAGCATTAAGAAAAGCAATAGCCATGTGATGATGGTGCTAAAGAGTACATGCTTCAAGAAGAAGGCTAAGACTTGGGTCAAAGGTAAGGGCAAGACTAAAGTTTCGGATGAGATCCAAACTAACAAGCCTAAGCCCAAGACTAAGTTTGGCCCAACTCAAGAGAATAAATGCTTTTACTGCAAGGAGCCAGGCCATTGAAAGAGGAACTGCAAGAAATACCTGGCTGATCTGAAAAAGAATGGTGGAACTAAATCTTCCACTTAAGGTATTAATGTTATAGATGTGTTTCTTGCTGACTCTTATGTTAACTCTTGGGTATTTGATACCGAATCAGTTGTTCATATTTCCAATTCGATGCAGAGTATAACAAGGAGTAGGAGAATTGCAAAGGGCAAGATGGATCTTCGCGTCGGGAATAAAGCAAGAGTTGCTGCATTAGCCATCAGGACTTTACCATTACTTTTGCCATCAAGATTTATTATAGAATTAAATAATTGTTATTACGTTCCAGCCATAAGTAGAAACATCATCTCTGCCTCATGTTTGATGGCAGAGGGTTATAAATTCATTATTGAGAACAATGGTTGTTCCATAGTTTTTAATGAGATGTTTTATGGCTATGCTCCTCTTTTGAATGGGTTGTTTATTTTAAATCTTGATGATGCACCTATCTATAACATTAATGCAAAGAGGCTTCGGCCTAATGATATGAATTCCACTTTCATTTGGCATTGTCGTTTGGGTCACATAAGTGAGAAATGAATGAAGAAGCTCCATGATGATGGAATTCTAAACTCATTTGATTTGGAATCATTTGAAATGTGCGAATCTTGCCTACTCGAAAAGATAACCAAGACACCTTTCACTAGTCGGAATGAGAAGGCGTCTGACTTGTTGGCACTCATACATACTAATGTATGTGGATCAATGAGCACGACAACTAGAGGTGGTTTCTAGTACTTCATTACTTTCACCGATGACTATAGTAGATATGGATATATCTATTTAATGAGGCACAAGTCAAAATCCTTTGAAAAGTTCAAGGATTTCTAAAGTGAGGTACAGAATCAACTTGGCAAGATAATCAAATCTTTACAATCTGATCGTGAAGGTGAATTTTTGAGCCATAAATTTGGTGATCATTTGAAGCAATGTGGAATTGTTCCACAGCTTACACCACTGGGCACTCCACTATGGAATGGGGTGTTCGAGTGGCATAATCGGACCTTCTTGGACATGGTTCGGTCGATGATGAGCCAATCAGATCTGTTATTGTCTTTTTGGGGTTACGCTCTAGAAATTGCCGCTTTCACTTTATGAGATATGGACTGAGAAGAGTCCTAGTTTGTCTTTTCTAAAGATTTCGGGATGTGATGTCTATGTTAAACGTTTGACGTCTGATAAACTCACACCCAAGTCAGATAAATGCTTCTTTATAGGATATCCTAGGGAAACCAAATGATATTATTTCTACAACCGAGAAGAGGGCAAAGTTTTTGTTGCCTGAAATGGTGTTTTTTTGGAGAAAGAGTTTCTTTCAAAAGGAGTCAGTGGGAGAAAGGTGCAACTCGAAGAAATTCGGGAAACATCTGAAAGTGTTTCAACTCCTACTGAACCTCTACATGATGAACAAAATTTTGTTGAACCTGTAGATGAGGCATCAACCCCACGTAGATCTAAAAGGCCACGTCAATTGCCTATAAGGTATGGGCATGACGTATTATTGTTAAATAATGATGAGCCTAAGACTTATGAGGAAGCAATGATAGACCTAGACTATGAGAAATGGCTTGGAGACATGAAATCCGAGATAGATTCCATGAGAGACAATCAGGTTTGGAACCTGGTCGATCCACTTGATGGTGTTAAAACCATTGAGTGCAAATGGATCTATAAGAAAAAGATTGATATGGATGAAAATGTTCACATTCATAAAGCTCGACTAGTCGCAAAAGGGTTTCGACAAGTTCAAGGGGTTGACTACGATGAGACTTTCTCACCGGTAGCGATGCTTAAATCTGTGCAGATCATTCTAGCTATTGTTGTATATTTCGACTATGAGATATGGCAAATAGATGTCAAAACGGCTTTCCTTAATGGAAACTTAAGTGAGGATGTGTACATGACACAACCTGAAGGTTTTGTCGATCCAAAGAATGCTAGTAAAGTGTGCAAACTTCAGAAGTCCATTTATGGATTGAAGCAAGCATCTCGGAGTTGGAATATATGTTTTGATGAGGAGATCAAAATGTTTGGTTTCGTCAAGAACAAAGAAGAACCTTGTGTTTACATGAAGGTTAGTGGGATCACGCTTGTTATTCTAATATTATATGTGGATGACATATTATTAATTGGGAATGACATTCCTATGCTAGAATCTATTAAGTCATCTTTGAAAAATAGTTTTTCTATGAAGGACCTAGGAGAGGCAGCATATATCTTAGGGATAAAGATCTATAGAGATAGATCAAGAAGGCTAATTGGATTAAGCCAAAGTACTTATATTGACAAGATGTTGATTCGGTTCAACATGAAGGATGCCAAGAAAGGGTTCTTACCTATGTCACATGGCATAAGTCTTAGCAAGAGTCAGTGTCCTTCGACAACTGATGAGCGAGACCTTATGAATGATATTCCATATGCTTTAGCTATTGTATCTATCATGTACGCCATGATATGTACTCGACCAGATGTATCATATGCTCTAAGTGTTACGAGTAGATACCAAGCTGATCTCGGTGAAGGTCATTGGACAGCTGTGAAAAACATTCTTAAGTACTTGAGAATTTCACATTCTTAAGTACTTGAGAAGGACTAAGGATACATTCCTAATTTATGGCGCTGATGAAGAGCTCGTTGTAAATGGTTACACCGATGCAAGCTTCCAAACCAACAAAGATGATCATCATTCACAATCTAGTTTTTTATTCATTTTGAATGGAGGAGTAGTGAGCTGGAAAAGTTCCAAGCAAGAAACGGTTGCTGATTCTACAACGGAGGCCGAGTACATTGCGGCTTTTGAAGCTGCGAAAGAAGGTGTTTGGATAAGAAATTTTATTACTATGTTGGGTGTGGTTCCGAGTGCCTTGAGCCCAATGGATCTCTATTGTGACAATAATGGAGCCATTGCACAGGCCAAGGAGCCTAGATCCCATCAGAAGTCCAAGTATATACTCACGCGTTATCATCTTATTCGCGAATTGGTGGATAGAGGAGATATTAAGATATGCAAAGTTCATACGGATTTAAATATTGCTAAGCCGTTGACAAAGCCCCTCACACAGCCAAAGCATGAGGCGCACACAAGAGCTATCGGTATTAGATACCTAAATAATTACTCTAGTGCAAGTGGAAGACTGTTGGAAATATTCCCAAGAGGCAATCATAGAGATGATTATATTTCATTATGTTCATAATATTTGATAATATGTTATCCTGTTCCTTGAATGAATCATTGGTTATGAAGATTAACAAGTATGTGACTTGTTGGTGAAGCTCTTTTAACTTATATGATGTCGTTCTAAATGAATCCCTAGTCGGATGTCAATGGTCGGAACACTAGTGACTCTATCGACCAGCACATTGTATTGATTGATGACCATGTTTCACCGGTCATGGATATAGGGATATCAAATCAATAATGTGAACACATGTTAGAGAACATGGGGTTGGATAAGACCCACCTTGAGACACTATTGAGATTGTTATGATTTTATGTGTCGTTAGTTGGTCTCAAATAGTGATGATGTATAATCCTTAGAACTAAGATCAGCATGGTTTCCTACATGTGTAATAGCACTCTTAGGGGTTGTCAATCGCTACTCGTAACTGGGTAGTTATAAAGGTAGCTTTCGGGTATGCTCTTAAACATACGGAGGAATGTAACTGGTCGGATATGGGATTTGCCCCTCCTAACATAACAGGAGAGATGTCTCTGGGCCCCTCGTTGTGGTCGGATAAAGTAAGTGCATGGCCATACCACTAGTGGTCGAAGTGTTCGACCACGTGAAGTTATCCGACACTCGATCGAGAAAGTATTGAACAGTCCATGGATGACACAACATCTCACCTGGAGTTCAACCAGATATCGTGAGGCAAAGGGAGTATACACGAGTAGGTTGCTTAGTTCGATCAGTTACAGACTGGTCGTATGGAGATACGAGCTGGTCATAGACTGGTCGAATGTAATCACAGAGTGGTCGTAACATGGTCGTAAGGAGTTACGAACTAGTCGTATAGAGATAGGACCTGGTCATAAGTGATGAGGACCTGGTCATAGATCATGTTGCATTAAGGTTCGTCCGATATAATTTATGTGTATTCGGGAATCGCTATGTTCTTCTAGGAACCGCTAATGACTCATGGTCAGAAAGAGTTTTCGAGTCACAACCGATTACGCATAAACCTAACGGGTCACACACTTAACGGGTTGGAACAAACCAGTACGGATACGATTCGTAAAACGTATTCTGATAGGATCCGTCAAGGGCACTATATAAGAAGATGCTTGAGGTTATTGGGAGATAGACGAGTTGACTTGAGTTGCTCCACTAAAACCCTAGCCGCCATCTTCCTGAGAGCTCTGTCGTGCGACTTGGTGCTAGCACACCAAAGATACGCTTGTTCCTTCCTCGGACGGTGGATACCGAGAGGCGCTACTACGCTTGTTTGTTGCGCTTGAGGACGATCCGTGATCTTCATAATGAACTGTAGAGGTTGCTGGAGGAGACGATCGACTCGTGAGGACGCTGGCCGATCGACTACGACCACTGCATCGACGTGCTCGACGCTAGACGATCGACTATGACCACTATATCGACGCGCACTACGTTGGACCAGGCTGCTCCAACTCTTCTTCCGCTGCTCTGCGGTCTAGTAGTAACGATCTGTGATCTTCTACTTGCATGACTTCCTGATTTATGTAGTAGAATTTTTAAATTGTTAGCTATCGTAGCCTACCCGTACCCCAATAGTACTTCACAATCAGAACCATTCAAATTTTCTGAAGCTAAACTTACATACAACTCACAAATCAAGATCACTCTGAATTTTTACATCTTACAACTCTAAGTTCCAATCTACATTTCCTGAAAGACTCTGAATAGTCAAGTATTCAACTCTCAAGTTTCAGAAGAAAGATGACACACTACAAACACATCATTACACAGTACAATACTACATTACATAGCAACACCTCATTTCACCTGAATATAAATTGAATACAGAATATAAATGACCTCAATTCAGAGATTCCATCCACACATACACATTGAATATAAATGAGAAATAACAACATGCTCATTTTTAATACAGAATTCAGACCTCATTGTTACAGAATTCTGAATTGTAACAATGAACAGAATTCAGACGTCATTGCTACAGAATTCTGAATTGCAAAACTACAAGCTCTCAACAACATAATTTCTTATTGATAACCACAATGAGGCCCATGCTTCCATCCACATTCATATAATAAAAACATAGTTCGTACAACTAGGCGATGCAAATGCAAACTACAAGCTCATCAAACTAACCGAACCATACAATCTGTATTATACATTCATGTAACAATTTTTTGGAATCACAATTTCATTTGAGAACACAACCATACAATCTGCAATGATACATTCATGTAACACATAAAAAAAATCCACAAATGCTCCTCCACCGTCGCGGCTTCGAGCGAACTGGTGCAGGGGGCAGGAGCAGTGGGCGACGCAAGGGGTGGGAGCATGGGGCTAGCATAGCAAGCCGGGAGCAAATGGGGCCAGCGCAGGGGTGGCCAGGATGACATCTCTGCGAAGATGGTGGTGGCGCTAGAGGAGAGGAGGCTCGCTAAAGGGGGAGGCAGTTCACTTGAGGGGGAGGTGGCGTGTAACAGCCCAAAAATCCATAAATACAAAAATATAGGATTTTTAAAACTTTTTATGTGATAGCTAGTGTTGTTCTTCTCGATCTCTTTTTTGGAGAGTTGTTTGAGTGAAATTTCTCTTTTTCTAGCACAAGTCCAATTAGAATTATCTAACAAATGTTAGATTCTTATCTGTCATCGTGTGAGAATCCCTTCAAGCAAAGCTCAGAATTTTAGCAAGTATAAAATTCTGTCAATCGGCCATTAATAGCCGTCGCTCAAATCGTCACTCAGCTGCACTATGCTGCCCACTCCGTCAACAGCACTAACCACTCCTCCTTGTCGAGTTGTGCCAAAGTGCCTATACATAGTTGCTCCAAGCTCCTTATTGCCTTTCTTCGCCATTCCAGTGCTAGCCCCACTTTCTTCCTCCCCCAAGTGGACTCGAGCTCCAGTCAGGCTCAAGCGCTCGCCTCGGCCGAGCACCGTCACATCACCGCCTTCGCCATTGACGCCCATCGAGGTCGCCTTTGGCCTCTTATTTCCTTCCCTTCGACCAGAATACTCCAAGACACCCCTTGAGGACCATCTACCTGCTTCCATTTAGCTACCCTGAAGATCGAAGACTACTCTCCTTCCTCGCCACTCATCAGAGCACGGAGTTTCTCTCGCTGCCATGTCCACCGCCACAAGACAACTTCGCTAATTGGTTTCCCTAGCTCCGTACCGGTATGTTCCTAGTGGCTCAGATGCTCCTCCTTGTTCGAGCTACCCTGTTCTTTCTCCAATGTTTCTCTGGTTCTTTCTCTGACTCTTTCACTGGCTCATTCGATCGCATCAAAGTAGTCGAACTTTGCTTCTTTCGATCACTGTTGTGTAGTCGAATACTCCTCTCATTCGACTATACACGGTTAAGCTTTCTACGACCACGTAGTCGAAACTCCTTCGATTACGCACAGCCAAAACCTCCACGACCTCCTCTGGTCGTAACACCTCCACGACCTCCCCAGGTCATCACACCTCCATGACCTCCCCAGCTCGTAACACTTCCATGACCTTCCCAGGTCGTAACACTTCCACGACCTCCCACTGGTCGTGACACCCCCATGACCTTCCTAGGTCGTAACACTTCCACGACCTCCCACTGGTCGTGACACCCCCATGACCTCCCCTGGTCGTAACACTTCCACGACCTCCCTAGATCGTAACACCTCCACGACCTCCCCAGATCGTAACACCTCCGCAACCTCCCCTGGTCGTAGCACTTCCACAACCTCCCCAGGTCGTAGCACTTCCGCGACCTCCCCAGGTCGTAACACTTTCACGACCTTCCCCTGGTCGTAACATCTCCATGACCTCCGCTGGTCATAGCACTTCCACGACCACACAGTTCGACCACTGTGTTTCGACCACTCAGTTCAACTACTGAATTTCGATCACACATTTGACCACTGTGGTTCGACCACGGTGCTTTGAGCACATAGCTCAACCACTGTGTTTTGACCCTACTTGTCTATACCTTCGGCTAACCTAGTCTAAGACCCTTGGTCTGAGACTCTCCAAATTGTCGTCAGATATGGGTGTTTCCTTTCAAAGTGTTCCCTTTCATTGAGTGTATTTGGACTTATTGGAGTTCATTTGATTGTTGATTTCAAATTGAGTTTCTCACGGTTTATTTGACTTCTGGTTATTCTTGCGTATATAGAAGCCGAAGCGACCGAAGATCCTCCGATTGATCTAGGACAAGATCAGCAAAACCCTGACCAAGGCGAGTCAACACTTTGATCATATTGCACCTACCTTTTGCAAATTATGTTGCTTTAAATTATAAAATTGCATTGCTATGTTTTATCCAACTATATTGGTCTAGCTCATAGTTAATGCCTTAACAATAATTGTGTATAAACTTTCCATCCTTGAACTTAGAAATTATCATTTGTCACCCTAGATTTAATGGTTAACTTACTAGTTAATAAGTCTGTATCTAAGTGTCATGCTTAGCCTTGCTTAGATACAATGTCATGCGGGCATTAAACTGCCCGACCACAATCATTAAAAACTCTTTGAAAGTGATTTGGGGCAGTCGAGGCTGGGAACCTGGCTGGTATGTTGGACTATGCCCGGCGATTGATATCTTTGTGGTAGAATTTGGCCGAGCCAAGATGAGTTTTTCCTTGCCCTTGTCGTGAGACCGCCCACGCCGGGGTGGTATGTCGAAGTCGCCCATGTCCTGCGATTCTATGATGTAAGTACACAAGATGCTGAAAACGTAATAAGGATGTAAATTCTTCATAACTCACGTCGCCGATATGGATTACGCCGGCGTAGCATCTTGGGCTCCTTCGTGCCTCCTCAACAGGTCCGACGTAATGTCTCCACCGACGAAGTTCTCGCCCGCACCGAGTAATTCAGCATGTATGTATCCGGATGAATGCCCTATCGCACATCTCCGCCGCCGATCCATCGAAGAAGTGGCGGCGCATCTCGGCCGCCATTATGTGGGGGTGAAGTTAAAAATTTAAGGAATTCAACGTTTGGAGAGGAAAATCGATACGCGCGAAAGAAATGCTTACGAGGTGGTGCCCGCATGTGTAGTACGCCCGGACGGCGGTGTCTGGGTGTGTGGACTGAATGATCTCTGCCGGTTCGCCACACACACACTGCGGGATCGGAAAACATGGTGGTACTGGAGCATCTTTCATTGATTTATCTGGGTATTGTAGCTGTTTCCTCTTCTGCTTAAGTTACTTTTGCTTCTTCAACATCCTCATGTAGAAGTTTGCCGAAGAGTCCATAGCTAGGTATTTGTTGTGTAGTGTTGTGTAGAGTTGGGTTTAGTTCAACCCCCTCTTATAAGCCCCATGATTGGCATGGTGTGGTTAATTTTATGCAGAGTAGAGAGTCCTGTCTTTTAATTCTGAAAAGCTGAGGAGGTAGAGTGTTATCATGTCGATCTAAAAAGCTGGCGAGGCATAGTGTTGTCATGTCTTAATTTGCAGTGAGAAGTCATGGCTTGCTTTGCAGAGTGCTATCTTATCGGTCTGAATAGCTGGCGAGGTAGAGTGTTGTCACGTCTTTCTTTGCAGAGTCTTTCTTTTCGGTCTTAAAAGCTGGCGAGGTGGTCAGGGTTGTCAAGTCAATCTAAAAAGCCTAACCCTAAACCTAAACCCTAAACTGCGCAAAGCTGTCTCCTTTGGTCTTATCACTGCGCAAAGCTGTCCCGTGTGGTCTTGTCACTGCGCAAAGCTGCCCCGTGTGGTCTTGTCACTGCAGAAAACTGTCTCCTTTGGTCTTATCACTGCGCAAAGCTACCCCGTGTGGTCTTGTCACTGCGCAAAGCTGCTCCGTCTGGTCTTGTCACTGTAGAAAGCTGTCTTCTTTGGTCTTATCATCGCGCAAAGTCGCCTGTGTGGTCTTGTCATCGCGCAAGGTCAGTAGCCTTTTCGCCTTGTCATCGCGCATAAATCTGCCTCGTTTGGTCTTGTCTCTACGCAAAGCAGCCAGCCCCGTCTGGTCTTGTCATCTGCAAGCTAATACATTGCCAGCTTTGTTAGCCTCCCCCCGCGGGCTATAAAATGCATGCCTCACACTCCGAAAGTAGGACCACTCGACCCTTGAAACCGTAGGAAGAAGAACCTTGTCTGTCTTACAGTAACATACGATGGCAGACGCCCAGGAACCAATCCAACCGGGGTCACCGAAGCCAAACCTTCTCCTGGAAAGGAGGGAGGACTTCGGCCCTAACTACCAGTTGATGCCGAACAAGCGTGTTCAACCGGTATGGCCGAAATGAGACATAGGGAGGACGCTATTGTGCAGGTCATAGACTGCCTTTTCGATGGCGGACGGTGTTTCTTCCGATGCCCATACTCTGGGTAAATAGTTTTGTTCATGTTACTGCTAATACATCCTCCATACTAACCGTCCCTTGCAGTAGATGGCGAAATACAACTTTACCCGCTGGATCGCTCCTCCCCACGAACGACTTGTTTCGATGCACGTGCATACATTGTGGAACTGAATCTTTGATTTGGAGGCGCAAATTGACGATCTCAAGGAGCAAAATGATGACCTCCGCCAACAGATGCAGCGCGAGAGGGGCAATGAGGAGGTCATGAACATAGGAAGTTCCTATGATCCCATATGTCACAGCCAACCCGGTGTGATATGTGCGTGCCATTACAACGATGGCCAGCCACGTCCGAGACGCCCAACTGGAGAACACTCTATGTGGGTAGCGAGAGGCACCTTCTACAATTAGACACGGGCGGAGAAGCTTGTACGTCGGTAGTCTCCCCTTCTGTACGCACTTATGTTCAATCTCCTAAAGCATGTAACTAAATGGTGGACGCGTTATTGCGGTTGCCTTTTATCGAGTTGACATGTTGCATCGATGTGTCGCGTGCTTTAAGTTATAGGCATCGATATGCATTGAACAAACTCATTCGTAATGCAAGGATACGTGGCGATTGATCCATTCATGAAGGACTGCGATGCATAGGTAAATAGTGGATATTACAATCTCATTACAACTGAACTTCTAATTGGTAGGAACAAGAAATAATAGTAGAACACACTAAAACTTATAGTCCCCGCCGCCGCGCCGCCTGACGTAGAGCCGCTTCAAGGAATGTGAACTGTCAGGAGTGGCGTGCCTCTCAAAAGTCGTAGTAGGACTGCTGCGTGGGAGGCTGCGTGGGAGGCGGTGTCACATAGAACTCATTGTAGGGAGCCGGGTAAGATCGAGCATATCGCCCACCCACTCGTCTCCAAGAAACAAAGACTACTTGTGTTAGGGCGGATGTTATGACCTTTGCAATCGTAGTCATGTTGGAAAGGATGTACCTCGGGAGTCGGAAGTGCGGACTGCGATCCTTGGCCTTCATGTCCCTATTGGTCACTCGAGACCTATAAAGTCGGTGGGCTATGTGAGTTTACCGTAGCATGTAATGGGAAGATTGAATTAAGTACGTTACTGTGTACCTGTGTATGTGGCTGTGCGGACGATGATGCTCCGCAATCGGCACCAAATAGTGCATGTGCTTGCTCGAACGATCGCCGGACCACGGGTTGCCCTCATGCTCCAATGCGAACGTGGGAAACACCTTGTCTCGGCGCTAGGGCTGGGGCGAGTCAGGGTCGCTGTCTGAAGTCCGATCCTGTGTCTCCTGTGTCGGCCCCGTGACAACAGGGGCGGTACTAGAGTGCTGTCACGTCGCAAGTACTGAAAAAACAAACGGAAGTGAGATATACATTACAAATAAGGGCACGTGCAAACAGTTAGGACAACAAATCGTAATTGACATACCGCTTGCCCGAGGCCGAGGCCGAGGCGCTTGGAGGAAGAGAGACGGTAGCTAGGTCGACTCCTAGAGTGCGACGAATGTGCAGACGGTGGTGCGGAGGGAGGTGCTGAGGGCGGTGGGGAAGGAGGTTGTTCTCGTGTTCGTGGTCGTAAATGCCGCCACCTACGCCATTGTGCCGACCACAAGTCATGTTCCTGATTGCCACTGTCGAGTCATCATAGACACGTCTCAGCATACCTAGGAACTGAGAGGAGCTGCTAGTCCTCCCACGCCAGAGACCCCGGCGCCTCATTGTTGATACTCAAGGCGGTCTAACCGCAAGGAAAAGCGAGAATAAGTTAGACGTGTTTCCGTGCAAAAAATTGCGAAGAATATTTTACCGCCACGCCTTGGCATGCCGCCCGATGATTGTCGACTCGCTCATACAAATGGCATCGCGGCGTGACCTCTCGAGACGCCGGGCGGCGCACCAAGAAGGCCGCTCTGGTGCGCTGAACGCATTATGTCAAGTACGCAATGTGTGTCTCGATGTCGTACGATCGTGCCTCCTGCACGATGTCTATCGTCGCCCTCTCGCCCTGATGTGTCGCCCACGGTAGTATGTGGTTCTCCGATCATCACTCTTCTGCCCTTGCCTCGTTTGCCTGCAGGTGAATTTGGACATTAGGAAATCGAAAAAAAGAGATGCAGCCAACAAGAAAACCAAGTAACAACATACCTGTGGGCCTTCGCTGCAAGAGGTCGTCCCGGAGGCGGTGGCACCTGCTGGTAAAGCCCGAACTGTCTCATGACCTGCTATGGTGAGTACAGCTCGACCATATGGGAGAACACTAGATGGCAGGTCATCGTCCAGTACGCGTAGTCCTGACTGCACTGAGAGGACAAGCCGTACGGGGCCGTCTCCATAATGATCTGTGTAGACCATGGAAAGCATATGACCTCCACCTCATGCAGAGTCTCGATCTGGTTGTGGAACTCAGGGTAGACGCGCCTCAGCCTCTCCCTAGCCCACCCTAGCCGAGCACGTGTCCAACGAGTGCCCATTGTGGGCCCCTCAACAGGGTCGGTGGCATCTCCCGCACTGTAAAACTCGGGGATGTGTTCGTACGGGTGCACGGCCGTGCGGAAGTACGGGCGGCCAATCGGGAAGTGCTCCCACGACCACAGCTGCAAGAGGATGTAGCATATCCGCGAGGATCGGCTCTCGCCAGATTGCTGCGAGGCATCACACAAGCCTCGGTACGTGGCGCAAAGTACCACGGAGCCCCAACTGTACTGCGGCACCTTGTCGGGCCAGGCATCCGCCAACGCCCCAGCAAGATGGATGTAGCTAGGGTACACCCAATCTCCTTGAGTCGAAGGAAACAGAACCCACCCAAAGAGGAAGAGTAGGTACGCAAGGAAGTGTGTCTGTATGACCTGCTGGGTCGTGTGTACGGGGCAGACCCTGTACCGTCGTAGCCACGAATGTGGCACACCTGATATGTTCCGTGAGATCGGGTGACCGAACCTCTCAGCCATGCGCACCTTCCAGTCTGGTCACCTAGGAGGTGGCACTACTGCATGACCCTGCAGTGGTAGTCCTGTAAGCATAGCGACGTCCTGCAGAGTAATGGTCATCTCCCCCCACCGGAAGTGGAAGGTGTGCGTCTCTGGTCTCCAACGGTCCACGAGCGCGGACAACAGTGGCGCGTCAAACTGAAACGCGTGGTCCAGGTCCAATAGGCGAGCAATGGGCAAAAGCCCAGTGTCCCGTACTTGAGGGGACGCATGCTGGTCCAAAGCGATGCTCTCTGGGACTCCTGAGGACAAAGCTCGGATGGCCCCCGTTGGATGGCCACGTGTGGCATCGGTGTCTCCGATCCCACTATGGGTCGAGCAGCTCGTACATGACGTCGTCTACAGGCTGCGCCATCTCCTGAGATACGTACAAGAACATGTTAGTGTGTAAATAAAAGAGTATGTACAAATAAGCAAAACGAAAGCGAAATATATAGCATACATACACAACAAACAAATGACAAGAACCATTCTCCGACACATTACAACATATAGAACATGATTACACTTGACGAGAGTGCGTAAGAACGCATTACAACAAACATACAGCATACATAGGCAACAAACATATGACAACAGCCATTGTCCGACACATTTCAACACGTACAACACGATAACGCCTAGCGCATTACAACAAACATATAGCATACATGTATAGGCGATGAAACTACGGTGCGTTGCTTGACCTGGGCCTGTTCGGGCAGGTGGCGAACTAGTGGCCAATCGCCTTGCGAGTTCGTGATCTCGGCGCCCAGCCCGCTGCCACGCCGCTATCATCCATGTCGTTATGGATATGGCGGATCGTTGCCTTCCACGACCGCCCGCTTGAGTGCGTCTTCGGCACCCACTTCACGTGCCCGTGCCGAGGTCCTCGTAATGCATGTCCAGCCCCAGACGACGAAACTCGCACTTCAAGTGCCGCAGTGGTGAATGTCGAGAACTCGAGACGTATGCGCCGAGGATCGGCGCCACGCCGCGCACGCCACGTATACATGGGAGCAGGGCTTGTGAAGAAGCTGCGGCTTATTGCAGGTGCAGGACGCTTCCGCATCGATCGAGCAGACTTGTTTGCGATCGCCCCTAGCATGACCCGTGAGATACTTCTGCCTCAGACGGATCTCAAACTTCTTCGTGATGCCATCCATGGTCCTAGTAGTGTGCAAACGAGCCTTTTCGATCTTCTTGTCCATGTAGGCCTGCGCCACCTCCGAATACTGCTTGCCTTCGTCCATATGCTTCTTCGCCATCATTGCTCTGTTGACGAAGTACCCCACGGTGTTGTTCCAGCTCTCCTCAACAATTGCGGTGATCGGGAGGGATCGGACACCCTTCAGGACACCATTGTACACCTCCGACATGTTGTACACCTCCGACATGTTAGTCGTCATGACTCCGTACCGTGCACCACTGGTGTCATGCAGTAGAGACCATTTCTCTAAGTCGGGTGTGTGCAAGTTTACCCACTATGTGAACTCCCCAACTCTGAGGGAGCCTCCTACCGCTGCCCCTCCCTCCGCGTCCTGGGAATTCCTTACACGCTTGCTAGTATCCTCGTCCAACTGTCTCCACACTGCGTTGAACTTCCGCCTTTGGTTCTGCATGCATAGCTTCTTGAAGGTCTTCATCAGGTCCTTGTTTCGAAACCTTGTGTGGAAGTTTGCCGCGAGATACCTCATGCACCATCGATTCGTCAGGTCGTTCCATCGAAGGAGGTCAGGTCCCGTTTTGCATCGTGGGTAAACGCGACAAGAACTCCAAAGATTGCGGTCGAGATGACGCACACACCGCCGGTCTTGAACCACCGCCCGCTTCACGTTTGCAAGGAACCACGACCAACTATCGTGTTCTCGCTCTCAACAATCGCGAAGGCCACGGGAGTAATCGGTCGTCGTCGGTCGCCATTAGCAACGCGTCGGTGGTCACAACACCACCAAATACACCTCTCGAGCAACTTCTTCATTATGCTCCTCTCCGTAACTAGATGTATCCTGACCTCCTCCTCGCTTTCAACCCGCTTTCGGCAAGGTATTCATGGCGATCAATACGGCCGCCCACCACCTTCCACGCCTTCGCTCGCTCAAAGCCTCCGTGACGCCTCCTCAAGTCTCCATCACCCACTACCTCGCCCACATCTCCAAAGAATAAAGAAGGTGTCGGTATCAACTCCACTAGAACCACCCATGGCGGATGATTCCGTCCTCTCCACAAACTAGACATACACCATCGGCCTGGCGTATATTGCAGCGGCAGGGTTGCACACAATCTCCATGTAGTTGGTCCATGAAGCGTCACTACTCACCTTGATAAGTTGCCAAAAGGTCTGACCTTCACCACCCACCAAGGCATACAATGCCTCAATGCGTAACTTCTTCCTTCCAGTGTCCCGATCGAACGCGGAACGCACACACCTCCTTAGCTCGCATAGACTCATGTCCTTCAGGCCTGGTGCCCGGATCTGGGTCCGGTCACAATTTGACGGGTCCGCTCCGTACGGCCCGTCGCGTACGAGACCATCACCATAGAACACGAACAAGTCTTGAATCGACATGTTCAGGGAAGACGGCGTTGGGTTCTACGCGCAAAACGACAAACACAAATAAATAAATACACTTGACTACGTGACTATCAAATACCAGATTTGATTAATTTTGCTCCTACTAATTCACATTTAGTTGAGTATTACAGGATTCAATTCTATATATGGAGTTGAAAATAAAAACACAGGACTTAAATGGGTAATCTGGTAACAAAAATTATTAATAGATTCTGCAATTTGGCTATCTGACTTCTTCTGCTCTTGATTAATATTTCCTAAATGTATTTCATACTTCTATTTCAATACTAAATAATATCCCACTAGGTCAAATAATTCGTATATTTACAATGGTTTCAAAATATAGATTTTTACTGCATGAAGGACTACCATATTAATCCCTACGTGCTAAATTCATCAAATCATAATATAGACAGAGATGCATGTATACAACGAAAGTACAACATACTACCCGAGTACCACAATTAATTACCTCAACAAATGTACTACTTAACCGTGCTAAAGTAATGATCAAATAACATTAAGCACATTATTTTCGTAACTAAGACGACATTAACACGACTAATTAAACAATGATATCCACATTAACTAAACATTTACGTTAACTGAGCATGGCTACCTAACACTCTCAAGAAACTAGTACGGTAATAACAAATTCACTACGCTCATTGCATGTGTATTTACGTAATTATTACGAGACCACTAAGCTAATTACATGCTAATCACCTAGCTAAAACTATAGTCGCATGTACATAAAATTACCTTTTCTTGATGCTCGCAGTTTCACCAACAACTTATGCACTTGAAAACCACCCAAAATGCAAATGAAAACCAGCGAAAATCCAACCGATAACCACCAATCCTTCTTGCTTTTGCCTCTCTCTCGCTCTCTTCTCTCGCTCTCTCTCTGGTCAAGAAATGGAAATGCTAACGAGTGAAGTTTTTCACCACTCTGCTGTTTAAAGCCACCGAGGCCGCAAATCACTTAAATCGGTGGGTGCATGGTAAATGTAGCGCGTTAAGCATGGGGGGTGGTGGTGCGGCTCAAGACGCGTGGCGCAGCTGCTGCGGCAGGCGGGGCGAGCGCGGCAGTGACGCGCGGCATGTGGCATGGGCAATGGGGCCGGCCACTCCGCGCTCGGCCACCGCGAAAGCGCCGAGACGTGGGCCCGGCCGCAGAGCATCTGCGCCACCCACATGAAGGCGCCAGTCCGCTTCGGCGACCGTGGAATGTCGCTGGGCCCACACCTCCTGCGCCCAAAGTTCGGTTCTGCTCTCGGCTGGTTTCCCGCGGTAGCTCGTTGCTTTCCGCGCTCGGTGAGTGCAGAAGGGGACACGCGTCTGCCCCTCGGCGATTCCGCGCTCGCATGGGGTCTATTTTTGCAAATACGGTGGAATAGGGGTTATTTTTGTAATTACGTCGCGCTACAGGGTCAGAACAGTAAAAATTCCGAAAAAAAGATGTTCTCCAACTCATCAAGTCTGCCTTTGCTTTGGAACCATTATGTGTTGGCATCAGATCTTCTTGTAGCTATCTCCAAGTATATAGCATAAAAGATTCGATTCACATCTTTTCCTCCAATAACAAAAGCGTAAACTAAAACATGTGCACACACTTTGTCTTAACTGAGGTTGCTCTGTTTTTTTCTCCTCTTGGATATGCTCCACGAGCGTGCAATATAAAAGCAAAAACGTGTTTCAGGATTCAGTTGTGCACGCACTACATGCAAGCACGCACTGAGTTTAATTAGTGGCTATGATCCTAAGAGTTCTAAGACGACCTAACATCATTTGCACGCCATGCAAAGATCGATTCAGTTAACAATGGCTGCATCATCGGCATATGTAATTGGCATTTAGCCGAAGGAATTAAAAGGAAAGACAGGTGTCTCAGTCTCATCTGTGAAAAAGAATGAAAGGGAAGTCGAACGGTGGGTGTTGGAATTGGATGCTCAGTTGCTCACTGATTGGGTTCTTCCTGATCATGAGGTATCGGTCTGTCATTCTCACAGGAATCTTGCATGGCTGCTTCGTCTCCCACTCAGGTGGTGAAGTTCGGTAAGCATCGTTTTCTAATGGAGTTGCAAAAACAATTAGCCGCCACATGTTCAATTACAAAGGGGAACATCTTTCTGTATGTGAAGATCGTTGGATAGAGATCGCAAACTCATATGAACAGAAATCCTGGATAAAATGTAAGGTCGTGTTAATTCCTTTCTCAGAACATACAAGGTCCTAGTTCTGTTGCCACTACCACCAAGATTAAACATGGAATGATTAAATCGATTTGTCCATAATAGTATGACCATGTAAAATAGTTAAATATGGATGTACAGTTTCAAATGTATAATATGTTGTTGGACTAATTATCGGCGTCATGCTCACAGAATTCAACCCTTGAAACACATATAGCCATACAGTTCCAATCAAGAGGGAGTACATGCATGCGTATAGTTTGTTTGACTGGAAACCAGAGGACAGAAACCGGCTGGTTCACTGAAACCAGTATTCTTTAACCTTGACCGTGAATGTCCAATACATTGCAAACAGTACGTAGTTCAACCGGCAGGGCTCTCTGGTTCCTTGGTCAACAATACCAATGTTTCATGTCCAGCAACCCGTGTTGTAAGAGTTGTTTATGGGCTAGTTCTGAGCTTAGTAGTACATGCAAATAGAATGTCTTGTTAGTAAGGTTGTTAAAATTGTAATCCTAACAGTAGAATTGCATAATCATACGATGCACCAACACCAATACGATTCAAATAGTACCTTGAGTCGCAGCTGAACGGACCGATATACGACAACATGTCCAATCTAATCAGTTGATTGGTAGTGTGATGCACGCGCACGCTTTTTGCATAAATTCAGGTAGCAGCTGCTTAATCAGGCGCGCACCATCATGCGTGCAGAGGTGACGGGCGACGTCAGTCTCGACCCAGCAAGCATGTTCTCTGCTCACTTTTCTTTTTTGGTTTTTGGTGCTGGCTGAGGAGGAGCTGCCACGGGTTGGGCTAAGTGATGCCCTGGTTAGGTGGCAAATAATCTTGCTCCAACGAGAAGGGATGCCCGGACACGTCACAGGATAACGGGGATTCTTTGGTCGGAAAGTGAAATCATCGTCGATCAAATCAAATCTCTCGTGGTGCATCTCTAGAACATTGATGTTCTTTGATTAGACTTAGTGGCCAGTCGTGGATGTTTGGTTGGAAGATAAAGGTTGGTCGGTTCAACCCTACCAAACGACGGGGTAATTTTTTTTTTTCTGATTTGTACGGGAATTGAACTGTGTAGTGGGTATGACTATATATCACTTTACATTGTTTGGTAAACAATGCCAATTTGTCATGGTGGTAGATAAGCACCAATTAGTTATTGGTCCACAAGTACATGACAGCAATCTTAAGGCACTATGTTGTACAAACAGAGAGCAATCAGAGTTAGATAGTGAACGGTGACACCATGGTCCACTGACTTCGCTCTGAATAAAACAATCAAGTCTTCCAAAGGTGGCAATAACCAAAACATAAAACACATCAAATCTTGTTAGCGAGACCATCCCGACACGGCAATAGACTCAATCACTGAAGCAGAATAAACAAGTCATCAGGGCAAACGACGTCTCAGAATTCAGAGCAGATCTCTGTCATGGATATATCTACCAGCTTGGTTAGTTCAGTACAATAATGCATCCCAGACTACAAGGGGCAACTTACCGTGATAACAAGATGCAAGATTAGAAATTACCGGCCTTTCCAGCAGAACAAAGCAGAGGCCACTATGTACTGCAAGTCAGCAACGAAGCCTTTTCGGGATCGATAAAAGTCTTCATCAGGCACCGTACTTCTAGGCCTGCCTTGGTATCATGCACAGCTTCGTTGATTAAGGGGAAATTTTTGTGAATCTTGATCACCTGATATTTGGATTCAAATTAACATGTTCGATGAGGTTCTTGAAAGTTGCTCTAGAAGAGTTGCTGTGGTATCCACAAATTCGTCGCTAGTTTCAGCTTCCAAATCACTAATTTACCTTGTCTTTGGTTGCAACAATATGCAATGTAAAACTAATTGGTTTGCCGCAAGTATCCCTCCTGGGATTGCCTTGTATTTATAATGAACAATATACGGTTCATAACTGTTGAGGAACCGTCGCTGGTCAGCCCAGTCCGAACGAGGAACCGTCGCTGGTGAGTCTAGTCCGAACGATTACCTCATAGACAAACTCAGAATCGTAAAAACAATGCAAGAACACAAGAACAAAATAGTAGATTAAACACAGAGATAGAGGGGGCTTCTTACTTCTCTTTATTCCTTTATTAATCGATCAATCGTTTACAATGAATAGCACCTCCCTATTTATATGCTAGAGACACTGCCAGGGTTTAGGATGGGGAGCACATACAAGGGCCAGCTTCTGGGCCAAGTCCATAGTTTCCAACACTCCCCCTTGGGCACCCATCCTCATATGTTCATGCCTCGTCAAAACTCCATAAGAACCCAGTAGGAAAAATTTGGAGAAAGAGTACATAAAACACGTTCTGTTGTGCTGCACGAATTGCCTCATTAAAAACCTTAGCCGAGAAACTTCAGAAAGAACTCGTCAAGGAAAAAAGAGTACAATCCACCAAATTTCATTTAATCTACAAGATTTACTCTTTGGGTACTCAATCTTTGTGATCACATTTCAATAATGAGTTTGTGAAGATTCTCCTTCTGAATTCTGCACTTCTCTAAGCCTCATCATTCCAATTTCACATATGCACATTTCAAAGCTAAATGCTAAAAGTGACTTAGTGAATAAATCTACAAGATTTTCACATGACTTAGTATGCAGTACTTTAATTTCGTCTATCTTTTGTAATTCATGAGCATAGAAGAACTTGGGGTTGATATGCTTTGTAAGATGACTCTTCACATAACTTATCTACACTTGTGCAACACAAGGTGTATTATCTTCATAGATAATAGTAGGGGTTTGCACAGTATTCAATCCACACGACTGCTGGATGTGGTGAATCATCCGCCGAAGCCAAGCACATTCTTGTGAGACCTCGTATAGTGCTATTATTTCCGAGTGGTTCGTCGAAGTCGATACAAGACTCTGCTTAAACGATTTATATGGAATTGCAGTTCCACCACATAGGAATACATAGCCTGTTTGCGACTTAGTTGTATGTGGGTCCAACAGGTACCTAACATCTGCATAGCTAGTCATATTCAGGTCTTAGTTCTTTCTGTAGAACAATTCTTTGCTTCCTTAGAGGTATCGGAAGATGTCCTTCATTCCCTACCAATGCCTTTGGTAGGTTCTGCAC